>JALGAY010000005.1:18297500-19547500 GCA_029207805.1 Tribolium confusum
GGTAATTTCAAGTTGAGATAATAGCGAAAGTATAGCAAATCATTTCAATAAAAAATCAAAAAATTCGGATCTGCAGTTAGCTGTTGACGAAGAAAAGAATAAAATTTGCAATATTACCGGTTGCAATGTAACTTAAAATTAGCCCATTACTAGGCTCATAGTTTGGTGAACGATTTTTCTCCATTTTTTCTTCTTGTACTGCTTTATTTGTAATTTTTTGAAGTAGTCTTCTACTTCTTTTTTCCACTCTATTCTAGTCCTCTTTCTAACAAGTGTTCATTTAAAAAAGTTGTCAAGGTCCGACATCCCTTCTTCGCTACATTTTCTTTTATCCAAATCTTATAGCACACTTGACAACTTTTTTAAATCAACAGGTGTTATTATTCTTTTTGGTAATCTGGTTTCTTTTTGTTATATGGCCTATCCATCTAATTCTTTGTAATTTAACTACTCCTATTATATCTGTGGCTTTGTATAATATTCTTAATTCCTCGTTTGTTCTTCTAATCCAAGTCTCTTCTACATTTTTCCTCCATAAATTTTCTTTAGAACCTTTCTTTCCCATATCAGCAGTTCTTGTTTCTCGTTTTCTCATTGTCCATCCTTCGCAAGTGAATGTTACCACCGGTGATATCATGGTTTTTTAGTCATGAAGTTTTGTTGCTCTTGTTACAGCTTTTGAACTTGGTATGAAGTGTAATGCATAGACGCTTCTATTTCCAGCTGCTATTCTTACTTTTATCTCTTCTGTATTTGTTGGTTTCTCTTCTGTTATACCTCTCGTCTTCGACAATCGCTAGAAGAAAATCACATCCTTCCACCTCAACATTTCGGTTTCCGTCCTCACCACTCCACTACGGATCCTATATTTGAGCTTCACACAGATACATCCCGGAGTGCTAATCTCAGCCAGTGCACGTTCGCAGTCTTTTTAGACGTAGAGCGGGCATTCGATCAGGTCTGGCATGACGGCCTTCTCCAAAAATTTATTAATTCAAACATTAGTCTTCGCTTTACTAAACTTATCGAATCCTTTCTGTTCAACCGAACCTGTGGAATCAAAATTAACAACTGTCTTTCTAACCCTCTTTTTCTTTACTCTGGAGTTCCTCAGGGCTCTGTGCTGTCCCCCATACTCTACACCTTCTATAATTCTGATTTCCAGTCTCTCATCTGCCAAGAACCAAGAAATCTAAAGCCATCCTCTTTAAGCGTCCTAATATGTCTCGTTCAACGAAATTCAACCGAGAAGATATAAACATTCACCTCAACAATAAACCAATTCCTATCACCAACTTCCACACCTACCTTGCCATCACCTTTTTCCATCACATGTTCCATAAAAATAGACTTCCAAAACACTCTCAAAAAAGCCAGGAACCGATCAAATCTACTCAGAAGAGTGATAGGAAAGTTCCACGAATGTGACTTCAAAACTCTTCTTTATACATGTAACTCTTTTATACGACCTATTTTTGATTACAGAGCTCCTCTTTATTCTACTCTTCGTTCTCACCAACTCAAAAAAATAACCCAGTGCGAAAGAAGAATCCTCCGGCAAATTTACCGTTTCGACCGCAGCTACCCGAGTAACACGCTTTACCAAGACACTAACACCACTCCCATAGCAGCTCGCCTTCAAGTTCTTCAGCAAAAATATATCAAACGGACATTAAACGGAGATATTGAAATCGCAAAATCAACACTCAGCACTTCTCATCGGCTCCTGATTCGTGACAACGTTCTCCTCAACAGAATTCCAAAAATTCCCAAACATAAACTTCCTCACCCACCCAGTGCTCTACTTTCAACCTTCTATCCTAACCTCCCCGAAAATCTTTCTGATATTGTTATTGTTGAGGAAACTCCAATATCCATGAAACTTCCCAGAACGTAATCTATAGATGCTTCTCAACTAAGTCTCTCTTGGACTGTGCCACTTCACCGCCTTCCAGATGCATCCAGGACCTCGCCACCTTTAGGTCCAAGCCACCTTTAAGACTTTGTGACTTCCAAGACCAAATTTCCAGTCCCCAACTTTTATATCATACTACCCTGTAAACTCATAAAACTAACTCTTCTTCTGCGGATACGTCTTCCCTCTTTCTTTCCCCTACTTATAATGTAAACTTTCCTAACACCAGTTCATCCCACTAGACCGAAGAGGCCAAAAGCCTAGAGCGGCCACCGCAGGTTTGAAGATAATATTTTACTATAAGCTTTGACATGTAATTACAGCGAATTGAATAAACGTATTTGTTGTTGTTGTGTTATACTTCCTAGGTATCTAAGTAAACAAATCTCTTGATTTCCTTAAATTTGTATCTCTTTCTTTCGTTTACTTTTACTTCTAGATATCAGTCTTCTTTGAATACTACATCTTTTTAATTAAATCATGTAACGTCTTTGTCATCGTGTCTCCTCCGTACTTTATCATTTCTCCTTGTATACTATTTTTAATTTCATCGTATGTGGGAAGTTCTTCTTCTCTTTCTTCTTGTCGTGTTCTGTTCTTCTTCTTTTTAACTGTCCTTCTTTTAATCGACGATTTCTTTAAGTCTTCTTCAAAATATTCAATCCATCTTTTTCTTACTTCTTCTTCGCTTCACACTAAGTGGCCATATTTAACCCTATCCAAATTCAATGTGGTTTTTACAACACTGCAATTGTCATTAGGACCGTTATAATGATGCTATTCAAAGGGTTGTCGAAGTCTGTTGTAATTTAAATTTGTTTGCTTGAGTCGAGGTCCAGCTAGTACTAGTAAGAAGATTTATGTTTATAGTTTTATTGCCCAGCGGCACCTTTCCTTTGTTACTATCATTACCTTTAATACAGAAGAACCCTATCATAAAAACCACATTAAATTTGGGTAGGTATTTATATCAACAGAATATAGATTTAGGTTGAAATCTTTGTTTAATTCTCTTAATAATAATAATAAATAAAATATTCTAATTTGTTATTTGGAAAGATATTCGGTCATTGTTTATGGTTATGCTTTAGGAAGATTTTATCTAGTCCTTCTTGCAAAAAAAAATGTTTTATATTTTGTTAAATTTTTGTGTATTATTTTAATTGCTTAATATCGTTATATACCCTTTGTATTATTGCCAACTTATTAAATTTTTATTTGTTTCTTATTTATCATAAATTTATCGCTTGTTTTATTGTTGTGTCATTCTCAAAAGCGCCCTGTCACATTATAAAAGAATCTTGTTTTGATGAAACTTGTAGGTTTGACTCGAATTTTAATTCATTCATTATTTATTTAAAAATCGCCCCACTTTAAAAAAGAAAGAATGCTTCCATCGATTTTTTTTAAGATTACTGTTGATTTGCCTGTGTTGCTGAGTAGCTTATTTTCGGTGTATTATCTCGAGACTAAACTGTTATTTTTGCATCTTAATTCGCAATGCATATTTCCTTCGGCTTTTTTAAAATCTAATCTGTAAACGCTCCGGAAAATAATTATGCAAGTCCATTGAGAAGTCTTGGAAAGTTGGAAATTAATAAAACTTTGCGAGCTGCTCTTAGTAGAGATTATTTTGCTCATAATAGCAACATGTAGTATCTAGTATATTAGAGGTATAAAGTTAAATGAAAATTGCTGAGAGGATCTGACTTGCGATGCAAATGAAGTTGGGTCAGTCCACCTGGATAAACATTTAATTAGGTATTGATATATAGTGGTCGATGATAATGAATCGATTGAAAGTGTTTGATTGATAGGTGTATATTTCAACATTGCCAGTCCAAATCCGGATAATCCTCGACGTTGGGTAAACTTTCGTATAGGGACGAGAGAACTTGACACTAAGAGTGATTGATAGAATTCTTCTGATAGAACAATTCGCAAGAATTGCAATAATGACGGAATTAGAGAGTTCTGTTGTTGCATTTTTCAAAAAATACTAGCTATAAATCACCACAATTAACAAAACAGCGAGTCATGTCAGATCAATAATCAATCTAAAGTCTTGTTTTCAATTATCTATACAAGTTTTGAAACAAAAACCTACAAGCAAAGCACGCATAGCAATGACATTGCAGAATTTTCCATAATAGTTTTCCCGGGATCAATTTCATAAGTATTTCCTTCCGATTGGATACCAACTCAGATAAAAATCTCCCATCTCGAAACAATTCAAAACCGTTACATTTCGCCCATTAAAACAACCAAATAAATCACCGTAATTGAATCACAACAAAAATTACAAGAAACTTTGGCAAATTGGCCAGAGTGTGTAGAAAAACGCTGTCTGTATCTCCCTTTCAGTTGACATTTTGACAAATTTGTTTGTTCGTTTGATGGCAAGCATTCGCGGTTGTTTGCGGCTTGCATTTAGCCGTTTTCGTCCATTACCTTTGATCAATGGCGCTAAGGCGGCGAATTTTTTCGCGTCTTTGTGCGGTTGAGGGAAATACACTGTGTTGGCAAATATTTAACCAAAATCAAAAACTGGTTATTGCGTAAATAGATGACGGAGAGATATTTGATAAAGACAATGTTTGGGCTGATATAACGAACTTTCTCGCCATATATGGACGACGCAGACTGGAAGATTATTATTGAAGCCATTCGTTGAAAGTTTTTTGTCGACAGCAAATTGCAGCGATTAGGAATATGCCGACAAAGAAATAAGCGAAATTAGATTCAATTTAGAGAAAATTTTATACTTTCATTAATATTTCGATATCAAAATTTGATTGGAATTTACTACATTTCAAGAAGACTCCATCACAGCTGATTAGATACCAAATTCGAAAAGACAAAAACAGTACAAAAAAAAACACGATTAGATCGAAAGTTAAAAAAAATATCGACTATTTTCAAACAATTGTTTTCAATCTCTATCTATGCTTCTCAGACTAAAACATCAATCAATTTTTAAATGTTTAAGGCTTTTCTTATTATCTTAAGACTGTTTTCGTTATTTACACTTTAAAACAAAAAAAGCCTTAATTACAACAAATAATATATTAAATGCAAACTGTTTTAATTTTACAGAAAAAAAGTCAATTTTAATTATTAAAAATGATTAAAAGATCGAAGATATGCTCCTGTTCTTCTGGTAGTCCTTTTCAAAATTTTCTAAAAATGTTTTGGTTTTCCTTTATTTCCGGTTGTATTTTTATTTTTTATTTCTAGTTCACTTACACTTTTCCTTTTCTCTTCCAGTATCTTCTTGCATTGTTTTTTTTCTTGTTCTTCTTTCCTTTCTAATTGTTGTTTTTCAAGCTTCTTTAGAATCGTCTTTTGTTTTTGTTGAACTTTATTTAACTGTTTTTCTTTTAATAGTCGTCTCTCATAATCTTTTTCTCTGAAACGCTATTTTTTAATACAAGTATACAGACTGTGTCACGAGTAATAATGAGCCTGCGAAGCTGAAAATACAACCAGCAATACAATTCCAGAGTTAACGTGGATCATATTGATTTTAAATTTTATTTGTCAAATCTGTCACCGATAAAAAATGTATTCAAACGATGAAAAAACCGACATGATGATGATATATGAGAAAAATTGCCTCTGCTGCGATGAGTTTGTGCAGACAACGTTTTCCGGGTAGAGAAGAACTCTTGCTGAAATCATAATTATTCGAACGACTTGAAACTACCTTAAGGAAAAATTGACCATCTTTGAAAAAGTCAAAACCAAGAACAGCTACTGGCCCTGTTCACATGTAAGTCAAAGAATGATTTCACAAGCAAGTGGCATTTGTTTGTCTTCAGTTAACCGAAAGATTAAATGATTTTTTTATTTAATGTATTTGTAAACAAAAAAAAATAACTACGTAAACTTTGGAATTGTATTGCTGGTTGTATTTTCACTTTTGCAAGCTCATTATTACTCGTGAAACACCCTGTATACTGTAATATAATTTAGAAAAATTTTTAAGCTCTATGACTCCTAATTTGATTATTTTGGTTAAAACAACTTTTTTTTTATACAGAACGTAAGATCATTTCTGAGGTAGATAGGTTTGTAAAAAAAATTAAAATCAATTTCATAATTGTTATGAGTAATTAAGGTCATTAGCTTCTGTTTACTACAGCATGCAATTAATGTCGCTCCATTTTATAAATTGTTGCAAGAAATATCCTTTAAAAACATTTTTTAATAATCTTCGTTTTCTTACAATATGAGGGAGATGTTTATTCAGCCAATTGGATTCTTAATTTCAGGCTCTTTTTATCAGAATACTAAAGTACAAGATAAAATTGTTGTCATTTTCTTTATCTTAAATCATTTTCAAAAATTTTATTATTAGCTGTCATTAATTTTCATTTGTTCTGTTACATAAAAGTTTAAAAATCTCTTTTGTAAAACTATTTTCTGTAACCGTCGGTTATTATACAGAAGAAATTAAAGCTGTATTGCTGGTTATCTAACTTTATTTTTAACTTTATATCGCGATCTATATTTTTCATTCCGTTTTTGTTGCTGTTTCAGTTATGATTAGAGAAACACGTGTCCATAAAAGATTATTAAATTACACTTAAATTCTAACAGCACTTTTGCAATTTCATTCTCATTTAAACATAACTCATTTTTTTGAAAAGATTTTCTACCATATTTTAAATAAATAAAGTGTCCCTAAAATAGCTTATTACAGAAAATGTACTGCCATAGTGTAACTGTATTATAAATCCAAAAAA
Source organism: Tribolium confusum (assembly GCA_029207805.1). Classification (NCBI taxonomy): domain Eukaryota; kingdom Metazoa; phylum Arthropoda; class Insecta; order Coleoptera; family Tenebrionidae; genus Tribolium; species Tribolium confusum. Next base: position 18,304,164 of record JALGAY010000005.1, read on the forward strand.
AAATGTTTAAAAAAGCAAATCCACTTGAATAAAAAAATGAGAAAGTAAGCTTATAATAATAATTTATTTCTACAAATACACAACAATAATTTGATAAAATTCCATAATTTGTCTTCTAGTTTTTTTATTTTTGTTTCTATTTTATTAAGCTTTTTGTCGAGTTCCTGTTTTACTCTTGTTTAAAATTCATTAAGCTGTTTTGCAAATTTTCTGTAACTTTCATTTCTATTTCTATTTTATCGATCATTTTCTCCAAATTTTTTTAATCTAATAGAACCTTCTACAATTTCTTTTTCATCTCTGGTACGTGTATCTGAAAAGCATCTCACAAAATTTCTCGAAGATATTCTCCTCTTTTTCTGGTAGCCGTTTTCGAAATTTTTTAAAAATCTTTTTTGTTTTCCTTTATTTCTGGTTGTAGTTTTTAAATTTTTCTTCTAGTTCACTTATATGTACTCTTCTTTTCTCTTCCACCATCTTCTTTCGTTGTTCTGTTTCTTGTTCTTCATTCCCTTCCAATAACTGTTTTTCAAGCTCTTTTAGTATCGTCTTTTGTTTTTCTAGAACCTTGTTTAACTCTCGCTTTTCTTCTACTTGTCGTTTCTCAAATTCTTTTTCTTTTAACTCCAAATGCTATTTTTAAGCTCTTCCAAATTTCGTTCCAAATATTTCGTTATTCCAGAATTATTTCTTGCATTTCAAAAACCTTCTTTTGTTGTTTTTTTCAACTTCTTCCAGAATTTTTATTTGCTTGTCTAATCGTCGTTTATCAAACTCAAAATCCCCTTTTGTTCTTTCAGAACTGTTTCATGCGTTTTTAGAACTTTCGTTTGCTTTTCTTTTTTTCCTAAAAATAGTTTTCCGAGATCACCCAGAGTTTTCTTATAATTTTCATCCTCTTTGAGTCTTCGTTTTTCCATTTCTTCTAAAATTTTTCGTTCTTGTTTCTCGTCGAGTCGTCATTTCTCTTCTTTTGGTTCGTGTTCTTCCAACAATAAAAGCATTTCTTCCTACATTATTATTTAAGACCGACTCCTTGTTGTACTTTAATCCACAAATTATTTGAATTTCAGCCCGACTTCTTCAAATTGCACTTCAGCACAACGAATGTGCAAAATTCGAGAGTCTTTTGAATTCAAAAGTTGGGTTAATAACGAATAATTTATTTCTACTATATACACAAAGACTCAAAACCATAATTTTATAAAATTCCATAATTTGCTCTACTTCTAGTGTTTTAATTTTTGTTTCTATTTTAATTACCTTTTTGTCGAAATCCTCTTTTACTCTTGTTTTAAATTCATTAAGCTGTTTTGCAAATTTTCTTTGACTTTCATTTCTGTTTTATTGACCTTTGAACAAAATATCGCAAAGATGTTCCACTGTTCTTCTGGTAGTCGTTTTTCAAAATTTTCTAAAAGTTTTTTTATTTTCCTTCATTTCCGGTTGTAGTTTTTAATTTTTTCTTCTAGTTCACTTATACTTTTCTCTTCCAGCATCTCCTTTTGTTCTTCTTTCCTTTTAAATCGTTGTTTTTCAAGTTCCTTTAGAATCGTCTTTTGTTCTTCTAGAAACTTAGAAACTCTTGTTATTCTTCTACATGTCGTTTCTTAAATTCTTTTTCTTTTAATAGTTGTCTCTCATATTCTTGTTCTTCCAAACGCTATTTGCTCTTCCAAAATCTTCTTTTATTCTTCTAGAATTATTTCTTGCATTTCAAAATAAACCTTCTTTTGTTGTCCTTTATCTTCTAACCAATGTCTTTCAACTTCTTCCAGAATTTTTGTTTGCTCGTCTAATTGTCGTTTATCAAACTCTTTAAAAATCCCTTTTTGTTTTTCCAGAATTGTGAACGCATTTTTAGAACTTTCGTTTGCTCTTCTTTTTCTCCTAAAAGTAGTTTTCCGAGATCTCCCAGACTTTTCTTATAGTTTTCATCGTCTTTAAATCTTCGTTTTTCCATTTCTTTTAGAATTTTCCGTTGTTCTTCTTTTTCGTCGAGACGTCGATTCTCTTCTTTTTGTTCGAGTTCTTCTAAGGATAAATGCATTTCTTCCTACATTATTTAAGACCGAATCCTTGTTGTACCTTGATCCATAAATTATTTAAATTTCAGAATAATTTAATAAATAAATGACTCAATTCACACAATAATAACTACGATTGGCGATAACTTTCATTCTTCAATCGCTTGTCGGGTTCTCACTAACTTCAGTCCGACAGAACGGTGACCCAGCGTTTTATGTCGATTTTACTTACTTAATTTAATCACAACAATAACCTGAAATGAGTGGTAACCACAATCGCAGATAACTCACACTAATTGCTTTGCCGCTCTCTTTATTTCACGTTCAGACACTTGTATAAAATAATAAACAAAGTCGTGTTATATCAAATATGAAATATTTATAAGTCGTGTCATATTTTCCATAAAAAAATAATTTTTTCTTTGACCAGTGTGCTCGTTTTTGTCCCTTATATAAATATTTCTTTATGCAACAGCCGGCACCCTGACAAATCGCTTGATTATCACCCGAATTTGAATGAGAAAAGACGGTCATTCGATCGATTTGTAAGCAAAAAATTCACTTTGACTTGTGTTTTTCCATTTCAGAATAAAGATAATCATACGAATCAATGAATATTCCATTTATTTAGGGACTCTGGTCATCCCCAGTCATAAAACTTTCACCGTAGCGTCGTTATTGTCTTTGTTTTTATATTTAACCCTCCTAATTTATGAGATCGTTCGGAAATCTTCCGTGAAACGACTCGGCTCTTAATTCTCCGAATTTTTGATTTATGTTTGGCGTGAAAAAATTTTTCTTAATCTAATATTCATGTCGGACTTTATGGACCCGTCCTGACCCTGTCGAGGGTGACATTTCAGTACTTAACTTTATTCTGAAAACTTGTGAAATATTATCGCCGGATTGTTCCAACAAGCAAAAAAATAACAAAATTCAAATTTTACTATAATTTCGATCATTTTATGGAAGGGATAAAATTAAAGCAATTAGACTATCTATACAAATAAAAATCTGAAAAATATCGTATAAAATTCAAAGAAAACAACAAAGAAAAATATATAACAGCGATAGAAAAACCAACAACCACAAGAAACTACTAGAACAATAGAGGAGAAATGGAATGGAATAAAGAAACTAATTAAACAAGCAATCAGTGAACAAATTACAGAGAAGAATAAGAAGAAAACAAAATATTAGTACGATGAAGATTGTAGATTTCAAAAACAGAAGAAATACATAGCAAGGAAAAGTATGCTAGAAGAAAAAACGCAGAACAGACAGAAAGAATATAAAAGCAAAAGGCAGAATACCAAAAAAATGTAGAAAAAAGAAAAGAGAACATAACGTTAAAAGAAGATATAGAAAAGTCGTACAAAAATAAGGAGATAAGAAATCTGACAAGAATGCAAGAGAGTTAAACAAGAATTTCAACCCAAAAGCATATTTTGTCGAGATAAACTTGGCAAATACGTGGAAAGCGAAGAAGAAGTAACAGAAAGATAGACTGAATATTATAAAGAAGTTTTTTAAAAGAAGAGCAATTAAAGAAGAAAAGAATAACAGAAACGGACAAGAAGACAGAGGAGAAAAACTTCTCACATATAAAGTTAGAAACGTTATAGAAAAACAGAAAAACAACAAGTGCCTATTAGAATACAACGAACAAAGAAAAATAATAATGTACAGAAGAGAAAGGGTGACGAAGATAATATATGATTTAATTAAAAATGTATAAATAAAAGAACAAATGTCAGAAGCATGGAGAACAGAAATATTATGTCTAATCCACCAAAAAAAAAATGTAAAAGTTATAGAGGAATAGCGTTACATAAGATAATGGCAACACTACTAAATAATAAACTAAAAAACATATGAGAAAAGTTGTAGGACAATATCAGTTGTAGGACAATATAGAAAAGAAAGATCCGTAGTAGACCAAATATTCTTATTGCAATAGATACAAGAAAAAAGTTGCCAACAAAAACTAGAAACATACTTGTTTTTCATCGACTTCAAGACGGCCTACTACAGCATAAACAAAAACCAATTATACCAAGCATTAAAAGATCTCCGGTAAAATAGCGAGATTAGTAAAAATGACATTAAAGAAAACCACAAATAGAATTCGGGTTGATGAAAAGCAGTCAAGAAAGTTTGAGGTGTTTGATGACTTAAGGCAGAAAGACCCGCTTTCCTCGCTCTAGAAAAGATATTATAACAAAGCAATATATGTAGGTAAGGTCTACTTTTCCATCAACAATATCACAACAATGTCTTGCATTTGCAGACGACGTAACACTTATAAAAAGGACCAAAGAATATCTACCAAAAGAAACAAAATACGCGAAAAAAATCGGAGTGAAAATCACTGAAGAAAAGCTAAATTATAATATAGGAAGATAAAGTATTTAAAGAAGATAGACATCTAGAAGTAAAAGTAAACGAAAGAGAAAACCAATTCACTGAAATCAAGAGATTTGTCTACTTAGGAAGTGTAATAGAAAAGAAACTAACAAATACAGAAAAGATAAAAGAAAGAATAGCAACTGGAAACAAAAGCGTCTATATTTTACATTCTATACTAAGTTCAAAAGCTGTAGCAAGAGCAACAAAACTTTACATCTAGAAGACCAAATAAGGTGGTAACATACGCTTGCGAAGAATAGACATTGAAAAAACAAAAACAATCCATGCTGCAGATGTGGGAAAGAAAGGTTCTAAACAGAATTTCTGGAGAAAAAAGTAGAAGAAACTTGGATAAGAAGAACAAACAAAGAATTAAAAACATTATACAAAGACACATATAAGAGGAGTTTGAAATCCCAAAAAGTCAGATGAATAGGCCACGTAATGAACGAAAACAGATTACCAAAAAGAACATTAGAAACAGGACTAAGACCCAACCGACAAAGAGTCAGATCAAGAACATAGAGGATCTCTAAAAACTACAAATAAAGCAGTGGAAGAAGAAAGCTTTTAATAAGACAGAATGGAGAAAAATTGCCCACCAAGCCTACAAGGCTTTCCAGACTATGTAGACTCGTCCTGACCCTGTCGAGAAGGGTAACATTTCAGTACTTAGCTTTATCCTGAAAATTTGTGAAATATTATCGCCGGATTGTTCCAACAAGCAAAAAAGTAGCTAAAATAAAATTTAACTCTGGAGAAACAGACGGCGGAAATCACCAATAAGATTTTATAGAGGCGCACTTTTACGATAATTGCAATTTGGTTCTCATTAGTTGATTTGTATTGAGGGAGGAATCCATTATCGGGGGCTCTTGATTAAGATATAAATCATCACCTCGTAGGGGCACATTCCTCGACAAAGTTGATCACTTAAATTAAAACGCTGCATTAAAATGCATACTGCATTTAGGTGCACTTCTTATTAGGGACTGATTAATGTATTTTCATTTTGAAAAAGGTGTTTTAAAATTCATTAGAATGATTTAAAATTTGACCACTGAATCGTATATTCCAATCGAATTTACATAATTCAAATTTAATTTTCATTTAATGAGCTGTCCCCAGGCATCCAATTACTGAAATATCATATTTTATGAAGTCGTAAAGCTTATAGTAAATCTCTTTTATTATAGTCACATGAAACTGGAGGGACAGGATCTATTTTACAGACAAATTACAATTGCTCAACCAATAAAATTAACATGCTATTAAATTAGAGCCGGCAGCGAGTTTTTTTTTATACAAAAGACTGAATTACCTTTGAGATTAGTCGTGGATTGATCCATGCCGTTTTGACATCGTTATCCAGTAGCTTATAGGAAGCCTTTGTGATAAGCTTAGGAATGTCGGACCCAACTGACGAGGGATGGATTCTCGTGTTCGGATCTTTCGAATGCAAGGATCTGAAATGATAAATCAAATTTACAATAAAGCCACATTTTATTGCCATGTCACAAAAATCACAATTAGATTTTATCAAATTGAAATCATCAATCACTAAATTTTACAAGACCCTACAGATTTCATTTCGATGCAAGAAATTGGAAAAAATCTAATTTACAAACAGAAAATATTATTTTATTTTCAATTTCAAGTCTTTTGTATCTACAATAGTTATATACAAAATTTAAAATTTTTACTTACTATGTTTTACCACATTAACGGCGTTTGTGACGTCATAATTTCTAAATCAAGGCTTGAACTATCGCAGATTTCAACATTTAAAGCAATTTGAATTTCTAACATCGCCTATTCATCAAGAAAAAATTGGAAAATTGCAATTTCTTTCACAATGTCTTTCATACAAAAATAAAATTCATCGTCAGGCCGACTCAGGTGCAGAATAACACGAATTAACCGTAAAACAACAGGAACAAGGCTAGTAAAGAATCTCATCTAAAGTAGAAACTGAAGTAACATCGACTGATAAAAATTTGTTCTTTATTATTACACGATATTAATATCAGAAAGACTATTTTACAGCCCATTCAGTGAAAGATAACCTGAAACTACCTAAAACAACTGAACCTTGGAAATTAAGACTTTCATAGGCAATCCAGTCATTCACGCAATAACTCGGGAATACCACTACTGTAAAATAAGACAATTTTTACAAGTCATTCGGTAAAAGATAGCCTAGAATTACCTAAAGCAACTGAACGCTATAAAAAAGAGTTTCATAGGCAATCCTGCCATTTCCAGTCATTCGTACAAAGACTTACAATTTCTATTACTGTAAAATTATACTATTTTACAGACCGTTTAGTAAAACATAGACTGAAACTGCCTAAAACAACTAAACTTTAGGAATATAAGACTTTCATAGACAATCCTGTCATTTGCACAATAATTCAAGAGTACTATTACTGTAAAATAAGTCTATTTTAAAAGCCAATCAGTAAAAAAAGCCGAACTGCCTAAAACAATTTGAACTTAAAGAAATAAGACTTTTATAAGCAATCGTGTCATTTGCACAAAAGCTCAGATTTTCTATTACTGTAAATAAGTCTATTTTACAGGCGAGAAACATAGTCTAACATAAAGAAACTAAGAGAAATATAGCCTAAAACAAATGAACCTTAGAAATATGAGACTTGTATAGGCAATCCTAACATTCGCACGAAAGCTCAGGACTTTACTGTAAAGTACGACTAATTTACAGGCCATTCAGTAAAACATAGCCTGAAACTACCTAAAACAACTGAACTTTAGAAATATAAAACTTTTATAAGCAGTCCTGTCTTTCAGTCCTGTCATAGCTCAAAAGTAATTACTACTACCGTAAAACAAGTCTATTTTACAAACCCTTCAGTAAAAAATAGCTTAGAATACCTAAAACAAATGGAACTTAGAAATAAGACTTTCATAGGCCATTTCCTGTCATTTGCGTAAAAGCTTATAATTTCTATTACTGTAAAATAAAACTATTTTACAGACTGTTCAATAAAACATAGCCCGAAACTGCTTCAGGAAGATTTCATAGGCAATCCTGTCATTCGCACAATAACTCGTCAGTACTATTACTGTAAAATAAGTCTGTTTTACAAGCCATTCAGTGAAAGATAGCTTAGAATTACCTAAAACAATGAGAAGTATTATACAAGACTAAAATAAGACTATTTTACAGACCATTGGGTAAAAGATAGCCTAAAACTACCTAAAACAACTGAATCTTTGAAGTACGAGACTTGCATAGACAATCCTATCATTCGCACAAAGCTCATGATTTCTATTTCTGTAAAACAAGACTATTTTACAGGTCATTCAATGAAAGATGACCTTAAAATACCTAAAACAACTGAAACTTAAGAAAAACACTTTCATAAGCAATCCTGCCATTCGCACAAAAGCTCAGAACTTTTATTAGTGTAAAACAAAATTTTACAGGCCGTTCAGTAAAACATAGGCTAAATTTGCTTCAACCAATAGAATACTAGAAATATAAGACTTTCATAACCAATACAACTATCTAGGAATGCTATTTCTGTAAAATAAGACTAGTTTATAAGATGTTCAGTAAACCACAGCCTGAAACAGTCTAAAACAACTAAACTTTAGAAATATAAGATTTCCATAGATAATTTGTATTTCGCACAATAACTCAGACTTCTTTTACTGTAAAATTAGACTATTTTACAGATCATTTGGTGAAAGCTAGCCTAAAAGAACTGTACCTTAGAAATATGAGACATACAGAAGCAATTCTGTCTTCGCAGAAGAGCTTCGGGTTTCTATTACTAAGTTATGTGTTTGTAATATTAAGCAATTTGTTTTTCGCACAATAACTCAGAAGTTCTGTTACTGTAAAATTAGACTAATTTACAGATCATTCCGTGAAAGCTAGCCTAAAACAACCTAAAACAACTGAACCTTACAAATTTGAAACTTGCAGAAGCAATTCTATCATTCGCAGAAGTGTTTAGAGCTTCTATTACTGTAAAATAAGAATATTTTACAAGCCATTCAGTAAAATATAACCTCCTAAAACTACCTAAAACAACTGAAACTTAAGAAAAAGACTTTCATAGTCAATCCTGCCTTATTTTATTCTGTCACTGTAAAAGAAGTCTATTTTACAGGCAGTTCAGTAAAACATAGGCTAAATCTGCCAAATATCTTGTCTTTAGCACAATTACACAGAAATACTATCACTGTAAAATGAAACTATTTGTAAGCCATTCAATGAAAAATAGTCTAGAACTACCTAAAACAACTAAACCTTACAATTATAAGACATTCATAGACAATCCTGTCATTTGCACAAAAGTTCAGGACTTTTATTAGTATAAAACAAAATTATTTTACGGGCCGTTCAGTAAAACATAGGCTAAATCTGATTAAACCAATAGAATTTTAGAAATATAAGACTGTCATAACCAATACAATTATCCAAGAATGCTATTCCTGTAAAATAAAACTATTTTATAGGACGTTCAGTAAACCACAGCCTGAAACAGCCTAAAACAACTAAACGTTAAGAATATAAAATTTCCATAGGTAATTTGTATCGCACAATAACTCAGACTTCTTTTACTGTAAAATTAAACTATTTTACTGATCATTTGGAGAAAGCTAGCCCAAAACTACCCAAAACAACTAAACTTTAGAAATATTGCAGAAGCAATCCTGTCATTCGCAGAAGAGGTTAGGGCTTCTATTACTGTAAAATAAGACCACGACTTCCTGAAACTACCTAAAACAACTGAAACTTAAGAAGAAAGCTTTCACAGTCAATCTTGCCTTATTTTATTCTGTTACTGTAAAATAAGACTATATTATAAGCCGTTCAGTGAAACATATCCTACAACCGAAATTTGTTGTAACGGGGAAGTGGACAAGGCAGAAAAAAAAACTATTTTATAACGCCAACGTTTCGAATCATCTATTGATTCTTTTTCAAGGCTTATAATAAATGTCAAATTTGTTTGGCATGGTACCAACTTGTCTCGGCCAGTGGTCGCCGGAAGAAATTCTTCTAAGTTTTTTTTTCTACCTTGTCCACTTCCCCGTTACAACAAATTTCGAATGTAAAAAGAATGGACGTAATTCACCAAAATAATATCCTACAACTGTTAAAAAAACAAAACCTTTGAAATTCAAGACTTCCATATGTAATTCTATCTCTCACGTAAAACCTAGAAGTACTATTACTTAAGTAATAAGTAGGTAGGACTTTCAAAGACAATTTTGTTCGCACAATAACTCAAAAGAGCTATTACTGTAAAATCAGACTATTTTACAAGCCATTCAGTAAAACATAACCAGATGCAGTGTTACTATCACTGTAAAAACTGCATTTAGACAAGAACTCCGAGAACTCGAACCACAGCCTGTCACCAAGAGTAGTTCGAGTTATCGAGAATTTTTAATAAAACTTTCATGTTGAGACGAAAATTCGGTTCAATTTATCAAGAAGTTTGACTTATCGAGATTCGAGATTTTGAAGTTCCATTGTAATTAGATTGTTTTGTTGTCTGTTTGCTTAGAATCCCTCACTAAAATTTGAGCCACTTTCTGATAGACGAATAGGATTTGACTAAAGTAATACATAATTGTTAACAAAGTGGCCTTATTTAAGCTCTTATCAACTATTATAGGTTTAAACCCAAAATAATTAAATGGCCACAGGCAAAAATTTTACCTGTTCTTAATAAAATCGTGTCATAAATTAAAAACTCGTTGAAAGAAGTACTAATACCCTCAGTATGCTCCTTTTTAATAATCTATGACTTAAGTCACATTCTCATTTTTTGATAAAAGAAGTATAACAAGAAACTAGTTCTATTCTTAATTTGGTAAATTGGTTTTTAGTGGCGCAAATGCATTACGTCGTGTTAGAACTCCTAATCTTTGGGTCAATATTCCCTCACCCCACTCAATTAAAATTCCGAAAAACCCAAATCACTTCTTCTCATTACCCCCCATTTCCTCTTCAATCCCCTCAAAGTGCTCCAGTTACCTAAATGGCACTGAAACCACGTTGCACTTTTCCTCCATCTGCTCTGATATTTTTTCAATTACCGTTTTCGTGCACGCTTCATTAAACCTAATAAGTCAACCTTTGAAAAGTCGCACCCGCCTTGCCATTCATATCGAAAAGTTAATCGATTATAACGCGTAGAGGGTTGCATATGCCAAGGGTTGAAAGACTTATGCTAAGCCAGAGGGTGGCTAAAGATCGCAATGATTTATTACGACGGCTCGCTTGCCGTATTCTTGCAACGTGACTTAAATTTTAAATTGTCTTATTGTTTTTGCCGATATTTCGAAAAGGGGGAGAGGATAATTTCAGATATTTTACGTTTGATTGATGATCACAAACGATGACTTGGACATATGCTGCAAGACACGTGACAAATTAAATTTCCTGAAAACTCGGAAACTCGGCTGTAGCGACATCTAGAAAGAGAAACCCGAAGTTTCAGGCGCCGCGACGCAACACGACGCTTACTGTCCTAGTTTAGAGCGCACAGCACCAGATGGCGCAACCTGACAATTTCAGGATTTTTTTCTCTTGTGAGGAATTTAGCAAGGCGGCGATTTCTGACAGACAATTAATAATTTGCTCATTAAAACAAAGCGGAAATAAGAGGATTGCATGTGTAATAAACATCGGAGTTCTCGTATTACATGTGGATTTACTGCTCTTGTCAGATCGTTTAAATGCAACAGAACTCGCATAACCCCAGTCTATAAATAGTAAAACGTTGTATCAGAACTGTTTAATCCTTGATGTATGAGGTGCAGTCTCACACGCGGCAATCAAACCATGATATATGTCAGCAAATAAGATCAAAGACAAGACATAAAACCGATATGAGAGTTTTAACCAAAACGAAATGTGCTCGATTAACTTTACTAAACTGGCTTTACGCAAAGCCGAAAAGATATATGCGAGTGAGGTGGAGGTTGTGTTAGAAAGGCTAACTTTGTTAATATCGCGATTTAGAGAGATTTATAAACAACTAGAGAGTTTAGAGCGACTTTAAACTCATAAATATTTAATTTTTGATCATTTCGAGTCAAGACTTCAAAAATAAATTGCTTGAGAAGTGCATACATTTGAATCGACTTTTTACAGAGCTTTTCTCGATCAAAAACGTTTTTAAAACTATATCAGCATTTGTTTTTGTTTTATAGAGTCTATGAGAATATTAAATTACCTAATTCCGAATGAAAAATAAATTTTTAAAACTCAAATCGAATTTTTAATAGACCTTAATGGAGTGATTGCAAATAAAACTCATTTGGAATTACTGGTAGGTACGTTTTTATGTAGATATCTGCTCCCAGTTGTCAGGAATTTTTAATTTAAAAATTTGTATTTGCAAACTGCCGATTAGGTTAAAAAGGTCAGGGCAATTCTGGGACAGAATACAGAAATAAAAATTGGTGTTTATATTTTTTATTTTCTTCTATAAAATAAGACACTTCAACGGCAATTTTAGTATTCCTAAGTGGTTGAACTAGCAAGGTGTGTTTCAAAAAAATGGTTTTTCTAAAAACAATTTTTTTCCGACAGTTTTGTACTTGCAATAAGAAGGTTTTGCCACTGAGAATCAGATGAGATTATATTAAAACCAATGGAAGATAAAATCCCAGAGAACGAATCAAATTACTTGTGATACTACAACTGAAAATTTCAATTGTAAATAGAAGGATTTACTACTCAAAAGATTAGAAGAATTTTACTTAAAATGCTATAACATCTTGCTTGTCGAAATTTGATTTTTATAACTATGACGTTGAACGTATTAAAAAACTGTCATTTAATCTTTATTAGGTGAAAAAGCATTGTCTAATCATTTGGAGCCGAATAATAGAATGAGTCGAATTGAGTTCAGCGGTTCAATGGAGTGGCATTCTTAGAAACGAATCAATGCTATTAAGCGACAATCGTGGGCGTTATACTTTGTGTCTAAGTTATTTATTTATTGAGTTATTGTTGTGTACTCTTCGTATAAAAATAATTAAAAAAAAATTGTTTAAAAATCTCAAAAAATCAAAATACTGAGTGCCCCAAGTTTTACTTCTACCCCCAAAATGGTACTTTCTACTTCAACAAAAACTCTAGAAAAACGCCCTGACATTGTCGATAGTTAATAAAAATAGTTTATTAACTATTAAAGATCATTTTATTAAATATGCAGTTGTTTTTCTTGTTATAAGTTATTAATTTAAATAAATTTTTTATCATCAAAGTCCTTTGGTATACTTTGTTTAGACAATAATAATAATAATGAAAATTTACAAAAAATGAGTCGTCTGCCGTTTGTCTATTGTGTAATACAGAAGAATAGATTTTGACACTCATGCGCTGTTCTCAATTACAATTATATATTGGTTTTTATATAAATTTTTGATTGATTGTTAAAAAATTTTCTTCTTCTCTTTCAACAAACTTCTTTCATCCTTTTAATAAGTGTAATCGTTTCTTTATCATTCTAGTGGACTGATTTCAAGTGGAAATACTACTGGTATTATCCCAACTTGAAATCAGCCAATAAATAATTATTTTTCCTTCTGCTTGTCAAATATCGTAGGTTGTACTCATTTTTCGTATCGTTTCCAATGTTTTATCATTTTTTCCAGATCTTCTTTAGCTCTAAAAAGTTTGTTTTAGATTCTTCTGTCATTCCTAGAACGTTTCTCTTTAAAGCATTTTTCACACTGTCACATTTCTTCAGATTATTCCGTTCTTCTAGTCGTGGTTTTTAAATTTCTTTAGAAGAATCATTCTTCTTCATTTAATTTTATTTTTTAGTCGTAGTTATTCATGTTCTTCTTTTTCCTCCAAAACCTTCTTTGCATTTCTAAAAATTTACGTTGTTCTATTTTAAAAAGTTGTTTTTCTTTTTGCCTTTATAATAGTCTTTTTAAAACTTCGCTAAAATCGATTTTTGTTCTGTTAGAATATTTTTCTTTATCTTCTATTGGTCGCTTTTCTAGTTCCTCTAAAGACATTTTTGTTTCCTCAAAATCTTTCTTTGCTCCCTTTTTTCAAATATTTTTTTTTCCTAGAATCTTCTTTAATCTTACTAGATTTTTTTTGTTTTTTTAAAATCTTGCTTTGTTTTCCCAGAACTTTCTATAGTTCTAAAGAAAAATAAACTTAAAAATTGAATAAAGTCTGTTTGGTTTTGTACCAAAAAAACTTTTGTACCGAACTTCCTTTTCCTCTTTCTACTAAACGTCAATTTTCTTATTATCTCTTTTTTCTTTTCTTTTTTGACTTAAAAAATGATTTAAATAAAATTAAAAAAAAAAGAATTTGGAATAGAGGTAGAGGTAAAAACAACAATAAAAAATTAAAAACAAACATGTATTATCGAGCTAAACTCCAAAGAATATAAAAACAAAATAATAGAAAAAAAGCTGAAAAATATGAAAGAAATCGGCGATAAATGACACATACAGAGTGATTTTTTTATCTGTTCGCGCCCGAAACTCTAAAAATAGGCAACACGTTATACAAACAAAAAGTTAATTAATTAAATAATGTGGCCACAAGTGATCTAAATAAATTGACTCTGGAAGCACTGTTAAAGGTATTATCAACAATATTGACATTAATTCACAACTCTAAAAGCCTTAATTTGGAAAATAAATTTTTCAAAGTATAATGTGTTGCCTATTTTTAAAGTTTCAGGCGGGAACAGATAAAAAAATCACCCTGTATAAAACAGAAAGATAATACAAAAATAGATAAAAGAGAAGCTAAAAAACGAAGAAAACAATGAAAAATGATTAGGATAGGTTTCTAAAAGCTGTTTCTAGAAAACGAAAAGTAGAGGTGAGGCAAAGAGAAAAAAAAGTTCCATGAAATTAAAACTAGACCAAAAAACCTAGATACAGAAAGAAAATTATTGGGTTAGAACAGTGCCCAAGTAATGTAGAATTAAAAGCACTAAAAAAATTAAACCAGTAGTGAAGCATCTAGAAGAAAACAGCAATCTAGTAAAAATAAATACAAAACAATATAAACCAAGAAAACAAGAAAGGAGAGAAGAAGAGAGAAACGAAGAAATAATAATAAAAAAAATGATAAAGTCAGAGATAAGAATCACAAAGAGCAAGATTATCTCAAAAACCTTTTGTGGAATGTGGCAAGCATGTGATTTTAAGATAACAAAACAAATTTCTATGTTAAAAAAAGAGAGAAAAAACTACAGAAGAAAAATAATTGTAGAGGAAAATTTCAATGCAAGAGTGGGATTAAAAAAAGCAAGACTGGAAGATGAACCGAAAATAAAAAGATCAGCTAAGAACAAATTACAAAACAAAGAAGGCTTAACACTTATCAAAATTGTTGAAGAGTGTTGGAAAATTTTAAGGGGGTACTCTGGTGTAGAGACATAAATTTGAAGTGTTTTTTCGGGTGCTATAAATAAAAACAAAAAATATTTTTACTATCCACTTTTTGACAAGATATTTATTAATATTTTAAGAATACACAAAAAAATAAATAATGTCAAAAAATTAAAAACTCAAAATGTTATAAGTTGTTGAAGTAGGGAGTTAAAAAAAAATGGCGCGCCAAGTTTGTCACGATTGCAACCCTTCTAATAATCCGAAACAAAAAAATTAAAAAGATTATTAATTTAGATGAATGCTGCTATCGTACTAACTAAGAAAAGTGGGAAAAAAATGTTTTTTGCAAAATTCCGGCTCTCCGAAGGAAAGAAAAATTTTTGTCCTATTTTTTCGCCTTTTCGGAATTTTTTAAAAATAGTAAAAATTTTTATTTTGTTATCATAATAGTTAGTAAGTAAAACTATCGTGGAATATCCCTACTCGACGTTACATATAAAATATTAGCAATGATGATACGCGAATATGCTGAAGAAATGGTGGGAGAATATCAAGGAGGTTTCAAGGTAGGGAGATCAACGATCGACCAAATTTTTAGTCTGAAAATGATACAGCAAAATAGTTATGAACAAAAGCTGCCTCTACATATGTTGTTTATAGACTTTAAAAGGGCCTATGATACAATCGACCGCACAATGATGTACCAGGCAATAAACAACCTAGGAATACCAAATAAGTTGACCAGATTAATAAAAATGACTTTAGAAGGCTCGACGGGCAAGGTGGAAGTGGATAGAAAAGTTCTCAGTTCGAAAGGGGTTAAGACAGGGCGATCCCGCTATCAACAGTTCTGTTCTATTTGGTATTGGAAAAAATCATGAGGGAAAGCCGAATAAGAATAGAGAACGTAATATATTACAGTAAGCAGCAGGTGATTGCGTATGCGGACGATGTGGCAATAATCGCAAGAACCACAAAGGTGATAAAGGAAATGTTTAAAAATCTGGAAGAGAGTGCGAGAAGGTATGGACTGGAGGTAAATGAAAGCAAGACAAAGTATATGGGAACAAACGAAAGAGAAGTACAAGGAGACCTGGAAGTGACAAAATGGCAGAAAGTATTGCTTTCAAAGAGTAGACAGATATGAGTATCTAGGGGTTACGGTAAATGGAACTAGTGATGAAATAATGGAAATAGAAAAGAGACTAACTAAAGGAACGAAAGCATTAGGGGCATTAAACACGGTGTTGAGAAGCAAAATAGTGTCGAGAAAAACAAAAATTAGAATATATAGAACTGTAATCCAGCCAGCAGTGCTATATGGATGTGAAATGTGGATCATGACCCAAAGCACCTTGGAAAAGATGGAAAGGTGGGAGAGAAAAGCACTAAAAAAGCGTGTTTGGTGTGAAAGGTGTTTGGGGGAGTGAAAGATAAGGAAGGCAACTGGAGAAGAAGAACAAATAAAGAAGTAATGGACATATATGGATACCCAAGCATAACCCAAAAGGTAAAGGGTCAAAGAGTGCGGTGGTTAGGTCACGTAGGGAGGATGGCGTCGCATAGGCATACAAAAAAAGCGCTACTGGGAGGAAAAGGAAGCAAAAGAAAAAGAGGGAGACCGAAAAAGAGATGGTTGGAGATGGTAAAAGACGATCTAAAGGGAGTAGGAGTCCGGAACTGGATGGAAGGGAGCAAGAACAGAAAAAACTGGAGAAAAACTATCGAAAAAATTGAAGCCATGGGCCCGAGGGCCTGAAGAGCTATTGTATAATAGTTAGTACGACAGACACATGTATTGAGAACACTCACATTAAATTTCAAGTAAATTGGTTTAGTAGAACCTGAGAAATCATGACAAACTTTTTGAAAAATGTAGTTTTGAGAAAAACACGTTTAAAGTTTCGGGTAAAATTAGGTAGACGGGTGATCCCTAACGTCTTTTGTTCGATTCGTTCCGATCTAAAATGACTATATTTCTGAAAATAATTAAAATTTTAACAAATGCTTTAAGGACATATTCAACAAAGGTTAAGCTTTGAAAATATCAAAAAAAAATTGATTTTTTCAGATTTCTACACCAGAATACCCCCTTAAATGTGAACAACGACAATTGAACAATGTAAACAAAATCCGAAATGTCGGTGATTTAACAATTTTAAGAATAAATTTAAGAAAAGTCATAAATTTTGACTAGAAAAACTAATCGGTATGTGAAGATACATAAATAAATAAATAAAAGACATTTATTGAAGTATTTCTAATTGATTACATTAATATTTCCTTCTTCTTTTGAATTCCTGCTCTTCTTTTAATTAGAGTAATAAGAACTGATAGAATTTCCATTAAAATACCGCTTTATTTATCGCCCATCTCAGCAGTAAAAGAACTTTCGCAGGAAATCCGTCTTTTTAAAATTCGCATTTAACTCATCTAATAAATAAGCGTTGGCAAGTCCTTGCATAATTTTAATTATCCTTGCCGCGACCGAATTAGTTGATCCATTAAGTCATTTATTAGATCTATAACAGTGCAATTAGAGAAAACCAGCACTCGCTTAATTCACTTAAAAACTTTCCCTTAACAACACACTCCTGCTGCAATCGCGGGTGGTAAAATACCAAAGTTCCGTTCTGTTTTTAGTTGCTCGCACTTGTATATTTTAACGCCAATTAAAATGGAATAAATGTAAAGGCAGCAGTCAGGGCAAAAAGTAAAATTAGACGTCATAAAAACCGGTACAGTTAATTAGTGGTATCGTAATTATCGCGGCTTTCTTTCTAGTCGAACTAGATACGCACTCTAATTTCGTGTCAATCAATAGACCCGGGATAATTTCAATAATATCCGGTAAATGACGAAAATCAAGCAACCAACAATACGTTGAAGCTATTTTAGTGTTCAAGAATAAAAGGAATTTAAGCCATATGTCGACCCGAATGTAAACAATGTTACGACTTTGCCTCCATCTGAAATGAAAGTCTATTCCCACATATTGCAAAAATAAGGGCGGATTAGTCATTTCACACAGACCCTATTCTGCTCTATTGGGTCATAAATTCAAACCGAGGTCACCTATTTCTCGCATTTAAAAACTCATTTCCGTTTCTTGCAATCTACATCTTTTTGACTTTCTGATTACAAAAAATGTGAAGTGCTGTTTCATTCCCGCCTCAGCGGATCCCAAACGTCTCTCATATGATAATCCCTTTGATTTCCATCAAGCATACTTTAATCAGAACCTCGTCAGATGAAAAAAATTCCTCCAGAGCACTATAACTCTATTTCATAAGCTTTGGGAGAATCACAGCAGATTCAAAATTCATCAACGGTTAAATAATAAAACGGTTTACCTGGGGTTGTTGTTGTTGGATGGCGGCATCGGTGTGGGAATCCTAGGAGGCGGCACCGGGATAGGGGTGGCACGTCTCCTCCCCGCAAGTGGCCGCGGGAATTCACTCATCTAAAAAAACAAGAAAAATAGTGATACCAAAACTCTACTAAAAATTGGGTCAAGTGTATAAGATTCTCATTATTTTTTAGCCAATCAGTCTAAGCTTCGGTGCTGGAGAGTCTTGATTAAACGACCAGGTAATTAACCGGTGTATTCCAGCGGGTTGAATGTTATTCATTCAACTGGTCTACTGGTCAACTGGTGTAGGCCAGTTGAATATATAACATGCAACCCGCTGGATTACACCGGTTAATTACCTGGTCGTTTAATCAAGACTCTCCAGCACCGAAGCTTACCAATCACACATTTTTTGAACCATATTTTTCAGATAATTTGCAATATTTTTTTAACTCGAATTAGAAAGCGTCATCTCGTGTTGCAAAAGTGTGTTGTCAATCACAGATCTCTATAGAAATTTTTGAGTTAGAATCCATGACGAAAATACTGTTATTTTTAATATTTAATAAAAAATGAATTAGAATAAACCAGCTAACTTTAATAATATAGTTACAATAATATCCCAAGTATAAAATAATAAAAACATTGATTCAATCAGATTTTATTATTTAAATAATTCATTTTAAATTTTGAAAATACTTTATGAGTTTGACAACATTAATTTGTTGACAGCTTGTTGCAACAAAATTAAATTCAAATTTTAAAATAACTAATAATCATTAAAAATAATTGCACAACAAAAAAAGCACAACGCCAGAAAAATAAAATACCTAGAAAAGAAATACAAAAATAAGGAGATTAGAAACATCTATCAAGAATGCAAGAGAATTAAACAAAGCTTTCAACCTGAAACCATATTTTGTCGAGATAAACATGGCCAATTAGTGTAAAGAAAAAAAAAATAACTGAAAAATGGGCTGAATATTTTGAAGAATTCTTAAACAAATCGTAAAAGACCTATAAAAATCCTAAAATAATCAAGAACCCTCTCAAATTAACTTCTAATATTGCTTGTTGTAAAATAATCCGAACTAATTTATGACAATAACAATCTGAAAAATATGAACAAAAAAATATCGTATAAAACTTAACAAACAAATCAAGAAGAAAAAATATAAACCTACAACAACAAGAAGCTACTAGAACAATAGAAGAAAAACGGAAGGCAGTAGGAAAACTAATTAAATAAGTAACCAAAGACCAATTAAAGAAAAGAATAAAAAGAAAACAAAAGAATGGTACGATGAAGATTGTAGACTTCAAAAACAGAAGAAAGACACAGCAAGGAAAAGCATGTTAAAAGAAATTACGCAGAACCAAAAAAGAATATAAAAAACAAAGCACAGAATATAAAAAAATTGCAGAAAAAAGAAATATAACGCTAAAAAATAAAAGATATAGAAGAGAATTACAAAAATAAGGAAATAAGAAACTTCTATTAAGGATGCAACAAAATTAAACAAGGATTTCAACCTAAAACCATATTTTGTCGAGTTAAACATGGCCAATTAGTGTGAAGCAAAGAAGAAGTAACACAAAGATGGACTAAATATTTTGAAGAAACAAATCTTTGACTAAAAGAAATACAGTTAAAGAGGAGAAGAACAACCGAAACGGACAAGAACAAAGAGAAGAAAAAATTCCTAAACATTAGGGCTGGGAAAAGTATCGATACTTACAGAAGGTATCGATACCTGCACAGGTATCGTACACCGATACCAACTGCAAACAGGTATTGACGTATCGATACTTCCGATACCTCGATATCCCCGATACTTCGATACCTCTGATACCTCGATACATCCGATACCTCCGATATCTCGATACCTCCGATACCTCGATACCTCCGATATTTCGATACCTCCGATACCTCGATACATCCGATACCTCGATACTCCGATACCTCCGTTACTTCCGATATCTCCGATACCTCGATATCTGCGATACCTTAATAAAGAGTGGCTATAATGAAGATCCCATTCAGACTTCTTTAGATGTTGGAAACACAAGCTATTTTGATAAAAACAAAACAAATTCACAAGCTATTTGATGCGATATTTATTCATCGCCACCCGATACTTCCGATACCACGATACTTCCGATACCTCAATACCTCCGATACCTCGATACCTCGATACCTCCGATACCTCGATACTTCCGATACTTCGATACCTCGATAATTTGGCAAGTATCGATACTTTGCAGGTATCGATACGCGATACCTAAAAACAGGTATCGCCCAGCCCTACCAAACATTATAAAGTTAAAAATACTATAGAAAAACAAATGCCCTGGAGAAGACAACATATAAAGAGGAATGATAAAATACAGAGAAAAAATGATGACGAAAATGATATATGATTTAATTAAAAATATATGGATAAAAGAATAAATGCTCCAAACATAGAAAATGTGAAAATTATAGAGAAATAGCGTTACTGAACATTATATAAAAAATAATGGCAATACTACTGAATAATAAACCGGAAGAACATATAAAAAAGTAATAGGTGAGTAGCAGTGTGGTTTTAGTAAAGAAGGATTAGTAGTAGATCAAATATTTTTATTACAGTAGATGCAAAAGACAAGCCACCACATTGTTTTAACTTCTAACATTGTATTGAAAATTTCTTTTGAACAGAGTAGCTACTTAAAATTTGAATAATTTTTATTTTACTTTGCGGGGTTGGTAGTGGTGATTTTTATTCGTCTCCCTCTTTGTAGTCCAATTAAGCAAAATCTGACAAAGTTTAATTAAATTTAACATACAAACTACAATTCTGACAAAGCGTTTCGGGACTTTAAATCCAAGATTAGAAACTTTGTATTATACTCTCTGCTCACATTTCTTTTTTGATTTTGAATAAATCTTAATCCTTTGCTTTAATCACGTGAAAACTTGACAAAGTTATGTTAGATGGTAGAAATACAAGCAATGTGAATACAAATAGAACTATTATAGAACAGTGGCTTGTAATAAAAGCAATTGCTTGAAGCGAAATTGTTGAGGAGAGTTGAGATATTTTATTTTAAATAACATTTAGTTGAAGTTTGCGGCAAACCATTGTGAAATATTTCACGATAAAAAGATACACAAAGAGATAAAGAGAGAGATCAGAAAAAACTAACGCGCTTTGATCTAGTAAAGAAGCGAGTTTTGTCTGAGAGCTGGGAATTTTTTTATTACGTTTGTAACAATGTAAAACAATTTCCTTAATTACTAATGCAATTATCGTGTTGCGAAAAACAAAATAAATGACATTTTCACCGCCGTATTACCCAATTAAAAAACTAACAGGTTATGTTGACCTATCACAAGAGATTTTAATTTGATAATACCTTATTTGTCGATATAGAGCGGCAAATTTTTAGTTTGTGGGTAGATTTGAAAAAAATTCGAGTGTCCTCAAACCTTGAAGAAATTCCTCAGGCGCAAGGAAATATGAACTCGGAAAGAACAAATAAAGAACTATTGGAACAACCGTCAGCAGACTGTATAAATAAACGAAAAGTTGTGTGATCTTCAAACCCAGTTAACTGTCTTCTAGTAATTCAACATTTCGATATTATCCCTCATCACCCTTACCACGTGTCTTAAATATTTAAGATGCAGCCATAAAACGAATTCCACAGCTCGCTTGATTTAATCACCAAATCGAATAACCCTCAATGAGTCACCAGACGAGAAACACCAAAATCGGACGTTATCCATGTTTATTTATGCCTAGAGTTCACTGAAACGCCAAAGAGTTATTTACTCTCGACCAGAGGTTTAAAAGCCATGGTGTACATGTGTTGCGATGCTTATTTGTTTGCTAGGGTGAGATGATTTAAAGGTGGCATTAATCAAAAATGAGACTTATTGTTCTGGGGGACCTGGACATTAAGACTAGTGCATCCCTCATTCTATTCCTAATATGTAGGGACTAGATACAACTAATAAAAATTGATGGCATGTAGAGAAACCGCAGTTATTGCCACTACAAGCTGTAAAACTAAAAGTATGTGTATTGATTTGTGAAACAGCCTGTAGGGTAATTAAAAAAAACACTCTACATAATACAAGTTGTAGTAAGATGTAATAAAACTCTGGTTAAAATCTAAGTCCTTCTAAATTATATTTAATTAATCTATCACATTTTTACAAAAAACTAAATGTTATTCAAAAAAGCTCCTTTAGCATTTATTATTAAATTAAATCTTTCGTAAGTTGTTTAAAGTCAAAGTTGAAATTATATTAAAAAGGAATATCACCTTTTTAACAATATCAGACTAAAAATTACAAAAAAATAAAGTTTTTAATAATAAAATGATTTAATTTTCATAATTAAAGAGAAGAATAAAAGCAAAACAAAAGATTAGGACGATAAAGAATGTAGACTTCAAAAACAGAAAAAAACACAGCAAGAAAAAAGATGCTGGAAGGAAATAAGCAGAACAGCCAGAAAAAATATAAAAAACAAAGAACATCATACAAAAAAATTGCAGAAAAAAGACAAGAGAGCACAACGCCAAAAAAATAGAAGATATAAAAGAAAATTACAAAAATAAGAAGATAAGAGACTTCTATCAAGAATGCTAGATAATTAAACGAGAATTTTAACCTAAAACTGTATCTTGTCAAGACAAACATGGCCAATTAGTAGAAAGCGAAGAAGAACTAACAGAAATATAGGTGAACATTTTGAAGAAGTGTTAAACAAATAGTCGAACAAAAGAAGAACAGGTGAGGAAGAGGAGAACAACAGAAACGGATAAGAAAAAGGAGAAGAACTTCCCATATGTGATGAAATTAAAAATATTATACAATAACACAAAATAAAACCAGGAGAAGACAAGGTACAAGAAGTAGGGAGAAACAACGATGATCTAATTAAAAATAAATAGATAAAAATCATATGCCGCAAACATGGAGAACAGCAAAGCTAGGTCCGATTCATGAAAATGAAGACAAAATGTGATAATTATGTAGAAACAGCGTTACTGAACACTGTATAATAATGGCAAACTACTGAATAATGTAAACTGAAAGAACATATGGAAAAAGTAGTGGGAGTGTATTAGAAAAGAAAGATCCGTTGTAGACCAAATATTTTTATTACAACAGATACAAGAAAAAAGTCGCCAACGAAAATAAAAAACTATTTATCTAAAAAAAACATCATTCTTTAAAAACTATTTTTTAAAGCTGCCTAGGTACCAATTTTTTAGTGTCGAAAGTTAAAAAAAAATGTTCGATTCTTGGCCCACCCTAACGCCCATACCACCTTAAACCTCTAGCTTCTACAGTCTAAGACTTTAGTTATTCCTGTCCCTATTTTTTCTTTTATTTGTTCATTTCTTACTCTGTCTTTCAGTGTTAATTTACAGGCTCTTCTCCAGTAGTTCATTTCTGTTACCAGTAAGTTTTTCTTGAGTGTGGGTGGTGTAGTCCATGTTTCAGCCCCATATGTTACAATGTTTTCAACTACTATATTGTATATTTGTCTTTAAGTGTGTTTAGTTATATGCTTACTTCATAGTACCGAATTCAGTTGCCTTGTGACAAATCTTCCTTGTTCAATACGGCATTTTATTTCTTTTTCATTTGTTTCTTCTCTTGTAATCTTCACTTCGAGATATACTGCTTTGAATGAAAATTGCAACTCCAAGAAGTTGTGAGCAAATTTTAATGAAAATATTACAAAAGGTTTATTTTAATGTAACAAAAAAATCATGAGAATTTCAATTTATTAAATTAACAACAAATGCATTTTTTTTAATAATGTGTGAATCCTCCATGATTTATAATGCACTCATTTATTCGACTTGTCATACTTTGAATGAGGTGATCAATATCCTCCTGCGGTACTGCATCCCAAGCTTCCTGAATCTGCACACGTAGTTCGTCCAAAGAGTCAGGGGGATGAGGTAAATTGCTTAGTCTTGCGCCTATCATATCCCCCATATGTTCAATGGGTAAAAGATCCGGTGAACGAAAAGGCCATAGAAGCACCACCACGTTAGGTTCTTCTAAGAAGTTCACTGTCCTCCTTGCAGTATGCGGGCGAGCAATATCCTGTTCAACAGCAAGATTTTGCAGCCCTTGTATGTACGGCAGTGCAATTGGTTCCAGCACAGCCTCTATGTGCCGCTGAACATTTAAGTTGCCAGGAATAAAAATCAAAAGAGACCTACTGCCATACGTGATAGCACCACAAATCATCACTCCCTGAGTAAACGCATTATGCCTGGGAAGTGCCAAATTCATGTTTCTCCGCTCGCCGCGAAGACGTCTGACCCGTCTACGTCCGTCCTGGGCCCACAAAAAAAATCTAGAATCGTCGATAAACACAATCTGATGCCATTCCTGCCTCCAATTCACCCGTTCCATGCACCATTCTAATCTGCGAACTCAATGATGAGGCGTTAGAAGGCACCAAAAAGGACGATAAGAACGCACTCCAAAACTACGTACTCGACGATATATAGACCCCATTGAGACTCGTACATTTAAAATTTCCCTTCAAGTGTTTCCAACTACTCGTGTGGTTGAAAATCTATGTCTTAACGCCAAAGGTCTTAAACGTCGTTCTTCGCTATGGTCCAGATCCTCTCCGACGTCCATAGAGACCTTCCTCAGACCATCGTCTCCAACATCTCATCATTGTAGTTGCGTCACAACCAATTCTGGTGGAAATTTCCCGAAACGAAAAACCACCCTCTTTCATGCCAATAATTCGACCTCGTTCGAAATCATTTAGTTGCCGAAAATTTTGACGTTGGGCATTTTAAGTGACCTTCTCCGTAAAACTGTAAAGAGAAAACTGATCCAAAATGTATCAAATGTTCGCAAAACACTCTTTAATATAGCTATCTTTCCTATAAAAAATCTTCCAAAAAACAGGGTTGACGATAATTTCTCTTGTTGAAATTTTAATCATTTAAGTATTGTATCAAAAATAAACTTTTGTAAAATTTTTGTTAAATTTTGACCACAGCTTCTTGGTGTTGCATTTTTCATTCAAATCAGTATATTTGTAAAATCGACTTTTTTAGAGTTCCAGTTTTAAGCTAAATATCACAGGCTTCTCCGCCTGCTATTCATACTCTGTTTTCTCTGCATTAACTGTAAGGCCCCACTTCTGATATTCTTTTTCTAGTTTTCTTAGCATATATGAGATATGGTCATGGTCTTCTGCCATGATAACTTGGTCATCAGCAAAATGTAAATTAAAAAATTTGCTGCTTTCGATAGATATTCTCATATTGCAGCAAGTTCTTCTCAAACGTTCTAATGTTGCGTTTAGATAAATTTTAAATAATGTGGGGGCAATAGTGCAAGCCTTTGGCGACTGAAAACGTATCAGTTTAGTGCCGACTTTTACACAGCAGTCATATTAAAATATAGGGACTTGACTGCTTGGATGTATATATCTTTAACTCCAGTGTCTTTCATTGCTTTTCACAGCTTGATTAAGAGTACGCTTTCTGTAAATCTACAAAAGCAAGGTGAGTTTCTAAGCTACACGTCTTTTTATTCTACGAATTGTCTAAAGACAAATATATTATAATTTGTAGATCGACCAGTGCGGAATCCATTTTGATATTCTATTTCGTTTTCTATTCTGTTTTAATCAATTTTCCGTACAATCTGTAGATTCAATTAGTAATACTCAGCCCTCGATAATTGCTACATTTTTTCCTATCTTCCCTTTTGTGTTTGTTTAATATGTACGCTGTTTTCCACTACTCTGGTATTTCATCTCGTCTCAAAAAACATGAAAAACATGACAGGAGTTCTATGAGAATGTTGGTCTATGTTTTATCAATTCAATAGATACACCAATTGGTCCATGAATACCACTGTTTTTCATAGAGGCTAGATTTTTCTTAACTTCTTCAACTGTCTTCACTAAAACTCGAGTCCCAAGTAAAACTCTTGAAAAAGTTTTTTTTTTAAATTTTTGTGTGGTAGTCTTTCCAATCATTTAAGTTAATAAGGTGTATGAGTGCGTATTCATTTTGTTCTTTCCTTAAGCTTTTCACTGTTCTCCATGCTTCTGTCTGCCTAGCTCCTCCTATATGATTGTTGATTGATTGATTTTTCCCACATCGTTTTTTGATTTATCTACAGCTTTTTTTACTTTTCTGTTATTACAGTTTATCATCTTTCGTGTCGTTTGTCATTAACCACTTCTTATAGTATTTTCTTTTTTTGTTACTATTGCTTCTATTTGTTTATTTAACCATTCTTTTGTGTTTTTTTACCTTCTACTGATTGTTCCCCCAACACTTCTCTTGCTGCTTCATTTATATATATTAATATGTTATTTTACTATTATAACTAGCTTTAAATTTACTTATTCTGTTGGCAAAAAAATTATTTTACTTCTAATGTCACTGAGTAAAGTAAAATTCCGCGCATTTTGTGTTTATTACCCAAACGTGCCGTTCTTTTAAATCAACATGCGACTTGCCACCCTCTCAGAGAGTCAAAGTAGTTCAGTAAACAATTGTGAAAATGGGGGAAATGTGTGAGCCATACACGTAATTGATTTGATTATGATCGTCAGTGTTGATTTTGCCAAATTCAGACATTCTGTGTTTGGCATGTTTGCCTTATATGTTTAAGCTAATCATGGTTCCTGTCAGTTACAATACCAGAGCGGAAAGTCACTGATGGTGGTCCCACGAGTCGATAAAACATTATTTACGAGTGTTGGATATCAAATTCGTGATATTTTGCAAGTGTTGCGTTTTTAAGTCCATCTTCGTGCCAACTTATTGATTCTCTGTGCATAATAGCGAACTAAAAGCACCGGAATAGAAATGATTGATGAGAATATGTCATGTCGAATGCTATATTTTATTTTTGAAATTACATAGTTAAAAAATGAATTAGGTGCTTGATTAGAAGAAAATTTATTAAGACTTGAAGATAAATCTAACATTGAGTTGTTTTGAGAGTTTAGTGAGGTGAGAGATGTTGTTTCAGTTTCCCCTCTCTAGTTTCGAAAGTTTTCACGTAATTTAATAAGAATAAGAAGTTGTTAAAGACGAAGGGATGATAAGTGATGTTGCACAAGCGATTAACTTCCGACAATAAATAATCCACATTAAAGTAAAACTAAACGAGCAGTTATGCAGTTATCTCGAATTAAAAGAAATTTCTCAGCTAGATAAGGTAATGTTGCAATCGAGCCAGTTCGACATTCTTTCACAGGGTGTAATGTAAATGAAGCCAAAACCCGTATAAATTCCGTGTAAATTGCTTGTTTACCCGTCGAATCTAAACATACAACTGTTGGAAAAGTTAATACCGGGGGGGTTAGAAAGAGTTTATCCACGACTACGTGATGTTTTAAAATAGGAAAAGGATTTTTACACGAGAATAATAATGCACTTGGAAGATTAATTTCAACATGCCGAGCAACGCTGCATTATCATTTTTTTCTATTGCCACGCTGAAACCTTCTCGAGGATTAATTAAGCGAAAGATGTTTTTTTTATTTTTGGGTGAAAAAAGGATTGGTTAACACTAGTGAGGCTCCGATTGCAAGGCTAACCGCAAAACCCAAACCGGAGTGAAGGGAGGGCACTTGGCGAGTTAGGACAAGGAAGACGACACCTGCCCAACTCTCAAGAATTACTAAAAGGTTTACCTATTATACAGAGTGTTCCAATGAAAAGTTTGCACCTAGCGTTACCTTTGTTTGTGAAATTTAATGCAGAAATGCTCGGACAGGTCGATTTTCTTTTGAAGGGGGACACATTTTAAGAATATCTTGCAACCCATATTTCTAACCCTCTGACGACGGTAAATCACACCTCTAAAATTTTAAATAGAAAGTGGGGTCGAGTGGCACATCGTTTTAAAGAGCACAAAATTATCTTTATAATGGTACCCCCATTTGTTGTATTTTACTTAAACAGGTAATGTAAAAACGCCTAAGGCACTTCAATAATGTAGTTTCGGTATTAGCGAAAAAGGCATGTAACTTTTAGTTATTAGGTGTCATAGCAACTAAAAACAACGTTTAAATGTACTGTTTGTTCAAGATTACAAAAGTAATCTTCAAAAGTAATACAGAAGATATTCGCATTTTAAAAACCAAAATTTGAGACTAAATCCTTATTTTTTTAAATGGCTTGAGTAATCAGTTAACCACAAAAGACTTTTTTTGTAGAGCTTTTAATTTCTTACAAAACTGTATGATGGGCATTTTCTAATGTTTATTTATTTACAAGTTATAAAATTTAGAAGTAAAAAAAATTTTTTGTTAAATTCTTCAAACTTTAATCTCTGATATCTTTAAACACTAATAACTTTAAAAAAAATTGTAAGATTCCTTTTTAGAGCGTTCAATTTTGTAAATAAAATCCTTCTATACGATCAAGTAGTGACGAGATATGAATTTTGTCAAAGCTGCGTTCGGCTTTGTCACTTCGAGTGCACCGCCTCTTTCTTTATTTACTTCATTGAGTCCATATATCACTATCTCTATCAGGTGGCCAAAACTTGATGCTTTTTGACGCTGTATTAGATGTCAGTTATTAGATGGTGCAGAAAGAGCGTATGTTGTTATAAAAACAGTCTTTATATTAGTAAATCCTGAATTAAAATAATGCAACGGATTTATCTGTCCTAAATGAGACAAACAAAGACAGAATAGGTGCACTCAGAGTGGCAAAGCCGAACTCACCTCATATAGAACTAAAAAAAAATAGAAAACTGAGATGAGAGGGTCCTTTTTATTAAAATTAAGAGCTTATCTTTAAAAAGCATTTTTAAAGGTGCCTAGAAACCAATTTTTCAGTGTCGGAAGTTAAAAAAAAGTGTTCAAAAAAGATTTTTTTGGCCTACCCTAATGGGATGGGCATGTAGAACGTATAGGTCCCGAGAGATGGCCAAAGAAAATAATGAAATGGGTCCAACCAGAAGAAGGAAAAGGGGATGACCAAGCAGAAAATGGAAGAGCGATGTAGAAGAAGCCATGGAAAAAAAAACTTAAACGAAGAAGATTGTATAGATAGGGAAAGATAGATATGAGGATGCGGAGTTTTTTTTTTCGACGTAATATTACTAAAATTTGGTGCAAATCTAATCGTTCAAAATTTAAAAAAAAAAAATTCTGGTGTAACACTTCTAATCTCACTGAGTGTATTTTTAAACCCGAGACCGTTGCAAATTCAAATTTCGCGCTTTTAATATGACTGTTATAGATCACGTGACTTATGGCATTTATTCAAACTGATTTAATTGGAGCACCGTATTTAATTGCAGTTAAAATGCAATTATAATTATTCACGTTTTGTTTACTTTATACGTCAATGTAATTTATGTCGAGACAATTGTAAATATATAATTATTTTGTAAAAAAAAACCTATTTAACTTGTCGGTTAAGTACAAAAAAATAATGATAAGCAATATCTTTCAATAAATATTTACCACAAGGTTTAAAATAATAACTATTGTTTTAAAAGAGAAATGTCTCGGTTATAAATTGTTATTTTGTATTCAGTTCGTGTTCCAAGCGTTCGAAGAGTGACATGAATAAGGTTGAAAAAATAAAAAATGGGGCACACGTCAATTTCAACTTTTCACTTGTCTTAATCAGTATATAGGGTGTCTCGTCTGGTTTGTACATTTGAAATATTATACAAAATGTTTATAAATGTCTCTTGATCAAAGAATAAAAAGTGCAATGAAATGGCTGTCATTAAAATAGTGATTTTTGGAATTACTTATTTACCTATAACTACATATTTCATTCCATTAATTTGCCCAAATAATACAAATCTCTTCTTTGTGGATATTCTTCTCTAACATTAATATAAACGTAAGAAAGTCAAAAACTGAATCAAATCAAAACTTTTTCTTCCGACTAACTTTACAAAATCCCAATAATCCGTCTCAAAAGACCACTTTTATAGACCTATTTGCTATAAAAAAAAATTTGTTTTTATATAACAAAAACTATTAATAAACAAATAAACAAACAATTAGAAATAATAAAAAAATTAAAAACCAAGTCAAACCCACAATTTTAATCAAAACAAATTTTTTACATAACAGTCGCAGAGCGCTATCGAGAACTATGTCTCATCATCAGTGCCTGAATAACAATGTAAAAAGAAAAAATATACAAAAAGTTAAAAAAATTTGAAAAACTCACTAAACTTTTGTTAGAAAATAAACTTAAATCATAAAAAAATAAAAATAGAATGAATCGTTATTTTCTGTAAGAAAGTTGTTGATCGATCTGAAAAAAAAATAAATAGACAAGTGATTACTATCAGGAAAATTGTACAATCAATTTTAACCCCCTTAAAATGTGCCTTTTTTAAAGAATTGACATCAATTTGATAATTGATTAAAAAAACCTTAAAAAATATAGATACTGACTAAAAAATAAAGAGACAAAATTATAAACAATCACTTAAATAACTAATGAAGATTAAACTAGTACAGATCAAAATAAAAGATATTCAATAGTGTCTTGTTCATTTAAGTTTGCAGAGAAAGTTCGTGGGTCGGTTTTAAAAGATTCTACAAAATATAAAAAATAACCTTTACTGCAAATGTAAAAGATTTTAGAATTATCAATAAGAGAAAAGAAATAATCGAAAGAAAAAATATGAAAAGAAGCAAATAAAGCATTGATCATATCTAGTTTTGTAGTTTTCTATTGTCCTTACATGCTCACATGCTCTGGTTTCACTACTTCGTCTTGTCGTCTTGATATCAAACGCATTGCAGTCATTATAAGATAATTTGTAGATGTCTGAATGATATAAAGAAGAAACTTGATTTTTGTTGTGTACGAGACAGATCGAAAAACTTCCTTTAGAATTAAAAGCAACTTTTATGATATAGTTTCTTAAAATAATGAGAAAGAAAGAAAGACAAAATTTCCTAATTAATAGTATAGAAGAATAGAGAGATTATGACAGAGGGGATGTAGAAGAAGAATCTTTCTATTAAATCCAGTAATTATTCACTGCTATTTGGTTAGTGATAATCCATTCTTTCTCAAAGGCAAATAAAGAAAAATAAAAAAGTCTAAGTAATAAAGAATTAGAAGTAGCTACAATATAAGAATTACAATGTTTAGAATCGGGAGGAATTGTAGTGTAGATTTTCTATAAATTTCAAAAGCAAAAAATAAATTGTAACTTCTAAAAAAATCTAAAAATAGAATGCAAGTATTTGTTTCTGTTTCTATAGTAAATTTAATGGGTTTAGGTACTGAGTTAATAACTAAAAGACAATTATCTAATTCTGCTTTGATGCATTTGAACGAAGAGATCAGAAACTATCTAACTAAACCAGAAGCAAATGTGCTTTAATGGAATGAGAAATTTCAAATTTTTTTCTTCAAGGTTCATACATAATAATTCTGCTAAAAAAAGCTAAGAGTAGAGCTCATAGCTCCTTTATCTGCTTTTGTAATTATCAAAACTTCAGTTTTAGCTTTTTTCTTATTTAAGTAGTGTTTTTCTCTCTCCGGAAATAAAATCAGGAGAGGGATTTTAAAAAGTTGATCTCTGGTTATTTATTGAATAAATCGTTCTTTTGAGAGTTGAATTGATATGAGAAACAATAGCATGTTTTTCAGTGTTTTTTTAATTTAAAATAAAAATTTTGCAATTAACAGCTAAATTATGAGTATCTGTGATTGTAGTAAGAAATAGAGAGACCTATTCAAAACCTTCAATTAATAAATGTAATTCTGAAGTAGAAAAATTAAGATGTGATAGATTTTTTATTCTTGGGAGAAAATTTTATCCATTAGTTACGAAAATAGTTATTTATTGTATAAATATTTTAGATAGCGTTTTATCCACGCAAGAATGTTTAAGCGCAAGACGCAGTCGAGCGTTTTATATTCTTAAGTGGATAAAACGCAACTAAAACACGAAATTAACTAAAAAGCATAAGAGGTGTTGAATCGTTGCTATTTATTTTTGATTGTTTATCGACTCTATAATGTCTATCGACATTTGTACAAAACGCTGTGCAAGTTGATGAAAATGGAAGAAAGTGATACTGTTCCTGAGACAATTCTTGAGGAAGCTGAAGAAGCGTCTCGCCAGTTATTACCTGCGAAGTCCAAGGAACATTATGAAAAAGTATTTTCAGAATTTAATGAATGGAAAGAAGAACGAGGGGTAATGACAATAAGTGAGGAATTTCTGCTATCGTATTTCTTAAATTTGAAGAAGAGGTATGCAATTTCATCCATGTGGTCAAAGTACTCTATGATGAAGACCGCTATAAATGTCTATAAAAACATAGACATTGGAAATATAGTAAGCTCATGGCCTATCTGAAGAATCAGTCAAGAGGACAGGTCGAAGAAAGCTGCAGTATTGGAAACAGCACACGTGGAAGAGTTTTTGACAAGGGCTTGTGACAAAGAATATTTGATAATCAATCTGTAATTACACAGACATTAAAATTGAAATGTGAAATAATTGAAAAATGAAATATTTTAGATTGCATTAATAATGGGGGCATCTGATGGCTGTCGATGCTGTGAGCTGACAAATTTGAAAATCAGTGATGTAGAAGACAGAGGCGCATACCTGATTGTTTCGATACTAGATACCAAAACGGGCGTTTCACGAAAATTCACAATTATAGAAGAAGGATTCTCTATCAACACTGTCGATACGCTAGTGTAGATACGCTAATCAAAAATGTACATCGCAACCTGTTGGAATTAACACTTTATCGAAAATTCCTTCTAAAGTTGCTTCACTTTTGAATCTGGCGAACGCAGAAGCTTATACCGGCCATTGTATAAGGCGCACTTCAACAACTTTACTTGACAATGAAGGTGCTAATCTTACAACAATTAAACGACATGGTGGGTAGAGGAGCTCCGCCATAGCAGAAACTTATATCGAAGACTCTATGTCTAATAAGCTTGATATCGCAAGGAAAATCCAAGGTTCTCCTAGTACTAGTCGTTCCTTACTAGAGGAGACGTCCCTTGCTACTACAACTACTATTCGTTCTGGAACCGATAACAACTACAAGCTTCTTATTAATGGAAACGAAGTGAAATATGATAAAACAAAAAACGGCATGTCTATTAATGTAAATGTCAATATTAATAACAAATAGAATGCGATTGATTTAAGATTGTATTTTTTCATTATTCCACTAGTGAAATAAAATGATTTCATTATTCCACTAGTGGATAAAGTGTTACTTTACACGGTTTGTAAGTGTGGATATAACTTTATAAGGTAATTGTGTATTAAAATATTTTTTTTTTCTTTATTTGAAACTTTTATTTGTACTTAGTTTATAAATTCACTGATAAATATGGATTTTAGTCCAGAATTTGAACAACAATTGTAGTCACGTGACTGACTACTACTAACATAAAAAAATCGCGACCGTTATTAACAAATCTCAATAATTGAGATTAAAAAATAGATTTGCGCTGATAATAATGCAACTTTGTTGTAAAATTAGTAAAATAGTTGTTTGGATAATGATGAAGTAAAGTAGAAATGTGTTTTGTCACCATAAAAGCTGTTAATGTATTTTATAGTTAGAATTCAGATATAAATAGCTCTGAATAAATTGTGTTTAATTTCGTTCTTACGACAATCCTTTAATTAAACGCTACCAACCGTAAAACAATTAAGAAGGTGATGAATAATGTTCTGTGAACTAAAATACATCAAAGAAAATATGTTGGCAATAAAAATACGACCGAAATTTTGGTGTATTGGAACCAGTTTTGTCTTAACATTTTGATCGAGTCTTGTGTTTGCAAAATGGCAATTCATCATGATGTTCCATAAAAAATAAATTGCATGTACCCTGCTGGTACCTATTGCATCGTGGGTGTGTTTTTAGTTTATGTTGTTCCATAAACCGTCTTATGGAGTAAAATTTCGTATAAAATTACAAAACACTGTCTCTGTTTATTTATTATGATTTCATTCGTGCGAAACTAGAATATTCAACTTTACCACTCCTTTCAGTAGATCTCTCAGGCAATAACATCGCGTATTTTATCCTTTTAGTCGCGTAATAAACGTTCAGAATTTCACTATTTCAACGTACGCTGATTAGTGCCACATTAAAGTATCATGAATCACGTTAATAAAGACACATTACGGCCAAAACAATTCGCCTATCTACCATTAAAACAGGCATTTCCGCATTTGCAATGTTGTAGATCAAACGGAAAAAAATAAATTCGCCCAACCTGACGCTTTTCACTAATATCAGTAATTTTCTCTCAAAGAAAAAGTCCAACTTGCAATAAAATGAATATAAAAATGCGGCAATAAAAATGTATGCTGCCCGTTAAAGAGAATATCTGCCGTGAAATCTGGTCACGACCTTTAAATTATTACTCAACTTTTACGATTTGCGCTCCTAAATGAAAATGCACTTTTGTCTCTGTAATTGAATCCTCACCTAACCAGAAAAATTCAAATTAAGACATTCTCTCATAAACCTCGTTCCCAATTTGGTCAGATTAAAATAATAATCAATCAAATAGTTTTTCGATTTTTAACAATTTACATTTGCCATAAAAGGCGCGTGAAGTGTAAATACTGTAATCGGACAAGACATAAATTAAGTTTACGTAATTCTGGGTTCACTAATCCGATTAATTAGAGATTAGGAAAATAATAGAGCCGGGCCTGGATTTACAACCAACGACACATATAAATGCTTCTCACCAGTGCCAGTGCCGGTACTAACAGCATCAAAATTTTTAGTTATAGCCCTTTAAAATGACAAATTAGAACTGGAATAAACACAAAAATATAATTAAATAACTGACCCGACAAATTTTGTAGAGTCCAAATTTCAATAAATAGCTTTGTGATCGTTTTGTAAATCGATGAAAAGCTATTAGAAATAAGCAAAGTAAAAATGAAAAAAAACAACAAAATCGTATTTCCATGCTGGAAATGTGTGATATGCCTAAAACCATGTAGTTTTGTTCCAAAATTTAAGTCATAATTGAATTGAATCAAAATTTCATGTCAAAATAAACAACTGAATCAATTTTTGTCACTGATGCCCCTGATGCCAGGTCCTAACTCCGACCCTGCTCTTGCTCTTGACTACCATTCAATTCTTTTTAAATTCGATCGTTAAACTGTATTTAATCCGCCTTTTGTAGACAGATGAGGCTCATTGTAATTTTGTGTAAATTACATACAAGATACAGTACACTTTTCCACGGCCGAATGCATCCCATTGTTAGCTAAACAAAATTCGAGCACAATAAAGCCCCAAGCTAGGAAAACTATCAAGGGTGGAGCAATTTCCAATTAAAAAAGCCTTGCCTCAGCACCAATCATTCATCATCTCTCTTAGAATTTTATTTTTCATTACAAGAGTTTTTACAGTCTAGTTAGACTCCCATTTCATTACGACCAAAAATCATAATTAGTCCCATATGGGCTCCATATCTCAACAAAAACCATACAAAATGCCTACTTTAAATTGTTACTAATTGGTCCATTAAAGCTCCTCGTTACAACATTCCCGTGGATGTTTTTCACTGCGAACTATTCTTAAAAATCGAAAGTACCGATTTAAAAGATTAGAGGCCGAGTTCGATCTTTTTTAGTTTGATGCCGTATAAGGAAACCAGTTTGAGACCTCGCGACATCGAAAATTTATTATTGCGAGCTTTTGCATCGGCCAAATCTGGAACGGTTTTATCGGTGGTTGCGACGTCCGGTTCGAGATAAGCACTGTTTACAGGGGGAGATGAAATTACGACCCTAAACAGGTGCTCAACAGGACGAGGGGCCCCAGAGAGTGACAACCCAACCAGCCCGAAACACAAAAAAAAACTAGAAAAAGCACAGTTAATTCAAATTGGAAGACACGTGGCATGTAGCACTGTAAATGTTCTAACATCATACAAAATTTAAACTTTGTATTTACTAAAAACATCAAAAAAATATTTAGTCACGCGACGCGAATCTTCAAAAGCTTAAAAGACATCGATTTTGCAACGTATTGCATTCAAGATTTTTTGTTACAGGGATTTCAAACATTCATAGCGTACAATAGGCAGACAGCAGGTTGCTATGGATGTAAATTTCGATGTTTACTGTTTTTATAAAATTACAGACTGTCAACTTGGGTTCTATGTTTAAGT
The DNA here is from genome assembly GCA_029207805.1 of Tribolium confusum. Taxonomy (NCBI): domain Eukaryota; kingdom Metazoa; phylum Arthropoda; class Insecta; order Coleoptera; family Tenebrionidae; genus Tribolium; species Tribolium confusum. Next base: position 18,340,530 of record JALGAY010000005.1, read on the forward strand.
TCCGTGATAAAAGAACACAAAAAGGAGCGATTCTGAATTTGATTCCGACATTAAAAATGATGCGGAAGCTGTACTAGCCACGCTAGTGGCCGAAAAATATAAGAAAATTTACAAGGAAACATACAGAAAATGTGGTAGTTGGTGTGAGAAATAAATGTAACAAGTATTGAAGAAAAGGTACTTTTGGCCTATTTTTCGAAATTATCTTCCATGTATAAGCCGTCTACTTTATGGAGTACCTACTCAATGCTAAGAACCATGATATCTCTTAACAAGTATGTAGATATCGAAACATTTACAAACTTTATTGCATCTTTAAAAAGAAATGCCAGTGGGTACAGGGTTAAAAAATCCAAAATATTCACCAAGCAAAAGATAGAACGTTTCATGAAAACAGCTGATGACAAAGACTATTTATTGGCAAAAGTTGTGCTAATTGCTGGGATTTTTGGCGCGTTACACAGAGAAGAAATTACGTTTTTGAAGGTGGAAGATATAGAAGATTGTACAAGTTTTATTAAAGTGAAAATACCGAACACCAAGACAAGAATTTCACAAATGTTTACAATAACTGAAGGATTTGTAGACGGGATTAGTTTCTTAGAAATTTTCCGCAAATACGCACAGCTTCGACCTCCTCATACTTGAACATCAGAGATTCTTCTTAACCTATAGAAATTCCAGGTGCTGTATGTTACCCGTTGGTATAAATACTATTGGAGGTATGCCTAAAAAAATTGCAGAATGTCTCGGCCTTCTAAATGCAAAAGAATATACTGGGCACTGCTTTCGCCGTTGTTCAGCAACACTCTTAGCAGTTTCAGGAGCAGATATTACATTACTCAAAAGACATGGAGGATGGCGATCGAGTTCTGTTGCGAAAAGTTACATAGAAAACTCTGTTGAAAGCGAAAACGCAATTTCGATGAAAATTATGGGAAAGAAGAAACTGTATAAAAGAAAAGAAGAATCTGTGACGAAAATAACAAAACTGGAGTGGCGTCTACAAGTAGCGTTTCCACTTCTATTGAAGTTCAGGAAATCTGAAATCTTCGAATGTTCAATTTAGTCACTTAAATAATTGTACTTTTCATGTTTTTAATAAATAAATAAATAAAATAAAAATGTATTTTTCATTTTTGAGCACTAGTACTTAAAAGTATGTCACTTTTACGCACTGGTGTGTAAAAGTGCGTCATTTAGCAATTAGAATGACAATCAAAAAGTCACTATTATAAAACGCTGCAACAAAAAAATATCTAAGCCTGTGTGTATAACCAAAAAGTAAAAAAAAAACAATAAAATTAAAATTTTAGATCACGTAGGTAACAAGTGGTTCTCTATTATAAAAAACAGCAATTTTAAATTTGGAAGTAGCTTAAATTTTACTGCAATTTCAAGACAAAATTAATCTAGTTAATTTAGAGCAAAAAGCGTTCCAATCGAACGCAATACCAGGAAGCTGTATGCCAGTTTTGAGGTATTTGCCCCTCATCAACACAGTATCCTGAAACTTTGTGCTTGACTAGTGGGAAGACTCGTTTATAACATGTGGAGTATGGCTAGAGGCCGTATAGACGAACACATTGTATCATTTAATTGTTCCTAACTGGTTAATCTAAAGTTAAAATAAACTTTTAATCACGTGAGAAGTGGCAGTCTAACCTCAGAGGTAATTAATTAAAAATAATATTTTGTTGTGTTACCATAATACCAAAAAATCCAAGCGATGATCAGGTCACAATAAAATAATCTAAATAATAATAATAATAATAATATAACTTTGTACAGTAAAACCCGATTATAAACGTACTCGGATATAACAATTGTGATATCTTGTGTTTCGTATTCCATATTATAGTTTTTCCTATAACATACTTCGTTTATGATGTACTCATTAGGTCGATCGCAAGAGATCCGTTATAACAAAATTTTACTGTATTTCAAATACACAAAACTCGACAAAATTAAAATCTTTGATCACGTGACAAGTGTTTTTCTAATTTTGCTGTAATACTAACATATAAAATAGTCTTTTTCGTCTTAATAATAAACAAAAAAAACTTTTCATCACATGACAAGTGGCATTTCAAATTTTGCCTTAACCTGAACAAAATCAATCCAAAAATGATAGCTCCAAAGAAGAAGCTAAGACTTCAATACATTTTTTTTGTCACGTGACATTCTAATTTTGCTGTAAGTTTAGATATTGAATTTCTAACCATAATGATATAAAAAAAAAGCAAAATAAATGTAATTTTTTGGTCATGTGACAATTGGCAGGCACGATCTAAGAGACGCTAACTATACAGCCAAACAAAAATTTAATTTTTGCTGTACCTACAGACATAAATTAAAATAGATCAGTAATACGAAAAAAGGAAGAAAACTCTAGTTTTTCGTCACATGACACGTGGCTTAATTGTTTTTAATCCGTATATTTGTAAATTTTTGCCACGTGACAAGTGGCAAACGTCTTCTTTAACCCCGAATTTATAGTCAAAGGAGAAGTGAAATTCTCAATTTTGTTTTTTAACCAAATCAAAGCAAAAACAAGTAAAACAATTTTTGGTCACGTGACGATTGGCAATCACAATATTTAACTGCATTAACTATACAGTCTAGAGATAATTTAAATTTTTTTGAAGCTCCAAATTAAGGTAAAACAGTACCTTTGTGTTAATAATGTCACACAAAGACAGAGACCCCAAATTTTTAGTCACGTGTCAAGTGATTTAATTGGTCCTAATTTAATTTCGGCCGTACCTTTGCAGGTCTGTAGATACTGTTTTACATTATTACATTAAACTATTTGTCATTGGTGCTAAATTTAAAAATAGTTTATCTTCTAAAGTTGGTCGTAAAATGGCAATCGACCTTTTTCCTTATTCTTAATTCCCTACCGCATGCGCGAACGAGCCATTTCTTTGACAGAACATATGACAGTTTTCTCCATTGACCTTACAATATTTATAGATGGCTTGTTGGCAAAAAAGTTCGAGACAGATCGTCAGGTGGGCGTTTTGATTTCTTTACTATTATTGTTAAAGAATAGTGGCTGAGGTAACTCTTAGGTTGATTCAATTTATATTATAATTAATATTACTTTATTTCTTAAGTTGGATGGGCTCTCTATACTTTTTATAATTCAGTGAACTTAATGCCGCGGCGCATGCGGTAACGAAAATGACTTTAATAAGGAAAAAGGTTAATTGCATTTATGAGACAAAGCTTATGAAAAATGAGGTACACGGTTCAGGAATGGAGCCAGTGCTGCGTAAAATCTCCACTTTTTCTCTAATTTTAATCTCTGTGTGGTGTTAAAAAAAGAGATCTGTAATAACTCCTGACACTTAATTTATAGTTCGTTATGTCCAACCCAAATTAGTTGAAATCTCTGATAACACATTGATTACAACGATTCCCATGTCCGTCGTCCTCATTGTTATCCAAACACGCCGCTGATTGTATTTGGTTGCTGAGGCATACAATAGGTGCATTATTTCGGAGAGCAAAGGGCAGAAAACACGTGCCATCCACGTGACTTGTCATCACCCATCTTGGAATCAAAATTAATTTTTGACCTGGCCCTAAACGAAAGAAATCTCTTCGTTTCCGGCATTAACAGTCTGTTTAATTTTATACTGAGGAAGTTTCTATCTAGTCGAACAGACAATAAAACGCGCCTTGCTTGCTATTAACGTCAGTTTGCTCGTAAAACTGATTCTAAATCATAAAACGGTGACTGTGTGTAGTCTTAGGTCATTGGAAATATTTTCAACTTAATCAGGACCTCTGGACCTCAAAGGAAATTAAATCTGACGGCGCCGGCCAATCAAAACTTAATAGAATATTTAATTTACTCTAATCAAATGTCGATAAAGTTTGATCAGAGATGATTCCGGGTTGCTCAACACGATTTAAGTGTCCTCTAAAGACCACCATTTTCTTTATTAGCAGGTAGTTATATACATCAAATAAAAGCTCTTTTAATTGTCTAGGCAGCTACGTTATTAAAATAAACAATGTATTACAATTATTTAACAAAATATAAAAAAAATTTAGTTCCCAGTATTTGCCACCGGTGCCGCTTTATTGCCGTACAAATTTAGTATTCTTGTACTTTGAGTTGACGCTCATTAAAAAGGGTCAGAGTTAGAATCACAGCGTTGTTTAGAGAACCTGTAGTGGATTTTACTCAAAATTAAAATTTCAATGAAATTACAAAATTAATTCAGTGAAATTACTTCAACAGTAGGAGAAATGTAAAACGCTACTACCGGTTACATAAACGCCTACTCTATACCCGTTATACCTCTTTTATGAACCTTTAGTATCCCATAAAGCCGGACATTTCTTTTATTATTTCATACGTCCGGTCCTGGCATTACTCTTGATGAATGCTTTTGTTTATTTCGCCAAATACTAACTGATTTCTATCTAGATAATAAACCTCTGACATCTATCGATTTTTAGCCCGCATTTACTTTTTTTTTATAATCCTGAAACCGCCCGCCGAGCTGGAACACATTTATTGATAAGATCAGAGCCATTCAGAGATGACTGACTGTTCTGAGTAGCCCCATTCAGTAGTCCTATACCACTAAAGTTGATATTGACCAAATGACTTCGTGAGAATTTTTACATACGTTTGTAATTAAAATTATTTGTTTGTTGATTTTTGAAGAATTTATTGCATCCTGTAGCTACACCAGAAAAATTTTGACTGGCTTTGATATTCGGTTCATAACATTATTAGCCAAATGTTTATTATTCGCTGTCTGAAAGCTTTCTAAATTCCTGAAATAAAACGCGTGGATTTTTTTTCAGTGTGTAATTGTTCGGAACAAATAATTGCCGCATCAAAAAACCAAAACTTGAACTGTAATTAAATAAACAAAAGTCCAATTTCGTGATTTTTCCCCGTCTTGGAGAATCCCTCGAGTAACTTAGAGAACGGAAGGAAGTGAAACCGACATTTTTAATTTACTGGAAGTAAAATATCACCGGGCGATTTTTCGTTTTTACATGCAATATGCTTTTCTAATTTAATTTCCGTTATGGGGCCAACAAGATTTAAAAGTTAGACAGGTTTTTCATTTTTCAGAAAAATTCGAAAATACCATCAAAATCAGAGATAATTCAGGGTGATTTAAAAATAACGAGTGGTCATTAGAAATAGACTGTAGACTGTCAAGAATTGTAAAACAATTTTTTTGATATAACAGAAATAATAACAAAATTCAAATAATAATAAAAAATAGTATTTTTGTTTTGATTGAAAATAGAAACAAATAACCAGAGCTATCAAAGTTATAGAATTAACAGAGAACAATATTGTTCTCTGGAATTAATTTTAGTGGTCTTTCGAGCCTTTAAATAATGCTATAGAGGCTTTCAATAGAGGCTGCAAGAACAGAAAATCAGAATAGAGATAGAATAAAATCCGTAACAGAAAAAACAGTTAAACAAATAGTCTTTGTAAAAAAAATATCAGAAGTGTGGATATCCAAAGATTAGTTTCCATTTTACAATCGCCCTATTGATGCCTTTGGTCCTAAACTTTTATTAAAAACTTGAAAGTAAAATATACTTTTGGAAATAAGAGGCAAGAAACTATTGTAAGCTGTCCCTTTTATTACAAAAATTTTTCTCTATATCCGACTCATAGGACCATAAATGTTTTAAAAAAGCCTTAGCCTCTAACAGAATTTCTCGGAAATGCCTGAAAGGCAAAAAGTCTTCTGTCCCATCATTCATTTTTTTTTCTTTTTTGGTGTAATTACAAGATACTATTATGTCCAAATATTTTGGTATCTTTCAAAAATACAAAGTTAGATATTTTCTTAGATTGGATCTAAGATTACTAAAATTTAGAAAGCCACGTGGCTTAATACAGTTTTATAGTATTTTGTGTCTCTAGGATGAAAAGTAAGCATTTACAGCCCGCGAGTGCATTGTTGATGCTCGAGCGTAGCGAATGCAATGCTTTTCTGCCAGAATGACATACAACATTTTTCGGGTGCGCTTCGGGCGTTTGAAATCCGATGCGCTTTGAATCCGAGAATATTGAATTTTTTCTTTTTCCCGCCAGAAAATTGACAGTTCTAAAGTCGGCCAACAAAATAACTGATAACTTTTTCAAACAAGTATGTAAAATAATGTTTTTTTACGAGATGAAGTATTGTTTAAATTATTTGTTTTTAAACTCGACCGGTAAGTAGAAAGCTACGTATAGATAACCTCCAAATTGATTCTGATCGTTAATCCATCTTTAATCTGTTCAAATAAAAAAGGGAAACCTTTTTTAGAACACAAAAATTTCGTCTATAAAAAATACATTGAGTTTGACTGGCTTTTTTCAGCATATTCTGACATAAGAGGCCCAAAAACTGTCATTTGTGACAGAAGAGGGCAAAAAACAGGTTTAACGTAAGAGGCCAACAACGACGTATTTTCTGCTCTCAAAAGTAGTCATTCCTGATACATTTTCTGTTTAGCGAGTGTGTTTGAGGTTAGATTGCCTCGTGTCACGTGATCAAAAACTTTGTAACAGTGTTATATCAGCATATTCTGACATAGGAGGCTCAAAAAACTGTCATTTGTGAAGAAGAAAGCAACAAAACGGGTTTGATATAAGAGGCTAACAAAGACATATTTTGTGCTCTCAAAGGCAGTCGTTACTGATACATATTCTGTTTAGCGAGTGTGTTTGAGGTTAGATTGCCACATGTCACGTGATCAAAAATTTGTCTCTTAGGATAGAATACCTGTGATCATGTATTTAAACCGTGTTTTAGATAAATTAACTGCCACTTGTTACGTGATCAGCAGTAAAATTATTTGTTCGATTTCTTTTTTTTTTTTGTTTTGTAAAATGACAAAACATTATTTTATATGTATTATCATAGTTGTTACTGAGAGAGTACAATAAAAATTTAAAATGCCACTGATCATATTTTTTAAAATTTTTTTGGTAGTATGACACGCTACTATTCTACAGAGCTACCTAGAAAAAATATATAGATCAATTCTTCGATTTTTTTTTCGTTTCAAATATAAAGTTACTATTGTAAATAGTAATATGTAATTAACTAATAATGTATAGTTATAGTAAAAAAAATGATTCCCTTGAGAAATATAACCTTCAGTTCTATTTGAGAATGGTAACATCGTTACCGAAACGCGCGTCTTGTGCAAAAAGGTGTTTGGTGTGTTTGGGTGCATTTTTTGATTTATTCAACACGCCAAGAACATCTAGCCAACCATAGAAAAATGTAATAACGAGTGTTATAACGCGCCAAAATTTGAATGCATCCCCCAGTAGTGCGCTTTGATCCCAAGCTTTTTGTCTGTTTTTCCATCAAGCAAAAGCTTTTAAAATTATTCCGATTTTATCTTTTATACCTGCCCATTACCATTCTCCAGATAAGCGATTACATTAAAATCGGCCCCTCAAAGTGGGCCCAAACAAGAAAAACAATCACACGAACCAAGTCCAATCTGTATAAACCACCAAAAAATGTAAATTTCAATTAGCTAAACCTCTTAATCGCATTTTTGTAGTAAAAAAAAAGTGTCAAGAACAAGTTTTAAAGGATGATGACACTCACAAAACCACAGATCCGCATTTAAATACAAAATTTATTATCCGATTCGAGTTACAAAGTTTGTAGACCTAAAAAAACACATTTTACGAGTTTGTTTTTAAATTTCGCGCCTTATTAATCCTGTCGTAAATCACCGGCATGTGTACCAACCGAAAAAATGCTTTTTTCACCTGGCTCTTAATTATCCCGAGTGCCGGTATTAATCCTTTCAGGTTTGACATCCGTTTCCATCGAGATAGGGCTGTTATTCACCGATTTGTTTCAGTGTTGCCAATTTACAAAAAAAAACGGGATTAATTAGGGGTTTTCCCCGGTGTAACTAATGAAAGCTAATGAGTTACGCTACCTTTTCCTTTAGAGATTTAACCCTCCGTCACCTGCACTAATTCTCTTCAATTATCACGCACGGATTTATGAGTTTTGTAAGTTGAAAAAAAAATCACATCGCGATGCAATTAGTCTCGACGAGAGATAAATGTGCACCCGAACACATGTCTGACATGTGCAAGCCGAACGCACCGACTGCAAGCTGCAAGAGCTGCTCTCGAACAGCGTATCGAAAGGGCGCAACCGTATTGTTTACTGGTCGGTGGCACATGGAACAACTCCTGGTGATCCAGAGGCGGCGCTACGCCACTGACAAGCGTACTATTAGGACAGAAATTTAGGTTTCATGGGTTGAAAATGCACAAGAAGCTGGACGTATGCATATACAGAGTGTCTCGTTGCGTTATAAAGTGCTCAACAATCGAAATGGAACACCTTAAAATTTTAACAAAGTTTAATGTCTTGTAACTACTGCAAAAACTTATTAATTGAGATGTCTTTTTTTTCTGGGTCACTCATTTCTTATACTTTATCATGTTTAATAGAGCGTTTTTTTGTAAATTTGTAGTTTAAGTTATACAGGGTGTCAAAACAAGCCTTGCAAAAAACAATAAGTTTAGACTGCTCCTATTTTAACAAAAAAAATTTTGTTGATTTATCCTATTTAGAATTGCCCTTCTTCTTAAAGACAACCTTAGAGCTTCTCTTGTGGAATGAATGGCAAGAACTAAAGCAGCATCTTCTTTATTAAACAACTTCTTTGACTTCTTAATGCCTCAAATCGAGCCCGTTTTAAAAAAATATGGTCACAAAATTTTTTGCACCGGAATTTCAAATGTTAACTTTCTGGTATTTTTGATTGAACTTCCTAACAACTCGGTAACACTCTTCCCAAGTTCCCAAATTCTTTGTTGTAAAGTCAACATTATGGCATAAATGCTGTTCAAATTAGCAAAGATTTCATTTACAGTTCTACTAGCTTATTACATTTGTCATCAAATATTAATGGTATTTTTCAATAAAATCGGCGTACTAGAGCTACTCTAAAAATTAGAAAAAAGTCTAAATTTTGAAAAACAATGATATTATCTCAAGAACCGTGTGACTTAAATAAAAAGTAACTTCTGTTTTGGGAGTTTGAAAAGAATCAGGGCATAAAAATACTGGACATACTGAACAGGGTGTTTCACGAGTGATAATGCGCCTGCGAAACTAATAATGCAACCACCAATACAATTCCAAAGGTAACGTAGTTATATTTTTTTTGTTTACAAATATATTAAATAAAAAAATCATTTAATCTTTCGGTTAACTGAAGACAAACTAATGCCACTTGCTTGTGAAATCATTCTTTGACATAAATGTGAACAGAAACTGTAGCTGTTCTTGCTTTTGGCTTTTTCAAAGGTGGTCAATTTTTCCTTAAGGTAGTTTCAAGTCGTTCGAATATGGTGTCAGCAAGAATTCTTCTCTACCCAGAAAACGTTGTCTGTACAAACTCATCGCGGCAGAGGCACTTTTTCCCATATATCATTATCATATCGGTTTTTTCATCGTTTGAATACATTTTTTTATCGGTGACAGATTTGACAAATAAAATTTGAAATCAATATCATCTACGTTGACTCTGGAATTGTATTGCTAGTTGTATTTTCAGCTTCGCAGGCTCATTATTACTCGTGAAAGAGTCTGTTTATATAAGGTGTGTTTAAATAATGTTTAGAAATTTTAACAAGTGATATCTGGCGTTAAATAGATGCTAAAAAACCAAAATTGTCTCATACAAATTTGTATAGTTTTTGAGACATACAATGTACATTTTTTTTTCAAAAAACATTATTTTTGAAATACACGATATATGACAACACTGTTTTTGAACAAAGACTTTTACATTGTATATCTTCAAATCTATACGCTGTGTTGCCATACATCATGAATTGCAAAATTAATGTTTTTTTGGAAAAAAATTTCTGCAGCATATATCTCAAAATCTATATAAAACAAATTTTTGCTTCTAAGCATCCTTTCAACGAGACCTGCCTATTAAAATCTTTAACATTACCTTAAAAACCCTATATCTACATATGTAGAGACTACAATGATTCGACAATAAGTTATTGTTTTATAACAATATCTTCTCCTGAAGATTATTGCAGTGTGTGTGGCCAGTGCCTCAGTCCAGATGCTCAATGGTAAGTCTTTTAATTTTTATATTATCTTTCTGAACTTTGAACTACGATCAACTAATTAATTAAAATTAATAGTCTCTCTCTTTCAGAAGATATTTTGTGCTAAATATTATTCATTCAATTTGGTAGTCTTCACCGCTCGTATTTTATTTTGAAAAATTAAATGGAAGACCTGAATGTTTTTTTTTTGAAAGTTTTGATTTTTTAAAAGGGCACCACAGTGCATATAGTGGATAATTTTTTTACAATTTTTAGAATGTACACAAAAAAACAATTTTTTAGATTTTCGTCGACGTTTTACTTTAGGTTTTTAAAGCTTCTTCAGGACTTAAATCGAAATTGTTAATTAAAACTTTTTGTTGTTTGTTACCACAAGCAGAATATCTTTAAATTTAAGCCCTGAGGTAGCTTTAGAAATATAATAATGTAAAACGTCTGCAAAATTTTTTTTGTTATTAAGTTTCTTCAGATTTAACCTTAACCCACGTGACTAAATAAAAATAAAATCTGTTAATATACTACAATTGCCATTATTAATGAAAGTAAAAAAAAGTAAACATTTCTTGTAGGTCTAATAAATCTAAATGGTCACGTGAGTTGAATTCATTTCTGAAAACACTGTATTATCAGAAATAGTATCAAATTTTTAAAGAAACAAATATGAATGTTAAATGGCTGTAAAATTGTAACTTTATAAAAGAAAACGGTCTGAGACACTTGTTATTGAAACTAACACTGATTAACAGCTGTATGTATTTTGACATTAGCTGATTATAACTTCAGAAGTTCAAGACTCATTTTTCATCAGCAATTTTTTTTAAATATGTTACTGTATAATTTGTTTTTTCTTATTATCATTAAAAGTTTCTAAACTGGTAAAGGGACTACATACATATGTTGTCTAGACCTTCTTCTAAGTTACCAATCAATGAAATATCAGATCAGGTGACTCAATTTAAAAAAAGAGGTTTGCAAATAGTAGACAGTCTAAAATGGCACATTAAAGAACAAACTATAAATTCAGGTTTAATTGCTGTGTTTTATTTATTTATGTAAAAAAATCAAATTCTGAGTTCACAATATTCTGTTACAGCACTGGGTGGTGTAATACACCTATTACAGTACCGAGATAAATTTCGTAACAGGTTCTTACAGACGCAAATTACAGAAAATGTTATTTCATCAATTTTAGGTAGTATCTGCATCAAAAAGTTTATTTTTTGATATCAGAAATAGGTACAGTGACGACCAGTGAAAAATGGAACGCCACTTTAGTAAACAAAGTTTTAAAAATTGTGTTATGTCAATATATCATCTGTTAAGGTCGTTATTATCAGTCATTCTTGTCAAATCATTGATGTATCGTACCTTGAAATCCTGCAGTTTAAAGACAAGTTCACAAAGCCAAAATCTTTTGTCATACTTTTCAATGACCGCTACTGTACTATTACTCATTATTACACTAGTATTTATAATCTGTTAAAAAACAAACGCCTGTATATAATTTTTTAAAAAAACTATACTTTTCACACAAAAATGCAATTAAAACTGTTTCAACAAAACACAGCTCGTTCTTAGCGTATTTGCTGGTAAGACCACTAATTGGTACAATTCAATGCCAGTAGAAGGAGTAGAAGCGTTTGTTCCCAAAGTAGTTACTTCTACCTAGCCGTTAAAAGCAGTGCATCGGTTTAATCGCATTTTGCCCTCCAATACATTTACTACTTTTTCTGAAATATTACCAATAATTCTAGATGTCGTTACGTCCGCATCCCACTCCTGATTCTTACAAAAAATGCATCAAATTAAATTTTTTCAGTTACTTCTTGCTGAATATTAAAAAATTTCGTTTTAAAATTTGAGTTGTTGCTACTATAAATTGATGTGTCTCTTCTCAAAGAAACAATCCCGATGAGGTTCAAATTCAGATACTCCAGTCCGGCACTGGAGACTTTGTATAGCAAAAAATTAAATCAACTTTTATAGCCTTGAAAGTCCAAATTTTTTGCCAAAAATTCTCCTCTATCTTAGTTGATTAATTACAGCAGAGAGTCTCGTCAGATTTTTTCGACGCTGCCACTGGAGAAGAATTCGGACCCCCATTATTCCGCTTCTTTTGTGTCCCCATCGTGTTCCATATTCATTGCACGCGTCCAAAGAGTTTTTGTTAATAATACTTTCTCGGATTTTAGGATTATTAATCTGCAGAAGTAGAGATTTTAACCAGGATTGTGTTTTTTGCTGGTTGATCAAAAGCCGGAATTAACCATAAACAAGAGAAATGAAATGCATAATGAGTATTTACTTTACATTTGTCACAATGGACCGAATCCCCTCGCTCATTTTGAATATTGATTCACACCATAGGCGAAATAACAAATGCGAATTTCTTAGCGAAATTGAAATTTATTTATAAATATTCAAAATGAGAGGGCTGTCAATAACTGACGGAATTTTTTATTGTTGGCACTACTGAAACGATTTTACCGTATTAAAAAACGCAGATTTGTGTATTTTCCAGAAATGCCAACATAAATTATAATTTTAATAGTAATTGATAAATGTGTTAAAAGATAAGAGAACAAGGCAGTTCTTGATTAAACAATGTCTTGACTGATAAATGAGATAAGGAAACTATTATTTATTATTTCAATATTTTCTCTTATAAATAATGAAATAATCTTAAGTGTTGACATAACCTTACTTTTGCAAGCCACTTTTACATCATTTTTTTTTATTTTAAAATTAGGCAGTTCTTTCGTTTTAGATTTCACTTCTTAATTATCTAATCTAGATAACTAATCTCTAAAAACAAGATGAAATGAATAAATCAGAGATGAGGTCCACGATTACGATTTTAAAGTGACAGTTAGTACATTCACAATGGTGGTATTCCTATGAATAGTAAAAATGATATTATTTTGTGGAAAGCAAGAGCTTTTAAGATCACAATTACGAATTTAAAGTAAACAATTTAGACTAACAAATTCAATATAGCCTACTACCGAAATGTATTTAAAAAAATATATATAATAAAACCCTTGTTAAATGCCTAATAAACTAGTTTGTACCAGTTTATCAAAACCATGAGTTTCAAGCATTTTTAAACAAATTATAGTTATTTTCCCTAAGAATTGAACTTCGATTCGTCTACAACCTATACAGTCAACTATATTGAATCCGCCAGTTTAACTTTTAAAATTTTCAAGTCAAAATCTTAATCAGAACCGAAAATCTGAACCCGAAAATCTTTGACCGTACTATTTCAACTTAAAATTAGTCTATCAGATAATAATTTTCTAAATTATTTTCAGAAGTTTCTCGAACCAAAAACAACTTCGATATGATTATCAACATAATTTTCGAATGCTCTGAAATGTTAACTAAACTATTTCAAAATTCTGCACTGTAATAAGTATCTATCTTTATTCACGTATCTGATAATAAAATAGTGCATTTCAAGTCAATAGACTTAGCCTCATTTCTCTCTCCACTCGAAAAAATCTAATTATGTTCGTTTCTCAAGAGCTGAAGAGCAACAAAGCGGTTAATTTGTCGTAATTCGGTGTCTCGTAGATCCACATTTTCAAGTAGTTTCTTTGCCACCACGTCTACATAATCCCAATTTTAGTGCCTCCTCTCGAAAAATGTGAAAATAAGCAAGTAATCAAGGAGATGTGCGTGAACTCGCAATTTCTCCCTTTTCATTTGAAAAGTTTCAGGTGAATTTCTCGTCGGGCGGTAATAAAATTTCGATGGTAATCGCTCAATTTAGTTGGATGTGGGGCACTTGACGAGGTACCAGTATCTCTCTAATAGCCGATTTATTTTAATAAAGTGAATCTAATCGTGTTAAAAAAAATTTTGTCTATCTATAACCAAAGTAAATCATATTAGCTTTACAAATGTAACAAAGAGACATTTTACGGCCTAGAGCAGAAATTTTCATTTCATTTGTCATTTATGATTTAGAACTAAAAAATAAACTGTTTTATGAAGGTAGGTGAATAACAATAAATGTACCCTACAGTGTGAGTCTGTTAAGTTAACAATAATTATGACTTTATTGCTTTAGTCACTCTACTATTTCGTTAGATCCACTATAACGAACTATTCTAGAAAGATTCACAGTCGATTACTTCCTAGAAATTTGACGTGGCGCTATGACTCACGTTATAGCGCCTAATTCTAGGAAATATTGCTCACGATCATTAACTGAATTCGAGAAATGCTGACGCACCGTTCCATATAAATGATTATTGTTCAAATATTTTTTTACTAGAAAGCTAAGACGGAGAACAACGACCAGATAGTTAAGACTAAATACTCCATGAGTTGAGTTAAACGGTCCATCAAAGCGATGTTCTCTGAATCGAATCGACGACATTAAGCGATAATCGTGGTCGTTTTACTGTGAGATTGAGTTCGTGTCAATATGTAGTAGTTACAAATAAAATATTTATTAAAAACTTAATTCATTAAATCACAAGAACCCCGAATTTAAAAGATTGTTAGATGTTACACTATTTTATCGTGTCTAAGATTACATTAAAAAATGTCATTTTTTTAAAATGCTACTTGTCATTTGACTACATACTTAATCTTCTCCATTTTTTTGTGTAAGATTACTTTGAAAGTAAATTTATTATTAAAAGGTATTTCATAATAACAATTCTGTGTTAACCATTTTGTATGCTTCAATTTATAACATCACTCGGCTACGCGTCGTGTTTCAAATTATTTTCGCATTGTAAAATCTAAATTGCTAGACGTGAATAACTGGTAGTTTGGTGCAATTAGTATAAAAATAGTCTTCATCTTGGATTTCATCATAAGTTTGAAGAAGCCATTAGTGTGTAACAGTGTATCCAGGTCCGGGTTACGGGCACTCCGGTCATCCTTCTCCAATCCATCTCTGAACAATGGCAGCGTGTCGTGGAGTGGCCCTTCGAGGGGGATATTTTGCATACTGCATGCACTTATTCAGCTATTGTGCTGGTTTTGAATAAGCTTCAAGTCGACTATGAATATGCCGGGAAGGCACTTCAGCACGCTTTTTAAATATACGGCTTTCAAACAGGGACTGTTTCGACATCGAAACTAACGCACTCATTCATCCCATGTTTATAATTAACCAAAACTATTTAAATTCCTTAATTTAACGTCAAATTAGATAGAGTTGTAAAAGTGTAAGTTGATAGTGGCTGACATGCGATAGGGAAAACTTTGAGGTGCTCCTGCTACAAAACGGCGACATGTAATATATCAATTCTTCATTTCTAAAGCTTTAACTGGCCCTCCAAACGAATTAATCAGTCCCACTTAATAAATTTTACTGCTTTATTTTTAGGACGATGTAAACAATTTGTTGCGCGGCATAAATTTTAACATTTTTAAAGTCGTGCCGACAAATGAAAGACACGACAGATCTGTTTTCACTCCCTAATTTATAAATAACAAAAATAAAAGCGGGTGGCAGCACTGCGGGCCTAATTGACATAACGGCCAACCTTATGAAAACAAATATTACTTATTGAGTTGCGCCATTTTATAAATAAACAGAAACGTTACAAAATTAAACTAGTGCTATTATGTTTTATCTCGATTAACTGTAACGGATAAAATACAAATATCTTGTCACGTGACAAGTGGCACAAAAAAATTTAAATTTGAACACATGGCAACTGCCTTTTAAAATTCTGTAATAAAGTCATACAAAATTTAAAACCCTAAATTTATTGTAGATATTAAATATTTAGTTATGTGACAAATGGCATTCTAATTTTTTACTGTAAACTTAGACGGAATACAACAGTGTAACAACTAACAATCTTCTAAATTCAACGTTCTTGTGATTGAAAGAGTTCAATTTAAACGAATAATTTATTTCTACTATTTACACGAATTCGATATCTAAATAACTCAGTCACCCAGTAAAACAACCACGATTATCGCTTAAAAACTATTGTCGATTCGTTTCCGAGAATATCGCTTCGATAAACCGCTACAAAATTCTAATTTTGATCACGTGATAATTGGCTTTTAAAATTTTATTGAATGCAACAAAAAACATTCAAATATTTAGTCACGTGACATTCTAAATTTTTACGAAACCTCAGACTAAAAAATTAAAAAAATTATAGTCAGATGATAAGTAGAATTTTAAATTTTTACTGTAACCTTAGACACAGACTAAAGAGTATCTTGTCATGTTACAAAGAATAAAAATTTTGGTCATGTGACAAGTGGCTTTTAAAATCTTGTTGCAACGTCATAAAACGCCCTAAACAAAATGTTTATCAGAATTTTTTTTGATCATGTGACAATAGAAAAAATGCAAAGAAAACGCCAATACTTTGTCACGTGACAAGTGGCTGGTTGTTGTGATCTTTAACGCCATTTTATAATTGACTTTGAACGTATCTTTAGACACTGTTTTAAATTCATCAAAATTCACCGTTTTAAAGTGCTAAATTTCAAAAAAAAGCTAACTAAACGAAACAAAGTAAAAGCTGTTCATTTAAAAAAGTTGTCAAGAGTGCTATGAGATTTTGATAAAAAAAGAAGCGAAAAATGGATGTCGGAACTTGATAGACTGTTACTATAAAAAACATTATAAATAAATCATTTCGATTATTATTGAGTGCGTGTTTACAAGAGTTTGGAGTCATTTTCATTTTGTTCCTTCTTTTTGTGTTCAGTTTTTGTTCGTTCTAAGTTTCAGTTTGTTTGTTATTGGTTCTAGTTAATTGTTATTTCGATAGTTAATTACACTTTAGAGCACAGAAAGTCTCTAGTCGAAAGTTACTTTCGAAGTGGAAGAAAGGTTGGAGGCGAGTGGATCTATTCGATGGAACACAGGACAAGGTCATTGAAGAAGAATCAGTGATTTTATTCACAGGATATTTACACTTTTAAATCGGCAAATATTGCATTGGGAATGTTTCCCAATACGAGTTAATAAATAATTATTTACAAAAAGCTTTAGAGATTATTCATTTTATCAAATATTCCGTGAAATAAATTTCAAGACTTAATGTCACAATTCCGACATTTCTGACAATCACTGACAATACAACAGCCGAACTTAACTAAGAAATCCTTCAAAATATTTTTGTTTTGTCATGGGACTCTTGGCAATTTTTTTAAAAGAACACTTGTTATGTCTGTGAAAAAATTTATCGATGTTTTCTGCAAAATTCTCAGCAATTATCTTGAAACTCAGTCTATCTTATCAGAAGTTATGGGATGAAAAATAAATAAAACAATGAGAGAAAACGTTAATGTTTTATTTATAAAGTATTTATATGATATAAATAATACATAAACATTACGTAAAAAATCACTCTTGATTAACTAATTGGTAAAAAAGTGAGTGTGGTTTCGCTAATAAGCTGTCAGGTTGGTCAAACTCAGCAACCTGTCCATCATGCATAACCAAAACTCTATCACAATCAAGAATTGTTTGAACTCTATGAGCTATTGTCAAAACTGTACTTTTTCGAAAAGCTGATCTCAGAGTTTGTTGAATTTGACGATCAGTTTCTCGGTCAACGTTTGCTGTCGCTTCATCAATACACAAAATCTGTACAAAAAAAAGTTTTTTAATAAACAAAAATGTCTGCGAAATCATAAAGTCATCAAGATTTTTCACAATAACTTCTCATAATTTCTGTTATAAAATAATCAGAACTCATTTACGACAGTCCTGTCAAAACAAACATCTGTCATAAGAACTATCATGAATTAGTTTTAATTATTTTATGACAGATAGTTCGATCGTTCGTTTGAATTCTATGGTTTACAACAGGAATTGTACAATTATCAGAAGTTAATTTGAGAAAGTTCCTGATGATTTTATGGTTTTCATAGATCTTGCAATCTATTTGTAATAAAGCAATTAATAAGTGAGACCCTTTAAAGCAAAAACGAGCGTGGCGAGATTATTACACAGTGAGCGGCAAAATTATGGAATAACCTTATTAAAACTAAAAAAAATTTTTAAGATAAACTTCTAAATATTTTTAGTTATTTTGGTAAATCTTTTAATTGTTGAAATGACAATACCAAAATATTAAATGTTACGTAATAAAGTTTTCGAATAAAATTAATCGAAAAAACATAAATTTTAATACAAACAAAAAACAAACAAAATTTATCAACAATGAAGAAAGTTTATCTTTTAAATCAATTGTTCAAAGTGTCATCCTCCAGCAGCTTAACAAGGAAAATATTTGTGGACACATTCTTCCTGTACATTACGAACAATTTCTGAATTACTATTCAGAAAATTCTAAATTCAGATCTTCTAAATTTTGTGGTTGATTTGATTGATATAAACGTTGGATATTAAATAACCCCACAAAAAAGTCAAGGCGTGGCAGTTCTGGAAATCTTAGAGGTCACACAATTGATCATCGTCTACCAATCCATCTTCCAGAGAAATGATTGTTTAAAAAGTCACGAACAAGAAGAGCAAAGTGCGGAAGTGCCCCGTCTTGTTGAAACTAGATATTGTAGTTCAGCAAGTCTTAATAATTTCTATTAGGAAACATTTCTGTTAAGACAGACATAAGTCCATGTTAGCAAAATGAAGTTGATAAGATTCTGTTTGACACTTTCATGATTTTAACTAAATAATAAAATTTTTGTTTTTTTTTTGTAATACTAAAATTTGTTTTTCACTTTTAAATTATTTTTATTTAAAGTCGAATTTTACGTAACATTTATATTTTGGTATTCTCATTTCAACAATTAAAAGATCAACCAAAATAACTAAAAATATTTTTAGTTTTAATAATGTTATTCCTTAATTTCCACGCTTACTGTATACACGAGTTAATTACAATATTTTTCTTGTAACTTTTAGAATTTTGTAGCCAACTCACTTGTCTCGAGAACAAAAAAAATTACCTTGGCATTGTGTAAAACCGCCCTGGCTAGACACACCAATTGCTTTTGTCCGACTGAAAAGTTCCCTCCTCCTCCCATAACCACATTTTCCAACCCCCCTAACCTCCTAATCATCTCAGTCAAATTAACTTTTTTCAAAGCATCCCAAATTTCGTCATCTCTAAACTCCCCCAACGGATCCAAATTCTCCCTCAATGTTCCACTAAACAGGAACGGCTCTTGCGGTATACAAAACAAACGAGACCTAAATCACTATATACCCTCATTACCTTAAATAAACAAACATACCTTAAAGCTTGCAACGAAACTCTGGAAATATCAACTGAATCGATTGAAATCTCACCGGAATAAAGCTCAACCAATCGAAAAAGTGCCGCCACAAGGGAACTTTTACCAGCACCGGTCCTTCCAACCACCCCGATTTTTTCCGAAGGACGAGTTTCGAACGAAACGAATCGAAGAGAGGGTGGCAAATGCTCTCTAAATACCCCAACTGTTGAAATTTTATCACAAAAATTCTGACTTACCTGTATTTTAGAACAACGTTTTTGAAGGCGATTACGCCTTGACTGGGCCAGCCGAAGGGAGGGTCCATGATAAAATAGGGGGTTTCCAGAGGGATCTCCTTAATGTATTGGTTGACTCTTTCCACAGCTATCATTTCGCGCTCGGTCTCAGTGAAAGCATTAACCACCCCATTTAGGGCCGAAGTTACCGAAAGAGCGTATGAAAGAGCCAGCCCAACCAACCCTTAAATAAGCATTTTTCAAAATCTGATGGTAGGAAATTGTAAACGCACCACCTCAACAAAAAAAATTCTAATACATTAATGGAAGTTTGATTTATCAGCTGGGTCAGCGGTAAAATACAGAACGTAAAAAATTTTTAATGAAATTTTGTCAAAAGGGATGAAAAACACTGTCCTACAGAGTATTAAACTTTTAATGTTTATATTTAGAAAAATAACAAAAAAAAATTACTGAAACATATTAAAAATTTAAAAGTTGTGCAGCACTAGCTTTATTTTAAAGAGATGCATAAACGGTGAAAGTTACAAAAAAATGTTAAAACAAAAAAAACGTAGATAATAAATTTTCAATAACAAAGTTCGTGAAGCGGTCTTTTTATCTCTTATAGTTTAAGCCCCTAGAGACGCTTAAAGATAAAAAACTATATATTTTTTGTTTTAGTATGTTTTATAGTCATTCCGACATTGTAACAAAAAAATAACTTGAGTCCCCCTTTATAAAGTATAAAGTTTTGAAATCCACAGCGCCATTTTATTTTTATTTTTTATAAATAGCGCAAAAACATATTTGTTATAATCAATGTCCTCTTCGACTTCCAAAATCTATTCAAAATTTGATGGTCTTTTGTTTTCGATTAATAGAAAAAAAGTTTAAATTGAGAATAATTCTAGAAAAACTAAAACAGATTCTAATAGAAGATCGTAGAAGAACTTGAAAAATGTCATTTGAAGATTCGAGCAGAACTAGAACAGATTCTTCAATTTACAAGAAAACGACTTAAAAGTAAAAATCACACAAAAACAAAGAAAGAATGAGAAAAAAATGCAACTAAAAAAACTTAAAAAACATGCTTTGAAATATTATGAGCCCATTTCATAATCAACTTAAAAATAGCGTTTAGACTGTAACCGTCGAAGATTTTTCGATGCATATTGTAATAATGACAGTTACAGTCTGAACGTCATTTAAATTAAAAAAGCTTTTACCAAAATTGATTATAAAATCGGCTCTATATGTACTTAGAAAAACTGAAACAAATTCTAAAATTTGTAAAAATCGATTTAAAGAAAAAAATAAAAGGAAAATTCTAGAGAAACAAAAGAAGATCGTAGAAGAACTTGAAAAATGTCGTTTGAAAGTTTCAAGAAAAACTAAAACAGTTTGTACAATCTGAAAAAAGTTGACTTAAAATAAAGATAAAAAAACAAAAAACACACACGGCTAGCACAAAAAAAGAAAGGACGTAGAAGAAAGCTACAAGAAAATCGACGATGACTGGAAGACAAGAAAAATGCGTTAACACCGCAACTAAAAGGAAAAAGAAGAACAAAAAATTTTTAGAAGAACTTTAATAACGTCATCTGAATGGTTTTGAAAGAACAAGGAGAATTATTATTAGTAGAAAAAAAAACAATAAAAAAAATAAAAAAGACAGTAAGAATTCAAGAAAAAAGTTTTTAGAAGAAAAAACAAAGAAAGATTAAAAAAAAAAACAAAAAGTATGACAAGTAACAAAAACCCAAGGGGAACTGATGACGAACTTTGAAAAAAGCAATTTAAAGATAAAAAAACAAAAATTATTAGGTAAAAGAAAAAAACGTAGAAAATTCTGAAACAAAAAATCTAGAAAAAAAATTGAAAAAATTATGTTGATTCTAGAACAAGACAAGTTTTTTTTTAAAATTAGAAACGAAGAAAGAACGTTATTTTCTCTTTTTTTAATAAATAACGCAGATTTTTTTTTGAGTCTAAGAATAATAAGGATAATCTACAATATAAATAGTTCTCGACTAGTAAAAATAAAGAAAAAATCGAAATAAAAAAAAACAAATTAAAAAAACTTACAAAATCGTCGCTTGGGAGATTCTAGAAGAGCTAGAACAAATTCTAAAATTTTATAAAAAACAGTTTAAAGAAACAAGAGAACAAAAACTACGACTAGCAAAAAAAACAAAAGAAAATCCTAGAGAAAACAAAAGAAGATGAAAAATGTCGTTTGGAAGATTGAGAAAGAACTAGAACAGATTCCACAATTTGATACAACCGACATAAATAAAAAAAAATTACGGCTACCACAAAACACAAACGTATAAAAAGCAACTACAAAAAAGAAAAACCAAAGAGTTTAGAAGATATGAAACGCCGTTAAGACGGTTCTGATAGAATAAAAAAATATTTTAAACAAAGTTGAAGACGATAATTTAAATAAAGAACAAAAAAATTTTTGACTAGTAAAGAAAAATAAAACAATAATAAAAAACACGAATTAGTCAAAAAAGAACAAAATTCAAGAAGTTGAAAAATATAAAAAAAATTCGAACGAGAAATAAAAGACTATTTTAGAAAACAAGAAGTACGACAAGTAAAAGAAAAAAAAAATAAAGAAAAAAAAACAGAAATAAATTCTGAAAAAATTTAAAAAACAAGACTCTGTAAGAATTTGAAAAACGACAAAAAAGAACAAAAAAAAATACTAAGTATAAAAAAATCAAAAGAATCAAAAGATCATTCTAGAAAAGAATGAAAAACGTTGTTTCGGGGATTCTGAACTAAAGATTCCAGGCGATTGTAAAAAAAGCTAACGAGAAAAACAACGAATCGGAGAAGAAAAAAAAATAAATCTGAAAAAAAATAAGAAAAAATAGTAATTGAACACATTAATTGAGAGGTTCTAAAAAAAAATTAAAGCAAAATTGAATTGAAAAACACTGTTTAGAAGAAAAAGAAGAGCAAGAGAAACAACTACTGTAAAAAAAAACGTAAGACCACTAGAAAACAAGACAAAATTGTAGAATAATAAAATGATACTTCGAGCCGGATATTGAGTAAAGTGTGGTTATAGATAAAGCAATTTACAATAATTCTAGCTTCCAACTCCGAAAAATGTAATAATAGAATAATAACAGCACTGTGCACATACCAATTTTATAAATATTTTCCAGTAACTTTCTCTTAATTTTTTTTAATACGAAAATAGAGAGTATAATAGTCTATATAACAGTATTTTCTAGAAATTTGTTTTGCAATTTTTGATTTAAAGTATTTCGCAAGGTTATCCAGCTGATGCTGTTTCTCTCTAATATAATTTGATACGCGTCTGAGTCAGCAAGTGAATACTCTTTTATATTATTTTACTTCGTGTGAGAAATAATAATCTCAACAATTAAAGACATTCACTCGCTTACGCTTGTTCTTACTTTAAACAATCTCGATTATTAACCGCCGTTCATTAAAATTGTTGTTTGTTGAGAAATTGGTGGTGCGTTCACAAATTTATAATTACCTGGATCAGCCACATCATACTGATGTTGAATTATAGCAATAAAACTAACTCCTGAAACCATCGCAACTCCTATAAATTGCAACCGAAGTCCTAACCATCTTGCAGCTGCTTGACTTGCAAACTGTGCTTTGATGTTGGCATCGACATTATCTTCGTTATCGCGTTTGAAACGTTGAGTTGCTCTCATGGCACGTATAGTAGTTAAACCTAAAGATTTAAGATGATTTTTACTTGGTTAGTTGAAGTTTAACTCTAGGAAACCTTGTAATGACTCGTTAAAGTGGCTATAAACTGGAGTTAGGGTCACACTTGATATTCTTTTTAATTCTCGAGACGTCAAACGGTAAGTAAATTGCAACCAGTGATAGACAGGAATTAAAGGAATCAATACGAGACAAATCCAAGGCAAGCCGTAAATTGTTATTACCACAGTTCCTTAAATATAATTTTTATAGCAGCCCTAGAGTCGTAAAAAACACTTACCTAACAAACCGAAAAATTGGGCTAGTAAAATGTTCACAATGAATGGTAATGAATCATCGATTGTGTAAGTATCACTAGAGAAACGGTTCAAAATTCGACCAATTGGAGAAATGTCGAAGAAAGTTGATTTACCCTTAAAATCGTTATACAAATTGGTGGCAAGTCTGGTAAATAACTTTTATGAGTGAGCTCAATAAAACGTAATTACAGGCGAGCCGCGTACAACGTTTTATATTGACAAATTTCGTGCGTCGACGGAAGTCATTTGCCCTTCCGTCGACGGACCACTCACTTTGTTAACTTACCTTGACGACTGACCTTAGGAGCATCTTGTGTATTTTAGAAGCGGCTACAATTCCGCCATAAGCGAATAAAAATGCCCGAAATAGAGTAAAGATTGTATTAATACAAGCCAGTTCAATATAGATACGTAAATAGTAAGACATGGGGTTAGTGTCTGAAAAGCCGGCAAAGAAATGTCCTTCGTTCAACTCATCATCGTAAAACTGGCTCACATTTCCGCTTGGATTTGCTTCATTAACCCATCTTGAAAG
Source organism: Tribolium confusum (assembly GCA_029207805.1). Classification (NCBI taxonomy): domain Eukaryota; kingdom Metazoa; phylum Arthropoda; class Insecta; order Coleoptera; family Tenebrionidae; genus Tribolium; species Tribolium confusum. The sequence continues at coordinate 18,364,638 of JALGAY010000005.1, forward strand.
CCACCAGTCGGTCATATTTCTCGAAGTTTGCATCATAGAAACAGCAAGAAGAATCATAAAAGCGAGAGCGTGTCCAATACTTTTCCAGTACATCGCATAGATGCTAAATTCAACTGAGCCTGTTTCACTGACCTCTTCTAAGAGAAGACTGTCGTTATCATCTTGGCTTTTCTCAATTTGGACACTATCCAAAAACGAAACAGTCGATTGGATACTTTCTCCAAGCTCTAACTCAATCGGTAACATATCATCAATATTCGTAAGGACATCCGCCGGTTTTCCTTGCTGTTTTATCCTTCCATTTTCCATTAGGATAATCCTGTCGCAATGTACCAAATAATTCACATGATGCGTACACAAAATCTTCGTTTTATCTTTCAATAAACCCATAATACAATGCTGAAAGATATGTTTTGCTACTTTAACATCAACAGCTGATAAGATATCATCAAGAAGATACACAGATTTATCTTGGTAAACCGCTCGGGCTAACGCCACTCGAGCCTTTTGACCTCCGGATAACGTCATCCCACCTTCGCCAACACCAGTCAAGTCACCTGATGGTAACAAGTAGATATCCTCAGCCAATCCGCAAGCAAACAGAACCGATTTGTAACGAGTATCTTCGAAGGTTTTCCCGAAGAGGATATTATCCCGCACGGTTCCTCTCTGAAGCCATGGTTGTTGTGTCACATAACCAAAACCAGACTCGATTTGGCTAACTGCAATTTCGCCTTGTTGCAGTCGTAGTTCGGCAAGGATTGCCGAAAGGAGGGACGATTTGCCGCAGCCAACCGAGCCAATCACACCAACAAACTCGCCCTAAGGGTTTCCCCGAAAATTTAGTATAAAAATGTTCTCTAAAGTGCCATGATAAAAAAAGATGTCACATTGTTACGGATTATACAGTTAAAATATAAAGTGTTCAAGTAAAAAAACGCTCTAAGTGATTATTCTTTGGTTTACTGTTTCTCATAATTACAAATCAGCTGTTCTCGCGGCTACACATTTTTTAAATCGCTGAAATAATTCGGTTCTGACACTGACTGTTACAGAAGCCGTTCGCACTAACAACATAGTTTACAAATTGCTTTTATTTTCAAATTAGAGCGTTGTTTTACTTAAACACTTGATATCAAAGCACTCCATATAACTTTTTTAAATGAACACTTAATATTACCTTCCGGATTTTGAGATTGATGTCATACAGGCAGAAAACTGTGTCTTCGGGTTGAATCGGGTCACTTCGGAGTGTCTTTTTACCTTTACCTTTGCCTTTCAACTTTTGTGCTGCATGAAGTTTGAGTTTTTCATCATGTGTTAGCTCTCTTCCCCAATTAAAAATGGCGTTTTTTATGAGTATATCAGAGTTTTGAGTGAGTATTGCTCCGTGGTAGAATACTTCCAAATCTAAATCTTCTAACTGAAATTTTGTATTTTGCTTTGTTGACGATAACTCAAATCTAAATATCTTATAACTATATTGCTTGATAGATATCAATATCAAAATATTAATATAGAAGTGTCCTCAGTTCCTGAGTTATAATAAAATTATTATTTTTTAAAAATATTGCATAAAACAGAGTACTTATTCAAAAGTTTTTCAAATGGTTTATTACGATTTGAACTCCAAAATTTAAAATACAAAATGGCCGTTCCAATCGGCTGATATAAAATAAAAATACTGATCAATTCAAAAAATATTTGACATAAACAAGTAAAACTGGAGATTCAGAGATTTCAAGACCACTGAATACGATTTTAAAGTCCAAAAAACTAAACAATTCAACATGGTGGACCCAAAACAGTCGACTGATCTAACATTTACAAGAGATCAAAATCGTAATCAATGCTATCGCAGACCTCTAACTAAACCACATATTTCAATTTACAGATTTTTCGAAAAAAAATGTCAGTATTTTTATTTTTTAGTCAGGTCAGGTCATTGAATCTGTTATTTCATTTTTTTATTTTAACATCAAATTCGTCATCAGTAATTTTAAAAATTTCTGAGTTTCCAGTTTCACTTGTTTTTTTTCAATAATTTTTTTTGAGATATTAGCCATATTGGTTTCGATTTTTGTTACAAAATCGTCATCACCAATCAATAGTAATCTCAAAAACACCTTAAAGAACAATTATTTTCCCTAATATTGTCAGAATTGTTATAAGTTTTTATAGCTTTATTAGCTATATTAAGTTCACCATTTTGAATTTTTCGATTTTTTTCTTTAAAATAGTAATCAACAATCTCAATAACCTTCTGACACAGTTTTTCATTTTTTTGTTAAATATTTTCTAAAATATCGGTATTTTTTCTTTTTAGTTCCAATTTTCAATTTCAACACCAAACTCGGGCTGACGCTCCTGACGTTACTTTTCTTAAACGTTTAGATATTTATCAAGCAATATCATGATACAACTTACATCAAGCAGTCTTTGTATTCTTTTTATTGACACCCACGCCTCGGTAAGTCCATTAAGCACCCAAGGAAAAGCATTTAGCGGACTTATAAGCATATTGAGTAAAGCAATACCGGTAAAAACAGTCGCTGCTGTTAATTTGTTCCCCATGAGTACATAAGTCGCAAATGTGAGTATTGAGATTAAGACTGGTGTTGTGGCCCAAAAATACACGCAAAGAGCATCGAGATATTTCCTCCCTTTTAGATATTTCAGTTCTTTGTCTCTTAATTCTACAAATCGAGCTTTGAAGTTAATTGGGCTAAAGAGTATTCAGTAATTATTTCAGACATACTTGTAATAATACGAACGAAATGCTGCTCCCAAACGTACAGTTTAATGGCTTTAATCCCTCGCAATACTTCAGTCACCATCTTAACTCTCGTATCTTTTTCTCTCATTAATTTTGTACTAAGTGTTCCTATTTTATTCGCGATTAGTTTATTTACCGGAATTAGGATAATACAGAAAACCACACCAGAAACAAAAGCCAGGCCTACTTGACTGTACAAAAGGTATAGAGTTATAACAAGCTGAAAATTCGTGTTTAAATATTTTTTTAAGTCTGGCGTTTAGGCGTACAAACGCATATAAAAAAAATATTGTTTCGTTAATCGTCTAGAATTGTAATATTCATGTTAACACATTTGCCCTTTTGGGGGTACATTCCTTAGACTTTTGACCTCGGATTGACACTATTTAATATAAATTTAAATAGCTGTTAATGTAATAAGTTGCAAAAACAGAGCCTTTTAAGCACGCGACGTGAATCTCCAACACGTCAGGAGCTTAAAAGACATCGACTTTGCAACGTATTGCATTCAAGATTTTTTGTAACAGCGTATTATAACAGATTTTCCTTTCAAAAATAATGATCTCAATCGAACATTCACATTGTACAGTAGGCAGACGGCAGGTTGCTATGGATGTAAATTTTGTTGTTTCCTGTTTTTATAAAATTACAGACTGTCAACTTGGGTTCTGTGTTTAAGTTCTGTGATAAAAAAACAGAAAAATGAGCAGTTCTGAATTTGATTCCGACATTGAAAATGCTGCGGAAGCTGCACTAGCTATGCTAGTGCCCGAAGAATCTAAGAAAATTTACAAGAAAACATACAGCAAATTTGGTAGTTGGTGTGAGGAGAAAAATGTATCAATTATTAAAGAAAAGGTACTTTTAGCCTATTTTTCGACATTATCTTCCATGTATAAGCCGTCTACTTTATGGAGTACCTACTCAATGCTAAGAACCGTAATATATCTTATCAAGAATGTAGATATCAAAAAATTTACAAACTTGATTGCATTTCTAAAAAGAAATGCCAGTGGGTACAGGGCTAAAAAATCCAAAATATTCACCAAGCAAGAGATAGAACGTTTCATAAAAACAGCTGATGATAAAGACAATTTATTGGCAAAAATTGTGCTAATTACTGGGATTTTTGGTGCGTTACGCAGAGAAAAAATTACGTTTTTGAAGGTGGAAGATATAGGAGATTGTACAAGTTTTATTAAAGTAAAGATAGCGAACACCAAGACAAAAATTTCACGAATGTTTACAATAACTGAAGGATTTGTAGATGGAATTAGTTTCTTAGAAATTTTCCGCAAATACGCACAGCTTCGACCTCCTCATACTTAAACATCAGAGATTCTTCTTAACCTATAGAAATTCCAGGTGCTGTACGCTACGCGTTAGTATAAATACTATTGGAGGTATGCCTAAAAAAATTGCAAAATGTCTCGGCCTTCTAAATGCAAAAGAATATACCGGGCACTGCTTTCGCCGTTGTTCAGCAACACTCTTAGCAGATTCAGGAGCAAATATTACATTCCGCAAAAGACATGGAGGATGGCGATCGAGTTCTGTCGCGGAAAGTTACATAGAAAACTCTGTTGAAAGCAAAAATGTAATTTCGATGAAAATTATGGTAAAAGAAAAAACTTCAGGAAAGAAATCTTCGAATGTTCAATTAAGTCACTTAAGTTGTTGTACTTTTCATGTTTATAATAAATAAATAAAATAAGAAATGTATTTTTCATTTTTGAGCACTAGTGCTTAAAAGTATGTCACTTTTACGCACTAGTGCGTAAAAGTACGTCATTTAGCAATTAGAATGACAATCAAAAAGTCATTGTTATAAAACACTGTAACAAAAACCGTATTTTTAGACTATAATTAATTCAAAAACACTTATTTTTCCTATAAGCAGTAGGACACTTAAACGCCGGCTGTAAAATATGATTTTTTACTTGAAAAGGAATACTCCAAAGTGCATGAAAGCTCGGACACGAATTGACAATCCTATCAGTATCCGTCGACATAAAATTCACAATTTCTCCGAGTGAAAACGCCGAATTTAAAACAGTTTCACTTACAGTTAGTGTTTTTCTATAAATCGTGGTAACTAGAGCTCCACGCATTCTCAATCCAACCATTGCCATCAAGAAATTGAAATGAGAGTCACAAAATGAAGCTAGAAAATCAGTTTTATGCGAATTTCTATCCGTTCGAAAGACTTACAAATCAACGTCGATGTCATTAGCAAAAAGGCGTACAAATAGCCCCATTTTATATCCTCTGATTTATCTTCGATAAAACTCACAAGACGATTTAGTAAAATCGGAGCAGCAAAACCGGCACAATCCGATAGAAATTTCAAAGCACCAATACTATAAAACTGCACCCAGAAACATTTATGGAGGGCTTTAAATAACGAAACGTTGTGTTTGCGAACACCGATGAATGTGACGTCAGGTGAAGTAATTGATTGGCTTGAAATGGAAGACGTTAGGGCTTGTCGTCGACGAATTTCGTCGATATTTCCAGTCAAAGCTTTATCTAGTTTAGTACTAACAGTACTACAATTTAGGGAGAAGGGCAAGTCGTGTAAATCATCAGAGTGATTAAGTTTGCCTTGAACTCCTTTTTCCATTAAAGGATTCACCCAATAGAATAATAATCGGGATAACCAAGTGACATTCTCCATAGCCACTCCCAGATAACTGGGATCACCTTCTTCAGTAAACCTGATATAGGCATTACTAAGTAATGGCTGAGTTTCACCGATCTAGAATAGGACGGTATTAAATGTAACGACTGTTCATTAAAAAAACGACATCTAGAGTGCTATAGAATTGAAAAACAATTCATTTGAATGTCTTTGATAAATTTATTCATCTAGTTGTCAAACCTTGTCACGTTAAAACACATTTATTTCAAAAGCACACAGTAATAACTACGATCGCTGAAAAATAACGTCGCCACGATAAAGTACTCTTCTTTAATCTCTTGTCAAGTATCACACTAACTCGGTCATTGTCTCCACCCGCTTATATAATAATACGTCCTTCTAGCACGTGTTTAAAAGTTTTTGCGACCTTTCTCCATAGGCGAGCTTCATGGTCGCGACTAACAATAATTTTGCGAAATTTAACGCTATAGTGTGACTCATGGCGCAATGTCCTTTTGGTATTTACTCGAACTATTTACTCAAAATTCTTTTTTTGAGTCAGACTCGGTTAATTCTCGGCTAAAAACCCTATTTATCGTTTTTCCGCAGCTTAAAAATACAATTGTAAGACTTAGTAGAGCATTTTATGTAAAATTAAACTACTTTATTGCCCAGAATTGTCACTTTTGACATTGTGGCATTTAGGTTTTTTAAAATTTGCATTTTCGTTTTCAATTGTAACGTTCAATAAAACGTTGTATGTAGGTACTACGAATATAATAATCTCTAAAGGCACTCGGAAAATTAAAAGCACTTCTATGTCGGGCTTTAAGCATTCCCTCGTGGCATAATCTCCTTTCATTATGCCCTTAATACATAAATATCTAAATTTTTACAACAAAGAGATAATCAGTGATATCAAAAACCATTGATTAGTGGTTTTTTAGCTTTTTAGCTTCATGTCTTCTTCTTAAATATTTTCCGAAATATCAGCCCCATTATAGCCGCCCATGTTGAATCCGTCATTTTAAATTTTCCAATACATCAGAAAGAGGTATCATAAGTAATCTCAAAGACCTCTGGCTTTTCAGTTATTGGGATTGAAAAAAGTCCACTGATTAGTGCTTAGTACCATCAAAAACCCCAAAATGTAAAATTTCAGTATTTTATGTATATATTTTTGGATACCTTAAATTAGTCTAAAGGTAAATCCGGCATTTTAAATTTTCTAATTTTCACATAAAAGCGTAATCAGCAAACTCAAAAACACCTAACTATCTGGTTTGAAATAATTTCGTTCTAAGATATAAATTTTCCAAATTAATTCTTGTCAAAAATGTTTCATTTTAACCTTAAAATTAGGTCCACCATTTTGAGTTTTCAAATTTTCATCTTAAAATAGCAATCATAAGCCTCAAAACACCAAAATGTATTTTTTTTCAGTAGTTATTCTTTTTCTATAATAAATTCTATGAGTTAAATTGTAAACCTTACGAATAAAGAGCTTCTACTTGAGCCTACCTACCTACATTAGGTACTGATAAAACCTAAACAAACATCTGCTATTATCACCCCCTTTTTATTTTTAGGATTAGAGATTTCGTTAATCGGAACAATGTTAAAAGCTTAGGTAAAAAGTCTTTGATAGTAAGATTTATAATTTACGTCACTTATGGGCTGATTTCAAGTTGAGATAATACCGGTAGAATCTTCGTTTCCATGGAAAATTAATAAAATTTGTTGTTGTGATTGGTTGTTGCCATTGAAAAGTATTAAAATTTGCGGTTCTACCGGTATTACCTCAACTTCAAATCAGCCCATAATTCTATTTCTTGGAGGAAAAAATATATAGTGTACAAATTCATTTTGTTTATTATATGTATTAATCGGCTATTTTTAATTTTCCAATTATCACAAAAAAATTGTAATCAGTGATCTCAAAAACCCGTGAGAACCCGATTTGAATTCTTATAATTTCCCCATTTTATCTTTAATTCAGCTAAATCGGACCCGCCATTTTAAATTTTCTAATCTTTACCTTAAAACAGAAAAAAGTGATTTCAAAGATCCCTAATTTTCTTGTAATTTTTGTCAAATAGGTATTTCCCGAAATGCCCGCTTGAGAATTATTATACTTAAGAAGGGCATACTGAATATGCTATTATAAAATTTTTAATTGTCACATAAAAATCGTAATCAATGATCTCAAAAGCCGTGAGAACCCGGTTTGAGACGTCGAATGGTTTCTGCGATATGAATTTTCTAGTTCAATTCATGTTAAAAATTCTTAATTTTATCTTTAGACAGCAAAGAATGACGTCAAAAACTCCCTGAGTTTCTTGTAATTTTGTCAAATAGGTATTTCCCGAAATACCTGCATTAGAATTTTTATACTAAATCGGCTGTACTAAATCCGCCATTTTAATTTTTTTTAATTTTCACATAAAAATTATAAACAGAGTGAGCTCAAAAACCTCTGAGTACACAGTTGTTGTCTAAAATATTAAATTTCCAAATTCATTCTTTAACAAAAATTCTTTATTAAGTCAGGCAGATTGGATACGTAATTTTGAATGATACTTTTTTTTTTATTTAAAATAGTGATTAGTGACCTCATAAACTTATTTTATAAATATATTTATATATTATTTCAGTAATATCAGCAGTATTAGAATTTTATATTAGTAGATAGTCCGTTGTATTAAATCCGCCATTTTAAATTTTCCAATTTTCACATAAAAATCACAAATTTTTGACAGTGGCAGCTAGTTTTGCTTGTGGTTAGTACCAGCCTTGGTTAGTGATTACGCTTGATTTATTCTGATTCAAAATTCACCAGAAAATTCATAATTTCTATAAATTAGAAGACAAGAAGAGGTAACAGCTTTTAAAATTAAAAACATTTTTATTTGCTTTATAACAGGTAAAAGTCAAAAGTATAATTAACAGCTTCTATAAAAACTCCTTTTTTTGGTTTTTCTGTGAGATTTCGGTAAAAATGAGCCAAATTTTCAATATTTTTTATTCGTTTATAAGAAAAATAAAAAAAATATTTACTGAAACGTCACGTTACTGATCTTTTAATAGTTAAATGAGAAACATTGAATTATTTTACAAGATTTTAAACTGTTTTTGAGCACTACAAGTGAAGCAAATAGTGCTCAAAAAGAATAAGTGTAAAGTTTTGTGAGCTATAATAGACCTATTAAAGTACTAGTAATTTAATGGCTCAAAAAGCACTCAAACGGGTGTTGTAATAAGTTAATTAGAAACTCAAATAATGAAAAGATAATTGTTTTATAAATGCGTAGCACTCTAGAGGTTGTTTTTTATTAATAAACAGTCGTTTTACAGCTTACCTCTGTATATCTATCAGCGAAATTAAGATAAGTCGTCGATCCTTCGCTGGGTATAAGCGTGAACCCGTAGATAATCTGAAGGATAATCTGACAAATACTAAATCCATAAGCTAAATATATGCTATAACCCGGATTAATCGCATATTTATACACTAAAACGTGACTTCGAACCGAAACAACATTCAATACAAAAAGTAAAGTCCATAAAACGCATACAAAGACCGGCCCTCTCGGACTGAGCCCTAGTCTCTTCCTCAGAACCAACGAGTACCCAAAATGACAAAACCATGCAATCCCTTGGACAGCACACAAAAAATACGAAATGTAATAAACTTGAACTTTCCTATTTAAATCAATATAAATCTGCAAAAGCGGAAGTAGAGCTAAACATAACGACACGAAGGACCGGAAATTAATCGCATACAGTTGCACTCTGCCTCGCGTCACGTACCCTGCATGACGCCCGAAAAAATACGCTGAACTACACGCAAAAAGTGACAAAACCGGAATATGGAGGTACAATTGCTGGAAACACAAGCCCAAATCATGCCGCGGCTGTGACCAGATATTCAAACCTCCCGGGCCGCACATTTGCTCCCAGTCCCAGCGCCATTGCGGCCAATCTGATGAACCATTCATGGTGGTAAAGTAGAAATCTGTAAAGAAGAAGAACTGTCACGAAACTACCGAAATCGCTCTTTTTTTGAAGATACAGGGCGATTTTCGTGAACTAGAGGTGGTTTGTTATCAGTTGGTGTGATTATTGGTACAGATGAGTCATCAGGAACTGTTCTGGGAGTGATTAACACAGCAAAAACAATGAATTTGAGAGGTTTATTTACCTTAGAGTGGCGTTATTTGGTTATTTGAGGGTTGGACATCACGCTGGTGAGTCCGGGTTTGATTTTTTTTATGGATTAGATATCTAACACGTAACTACATCACAAACAACACCTTCTTAGGTTAAATTAACTGATATAAGATATTTTAGCATGGGGACAAACCTTCGAAAGCGAGAACTGTGTAAGCTTGATTGAATTTGTGTAGATGGCGCTGCGCTATTCAAATTTTGGAATTTTTAAATTAAATTTTTCTTTTTTTTAAACACTTTTCCTGAAATTTTATTATTTATCTGCTTTGTTATTATTAATTAAAAAGTTACTATTTTTATTACGGAAAAGAGATTTTGGTCATAACTTGAAATAACGAACCTTCTGCGACAATTTTGTAAAAAAAAATATTTCTGCTAACTATATTTAGGTTTTTTTTAAATACAAAGAAACTTCTAAGTTTTATAATTGTATTAAACATTTTAAAATCTACATTTTTGGATAATAATTTTTTTAAAAGCGGATTTTGTGCCCTCGGCGGCAATTATTATTAAAAAAATGTTTCTGTGATATTTATCTGAGTAATGATCTGAGTAAGAAACTGTTGCATTCGGTTTTAAAAGTGTATCAAAAGTCTTAAAATATACATTTTAGAACAACCAAATTTTTAAAAATAATCTGGGAGAAGTCGGCAATAATTGTTATAAAAACAATGTTTTATGATCTTTAGTTTTTTTTTTTTTCAAAAATAGAAAAAAATCTTGTTTTTGGTTTTAAAATGGTATTAAAAATCTTAAACTATATATTTTTGGACTATAAAATTTTGAATAATAATTTGAGAGGCGTCTGCGACAATTATCATTTTAAAAAATGTTTTTGCTATATTTATTTATTTTTAAATAGCAAGAAACTGTAATCTTCAGTTTCAAAATTGTGTTAAAAATTTTAAAATCTACATTTTTGGACAATTTAAAAAAAATGGATTTTGGGGCCGTCGGGGACAATTATTCTGACAAAAAATGTTTCTGTGATATTTGGTAGAGAAAAAATAGTAAGAAACTGTTGCATTAGGTTTCAAAATTGTATTAAAAGTCTTAAAAAATACTTTTTTGGACAATAAAAATTTTAAAAATAACTTGAGAGAATTCGGCGACAATTGTTATAAAAACAATGTTTTATGATCTTTATTTTTTTTAAAAATAGAGAGAAACTGTCGCTTTTGTTTTTAAAATCGTATTAAAAATCCTAAATTATAGATTTTGGGACTATATAATTTTAAAAAATTATTTGGTAACTGTTTGCGACAATAATTATTTAAAAAAATTGTTTCTGTTTAAATTTATTTTTTAAACAGAAAGAAACTGTAGTCTTCAGTTTCAAAATTGTATTAAAACTTTTAAAATCTACATTTTTGGATAATATTAAAAAAAAGGATTTATGAGCCGTCGACGACAATTATTATAAAAAAAAAATTTTGTGATATTTATTTCAGAGAAATAGTAAGAACCTGTTGCATTAGGTATCAAAATTGTATTAAAAATCTTAAAATATACATTTTTAGACAATATTTTTTAAAAACGGATTTTGGAGCCGTCGGCGACAATTATTATATAAAAAAATGTTTCTGTGATATTTAATTCAGAAAAAATAATAAAAAAGTGTTGCATTATATTTCAAAACTGTATCAAAAGTTTTAAAATATACATTTTTGAACAATAAAATTTTTATAAATTATTTGGGAGAAGTCGGCCACAATTGTTATAAAAAGAATGTTTTGTGATCTTTATTTTTTTCAAAAATAGAAAGAATGTAAGAGGCGTCTGCGACAATTATCATTTAAAAAAATGTTTTTGCTATATTTTTTTTTAAATAGAAAGAAATTGTAGTTTTCAGTTTCACAATTGTATTAAAAGTTTTAAAATCTACATTTTTGGACAATAATGTAAAAAAACGGATTTATGAGCCGTCGACGACAATTATTATAAAAAAAAATTCTGTGATATTTATTTCAGAAAAATAGTAAGAAACTGTTGCATTAGGTTTTAAAATTGTATTAAAAGGCATAAAATTTACATTTTTGAACAATAAAATTTTTTAAAATATTTTGGAAGAAGTCGGCGACAATTGTTATAAAAAAACAATGTTTTATGATCTTTATATTTTTTTTTTCAAAAATATAAAGAAATTATCATTTTTGGTTTTAAAATTGTATTAAAAACTTTTAATCATATATTTGGACTATAAAATTTTGAATAATAATTTGAGAGGCGTCTGCGACAATTATCATTTAAAAAATATTTTTGCTATACAGTAGAACTCGATTATAATGGACCCGCTTGTAATGGATTTCCGGCTATAATGGACCAGTTTTCACGGTCCCGTCTCAACTACTATCTTAAACAATGTATTCAATGTCGCTTGTTATGGACTCGCCTGTAATGGACTTTCGCATATAATGGACTTCTAAAATGATAAGGTCCATTATAAGCCAATTTTACTGGGGATTTTCAGTAAAAATTTAGTCAAAATTACAGCACTAAAGATGAAAAAGGAGGAGAATAGCAAGAGTTAGCTAAAGTTATGCTCCAGGATGTGTTAAAATTACTTCAAAGCTTGCAGCAAGTTTTTCTGCAATAAGATGAGAGCTATGTAACTCTTTGTCAGTTAAATTCAATTTGAAGTACTTTAAATAACATTTATTTAAAGAAAAAAATTAAACAAAGTATAATTACAGATTTTTTTTGAATTCTCGCATTTTAAAACTTTTTAGATTTAATTATGTATGTATTATTTTTAATATGCAGAATAATGTATAAATTTATTTTTTATTTTTATTTAGAACGTTGTATCTTTATTGCATGTATGTTTTGATCAATAAATGAATCATTTATAGTAATATGTATAGTAATACATACTATTATTTTCATATAGTATTATTTTATAGCAGTATTTTCAGTCAAAAAATTCAGTTCTTTTAAAATGGATCCTAGGTTATAATGGACTAATGTTGACGGTCTCGTCAGGTCCATTATAAGCGAATTCTACTGTATTTATTTTCTTTTAAATAGCAAGAAACTGTAATCTTCAGTTTCAAAATTGTATTGGAAGTTTCAAAATTGGAAGAAGTCGGCGACAATTATTATAAAAACAATGTTTTATGTCTTTATTTTTTTCAAAAATAGAGGGAAACTGTTGCTTTCGTTTTTAAAATGGTATCAAAAATCTTAAGTTTTACATTTTTAGGCTATAATTTTTTTTTAAATTATTTGGGAACCGTTTGAAATGATTATTATTAAAAAAAAAGTTTTTGCTATATTTTTTTTTAAATTGGAAAGAAACTATAGACTTTCGTTTCAAAATTGTATTAAAAATTTTAAAATATATATTTTTGAAAAATAACTTTTTTTAAAACAAATTTAGGAACGGTCGGCGACTATTATCATAAAGAAATGTTTCTGTAATATTTAGTTCAGAAAAAATAGTAAGAAACTGTTGCATTAGGTTTCAAAATTGTATTAAAAGTCTTAAAAAATACCGTTTTGGACAATAAAAATTTTAAAAATAATTTGGGAGAAGTCGGCGACAATTATTATAAAAACAATGTTTTATGATCTTTATTTTTTTCAAAAATAGAGAGAAACCGTCGCTTTTGTTTTTAAAATGGTATTAAAAATCTTAAATTATACATTTTTGGGCTACAAACTTTATAAAAATTATTTGGGAACCGTTTGCGATTATTATTATTTTAAAAAAATGTTTCTGCTCTATATTTTTTTCAATAGAAATAAACTGTAATCTTTCGTTTCAAAATTGTATTAAAAATTTTAAAATATACATTTTTGAACCATAAATTTTTTAAAAACAAATTTGGGAACCGACGGCCACGGTGGCAATTATTATAAAAAAATGTTTCCGTGATATTTATTTCAGGAAAAATAGTAAAAAACTGCCGCCTTAGGTTTCAAAATTGTATTAAGAGTCTTCAAATATATATTTTTGGACAACACAATTTTTTTAAATAATTTGGGAGCAGTTGGCGACAATTTTTATAAAAAAAATGCTTTATAGTATTTATTTTTTTTTTTAAATCGAAAGAAACTGTCATTTTTGGGTTTAAAATGGTATTAAAAATATTAAATTATAAATTTTTCACGTATAAAGTTATCAATAATGTAATATTATAATAATAATAAATAATATTGTTGAAACAATGAGTCTTGGACTAGAAGTACACTCTATATACACAGATTTCAGCAAGGCATTCGACAAAGTAAATCACTCTATCCTACTGCAAAAATTGGCAGCCTATGGAGTCTCTGGGTCTATCCTTGAATGGCTCCTCGTAGAGTCCGTACACTTTCAGAACAGCATGTTGGGTCATTAAAATCTGTCAGCAAACGACACTAAACAGAATGACCAAGAATGACGAACGCCGCTGATCTTTCGCTGACCACGTGCCGCTTAGCTTCCTCCCCTTCAATTTGGAAATGGGACTGGCCCGACACTATTTTGTCATCTGCACACTTTTATTGGTGTACTGTTCTGAAAGTGTACGAACTCTAGTTACTTGTCTCACAGAACTCAACAAATTAAGATCGGTAGATCTTATTCGTGTATACAGACTGTTCCTTCCGGTGTTCCTCAAGGTTCGATTTTAGGACCACTGCTGTTCTTCATTTTTATAAATGACATAGGTACTCATTTTAAATGCAATTTTTTTCTATTTGCTGATGATCTAAAAATTTACCAAACCATAAGAAACTCTAATGATATTATTTCACTTCAGGATGATCTTGACTATCTCTTTGCATGGTGTAAAAAGAATCTTATGTACCTCAACATTGACAAATGCTCAATCATTTGCTTTAGCCGCCAAATATGTCCATCTGTACCATGTTATACGTTAAATAGTCCAAAACTCAAATGTAATTCTACTGTTAAAGATCTTGGCATTATATTGGACAACAAACTCACTTTTGTTCATCATTATAACAGCGTAATAAGTTGAGCAAATAAAGCTCTAGGTTGTGTCAAACGATTTGGTAAAGATTTTAAGAATCCAACAACTCTAAAAACATTATATACTAGATGTTAGATCGATCAATTGTTAGATCAATTTTAGAATATGGTGCAATAATTTGGTTACCTTACTATGCTTCGCACATTGATAGGATTGAAAGAGTCCAATATAGATTTTTTAAGTTCATGAAATGGAAGCTACCTCAAACGGTAGCTGTCAATTACTACTGAACTACATGGACCTTGGAAAACTTCAAATTAGATGGTCATACTCTGCACTCTGCTTTATGTACAAACTTTTAAATAATGAACTTGATGGGATGCATCTTTTAGCTGCCGTAAAATTTCAAGTTTCACAGTATGCTACAAGACACCTATCTTCTATTTAAATACTTCTAAAACTAACTACGGTCTCCGTTCACCCTTAAATAATACATTTACCATCTGTAATAACTATTCAGATCATATAGACTTTTTCAAGTATTCTTTATTCTCGTCTTTTAAAATTCTGTAAAACGTCTTCTCAATTATTAATATTTTTATGTATTTCTTTGTAAGTTAGTTTTTATTTAATTCTTTGTATACTGTTTGGTACCTATCTTTTGTAAAGGTTAATGTAAATCGTTAATAAACGATTATTATTATTAATAATAATTTTGGAGTTTTGTGCGACAATTATTATTTATAAAAAAGTTTCAGCTTTATTTATTTTTTATTAGTAGAAAGAAACTGTAGCCTTCAGTTTCAAAATTGTATTAAAAATTTTAGAATGTACATTTTTGAACAATAAAATTTTTGAAACGAATTTAGGTGTTGTCGGCGTCAATTATTATTAAAAAAATATTGTTTCTGTGATATTTATCTGAGAAAAAATAGTAAGGAATTGTCGTCTTAGGTTTCAAAATTACATCAAAAACTTAAAAATATACATCTTTAGACAATAAAATTTTTAAAAATAATTTGAGAGCCGTCTTGTTCAATTATTATTTAAAAAAATGTTTCTGCAATATTTATCTATTTTAAATAAAAAAACTGTCGTCTTTAGTTTCTAAATTGTATAAAAACCCTTAAAATATACATTTTCAAATAATAAAATTAATTTTATTTTTTGCAGAAAATGACAATGGAGGTCGAAGTTGAGCAACCGGAAGCATCCGAAGCTGAAAAAATCGACGAAACCCAAATAATCGATTACCTAACAAACAACGACTCGATTTGTTTCAAAAGTCAACAAAGAGGAGAAGATGATTTAACAAAACAACAAAAAACTGATATAGCTTTAGAAATTTACGAAAAAAGTAAACTAAACTTCCTTGTACGATTTGGCAAATACCTTCAACAAAATCAGCTCGAATTTTTCCAACAATTCACAGAAAATTATGTTGAATCCGACGAAATAACTATAGTTTTAAAAAACGTTGTTTCTTCAGTTAAGAAAGGTCCACAAATAAACGTAAAGAATCGAAGATACGAAGCTTTGAAAGAGATGATTCAGGAAGATTCCTACTTTTCTGAAATTGAAATGATGAAACGTAATCCATTGCTTTATGAGCAATTAGTTGGTCAGTATTTGACAGAAGATGAGAAAGCTGAACGTGATAAAATCAATATAGATGAAGAAGCAACTCTTGTTAAAGTTTTAATTGAAGGAATTGAACGAGATGATGCACAACTCAAAAGGAAGAAACAGCAAGAGTTTGAAGATGAAGTAAAGGAAGAAGATGAGGAGGAAGATGAAGATAGTGATTCTCCTGGAACTTCAAAGCAGACTTACTGTCAGTGGGGTGAATTTACTAATGAACAAACAGTTAGATCAATGAAGAGAGTCAAGACTAAGCATATTACTCCTGAAGAACAGAAATTGTTAAAAGAAGAGTTTATTTCGTCAATGTATTTGGATTTTTTGAATGGGAAAGATGAAGATTTTGATTATTCAACTGTTGATGATAATGATAAGTATGACAATACTGAAATAAATGATAACGATGAAGAAGACAAGTATTTTGATTCTGAAGAACCGGAAATTGTGAATTGTGCCGGTGAGGAGTCTTCTGAAGATGAGTTTGATATTTTTATGAGTGGTTTGAATCGGAATTCGGCTGTTAGTCAGTTATCAAAAGACATTCAAAAGTTATAAATTTCCAATAATGTTCAGTGAAACTGGGTATCAGTGCTAGCAATCAGGTTAATGGGTAATTAGAGTAAGAAGTAGCCGCGAATAGTTTGTACATATTTAGGGAACAATTAGACGTTTCTCGCGCGTACTTAAGGACAGTGGAATTCGGAAAGCTATGATAAACGTGACTAGTGATAAATAATTTTGGGAAAGTGGTTTGATTGTTAAAAAATGGTTAAGCCATTTTACTTTCGTAAGTCAGCGTTTGTCATACATACATAATTTTCTTTTTCATTTCGAAATGTAAATTAGAATGCGAGTGATGTTAATGAGTAAACAAGCGATAAAATATTCAGCAGGGGTCAAACAAAGAATGTCGGAAGTGGCTATCGTCCGAAGAGAAAGTGGGCAAAAGCAAAGATTAGACCTGGAGGAGTTGTAATTAGGTCATGGAGATGCGCTCCTGAGTGGAGCCTCCCCTGTGTTAGTCATTGAACTAGACATTCGAAATTACATCAGCTGGTTTCTTCACAATTGGAAGTGAATGAGTTAGGGAGGAGGGCATCAGGTCTAGAGAAAATAAAGAAAAGTGGGAGGGAGGGGGTCATGTCGGTAATTCTCTGGTCTTGTGTGATCAGTCTTCACATAGAGTGTTTACGAACAACACACAATCGAATAATTAGTGTCTTGACGATCCAAGTTTCATCTAACATGTGCTCCACCCTGGACAAAACGGAACAACTTTGAGGTATTTTCACAAAAAAAAATTTTTTGCGGACCAACCTCGAAAATTATTGGCTGTAATTATCGGTCGTAAAATGCAATTTTCGCGATAAATCTAGAACGTAACAATTTAAATGTCTGCAAAAATTTACGAAATTAATTAAAGTCAAAAGGTCAAATATGCATTGATTGGATTTTAATTACCGGTTTGCATGGCGGAAAACAAATCGGACTTCCTTATAATAACTCCATCTAGCCAAAATTTCAAACCTGAAAAATACCGTTCTAATTAAATCGAGACGTATCACTTTAATTGACCCAAATGAATTATTTCAAAGTGTTAACTCAGATAAAACTAATTAGAACTTAATTTATTGTAAGCAGATTAAACGCGGACACTCTCCCCTTTGTAACTCATCTTTTTTAAATAAACGAGAGAAATCACTCAATTCTATTTTATTTACCAAAAACACCTATTTTTTGAGATTTTACTTAAAAAGGGTTGCCACAACGTTGAAAATTAACTAGTCCTATTTTAATTATGTCAAATAAAGTTGATTCTTCGGTGAAGAAAGTTTGCTACTCGGCTAAGATTTAAATGGACCAGTTTTTTCTATTTCATTAATTTCAGAAAATAGTTTCAGATTTAATTGTTCCTATATACCTGTAGAATTCTATAATCTAACTGGATTTTCTTTATTTTTTAATAAAATATGTGTTTTGATTTTGATTGTTTATATATTTTGTCCATTTTCGTAAAATACCGGGGTGTCTCCAGTTCTACCTCAAAATAACACTCTCTATTTGAAAAAAAAAAAAAAAATTCTTTGAAAAATCACCAATCTATTGTAGGAGTGCTATGCAATTTTTTAATAAAATTAAAAAGTTATTAATTAATTTCTTGATCACCAATATATTTTCGTTTCGTTTATTTTTTTTTTTTGAAATGGTTTTTGTTTTCTATAAATTCTAGTTTTGCTTTTGATATTGAAACATTTTTTTTGATGAGTTTATGACAGTATTATAAATTTCTTTAAAGAAATAAAGGTAGGGTTGTTAGGGGTTTGTCTATTCTGTGATTCAGGTAGCTTAGAGATTTGATTTTGTGTTAGGATTTATGACACTCAATTTGTGATGTAAAATCAGATCTATTTAAAAAATAAAATTAGAGATTGGTTCTTTAATAAATTTTTGTGTGATTACTTTTGAGGTACATATATCCTTGTATATCCAGAGTACCTACATTTAATTTTTTTCTGATACGAAATAAGGTAAAAATGTGGAATCGAGGTAGAACTGAGGACTTCGGCTATGTAAACGCGAAAAATATTGATATATAAATCGAGTTTGAATCCTTGTAGTTCTTAGAATTTGTCTGTTTTTTAATTTATATTAGTTCTGACAAAATATAATTCGCATGTTTTTGATTAACTTCTTTAACGTCTAAACTGTCAAATTTCTGGGTCTAGTTTGCCGCAAAAAATTGACACTGATAAGAAAAATCGTGTAAATCAACCCATTTGCTTAATTTTGACATCATTTATTGTCATTTTATGACTGATATTGTCATTATGTTCAGAGTAAACAGAAAATTCCGCAAGTACCAAAAACTAACGTTCCAAATAATTTTTTTGAGTACTAATTATGTATAATTGATAACACAATTTAATATTTGACGTGTCGAAAAATGTATTTTGTTATCAAAGACACACGTAATTAGACAAAAATTATTAAAAGTTTGATTTTCAAATTTTTTAATTTTTCTCTTTAATTTTGTTTCTGTTTCATTTATACTCTTTTTTCAAGACCTCAAAATATTTTTTTTATTTCTAGACCATTTCTGTTGAAAACATATTTTAAAACTATCTATTTTTTATGTCGGCGTTTTTCTTGTTCATTTTTCTCTTCTATTTATTGTTTTTTTATATTGTTTTGCTTTTTTTAATAAGCTTTCTCGTAAAATACAATGTTTATCTGTTGATCCTTCTTTAAAAATCATTAAGAACTAAACCACGATTTTTGTGTAAGATTATCTTCTATTCTTTATATCGACGCTTTCCTTGTTTTTCTTTCTCTTCCATTTGTTGTTTTTTTAAATTTTTTTTGCCTTTTTTAATAAGCTTTTTTGTAAAAGACAATGTTTATTAGGATATCATTTTTTAAGAACCATAAAGAACCACGATTTTTCTGTCCATATTGGCGTTTTTCTTCTTCTTTTTTTTCCATTCGTTATTATTCTATATTCTTTTTTATTTTTTCAATAAGCTTTCTCGTAAAATACAATATTTATCTGGTGATTCTCCTTCAAAAACCATAAAGACCTATTTAACCACTAAAGTCTTTTATTTACTTTCTAATTGTCGTTTTTTAAGTTTTTCTGAAGCATTTTTTTTCAAATTGTAGATTTTCTTATACATTTCTTCCATTCGACGTTTTTCAAATTTTGTGTTTTTATTTTAATTGTTTTTAAAATGTATCTAAAATCTTTTGTGTTTTTTTACTCCAAATCGTATTTTTTCCTGTTCTTTCTTCTGTTCATTCATACATTGTTTTTTTTTTCAGTTACATGTATATTTTTATCTTTCAAACGTGAATTTTGAAGTATCTCTTTTTCTATTTTTTTGAGAATCCTTTTTTTTTACGTAGTTTTCTTATCATTTTGTTTCTTTCAGTCGTCTTTTTTTGAGTTTATCTTGAATTTTTTTCGTGCTTTTGTACATCTTTCAAAAAACTTTTTTGTCTTTTTGTTCGAAAAATTGCATTTGGCTTAATTGGGGGGCACCCAAGCAATGCAACTTGATTTTAAAGAAACAAAAACTAGAAAAAAACAAACTAATCGATCTTAATTTTTTTCGTAAATAATTATGGACCTAAATTTGATTTTTTTTGGATGGAAGAAAGGTTTACGACTTTCCTAAAAATTTCCAAAATCAAATATTTTTATTATTATTATTATTGACAGTTCATTGACAGTTGATAGTATATTACACATCGAGGCTATGATGTAAGCTAAGAATTATCAAGAGTTTTAAAAATAATTAAATCTTAGTAAGCTTTGTAGGAAAGAGATATTTGTGAATCATTTATTAAAATATCAGAAATTATATTTAGCTCGTTTCGGGTTATGTCTTTTTCAGATCTACGTCAAATGTTAGCCTTGAAGTAGATCCCAGAAAGCCGAAACCGGTCACAAAAATTAAAATCTACAAGAGCAGTGTTTTAAACAATAAGTATTCACAATAAAAAAAACAAATAAGTAGAGTAGAAAAATTAAAGGATAATATCATTTTTTTATGTCAAAAGTTGCTCAATTGTGAACATCGTTGTCAGTAACTGTCTCTATTTTTTTTTATCATGTAGCTCAAAATTCTTTTTGCCATTGAAGACTTCTTAAAAAAAAAGTTCGTGTCATTTTTTTGACTTTTGACAAACAAAATTTTTGTACAACCTTTGTTATACATTGAGAATTCTAAAGTTGCCACAATTAACAATAAATTTTTTAACGGAGTTTTTGACTCGTCAGTGTTGAAACTCTCAGAAAGACCTAAATTTATTGTAACCAATTGTACTAAACCTATATGCATATCTACATTAAAAAAATAGTAATGTGACATCTACTTCTTCTGAAACAAACCTAAGCCGATAAAAATTTTCTTCAACAATTTATTTTGAAAATACGATATAATTAATGTAAGTTATATAGAAAAAAACAAAGTTATAGTCTTTGAGAGGATAAATTGTTTTGACTAAATAGTACCAAATATACCGGGTGGATCAAATGTATGAATGGGGGAGTTTTTTAACTAAGCTATAAAGAATTTTGAAAGAACAAAATGTAGGCGTTAAACGGTTACAAAAATGCTACCCCAGGCTATGTTTAGAAAAATTGTATTTGTTTTAATTTTTAAGACAACTGTAGCAACATTTTTGTTGTTTTGTGAAGTTTGTCCTTAATTTTTTTTTAAACAAGCTTTTAAACATTTATTTAAATAAATTGTTAAAAGACACATGTTATGAAAACTGTCTTCCACCTTACGAACGCCAGTGGAAGGTCAAGTAGGCGTTCTTACTCATCCCCGAGCTGGTCTATTGCTATTGTTATCTCATCTAGTATCAATTTTTAAATGAAAATCTGTACAATCGGTATAAATTAAAAATCGGAGCTGTTTAAAAATTTGGTCAACTTCGAAAGTGTTTTTTACACAAAATGTTAACAATATGTCTACCGTTGCTTTTCGAAATTGAATTTTGAACTTTTATCTTTAGAATAATTCAAAAAGAGGTAGAATTTCTGGTAACATCAATTAAAAAAATTATTGCTTAATGCTCAAAAAACAGTTTTTTGGGATTATTGCTTTAATTTATTAGTGTAGCTCAAAATCTGTAAAACTGTATCGAGGAATTAATACAGTGCTCTTCTGGGACCCATTAAAATAATCCAAAAATTTTTTGTTTAAAATGGGAGCAGTCTAAACTTTTCGTTTTTTGCAAAGCCTGTCTTTGACACCCTGTATAACTTAAACTACAAATTTACAAAAAACGCTTTATTAAACATCTTAAAGTATAAGAAATGAGCTACCCAAAAAATAAAAGATCATCTCAATTCATAAATTTGTCCAGGAGATACAAGACTTTAAACTTTGTTAAATTTTAGTGTCTTCCATTTCAATTGTTGAGCACTGTATATAAAATCTGAAACACTAGATAAAATATATGAAAATACAACACAAACAGAGGATAACAAACACAGTTTTGAAACAGTTAAAAAATTTTTGAAAATCGCGTCAAATATTGTTTATTTAATTTTTTGTTATATGGAAGTGTTAGTAAATCGTTTGTGGTCTAGTATCGTGCGAAAATCTCAGTTGGTGTTGAATTTTGATAAATAAAAGTGTCAAAAATGGTCTAATATTGTCCGTGACAGATGGTGTATGTCCTCCCACATTCGCCTACTCAATTTCGGGTGTTCTCACGGCACGCCAGTCTTATAGTTTGGGAGGTATCGCCACCTCTTAAAAGTCGATGTTACCGCCGATGACCTACGCACACCTCCATTTGTTAGCGTCGAGAACAAGCCGTTTTGCATCTTGCCGACAATCGGTTTGTTTTTTCGAGTTGGCACGATTAATTCATGGACAAAAGCCGCCAGGACTCGTGACCTCTTCTGAACCATGAAAAGAGATTTAAAAAAATTGACCCTTACATAATGACATCGGCTTATAAAATCGGTGTAGCTATTTATAACGTCGTGACATTTTGTCCACACTGATTTGAATATTATTGGACGAAAAAGACAGGATAAATTACGTCACACCGAATTGATTGTTATTGTCACGATCCTAACGGTAAATGGACACGGAACCCCCGCAAATGGACTCTTTGCACACTGCGAATCTACTTAATTTCATAAATTATTACAAGACTAGCTTTAATAAATCAGTGGCATTATTAGCTACGCTGACTATAAATTTATGAATTAACTGGATTCATTTAAGCTTAACTTAAGTAGCGGAACTTTTTGTTGTTAGAAACTAAGCCGAGACCAACTTTAATTTTTGATTTACATACAAACTGCCCCATAAGTAACACAACAACCAAAGGTACATCAAAATTTACGATTTTATCGAACACTCTGTACAGTGACTAGTCCATTTTTGAAATTGTATTTTGGTTTCTCTAAAAAAAAAGAAGAAAAGGTACATTTTCGGACGAGTCTTTTGCTTTTGAGATAAAAGGTTTTTCTTTTTTTTTTTTTTGATTGATTTTTTAACACATAGTATTTTTTATATAGTCGTTGTGTTGTAAGAGTTCGTTTTAAAATAAATAAACAATATCCAATGAAGATTAGCCAAGGCGCCAACTCTACCAAATGCCCTCTATACCAACTGGACAAGAACAATTTTTCGTTTGTATATATACTAAGTGACATAGAAATGTGAACACTCAGTAATAATTGTTTTACTGCAATAATTTTTGGTATACATGTTCAGAGGGCCAATGCAAATAATTGATTAGATTTTGAAAGCTTTATTTTATCATGCGTAGAAATAACACCTAATAATGCGTAGACCGACCACGATGTGCTGCACACTCATTCACACGTCTAGGCATGCTTCTTATCAAATGGTCTATGTCCTCCTGGGGTATTTCATTCCAGCCTACTTGTACTTCATGTCAAAATTCTGCCAATGTTTGAGGGGGATGAGGTATACGAATACGAGACAACTTTCTTCCGATCATGTCTCATGCATGTTCTATTGGTGATAGATTAAGCGATCGAGGCGGCCAGGGCAAAGTAGGAATTTGAGCAGCAGCCAAAAACTTTAAAGATCTTCTGGCTACAAGAGGCCGAGCATTGTCTTGCTGAAAAATGCCATTGCGTACGGTTCTAACATGGCAATAAGTAGGGCTCTAAAATTTCGTCGATGTAACGTCGGCTTGTCATAATACCTCCAACGAAGAGGAACTAGAATTGACCTGCTGCCATTAGCATTAGCATACCATAACACTAATAGTCCGCTGTATATGACGCTCTACATCAAATTGTGGATTTTGGCATTCACTGTGACGTCTTTCACTCTTGCTCGACCATCATGCATCGTCAAACAAAATCTTGATTCATCACTGAAGACTACACTATTCCATTCAACATCCCAATTTAATCGTTCTCTGCACCATTGTAGCCGATTTCGTCGATGTTTAGGAGTAAGAGGTAGCACCAAATGAGGTCGAAAGGAAAAATGCCCAAAACTTCTGACTCTTCGATAATTTCCGAATCTTAATCGGTCGTCCATTTTCTTTAAACCATTGGCAATTCCTCTGGTGGACGTGAAACGGTCTGTGCCCCTGGCTTTTCGCTTTTGCCCTTCTTGAAACCATCCCTGATAACAACGTGACACAGTGTTTAGGCTTCTTTGAGTTCTTCTTGCAATTTCTCTAAACGACAATCCTGCTTCTCGTAGCCCTACAGTTCGACCCCGATCAAACTCGGTTAGTTGCCTAAAATTTGCTTGTCTTTGAACTCTGTGCATTGTGACTTCGTTTAGGAAGTGTTTACTATACCTATCTTAAAGACTGATTTTCGTAAAATGACTATCAGCTTTATTTTAACCTTGCAATGTTATTCTATAAAAAATGCTGCAAAGAAAGAATTACTCGACAGATATGGCTAATATTTAAATCATTTTTTAATATAATCAAAACAAACCTTTATACCAAAAATTATTGCTGTAAAACAACTATTACTGCGTGTTCACATTTCTATGTCCTTAGTATATATATTGAAAGACAATCAAAATTGATACAGTTAAAACTTAACATTATTTTATTGTGACAACGAAAGTCAATCATTAAAAACACAAGTTAAAAAATGAAGGTATTAAAAGTACAAAATAATTTCTAAAATTATTATTTATCAAAAGCGCTGAGCAAACGAAACAATACTTACCTAACATAGACGATGTATAACAGTTAATGACAGCTTAAGAACAAGATGACGTTATATTTAGATTACAGCGGAAAGTCTTAAAGACGCAAGTCGGAAAAGAAAAGTCAAAAAAGAGAAAATGACACTATAAACAACGAAATAAATGATTTTTCCCAATTAACTTAATTGTACTCAGGTTAAAAAGCGGTTTTCTTTGCTATTAATAATCCTGCTGCCATTTTTTTAACAACAGTGACACGAAAGCAAGAAACGAAAAAAAAAACAAATACGAATCAATCAAAAATAAGGGAATGAAAAGAACAGGAAACTGGAAGAAAATACGCTGAAATAGTAGCGTTGCAGCTTGTTTATATACTTAAAAACCTCTTTTACTATTTAAAAAAAAAGACTAATCTACTGAAAAAAAAATAGCAATATTGCTACCAATATCTTTGACAATAGCTATTTCTATTGTTAAAGTAAAATAATTTGGGTATTACCCTAGAAAATTATTATTATTTTTATTTGACCAATTATCACTGTTTTCATAACAGAATTATGTACATGAGAGTAAATCGTAAAAGAATGACGTTAGGAGGAGCCTAGTTTAGCTATATTATTTGGCTAAAATGAATCATTGTGTCATTAGAAAAATTATTGAAATCTATTGTAGTTGTGCTTATTTTAATTTTCCTTGTTTTATTTATATACAAAACCGCTGACTGGATGTTTATTTCAACACTTATGTATCATAAATGACATGTACTTTTATAAACAATATACGGGAAAAATATATTTTATGATTTTCTGTGTTTATAATTATACGATGTGACAGAAGTGGGGACAGGTTCAGTCGCAAGAATATAATTTTGGTCATTAAATTTTTTTTTGTTACGCTGTCATTTATTGTATTCGTTTCTTTTATAAATTAGCTCAAAATTTTTTTACCATTGAAAACTTCTGATAAAAGTAATGTAGAGTCCTGTTTCTGTGTCTCTGTTTGTAACAAATAGAATGCTTTGAAAAACCCGACAATGCCTTGGTATCAATGAAATCTCCGCCATTGAAGATCCACATTCTGTCTGTATATTCTGATAGTAAGGAATAACACCATCATAACTAATTTATTTTTGCATTAAAATTCTTACAAAACTGTAATCTAAGCAGTCAAAAACGTGAGTCACAGAATGAAGAAATTTCTGGTACACCACCACATTAAAAGGCAAGCAAACATATTACTATTATTCATAAACAAAATAACAATGTAAAATTAAATTTAAGAATTTTAACAAAAAATATGTTTTCAAATCTTTAGCTGACCTGGCAAGTCCTAATCGACGTCGGAATGTTTCTCAAATGTTTTTCAAAAAAATCTTTAGAAATCCTTGTCTTCCTGAGTCATAACATCAAAAGTTTCTTGAGAAGTTCTAGCTTGGTTTGTGACATTAAAAACGTGGCAAAAGTCGTGATACACTTTGTTAAAATTAGTGTCAAAACAAATAAAAAAATTCTGTCACGTAGAGGATTAAATTCTTGACATTTTAATGAAAAAAATACAAAAATTACTGGAATTTTTGTGCTGATCTAGTTATATTTTAGAACGCCGTACAAACGGCCAAAAATTGAAATGAATGTTACAAGAAAAAGTTGTAGAGAATTAAATTTTGTATCATTAGGAAGCGATATCTTTATTTCTGATACTTTATTCCGTTTTTTATAGAATGCTCCACGTGAATCTAATTTTTATAAAACGTGGTTTTTCATTTTTACTATATTAAAACGCCTCTTGCAGTTTCCATTTTTAAAAATTATTGCCTATGGCTTCTAATTTTGATAAAAAAAGCTTTAAATAAAAACCTTCTGTTGATTCCGATTTTTATAAAATGCTTTTCGTGCCGCCCAATTTTTTATAATATATAAAATAAGAATTGCGAATTTAAGCCATGAAGAAGCTTTATAAATATAATAAAGCGAAACGTTGACAAAAATAAAGATAATTTCACTTTGAGCATAAAAAAAGTAATTTCACATTTACTAGGGGGGCGTCACTATTAAAAGGCCTACCGAAAAATTCCTGTTTCGTATGAAAATATTGTCCCCAAAAAATGTAAAAAACAAATGGCGAAATCCGGATTTATTATTATAATTATACTTGGTTTTAAATTTTATATTTGTTTCAACTTTAGTTTAGGACACTTAAAATTTATTTAGCTTTGGTTTTGTAATTTGCTACAATTTTAAAGTTTAATTGAATTACATACAATATTTTTGTCTTTTGTGTCTATTGTCGTTTCCTGTCGGCTTTATCACTTTAACACCTCTAACTGTTTAATATTTATTTGTTTAAAATATTAGAATTTTTATTTTTATAATCGTCAATGTTAAATTCGCCATTATTAATTTTTTAATTTTCTTAAAAAATCGTTATCAATGTTCTAAAAAACAAATATCTATAATATTTAACATTTTCATCTTTATAGTTGGTCTTATTAAATCTGTCATTTTGATTTTTACTTTTATTATTTCATTTTTATGTTTAGAGAGAGAATTTTTTTATGAAAACCTTCCTTGATTTATTACGTCTCAACGAGAAAACGAAATGTTGCTGTATAAAATTTTTAAATATTAACATAAATAATTTTAAATAAATAAATATGCGAATGTTTTGGAATATTAATCGTATCTAAACTTTCTTCTAATTCACTAAAGCCAATGACATTTCAAGTGGATGTAAAAACACCACCCAAACTCCCACTCCACCCTAACTTGACCTATCACAACCCGGTAACGATTGGTGAAGTAAAAGAAAAAGAAAGTTTTAATATTTTTTAAATTACTTAAAACCTCTAAGGTCAGTCTTGCATTTTTATGGCCATTTAACGTCCATACTTTGTTTTGAACAATGTTTATAGGTTTTTAAGGTCACACCCATCTATTTGCTTTCTATTTAAAAACGTATAAATTGAAAAAATGGTCGAAAAGGCCGAAAATTCGCGAAACCTTCGATGAGTCACACTATATATTTAAGTGCCGTTGTATTTTTTGCTGACTCAGTCAAAACCGAAAATCGCTTGTAAATTTTTTTTCGAATATACCGTAATCGCGATGTAACGGCTTGCAAAATCCTAGATTGTCTGGAAAGTGATGATAACAGTTGACTTTCGATTTTGAGATTATCCGAAGTGGATTTCTAGTCGCATCTGCGTGAATTTTCTCCGTTGTACAATAGTCGAAATAAAAATTTGCATAGGTGTCACGATATTATCTCGATTACTTTAACCTACTGACCTTCCATCCTTTATTTAAAACCGATTTGTTTTACCATTCGATTATAATCTCGTCTAATCGAAAAAAATCCGTTTGAAGTGGGTCAACCAGAGCCGGTCTAGCCCTTGGTTCTCAGACTGCGTGTCGCTGTCCATTGATTGCTCGTTGAATTTACGCAGAGAAAGGAAATTATCAATGGCGAGTTTACTATTACAAAGTGGGACACTAGGGCCCCTTTCACGCAGTTGCATCATTTTGGGCCCCTCGGAAAATCGAACCGAAATTACGTCAATGATTACACCTACTTTCTCTTGATCTACTATACGCTAATTGTTGGCTTGAGTAGACTTAGCGGCGACTTTTGTTACAGATCATGAGAAATAAACGACGAGTCTTGTCTTGGATTCTCATTTGGACACATCTTCAACAAGTTTGGAGCGATGATCTTGACAGTAATTTCACTCAGACTAATGGTACGCCTCCGACTTTTACCCATATTTAGACATCAAACAATGAAAATGAGTTAAACTATTGATAATCACTCGACAATTTGTAAACAATACACTTTAACCCGACTTACACTGACATACTAACCTTTATTTATCTCCTTCATTCACAGAGATGCGAGGACTTTTCTCCCCAAGAATGGATTATGATCAATGGAAACCACTAGGAAGAGGTGATCCATTAAAAAATGATCCAACATATGATTATGTTCCACCAGTTCTTGATCGTGTACATTACTGGATTGATCCAGCATTACGTAAACCAGATCCACCACTACCAGGAGAAAACCAAAAAACCGAAATTCTTCTTCTTGGAGTCTCTTCTAAAAAACCAAGCACTGGAACATCAGTTGTAGATAGAAAAGATAATTTTGATTCATTTCTTAAATTTGTTGATGGACCTAAATTTAATCCAAGACCACATTATCCACCTCCTTTTTTCCCAACTTCTTTCTACTCCAAAAACAAAGACCAACGGATACCTTACACAATGCTAATGCCACCACCACTCATCACAAAAAAACCTAACTTTACTACACCAAATCCAGAAACTACAACTGAAACTACAACAGTTACAATTACAGAACCTCAAGTTACAATCCAAGCATCAAATTTAGTATATCATTCAAGCAGTTTAGGAAATGATTGGAAAACTGAAACTTCAACAAATCTAACACCAAATCCAGCAACTAAAAAAAACAAACCATTCAAAGAAGAAATAGTTTTTCAAAAACACCATCAACTACCTGAATCTTACATCCAAATTCAATTTGCTCCTCACAACCATACAAATTTAGTAACTGCAAGTAGTGACCATAATATTAATTACGTCACTCCACCTTCACTACTTGAAAAAGAAGTAATGCATAAAGGACAAGTCTCAGATGATAATTTAGATATTTCAAACACTTACGTCAAAATTGGTAAAACTGAAGCTCAAGTACACTCAACTGCTATTGATAATATTCCATTAGTACCGCCACCTTCCATTATGGTTTTTCCTCACCTAACACAACCTCCTCTAACAATGCAAACACTTCAAAGTATGCAAAGCATGCAACCACCTCCTGTAACCACAAGTCCTGTTTATAAAAAGTCTACAAATCCGATTATTCAAGCTTTAGAAAAAGAAGAAATCACAACGGAAAAACTTCAAGAAATTACGACAACACTCCCCACAACAACAATAACAACGTCGTTAACCACAGATCCGCTGTTTAAACACTACAAACAACCTACGGAACCCCTCCGTGGTCCCCTCTATCTCATAATCCAGGGACACTCGAAGGTGAAGACATACGGGCCGAGTAAGCAGTTTCACGGGATTCGGGTACAGGAGACTAATGAGATTTCTGATGATGATGTTCAGGTGAAACATTTACACTTTAGGAAGCAACCAGAAGAGAGTTCGCGTGAAGCGAGGTCTGGGAATTTACAGACTTTGAAACATGTGATCCAGACTGGATTAGGTGCCATTGATTTTAGTGACGTGGATAGAAGCGATAGGGTTAAAGAGACCGAGTTGCATTTTGGGTATGAAGTCGGTGAAGGGGTCACGAGGGAGACCTACCATAAAGGGATTGTCGAAGAGGCTAGAAAACTCCACGAGGAGGCTTGATTTGTGATTTATGTTATATCTTTTGTGCTATAATTTTTTATTTATTTTTATTTATAGGCGTTTTTGATTTTTGTATTTGAAGTATTTTTAATAAAGTATTTTGTAAGTTATAGGATTTTTATTTGGGAAGTTACGCCAAAACGATGATCTAAAAAAAAATTTTTATGTCATTTCTGTAAACCAGAGACAATTTTTGTTTTACCGATTGTTGCTTCTGAATTTTGTTTTTTTCTCTCATTCGTCGTTTCTCAAAATCTTTTTTGTTTCTAAACAATATTTGCCAAGATCTTATATTCTTACAGAATTTTTTTCTTATTTTTCCAAAACTTTTTTGTTCTTCTTATTTTTTCAGTCGACGTCTTTTAGCTACTTCTAAAATTTTAATTTACTTCTTTTTCTTCGCCAAATGTCTTTATCTTAGTTTTTCATGTTTTTCAAACTTCTAGAATCTTTAGTTCCTCTAGAGTTTTCTTAGAACCTTCTTTTTTTTATATTCGAGATCTTTCGTCTTTTCTTATGAAACTGCTAGAAATGTTCTATTCCCATTCCATTCTCTCATTGTTACCGATCGTTGTTTCTGAAATTTTTGCTATCATTAGTCGTTTTTCAAATTCTCCTTTGTTTCTGAACGTCATTTTTTAAGACCTTTTATTCGTTCAGAATGTTTTTCTTGTTCTTCCTGAACCTACTTTTGTTTTTCTTATTCTTTCAGACAACGTTTTTCAGCTACTTCTAGAGTTTCGATTTACTATTTATTCTTCGCCAAATGTCCTCTTCCAAATTCTTCATGTCCAAACTCCTATAATCTTTAGTTCTTCTAGGCTTTTCTTGGATCGTTCTTCTGTTCTAATTAAGATCTTTTGTCTTTTTTCATGAAGCTGCTAGAACATTCTATTCTCTCATTCTTGTTTAACCAATCGTTGTTTCTGAAATTTCTCTTTTTCTATCATTCGTCATTTTTCAAATTCTCCTTTTTTTTAAGAAGAAAATTTTTTTGTATTCCCAGAACTTTCTATTGCTTTTTCTATTAATCGAGGTCTTTCAGCGACTCCTAGAATTTTAATTTACTCTTTTTTCTTCATCAAATGATTTTTTCCAAATTTTTCATGTTTTTCCAAATTTCTAGAAGCTTTAGAATTATTGTTTTTAAGAATCTTCTTAGTTTTTCTAGAGTTTTCTTGATTTCTTCATTTTCTTTTAATCAAGATCTTTCATTTTTTTAATAAAGCTGCTCAAAATGTTTTGTTCTTTCATTCTTGTCGAAATTTTTATATTTTGTTTCTGAATTTCGTATTTCAGAAATTCTAAAATTTATAATCATTTATTGTCCAAATATTTTTAGAGAGAGAGAGAGGGTCAAGTAGAATTAATGAACAAGGTGATACCATCTTCTCGCATGGCACCTTTCTTATCCAAATCACAAATATTCCTGCTGAGAAATGTGTGGACAAAGGAATATTCCTTTATATTTATCTCTCTGTTCAGAATGATGCAGTAAATACAGGCTTACCACTCTAGTTTTACTTTCAAAATTCAAAGACCTTATAACCGTCATTATGACCCCATTATAACCGTCAAAAACCTTTGTTCACTTTTTTATGGCTCAGCTGTTACAAAAATTTATTTAAACTCATAAACTCTTATTTTCGAGGAGATTCACTTTGAAACGAGTGTTCGCGTTGTTTTAGTTCCAAAGAGATCTATCTAAAAGGCTAAAGGTCTTTGATCTGTGAGATGAATCTATCTGTGATGAAATTTGGGATTACTTTGGTGCCTTTTCTCTTTTTACTGTTTTCTTCCCTTTATTCTTGTTTTTTGGTAGAACTGTTGCCTGCAATTTGTTTTTTGTTGGCTTCTGGGAGTCCAAAGTAGCTAAAACAACTGCGGTAGTTCTGCCAAATATAAGCCATAGCAGTTTTGAGACTTTCAGCAGTTTCAGCACGACACAGTCACGTTCTTTGTGACTCTATAGACTATAACTACTCAACTAAAATTCAGCGATACCCTATAAACCTTCTTGAAATTATCGCACATCAAATTGAGCAATTACACTCTTATTTTAATATAAAAATTAATTTGTCTATAGCAATAACATTAAATGGGTGCAAGCATTGATCAAAATGGCGTCCTCACGTGATCAGAACCGACAATATCATGTCGTCATGGAATTTCTACTTTAGATGTCGTTTCTCTATTATTTTCTAATTTTGACATTACGAAACAATCAGTTTACTTCTTCTTAATTTTACTTACTTTCCTAACTTATTCTAGAGAAATATAAAATTGAGCAATCAAATAATGGCTGAGATTAGACCACGTGATGTCGTTTAGACCAATCAGTGAATATGTCACGTGACCTGAAAATCAATCAGATTTGTCTCTAAATATTTGAAATATTTAAAAGACGTCACTGATTAAAATGGGTATTTAAATTCAGTCCAGCTAACTAAACAAGAGTGATACCTGAGTTCATAGGTGTAATCGTTGATCACAATGGCGGTTTGACGTGACGTCGCCCTAAAACTGCGATGAAAATGTAAATACACTACAGCTGTCGCAAAAATTTTGTCCCTGATGGATCCATAGCTGCTAGGAAACTAAAAATTTCCTGATTTTACCTTGGATAGCCCTGTGAATGTCTTTAGACGTGTACGTGACAACAAAAACAGACTCAAAGCCTGCAAATTCTCAAAAATTTGATTTTCTCGACAAAGGAGGCAACGAGTTTTCAAATAATATTAATTAATACACTTGTTGAAGAATAATAATTAAAAATAATCAATTTATGGCAGTGACAGCATCAGAACGCTAGTAAACTCAGTATTTTGCCAGGTTAAACAAAGCAAAACACCAGATTTTCAAATTAGCAGATTTGATTTAAATTTATGTCTCTGGTTTTTTTATAGAATAGCTCAAAATTCTTCGTACCACTACAAACCTTTTAAAAACGCTTAAAATCTTTGAAAAAATTATGACATTTTGAAATTTTTGGCTTCCGACATTATAGTAAGGGTCATTGAAAAGTGGGAAAAAAATATTTTAATTTTGTGGATTTTCTCTTAAACTACAGCAGTTTTACCTATGGCATGTCTGTCTATTGTTTAGAGTGGGCTTTTTATTCACACTGAATATTATCAGTGAGTATATAACGCTCTTAATTAAAAAAAATTTTGAGAAAACATTGCAATATTTAGTGACTCAGTTTTCTATGGCCTTCACTGCAATATCCGCCAAATTACGACTACGATTTCTAAAGATTGATAAAATGATGCTAATATACAAAATGTCCTTTAAATTTTTTTCAAAAAAAATGACAAGACTGGTATCAAAATCAAGAATAAGAAGAAACAAAAAACCAATCAACTGACGTCTATGGTTCTATCTATGGACCATAGATTGAGACACTCAGCATTCATGAAAGTTTAGTTCTCTCCCAAATTAACTGTGGGGGTGGTTATAGACTAAATAAATCTGAAACGACAATACCATGTCGTCATGGGATTATTGCCATACAGTTCTCTGTTATTCTCTGATTTTGACATTACATAACAATCAGTTTACTTAGATTTCTAAATTATCGAAATCGAAATCGACGAATAAAGATGGCGCACGGAGGTAGTACACAAATTTTGACCGATTGCGAAGTTTGCAAAAATAACGCAGTTACTAAACGTGTTCAGTGTGCAAAATGTAAAATCTATTATCATAACAGTTGTGTTAATAAATTAAAGCAAGCCAAAAATCTGGGTGATAAACTAATTCTGTGCAATAGTGACAACTGTGAAGGCGAGGACGAGGTCATTCCTACGGACGACGAATTGCACGACAACTCCTTTCAGTCTGCCTCTGATGAAAATCTGACGATTGGTCCTAATATGTCAATTCTCGAAGTGGAGGTAAAATATCTAAAACTACTGCTTCATCAAAAAAATATACTAATACGTGAGTTACAACAAAAAAATAAAATACTTGAACGTATCTCATTTCCACAATCAACAGCCGACCCTGTTATCGGTGCTCAAACAAAAACAGATTTAAATACGATTTCCAACATAAAAAAACAAAATAATAAACAAACAAAAATCAAAAATGCCACCGCCGAAGCAGTTACATCAGTCACATCAGTTACATCAGTTACATCAAATACACGCGCAGATATCGTACCAAAAATCACTGTCACTCAAGGGGCTAAGCCATGTAACCCGAGTAGGGTAGAAAAACCGACAACATCGAATGCCGAACCGGCTATTGCACGTACCCCTTCTAGGGGTGAAGAAACTTCTTGAACTGCGGTCGCGATCAAAAAAAAACAAAGATCTAAAGGGATTATTGGTACCGGAAACCTAGATAATTATGCTAACATTGAAATCGTCAAATCAAAAAGCCATATTTTCGTCTCAAGATTTGGTCCGGAAACAACTACCGATACGATCGTAAATATTGTTAAAACAATAGCACCCGAATCTGAATGTGTCAAGCTGACACCACCAAACACCCTGACAAGTATTCCAGTTTTAAGCTAACAGTTCACAGTAACAACTACGCTGCTGTAAGTAATCCGGAAATATGGCCTGAGGGTGTTTACTTGGACAAATTTTTTCGAACGAAACCCAGTAACTAGCAATATAAAGTCATCTTTATCAATAACTCCCACAAATAAACTAACAAAAGCAACCTTACACATATTCCACCTTAACGTGCAATCGTTAATTAACAAAATTGGAGAATTAGAAATATTAACTAAGGAAATCCAACCAGATATCCTGTGTTTTACAGAAACTTGGTTGACAACAGATGCGTTAGCAGCAGCTAGTTTACCCGGATACTGCTTCGAGTCATACTTCTGCCGGACACAACGGTTACACGGAGGCTGTATAATATACGTTAAGAATGAGCATAAAGCTACGACGATTGAAGGTATAAATAAAATGAGCGTAGAAATGCATATCGAATGTTCAAGCATATTGTTAAACATTTTTAATCAAAAAATAATTATCATTAATATTTACCGCCCTCCATCAGGAGATTTAACTTTATTTCTAGATTGCTTGAGTGCTATACTTAGGTACACTGGCCAATAATTACTGCAACCATTTTATACTTTGCGGTGATTTTAATATTGACCAGCTCACCCTCTCTTTTAGTAAGAGACTATTAGTAGATTTACTGGAATCATTTGGCATCAACAACATCCTTGATGAAGCTACTAGGATATCAGCAAACAAGAATTCTAATTCACAAGGCACAGCGATTGATTATATGGTTACTACACTGCCGACAAATAATACTCTATGTGAAATAGTCAACTGCAATATCTCTGATCACTTCGGCCAGCTTCTCAAGTGTAATATGGATGAGTCAGTTACAGCAAAATCCACGACTAGGGAACTTAACACCAAAAATATTAGAAACCTTACTACGGAAAATTTGGCTCTTCTCAAACTTGCATATGAAAAAAAAATTGGCAATCGGTACTAAGCGAAACCCTGAATGTTGATGCTGCCTTCAATGAATTTATGGAACTTTTTCTGTATTATCTTGAAATAATATTACCTGTTAGACCGCAAAAATCTAATAATAATAAAAAGAACCATCATCCATGGATAACACCTGAAATCAAATTATTAAGCTCCCAGTTGAAAGATCTCTACATCCTAATGATATCACATAAAACTGAGGAGCTTACACTTTTATACAAGGAAAGAAAAAAGACATACAAAAAAACCATCTTCGCTACGAAGGCATCTTACTACGCAAACTTGATAAACAATTCTCCCAACAGTTCCCGTCAAATATGGAAAATTGTTAGAGAAAATCTCTCGAACAACAATAATGCTGAGCA
The DNA here is from genome assembly GCA_029207805.1 of Tribolium confusum. NCBI lineage: Eukaryota > Metazoa > Arthropoda > Insecta > Coleoptera > Tenebrionidae > Tribolium > Tribolium confusum. Next base: position 18,400,761 of record JALGAY010000005.1, read on the forward strand.
AATTACACTGCGTAGTGACCAAGAAGAAAGCGTTAATGATGATATAAACATTGCAAACTGCTTTGTGAAAGGAAAGTACTTTTCTACACAGGCCCAAAAAATTGTTGAAAACCATTTTGGCAACAACAAACTATCAAAGGTTTGTACTACTTCATCATACATCACAAATACACTGTTCATACATCCTACCGATGAATCGGAAATCAAATCAATCATAGAGAGTCTATCAAGTCAAAAATCAAGTGGTCCTGACGGTGTCAGTGTAAAAGTGCTAAAACACGTGGCTAGTGCGCTATTAAAACCTCTGGTGCACTTATTTAATCTCTCGTTTCAATACGGTGACATTCCTAAGTGTCTTAAAATCGCAACAGTGATACCCATCTTTAAAAAGGGTGATAAAACTTGTGTGGAGAACTATCGACCAATTTCTCTTCTGAGTGTTTTCTCCAAAATCCTGGAGAAATTAATCTACAAGAGGGTAATGAAGCACATCGACGATAATAACATCTTAAGCGCCACCCAGCATGGTTTTCGTCAAGGTCGCTCCACAGAAACGGCCACTTTCCAACTTGTGGATTTTCTTCACCAGGAATTCGACAACAATCGAATGACAGCCGTGATCCTATTTGACCTATCAAAAGCGTTTGATGTCGTAGAGCATAGTCTAATCGAAACCAAACTGTCTACAATAGGTTTAAGGGCTAATGTTTCGCAATGGATAATATCCTTCTTGTCCAAACGTCAAATAACTGTTAAGTGTAATAATAAAACATCTGAGAAATTTGATATCAACATTGGAGTTGCACAGGGGTCAGTCTTAGGACCTCTTATTTTCTTAATCTTTATTAATGATTTATCACACCATATAAGCAAAGGTCTTGTTATTAATTTTGCAGATGATACTTCTGTAGCTGTAACTGCCAATAACTCCAATGTTCTAAACGCACAAATTGCAATTGTTCAACATGATATGCAAACGTGGTGTGAAAAAAACAAATTAGTCCTGAACAAATCAAAAACTCAAATATTAATACTCTCCAGGGCTTCTACCCTACAGAGTAGCAAATTTCTAGGTATTTTGCTAGATACCAAACTAAATTGGATAGACCAGGCTAACTATGTGTGTGGTAAACTTAGTAGTGCGTACTATGCCATCATGAAACTAAAATCACTGCTGACTCAGAGTCAACTAAGAAATGTATATTTTAGCCTAGCATATTCACACATGAGTTATAATGTAATTGTTTGGGGTAATTCAATTCACATGCAACGTATTCTTATTGGTCAGAAGCGACTAATTCGTTTAATATATAATTTAAAATTTAGGGAATCATGTAGACCCATTTTTACTGCGTACCAAATTTTAACCTTCCCTTGTATTTATATTTTTAACTGTGCCATCTTTGTTTATAAACATCAATCACAATTTGTCAAAAACAAAGAAATACATTTTTATAATACGAGAACTAACGACAACTTAAGGACAATCATGCACAAAACTGCTTTGTACGAAAAAAGCCCAACTTATTCATGTATAAGAATCTACAATAAATTACCTTCTGATATAAAAAGCCTATCCACCTTGTGTAGATTTAAAAAAAAGTTACGCAGTTGGTTAATAAATAAGTGTTTCTATAATCTCGACGAATTTTATAATACCTAATTGTGATTGAAGTATACCTCTTCTTTTATCTTGTTTGTTTTTATATGTTAATGTATATGTTGTATATGTATACTGTAAAGTAACACTGTGTATTATGTATAACTATTATATGTTAAAATATTAATTTTGTTTATATACAAATGACGCGTGTAAAATCATGTAAAATGATCTCCAACACAAATAAATATTATTATTATTATTATTATCCTAAAAAAATATAAAGTTGGGTAATTAAATAATGGATGAGATTAGACCACGTGATGGCGTTTAGACCAAAAATTGTCACGTGACCTGAAAATCAATTAGATTTGTCTCGAAATATTTGAAATATTTAAAAGACGTCATTGATTAAATTAGGTATTTAAATTCAGGCCAGCCAACTAAACAATAGTAATACCTGAGCACATGATTACGGCCAAATTCCGTGAAGCATAAAACAGCTCACGAATTGGTGATGAACGTGGAGGAACAAATTTAGTGCAGTTGGAGAAGCTGTCCACAATTAAGTTGGCATCAGTGCGATATTTCGATGGCGGATTAGTCGTCTGGCAAGTGAACGTTTTCTGAGAAATTAAAGGAAGTAGCTGGAATGCATGTCTCATTTAGTCGTTGATCAAGTATCCAGCGAGACGAGTGTTGAAGAATTTGAAAAAAGTTGCAAAATGCTTGAATAGAAGGATGTGCTATATGCTGTATGTTCGTCACGTTTCTCGCTCGTCAATTAATAATAGTATCAAGTGGAGAATCAGCTTTTTAAATGTTGATTTTGGTAAAGAAAGGCTGTCAGAGGAAGTATTTTGTAGTTTTTAGTATCGACAACATTAATTAGACCAAAATACATAAATATTGTGATTCTAATTGAAGAGTAAAAACGTCGAAATGGTTTTAATGCGTTTTATTTTTAGTGTTGGTTAGATAGATCCTCGATCAATTAACGCAGGATTCCAGTTCCCAATAAATGTAAAAAGCTTTCAAAGAAAACAGCACGTCAATCACAATTTCTTGGAATTAATTTCTAGTGTAAAATACATCAGAGACAAGACGGCATTGCCTTTTAAGTTCTCCTGTCATATTTTGCCCATATCGGGCATGTTCGTCGCCTATTCGTATCACATGGTCGGAAATTCGGGGTGAGTGATTCGGGGAAGTCCTGCTGCGGCCGAGAATGCACTAATGGCGGCAGTTAAGGAAATACCTATCGCCAACAATGCAAAAAAAAATTCTATAGCCAAATGTGTAACTTCCTGCGGAGGAGCTAGGAAATCATTAGTTATATTTTTTGTATCGCACAGAACTAGATTATAAATTAGACAGAAGCGTGCTCGGCATAAGAGCCACTTTGACACACTGACACACACTCAATTGAATAATTTTACTTTATTTACTTCAAACTATTTGTAGCTCCAATTTTCCGGCGACGCAAAAGAAAAAACCACGATGCTCGACTTAACTACACGATAATTGGCGTCATAAACAATACGCGACAAGAAACGGTTAAATGGTTATTGCGAATGGCCAATCATCTGGTTTCAGACCACAGGTGTTGTGGCTTATCGCGCTTTTTGCCAGCCGAAAAGGAATTTTAACCAAAGCTTCCCCAACTTTTCGATATCGAAATAAAAGACGTTATTAAAGGCGTATCTAGGATTGGTTTTAGGGGAACGAGTGATTCTCAGTATTCAGTATTTCAGTATTGTCTTTAGAGCTCAGAACTCTTCTCTTGGGTGGGATTTTGGATTTTTTTACATACGACTTTTCAATGCAAGACAATTTGGGAGTCGAAAGGATCATTATTGCAAAAACAAATGTTCTTACAATATTTATTATAAACAAATAAAAACTGTTATCTGTATCTCCCAATTTCTATTAAATATCCTAAATATATATTTTTGAGGGGCGGAAACGAGAATTATTGTAAATTGCTTCTTCTATAGTCAGACTTTTCTCAATATCTTGCTTGAAGGACCATCAATTTTTTAATACAATTTTTAAATTTAAAAAAATAGAAAGTGTTTCAAAATTTTATATTTTATGTTAGTAGGTGGTTCCGTTCAATTGAACACAGTTTTTTATGTTGTTTGAACTTTTGTATTTGTTTTTGTTAGTCTGTTATCAACATTTCAGGGTTTGAAAGGTCCAATAAGCCCTGAAACGGTGGCAGCAAACTAACAAAATTAAAAGTCTAAACAACTTAAACACTGTGGAACTTCTTAAAATATATACTTGTAAATTTATAGGAACCCCGAACAATTGCAAATTGTACTATAGGTCGTTTTAGTGACTTTGGGGTTCCGAGCAATAAACCGTTTTTGTTCAATTATTAACCGAAAGCACCGCAAATGCAGTTAGAAATGCCAACCGTTTCATTCAAAATTTACCTAAAAAACGTCTTAACATCGAGATTATTTTTGCTTAATTCGCCGTTTTTGTCACATCTGCGGTAGAAACCCTGAACTCAGTTCCTCATTTCCAGGTAGCATTCTTAGTAAATTGAGATTGAAGCTTAACATTTAGAGAAATGCAACTACAGAAAGCCGCTCTCTGCATTTCCTGAATTTTATAATTTTATTGGTTGGGACCTCAGAGTCTGTGAAATCTACAATATCTATCCTCAGACATTTTTTTATATCTGGCTTGAAGGACTATACAATTTTGAAAAACAACTAATATAAAAAATGTTTTTTCAATATTTACGAAAAAAATTAAAATTAAACGCTCGAGAGAAATTGTTCTTTTTAAACTAACAACAAGACGTTTCTCTACGTCTGGCTTGAAGGCTCATAAAATGTTTAATACTCGTGCAATTCGGCAACTTTTCTAAGAAAAAAAGTAAAAACTGTTGCCTCCAGCTCTGAAATTCTATTATAAACCTTAAAATATTGATTTTTGGGAGTGAGAAGCAAGAGTTATTTTAAATTGCTCCATCTGTATTCAGACTTTTCTTAGTATCCGATTCGAAGGATCATTCTTTTATTATTCTAGAATTCTCCTTTTTGAGTTTCTTTGACATTAGGTCACCTTTTGTACAAACTCTTCTAGAAGCTACTTTTGCTCTTTTTTTTCTCAGTAGTTGTTCTTTTTTCTTTCTAAGTATCCTATTTACGTAAATCAAATGCAGGACATTTTAAAAATCTTAGTAAAATAATCTTTTTAGTGACATTTCTTTTTTTCTTTTTATCTGGTTTTCAAGCAACAATTGGCAGCCTAAGGCCATAATAATTAAATTAAATTCTATTAAAAATTATTATTGTAAAGAGAATTATTGCAAATTGCCTCTTCTAAACTCAGACCTTTTTCAATATCTTGATCGAAGGACCACCAATTTTTAACAAAATTCTTATATTTAAAAAAATAATAGAAATTGTTCTAAAATTTCATGTTTTATGTTCAGTATTGTCGTTTGTTTGTTTATAAAAAAATATGTTTTTGAAAATGACAAAAAAAACTCGGATATTAATATGTATGATGTGCAAAAAGAAAAAACAAGGAAAAATTTTAAAAAGGAAGTTTAGACAATTCTAAAAGAGCTGTAGATTCTAAACTTAGGTAGAGAAAAAATAATGACTCAAAAATCCAACTATTTGAAAAGAAGATGAAGAAAATACAAATAAAATAAACGAGAAAGGAAGATTTAAGGAGTCAAAAACGTCAAATGGGAGGTCCTGGAAGAATAAAATTCTAGCAAATTTAAAAAATAATATTTGGAAAAATATAACTTTTAAAGTAACTTCTAAAGGAAAAGAAATAAAGTTAAGAATAGCAAAGAAAAACCAAGAAAAATTAAAGACTAATAAAATAATAATCCTTTGAGCCGGATACTGAGAAAAGTGTTTGTAGATACAAAGCAATAACAATCATTTTGCTTCAAACACCTAAAAGTACAATATGTTTTTTCATTTTGTTCTAAAAATTTCGCTGTTTTTCCTATTTTTTTATTAGTCAACTCAAATAAAAAACGAATAGAAACTTACCCCCGGCTCCCAAATATTATTAAAGTCTTTAAAATGTACAAATCTACATTTTTAAAAATCGGAAACAAAAATTATTTAAATTACCTATCTATTTCTCGGATGTTTCTCAATATACGAATGGAAAAACCATTAGTTTATTATTCTATTTTTTTTTTACTTTTTACTGGTCTTATTTTTCTTTGGTTTTTCCCCCCAAACGTCGTTTTTAAAATTTGTCAGAAGCTTTATCTGTTCTCCCAGAATCCGTCAAACGACATTTTTCAAATCAAACTCATTTTATTAAATTATCCATCTATATTCGGATTTCGGATATTTTAAAATATCCGGCTAGAAGAACCATTCGTTTATTGTACAAATTTTTTTTTGTTTTTTAGTGATCTTAATTTTCTTTGTTCTTTTTTTTTCTTCCAAACGAGGTTTTTCAAGTTCACCTAAAGTCTTCTTTAGTCCTTTGCTTCTTAATATTCTTCTTTTCCAATCGTCGCCATTTTCCTTATTTAGTTCTCTTTCAACCGCCTTCTTGTACATTTTTTAATGTCGGAAACAAAAATTATTTAAATTATCCATCAACTTTTCGAATATTTCTTAATATCCGGCTAGAAGAAATATTCGTTTCTTGTGCTACTTTTTGTTTTTTTTTGTTTTTACTGATCTTAACTTTCTTTGCTGTTCATTTTCTTCCAAGCAAGGTTTTTCAAGTTCTTCTAAAATCTTTTTTGGTTCTTTGCTTCATATTATTCTTTTCTTTCAGTCGTCGTCGATTTCCCTTTACTCTCTTTCAGTCGCCTTCTTTCACGCAATAGAATGGTTTTTTATCCTTCAAGAACCTTTCAAATTACATTTTTCAAGTTCCTTTTTCGTTCCTCTACTCGTAGATGTGTGGGCTGATTTTCTTTTTTACTAGCTCCAGTTTTTTGTTCTTTCTCAAGTACAGTCTATTTTTTCAGAATCTTTCAACGATGTTTTTAAAATTTTTGAAGAATGTCATTTTGCTCTAAAATTTTCTTTGTTTTTCTAATTTTTCTATTAGTCAACTCGAATAGAAAAACGAATATTAACTGTTGCCTCCGGCTTCCAAATTGAATTAAAATCTTTAAAATATGATAATGTACATTTTTAAAAATCGGAAACAAAAATTATTGAAATTATCCATTTATATTTGAAATATTTCAAAATATCCGGTTAGAAGAACCATTCGATTATTGTATTAATTTTTATTTGTTTTTTTACTGGTCTTGATTTTAGTTGTTCTTTTTTTCATCCAAACGAGTTTTTCAAGTTCTTCTAAAATCTTCTTTGGTTCTTTGCTTTTTATTATTCTTCTCTTCCAGTCATCGTCGTTTTTCTTATTTTGTTCTCTTCCAGTTGCTTTCTTTCCATTAAAATAGTTCTTTATCCATCTAGAATCTTCTAAATGACTTTCTTCAAGTTTATTTTTTGTTTCTCTTAAATTTTTAAATTTTTTTTACTGGGTTTATTTTTCCTTGTTCTTCTTTTTCTTCCAAACGTTGTTTTTCAAGTTCGCATAGAAGGTTTATCTGTTCCTCCAGAACCCGTCAAACTCATTTTTTAGTCTTCTTTTATTGTTTCGTTTTTTTAGTTGTAGTGTTTTTTCCTTCTTTCCAATCGTTATTTTTGTAATTCTATATTTCCCAAACGCCTGGAATCTTCAGTTATTTTTCTAAAATTTCTTAAAGTATATTTTCAATTTGTTTAAAATGTTTTTTGTTTTTGTAACATTTTTTATTACTTTTTTAAAATTATTATTTAATATTTACTCTTTGTTCTTCCTTGTTTTTTATTCGCTAATATTCCTGATATTCTAGAATCTTTCTTTATAACTGCTTCTACAAAAAAAATATTTTATTTAAATATTTTCGCTATAATTCTCGGTATTCTTTCTTTTCAATTTTTATTCACAATTCTCAGTCTCTCTTTCTTTTAAAATAAAAAATACATTTTTCTCTTCAATTTTTTTCTCTTCTTCAATTGAACCATTTGAACTTTGAAAGAAGTCAAACGTGCGTGATTCAAAGCTGGTTTAATGTGCGATTTTTGTGTACTAGAAAAGCGAGTTAGTAAAACCCAGCTACCAATGCTATCAACGGTTGTCATCCGTATTGTACAGACACGGAACTTTCCCGAAAAAAATTATCAATAGCACCAACCTAAATCCGTCCTGTAAACACAAATTTTCACGATATTTCTGGTAATTTTAACGTTTTTAGGATATTTAAAACAGTGTAATCTCTCGATAGACAGACTATATCAATTCATTTTGATTTAAAAATTCAAATTAAGTTTAATTTTGAGTTTAATACTATCCAGAGCGATTACTCTGTTAGACAATAACTAGATAAAGAGTTTTTTCTCTTTAATTAGTAATAAAATAATAATAATAAAATAAAATAAATATAAAATAAATAATAAAAATTGTTTTTGTTTCCAACTCCTTTGTCTTGTCTTTCACTATTAAAATAAACCGAAATTAAATTATTTGTTTGTTTAAATCAAAGTGGATCTTTTAAATTTTGTCTTTAAACCCTCCTGCACTGGTGAAAGGACTGCAAAGACTTCTCCATCTTCCAAAAAATATCTAAGTTGTAACAGAAATTATTGGGGTAAATTTTTTAAATTAAATTTTAACTACTTATTTTTTTTGTCATACTTTTGTACTTACAAGAATTTGTACAAGATTTTGTAGTTAGGACCACCATCAGCGAAGGGCTGACTAGCATTGACATAACATTCCGTTAACAATTTTTTTCGCTTTCATGCGTTTTAATAAAAAAAATTGAAGCAAATTTCGTTCGAATTAAAATCGTTTTTTCTTTATGAAAATTTGTGCGCGTTTGGTTGTAGCATCGCTGGGAAAATGGCATCTGGTCAAAATCGTTCGGTTATGGTCCATCAAACCCGTCCGTTTTTATAATCTCGCTATCGAATTTCGGTGTTGTCGATGACAGCTCAACTCTGCATAAAAAATAAAAATATAGTCATCATTAATAAAGAACAGGCAGAAAGCGTGTTATCATGAGTCATTTCGTGCGAGAGATATTCAAATCGTCGTGTGCACGATTTCCATATAACCTCAACGTTGGAAGTAGGGTTGCCAACCGTTCTTTATTTCAAAAGATACTCTTTTAATTTTATAAATTGCCACTGTAATAATATAAATCTATAAATTGCAACTATAAATAGAACAAAGAAAATAACGACTAGTAGGCAAAAAGGACAGTAATGTAACAGAAGTAGATTCTATAAAACTTGAAAAAAAATTCTACAAGTAATAGAAAAAGCAAGATATAGACAAGAAACAACAAAAAAACTATGTGTAAAAAAATATTAAAATATAAATATAAAAAAGTGAATGAAAAAAATGTTACAAAAGGCATTTTAAAAAAATTGAAAATATACCTCACGAAGTTTTAGAACAATAACTGAATATTCCAGACGACTGGGAAATATAGAATTACAAAAACAACGACTGGAAGGGAGAAAGAAACCTACAACTAGAGAAAGAAAACAATAAAAGAAGTCTCAGAAATGAGTTTGATTTGAAAACTGTCGACTGACGGATTCTGGGAGAACAGATAAAGCTTCTAGGCGAACTTGAAAAACAATGTTTGGAAGAAAAAGAAGAACAAAGAAAAATATGATCAGTAAAAAAGCAAAAAAATTTTGTTCGAGTAATAAACTAATGGTTCTTCCAGCCGGATATTGAAAAATATCCAAAATATAGAAAAAAATATTTTTTTTTATAGAAGCAGTTACAGAGAAAGATTCTAGAAAATCAAGAATATTAGCGAATAAGAGACAAGGAAGAGCCAAGAGCAAATATTAAATAACAATTTAAAAATAAAACGAATAAAAATATGTTACAAAAACAAAAAAACATTTAAAAAAAATTGAAAATATACTTTAGGAAATTTTAGAACACTAACTGAAGATGCCAGGCGTTTGGAAAATATATAATTACAAAAATAACGATTGGAAAGAAGGAAGAAACACTACAACTAAAAAATAAAACAATAAAAGAAGACTAAAAAATGAGTTTGATGGGTTCTGGAAGAACAGATAAAGCTTCTATGCGAACTTGAAAAACAACGTTTGGAAGAAAAAGAAGAACAAGGAAAAATAAAACCAGTAAAAAAGATTTAAGAGAAACGAAAAATAAACTTGAAAAACCTCATTTAGAAGATTAAAACAGATAAAAAAACTATTCTAATGGAAAGAAAGCGACTGAAAGAAAACAAAATAAAGAAAACGACTGAAAGAGAAGAATAATAAAAAGCAAAGAACCAAAGAAGATTTTAGAAGAACTTGAAAAAACTTTTTGGAAGAAAATATATTTGGAAGAAGAAAAAAGAACAAATAAAGTTAAGACCAGTAAAAAAACAAATAAAAATTAGTACAATAATCGAATGATATTTTGAAATATCCCAAATACAGATGGATAATTTAAATAATTTTTGTTTCCGATTTTTAAAAATGTACATAGGTATATTTTAAAGATTTTAAAAGTATTTGGGAGCCGGAGGCGACAGTTTTTATTTGTTTTTTTATTTGAATTGACTAAAAGAAAAATAAGAAAAACAGAAAATTTTAGAGCAAAGTGACACTCTTAAAAAATTTTGAAAAACGTTGTTTGAAAGATTCTGAAATAATAGATTGTACTTAAGAAAAAACAAAAAACTGGAGCTAGTAAAAAAAGAAAATCATACCACACATCTAGAGGAACGAAAAAAGACCTTGAAAAACCTGATTTTTAAGAATCTAGAAGGATAAAACTATTCTAATGGAACGTGAAAGAAGGCGACTGGAAGAGAATAAAATAAGAAAAACGACGACGACTGGAAGAGAAGAATAATAAGAAGCAAATAACCAAAGAAGATTTTAGAAGAACTTAAAAAATTTTAAAAACGTCGTTTGAAAGATTCTGAAAAAATAGACTGTACTTGAGAAAGAACAAAAAACTGGAGCAGTAAAAAAAATCAGACCACACATCTAGAGGAACGAAAAAGGAACTTGAAAAATCTCATTTTTTGACTGAAAGAGAGCGAAAGGAAAACGACGACGACTGGAAGAAGAGTATAATATGAAGCAAAGGACCAAAAAAGATTTTAGAAGAACTTGAGAAACTTTGCTTGGAAGAAAAAAAAAGAGTTTCTTCTAGCCGGATATTAAGAAATGTTCGAAAAGTTGAAGGATAATTTAAATAATTTTTGTTTCCGACTTTAAAAAATGTACAAGGAGGCGACTGGAAGAGAATTAAATAAGGAAAATGGCGACGATTGGAAAAGAAGAATAATAAGAAGCAAAGAACCAAAGAAGATTTTAGGTGAACTTGAAAAACCTCGTTTGGAAGAAAAAAAGAACAAAGAAAATTAAGACCACAAAAACCAAAAAAAAAAAAATTAGTACAATAAACGAATGGTTCATCTAGCCGGATATTTTATTTAAAATATTCGTAATAATAGATGGATAATTTAACAAAAATGAGTTTGATTTGAAAAATGTCGATTGACGGATTCTGGGAGAACAGATAAAGCTTCTAGGCAAACTTCAAAAACGACGTTTGGGGGAAAAAAACCAAAGAAAAATAAGACCAGTAAAAAGTAAAAAAAATAGAATAATAAACTAATGGTTTTTCCATTCGAATATTGAGAAACATCCGAGAAATAGATGGGTAATTTACATAATTTTTGTTTCCGATTTTTAAAAATGTACATTTGTATATTTTAAAGATTTTAATAATATTTGGGAGCCGGGGGCAAGTTCCTATTCGTTTTTTGAGTTGACTAATAAAAAAATAAGAAAAACATCGAAATTTTTAGAGCAAAATGAAAAAACATATTGTACTTTTAGGTGTTTGAAGCAAAATGATTGTAATTGCCTCGGATCCGGCTCAAAGGATTATTATTTTATTAGTCTATAATTTTTCTTGGTTTTTTACTATTCTTAACTTTATTTCTTTTCTTTTAGAAGTCGCTTTTATTATTTTTCTTGTTTTTTTCCGAACGTTGTTTTTTAAATTTGCCTAGAATGTTGTTCTTCCAGGACCTCCCAATTGACGTTTTTAACTTCTTAAATCTTACTTTATCGTTTATTTTAATTGTATTTTCTTCTCTTCTTTTCAAATGGTTGGTTTTTTGAGTCTTTATTTTTTCTCTACCTAAAGTCTAGAATCTACAGCTCTTTTAAAATTGTCTAAACATTTCTATATTTTAACAATTTAAATACTATTTGGAAGCCGGAGACAGCAGTTTTTATTCGTTTTTTATTGAACTTGACTAGCAAAAAAAAAAAAAGTTGGAAATTCTAGAACAAAAAAATAGGGTACAATTATCTAATAAAAGGCGAGAAAAAAAAACAACAAAAGAGAACCTTATTTGGAAGATTCTAAAAGACAAAAACGATTCTAATGGAACGTGAAAGAAGGCGACTGAAAGAGATCAAAATAAGAAAAACGACGACAACTGGAAGAGAAGAATAATAATAAATAAGAAGCAAAAAATCAAAGAAAACTTTAGAAGGGTTTGAGAAACGTCATTAGGAAAGTTTTGGAATGAGATAAAATAAGAGTTGAAACCTAATTTTAATAATCTATTGTCTGTTCAGAAGAGGCGACACTCGTTTTAGTGGTCAAATTTAGAAAGTTTTAGAGACTCAAATTGTTGAGATTTGGTTGACGATTCTTCCTCAATAATGGAAGATTTTCTAGCTCTAAAAGATCCAAGAAAGTTGTGGTAGCGTGTAGATTTAATAGATTGAATTTTACTATACTCTAAATACTATACAAAAATTGATTATCGTGGCTATAGTTTCCCACAGAAATAAAACACGTTACTCCATTGGAGTAGTTTCACTACATTTTGACATTTCTTTTAAATCAAACTGATTCAAGATGAGTCCACCTAATGGCAGCGCGCCAATTTATGTTCATTCTTTTTTCTCTGCTGTTGGTAGTCGTGGGAAATTTGAATTTAAAAAGGAATATTTTAAGATGCAGATTTCTCGAGTTATTAGCGACTAAGTTTAAATCTAGAATATACTACGTCCATAACTCTTCTATAATTTTTATTCAATTTGGTTCTGTTTGTTTATTTTAATAAGTAGTTTTTGATTTTTTCAGTTTTTTATTATTTTCTAATTTTTATAATTTTTTTTAGTTTTTTAAATTATAGTTTTCTAGTTTCTATTCTTTTCTACTTTTTTATTTTTTCTAGTTTTCTTTTTTATGCGTATTTTTGTCCCAACGCATTAGTTAGCTTAATGAATATCTTGGAATCCGAATAATCCGATTCTTTAGGCTTTAGCGTGTTTCTAGGTTTTTGTTTTTAGTTATTTAATACTTGGGGGGTGGGTCTAATTTTTCTCGGTCAGTCAAGGGAGACAAAACCGTCTCTAATTCAGTACATTTTCGTTCTCACCGTCTTATAAATTTCATTCACTATTATTAAAATTGTTGCTTTTGGTGCGTGCCTATTTTTAGCCGCCGAATTTTGGCAATACAGTTACCGATTTCGTAATTTATTTTCCTCTTTTTTTTTAAATCTGTATAAATTTTTATTAATCGTTCTATCACTTATCTGATCAAACCTGATATGTTTACGATTTCGATCGGTTTAGAACCCGATCCTAATGCCAAATTAATACGATTACATCAAAGTGTTTCGAGCATTACGTAACTTCTCGGGAAATAAAGGTGAGCCCCCTTGAAGTTCAAGGTTCCCAAATCGGGTCTTAATAGTTCTCGAGCAAGGCTATATCCAAAATGATGATTATTAAGAGCATCGAACTTGTAAATCTAACCAGATGTTTCAATTGTCTCACCGAAAAAAAATTACTTGCATATCTCGCATCGGAGATATAAAGAGGTTGCGGCGAGCTAACAAGGTAATGATAGGGCTATTTGTTGGGAGATAATTTGTGCGTTTTTCGTCGTCTGTGGCACTGTGTCGTCGGTGTTCCCACACTGAAGGCCCACCCCGAATTTTCTTTCGGGCAGTCTGCGTGCATTTACTAAATTGATGCCTTCAGGCTGGCAATCATGTGATACACACACCGGTCCAAACAAAAACCATTTTCTTTACTGGTGGACCTACACCAGAGAACACAAAAAAATTCACAAACGTGTTCGAGATTAAGTTACGACATCCGATATCAGATTTAGACAAATTTATTTTCTGAATTTTGGCTAGACGATAAGTTTACGGTTATTTTTCATACAACTTTGTTCATACAACTGGTCAAACATTTTTTTTTAAATACATTAAAGTGTTTTTAATTAAAATTCAGCATTTAAGAGTAAAAAGGAGGATTTTTGTGCAATCCTTATTGTCTCAAATCCACTTTATTATTTATGCTACCTGTTTCGCCCAATTTTTATTTATTACGGCCATCTTCAGGTACTTATTCAATAATTTCACATAATTAAACTGTTGTATATTCAATATATTTTTTTTAATACCTGAAGATGGTCAGAATCAATAAAAATTGGCCGAAACATGTAGCATAAACAATAAAGTAGATTTGGAAAATTAATGGACCCTTTTTTCCTACTCTAAATTTGAAAAAAATCTCTCAGAAATTAGATCAAATACCTCCAATTAAAATTAATAAAATTGAGTATTTGATTATTATAATTAAAATTATTATTATTAGACGAAATTATAATATCAGAATTTATAATTATTACGTTATTTAAATTTTTGTGAAGCAACACGTAATATATCAGTGTATTTAAAGTTGTATAACATCCACATCTATGCGTTTTTCATCTTTTATTTTTATTTTTTTTATGTGCGGTTATATTATAAAATAGGCTTCGTTCTACAGTTTTGTGAATATAAAGCACCTCTTTATTGTGTTAATAAAAAATTATTATCTTTCAAATATTGTTGAATTGCTGAAAAAACTTTTATTAAAGACGACAGTGATCTAATGCTACTGTGACATAACAAAGGACACTATTTTGCTGTTTTTTATTTCTTAAATTTATCAGTTTCTTTTTAATTTAGTCAATATTTGACTAACTTAAAGACATCGTTGGATTTGTAGTATAATAATTTCAGGGATTACCCGAGTTTTGTTATTATTTCTACTACTATCTTTTTTACGTTTTACGTTAATACTTTTAAAATTTATTAAAATAGCAAAAATTAATAATTGTGCTCTCATTAATTGCATTTTATTTATCAATAAACTTAATAAAGTTTCTAAGAGTATATTCCTTTTGTTTTACTGTAGTTTCACAATATAGGAACATTGCTAGAAATTCGGCTTAAAGGTAGACCCGAAAAAAATAGAAGAAACTCGCCACAAATAGCAGAAGAAAATGCATTAAAATCAGGTTCGAGAAAACAGAAGACAGGTAATCGCCACCCAGCAATTGCTAGCTGTTATAATAGCGAAAGAAGATGTTCCAAGATTGAATTCGAAAAAATCAGAAGGAGAGAATCGCCACCCATCAGTTGTTAACTTTGTTATAAAAATAGTTTGTCTCTATTTTTTAAATAGTTGTATGTTATATTTTTTCAATCTGTTTTAGTTTCTCAGAGTAAAATTATTTTTATTATTGTTTTTTTAAATTTATATTAATTCATGTTTTTCGTCTCAAATAATAATAGATAATATAAAATATGATATCTGAATTTTCAAAATTAGTGTACTTAGATATAATAAATAGCATTTTTTTAAATTTGAAAAATATGTTAAAACCAACAGAGGAACTAAGTATTTTCAGAATTTTCATTAAAAGAATTTTGTAAGAAATTATATAATATTGACCAAAAGTATGGAATCAAGTGTTTTTTGACTAAACTAACAACATTAAAAAGAAAAAATAAAGATGAACATTGAATGACTTTAATAATAAAATTTTGTGAAATAATTAAAAAAAATTGTTTGCTTAAATTTTCGAAACAAACATAATTTTTTTTAATAGAAACTTACCTCGATTTTTTTTCTGAAATAAGCTTTTCCAATAAAATTTTGCTTTTTCAGAATAATTTCTAGATATTGTTTAAATGAATTTTAAAGCAAAAGCGTTGCTAATACCTCACGCAAGTCTGTGTAAAATTTACTAGAAGATTCCTAATTTAAAATTTATTTAAATAAAAATATAGACAACTCGATGTATGCATTAGGTTTTTTCTATTTATTTATTTCTATTTATTTTAATTATTTAATAAAAATTTATTTCTATTTTATATAACCTTCCATTACATTCCTCTTAAAAAATCTATAAAAAATTTAAAAATAAATCTTTCTTTCTTACTAGCCCGGATTAAAAGTGGTTCAGATCAGGTTAGGCTTAAAGATAGTTTTGAAAGAATCAAAAGGAGGCGATTCACCACCCATCAGTTGTGGCAGAAGAAGATGACTGAAAGGTAGGTACTTAGGACTTTTTACCAACAGAAAGTTGTAATTTTTTTTTGTAATTTTTACCCAGAGAAACCACAATTTATAATTACCAAAAATTGGTAATTTCTATTTTAATTTAGAAATTCGTTTTAAAGAAAAATTTTCAGTTCATTTTTTATCCTCGTAAATATATATTCTATTTGCTGAAATTTAATTTTTGTTGTTTCAGGTCTTAATAAAGTTTCTTTTAGGAGTAGGAATCAGTAAATTCAGCACCAGGTACGTTTATATTTCATAATTTTTATTTACTGAATAAACACTTTATTTTTATAAAACTATATTTACAGTCCGGCTCTGGTAGTAGATATAAATGAAAAAGATAAATCAAAGCATAATTACAAGATAAATATTGTCATAAAACCGAAATTGCACAAATGTAGATAAGAAAACCATTAAAAGTAGCGTAATTGCAAACATTTGGAGTATTATTAGTTATTACACACTTCATACGTCTTTCTGCTCCTTATATTATTTGTTTTTCTTTTAAAGATTCCACTAAAACCAAATTATATCTTACATCATCTTTAAAATTGCTGTCTTTAAAGTATTGATAAGAAAAATATGCGCACTTACTAATATTGCATTTTTTTTAATTTCTGAGCGATAACCTGCAAAATTCAAGGTGTGCTAATGCAAATTTAAGTGCAAAGATAACAAACAATAAAAATTGTTTTAGATTCATGGTCAAGCTTTATGTATTTTTTACAAAAAGTAATTTTTTAGTGTAAAATAAAAAAAATGTGAAAAAACGAAACAGTAGTTTAAAAGGACCCGGAAAGAAGCAAGATTGTTCCAAAAGTACCCAAAAATCTCTTGTTTTTAAATATCTCCTATTTATTTCTAGACAAAGGCAAAATTTTTGATTTTTTGGACTTCGAGAAAAGTGACTAAAAGTCTGTAAAAAAATACCTATCTGAAATATACTATCTGAAGCGCAAGCAAAAATACCTCTTGTACTTTGCCACCCCAAAAACGACTTTTACTTCTAGACTAAGGCAGAAATAATTGAAAAACAATTAAAAAAGCTCAAAATGCTTCAGAAAACACTAATTTTTTGGATTCCAAAAGTACCCAAAGACCTAGAAATACGAAATACCTATAGTATATGTATATCACATCAAATTTTGGCACAAAAAAAATGTTAAAAAACACCTAAAAACAAACAAAATTGCTCAAAAATCCCAAAATGGCTTTTTACTTTAAAAGAACACACAATCCTAATTTTTCTGCACGCTAAAAATATCCAAAGATCTTTTAAAAAATTGAGCACACGAAACAATGGTTGAAAGTTACCCAAACACAAGCAAAATTACTTTAAACGTACCCAAAAATGCGTTGTTTTTAGGCACCTGAAAGTCTAGAAAAATTATCTCAAAAGGAAATTATCAAAAAAGTAAAAAAGCGTACCTAAAAATTTCAGAATGGCTTTTTATTTTTAACTATTGAAAACTTAAATCCAAAACCTTACCTACTTTTGCTACATTTTTCCTTTATTCTTAGACAATCTCAAATCGCTTTTTACTTTTGGATTAGGGCATTTGACTCATGCAAAAATCTTTGAAAAATGACCAAAAACAATAAAGCAGGATAAAATTCTAATTTTTGTGTACACAAATGTCTATACAAATCACCAGTTACTGAGTCCAACAAAAAAGGGTTGGAATTATCCAAAATTAGGCAAAATTACAAGTATTAATAAAATTAGTAAGTATCAGTGAGTACAAAATGGCGGAAAAGCTCTCGATTACGTTGTAGAGGACTGTTTAATAGAACTCTAGAAAAAATAATAATAATAAAAAATCCGTTTGCCCATTTTTCTAGATAGGAAGTAGATTCGAGAATTCAACTGTTTTGTTTTTCAAACTTTTGAGATTTGCAGTGTTTTATAATCTGTTGTATCTCTTGCAAGTCCTAACAGTCCTACTTACTCGACTTTATAACCACTGTTGCCATTTTTTTTTCAGTAAATACAGTGCAAAAATCTTTAACTATTTTTTCAGAACTCTATTAGTAGTCCTTTACAACATACTGTACAGCTTTTTTGCATTTTGTACTCATCGTGTATATAGACACCCCAAGAAAGCTTTTAATTTCTAGAACAGAACATTTATTTCATGCAAAAATCATTCGAAAACGACCAGATAAAGGGTCCAAAATCTTTCAAAAAATCCTACGGCCTACTATACAGCTTTTTGCATTTTGTATTCATCCTGCATATAGACACCGCAAAAAGGCTTTCTATTTCTGGAACAAAATATTTATGCAAAATTTATTCAAAAATCACTAACGGAACGGGCTCAAAATCCCTCAAAAAATCCTAGAGCCTACTGTATAGCTTTTTTGCCATTTTATACTCACCTTGTATAAAGACACCCCAAAAAGACTATCTATTTTTAAAGGAGAACATTTATTTCATGAAAAAGACGTTCGAAAAGCACCAAGAAATGGCTCAAAATCTTTCAAAAAATCCTAATTTTACGCACTCAAATGTACCCGAAGATCATCAAAAATTAGACATAAAAAATGGTTGAAAAGTGTCTCTAAAGCACCAAAGAATTCCTCGTTTTGAGACATCCAAACTGGCTTCTTACGTATTTACATAATTTGTTTAGTTAGAATATTTTACTTCCTATATTTTGGTTCTTTTTTATTTTATCACGACATTCTTTATCGAAGCATTTCATATTCTTTTCCTTTTGTTTTTCTTGCAGTGTTTTCTATGACTATTTTTATTTCTTTCCTGTTTTTCTTATCTTTGTTTGTTTTTTCAAAAAATGTATAAACTTTTTTTTTCTTTTTTTTTTGTTTTTTTTGCTTTTCTTCTTTTATTATTTCTAAATCTGTTTTCTTTTAAAACTGCAATAAAAAGGTGGTCTAAATCTATTCCTAGGCCTTTCTCCAAATAGGAATTTAGTCTATTGCATGCGGCATTTTCATAACTTTCTAAATTATATATTTTATATGGATACACTTGAAAACGTTGGTCGTTATTTTCTAAGGAATACCACCTGTTGTGCCATTTAATTGTGACAGAACTGAGTTTCAGACGCATTTATCTATTGTGGAGCAATGGAGCACAATTTGAATTGAATATGGCCGATTTCAAAATGGCGTCTGTAAAAAAAAATAATTAATGCAGAAATCCAGGCTATTAAATATTATTTTCTAGAGTGATTTAGGCCTGATTCTTCTTGAAATAAAAAAGTGTTAAAATTAAAACATATTTATTATTTTTAAACTACACTTAGAGTAAATATTTTGAATTACAAAGAGAAAAACACTTAGTAATATAAAATAAATTGTTTTGAATGGTATCACAGATTAATTTAAAATACATATTCATTACTACACTAATAAGAATTACCAAATAAACTTTGATAACAAATCTACTCTACATTCAAAAAGCAACAACGTCAAACTCTCTGATTACATAATAATCTCTCACTCACACCAAATCAGTCACTTAAATTTCATCAAGACTATGTATCCTTGAATGATTCAAACTGGATACAAGCTCCTTCAACGAATAATACCTATTCGTATCATCCCTATCAACCGACGTGATATGCTGAAAGCAGCAGGGCTGCGAGATATGGCTTTTGGGAGGAAGGGGTGGCGGTTTCGGCATTTTCCTCTCTTTCTTCTTCTTCTTTTTGCCTGTGGAGGGCATGTTTAGTATCGTTTTACCCGGCCATTAATCATACCTGGCATCGACAGGGAGATATTCTCCGGATCGGAGACCAGCCGCTCGATATGCGCCCACATCTCGTCGGCTGCTTGGGCCGTATCGAAGCTGAAACCGATCTGCTTGGTGTGGTCCGAGGAGCAGCACATGGTGTGGAAAGCGTTGCCGGCGACTTGGTATGCGGAGAGGTTGTCAATTGTGTCGCTCCACAGCATGAAGCAGGTGCCTCTTTCAGCGAGAGCGATTTGGATTCGGCGCTTGTCTCGCGCGCGAGACTCCCCAATGTCGAGGACCACCACGGGGATTCCCGTGAATTTCAATTGCCAGTCATTGTCGGAGGTGGTTTTGAAGTAGAGGTTGGCGAGGGAGCCGCACACGTAGACCTGGAGAAGAGGAGATTCATTTTTCATTCAAGATTGGTTAATGACGTAATATGAAAATAAACTAAGATTTAATTATATCAGTGACTCATTACATGTGCTAAGCTTACGCAGAGGTTTCATTGTTTTTTGTTTACGTTTCAATTATCATTAGAAAAATACGTAGATTTTTCCAGAAGTGATAAACAAATTTAATTTTTGTTCAAATTTTGAGTAGGTGTCTAATCGGTTTGTATTGAATGGGAAAATAAGTGTCTTATTCAATTTTAATAGAATTATCTATCAATCTAATTGTTTATGGGTGGTTCCGTGATCATGCGTGACCATCTTTCTTCTAAATAATCATAAATCATGCCTTATTATGTGATTTATTGATAATTTTTTGAGTATAAATTTAGCATTGACATGACATGAGCTAAAAAGGGGTGTGGTTCAGTACAGCTCTCTATTTTTGTATATTTTTTAATAATCTGGTTGGCTACCCTGATTTTTTTCTAATTTAAGTGAGGCTTTCTCTACAAATAACGTTTTTACGCATTTTTTTTTATTAAAATGGATTAAATGTAAAATTGTTTTTAAAAACTTATTTAATTTATTCTAACTCGAAAAACAACAAAAAGTTTAGTAATTATTGTGGTTATGTATATTTTTTAGTGTAAACCTGGCTTTCGCACGTGCCTAACTCTACATAAATACGAGTAGAGACAGATTTACAATTCTTAATTTTTTATTTTTTGATGGTTGGCAGCTCCGAGAGCAACTCAAAAATCTGATAAATTAATTCATTATAACTCAAAAAACAACAAAATTCCTAATAATTATTGAATTTAGTGTAAATCTGGCTTTGACACGTGCACAACTCTATGTCAATAGAGACAGATTTACAATTCTCTCATTTTTTATTTTTTGATGGTTGGGAGCTCCGAGAGAAACTCAAAAAAAATGTTTAATTAATTCATTATAACTCAAAAAACAACAAAACTTCTAGTAATTATTGAAGTTGTCTATCTTTTAGTGTAAATCTGGCTTTGACACGAGCACAACTTTCTGTCAATAGAGACAGATTTACAATTCTCTCAATTTTTATTTTTTGATGGTTGGCAGCTCCGAGAGCAACTCAAAAAAACTGTTACATTAATTCATTATAACTCAAAAAACAACAAAACTTCTAGTAATTATTGAAGTTATCTATTCTTTAGTGTAAACCTGGCTTTGACAGGTGCACAACTCTATGTTATTAGAGACAGATTTACAAGTCTCTCATTTTTTATTTTTTGATGGTTGGCAGCTCTAAGAGCAACTCAAAAAACTGTTTCATTATAACTCAAAAAACAACAAAACTTCTAGTAATTATTGAAGTTATCTATTCTCTAGTGTAAACCTGGCTTTGACACGAGCACAACTCTATGTCAATAGAGGCAGATTTACAATTCTCTCATTTTTTATTTTTTGATGGTTGGCAGCTTCAAGAGCAACTCAAAAAACTGTTTAATTAGTTCATTATAACTCAAAAAACAACAAAACTTCTAGTAATTATTGAAGGTATCTATTCTCTAGTGTAAACCTGGCTTTGACACGTGCACAACTCTATATCTATAGAGACAGATTTACAATTCTCTCATTTTTTATTTTTTGATGGTTGGCAGCTCCGAGAGCAACTCAAAAAAACTATTAAATTAATTCATTATAACTTAAAAAACAACAAAACTTTAGTAATTATTGAAGTTATCTATCTTTTAGTGTAAATCTGGCTTTGACACGTGCACAACTCTATGTCAATAGAGACAGATTTACAATTCTCTAATTTTTTACTTTTTGATGGTTGGCAACACCAAATGCAACTGTAACGTACTTTTTGTCTAAATTCTTTGTTTTTCAAATTTTATGTTGGTCGCACTGCCTAAAACCCAATTAGAATTTTATTAATGTAAACACCGTTATAAACAAGACTTTATGTAATATAGATGATTCATCATTATCCTCTGAATCTGAAAATGACAGTAGCTTTAAATTTTTTATTGGCGATTTGAATATCCGCCATTTTGAATTTTGGTAAAAGCACTTTACTGTTCCAGTGACTGTAAATTGTTGTTTACCTCCTCGATGATTTTTTTTGTAAAAAATCTGAAGCAGCATTTGGATTTTTAAAACCCTCTATATTTAAATACTATTCTAGAATGGATATAAATCAAAATGGCGATTTTTCAAAACTCACAGATACTTAATTCGTGTTTTTTTAACAGTAACTGGATTTAGTAATATTTCTTTTTAGGTATAAAAACATTGAACAGCTTTACAATTAGTTTTTGTATCCATCAAAACATTATGTAACGTTTTTACGGAATGAACTTCTGAATTCTAGAAGCTGACGTCATTGCACTCTTCAGTTTGCTAGATGCAGAAGGAATGACTCATCGGTAATGTCTAGGTTTGTATATAGAGCGATAGGTCATTGACAGCAGTTCAAAATAGTAAAGGACAGCGATTATGGTAAATCTCCAACGATCTTTCAAGAACGCGATTGAAGTTGGTCGTGGAAATAAAGTTGTTGTGTCAAAAGTGAGATTTTGAAAAACTTAAAACGAACAATTTGAACAATTTTTCTTTAGATTCGTTTACTGCTCAATCAAAAGGATAATTTAACGACATCGCGTCGTTTAAAAGAAATATTTTTTTTTTTAAATAACTAAAAAAGATTATAAACAAAATTGAAAGTTTTTGGAAAAACAAAAAGGAGAACCAAAAAAGTTTTGGGAGAAATAAAGAAAGATGTTTGGAATGAAATCGAGCAAAAAATAATTCTAGGAGTTAAAAGACGACGTCAGGAAGAAGATGAACAAAAAAAGGGTTCTGGAAATTTTTTTTTAAAAACGACGATCGAAAAAAATTACCAAAAGAAAACTTTAAAAGAGACTGAAAAAAATGGATAAAAAAGCAGAACAAAAATGTTCTGAAATGTAAGAAAATATTCAGAAAGAACAAATAATTCTAGAGCGGATTGAACAAAAAAGGAGAGCAAAAGAAAATATCTACTAAAAGTTGAAAGAGGTAGGTAAGCTGGAAAAAGAACGGAATCGTCTTTTTGAAGAATAAATAAAAGTCAACAAAAAGAAAAATCAAAAAAGTTTCGGGAGAAAAAAACGATTCTAGAAGAACTTAGTAATGAAGCTTGGAAAAAATAGAACAAAAAAAAATAAAATTCTCGAAGAAGTTGAAAGACCTTAGTTGGAAGAAAATGACAAAAGAGGGTTCTGGTAGAACAAAAGATTCTCAAATATATCGAAAAACGGTGTTTGAAGAAAAATGAGCAAAAGAAAATTTTAGAAGAAGCTAAAAGAAGCCAGTAGGGAAAAGCAAAGAAATAAAAATTCTGGAAAAGTAAGAAAAGAAATGAAAAATAGTAGAAGTTGAAATATGTAAGCGGGAAAAAAAAGTTTTTTAGGTGGATTTGAGAAACGCAGAATGATGGAAAAAAGACAACAAATTCTAGACGAAATTAAGGAGAAACAAAAAGAATTTAACAAAAAGGAAAACCTAAAAGTTTTCGAGAGAAAAAAGAACGATTCTAGAAGAACATAATAATGATGTTTGGAAGAAAACAGTAAGCACTTCTCGAAGCAGTTGAGAGAAGTCAAAAACGTCGGCAAAAAGAAGATGAACAAAAGTAATAGATTATTTTTGGCTTGGTAAAATCAGGATTCTGCTACATTTCTTTTTCAGTTACCTCAAAATTTGCTTATTTAAGCTGTTTTAGTTGAAAAAAATGTGTATTTTTTTAATTTTAAAATTTAGAACTCATCAAAGCAATATTTTGAAGATTAAAGTTATACAGGGAGAGTACACAACATCTCTTAAAAAGTACGATACAGCACAAAAGATGGTTTTGGAAGGACAAAAGGTTTCAAAAGACTTTGAAAAACGGTGTTTCAAAAAAAAACAGAAGAAGAGTCAAGAAGAAATTAAAGAAGACACTAGAAAAAGGCGGAACAAAAAAAAAGAATCTGCAGAAGCAGGAAAATATTCTAGAACAGATGAAAACCGGCGTTTGGAAGAAAAAGAAGGGCAGAACGAAATAGTAGATAGTGAAAGGTGTCAGCTACATAAATAAGTTTTTAGATGAATTTTGGAAACAGAGACTGGTGGAAAAAAACAATTTATTCTAAAAGAAATTGAAAGACATCGGGTGAGGTTGAGGGAGAGGAGAGTTGCTAAAGAGAGTTTCTTTTCTTATATTTTTTTATCAAAATAATATTGTAATTATTGTAAAAAAAACCGAAAATTTTGGAAAGAATTTGGAAGACAATTTGAGTCATCAAAAATAATAATTATAAAAATTTGACAATTTTTTTTTATTGCAAGGCGATTTTGTGCATTTTTCTGGTTGCAATCGTAATATCTTTTTTGTTTTTTTATAATCCCAATTATATAGTCCCAAAATTGTATTTCTAATGTAGGTTTACTGCAAAAAACAAGAAGAATTTTTTATTCTAGCATCTCTCGACTAACAATTCCTAAAAAATAAAATGACGTAATTGTTTTTATAACACGATTTTCCTAGATTTACCAAGAATCAATCCGCGATCACTCTTGAAATAAGCAATATTTTCATAATTTTCAAGGTCACACAAATCAGTTTCTTGTATCACGCGTGACTTAGTTTTGATTTTTTTCCAATTTATATTTTCTTATTGCTTCATTTCCTGCGATATAATCTCAACCTCAGGTATTTGATACATAATTTTCCTGTTTATTACAAATAGCTAATATTTTTTTCGCTATTAAACCGGCTTTAATCACATACAATAGAAATTTTACTATCAGTAAAAAATAGTTCACGAGCACTCCTTTTTCCAATCATTGTTTGATATTTATTGTAATCATTGAAAGAACAGTTATCAGCTTCTTTGTCCGTTTGCTCTATTTTTATTTATATTATTTAGAGCACTGTAATAACATTGAAATAAAAGTAAAGTAAGTATAAACAGCAATCAGATATTGAACATGAAATGAACTCTGAACCTGAACTACTTGAAATTCACTGAAGCTTGCACTAATATTTCGTGTCTAACAATAAGTTAGTTAATGATAGATGAGGATTTACTAGTGCACGGAAATTTAATAACAAAAATTAAATTTTTCAATTACTGTACTCAACAACGCCTCGTGCTTTAAAACTAGATTTTTTTAATTGAGTCGCAAACTCGCAAATAACAAAGTGCAGGTGAGTTTTGAATATTAATTACTTAATCCTTATTTAGAGTGAAATTCAAGCCTTGAAAAATTAGGTCTAAGTAATTAAACTCAATTTAATTATAAATAAACACTGATTTAAGTGCTGTCAATTTTCAGTTAGATTTCCTTTTGTTTAAAACCTGTGAACGTTTTATTGTCTAGGTCTTGATCTTGTGACCTTTCTGTGAGAACTCGTATGTTATGTGAGCCACTTTTGCTAAAAAAAATCTTGTTTCCACAATCTCATATTCGTCCCACGTTACCAACGATAAATATTATCAATGTACACAATGAGTCACTGATAAGAGGCACTCCCACACATCAATACCTGCGTTTTCAACCCTTTGAAGAACGTCTCCACCTGCTGGCGTTCATAGTCTGTAATTTGACCCTCTAATGGTTTCCTGTCTTCTCTTTCTTCAGTTTCATCGCTTTCAGCTCTCCCTTCGCTACCATCCTCACGTTCACTACTCCCGGAAGTTGTCGTACTTGAATCTCCACTTCCTTCTCCTGTTGATGAGAGACGACGACGGTTGTTCCTGTAGAGGAACTCCTGATAAGAATCGTATTTCTGGGAAAAACGGTTTATGGCGTATTCGGGAGTCTCCTGTTTGGTCGATAACGAGAGAGATGACAGTCTTTTGTCGATAGGATAAGAGGAGGTCGTGTACGTTCTATAATCAGTTTGTTGCTTCATCTGGAACAAAAAAAATAAACCTTGAAATATAAGTATTGATTGAGTTTTTTGCTTTTGACCCAATTACTTGATACAACTCTGAAGAGATCGAAAAGAAATGTCACGGATCGAAGGACCAAACCCTATTTGATAAAGTTGATTTATTTATTTTCGCTTGAAGTAAAAGAAACTCTTCAATATTTAAATAAATTGCTTTACAAGCATTTACTTTTCTCCCATTTCTCGTCTGGTATTCAATGTTAAGTGATTTTTTTTTTTCGTCGTGTGAAAGTCTGGTGCTTCCTCAGTAATCGTTGATTACAAAAGGTGAAGTCGTGGAAAATACAGTTGTGCCAATTGTCACGAATCAAACGATTCATTGTGATGACGAATTGGAGAAAATTTCTTATCAAACTGCTTGCATAAGCTTAACAATAGTTTATGACGAATTTTGATAACCTGGAAATTCATGGAAATAACGCGTTATAGAAATAGCAGTGTACTCAAAACCGTAAATTCCGAAAATAAATAGAAAAAAGTGACTCTGAAGGAAAATATGACAAAAATAATGAATACAAAATTTTTAGTACCTATTTTACATAGATCAGAATTTGGTATAAATAGTTATTTCAGAGTGAAAAATGAGTAACAGTTCTGGTAGTTTGGCAAATCTGGCTCGAAGAACCAACAATTATTTTAGCATTTATTCAATTAATACAAGCGGAATGTGGTAAAAATAGGTTGAATACATTTTATTATATTTTGTTGTTATGAAAATAATAATAATATTAACATACATAAATAAAGAAGTGAAGAACATCAGTAATACCAACAAACTAAACATCAGGAAGACTGTCAAAATTATAAAAATAAAAAATCTTGAGAAGTATTTAGAAGGTACAAATGTAAAATAATATTAAAGTCGGCTAAAAGATCGAAATAACGTGTTTCAAATTTAAATTTCGCGCGATTACCAACAGTATAGAAGCAAGAAATTTTGAGTTAGGAATTCTGTTGGTAATGGCACTAACTAGTTAGTGGTGTTGAGCTCGTATTCGCTTAATATTTAGAGGTAATTTTCTAATGTCCTGCTACAAATGTAAAAGTAAAAGCACTCAAGAAACTTGATGTTACTGAAATAAATTGACCTGACTAAAGGAGAAATTTATTTTTGAAAATATTCGCATTTTTTTTTAAACTACAAACATTATTACGCCTTGCGTGTCAACATAATTTTTCTATAATATTTAGCATTACTAAATTTAGTTTTAAATTGTTAAAATAAGTAGAATATTTCATTTAATAATTTAAGACAAAAAATTAAAAAAATTTAAAGAGCAACTAAAAAAGATTCGAGACAAAATTACAAAATTGAAAAATCTTTTATAGAAACAAAAAATATATAACAGAAAGGAGTATTAAGAAAGGTTCTGGAACAACAAAAAAGAAAGATTCCAGAAGAACCTAAAAATGGCGTTTGAAAAAAGTAGAGCTACAAATCAAATTCTCGAATAACGTTTAAAGACAACTACAGGAAGGAAAAGAAGCCCAGAAGATGGTTTTGGAAAAAGTTCTAAAAGAGCTTGAAAACAGTATGTATTTCAAAAAAATGAACAAAAGAAGATTTTAGAAGAACTTGAATAAGTCAGTAGGAAAAGACAAAACAAAAAGGTTCTGGAAAAGCAAGAAAATATTCTGAAAGAGCAACTGAAATTTCTAGAACAACGGATGAAAATCGGCGTTTGGAGAAAACGAAGAGCAGAATAAAATCCTAAAAGATAAAAGGTGTCAGCTAGAAGAAAGTTTCGTGAACAAAGATTGGTGAAACAAACAACAAACAATTCTAAGGAAAGTTGAAAGACATTGGATAGGCAACGGAGACCAAAGAAAGTTTCTCGAAGAGCAATAGAATTTTCAAAAAATGATATATGATATCGATGCATATATTTTAACACCATTCTTCATCCCGGTCTTCAATTTCCGTATGTATTGCTTGGTCTTCTAAATGTAATTCGTTGTAGTGGCGAGAGATCAGGAGGATAAGGTCTGTCTCTACATTACTTCTCTCATCTGGAATTTTTTTAGACACCCGAAAGTAAATTATTGAGATGAGCAAGATAAGTAGTAACTATTCTATTTGTTCAATTATAAAAAACCTTGGAAATAGTTCTAGGAAGATAAATTATGGGTATAAGACCAAGATTGTCTTCTAAATAAACAAACCTTGGTGTGAAAATCAGACAATAGATAGTAACCATTGATGCTATTCTAAAGAACTTTCTTGTCCAAGCTTTCTGTACCAAATGTTCTTACTACCAGTTCTAAATCGTTTTGTTGAACCAATAATTCTAAGCACAGAATTGATTGAAATATATATAAATACGTCCTTTTTATTTCTAAGCATACTGCGTCCTACATTTTTGCCTCTTAGTCCCACCAAATTAGCAAATTGGCTTTCATATCAAATGTATCTTTTAATAAATTTTAATAAATAATAAAAGTTCCAAAAATAGTTAGTAGAATCACACGAAATTGCACAATTACCTGTTAACAAGATTATTGATGGCGACTTAGTAGTGAATATTAAAAAGTCTAAATGGCAAGACCTAATATAGCCGACTATAAATCGTAAAGAAAACATCAAAAGGACTCCAGTTTTGAATGCTGTGTTTTACTAATAAATAAAAAAAACGTGTCTATAAACATATTAGAGAAGTGGCAACCAATGTTATTGGTTATACAGGGAAAAGCAAACGAAAAGACAACAACAATGAAAAATAGACTCGAACAAGCTTTAAAAGTAGGTTTCAGAAGCAACTAAGGACAGTCCAAACGCCCAAGAAATGAAATTAATCGAGAATATCAATTTCTAATAAATAATAATAAAATTAGTGAGTTTTCAAAGTTTTTTGATAATAAACAGCAAAGAACTTGAAGGTACATTGAATACAGCTTTAGATTTGTGAGACAGGTTTTTGATGACAAAACCAAATATATGACTAAACTTAAAAGGTGAATATTGTTACAACAGAATTAACGTAAATCTTATGAGAGTAGAAGATATTTTCCAAAGTTTTTAAAATAAATTATAATTTTTGATAATTATGTACTTTAATGTAAAAAAATTAATCAATTAATTCAGCAGCTCTTTTGTTTTTTTTTATTGAATGAGAAGACTACATGCGGTAGGGCTGGGCGATACCTGCTTTTAGGTATCGGGTACCGATACCTGCAAAGTATCGATACTTGCCAAAGTATCGTAAGTATCGAGGTATCGGAAGTATCGAGGTATTGGAGGTATCGAGGTATCGGAAGTATCGGGTGGCGATAAATAAATATCGCATCAAATAGCTTGTGAATTCGTTTGTTTTCATCAAAATAGCTTGTGTTTTCAACATCAAAAGCACTCTGAATATGATATTTATTCGAAGTATTGGAGGTATCGGGGTATCGAGGTATCGGAAATATCGAAGTATCGGAGGTATCGAAGTATCGAAGGTATCAAAGTATTGGAGATATCGGAAATATCGATATTTCGATACTTGATTACAGTCGGTATCGGTGTACGATATCTGAGCAGGTATCGATACCTTCTGTAAGTATCGATACTTTTCCCAGCCCTAGTATGCGGCCCTTCAGAGATACACAAAACTTCAACCGGTTTGGCTCTCTCTAGTGGCCCACAATGTTTTTTTTTTCAAAACTGAAAACGTGTTTATCTTATTTTAAACTGATTAGATGAATATTATAAACATTCTAACTACTTAAAATTTTGTAGAAAATATTTGCTAATTTCGAAACGGCATTGTGCTAAATTTCTCCAAAACACGTTTATCATGTTATTTCGTTTTCTGTTTTCTCTTTTGTTGTTCGTGTGTCATCCTAAATTATATAATTCCACTATAATTGTTAGCAAGTTCTTGCCTAGTTCAAACATAATATTAAGTGTATTCTCATTAAACTGAAGATAATAAAAAGCGGAAGTCATGCTGCGCTCTATAAATATTTGCGGTTTGCTGAGCACCTTTTTAAAATAACTCAGATACTCTATAATAATCGTCATTTTATGCATATATTTGTAATTAAATTAAAATTCTTAGTAGCTTTTTTGTTAACCTTCGTGTTGTAAGTCAAATGAAGGTTTAATTCTCCGAAAGATTCAGGTGAAGTCATTGATGACTAACATTATTATAAAGAATTTGTTTACTCCATCTGCTCATTAAAATTCACTCCTATTAGTAATAATAGAATCTCTCTCATCACGTTACTTTCAGTTTTTGAACCGTTATAGTCGCTTCACTGGTATTTTTCTGCCCATTGGTTCAAATAATCCCAAATCAATTTGTAAGCACACACAATCGAGGTTAGTGTTGCATTGAAATATGTAACAATTTTACGAGGATAAGTTGATAAACCTGTTGTAAAGTGTTATAACCTGCAGTGAAGTAGATCATCAGCATGTGCATGCCATCCGAGATGCAGCACCATGTGGGAAAAAGAGTCGGAGTTCAATGCCACCCCGGGACATTAAAATTAATTCCGACTAATTAATTCAATTAAGAAGGGAATTTTTCTGTACGGTACTGTGTACAATTCACATAACCCGATTCAATTGAAGTAGCACAAGACAAAAACGAAAGCTGCTCGGATTTATTACTGCATGGAGGTGATGAGTCAGGATGTTTTCTCTGCCTTCCAGCGAAATTTCGACGAGAAAAATCTACTCGCCCAAAACTGACCCCAAACAAAACCGAGATTCCCAAGTTTCATATTTCTTAAATCAAGTAGAAAGCACAAAAAGTATAATAAGACAAAATTTTGAAGGGGATTAAAAGGATAAAACATCTGTATCCTCAAACAGTGAGGAATCTTAGGAAGAACTTTTACTATTCTCTTATCGTGTTCTTCCTATTCCTTTAGAGAAAGTCTTCCAAAAAAAGTCTGCAAAAGTGAAAGATAACGCTAATTTGTATCAAAATCCAGAGCTTAGCAGGTAATAAGGAATCCAATCACAAAAGAACAATCCTATAAAATTGCCGAAACCAAAATGAGTAATGCTTTTAACTAAGTTAAAAGAGATCTGCTTCACCAAAATATTAAGGATATAATTCCTGAATTATCTCGATATAATTCCTGAATTATCTCCTTACTTTTCTCAATGGTAAGGAAACTTTTCCTTCAAATTTATTCCACAAAGAAGATCAGATTTCTTCTCTAGTTGCTTGCCAACAAAAAGATCCGTTTAATTCAACATTTGCAACTTGAATGACTGGTTCTTTTGCCAAAATTTTTGCAGACTTTCAAAGGCTTATCGGTGTTTAAACCTTTTGGATTATCGCCCGATTTTTTCTAATATAAACTTGGTTTTTCTAAAGTCTGTTGGAATGAGACTGTTAGATTCTTTTTAAAGGAGTTTCAATCTCTTGCTCCCAAAATAAATTTTCTTGAATTTGAAATTTGCATCTTCTTGGTTTTCCATTAGATGAATCTGCCTTTTCTCTCTAAGCCACTAAATTTCTTGAAAAATTTTCATTTTTATCAGAAGATCTTTACAAAATAAATCCGCAAATTGTCTTCTTTCTTCTTTGGAATTGCTTATGGATGCCTAAACTTAATTATTATTCAAAATCACATTCATTCTGAAGACACAAAGACATATGCAAAACTTTTGCTAACAAAATTAAAACCACACTACAAAAACTCCTAAATATTGATCTTCTTGAACCATCTAGGTCTCAGGTTTCACTTTCTGTGGTTTTGGGTCGTCTGGGTGTTTTGTTGTAGATGGGTCATTGCCAGTTTTTCTAGCTACAGTTTCTTGCATTTCAAATTTTGTAGGCTCTATCTTTCTTCCGTCTCACACTGTAGATCTGTGAGAGATACAAGAGCAAAATTTTGGTTTTATAGTTAGAACTTTTTCCTACACTTGTAAACGAGAACTTCAACGTTTTTGGCAATTTAGTAATGAGAGAGAAATTTGATGCTTTGATGAAATGCTTACAGCCCCGATAACAAGCAACATTATAACATTATCAGCTGCATCTCAACACGAATCTAGTGCATGGTTAGAAGCTTTACCCTCTCAACAATTAGGCACATCTCTTCTCAAATTTGTCAGCCTCATTCTTGGGTTTGTAACGAAATTGCCGATTGCTTAGGTCACCACGGCATTTCTTGTATCAAAATTAATAAAGATTTTTTCGGTATAATGAAATAAATATGATCCTGAAGCGTGCGTTTTCATTTCGTGTATGTTGAAACTTGAAACCACCGGGTTTATATCAAGATATGATGGAAAACAACCTAGGGGTATGACCATTATTCTAATATTCAAGGAAGCTGGTTGAGCTGCTGCTTCTGTGGAGTCTCCCAAAGACACGAAATACGTGAAAATTAAAGAAAAGTATGAATTCCTCGCTATTGCTGTAGAAACCTTCGGTAATGCGCACTTGTGAATAAATACCTTGAGTAACCTTTTATACCAAAAAGCAAAATTTTAGGTGCAAAACAAAAAAGCAAAAGCAAAAACATCATTAAAACATTGAACAGATAAGAAGGTTCTCTTACAGTAAATCTAAAAATATTAGAACAAATTCCTCTCAATTGTATAAAAAGAAATACTTTAATTAGTAAATGTACCAATAAATATGATATGTGGGTGAATAGTGTATACAACAAAAATGTTTTTCATCTCAGTTTATGGAAGTTGTATTTGTTTATTGCCTCGCAAAGGCGATAATTTATTCCAAATGTTATGGAACCCTTTACATGTGGTTAAAATCGTGTCACGTAATTTTAAAACAATCTATACAATGTTTTATGTGACTAAGATTGATTTTTAATCACATAAAATCTTCCAAGTGACTAAAGAGATTTAACACAACTTATCTCTGCGCTAAATTACACCGCTTAACTTAGAAGACGCCAAAATAAGGGTAAAATGGACCTTGACTAGGTTACTGCATTTCCAAGTAAATTAAACATAAATTAAGTATAAAACAGTAATACCTTAGTTAATGGTTTCAATCGTCTTTTGGGCTGTAAGACAAACATCAACGATGTAGTCCGTCGAGCCGGATTTAAGACTATTTATTACGCAAATATCAACTCTCTTTTATCAGTTCATGTAAAATAAACATTACAAAACTCTAAGAAGTCTCATAAAGCAGTATTTTACCACACTAGTGCGGTAAAATAAAATTTGTTTTGTATTTACTGTATGATATTAAAACGAATCGTTACGATAACTGTAAGGTTGACTACATGTAACTACCATTTGAAAATTGAATAATTTATCTAACAATAATACCCACCACATATTACTAATGAGTAATTATCATAGTAATCGATTTAAATTTAATTATCTTAATTTTTTATTCAAAAAGCAGAAAAGATACAAAAATTTTACAACAAACAAGAGTTACTTACAGTTAATGAGACTTTAAAACAAAAACAAAAAAAGAGCCAAAACCTAACAAAATGCAAATAACGTCTCCCTTGTGTTACTACTTTAATACAATAAAAAATAACAATTGAAAGAAAATTTAAAATTATTTAATTTAGTGTTATTTTTCGGTGTTGACTGCTTAACTCCCAATTTTGGTTGTGCGATTTGTTATATTTTGAGAATTTCCCCAAATAAGAAAAATTATTCCATAGGTATTAATTTACAGATCTATGCATAGAAGGGTTATTTAGAAGCCCAAAAATAGTTTTTGTCGTCATTTATGCTCATAGTTTTTTTGAAAGCTCGTTATATTTCAACTTTCATCAGGTTTTGAATGAATCTTGACGCAAAATTACTAAAAAATCCGATTTTTGAGGTAACGAGCGTTGAAATTGGGTGTATCAAGGGTTGGCCTTGCTTATTACCGCACTCAATTTGGTTTGACGACGATGATCCGTTCATCTTCAGCATGAAAAAATTCCTGCTGAACCATAAAATAGCTCTGTAAGAAAAATTTGGCAGGACGTGACCTATGCGTGTCAAATTTAGTCTTTTTTTTGTTATTGCTTAAGCAATTTCGTAACGAAGGAAACACTGAAAGTGCGCTATTGTCTCCTTCCAAGACGCAATGTTTGGCATTTTGCTGTAATAACAATGTGAGTGATACATTAACAGCGAAAAGTTACGTCATTAGACGAACGATAATGCTCAAACAAAGGATTCTTTCAGATTGGAAAAATAGAGAAAAATTTTGCAGCTTCAAGGCTCTGAAAGCGGGGAATTCGAAAAATGCACCCCAAGTCTAGACTCAGGTAGAGTGATAAGATGCGTCACTGTGCACTTCGAAGAGGTCCTGAGGCGATGCTGGTTCTGAAACGGTCAAAGACCGCAAACTCAGGGTAAATTCTGAATGTGTTGCGGCCAAGCGCCGCGATTCGAAAGTGCTAATTTGTCGCATGAAATTTCATTAATTGGATAAGCGAAAATCAATTATCGAAGGAAAAGTTTAACGAAAATTAAAATTTATAAATTATGCGGGCACACTGTGAAAGTAAAAAATTTTTTTTTCACTGCGAGGAAAATTCTCGCACCACTGCTTCACCCAGATTTGCAAATCAGTTTCCGGTGTTTTTCCGGTGTTTCCAATTAATTTAAAATTTCAGGGCCGGCCTACCGCAAGTTTCTCAACTAGCGTGACCAAAAACCTTAACTGATTTTTTGTCGCTTTTTGAGAGGTCACATCTTTCAATACTCTCTCCCAGTGATAAGATAAAGTTCTGTTTACAAATTCTCACCTTTTGGCGTTTTGCGTGATTAATCCTTAATGTGCTTAATAGAGGTAACAAATGCCACGTAAGGGAGTCACAAGATCTTGGTCACACTGAATGACATTTTTCTGTTTTTAACACTTCACTTAGGTATTCCACCTGATCACCAACTGTAAAACGCAAAGCTCCGGTGAACGACGATCCGGTACAACAAGCAAGCACGGAATAGCTAGATAGTGGATTGTGGTTCAGGAGGAATGCGCGCGCTCAGCCACCCGCACTTTTACAATGATTCATTACGAATTTTAACAACATTGGGACGAATCAAATCTCAATATTTTGTTTATTAGCGGAAATTAACCACAAAGTGTTTTTTTTGCAAGTGCTGAGACGGAAATTTAAGGAGTCATCACTGTTTGGTGACGCAGTTTTCGCTTTGCAAAATTCTTGTTTGGTTATTTTGTAAATTTATGGTTAATATTTGTGGGAATTAACAACATCCGGACGTAATTTATTCTTTCTCAAGTCGTTTAAAAAGTTTGGAAATAATTATGTCAGGTACAAGACGACTTATGTTACATTTTTCAGCGTTTTCCATGAACACTTTATTACGAAATGTCGTGAGGTAATTTGAAAACATCGAGGTGATAACCTTAATAAAGCGCAATCACACGACAGACCATTGCAGGAAAGATAATATGTTTAAGATTGGCAGCTTTTATTTATATAAAATTTGAGTCATCATTGTTTTATATTTATACATAAAATATATGTAAACATTGTAATATTTCTTAAATTTTGTTTAATTTGTACCTATTTAAGATTTTTCTAAAAAAAATTATTCACCTTATTGCGACTTCACTGTACTCATAAGTCTTTAAAGTACAGTAAAATCTGCTTTTAGAGATTCAGGTTTATGTAAGCAATTGATTTTTCAAGAAAACAATCATAAACATTTATTTGTTTAGTGAAAAGTCTAAAGCTTGTAATCGTCTACTTTACTAATTTATTTTTTGCAAAAAAAAAACATCTTAATTAGTAGTATATTTAAGTAATTATAAAAGAAAAATCATATAGTTTTATTTAAAAATATATATATTGGCAAGATAGTGCCGCCCTACTGCTCGTTCCAAGTGATCCAGTTGCGTCAGAATTGAGCTCTTTTGATATACTTATTATAATTGATTAAGCGTTTTTTTTATTTTGTAAAAATTAAAAGAATTACGAATTTTATGCATTTCTTCATAATCTGGTTAAGGTTCGATCTAAAAAAATATATCTATAAATAAATATAATTAAAAAAATATCTGATGACGTTATAGTGCTGTTATATTGTCTGCAACGAGTAATCCAATCACGTCAGATTTCAACTCCCTAACAGTTTACATGCTTTTGCTTTGTTTAATTTAGAAAAATAGAAGAATTACGAATTTTATGTGTTTCTATAATCAATTGTCTAAATTCAAGATGGCCGAAAGCTGAACGCTGAAGAAGCCTCTGGAGACGCTCAAGAGGAGTAACCAAAGAACTGTAGACCAATTTTGGGGTTGTTGTTCATAAAGAATTCTAGAGTATTCTAGTTCTAACGTGGCTGGTACCACTAATCACCTATAAGCAGTGTTGCTACGGCTATATCTCATGTTTAAATTGTAAAATTTTGTGGCTTTTTCCTGGGGCTGATATGAATTATTAAATAAAAATTGGGAGCCGCAGGCGCCAGTGTTTGACCTTGAAAATTGGAAAAAAACTTTGTAAAGGTATCAGTTTAATAAAAATGGGAGCTGTAGAAGACAGTTTTATTAAAATTAGGAGTCACAGACGACAGTTTCGTAAGAATTGGGAACCGCAGGCAGTTTTTGACCTTAAGAAATTAAAAAAAACACTTGCAAAAGCGGAAGTTTTATAAAAATGAGAGCTGCAGGAGACAGTTTTATTAAAATTGAAAGTCACTGGCGACAATCTCATATAAATTGGTAATCGCAAGTGACAGTTTTTGACTTTTGTAAAAGCGGCTGTTTTATAAAAATTGGAGACACAGCAAGGGAGAGTTTTATTAAAATAGGGCGTCACAGGCGACAGTTCTGTAAAAACTGGGAACCATAGCGACAGTTTTTCACCTTGAAAATTAAAAAAAAAACATTTTGCAAAGACGGTAGTTTTATAAAAATAGGAGCCACAGAAGATAGTTTTATTAAAATTAGGAGTCACAGGCGACAGTCTGATGAAAATTGGGTACCGCAAACGACAGTTTTAATAAAATTGGCAGCTGTAGGCAATAGTACGACCTTTTATAAATAATAGACGCGTGCGTTATTGAGGGAAAAATTTCAATCATATGTCAAAGATTTGAGTTTTCTTTCTTGGTAACACAAGGAATTACTAGTTCCAAATTTTCCTCTAGAATGCATTTGCTTTCTTTTAATATTTAATAGATAGTAATTTATCAGAATTCGATATAAAAAAAATACTGAAAAACACAAGCAACACTTTTAAAAATTAAAAAATACAGACAAACAACAAACATTTTTCTGTAAAACTTGTCTTTAAGCACTCAGTTTTAAAGTAAAAAAAAAAAAATAGAAATACAAAATCTAGAAAAAATGTATTTCTGGTGCTCTGTGAAGTATTCAATGCTTTAAAAAAGGGCTTTTACAGAATCACCAGTAATTTCAAAGAACCGTGGATATTTGCACGTACTAAACCAGTTTTAGGTATCTATTAAAAACGGGTGTTTTGGGCGGTCATGGATTGCAGAAACAGCCAGATTCGTACACAAAAAATTTTTTTTTCGGCAACAGATTAGAATTTTAAGCATTGTTGCAACCCCAGTATAACTTAAAAAGGTTAAGGAACTTGTAGAGTGTGTATAAGTTCTCTACAGGTGCTTTTCTACCATTTAACCGTCTATTTAACATTATTAAATTAGTGTTAAATTGTTATTTTATTCATAAATAATTTATATCTGTTTTTGTTTCTTTTTGATATGAAATGATGTTTGTCTGCTTAAATTATCGTTTTGTGAGTTTGTGACATCAAATTTTTGACGAGCTGTTATAATTTTGATGGTATAGGGCCTGCATGGAAGCACCACCATAATGGGTTTGCTCTGTTATTGAAAAAAGCTATTCGTTATAGTGGAGAGACTGAGAGAGAGAGAGAGTTGATAGAGAAGAAATTAGTCACTAAAATGCTTTATTGTCTAGAGAGTTTCAAATATTTTTTTTATTAATGAACTTTTGAGGAGGACTCAGAACAAACATTTGCTAACAAAAGCTAAATAATGGAGGTTGATGGAAAACACCAGTAACAATCGGGACAATGTCTCAAAACAAAAGAATCAAAACCCATTAAGTTTGTGCTAATTTTTTTTTCAGTAACCGTTTCTTCCATTTTCTCAAAAAAAAATTTAGCACTGTTTTGTAAACTGATTTGTTTTTTTTTGTACTTTATTTGTGGAAGGCGCTAGGATTTTTTTTATATCAAAAACCAAGTTTTCTAAATCATTTCTTCTGGCTTTTGGAACGCCTTAATGTACAACATCTATTTAGATCTGTCTGTATATACTTGGGAGATGGTTTTTACTGTACACAATTTTGAAAAAAAAATTTTTTTTAAGAGTTTTGCTCTAAGAATTTTTGAAATATTTTTTGAAGTGTTTACAGTGTTACGTCAAATTTTTTTCTTAGAAATATATACAATTGAGATAAGATATTACAGCAGACAAAACCCAGTTATAAATTATTGTTAAAATTTTGCGATATATCTGAGCAATTGTCTGATTATTTCCGACTTGAACTCATGTCAGATGTTAATCTCGCCTTTGAAAAACTCGTCGTTGACATAACGGCATTTCGGTATGTTGGCCCCTCATACTCCATCAGTTATTTTCTCCACCAGTACTTACCAACGTTATAATTTGGTCAACTTCATGGATGTTTGCTTTTCTGTAACAAAGCAATTACAGTTGACCGTCAATAGCGGTAAAAAAGGATCTAAGTTATGCAAATAGTCTTGTTTTGTATTTTGCATTGTTTGTAACACTGACATAACAAGCCGAGCTTGTGGTTTTCGCTATAACTCTCCCATAGAAAAAACCATGAACCTGAAACACAATTTCCCAAAATATCTCAAATATGGCGAGGAGATTTTCGACATTATCCTTGAGTTTTAAGACACATTAACACATAGGCAAGTATACTTAAGTCGTTTTAGTTTAATTAAAGGCCGGCTGTACTTTACACATTATCAAATGACGTAACAACGAAAAATAAAATGCCTTAAGCGAAGTGAAATTGACACAGATGTTTTGAGGTGAAATGAAAGAATGCAAAAAGATTTTTTCTGTTCTAGTTTTTCTACCTGTGCTGTGGTTAAATTGGGAGCATACGTGGTCTATTAACAAATCCCACAATTCATCAAGTGGGTTTCAGTGGGCGGTTCATTCATAAAAAATCCTAAGTGTTAATAGTAAAATTGTAGTAACCCTAATTTCTGGGTGACACTGATTCTTGTTGACTTTCATTTTTTTTAACATAAATGAAAAATTATACTTTCCACAAATATAAACATCCCTGACCTGGTCTGTCAACGAGATTTTTATCAAATCTGGACCGTAACGAAGTGAATCATGTTTGGAAGGACGACCTTTGAACCGTTCTATTACAATTAGTTTAATTTTACTAAATACGTTTCTTTAATTACGAATACTTGTCGTTCTTGGATCGACTCCTAATCAAGGATAATGAGGCTTCCTGTCATCTTTAACTCACTGAGGTCATCAACTTTTCGAACAATTAACCACAGAAGGTCTAACGGAGGAAAACGGTTTTTCAAATTTAAAAGTAAGAGTGTCACAACTGTCTTAGGGCGTGTTCTTTGATTTTATACGTATATATACTCAGTAACATTAGATATGTTACACACAGAAAGAATTTGTTTTTTTTTTTTTTTAATTTTTTGGCGACAGAATGAGTATTTTTGAAGCTACTTATAGTAACTGTTGCAACGGTTTCTCTTCAACAGTTTTTGCAAAAAGACTTTAACCTCTCAGTTTTTGCTAAGAAAAATAATAATATAATAATAATAATATATTTATTTTTGTTTATACATAGAATGCTTACACACGTCATACAAAAAAAGAATTAAAAAAAAACTAAAGTAAACATTAGACGAAATCTAATAAGGTATCTTCGAGGAATTCAGTATATGAGTAAAAACTCTTCTTTAATGAAATGATTTAATGCTAGTTTTAAACTTGGTAAGAGGCAGATTTCTTGTTGTTACAGAGAGTTTATTAAAATAATTTGGACCATAAAAAGAGATACTGAAGCGACTTTTTTTAGTCTATGGAAGTTATTATGAATATTCTCTTGGTCTCTTAAGTTAAGAATATGGAGTTGTCCCCGTTTAGAAAACTCTTCAATGTGTGTCTTAACATATAGCAAACGACAAAGTATATACACACATAAAAGTGTAAGAATTTTGAATTGGGAAAAGTAATACCTACAATCCTCATGATACTTTAAACCAGCAATTATTCTTATAGCTCTTCTCTGCATTTTAAATAAGCGTTCTGAAGCAAAAGAACGTCCCCAAACTAAAATTCTCTAACTTAAACGCGAATGAATATACGCGTAGTAAACGGAAATTAAATTTTTTTTTTGAAACAAAGTTGCTCAAGGAATTTAACAAAAAGGTATTTTTTGCGAAATGACTGATAATATTATCAATATAAAAATACCATGTAAGATGCACATCCAAACAAAGTTGACATATTCTTGAATGACAAAATCGAGAGGAATCTGTTTTAAAGCAAAGTGAAATGTAATTGTCTTAGAGTCATTTAGAAATAAGTTGTTAGACGCAAACCATTGAGATAGGGAAGTTTGTATTTGAGATAGATCATTTTAAGACATTAATGTCATTATTATTTTTAAATAAAGAGGTATCATCGGCAAACAAAATAATAATTTCATTGGGAAAAATATCATTAATGTACAATAAAAAAATAACGGGACCCAAGACGGAACCCTGAGGAACGCCATGTTTTACTGGTAACCAGGAAGAGTTATCACCCAAATACGAAATCATCTAATACCTAGGTTTTAAATAAGACATTAATAAATTTAAAGCATTTTTGGAAATTTATAGTTTGTAAGAATTTTTTCAATAATTTTATATGAAACGCAATCAAACGCTTTGGTTACGAGAGCGGGATGAGAAATGTTGCGATTCGGTTTGAAAAGGTGGCGCTATAGAGTCGATTATGTTTTGTTTTAATCTGACACATGTCAGTAAAAAACTGTTAAAGTTTCATTCGATTCGCTTTACTAGTTTTGTTTTTATTGTGCTAAGAGTCGACCAGGTTCGCGAGAGTTGTAAAAATGGAGCAAAACAAATATTGTGCCGTGATAAAGTATCTTCTGAAAAAGAACTTAACTTCAAAGGAAATCTATGACGACATGGTGGAAACATTAGAGGAAAGTGCTCCTTCATATGCGACCGTTTGCCGTTGGGTCAATGAATTTAAAAGAGGAAAAATTAGTGTTGAAGATGAAGCTCGCAGTGGACGTCCAAAAACAGTCACTACCCCAGAAATTATCGATAAAGTCCATGATATCGTTCTAAATGAGAGAAGGTTAAAGTTATCGGAGATAGCTGAGATGGTGGGCATTTCAAAAGAACAAGTGCATTTTATTTTAACAAATGATTTGGAGATGCATAAATTATCTGCAAGATGGGTGCCGCGTTTGCTGTCAGCAGAGAATAAGCGAATTCGATGCAGTTGTCGCAAGCGAATTTGGAAAAATTTAACAAGAATCCTGTGGACTTTATGCATCGATTTGTGACAATGGACGAAACCTGGGTTCACTACTAGACCCCTGAAACCAAAAATCAGTCAAAACAGTGGGTTTGTCGTGGTATTCTCCTCCAAAAAAAGCCAAAATTGTTGCTTCGGCGGGTAAAGTCATGGCGTCGGTTTTTTGGGACTGCAAAGGACTGTTGTTAATTGACTATCTTCTAAAGGGGCAAGCTATTTCTGGAAAGTATTATGCTAACCTTCTGGATAGATTAAGTTTAGTAATTAAAGAAAAAAGCCTGGATTAAACAAGAAGAAAATTTATTATCACCACGACAATGCGCCAATTTACACTTGCAATGTTGCTGTGCAGAAATTAGAAAAATTAAGGTTTGAAATGGTTTAACACCCGCCTTATTCGCCAGATCTAGCTCTCTTGAATTACTATCTATTTCTAAATCTAAAAAAAACTTAGCTGGAAAAAAATTTGGAACAAACGAGGAAGTAAAATCTACAGTAGATGGTTATTTTGAAGGGCTAGATGAAAACCATTTTAAGCTAGGAATTGAAAAGCTTCAACATCGTTGGACAAAATGCATTACATTAAGAGGAGATTATGTTGAAAAATGAAACAAAAATTAATCGAAAAAAATTTTGTTTTCATTTATTCGCAACATTTCTCATCCCGCCCTCGTAGATCACAAAAAATTACCCCGCAGTAAGAATTCTCTACAAATGTTTTATTAATAAAGAAAATTAGTTTAGACATAGCTAAAGTTGTTGATTTGTTTTTTCTAAAACCAAACTGACCAGCAGTGAACAGATTATTAGATTCAAAATGCGATAAAATTTGTGCCTGCAGTGCTCGTTCTAAAATTTTACTCAAGACTGGTGTTATTAAAATTGGACGATAACTATTTAGTAGTTGATCAGCCTTTTTAAGTAAAAGAAGAATTTTAGATTTTTTTAAAGCTTCAGGATATATTCCTGATCTAATACATTTATTCAAAAGGGCTGTCAAAGAATAAATAATTATATGTTGTATAGACTTGATAATATCATAATTAAGGTAATGAACATCTAAAGTAGAAGTGTTTTTAAGACCAGAGATAATATCTCGAACTTGATTAAAAGTTAATGCAGTAAAAGTGAAACTAGGAAAAGGAACTTTGAAGAAGAAGGCAAAGAGTACGAAGAATTTGTTTTGTCGGAAGAGATTTTATTTGAATGGGCTGATTTCAAGTTGAGATAATACCGGTGGTATCGCAAATTTTAATACTTTTCTATAACAACAGCGAATCACAGCCCCGAATTTGTTTATTTTTCCATGGAAACGAAGATACTACCGGTATTATCTCAACTTAAAATCAGCCCAGAAATGTTTTCTGCAACACTAGAGAAGTATATGTTGAATGCCTTAGAAGAAAACGGAAGGAAGGAAGAGTTAACATTTTTGCTTTTTGCTTCTTTAATTTTGAGACGATAGTGAGTTTTTAAACGTTTTAATCTATCTAGAACCGTCGAATCTTGTGTTACTTTATGAAAGGAAATTAAGAATGTCAGAGAATCGCGTAATAAGGCTTGTAAATCCTTAGTTAACCAATTTACAGATTGAATCAAAAATTAACGATGGATGGAGGAAAATTACATTTACTGGACGAAGAAGTTATCATTATTAATAAATGACAATCAAAAGTTTGAGTTTTATTATAAAGTGACATAATATTTGAGGAGTAACAGAATAAATAATTTTCTTTTGCTCGGGATGTTGAGAGAAACACACAAGAAATACGAAAATAAAAAAAAGACTTGTCAAAGCTGATAAGTAGAAGTATTTGCAGTTGTTGTGTCTCTGACTAATTGTTTTAAGAGTAAAAAAATGTCTCCAGTCTTAAGACATCAATCAACAATATCACCATCTTAGCAATTTCGACAGAGGTAGAATTGTGGCCTTTTGAGAAGTTAGTTTGTCTTTTCGCGAAATTGCCCTCCGTATTGTTTCTACTGCAATGACGGTAATTTGCATCCAAAAAATTACTTCTGGGTGTAACTCCTCTAATGTCGCTGTGTATATTTTGAAGTTATGCAGAAGAGCCGGTTTTAAGATGATAGTGTCCATGAACTTGAGCGAACTGAAAATTCTCAACCTGTTTGGAAAGTGTAGGAGGTAAAGATCTACCATTGCGTAAGAAACAAGATGAAATTTTCCCATTTACGAGATGACAGAGATGGTCGGAAATTTTTGGTTGAAATCTCGATTTATCAGTGAAATCAGCTTTCGTTTTTTTAAATTTTATGTTTTCATGACCTCACGTTCAATTTTAACAACTTTATTAAGTTTTCGACGATTTCTGGTATTTATGTATGCTTCCTTTCACATAAAACTCATCTCATTTTGTATGTAACTGGGTAATTCCCCTATTGTTTTACTACCACTTTGGATCATTTTAATTAGCTTTGTTGAGATAATTGCTTGTTATCTCCACTTTATGAAGTTTCACAGAACAAAAGATTAGGTTTTTTCGGAAAAAGACGAAAAAATGTGTAGTTAGGTTGAGTTTCCATTCAAAACATTCCCACAATCTCAGACGTATGTAAACAATGTAATGAGTGTAATAAAAATTAATCCTAAAGGATTTTACACAAATTTTTGTTTATTTTAGTTTGTATGAATCATATATAAAAAAATTATCTTTTTTACTGGAAAATAACCAAACTTTGAGAAACAACCAAAGAGGTGCAAATCTAATATGTAAATGCCGCTTCTTCCCATAAAATTTGTTTATTTTTTCAAAGTAATTTTTGTAGCTATCTTCTCCAATATTAATTTCATTCAAATTATAAGTTAAGGCAGGTCAGTACTCATAATTCGGCTAAAAATAAATCCCGATTTTTTTTAAATAATGAAGAAGTTATGACTTAATCTAGTATTATACGTACAACGTACAATATTAAAAATAATTAAAAAAAATGTTTAAAATATTAAGCTGACACATTTTTTGTTGAAACAAGGCTTCATTATTACACACTCAAGATCTGTTATTTATTTATTAAAAAAAATCTGTTTGCTGCATTATAAATTAGTGATCTTTCCCAATGTTTTACATCTTGTTTTTTGCTATAAACTTTAAATTATTATTAAAAAAGTTTTTAAGTCGGTTCATATTTTACAATAACTTTAAAGCCTTTTT
The DNA here is from genome assembly GCA_029207805.1 of Tribolium confusum. Taxonomy (NCBI): domain Eukaryota; kingdom Metazoa; phylum Arthropoda; class Insecta; order Coleoptera; family Tenebrionidae; genus Tribolium; species Tribolium confusum. The sequence continues at coordinate 18,445,501 of JALGAY010000005.1, forward strand.
TATTAAAATTAAAAGATGATAACAATAAACAACGTGGTAATAAAATCAAATACATTAACTTGGTTACATTTTCAGCGACATTTCGTTTTTGCTTTGGTCAAAGTTTTCTTCAGGGCTTTAAATCAGCAATTTCTACATAAATAAAATTCGATTCTAAGACTTGTATTTTTGAGATATCTACCGAGTTAAAAGATTATTATCACAAAAGTGTTTTTTAAAAAAAATTGTCAGTTGACATCTCAAAATGTCTTGAAATTTAAGTTTTCTGATGCACAAATCTGTGAGGATTCTGATCGTGTATCTATCTCTGCTCAATGACAAATACTTTTTGAGATATCGGCCAATATTCTAATAATTCTCAAACTTCAGATACAATTTTGTATTATTTAAATAAAAAAAAATGATAGAACATTTAAATCTGTTGTTAGTTCCGTTCTAAGACTTGTTTTTTTGAGATATCGACCCAGATAGAAGTATTTCATCACGAAATTATTTTTTTTAAAAATTGTCTATTGGCATCCCTGATTTTCAAAATGTCTTAAAACACAAATTTTCTGAAGTAGAAATCTCTAAGGATTCAGAGCGTGTATCTCCGTGAAATGACAAATATTTTTTGAGATACTTATCGGCCAGTATACTAATATTTCTCAAAATTTAGATAGAATAATTTTGCACTATTTAAATGAAAATTGTGACAGATAGCCACATAATAATTTTGAAAAATATTTAGTGTGACAAAAATTCGCTAGAACATCATAATTCTGTTATTAATTCCGTTCTGAGACTTGTATTTTTGAGATATCCACCGCAATAAAAGATGTTTATCACAAAAGTGTTTTTCAAAATGACATTCCTAATTTCCAAAATGTCTTAAAACATAAGTTTTTTGATGCAAAAATTTCCAAGGATTCTGAGCGTATCAATAACAAATATTTTTTGAGATATCGGTCAGTATTCTAATATTTCTCAAGCTTTATACACTGCTCCAATAAATTAACGCACCACTTGAATTTTTTTTGAAAATTGAAACATATATTCAACCAATTGGTACAAAATTAAGAAAAATTTAATAAAAACATTTGTTTGAAGTAAATTAATATTTAATGTGTCCAAATATAGAAAAACAAACCGAAAATAAAATCTTATTAAAGTTACGCCGTTATAAAAGTTACAGAAAACATCTTAATATCCCGTATTTCCACCTCTACTTTGAACAACCGCTGCACATCTTCGTTCCATACTCAAAATTAACGAACTTATGTCATCTTGATTTAAGTTATTCCAAATTTCATTTAGTTGAGGACCTACCTCTTGAAGATGGACAGGAGGATCTGGAAGATTTTTTAAATGTTTCCCGAGAATGTCCCAAACATGCTCAATAGGATTCAGGTCAGGGCATCGAGCTGGCCAATCCTAAACATTGATTTCTGCCTCATTCAAGTAATCTTTAACAATTCGGACAGTGTGGGGTTTTGCGTTATCTTGCATTAACAAAAAATTTGGACCAATATAAGGGGCATATGGTACGACATGCTCTTCAAGAATGTCTGTTATGTAACGGTCCGCATTTATAGAGCCATTATTTACAACCACTAACTCCGTGCGAGCTTGTAAGGAAATACCACCCCAAACCATTACTGAGCCTCCACCAAACAATGTGATATTCGGAATGTTACACTGTGCGTACCGCTCATTTGGTCTACGATACACACGAACACGTCTATCGCAATTGTAAAGGCAAAATTTTGACTCATCCGTAAAAAGAACAGACTCCCAATCCTCTCTTTGTCAATTTATGTACTCTCTAGCAAACTCTAATCGGGCTTTGCGGTGTTCTGCAGTCAATGCAGGACCAGGAGCAGGAATAATATGGGGTGTAAAATTATCCTCCTTAAGTCTTTTTCTAACGGTTTCGGTACTGATTTGAATTCCTCCTACGTCACGGAACTTAGTTTGTAGTTTCCTGGCGGTTACAAAGCATTCCCTTAGCACAGATATTCTTAAAAATCTATCCTGAATAGGAGTGGTTTTCCTTTTTCTTCCTTGCCCAGGTCTTCTGAGGTGACTTCCTGTACCTTTGCATCATACGTGAAACTGACGTATGAGATACACCAAACCTTTCACCAATTCTTCTGTAGCTCCATCCTTCCTCCAACAAAACCACAGCTTGGGCGCATTCTTCTCGAGTCAAATTCCTTACAATGTTTTTATTATTGTTTCAAATGATAAAACTATCCACAGAACGGCAAATTCAAATAACAATAAAACGAAATTACAAATTAACACAATTTAAAAATGAAAATTATTTTAAAATTTCTGCTTAAAAAACTATTAAACTCAAATTTCTGACTTTAATGTCAAAACTTTTATTACAATGGGTAACTAGATTATAGCTTGATTAAACCTTCTCAACCAAAGTTGTCAAATGTACATAGTTTTAATTTTTTTACTTTATTTTCAAGTGGTGCGTTAATTTCTTGGAGCAGTGTATTTGATACTACTTAAATAAAAATTGTGACAGTTAGCTCCATAATAATCTTGAAAAGTTTTTAATCTGGTAAAAAATTGTTATAAATCTGTTATTAATTCAGTTTTGAGACTTGTATCTTTTGAGATATCAATGGATATATCAAAAAAATATTTGTTGGTAACTCTGCTTACCACAGTATTTTAAAACTTATGGCTCTTGACGCACAGATTTTTGAGATTTCTGAATCTGTCACTATTTTTGATTTGTGATAAAAAAAAATTTGAGATATCAACCAATACGAGCTCCATTAGCTCAATTAGCTCCATAATGACTTTGGAATATAATTAAATGGATTACCGTGAATAACATGAACAATTTTATATTTTTTTAAGTTCATTTTTTATTTGTATAAATAACTTTGTAAAAAATTATTTTTTTAATTATTATTTTTCTATCATTCGTTACGTTTGTGTGACTCAATTCGCATTTTATTATTCTTGGTCATCATATCACCGTCATTATAAAACACTTAATCCAGTAAAGTAATAATTTATTTCTTTCTCTACAACACAACATTGCACTTAGTGCATTCATTCCTATCATCAATGAACACATTTGAATTAGACATGAAAATGCGTTTGTCATAACGGCCTCTGTCTCTTGAACAAATCATCATCGATATCATCAATATCCGCCGCATCTGTATACCCCGAATCATCATATCTCGACCGATCAGGAGTCCTAGTGCACCTACTCCCAGCAGTCGGACTCCTCGTCGCCAATCTCAACACCGGATCATCATACCTCCTCGAAACCAAAGTAAAATCATGATGCGCATCCACCAGTTTCTGCAACCGCGAAATCAGCTCATAATCAGGCATCGGCAGCGCCACGCCCAAAATTTTCGCAATTGAGCCCTTGAAACTTTGAAGTTGGGCTTCACGCCGTTGGACTTCCGATAGCTCATCTTTGATTCGGGCTAGTTCAGCTCGGAGAAGCTGTAAGGAGTGCTCACTTATATTGCGTTCTTGTTCGATGGTGTCTCCAGTTTGACGCACTTGGTCCTTGAGTAGAGTCACTTTGCGGTTGTATTTGGTCCGAAGGGTTTCAGATTCGATGAGACGCTTTTGTAGGTCTTCGATTTTGCGGCCACGTTCCAAGGCAGTGATCTGGAAAACTCACGTGAAAAAGAAAAAATGGCGAGGACACCTAATATATACAATGTCGATTTGACAAAGTTTTTAACATATTGCGAATGTAACCAAGTCATACCAGCCATAGATGTTCTAAAATCCTCCTTTGCAAAAAGACATCTGCCGCTGTTATGACGCTCTTTACATCCTAGATATGATTATAGCTGCAATTAGCTTTCAAAATAAGATGTCAGACACATCATTTTACACAATAGTTAAAGTTAATCGCTCAAACATTTATTTTAAGGTTGCAAATTGTGCAAAAATTGTGGTTACCATATCATACTGTGTGCATTTGCTGCAACTGTTTGCTTGTTCATAAATTGAACAATGGCTATTCTTTGGTTTATAGAAAGGTCCCATTTTTCGATATTTTGAGTATACAAACCTTGTAATCGGCAGCTTCAGCCAATTGGGAGTTCAAGTCGCGGATTTGCGATTTGGCATCAGAGAGTTGGAGTTGTAGTCGATCAACTTGTTTGACTAATTTTTTTACACGTAGATTGGCTTCATCACGTTCGTTTTGCAGAAGGCACTTGGTTTTGATATTGTCTTCTTGTAAGGCTAGTTTTCGGCGAAGTAAATCAAGATGGAGGTCTTTGCGTTGGACTTGTTCGCGTAGATTGCGAACGCGGCGTTGCAGTTGGTACACAAGGGCAGTCTAGAGAGGGAGAATCAGGGATTAAATGGGTTTTTTGAGAGAGAAATGAAGTGGCGCTCTTTGCAAACTACAGTGTGAGATCTACTAAGGTCTTACTTCGCGTAATAACGGTATGTCATGACAAGTCCGTTCACGGCGAAGTCGGGGCAAAGTCCCGTATCCACAACAAAGCAGCTACCACACACAAAATTTATTTATTTTTATTATTGAGGGTTGAAATTTTGAATTTGGGAGAAGTTACCTTATCAACGAGTTTATCACTTTCAAGGCGGGAGAGTTGCTCAGCTCGAAGGAGAAGAGATTCAGTGTGGAGATCCACGCCGATGTCGTGTGAAATTTCGTCCATGTTTAGGGCACGAGCAAGGCGGTCCAAAAAGTTCATAAACTAAAAAATTCTCAAAACAGCAAATTTTTTATATACCAGATATGATAGGGAACACGATAGGCATTAAATTTTTTCAAGTTTATACTTTTGGTACTTCACTTCAATGCATAGTAAGCAGAGAAAACGGTAATTTTTCAATCTCTCGCTTTTAAAAGGCTATTCAAAGGGTATCTCAGATTGATTTCCTATTGTAGAAAAATTTTTCAAAAGGTTACCAATTGTTTCTTATTCCTAAGGACATCGGACAGTCTTTTAATTCTATAAACTGTCCTATAGTCCTGTAGTTAAAAAGATTAAACCTGTAGTTCCCGATTAGTTGAAAAAGAAAAACAAAAAAAAAATTTTAGAAGAACTAGAACAAAAAAAAGGAACAAAAACTACAGCTTACAAAAAAAGAGGAGAAAAAAAATTAGAAAAATGAAAAAAGATTAAAAAAATCTTAGAAAAAAAAATTTTTTTTAAATCAAAATACTTTCTAATTTTTTTTTTAAAGGAGTTTAAAGGATTCTAGAAGAACTGAAGATCACGAAATGGCCATTAAAGATGATAAAATTATTTTTATGTTGTAAACAGGGTAACTAATCGATTTTTTTGTTCAAAAAACAGTTCTTTAAATCGGTCATATAGTCTTCTAGTAAGAGAAACTGAAGCTTTAATTTTTGACTAGTAGAAAAAGTAAAACAAAAAACACTTCTAGAGAAAACAACAATACTTGAAAAATGTTATTTGAAAGATTCAAGGAGAACTAAAACATATTCTATAATTTGGTAAAAAGCAACTTAAAGAGAAAGAAGAACAAAAACAACACCTAACAAAAAAATAAAAGCATGAAATGGTAGAAGAGTGAAAGAAGATTAAATAAGAACTTGAAAAACGACATTTAGCAGGTGTTATAAACTAAAAAATAAAAAAAAGTGACTACTGGAGAAAAAAGAACAATAAGACTTAAAAAAAGTACACAGAGAACTACAAGTAGAAAAAAATGTTTGAATAAAAAATTTTTGGAATAAGAAAAAAGGCAGATTTTAAGAAGAATTACGTGAAGTAGGAAAAGAGAAACAGAAGTAAATTCTAAAAAAAAAGATTCAAAAAGAACGACAAATGAAGAAAAATAAGAAGAAAATGTGTTACTAATAGTAAGAAAAAATTAATAGAAGTAAATTAAAAAAAAAAGATTCTGCAAAAATTGGTAAAAAGAAGACATAAAGATAAAAGGAAATACACGAAAGGCTTTTATGTACAAGAGAGAAAAGAAACAAAGAGGAATTTTAAACGAACAAAAGTACATTCTTGAAAAATGTGAAAAACGTACTTGAGAAGATTTTGGAAAAACTAAAAATGACAGACCACTAAAAAAGGGAGCTTCTAGAAAAACAGAAGAAAAAAAAAAGAAATTTCAGAAAAACAAAAAGACGACGAGTAAAAAAAACAAGAAGAATTGTAAAAAAAACCAATAGTAGGTAAAGAAGAATAGAAGAAAAAGATTTAATACAAGTTTGAAAAAAGACGACATAAGACAAAAAAAACGACAAGCTAATACGTACAAGAGAAAAAAAAAACAAAGTGAAATTTTAAAAAACTAAAAAAACATTTTAAAAAAATTTAAAGAACGTAGTTTAGAGGATTCTAGAGCCACTAAAAAAATAAAGAAAGCTTTAAGAAGAAGTTGACGATTGGAAGGTTCTGGAGAAATAAATAAAGATTCTAGGCGCATTTTAAAAACTACCTAATGTTTGTAAAAAGTAGAATAAAGAGAAAAACGACTACTAAATGAAAAAGAAGAACAAGAAAAGTTAAGATCTGTAAAAACAAAGAGAAACTCTAGAATAACAAGAGAATGGTCCTTCGAGTCGTTCCATTAAGAAAAGTTTGAGTATAAATAAAGCAATTTCAATAATTTTCGCTTTTGACTCCCAAAAATATATTTTAACATTTTTAATAGAATTTGGGAGCCGGAAGCAACGATTTTTACTTATTTTTTATAATTCGAATTGCAGTAATAATTAGTTATAACTACTTAATTAAAAAATTAATTTTTTACCGTGGTTTTGTCCCTCTTAAGTCCGTCCCTGGCGAGCTCCATCGTGCTGATTTCAGCATCGGCTTTATGCAGTCTGGCTTCAAGATGATTCTTTTCATCTTCTAGAGCCCGAATCCTTGAATTTGCTTGATCGCAAATGGAGATTTGTCGCGTTAATTGCTGACTTTCGTGGTTTAATTTCTCTTTGAGCGTCTCCATTTGCTAGAGATTGAAATGAGACGAGTTTTATACTCTCTTTAAAGTCAGTAAAGTCTTACCGTTTCTTTATCCTTATTATCCGTCAGAATATCTCTAATGCGATCTTTAATTGCAGTCTCAAGCGAATCCACAAAACGCGAAGGTGTACTTAAAAGAATAGAAAATGCTTCGAGACTATGCCGGTGCTCGCTTTGCAATCGCTGGATTTTTTCTTCCCTTAACTTGAGTTCGTCTACAATTTTTTTGTGTTTTTGAGAAATTAGGAGAATGGTTTAGGGAAGCAAAACTAAGAGTAAATTTTGACTTAAATTTTTGGACAGAAATTGATTGCACTGCGCCTTACAGTCTCTTGTACTTTGGATATTTATAAATAGCTTAAAAAATTGCACTGTACTACTAATTACTAATCGAGGTGATTGAAGAGAGTGATTGGGAAATTCACATATATTGGACAGAATGGAACGACCACAAAAGATTGTAGAATTACAAATAATAAAGCCTGGGAGAATATAGTCAAATTTCAGGTAGGTAATAGGGTCGAAGCTGACCACATGCCTCTAGAAATCACGATAAAAGGACCCGAGAAAGCGATAAAACCTAGAAAAAAAAGAAAAATAAATTTCAAGTAAAAACAAAATGGAACAAAGATACAATTGAAAAATACAGAAAACAATTAAATAAAAAAAAACTTCCGAGGTTTAGACATTGATGGTATGTATAAAGACCTAGTTAGTAAAATGAAAGCAACAATGACTAAAGAAAAATATATCTAAAACAAGAAAAAATAAATGGTGGAATGAGGAATGCGGCAAACTAAAGAAAGAAGCTTACAGTAAACTTAAAAAATAGACAAAAGGAAAAGCTCCAAAAGCAGAGTATCTAGAAACAAGAAAAAATTACAAAGCAAAGAGTAAAGAGGAAAAAACACAACTAAGAAAAGAAGAAGAAAGGTAAATAAAAAAAATAAAACAGAAGCAGAAGTATGGAAATTTATAAACGAAGAAAGAAAAATAAAAGACAAAATAAGTAAGAATATAAGTATGGATAATTGGAGGAAGCACTTTATGGAGGTTTTAGGTGGAAGTAACAATAAAAGTATCTTGTCAAGACATGAGGAATTTTAAGTGGAAATAAACAACATTTCTAAAGAGGAAATTAAGAAACAAATATTTAAGTTAAAGAAAAAGAAAGCACCCAGAGAAGAAAGAATTCCAAATGAAGCACTGTCGTTTGGTACAAAAAACCTATGGGAAAGGGTATGGGAAGTGCTAAATGCAGTGTGAATGAAAGGAGGCTTTCCTATAGAGTGGAGAAAAAAGTTAATTGTACCAATACATAAAAAAGGGAATAAAGACCAAATTGAAAACTACCGTGGTATATCCTTACTTAGTACGACCAACAAAATATATGCGATGGTTCTAGAGGAAAGACTGAGAAAGAAAATGGACAAAAAAATTATGTTACCAGACGGACAGGCAGGATTCCGAAAAGGAAGGGAAGCCATAGACAATGTATGCATTGAGACATCTGGCGAAGAAAGAAATAGACAAGGTGGGAGGACGTGTGTATGCATTGTTCATGGACTTCAGAAATGCTTTTGACAGTGTGGATAGGGAAAAATTATGGCAGTATCTTAGAAAGAAAAGGGTGTGTAAGTGATTGGTAAGCAAGATGAAAGAAATTTACGAGGAAACTATTAACTAAGTAAAAGTAGGCGAAGAAGGAAATGTAAGTTTTTGAACAAATAAAGGTGTCAGACAAGGCTGTTCATTAAGTCCTGCTCTATTCTTAGCTTATATGGGAGATGTGGATGAAGTTTTAAGTAGAGTGCAAGTAGGAGGGATAGTTGTAGACAGAGAGAAAGTGTGGTTCCTGGCGTTTGCAGATGACTTAGTAATTGTAGCAAAAAGCAAAAGTGAAATGAAAGAAATGATAAGAAATATAGAAAGATATGTAAGAAACAAAAAACTCCAAGTTAATGTATATAAAATAAAAATGATGGTGATTGGAAAGAAAGTAAGAATCGAAAAAGAACATGAATGTAAATGGAAAAAAAAATAGAACAAGTGAAAGAGTTGAAATATTTGAGATATGTATTGAATAGTACTATGACAGACAAAGGACAAATAAAGAAAGTGGTCGTCAAAAAAGCAAACAAAGTAATGGAAAGTGTCTGGAGTTTGGGAGAACGTAAATTTGGTAAAAAATTTAAAAGAAGAATGATGATGTTTGACAGTTTAGTTGAAAAGCATGGTAATGTATGGAGCAGAAGTATGGGGATGGAAGGAATATGTAGATATTGAGCGTGTGCAAGAAAAGTATATAAAACGGGTGTTAGGATTAAATAAACAAACTCTAGAATACATAGTAAGAGAAGAAAGTAAGAGAGAAAAATTGAGAGTAGAAACAGGAAAAAGAGCGGTGAGATTCGAGGAAAATCTAAGAATGCGACATGAATGCAGAATACTACAACAGTGCTGAGCTGAAATTAAAAGAGCAAATGGTAGTGTTAGGTGGATAGAACGAGATGACTACTATGAGAAAAAGGGTTACGCGTGTGCAGAAATTGAAAGAATGAGAGAAAGACGAAGAATAATAGAAGAAGAACTAAAACAAAAAGATGTTGACATAGATAAACAAGAAAAAATTCCGAGTATAAAAGAACCAAGATGCAATTTAAAATATGCCCTGATTGTTACCACCGAACTGCCAAAATATTTAGATAGAATAAAATGTGATGAATATAGATAGAATAAGATGTGGGGATGAAGAAAGGGAAAATGAATTTTGGAGAGAAGATTGGATAAGAATGTGTAGATTATGTAGAGAAGAAAGGGGGACGATAGAGCATTGTTTCTTTATAAAAGTTCTAAATGAAAATGGAGAAGGAAAAGAATGGATGAAAGACGTTACGTGTGCTAGAAGAAGATTGGAGAAGAATTTTTTTTTTGTTAATTTGTGTTAATTTTTTTGTTACCGGACTGTAAAGCCAATTAGACAATAAAAACATTAAAACTAAAACTGCGCTGTAATCAATCTTTGTCTCAAAGCGGCATTGTTGTTAGATTTAGAATTTATGTCAAAATTCACTATACCTCTAAGCTGACAAATCGTGCTTTCTTGCTGTGCGAGGTTTCCACTCGCTGAGCCTAAACTCCTATTGGAAAAAGCCAATTTTTCTTTAAGTTCGTTCAAATCACGTTCTAGGACTCTTTGTTGCATTTCGAGTGATTCTTTTTCTTGTCTCAACCGATCGATTTCTAATACTTGTGCCGCTGATTGTCTTTGTAGACATTCTTTATCGGCTAAAGTCCGGTCTAGATTTTCACGACACGACCGCAAATCAATCTCGGTAGTTGCTAAATTATCCTGTATGTTATTAGAGCGATTTCTCAACCGGGAAGTTTCCTAAAATTCTCGAAAAGTATGATTAGGAGTGCCACAAACTGGAAATACCTGAACCAATTCGGAAGCTTTATGCACAATTGATTCCGGTGTTAAATGACTGCTTTCCGCCAAATCCACGCCAAGTGCAACCGATAGCCGCCGAATCAAATCCTGTAATTGAAGCCTTGCTGAATCCTTTTTCTGTTCTTCCGCGTTTAAATCCAATTCGAGCGCACGAACTTTCTTCTCTAATTCCTTTGATTTATCTTCGTGATATCTGTTATCTCTTTGTAATGTCTGAATGGCGATTTCATTGCGGCCTTGTGCTGCAAATAAATTCCTTTCACGTTCTTCTAATTCATGAATACGTTTCTTCAATGAAGCAATCACTGCATTTTGTCTTGCTGCTTGTTCGCGTAATTGATCGGCTTCGACTTGTAAATCTATACAGCGCTGATCGCGGCTTCTCATCTGACTTTTCATTTCGGATAATTCAGAAGTAAGACGGTCTCTTTTATACTGAAGTGCTGCTAGTTCGCTTCGTAATGTTGTAGTTACGTCGACTTCAGGATCGTCCATCTAAACCAAACATTCTGTCAACTACCCACCTTTCAGGACTGAAATCTACTGAAATTCCGTGATAGGAACGCATAACAACCGCAGTTTGATGATCAATTTTGTAAAACAGAGACAGCGCACAACTTTGCATCGAAAATGCGTTCAACTAAAGAAAAAAGAAGTAAAGAAAAACGTAAATTTTACGTCTTTCTAATTGCGTTTTTTAGACGTAATTTATTTACATTAGTTAAACGTAAATAAAGTAACAACAATTTTTTACCGATTTGCTTATACGTTATTTATACGTTTTGAAAAGTTTGTAGCAAATTGGTTTCTTTAATTACGAATATTTTACGTTTTTATTTATGTATATTTAAGTTAATAAAATTACGTAAAATTTACGTTTTAAAGTAAAAATTTTTACGATGGTTTTAACTGTTTATACAGGGTGTATTCACTCAAATATTCTACAAAAATTTTACTTCAAATTTGTCTACGTATTATATGTTACAAACTGTTTGTATTATCGACCGGTTGGTAGTAAAATAATGCAAAATTTTCCATAAGAATAACGCATTGTTAAATTACTAAATATGATTTTTGTAAATTTTATGAGAGAAGTTTCACACTTGAACTATTTTGAAGTAATTAGCGCTAGATTTTAAAAATCTTCTTGTTGAAAAAACTTCAGAAAGTTGGAATAGAAGACTTCATTAAAAACTTCAATAGGAAGAGCCAGAAGAACAGAATTTCAGATAACTGTGTTGAAAATGAAGTGTGTTAATAATAATTATAAACAAAAGAATTTGTTAATAATGTCTTTCATATAAATGTAAATTTTGCCCCTTTTGTCAATTATAAAACTCAAATTTTTTTTTGAAAAATTTTAGAAAAAGAGGATATATAAATCATTGTTTTTGTAATTTTTAGAAGCCTACCATTTTAAATAAATAAATATGCAAAAATTAATATTTTTCCTATTTCAGCAGCTGGAAGCGCTACATAACTAATTGAAAATGTTTGAAAACAGCATTTTACTAATTTTAAAGCTCAGAAGATATACTAGTTTTAGACATCAGAGGCTTTCGTTTTTTTTATTTTTTAATATTGATAATTACAAACAAAAAAGAAATTTTTTTTGTAATTTCTGGAAGCCAGACTAAATTCTTTACTAATTTAAGCAACCGAAAGCAATATTTTTTAGCATATTTAAAATAAATATATAAAACTAAGATTTTTTCTTATTTAGAAGCCGGTAGAAATAGTTTTCTAATTTAGAAACAAGGAGATATAATTTTATCAATTTTAGAAAGTGAAAACAATTATATTTTTTAAATTTTTACTAATTGTAAATGTTGGAAGTGATATCCTTAATCTTTTTATATTAAAAATAATATACAAAGACGTAAAATATTAGAAAAGGCGTCTTTTCACTAATTTTGAATTTCGAAAATATGGTTTCACTAATGTTAGGAGCGGAAAAAATGTAAACACAAAAAAGACATTTTTTTAAATTTTAGAATGTGGAAGCACAATTTTACTAATTTTAGAAGCCAGAGGAGATACTTTTCACTATTTTAAAATGAATAAATATACAAAAGTCCTATTTTTAGCTATTTTGATAGAGACAATACTTTATTAATTTAGGATGCAGAGACTATATTTTACCAATTTTAAATATTTGAAAATATGCTTTAATTGTTTTGGATCTCAGAGAGATTAGTTTTTTCAGTTTTTTTTAATAATATCCTAATAATATAATTTTAATAATAAGTTTAATTTAATAATATTTTATTAATAAAATATTTTTTTGCTCTTGTTAAATTAATAATTATACGATTTTAACATTTTTCTTATTTGCGAGCCGGAAGCAATATTTTACTAATTTTGAAGTCAAAAAAACGTTTTACTATAATCAAGAAACTAGAAGAGAAAATTTTATTAATTTCAGAAAACAACCAGAAGCAATATTTTTTATTATTTCTGATAGTATAACTTGGAAGTGATGTTTTTTAACTTTTTGAATACTGAAAAGTGTACAAAAGAAACATTTATTTCAATTTAAGAAACCGCAGGCGACATTGCACTAATTTTATATTACGGAAATGTAGTTTTACTAATGTTAGATTGATAGATAATAGAAAATATAAACACAAAAGCAACATAGTTTTTGTAATTTTAGAAAGTAGAAGCAACATTTTACTACTTTCAGAAGCTGAAGATGAGACTTTTTACCATTTTAAAAGAAATAAATATACAAAAGTACCATTTTTGTAATTTCGGAAGGTGGAAGCAATATTTTAGTAATTGTAAAATGTATCAAAACAATATTTTACTAATTCTGAAAGTCAGAAACAACAGTTTACTAATTTGGGAGCAGCCACAGGCAACGTTTTAATAATTTTAATTAGTAGTTGTAGACAACAGAGAAAAAAGTTTTTTCAATGTTTTAATAGTAATATTTATAACTGAAAAGGCGACATTGTTTTGAAGTTTTGGAAACCACACTCAACTGTTTACTAATTTCAGAAATCGGAATGTATACTTTGCTATTTTTAAATTAATAAATCTATAATAGTATATTAAGTATGGAGAACCGTAAGGAATGCTTACCGTTCGAAGACAATTGTTTGGAGGAGGAGCGAAGCGACGACTCCAATTATTGTCTGAGAACGGTAATCCTTAACGTTCGACATGCGTATAACGTTTTTTGCGCAATTGGAGTTTCTAGAATAATAATAATAATAATAATTTATATCAATACATTTGTGATAATCAGGAAGATTGAAACTGAAAACTTTGGGTGGCTGTTCCATGGTTGCTATGGCTATATTCCAAACAAGTAAAATTGTCTTTTTGATACAATCATTCCTACATAGTTCTGTTTTGTGGTTCCGTTTTCGAAGCAAATATGAGCGATAGTGATGATCTACCGGATGATTTAGAAGACGCTTGGCAAGAAGGATGTTCGGCAATAATTCCAGAAAAATCTAAAGTCCGATATGAACAGACATACAAGTTGTTTAAGGAATGGCGTGAAGCAAAGAAGATTTCTGTAAATGAAAAGAGCTTGTTAGCGTATTTTGTGGTGAGAAGTGGACACTTGAAGGCCTCAGGCAGTTTATGGGCGGAGTATTCTATGCTGAAGAGTACAATTTTTCTCCATGATGCTATCGATATTTCTAAGTTTGCTACATTAATTGCTTATCTTAAGAGAAAAAATATTGGATATCGGCCTAATAAGAAGGCTAAAATTTTTACCAAAGAAGACATGGAAAAATTATGGAAGGATTCCTAATTCAAAAGGTATGTTGTAGATGATGAGGTTCTGAGTCTGAATTCTAAGGAAACAATATATTTGCAGGTAGCAATGATATTGGGAGTATCGGGCGCTTGTAGACGAGAGGAATTGTACAATATTAAAATGAGTGGCATAGAAGCACATAAAGAAAAGTTTATAGTAAATATTCCAAATACATAAACGAATATTCAGCGAACGTTCACAATTATTAATAACGAAAATGAAGCAGTTCATTATTTGGAAATACTTCGAAAATACATAAGAATTCGACCAAGCAACCCAACGTCAGATCATTTATTTCTGAACTATCGAAATGGCAAATGCACTAGGCAAGTCACAGGAAAAGGCACAATTGGAGGCTGGCCGTCAAAAATTGCAAAGTATTTAAAGTTGCAAGCCCCTGAAGGTTTTACTGGACACTCATTTCGACGCACATCGGCTACACTTTTGGCGAATAACGGAGTTGATGACTATGGGACTAAAAAGACATGGTGGGTGGCGTTCATCAACGGTGGCCGAGAGTTGCGTGGAAGATTCCCTCCAAAACAAAATTGAATTAGCTCATAAAATTTTACACAGCGATGTTGGTGGACTATTACAACAACCTGGGACTTCTACGTCGGAAAGTTTGTCTATTAACACTAGAAATTCAAATGCAAGTGGTATTACTACTAACTATTAATTATAATAATTGTACATTTAATTTTAATAAATAAATCGCAAAATTGTTTTTTTAGATTTAATTGTTTACCGTTCACTGAACAGTAAGTGAATTACTTACCGTTTTGTTACACGTAACAACCAGTAACAGCAACCTACCGTTGTGGAAACAGGCACAGTAAACCGATAAAAACAACCAATCGCGCAAAAAATTATTTTTTATATTAAAACCAGAAGCAAAATTTTACCAATCTTAAAACTAGAAGATACATTTTACTAATTTATACACTAAAAGATTATTTTAGAAATTGTTTTTTTTAATCAATAAGAGCTAAAGAATCCTTGTTTTTATAATTTTTGAAGGTAGAAAGGAATATTTTCCTAATTTTGAATACCAAAAGCAAAACTAGTAATTTTGACATCTAAATATGATATTTTTACTTTTTCTTATTTTGTGAATACAGACAAAACTTTTTTTTATAGTTTGGACCGGAAACGAAGTATTTTACTAATTTTGGAAAGCAGAGACAACTATTTATTAATTAGAAAATTACAAAGACTTACGTAGTTTTACCAATTATTTAATAATAATATTTACCAATTTAATAATAATAAATAATTTTACTGTGGCTATTTTACTTTGGAACGTTTTACTAGTTTTACAAGACGAATGTGACAATTTTTAGTTTTTTGTATTTAGCAAATACAAGGGTATTTTTAAAATAAGTTGGTGTCTGAAACGACATTTTATTAATTTTAGTAGCTAAACGTGACATTTTACTAATTTTTAGTTATAAAGGCTAGATGAGTATTTGCTTTTTTAATTTTTAAATCAGTAATTGTAAAAAAACAATTTTTAAATTGTTTTTAACAGCTGTGACATTTTAGAAGTTTTGGAAAATATTAAAAATAGTAAACAAAAGCGATCTTTTTTTTAATTTAGGGGACTACGAAAATTATTTTACTAAATTTAAAATACGGAGATGTAGTTTTACTAATTTCAAACACCAAAGCTAATATTTCGTTTCAATGTTTAAATTAATAGAGAAAAAAGAAAATTTATTTCTAATTTTACAAGTTTAAAGTAACATTTTACATTTTTGAATACGTGAGGCAATATTTTACAATTTTATAGACCAATGGCGCTTTTTTTTCATCAAATAATTATTCAAATTAATAATAATTATACGGATAACAATTTTTTTCTAATTTTAGGAGCAAGAGGTAAATTTTGTTAATAATAGTAGTCGTATAGACAGACACAGTGTGGCATCTAACGAAGAGTGCTGGAAGGTGCGTGCGAGAGTTGGTATAATAATGTTGGCGGATAACAAAGTTATCTCTTAGACCACCAACATAACCAACCTCCACGATTAGGCAAAAACAACTATTTTGCGGACTAATGCTCCGACCGACATTTAATTACATCACCTAATCGCCCAACCAGCAACACACTGAAAGACAATGTAACCAGAACGGGGCATTAGTCCGCAAAGTAGTTGTTTTTGCCTAATCGTGGAGGTTGGTTATGTTGGTGGCCGAGCGAAAGCCGAAGAGATAACTTTGTTATCCGCCAACATTATTATACCAACTCTCGCACCTTCCAGCACTCTTCGTTTGATGGCACACTGTGTCTGTCTATACGACTACTAGCCGGACTTCGCTTGATATAAGCGAGTTCTCCTACCTGTTCCAATCAAGCACAAATCTCCGGGATACCCTGTACTGATGAGGGGCAAAAACCCCGAAACCGGTATACAGTTTCTCGACGTTGTTGCTCGATTGGAACACCTTTGCTTTGTTATTAATGTTTAAATTAATACCGATAAAGTCGCACTATAAAAACGCAGGACAATTTTGAAAACCCAGCCAGTATTTTACTAATTTTGGCAGATAAAGAGGATACTTTTACAAATATCTTTTAAATATTAAATATCTTACAAATTGCTTTTAAAGAATTTCTAAAACTCTGTATTTACAATACAACTTCAGCACATTGTTATATTCCTATGGCAGGTTGTGCCTTATTTTACCACCAATCAGCCAAACAACTAAAAATTTGCAACCGCATTATTAGGGCAACAGTGTTGTTAAATAGTTTTGGATTTTGAAAAACAAAAATTTCAAATGGGCTGTCAATGTCTTACAATTTTTTAATAAACGTAAAAAATCGAAAAATATTGTTAATGAGTGAATTTTCTTAGTGAATTTCGGCTAAATTGTGAGATTGCAGAAAGCGGAAATTATGATTTTTGGTGACGGAAGTAGACAATTGACCTGATTTGACAAATTTATAAGAAATCGATGACCTGTTTTATTCCGGTACCATCTAACGAATGATCCGTATTTTTATAATTTTTTTGTTGATTAAAAATAGCCAGGATTTGGCCAAAGTAGGGTAAGTGCGCTTAATCAATACTGCAATTGCAAGCATGACTCACTCTGATTTAGTGATAACAAAATTTTGGAAAAAAATTGTTTTTTGGAAGGACTTACGACGTTATCCTTGCACAGTACTTCAAATATTTGCCAATCCTCTTCGGTATTTCCGGACGTGACGGATTCAGGAGGCGCAGCCATAATAAGCTCCGATTAATTTAAAATCACCCATAAATCACTTCAAACTAATTAAACTCGTCTTGCTATTCAAATAATTATAAAAAAAGCGAAAATACTAAACCAATAACAAATCTGTGGCACGCCATCTGTGGCCGTATAATCAATATAACCAAGGAGTTTCAAAGGGGAAAAATAACACTCGTGTACTGTACCTAAACTATATTTGGCTATATTTCACAATTATTTTTTGCGGTCTAATCTGAATACTATTGTACGGACAGAATCGAAAAAACCAATTCCGAGGATTGTACAGGTCAAGCCTAGGAGAAGACGGTCAGTAACGCCGCCTTTGAGGTAGACAGGGACACCATCGTCACGCTGGAATTTCTCGTAATTACGACGGAGGTTCTCCGGAAGGCCGTTGGAGTAATTTCGACGCCCAATCTGGAGATTTAATTAGAGAAAAAAAAATGGGGTAAAAGAGACTTACCTGGGTCTTTATTGAGTTACAAAAGATTGATAAGCGTGGCATTGTGTAAGACACTGATTGAAGATGAGTCTAATTAAAACGATTAGTGCTGTAGCTGTGCCAAAGTTTATTTCCGGTGATTAGATGAGTAGAACAAAGTAGATTTAGGTATACAGGTGGTCCAGGAAATTTGTTGTTTTTTTTTAGTTGGACCATATAAGAAATAGCGACTGCAAATTTACAAAAAAAAAATCGCAACATGCCGTGAATTTGTAATTTATTGCTCCGTATGTTGTCATTATTAAATTATACAAGTGTGTTTTTTTTTGATATTCTGGTGTAGACATTAGACTTTCTCTATTAATAACTAGAGCTATGCAGAAACGTGGAGTTTTTGCCGCTTTATAATATACTAAACATAAGCTAAATGTCTGTCAATGGAGTAGAAATTTTAGGGGAAACGCAAGGGTATGGGTTGTTTAATCTAAACGGGATATTATATATAATATTTTTAACATTTTAGGTTTGTACGCTTGGTGAGTACTACATACTACATACAGGCAATATCCCGTTTATATATATTAGTTTAAACAACCCACACTCTTGCTTTTCCCGTAAAATTTCTACGCCACTGACGGACATTTATCTCATGTTTAGTTATAGAGCGGCAAAAACTCCACGTTTCTGCATAGCCCTATTAATAACTGAAGTGTTATATGCTTTTTTAAGGACATTAATTTTACAAATTTAGTACGATTTATTGATGAAACTCCTACAGATTGTCCAGAAGAAGTTTTAGATCTTCAAGGCAAGCTTTTCAGTTCAAAAAACAGGTCAAAAGAGTCTAAGTCTACGGCCGGATCGAACCAAAATACTCCGCGAACAAAAGCTCCGACCAGCATTAAATTAATTCACAACTGGCCAAAAATACAAGCTACAGCTAATTTCGTGTTTATTTAACGTTTATTCTCTGATTATTGTAAGTGGTTCTGGTACCGGATATAGTAATAATAGAACAACAACACCGAAACCAAAAACTCGAGCACGATAAAAACATAAGAAAAGTTTGGAAGATCACAGAAAACTACTTTTAGAAGAAAAAGAAGAACAAAAAGAAATTCTAAAAATTTAAGAAACAATTCGGAAAGAGTAAAAAAGACTTTAAAAGAAAGAGTTTGATAAACGGCATTTGGAATAAGAAGAAGTTGAGAAACGACGATCAGAGGAGCAAAAGAAAATTTTGAAAGAAATTGAAAGATGTCGGTTAGCAGATAAAGAAAAACAAAAGCAGATCCTGGAAATGCAAGAAACAATTCTAGAAAAACAAAAGAAAATTTTGAAAGAGCTTGAACAACGGCGTTAAAAAAAACATAAAAGACAATAATTAAAAGAAAAAGAAATATTGAAAAACAACGATTTAAAAAAAGTAAGAGCCAAAGAAGGTTCTAGGAGAATAAAAGACGATTCTAAAAGAGCTTGAAAGACAATGATTGGAAAAAATAACAAAAAAAAAAAACGAAAGAAGATGCTGGAAAGGAAAAGGAAGAGATATGGAAATTCTAAGAAAAAAATGAGAAACTACAACTGGAAATAAAGAAAAGCAACAGAAATTTTTGGAATGATTCGATAAACGACCACCAGAAAAACTAGAAGTAAAAAAAGAATTCGAGAACGTGTAAAGATGATCGTACTTACAACAAAAAATTACAAACTTTTTTATGGCAGTGTCAAAATTTGATGCCACAAATTTCTTGATGCACAGAAGTAGAAGGTCTTTAGAAATATTCACAAACCACGTGACTAAATAAAGATGAAAATAGTGATAAAACGTTTGTGTGTCGACTTTATTATATTTTTAATTTAGGTTACTGATAAATCAGAAGATTCGCATTAAATAATACTAATTGTAGTTAGATTTAAATGAGCTAACTGGTCACGTGGGATAAGTTCATTTCTGAAGACACTATATTAATCAACAAATGAACGGAATATATTCGAAAATTAAAATAAGTGGCTAAATGTTGGGAAATACCTAAATAAGAAACAAGCAAAAAATATTTCTGAGTTTAAAGAAAAATTAAGGAAACTTATAAGACAATCCTTGAGAAAAAAAGAAGAAAAAGAAAAACAAAAGAAGAACGAACGAAGATGCTAGATGAGAAAATGAAGAGTTTAAGGAAATTACAGAAAAATAAAGAGAAACTACAACTAGAGAAAAGTAAAAGAAACTTTTAGAAAGCTTCGAAAAATAACAACCAGAAAAACAAGAGAGAAACGTACTAGATATAAAAAATAAATTCTAGAAGACGTGATGGTGGTTAATGAAAACAAAAATTTACAAACTTTTTTATGTCTGCGTCATAATTTGATTTGATAAAATAGATTTAATAAAATAAAACGTTTGTTTATCGATTTGATTTCGTTTTTAATATAAGCTAATGATAAACAAAAAGATTTGCGTTATGACTGGTCACGTGTGGTGAGATTATATCTGAAGACACTGTATTAATCAACAAATAGACAGAATATTTTTGAAAATTAAAAATAGTTGCTATTATTTAATTACACATAATTGAAAATCAAAAAAAAATTCTGTGTTTAAAATAAAATTTTGGTTGAGTAAACTCAGTATATTAATAACTACAAATAACCGAATAAAATGTATTTTCTCTAATAGGATATTGTGTACTAAATCAATATATAATTCATAATATTAATAGTAGTGTTTTATACAATTTATACTATTGTAATGACACTTGATCTTATGCAACCAATTAATCAGCTGCTCTTATTGTATCTTATAGGCAACACATTATATTTTGATAGTTTTTTAAAATTTAATTTTCAAAATTTAGGCATAGTGGGTTGTAAATTAATGTCAACAATATTGACAATACCTTTAACAGTGCTTCATTTACAGTCAGTTCATTTGAATCATTTGTAGTTTTCCCAAAGTTGCTTATCGTTTGTATAACGTGTTGCCTATTTTTGAAATCTCGGGCAAAAACAAATAAAAAAATCATCTTATATATTTTATATATTATTTAAACATGTCAGAATCTGATAGTTTATTATTATATTAGTTCTCCAGATCTGATGGCAGCCTATATAATGTTCGCAACTTAAAAATAAAGGTTGCTTTACAAAAAAAATATAGCATTGTTAAAATTTGATGTCTCAAATTTTTTAACGCGCATAATACTTTATAGTGTATTACAGCTCAAGGACCGTAAGCATAACACTTAAAAATGTAGCTTGGAAAACCGCGGGAAGCCCAATTGCCTCAACAAAAAGTACTTAAAACACTGAGGTTTATACACTATTTTTTCAAGCACCTAAAAAGAGCAACATCAATAATTTTTTAACTGTCAATTGTCACACAATAAATAATTTACTTATATTTTTAAGTTATTATTTTATCTTTTATCGACTAGTACTAGTATATAAGACTGAGCAGTTTGTAAAGTACTCAGTTTTAAAATTCGTTTGAGAATGGTAACATCGTTACCGAAACGCGCGTCTTGTACAAATTTAATTTGTTATTATGCAAAAAACAGTTTAGTTTTGTTTTGATTTACAGTTTACCCCCTTTAAAAAAAAATGTAGTGTTTATTAGAGGGCATTAATCTGTTTAGGGCCCTAGACTTGCTTACAGTACTAGGGATTGTAAGCACAATCATTTAGTGATAATAATCATTACATATAAGCAGTAATTGTTGCTTACTGTTGCTGTTTAGGATAGCATTTAGTGACATGCTTACAAAATAAATAGTTATAAAAAATCGGTTTCGTTGTCTTTTAATTAGAGTATATGGGAAATAATTCTTAAACATGTATACTATCTATACACATTAATTTTTTATGGTTTTACAGAAATATTAATGCGAGCAATAAAAATAATACAATAGATAGGACAACAAATCTATTCAACGACTTATTAATAAAACGAAATAATTTGTTACCGAATATGTATTTTTATAGCTTTTTATGTTATGTAATTGCTAATAAATCGTCTCAAAAGGATTAAAATACATTATTATTGATTTATTACTAATTTAATTATTGGGAGTATAATAATAGGAGGAGAGGTATGGAATTTTTTGTCGTCGTAGTTATGACCTACAGTTCTTTAATACAAGGCGGTAAGTACATTAACAATAAGATTTTTTAAATAAAAAATTAGGGAATTCCCCTTATCCAGTTTTTAAATTGGAAGTGATTAAAGTTACAACGCTATTTTTTACTTTCAAAATATTATCTGTGCATTGTAGTTGAAGTTTTACCTAATTAATAAATTTGTTAAAAACAATATTTATGTAAAACCTGTGTAATATATTTTTTTAAGACAGTTTATTAAATATTTTTTGTGTACGCCACTGGCAGTGTCTAACTGTCAAATTCAAATTTCCCGCTCTGATTTATTGACGTCTGACGTAACATTTGACGTAAACGTCAAACAAAATAAACATGTCCCATGCACCAAGATGAGTTTTTCGTGTTCGCCGCTTTGCGTTTTTGCTTTTCGTTGAAATCGCCATGAATTTGCATTAATTGGAGTGTTTTGTCAGTCAATAATGACGAAAAAATTCGAGTTCGACTGGCACATAGCAGTCCCGGAGCCCCTACTCACAGGATGCGTGGTGGATAGGTGGACTGAAGAGCCCAACGAGATCGAATGGAAGGCCCTGTTCAAAGTGGACGAGTACGGATTTTTCATCTACTGGAAAAGCGAGGGAAAGGTGAGTTGAAAACCGTCAAGAGTGTGTCCAAATGGGGGCTGTCTAGGAGGGAGATGTCATCGAACTGTGCCAAGTGAGCGATGTGAGAGCCGGGGGGCTGCCCAAAGACCCCAAATTGTTCGCCCAACTCGACACCAAGCACGGACCTGACCTCGAGAAGAAGTCGCTCACTATCTGCAGCGGGACGGATTATATCAACATCAATTATCAGCATATTGTGTGCCCTAATGCTGAGACAGCTAAGGTAATATTCCTCTTAAGACACTTAAAACAATTGCGAGGAACAAAATAAAATTTGTTAACTTTGGTGGCAATGAAAAATGTCACTAAAAAAAATTGAAAATCTTTGTTGGCGATGAAAAATAAGTGTCAGATTTTGACACTGAGTAGGGTTGCCAACCGTCCTTTATTTTATTTCAATGGATAGTCCTTTAATTTTATAAACTGTCCTCTAGTCTTTAACATGTACTTAATGGGTCCAATTTGTCCTTTTATCTAGTTTTTTAACAAAAGAGAAACGAGTAGGTAAGTCTTGGAAAATTAAAATACCTAATTGTGATTAGTTGATTTCAAAGATTAATTAATTGTCTAGACGTTCTTTTAAGTCACCAAAATAAAACTTTAAGTACGTGTAAACAAACAAAAACATTCCTTTCTGACTTGGGATATAAGACCAACGTAAATAGAATATTTATTTAGAGAGAAAAAAGAAAAAAAAGTACGACTTTAAGTGAGAAAAAAGAACAGAAGTAGCTTCTTGAAGAGTTTGTACAAAAGGTGACCTAATGACAAAAAACTGGTATGTGGTAATAGAAAAAAAATCTCTATTTTATTAAGCGCACTCGCTTCGCTCATGCGTTAAAACGTCTCGATTATTAATCACCTTTATTGACCAACTTGTTGGTTAAATAACTATTTATAAATATGTTCCAGTAACTTTTTTTTAATAGTAATTTCACGACCTTCTTTATAAAATAATAAAAAATGACGTTAATAGCGGCCTGCCAATTTCGATGAATTCCCATTGTTATCGTGATTCTGGAGAAACGTCACTTTCTGCCGTATTGGCGCTGTGCACTGTTGCACTATTTCTATATACACTGCATTTCTCTGGGCTGAATTGTCAATTTAAGGTTAAAACAATGAGGTTATGTCGAAGTCGAACCATCGGTCTAAGCAAAAAACAAACAATAACTAACTGCAACTTACAAAGAAAACAACTAACAAATCTTATATAATACAAAAAATTAAATACAAAATTTGAATTAGTTGTCACGATTTGACAATTGTCACGATGGATATCCATAGATAAGATGTATATGCAGAATACGTGTATCGTCAAGCAGCGCCAAGCGGAGAATCACTGTAAGCTCGCCACGCGGCAGGCTGTATAAGACGCCTTTTATCGAGAAGGTTGTGAGTAATTTAATACGCTTTAAGAATTTATTCCTTTACATGTTTTTCCCTATAATTTGTTTTGAAACTTTTTTATGAGATATAACAAAACTTGTTTTTTTTTTTTTAATTTAAACGCAGAAATGACACTAAAAAGATCATTTTACTAAGAATTTTAAAATGTCCTGCATTTGATTTACGTAAATAGGATATTTAATGAGAGAGAAGAACAAGAATACGACTAGTGAGGAAAAAAAGAACAGAAGTAGGTGCTAGAAGAGTTTGTACATAAGGTGACGTAATGACAAAAAAAACCTCTACTTTATTAAGCGCACTCGCTTCGCTCATGCGTTAAAACGTCTCGATTATTAATCGCCTTCATTAACCAACTTGTAGGTTAATAGTTATGTTTCGTTGACCATTTATTAATGTCAATACATATTAAGGAATCATTTATTTTAAAAGAGGATGTATTAATGTATGTCATTAATACACTCATTTTATAATTTTGACGTATTAATGATGTTTTGATATAGGCAACCAAATATACACACAGAAACAATTTTTTTTATTACAAGTGGAAAGTGTTGAAAAAGGTTACAGTCAACGAAATTTTTTTGTAATCAACTCGTTTGTTAATGGGCGATTAATAAACTCAACTATTAAAGACACTCACT
Organism: Tribolium confusum; assembly: GCA_029207805.1. NCBI lineage: Eukaryota > Metazoa > Arthropoda > Insecta > Coleoptera > Tenebrionidae > Tribolium > Tribolium confusum. The sequence goes on from JALGAY010000005.1 coordinate 18,470,194, forward strand.
TGTTATCGCTCGTTCGTGCTTTAAATAGTTTCGTTTATTAATCTTCTTTATTAACAAACTAGTTTATTAAATAGCTATTTATAAATACGTTTCAGTAAGTTTTTTTTATACAAATATTAAGAATTTAATCTTTTACATGTTTTTTTCTATAATTTGTTTTAAAACTTTTTTATGAGAAATAACAAAACTTTTTTTTTAATTTAAATGCAGAAATGTCACTAAAAAGACTAATTTACTAAGAATTTTAAAATGTCCTGCATTTGATTTACGTAAATAGGATATTTAATGAGAAAGAAAAAAGAACAAGAAGTACGACTAGTGAGAAAAAAAGAACAGAGGTAGGTTCTAGAAGAATTCGTAGAAAAGGTGACCTAATAACAAAAAAACCTAGTATGTTGTAAAAGAAAAAAAAACAAAGGAAAGTTCCAGAATAACAAAAGAATGATTCTTCGAATCGGATACTGAGAGAACTCTGAATACAGACGGAGTAATTTACAATAATTGTTGTTTCCCACTCCCAAAATTCTATATTTTAAGGTTTATAATAGAATTTTGAAGCTGAAAGCGACAACTCTTATTTTTTTAGAAAATTTGCAGAATTGCAAATTGTACGAGTATTAAATATTTTATGGACCCTCAAGTCAGATGTAGAGAAACGTTTTGTTGTTGACGTATCGTTTAATTCTACTTTTTTCATAAATACTGCAGAAATATATTTTTTATATTAGTTGTTTTTCAAAAATTGTATAGTCCTTCGAGCCAGATATAGAGAAATGTCTGAGTATACATATTGTGGATTTCACTGACTATGAGGTCCCAACCAATAAAATTATAATTAATATCAGTATTTGCATCCATGATGATGATAATAATTGATTTTCTCGCAGGAATTTGGACTTAGAAATAAAACGTTGTTTACCTGGCTAACGTTTCGGCTTTATTGTTGAAGATATTGTGTTATAAGTTTACTAGCTTTGATAAAGGCTTCAACAATAAAGCCGAAACGTTAGCCAGGTAAACAGCGTTTTATTTCTAAGTCAAAATTCCTGCGACAAAATCAATTATTAAAATTATAATATTCACCAAATGCAGAGAGTGGCTTTCTGTAGTTGCATTTATCTAAATGTTAAGCTTCAATCTCAATTTACTAACCTCCGGTTGCACAAACGTTAATTACATTTGATAGACCATTAAATTTTGATTAAATGAAAATAGCGTGCTCTGATTGGCTAAAAATTCGTTAATGAGAGATTAACAAGTCATCAATTTTGATGATCGTTTGTGTAACCGGGCATAAGAATGCTACCTGTTAGGGACTGAGTTCAGGGTTTCTACCGCAGATGTGACAAGAACGGCGAATCAGGCAAAAATGATTTGTATGTTAAGACGTTTTTTTTTAGGTAAATTTTGAATTAAACGGTTGGCATTTCCAACTGCATTTGCGGTGCCTTCGGTTAATAATTGAACATAAACGGTTTATTGCTCGGCACTTCAGGAAAAGACCTATAATACAATTTGCAATTGTTCGTGGCTCCTACAAATTTACAAGTATTTTAAGAAGTTCCACAGTTTTTTAAGTTGTTTAGACTTTTAATTTTGTTAGTTTGCTGCTAACGTTTCAGGGCTTATTGGACCTTTCAAGCCCTAAAACATTGATAACAAACTAACAAAAACAAATATTAAAAATTCAAACAACATAAAAAAAACACATAGTCCTTTATAACCTACTAATTACCTAACGGAATTACCTACTAACATAAAATATAAAATTTTGAAACACTTTCTATTTTTTTAAATATAAAAATTGTATTAAAAAATTGATCCTTCGAGCAAGATATTGAGAAAAGTCTGACTATAGAACAAGCAATTTACAAAAATTCTCGTTTCCGCCCCTCAAACATATATATGTTAGAATATTTAATTGAAATTGGGAGTTAAACATAACAGTTTTTCTTTGTTTATAAAAAATATTGTAAACATTTGTTTTTGCATAATGATCCTTTCGGCTCCCAAATTGTATTGCATTGAAAAGCTGGATGGAAAAAAGTCCAAAGGCCTACACAAAAAAAAGAGTTTTGAGTTTTAAAGATACTGAGATAGTAAAAATTCAAATTCAATCCTCCCTTGCTTCGCCCCCCTAAAAACCAATCCTAAATATGCCTTTGACAACGTCCTTTATTTCGATATCGAAAAGTTGGCAACCCTAACACTGAGTGACGAGGGTCGCTTTTGTTTCAAATAAAAAATTTTCAATAGGTTTGGTTGGACGGTTTGCGAAAGATAACACATAACGTGAAAGCCAATAACTTCTGTCCGATGACGTGTTTAAAAAAACAGTAAGTTTATTGCAAAGCTGAATTTTTCGCATGTGTATGTCTCACATCCTCTCTTTTTCTTATCTGCATGTTTTGTTTATAAAATTTGTTTTTTGCATGGCTTCTGCAGATATGGCAACAAGGTTTAAGAAAAATTACTCACAACAATAAAATTGTTAACGTTTGCCCGAGAACTGCCTTGATGAAACAGTGAGTTTGTTTTTTTTATCATAGGGGGCGTTAGTGTTTTGCTTGCATCGCTTTAACAGTTTTTCACAAACAAAAACAGTTGGTACAACTGTACAATTTTTTCCAGTTGGATGCGACTGGGTTTTCTTGTGGATGCGAGAGGTAAAGTCCCTGTTAAAGTCGTTGCACGGACTTTTGCTTCTGGTAAGGCCGAAAAACTGGTATATCAATGCCTAGCCGATTTGGATTTACCCAGTGGTAAAAACGAGGTTATTGAACCTGAACAGTTTACTTTTGAAAAATTCTACGCCCTCTACCATAAGATCTGTCCTCGGAATGACATCGAGGAATTATTCAGAAGCATGTAATTAGTAATATTCCACACTACGGTGCGTAAAACTTCATTTTTGGGTGTTTTAGTACACAAGGCAAAGCCGATTATATGAATCTCGAGCAATTTATTAATTTTCTAAATGAAAAACAAAGAGATCCTCGTTTAAATGAAATTCTTTATCCACATTATGATGCTAAAAGAGCTTCGGAAATTATTGCTACTTATGAACAAGATGAAGCAGCAAGGGCTGCCAACCGTTTAACAAAAGACGGTCTAATTCGCTATTTAATGTCAGATGAAAACGCTCCTGTTTTTCTTGATAGACTTGATATTTATATGGATATGGACCAACCATTATGCGCCTATTATATTAATTCTAGTCATAATACGTATTTAAGTGGACGACAATTTGGTGGTCGCTCCTCGGTTGAAATGTACAGACAGGTTTTACTAGCAGGTTGTCGTTGCGTCGAACTTGATTGCTGGGATGGTAAGTACCCATCAACGATGGTCATAAAGAAGAAAAACTCGCAGAGTAAACATTGTCAATTTGTAACAAATATTTTGGACCCTAGAGATGCTTAAATGTGAAAAGAGTTGAGTGCTTGAGAGTTTTCATAAGAAATATGACTTTAAATATCTCTAGGACCTAAGCTATTAGAGAAAAATAGATCGCTTTGCCGTGTTTTTACACAAATTTTAATTCTCTACAAATTTTTCTTATAAGATTTTTTTGTAACTCTGACCGTTTGCGCAGCGTTTTTAAATAAAGCCGGGCGCTGAACAAATTTTTTGGATTACCTCTCAGCAGTTTTTGGCCTTCATTTTTCTGATTATAAATGATTTTCTCTTATCAAGACTTCCTCTTTACCTGAAACGATCAACAAACCTGAAACAGTGGTGTTGAAATCTGGAAATTGGGCACGAAATTCTTGCCAATCGAATAAATTTTGGAAAGTTGAATAAACGAAATCTTGAGAATTTCACAGCACTCTGGAGTTTTTTTTTTTTTAAATGAACAATCGTTATAATGTGTCACCCTTATTCTCACTGTTTATTGGGTAATTTAGGCCGAGGCGAAGACGAGGAACCAATAATAACTCACGGCCGTGCCATGTGCACAGACATCCTCTTCAAAGACGTAATTTACGCAATCAGAGACACAGCTTTTGTGACGTCAGATTATCCCGTGATCTTATCTTTCGAGAATCACTGTTGTAAAAGCCAGCAGTATAAATTGGCAAAATATTGTGATGAAATCTTGGGTGATTTACTACTAAAAGAACCTTTGGAAGATTATCCGTTAGGTGCGGGTATTCCTTTACCACCACCTTCTGCATTAAAACGTAAAATTCTCATTAAGAATAAAAGACTCAAACCGGAAGTGGAACAACAAGAATTGGAACTATTCAGACAGGGAGAGTTTGTAATTGAAGATGAAGAAAAAGAAGATGCAAGTGCGTCAGCAGATCGACCTATACCACCTGATATTTCAGTTGAAGTAAGTACAGAGACTATAACAAGACTGAGGTGACACACGAGTGCATCACTTTTCATTGGTTGGCTCCGTCACCAATCATCATGCGCCGTCTGTGGGCTAAACACGTGCGTTTGATTATGATTGCTCCGTGTGTCGGGTGTGTCGCCTCGGTCACCAATCACAATGCGCCGTCCGTGGACTAAACACGTGCGTTTGCTCCGTGTGTCGCCTCTGTCTTGTTAGAGTCTTTGTAGAAGTAAGTAGATTAATGCCCCATCTCATGGAAATCTCTGATTTTCGTGAGATGTCGTCCAACGTGTAGGCCACTTTTCTTAGAAAAAGTTGTGTATAGACGCCGGCAGCTGATGGAGCACCTGGAGAAGGTGATATACAAGCACCTCCAATTATTCATACTCAATCAACGACAAACGTACATCCTTGGTTGAGTTCCATGGTGAATTATACGCAACCTGTCAAATTTCAAAGTTTTGATTATGCTGAAGGTAACACATGACTTGTACTAATTTTATTACTAATTCAGTAATTATTAGAGAAAAATATTCATTATAATATGTCGAGTTTTTCTGAACCTGTTGGTCTGAGTTTATTAAAAACTCAAGCCATTGAGTTTGTCAATTATAATAAGCGACAAATGTCACGCATTTATCCGAGTGGTGCTCGGGCTAATTCGTCAAATTACATGCCACAAGTTTTCTGGAATGCTGGTTGTCAAATGGTTTCGTTAAACTTCCAAACTTCTGATTTACCAATGCAATTGAATCAAGGAAAATTTGAGTATAATGGAAATTGTGGTTATTTACTAAAACCAGATTTTATGAGACGACCTGATCGGACATTTGATCCGTTTGCTGAAAGTCCTGTAGATGGCGTGATTGCAGCTCAGTGTTCGGTTCAAGTGATCGCCGGACAATTTTTATCAGATAAAAAGGTGCTAAACTGTTTTTGGGGTAACTTTGACCACATTTAAACTGTCTCTAACAATAGTAAAAAATGATAACATTTCAATTGAATAATACAACAGTTTAGAGCCGTTTTGAACTGTACTGAGCCTGCACAACTGAGATTTCAGAGCGCTAAAAGAATACTGCGTATGTGCAGTTCAAAGGGTATCATTTGTTTTATGTTTTTTTGACAGTTTGGATGTGGTTAAAGTAACACTGGCTTGGTGTGAAGTCACTCGATGGTTTCTTTTAGGTTGGCACTTATGTGGAGGTTGACATGTACGGTTTACCAACTGATACAATCCGAAGAGAGTTTCGTACTCGTATGGTTCCAGCAAATGGTTTAAATCCGGTTTATAACGAGGAACCTTTTCTTTTCCGAAAAGTGGTTCTTCCAGATTTGGCTGTGTTAAGATTTGGGGTTTATGATGAAAATAACCGTTTGTTAGGTCAACGAATCTTACCATTGGATGGTTTACAAGCCGGTTATCGGCACATCTCTTTACGTACTGAAGCAAATTTTCCGATGTCTCTTCCAATGTTGTTTTGTAATATCGAACTTAAAATTTACGTTCCTGATGGTTTTGAAGATTTCATGGCGGCGTTAAGTGATCCTCGAGGATTTATTCGAGCTGAGAAGAAACAAAACGAACAAATGTCATCAATGGGTATTGAAGTGACTGATAAAGGAAATGAAAAGAAAGAGAAAGAAAAAGAAGAAAAGAAAGAAGAACCACTTGTTTTTGAACCTATAACTATTGAATCGATAAAACAAGATAAAGCATTCCAGAAGACAACGAAGAAACAACAGAAAGAGTACGATACTTTGAAGAAGAAACAAACAAAGGAGAAGTTAGCTGTGCAAAAAGCTCAGTGTTCGAGTATTGATAAGTTGATTAAGGGCAAAAAGTAATTTTTGTTGTTGTTTTCTTAATTTGTGATTGTCTTTTGTAGTAAAGCTGATTTAGTTAATGATCCTGCTGTACGTAAACTGGTAACAGAGCAAACTCTTGAATGGAGTGCTCTAATGGGACGTCATAGGAAGCAAGAGTGGGAATTTTTACGTAATCAATTGGACGAACAAAGAGACGCTTTAAAACGTCACATGGTTATACTCCAAGCTGCTCAAATGAAACAATTAGAGGCCAAACATGACAGAGAATGTAAAGAGATGATTAGTCAACAAGCGAAAGTCTCTGTAGAAATTGCCAAAGAAGTATGTTGTTCATCTTTTGAGGTTTTTAATGTTTGTGTTCTTTAGGTTGCCAATGATAAAAATCTGAAAACCAAACGTGATAAAGAGCGACGTCTGAAGGAGAAACAGCAAAATAATACGAAACGTTTCTTAGAAGAACGTAAAGCAGCATCGAATAGACAAGCCAAAGAGAAGGAGAAATTAAAGATCAAACACGAAAAGCAATTAGAGATGTTATCACATGATATTCAGAAATTGATTGATATGTATAAAAATGAAGAGTTGGAGTATGAAATGTCAAGCAAAAGCGAATTTTTTGCTTGAGGACCAAAACTATGTGTTATTTCTAGTCTTTGATGTTTTGTTTCAGATACTCGCCTTAAAAACAAGAGGAATTGGTACTAATGTAGTTACGAATTTCTGTTCCTAGTGTTTTGTTGTGGTTTACAAAATATGAAATGTTACTAAGTAAAAAAATTTACGTCAGTTAAGTTTTAGACTTTTAGGGGAAATCCCGACTGTATCCATTATAAATGTCTAAATAAAAAATATTGTATTAGAGTTTTTTATTTATACAATTGAACATGGCCTTTAAAAATTCATCAGTTATTTAAATTTTCAGTAAATTGTATTGTAACAACAAGATAAGTTGCAGTTGTTGCTAAAATCCCAAAAAGGGTATTTCGGTTAATATCGTAAAATCCAGCAGCTGTAAAGTTGGCAGCACTTTTCTCAATTATTTGCGCCACAATAAAAAAATCTTTCTGTTGTTGTGAATTTTCGGGAAATTTTTCGCGTAATTTGTAACACAAAAAAACAGTTTTGTTACTCTCAGACTTAGCAGAATCACAGATTAGCACCAAAACACTCATAGTTATCTACAATAAAAAACAGTTACACAATAATTAAGAATCGCGTCTAAAACCCATCCTAATTGACCCGAAATTCATCGAAAATATTCTACATTAAAGATTTAGGCGGTTAGTCGCGTTAGCCCGAGTCTTCAAGCAAGCACACGACTCGGAGCAAGCAAAACTCGGTCGGGTTATAGACGCGGGTTTCTAAATCACTGTTACCAACATATTTGCAGTTTGTCCCAGACTTGAAACAGCTAACTGGAATTTCAGCGACTCGTTATTTATTTCCAAAGTGCTTGTAAAAAAATTCAAAGCAACTAGAATCTTGACAACACATCTTCCAGTGATAAAAACAAGAGGCCATCCGAAAATCTCATTAAACAGGCCTACCATTTCCCCTAGAAGTCGTGATAATTTCCCTGTTTCGTGTACGAAATACTTGCAGTTGCTCTTTGGGGTTGTTCGCAATTTCAGTTCGTGATTTAACAGTTGGTATCTCTGCTTGAAAGCAAGACCAATGTTGCAAATCAGAATTTGTATATAGAAATTTAAAAAACCGAAGAATTCATGTAGGGCGAAAAGTCTTAATGTTGGCAAGCCTTTGGCAGCGATTCGCACAATCAGGGTGTACATCACAAAGGCAAAATATGCTAAAAGGTAGATAATTAAATGGATGTAGGTATTTTTGTACAAAAATAATTCTTGGTCGTTTCGTGTTTTGAGTTTTTTGTCGATGAATTGAAATTTGTTGTTCAGTTTGATCCATTCGTTTTGTTTAAAAAAACAAGTTCCTAGAACTGTCGAAACTATTAACATACATAAAACTAGACTGTCTATAGATCCCAAAATTTCAAAGGATATTTCGAAAAAACGTATTTCTGTACAATAAATTCGGGTATATATTATCCAACAAGTCCCTAATATACAAGAAAGAATAAACGAACTTGCATAAATGGTGGTAAATCTCGGAGAAATTACTTTTTCTTCCTCAAAACTGTAATTCGGAGTTAAGGAAAATGAGTTACTAATTTTGTACATAATCTGTAAGAAACGAATATCTTTTCGAGACAATCTGTAAGACATTTTGTTATAAGTAGAACAACTCATTTAGCTGAGTGTTTAATTTTGTTAAAACGAAATAAATAATCGATGTACCTACTAATTTTAATAAAGAAAAAATGTTGACATAAATATTTTTTTAAGGTGGAAAGTTACAAACCAATGAATGAACGGAATTTGTTAAGCTCTGATTATATTTAAGGACTTAAATGTAACAGGATATAGTGTATCAATTTCTGAAGCCTTATTGGTTACTGTAAGTTAGTAAAATCCAGGTCTTTTATATCGATATCTACATGATTGTGCTTTTGACAGTTTTTTCAAAATATTTAGCCCACGAAATATGGTGTTTGAATATTCTTCTAAAATTTGGTATAACCGTCATAACTCGGTCAATTTTTATCTTAGTCAATTTTAATAAATAAAATATCTGGATGCGGTAGATTCTGGGTAAATAGCAAAAAATACGTTTTCCAGAATTTCAAATTTTAAACTGCCATAACGGGGTCAATTTTCATTCTAAAGAAAATTTCATTGAGGTTAAATTCATAGGAAATTGGGTGAGCTACAATTTTGCCTAATATACTATTTTAATGAATTAAAATAAACAAATTTCGGGTTAATCACAAAAACAAAAATTTTCCAGAATTTTGATTTTTAAACTGCCATAAAGCGGTTTATTTTATCTACAGAAAATTTCGTGGAGAGTATATTCGTAAGGCATTGTGTGAGCTAGAATTTTATCTAATATAATATTTTAATAAATTAGAATAAACATATTCCGGGTTAATCACAAAAAATAAAAATTTTAAAAAATTTCGAAATTCAAACTGTCATAATGCGGTCAATATTTATCCTAGACAAAATTTTATAGAAATTGAATTCGGGGGGAATTGTGTGAGCTACAATTTTGTCTAATATACTATTTTAATAAATTGAAAGAAACAAATTTTGGGTAAGTCATAACAAACAATGATTTTGCAGAATTTCGAAATTTAAACTGCCATAACGCAGTTCATTTTTATTGTAGATAAAATTTCAGGGAGACTAAATTCGTAGGAAATTGTTTTGAGTTACAATTATGTCTATTATAATATTTTTTGCGCGATTGGTTGTTTTTATCAGTTTACTGTGCCTGTTTCCACGACGGTAGGTTGCTGTTACTGGTTGCTACGTGTAACAAAACGGTAAGTAATTCACTTACCGTTCAGTGAACGGTAAGCAATTAAATCTAAAAAACAATTTTTCAATATATTTATTAAAATTAAATGTACAATTATTATAATTAATAGTAGTATTACCACTCGCATTTGAGTTTCTAGTGTTAATAGACAAACTTTCCGACGTAGAGGTCCCAGGTTGTTGTAATAGTCCACCAACATCGCTGTGTAAAATTTTATGAGCAAATTCAATTTTGTTTTGGAGGGAATCTTCCACGTAACTCTCGGCCACCGTTGATGAACGCCACCCACCATATTTTTTTAATTCCAACACATCAACTCCGTTATTCGCCAAAAGTGTAGCCGATGTGCGTCGAAACGAGTGTCCAATAAAACCTTCAGGGGCTTGCAACTTTAAATACTTTGCAATTTTTGACGGCCAGCCTCCAATTGTGCCTTTTCCTGTGACTTGCCTACTGCATTTGCCATTTCGATAGTTCAGAAATAAATGATCTGACGATGGGTTGCTTGGTCGAATTCTTATGTATTTTCGAAGTATTTCCAAATAATGAACTGCTTCATTTTCTTTATTAATAACTGTGAACGTTCGCTAAATATTCGTTTTTGTATTTGGAAAATTTACTATAAACATTTCTTCATATTCTTCTATGTCACTCATTTTAATATTGTACAATTCCTCTCGTCTACAAGCGCCCGATACTCCCAATATCATTGCTACCTGCAAATATATTGTTTCCTTAGAACTCAGATGTACCACCTCATCATCTACAACATACCTTTTGAATTAAAAATTGTTCGTCTGGTGCTTCATTCAAGAATTTTTCCATGTCTTCTTTGGTAAAAATTTTAGCCTTCTTAGGCCGATATCCAATACTTGTTCTCTTAAGATAAGCAATTAATGTAGCAAACTTAGAAATATCGATAGCATCATGGAGAAAAATTGTACTCTTCAGCATAGAATACTCCGCCCATAAACTGCCTGGAGCCTTCAAGTGTCAACTTCTCACCACAAAATAGGCTAACAAGCTCTTTTCATTTCCAGAAATCTTCTTTGCTTCACGTCATTCCTTAAAAACTTGTAAGTCTGTTCATATCGGGCTTTAGATTTTTCTGGAATTATTGCCGAACATCCTTCTTGCCAAGCGTCTTGTAAATCATCCGGTAGATCATCACTATCGCTCATATTTGCTTCGAAAACGGAACCACAAAACAGAACTATGTAGGAATGATTGTATCAAAAAGACAATTTTACTTGTTTGGAACAAAACCATAGCAACCATGGAACACCCACCCAAAGTTTTCAGTTTCAGTCTTCCCGATTATCACAAATGTATTGATATAAATTATTATTATTATTATTCTAGAAACTCCAATCGCACAAAAAACGTTATAAGCATGTCGAACGTTAAGGATTACCGTTCGAAGACAATTATTTGGAGGAGGAGCGAAGCGACGACTCCAATTATTGTCTGAGCATTCCTTACTGTTCTCCATACTTAATATACTATAAATGAACTAAAATAAACAAATCCCGGGTAAATCGCAAAATACAAAAATTTTCTTGAAATTCGAATTTTAAACTGCCATAACGCGCTCAATTTTTATCCTAGAGAAAATTTTATAGACAGTAAATGCGTAGGGAACAATGTGAGCTACAATTTTGTCTCATATAATATCTTAATAAATTAAAATAAACAAATTTCGTGTAAATCGCAAAAGAACTAAAAAACTCTAGAATTTCGAATTTTAAACTCTCATAACGTGCTCAATTTCATTCTAGAGAAAATTTCACTGAGGAAAAATTCGTAGGGAATTGACCGAGCTACAATTTGGTATAGTAAAAAAATTTAATAAATTAAAATAAACAAATTGTGAGTAAACAACAAAAACAAAAAAAATTTAGAACTTCAAATTTTAAACAGCTATAAACGCGGTCAATTTTTGTCCTAGAGAAAATTTTCTAGAGAGTAAATTCGTAGGGAATTTTGTAAGCTACAATTTTGTTTAATATATAATTTTAATAAATTAAAATAAATAAATTCCGGGTAAATCGCAAAATACAAAACTTTTTCTAAATTTCAAATTTTAAACTGCCATAACGCGGCTAATGTTTATCCTAGAGAAAATATCATAGGGAGTAAATTTGTAGAGAATTGTGTGAGCTACAATTTCGTCTAATATAATATTTTAATAAATTATAATACACAAATTCCGGGTAAAAAACAAAAAAACAAAAATTTTCCAGAATTTCTAATTTTAAACTGCCATAACGCAGTCAATTTTCATCCTAAAGAAAATTTCATAAAGAGTGAATTTATAGGGAATTTTGTGATTTATAATTCTCACTTATAAGATATTCCGATACGGTAAATAGATTTCCAGAAAATGGTACTAAACCAGAAATTTTCCAAAATTTTAAACCACTCCACCAATCTCCGCCAATTTTCGTCATAAAGAAATTTCATAGAGACGAAATTTGTTGGAAATTTCATTAGCTACAATTTTATTTGAAATAGATTTTGATGTTACTAATAGATTCTAAATTAATTGTCAAAAATTATTGACAAAAGTGTTTTTTTTTTGACTTTGATGGACATTACGGTGGACAATTTGTTTGTTATAAAAAAAGTCTATTGTAAAAACTACCAGATTATTACGGTCAAAACCCAGCTTTGATGATTTACAGTCTTCAAAACATTTCTACCTCTCGATTTGTCAGGCTTCACTAGCTCTCACTCTTACCAATGCATCTCACATTACCGTTTTTAATTTTTTTAATTTAATTTAGGTTTTATTTGAAGAGCTACAAAGTTAACGCAATGATACTAATTGCTCCTTATTTCAAGAGCTATCGATTAATATAAAAAAATCTCGATTTGAGTGGTCATTAGATTTCCATAAGATGGAAACGATCTCCTTTCACAGAAAGTGAAGTTACAGAGAAAAAAAATTATTCTAAACATTTTTTCATATTTCTCCTAGATTCTGAACAAATTGCCAACAATTACGTACAAAAAAAATTTATATTTGAGAGGCTTCTCATGATTTTTCGATTGCCGACTTTGGAGTGTTTTTTATATTCCAAATACCATCGTCTGATTTCGAAAGCGTCGATTTTTTTTACTACGGTTGAAATATTTTTGCGCATTTTTTTTGAGCTAAAAAATAAAAAAAATAAACGCACGTCTTTCTTTATTATTTTGGGAATAAACAAATCAGATTTTTCTAAAATTGATCAATGAGAAAATTAAGCGATAACAAGTAAGGTCACACGGAAGTAACCCCACATCGCAATGATATTTATCTGTTTGTTTCATACGTCTCCAATTTGCATCAGAATTTAAAAAAATTGTCCAGTTATTTGATAGCTGGTATATTAGCTTAAGCAAATTACGTCAGCTTTGAATTAAGTCAACGATCTAATCAATATCGCCTTTAGTTGTAATTTTGAAGCAAAAACCTACACGTCGTTATGAGTTGTCCACTTAGACCGTCGTAAGTGAATTAAAAAAATTTCTAATTCTTAATTTAATTATAATTTCAAGTGAAGCACAAGAAGGAGATCAATTAAGCGAAGAAGATGGCATGCTTTACGGTGAATATTTAATGCTTGATAAGGTTTTAGAAGCTCAAAGACTTCTCAGTGAAGAAAACAACCAATTAGTACATGACGAACATTTATTTATTGTGACCCATCAAGGTAAATTAAATTATATCTAATTAAATCTCTAATTAAAATCAGCTTATGAATTATGGTTCAAACAAATTATCTACGAACTGGATTCAATCCGAAACATCTTCAGCGACGTTTTAGAAGAATCCCAAACTCTTGAAATCCTAAAAAGACTAAATCGTGTTGTTTTAATCCTCAAGGTAATCTTGCAAAACTGAGGTCACACGATAAAAAAATTTCGCAATTGTAGGTCTTAGTGGACCAAGTAATGATACTGGAAACAATGACACCTCTTGATTTTATGGATTTCCGGTGTTATCTCCGGCCTGCTTCCGGTTTCCAGAGCTTACAATTTCGGTTACTCGAAAATAAACTCGGAGTTCGCCAAGAAAACCGAGTTAAATACAACCAAAACTACTCGAAAGTTTTCGGAAATGACACTCAAGCCCTTGAAAGAATCGCAAAATCGGAAAAGGAGCCATCTTTGTCTGATTTAGTCCAGCGGTGGCTTGAACGAACCCCCGGTTTAGAACTTGAAGGGTTCAACTTCTGGGGGAAGTACCAGAAAGCCGTTGAGAAGCTTCTAAGCGAGCAAAAGGAGTTGGCAGAAAAAGAGAGTTCAGAGATTTTGAAGCGGTACAAATTGAACGATTTGGAAAAACGGAGAGAAGTCTACGAGTCGATTTTTAAGGATGAGGTTCACGACGCTTTGGTGTCTCGAGGGGAGAGGAGGTTCTCGCATAAGGCCCTTCAGGGGGCTATTATGATTACGTTCTATAGGGATGAACCGAGGTTCAGTCAGCCGCACCAGATTTTAACACTTCTGATGGACATTGATTCGTTGATTACAAAATGGCGGTGTTGGTATTATTACGTCAATTGTTTTGTTTGTGATTGAGATTATTTTAGATAATCATGTTTTGATGGTGCAAAGGATGATTGGGTCTTCGCAGTTGGGAACAGGAGGCTCTTCGGGGTATCAATATTTGAGGTCAACTTTAAGGTGACCTGATTTCAACATTTTTTTTGCAATTGTTATTTTGCGTGTTTTCAGTGATCGGTATAAGGTATTTGTCGATTTGTTTAATTTATCGACATTTTTAATACCGAGGTCTTATATACCAACCTTATCTACGTCTATGAGGAGCCACTTGTGTAATTGGGGATCGGTTAACAATGGAAACTAATTTATTTAAGGGATGAAATTGCATGCATTTATTTATTATGTAAAAACACAATTTTTCACACAATAAATGCACTAAAAAATAATACATAAATATGAAAATTTATTTAAATAAAAATTTTGCAGACGTTTTACTTTGTTGTTGTTGTTATCCATTTACCAGTCATGGACACTTTAAAAATAATTGCTCCTTTACAGCAAATAAATCCAAATAGGGTCCTTTGTGATCAACAAGATCGCAGAGGGACTGCTGTAGGGGCAAATTACGCATTGAAAGCTATGTTCCAGTCATCAGTTTTGATCAAAAACACTAGGAAATGGCGATATTTACACTAGGCACAGTGAAGAAATTTTATGCCACCCTTCAGGGACGTATTAATCCGAAAATTCAAAGACTGTTATCTTGAACAGCGCCAAAAATTTCAAATTTTTGGTTTTATTGGTTTAGTTAGAGCCATCTAGAATCTAGAAGAATCTCAAAATTTCCTATCTTGTGAATTTTTTTCTGAATTTTTGAGCTAATTGTTTTGCCAATAAGAAAAATTTTGAAACCTTCACAATTCCTAAACTATCTGGAATTGTGTCTTTTTTGGTCATCGTTTGACTCTTCAAATTATTTTACATGGGAATATGTCAAAAAAGTTCGTTTTTGAATGCTAATTTTTTCGAAAATTACCAAAGTTTGAAAATTCGGAAGTAGAAAAGTCGAAAATTTTTTAAAATAACAAAGTTTTTATATTCAGTGGATTCGCTAACTCATTCTCTTGTATGTGGCTAAGATTTTGAAATGGGTTCATTCCTTTAAAGGTTAGGACTAATCAAAAAAGTCAAAAATTTCCAATTTTTTTAGTTGCTTTAGCCAAATATCCGAAAATAGAAATTTGGGTAAAATCTAATATTAAATTCGTAAGCCACAGACAATTTTTTGGAAAAAAAACTACAAACTGGTGAGGCGGCCAAAATGGAGTAATTCAATACCTGTGGAGACCTTAGTCCGAGGAGTAGTTGTTTCCATTTTGTATAAGTTTGAAACCTTCACTATTTCTAAACTATCTGGAATTTTGTATTTTTCTAGTCTTCCTTAGACTCTTCGAATTATTTTCTACAGCAATATGTCAAAAAAAGTCTCTTCTGAATGTTAATTTTTCCGAAAATTACCACAGTTCAAAAATTCGGAGCTAGAAAATATCAAAAATTTTGAGAATCTAAAATACAAAATTTTATATTCAGTCGATACACTAATTCAATCTCTTCTTACGTAGCTAAGCTTTTGAAAATGGGTCAATTCCTTCAAAAGTTAGAGCTAATCAAAAATAGCTCATTAGTTGCTTTAGGTAACTACCCAAAAATAAAAATTTTGGGAAAAACTATTATTAAATTCGTAAATCACAGACATTTTTTTTTAAATAAAAACTATAAACTGGTAATATAACTGGTAACGTGGCTAAAATAGAGTAATGCAATACCTGTGGGGACCTTGGTCCGAGGAGTAGTTGTTTCTAGGGCTGGGCGATACCTGTTTTTAGGTATCGGGAATCGATACCTGCAAAGTATATCGGGGGTATCGAGGTATCGGGAAGTATCGAGGTATCGGAGGTATCGCGGTATCGAGGTATCGGAAGGTATCGGAGGTATCGAGGTATCGGAAGTATCGTGGTATCGAGGTATCGGAAGTATCGGGTGGCGATAAATAAATATCGCATCAAATAGCTTGGGAATTTGTTTGTTTTCATCAAAATAGCTTGTGGTTCCAACATCCAAATCACTCTGAATAGGATATTCATTTATAGTCACTCTTTATCAAGGTATCGGAGATATCGGAAGTATCGGAGGCATCGGGGTATCCAGGTATCGAAAGTATCGAGGTATCGAAGTATCGGTGATATCGAGGTATCGGAAGTATCGATATTTCGATACCTGATTGCAGTCTGTATCGGTGTACGATACCTGAGCAGGTATCGATACCTTCTGTAAGTATCGATACTTTCCCCAGCCCTAGTTGTTTACATTATGGCTGTTTGTCGGTACAAAAGTGACAAAAAGCCACCCAATAAACATCAAATCCTTCCAAACTTACCAGTGTCGTTTGGAAAAGGCGCTACATGCTGCAATTCATGATCAAAAAGCAATACTGTTTATACGTAATTGATAGCTTATCAAACGCTCTTTCAAACGTGGCCAAACACTTGAAAATTGATTCATTAGGACCGATGATTCATTAGCAAAAACATTAATAAAACCCTCTCTCAGTGATTCATAACTTTGCAGCACCATTTGTAAGCCAGATAGTAAAAAGATTTGTTTTAAAATTTATCTATAAATGCTTGAATTGTGTGGTAAAAAAGAGGCTATTAATTTTTTAGGCTTGTATTGGCAAAGAAACCGCAGTTCCTTCAAAGTTGCTTTAACCATCCAGCGAATCGCTTTGATAACAATAGCACACACTTCTCTTTAGAAAAACCTTTATTAATTCCTCATTAGTTTGTAAGTCAAAACCGTAAAATTTCAGCATTTCTTGTCAAATTATACCTACATTACCTACCAAGGTATTGGCGCTAACTTCAAGTTAAAACAGTAGCTGCCATATTTGCTTTATTTAAATCTCGTATAATAACAAGTCATTGCCTAAACCATTTACTTTTTTTATTATTTGCCCAAAATATAGGAAAGTTTTTCCTATATATTTTTTATATGTGTAGCCGTTTATGCAGCGTTTTAAATGAAGCCGGCGCTGCACAAATTTAAAACATTCAATAATTTCTCATTTTTTTGTTATTATTTTTTTTAACGTAAATATTAAGAATATGGTCCTCTACAGACAGTATTTTTCTAGTTTTGAAACTTCGTTATCAGAAATGACAAAAATTTGGTTTTATTTTTGTAGTTATTTTTATCACTGATTTAATTTATATGCGCGGTATTCTCCCGCATTCCCCTACTATTTAGAGTGCAATCCCTTACCCAGAATTAATTATTTCCCAATACTCATTCACGGGGGTTGCCTTCACTCAAAAAAAAAATTGTTCATTTAAACCCTCAATATTCAAGACTTTTTAAAAATATTTATTTTTCTTGAAAGAAAGTGATCAAAATTATCAATTTAATTTATTACAAAATAATTTAATTTTAGATATTTTTAAATATTGTTAAAGCACTTTGTTGTCAATTGTCATTTAGTAATACAATGTGTGACACAACAAATGTCTCGGAAAAAATAAAACTCATTAAATTAATTATAAAGCTGTATTTAATTAAAATACAAGTAATAAAAAAAATCACCACTAATCTACTATCACTGTTAATATCGACCTTCACTCATTCGCGTCTTAATAAATCTGCCGATGTATTGTAAGGCCATAAATGTCTTATTAGGAGTGAGCCTTTGCCTTAACAAATAAAAACTTGCACTTCTTACAAGTATCAAAAATATAACAAGTGCTACAATATCTACCCAAAGAACAGCATTATTCATTGCCATAATTTCAATAAACTCATCTAAATCCGTAAATAAACAAAATTCCTCATCTTCAGGACATTCAAGTTTTCTTCCTCTTAACATAACTAAAACTAGAGCCTCAAATGAGTATCGCAGATAGCTGAAACGCATCATAATTTTTATCAAAATTGGAATACTGGCATAACCTTCTCCAAAACCATAAGCGGAGAATACTATAAAAGGTACCATCATTACAGGACCAACAAACATTCCGTTCTATAAAAAGAATAATTAATTCATTATTATTACCGCAATTGATACGTACCAGTAAATTCAGTGTTGATGAGATTAACAGACCGAAACTTTCTGAAATAATACTTGTCAGAAAACAAATCGCAAAAAACGGCACAATTCGTTCAACTTCTAAAGGTTGGTAAGAGAAAATATAAACCATACTGAGGTATAAACAACCGAGGACCATCTGGACTGGGAGGGTGGATACAGTTAAGGCACAAAAGTAGGAACCTATGCTGTACCATTGGTTGAAATGTTCCCTTTTTAAATATTGGATTTCAAGTGGAACTGAAATTAACTGTCTTAATTTTAAACCGTAAAACAATAAAGGAGATGGCGCATTTCAACACGTGTTTGGCGAAAGTGCGAAACATTTTCTGACTAAGCGGAAAGTATAAGGCACTTCTAAATTAGGCTTTTTCGTAAATCGGTTGGTGGGAGTGGAATTAGCAACCATCTGTAATACTGTAATATGTACTCTGTAGTACTCAAGAAACACAGTGGATTGATGTAGATATAAAAGACCCAACCCCCAGCATCGGAGTTTGTCTAAACTTTCGGCAAGAACGTGTTAAAAATCTCCACGTCTTTTATTGTTACAACGGTCAGTTTAAATTGACTCTACTTGTACTTACATGATAACAAAACCGGCATCATAGGAATATACATGAAGAAGATAATACACGTGAAGAAAAACCCGAAATTGAAGATCGTCTTGGACCCATCTTCCCCAATCCCAATATATAAATTCCCAATAAGGAGTCCCAAAGCGATATGAAGCACAACTTTGAGTAACAAATAACTCTTGTTCCTCCACATTTGTACCCACATCCTCATTAAAAGTATTTTGAATTGATCCCAGCTGGAATTTTTTCCATCTTTATTTGGAACACATTCGAAAATTTCCATTTTTTGTGGATCACCACTTGGCGCAGTTTCAAAAAGTGAAACTACACTATCCTTGATAAACTCATTTCGGCCATTGTCAATTGCCGAAACCATTTTGTCTTGACAGTCGCCATAATCGCCTGAACACACCTCAATGACTGTGGAGAAAATTATAATATAATTGGTTGATTCAATTCAAATTTTAAATTCTTACTAAAATCGGCTGGATTGTAATGTGTGGGACAAGTTATGCCCAAAGTTGATAAATATGGGACTGCATCCGGGCCGTAGCCTTGATATGTGCATTGTCCTGATGATATTACGTAAACTTTATCGAATAATGAGAATAATTTGGCACTTGGTGTGTGGATTGAGCATATCACAGTACGACCTCCAGCGGCTAATTGTTTGAGGAGGGACACGCATTGGGAGCAAGACAAGTCGTCCAAACCGCTAAAAGTATAACGAGGAGATTAAATTTATATTACGGATTAGTAACAATACTAAATAGAGTGTCGTAACATGTTTAAAATAGAGAAATATTTGAATTTTGATAAGAAATAGTGATAATACAGTAGACACAAACAAATTAAGTCAGTTTTTCATAATTTGGTATTCAGTTTCTCAAAACAAAGAGCAGTTATTTAATTGCGCAACCAACTGAATCGGCCGCAAAAAAATTTGCGGCCGCTATGTAGGTATACTGAATTAATTAATGCGAATATCCACGTCTCGTCTGAATTTAGGAGGTTTAAAGTAAAACAAATAGCGCATTATCAGTTCGTTTTTAAATTTTTTGTAATAAAAACAGCTTCTCAATATCTTCTTTTCACACAGGACTATTCACTCTCAAAACCAACCGTTTGCTTGCCGTATATGAATATATATCTGCTTCAACAATGAAACTTTAAAATTTCGAAAACAAATAGAAAAATATTTTTTCAAATAGAGGTTTAAATTTCTAATATTGGTATTTAAAAAAATAATTTAAGTTCGAGATGCGTTTAAATATGAGAAGAATTTAAACAACTCGGATTGTTCATGTCTTTCTAATGTTTAAGGATCTCTAGTGCCTAAATTGTTAGAGATAAAAATATCGCTTCGCTAATTTTTTTATGCAAAATTTAATTCTCTACAACTTTTTCCTTTAACATTTTTTTGTATCTTTGACAGTTTGCGAAACGTTTTAAAATAAAACCGTATTTCACAAATGTCAAATTTTTAATATTTTTTTAAATTAAGAATTTAATCCCCTATATGACAGCTGTTTTTATATAATTAATTTTGTAATTGTTGATTTAATTAAATTAAGTCAATTAACTTTAATTCATCAAAGCTAATGCTCTTTCTCTCTTGAATGTTTATATGTGAGTCCGGGCCGGCGAGTGAATACTCTTTTATATTGTTTTACTTCGTATTTTCGAGTTTTTTAAGATTGGACTGATTTTTTTTTAATCTTACTGTTTTGTCACAAAATGTTTTTTTCAAAAATTTTTCAAAAAACCTAGGTTTTAAATTTTTCTTTTGCTCTTCCTCTTTTACTAATCTTCGTTTCTCAAGCTCTTCTAGAATCTTTAATCGATGTATTTTGTCTTCTTCTAGAATTTTGTGGTTACCTTTTTTTCCACGAAAATCGTTTTTCGAATTCTTCTAGAAACAACTGTTGTTCTAAAATTTTCTTTTGCCTTTATTTTCTTTCAGAAAGAATCTTTCTATTTCTTCTAGGATTCTTTTTTGCTTTTAATTTTCGACCAATCGTTCTTCAAACTCTTCTAGAAACTTCAATCGACCTCTTTTCACTTATACCACTTGTAAAGAACAGCTAGAGGCACAAGAATCTAAAACTTGCTAGGATTTTTTGTTGCTGTTTTTTTACAAAATGTCTTTTTCACATTCTTCTAAAAACCTCTGCAAACCTTTGCTTAAAAACCTTTGCTTCTCTATTTCTTTCAGACAGCATATTTCTACTTCTAGAATTATCTTTTCTTCTTTCTTTTTTACCAGTCGTTTTTCAAACTCTTAAAAAACTTAGTCGACGTCTTTTAATTTCTTCTAGAATTTTGTGGTACCTTTTCTTCTTCAAATTTTTTTATTCTAAAATTTTCTTTTGTTTTAGGCAGAATCTTTCTATTCTAGAATTTTTTGCTCTTAGTTTTCTACCAATCGTCGTTTTTCAAAGTCTTCTAGAAACGTCAATCTACTTCTTTCAATTTATAGAATTTCCTGTCGCTGTTTTGTCCACAATTTTTTTTTACATTCTTCTAAAAACCTCTGTAGTGCTTCTAAAATCCATCTTTGATTTTCTTTTTCTTTCAGACAGCATATTTCAACTTTTAGAATGATATTTGCTCTTCCTTTTTTACCAATCGTTTTACAAACTCTTCTAAAAACTTTAGTCAACGCCTTTTAATTACTTCTAGAGTTTTGTGGTTCCCTTTCTTCTTCAAAATCATTCTTCCAGTTTTTTATAAACTTCTGTTATCTAGAAATTCTACTTTGTTTGTCTTTTTCTTTTAGACAATATTATACTACTTCTTCTAGAATTGGTTTCTGCTCTTTTTTACTAATCGTCGTTTTTCAAACTCCTCTAGTAACTTTTGGAATTTCATATTGAAATTCTTCTAAAGAGCTCTGTAGTTTTCTAAAATGAGGATTTTACCTTTATTTTTCTTCCAGACAGCATTTTATCAATATTTCTCTACCAATCGCCGTTTATCAAGCATGCCTCTAGAAAGTCGACATCTTTTAACTTATTCTAGAATTTCCGACGTTCTTTTTTTGTCAAAATTGTTTTTCAAATTTTTATAGAAACCTCTGTTGTTTAATAAAATTTCTCCCTTTACTTTTCATTTTCTTCCGGACAGCATTTTTCACTTCTACTATAATTTCCTTTTGCTTTTCCTTTCCTACCAATCGTCGTTTTTCAAGTTCTTCTACAATTTTTTGGCGCTTTTTTGCCAAAATTGTCTTTTTTAATTTCTTTTACCGAAAAAACTCGTTATCCTAAAACCTTCCTTTGTTTTTCATTTTTTGCAGATAGATTTTTCGCTCTTCGTTTTCTACCAATCGTCGTTTCTCATATTCTTCTTTTTCCTCCAATCTTCACTCGCTCTTTTAAATTTCAAAATAATTTCAAAAAAAAAAACTGCATAATTACCAAAAAGTGCGAGGGAAGTACTCAACCGAAAATTGAGAAGATTCATCAGAATTTTTAATTTTGTTTATGTACCAAATTTTATAATAATCGGTTAAGGCGGTTAGGTCAAAAATTAATAGATTTATTTTTTTAAACAATGAAGAGGTCTAATCTAATAGTTAGTCTAACCTAGAATCATCAAGCTGACAATTTTTTTTTGGAAAACAAAGCTTTAGTATTAGTTATTACATACTTTAGTATAGAGATCTGTTTCTAGAGATCTGGCATTGTAAATTAGACATTTTTCCTTGTTTTACCAAATTGCGTTTTACTATTAATTTTTAATAAAGAATCTTTGAAGTCGATAATTTTGTGGCAAATTCAAAGCGTTTTTTTAGTAAAAATTAAAAGTTGATAACAAAAAGCAGGATGGTAAGACATAAGGAAAAGTGTTTAACTTACAATACCAAAAACAGAATTTTTTTGGTAAATAAATAACAGGCCTGGGTGTGAAATTCTGGAGCCCTGTTTTATTAAAAAAATTGTCAGCCTGATATTCGAAACATTTTTTTAATTTTAAATTATTTTTTTATTATTATAACCCTTTCATTATTTTGAAATAATATCGTAATTTATTGTTTTTTATATCCAACTTTGAAGGCCCATAATTTTGTTATCACTCGAGATAAGACAAATTTTTTTTGCAGATTTTCATCTTTTGAATATAGTTTTGAATCACGCTATACATTAGATTATTATTCTGTTTACTTTCGGAATATACTGTATATATGAAAAAAGTTTCTATATTTACAAAAATATTTTTTTCTTTCGATAAAATCATAAGTGACTTGACTTTGCGTGTTATTAGTAGATATTCCGTTTTTTAATGATGTTATATCATGGACAATTAATCTAATCAAAAACCCACTAATGATGTTACCTCATGTCTAGCAATATTTTATTATTACGTATCGGTAATACCTGCAGTATTGTTTCAATAAAAATTCAAGGTTTTCTAATAATAAAAAATTTGAGTGACTTTCGGGTGCATTGCGTGTACATTACAGGACAATATAAGTGCCCCCATTAAAATAATTATTGTCTTATCGAAGGTTGTTTTTTCCCTGTTTTAATTAGTCGACTTTGCGCATACAATTATCTACTCACGTTGTTGGTTCGTCCAAGAAAAGTACAGGTGGATTATTCAGCAATTCCAAAGCGATTGATAACCGTTTCCGTTCACCTCCCGACAATTTATTCGTATGTGTATTTCTCGTATTACTCAACCTTAACAATTCTAAAATATCTGAAATCTAAAAAAGCCTTAAATCCTGAACACACCCCCCTTAATACTAACAATTCGTGATTTATCCTCAACGGAAATATTTTTATTTAGTTTTAAATTAGCAGCGATCATCATCGCTTCTTCAACACTCAACAAAGGTTGTATAAGATCTTCTTGCATAATATACCGAGCGATTTCCCGAAATTCTTTTAGATTTCTCGGCTCACCGTTGATTAGAATTGTGCCGGTGGCTTCACGACATCTGAAACAGATTTTGCAATCGTTTGGTGATAAAACACCAAGAAAACGTACTTGTAACCAGCGAGGATATTCAGAAGAGTACTTTTACCAGACCCGGAAGGTCCAAGAATTGCGGTCAATTGGCCAGAACGAAATTTGCCACTAATACTGCGGAGGATCAGCTTAGAACCTGAAACACCAAATTAGCAACTTGATTCAGAGGGATTTTTAAAAACTTATTTCTAAAATTATCTTCAAAACATGCTAGTGGGGCTTTTAGGGCTTTTTCAAAATGTGTGTGTCGAGCTTTAGTAATAACCAAGTGATATTTCCACTCGTTACTAGATGGAGCCACATTCAAATAAAGCGCAATCTAGTAGCGAGTAGCTGCGACAATATCGATTTTGAATAGTTTATCACGTGGCAAACCTAGTAAATTGCAGGCGAGCCGCGTACAACATGCGTTTTAATTTTTTTAAATTTGGACTCTCATTTGTACGTATAAAGCTTTTTGTTTCTAATGGTTCAAACTTACTAAATCAGTAATTAATTACACGACATTAATCTTCTACTAATATAACGTTTCTAAACCTTTAAACCCTTTCAATTCAGAAAGCGCACATTTTCACTTCTTTTTGAGCGAGAATAGTCCAAAATAGAACTACTTCAGCAGCCCTGTGTCTCTATTGTCGCTCAGTACCTTATCGGCAGAAGTCTTGAGCCCTTTCTAAAGCAAATTTAAATATAAATTGTTTAATTCCGGATTTTTTTGGTCAAATAACACTAAAAACAATTCAAATCAATAATCTTGAGGAGTTTAAATAAGATTTTAAAACCATGGCTCAAAAGTAACTAAAGCAGTAATTACACGAATCTTCTACTGATACAACGCTTCTACACTCTTAATTCTTTCAACTCACAAAAGGCACATTTTGAGCCCTTTTTGAGCAAGAAAAGTTCGAGAATCGAGCTTTTTATGCCTATT
The DNA here is from genome assembly GCA_029207805.1 of Tribolium confusum. Taxonomy (NCBI): domain Eukaryota; kingdom Metazoa; phylum Arthropoda; class Insecta; order Coleoptera; family Tenebrionidae; genus Tribolium; species Tribolium confusum. The sequence continues at coordinate 18,494,886 of JALGAY010000005.1, forward strand.
ATGAGTGATATCCCGAAATAGAACTACAGCAACCCCGTGTCTTCAATGAAGCTCAGTACCTTATCAGCCGAAACGTTGAGACCTTTCTAAGTCAAATTTAAATATAAATTGTTTAATTCTGCTTTTTTTGGTCAAATAATACTATAAGAGTTGAATTCAGTACTCTTGAAGAGTTTAGATAAAATTAATTACACGACACGAATCTTCTACTGATACAACGCTTCTAAACTCTTAACTATTTCAATTCACAAAGGACACATTTCGAGCTCTTTTTGGGTAAGAATGGTCCGAGAATAAAGCCACTTATTGTGGATGATCTCCCGAAATAGAACTACTTTAGCAGCCCCGTGTGTCTCTAATAACGCTCAGTATCTTGTCGTTCGACGTCTTGAGCCCTTTCTAAAGTAAATTTAAATAAAAATTGTTAATTTTTTTCTCAAATAACATTAATAACAGTTAAAATCAATAATTTTGAAGAGTTTAAATAAGATTTTAAACCATGGCTCAAAGTAGCTGAAGCAGTAGTTACACGACACGAATCTTCTACTGATACAACGCTTCTAAACTCTTAACCATTTCTATTCGCAAACGACACATGTTGAGCCCTTTTTGGGCAAGAAAAGTCCGAGAATCGAGCTCTTTATGTTTATTGTGGATGACCTCCCGAAATAGAACTACTTCATCAGCCCTGTGTCTCTAATGACGCTCAGTACCTTATCTGAGCCCTTACTCAATCAAATATAATATACATTGTTTAATTACGTTTTTTTGGTCAAATACCACTAACAGCAGATCAGTTCAATCATCTTGAAGAGTTTAAATATGATTTTAATACCAGTGAAAAAATATGGCGGCGAATACCTGTTTAATCGGTCAAAAATCGAAAAATGAATAAAATTCATTTATTTAAGAACTAAAAGACTTCAAAGAGTTGATACTCATTTGTAAAAAAAGTCTGTTTGTCTGTTTGTTTTGACATACTCATAAAATGACAGTTAATTTTCTACTCTATTGTTAAACAATGCTGTAGTATTTCTCATCAGAAGTGTTTTCATTGATTCGCTATCACACTTTCATTAGTTGGTCAATATCAGCATAAAATCACTTTCAATTGCAAAAATATAGGAGCGGCTCGAAGTACCATTTAAATTTAAATCTTTTCAAATTGAAAATTTTCAAAAAATGCTTTTGATTAAGTAAAGATTCACAGTCAACGACAATGATCGTCAAATCACTCTTTTAAAAACATTTATTAAATTTCTCCAAGACTTATTCCTATTCTCAACATTTTTCTTGTTCTTTTTTCTTTTCTGCATTCATCTTTTTGTTCTTTTCTTTCAGTCACAAGTTTTCTTATTTTTCGTCTTCTTATTCTGGTTTTTCAAGGCTTTCTGAAACATTTTTTTATATTATAGACTTTTCTCTTTTGTATTTTTGTAGATAAAACATAATGAGTGATATGCATAAAGAGTAGCAAAAGCTTTTAATAGCTAAAGGTCATTTTGTATTTATATACCGATATCTGTCTCTTTTCAAAGCATAAGCTATATTCCATAGGAATATAGACAACAATGTGTTGAAAAGAGACAGACAACGGTATATAAATAAAAAACAGAATATAATTATTTCTTTTCAGCAAATAGTATAGTATTTGCTAAATATTTATGCATTTTACCGATTATTTCTTTTAATAGAAGTTTTTCTTGGCCTTTTTTTTAGAATATTCTTCTGTTTTTCTAAACTCTTGCTTGTTTTTCTTCTTTCTTTTTTAGCCGTTGTTTTATTAAAGTAAATATTGTCTGTTTCTTTTGGCATATTCATGAAATTACAGTTAATTTTCTACACTCTATTTTTAAACAGTGCTGCAGTATTTCTCACCAAAAGTGTTTTCACTGTTTCACTATCACTAACATACTTTCACTAATTCGTCAATATCAGCATAAAATCACTTCCAATTCCAAAAATTAGAGGAGCTAGCTCGAGGGACCATTTAAATTTTAAACTTTTTGTTATGACCAGGTTTGCTGTCAAAAAGCAGAATTTTCAAAAAATATTTTTGATTAAACAAAAACTGATAGCCAATTGGCAAGGCTATCAAATATCTCATTCAAAAACATCTATTAAACTCGTAAATTTCTCAAAGATTTTCTCCTGTTCTCTATATTTTTCTTTTCTACATTTATCTTTTTCTTTTAATCCTGTTTTTCCTAGGTTTTTCTGGGTTTTTTCAGTCGTAAGTTTTCTTATTCTTTATCTTCTTATTATTGTTTTTCAGTGCTTTCTGGAAATTTTCTTTCAAATTATTGAGACTACTTAGAATATTCTTCTATTTTTCTAAACTATTGCTTGTCTTTTATCTACATTCTTTTTCAGCCGTCATTATTTTAAAAAAGGTAAATGTTATCCTTTTTTCGACATACGCATAAAATGACAGTCAATTTTTCACTGTTCTGCATTATTTCTCGCAAAAGTTTTTTCACTGACTCACTATCACTATCACACTTTCACTAATTGGTCAATATCAGCAAAAATCACTTGCAATTTCAAAAATCAATTTTAGAAGCTCGAAGGACCATTTACCTTTTAAACTTTTTGTTATGTCCAGGTTAACTTACAGAAATTAAATTTTCAAAAAATGGTTTTGATTAAAAATCTATAAAAATATAAAATAAAAACATCAAAGATTTTCTGCTGTTCTCTATGTTTTTCTTGTTCATTTTTGTTTTCTATACTCATTTTTTCCCCTTCTAATCCTGTTTTCGCTAGGTTCTTCTGTTTTTTTTTCTTTCAGTTGTAAGTTTTTTATACTTTGTTTTTGATTTTAGTTGTTTGTCAGGGCTGTATTGGCAATATTTTTTTATATTATAGAGACTCATTTTGCTTTTTTCTATATAAAACAAGATATTTTTTTATTAACAGTTTCTCTTTCTTTTTAAAATAAAGGTCTGTTTTTCTAAACTCTTGCTTGTCTTTTTTCTTCTTTCTATTTCAGACGCCTTTCTTTTTTTTTAAAAAAAAAGGTAAATGTTATCTTTCTTGACAAACGCCTAAAATGACAGTTTTCTTATTCTTCTAGTTATCGTTTTTTAAGCCTTTCTGAAATTTCTTCTGTTCTTTACCTTTTTTCTTTCAGAATTATTTTAAGTCTATTTAAGCCTATTATTTAAATTTTTTATTATTTTTTCTCCTTTCTCTTCCAGTCTATTTTGGGGGGGTCCTTCTTAAATATTTTTTTGTTGTTCTGTTTCATCTAAACGTATTCTTGTCATTTTGTTCGAGTTTTTTAAATTGCTAAATCCGGCTCAAAGGACCAACCGAATTTTCGATTTAATCACGTTTTCTTATGGCCAGGTTCACTTTCAAAAAGCAAAACTTTCAGAAAACGTTATTTTTATTATGATAAATTTTGCTAAAACCAGGTCACTTGGAAAAAATCAATTTAAATTGATTTTGATAGTTAATAAGCTCTGTTTGACTTAACGAGCCTTGGAAATTGGAAATATCCATCTATTTGTGACTGGTACGTTTCGAAAATTAACCAATCTCAAATGAATATATCTGATTTTTAAAGCTTATTAGTTTCTGTATTAAAAAAAGCAAACAAAAATTATTAAATATTTAAAACTAAACTAATAAAGACTTGAAATTTGGGTGATAATTTTTTTTACTTATATCGAACCATATGAGCCTATTATAGGATCATAAAAATTGGAAAATATCCAAAATAAGAATCACTTTATTCATTCCTCAAAATTGCTGAATCCGGCTTGAAGGATCAATCGAATTCGCAGCCAACTGCTTCACTAGAAAACAAACAATTGTTTTTGCTAAAACCAAGCACACTTCCTTTCTATTCTTTTTTATTTACGCCAATTTATGTCTAAATAATACAGGAAGTTAATAACATTCTATTGTGACCATAATTTAAAATAATTAATAAATAAATAAAACAGAAACTTCTTCAGAAAAATTTTGGAGAATAGTCACTGCAGGTAAAGAGATAAGAAGACCCTCCGACTCATTCATAAATGGTCGGCTTTAACCCAAACTTCATAAATCATTAATTTTTTATTACTCTATTGTTAAAACTATTTTACAACCAAAGCCAATATTTTTAAATAAGTGCACCGACTTTACAAAAAATTGTCAAAAAAAAAATTGCGTTTATAATTGTGATTTGGGCGTGTTGGACCGAAGGCCGAACTAAAGAGCTCATGGAGAAGCGCCAGAGGCGGCTTGTTTCTGATTAGTAATTAATTAAAGGATGCGTTTATTAGAAGTGATTTTATTTGAGGGCAGCAGAAAGGGCCCTTATTTTATTCTGCTACCATAATTTCTTATACACCCGCAAATCAGGGCGTATTTTTTCATTATAGCCCTTAAACTTACTTATCAATACTGTCACATAAATACAATTTTTTTCTACTTTTTATTTAAAGAAATATTAAAAGAGCAATGACACCATTATGGTGTCTCCAGAAATAAAAAAGCCGACTATTTTTATTTCAGTTATTAACATAATTTTCGCTAAATTAACCGGAATTTTAATCATCTTTTTATTTAAAGAATCAAAACAAACACGTTTTACGGGCCTAATCGTCACTAATAGCCTTCGCGAATAAAAAAGCCCTCTATATCGGGCTTAATACCCTTTATTATGCCCTTAATACATAGACAACTATTGAAATGATGAAAGAGTCAACAGAAACGTTCTGTTGGCACCTGAGATAAGTTTTTCTGTGTGTGGCCTAATCACGTCGAAAAGGTCAGTGCTACTAACCGCAAATCATAAACTCAACAATGCAACTTTTTGTCGTTATGACAGCCCTCAGGCTTTTAAGCTTTCACTAATAGAGTTGCGGTTTCTTAAATAAACAGTTGATAAATGTAAATAGCAAAACCCTTTCTTTGCACTTTCACGCAATATTTTTTTTTCCTAATCAGCCAAAATTAGTCCACGAGATAACTGAGACAGTTCCGGTCATTTCGTGTATTTGTGTGAGTTTAAAGGTCAAAACAATTGTCAACAAACTTAACAAACAAGCAATTCGACTATCTTTTTACACTAATTTGTTCCAGCCGACTAAATAATAGCCAACCTTGATACTTTCTAATAAAGCATTGAATTTGCGAATTTTGACCTAGACCTGTAGCCTAAGCACCCCGCTAGGTGTCTCCAAAAATCAATCAAGTGCGAATTTTCGAATTGCACAAATCGTAATTTCACCGACGTTTATTGTTAAATACCTGAGTTCGTTGCCCTCGTGAACTCAACCACAATGTATCTCAGAATTTGGGTCAATTAAATGAATTCGAACTGCAAAATGACTCCAAACTTGACCTCCATGTTTATCACACTATTAACATAGATAGGAAATGTAAACAATTTTTGGAAAATTTTTGCGAAACGAAAAATTTGTTACGCATCACTGTATTGATAATTAAAAGTGTTTCGTTAATAGAAGTTTGCAGTTGCATGGAATTTCGAAACTTCTGTGCTAGAATGTATGAAGAAATTTTATTTTCTAAAAGAAAAAACAACGGACAATTGATTTTTTGCGATGGTAATGAACTTGGGACTGTGTAATTATGTAATGACATATTGTGTAAATTTTTTTACTAAACTTGTTTGCTGATAGTAAACAAAAAATTTTCTCTTTATAGTTTATATAATTTTTGACGTCATACTTCAATCTAGATCCATGATTACCAAGCCTAATATGTTTTTGAGAATTGCCCGAAGCTCTAAAACTTTAAAAAGTCTTCCCTGTCTACAAAAGACACTTTCATATAAAAACAAGCAAATACTGAGGCCTAATACACTTATTTTCTAAAACTTTTTTGCCCAATTTTCTATCTAATTTGTTTTTTATAGAGTTGCCTGCGGCTGTAAGACTTTGAGAGGTCTTTCCTCTCTACAATAGGTACCTTTATAAAAAAAAAGGGCAAAAACTCTACGTGTACCGCCAATGTTGAAGCCTAAAACACATATTTTCCAAAAATTTCTTGCCTGATTGTAAATTTTATGTTTTTTAGAGTTACTTGGGGCTCTAAGACTTTGAAACTCTTCCCTCTCTACCTTTATGGAGTACCTTCATATAAAAAAAAGAGCGGAGACCCTACGTGTATCACCGAAACTGAAGCCCAAGACACTTATTTTCCAAAAATTTTTTGCCTGATTGTATATTTAATACATTTTTTTGAGTTGTCCGGGGCTTTAGAACTTTGAGAACTCTTACTTCTCTACAATATATACCTTTAGAAAATAAAAAAGCAAAAACTCTAAGCGTACGGCTGAAATTGAGGCCTAAAACACTTATTTTAAAAAATTTTTGCCTGCTTGTATATTTAATGTTTTTTAGAGTTACCAAAGGCTCTAAGACTTTGAAAACTCTTCCCTCTCTACCTTTATATAGTACCTTTATATAAAAAAAGGGCGGAGACACTATGCGACAGAGACCTTATTTTCCAAAAAAAAAATTTTTCCTGATTGTATATCTAATACGTTTTTTTTAAAATTGCCTGGAGCTCTAAGACTTTAAGAGGTCTTTCCTCTCTACAATAGATGCATTTGCATATAAAAAAAAGGGCACATACCCTACGCGTATCACCGAAATTGAGGCCGAATACACTTATTTTCCAAAACATTTTTGCCTAATTTTGTATATAATATGCGTTTTAGAGGTTAGAGGTGCCCGGCGCTCTAAGACTTTCAGAACTCTTTCTTCTCTACAATAGGTACCTTTGTAAAAAAAAAGAGCGTATACCCTACGCGAACCGCCGAAGTTGAGACCTAATACACTTATTTTCCAAAAAATAATTGCCTGATTGTAATATTTAATGTTTTTTAAATTTACTCGAGGCTCTAAGCCTTTGAAAACTCCTCCCTCTCTACCCTTATATAGTACCTTTATATAAAAAAAAGGGCGGATACCCTACTCGTACCACAGAAGCTGAGGTCTAATACACTTATTTTCCAAAAAAAATTTTCTGATTGTATATCTAATATGTTTTTTTAGAATTGCCTGGGGTTCTAAGACTTTGAAAACTCTTTCCTCTCTACAATAGGTACGTTTATTCAAAAAAAAAAGGGCAAAAACTCCAAGCGTACCGTTCAAGTTAAGGCCTAATACACTATTTTCCAAAAAAAATTTTACCTGATTGTATATCTGTTTTTTAGAGTTACCCGGGGCTCTAAGACTCTTCTTTTTCTGCAGTAGGTACCTTTATAAAAAAAAATAAAGGGCGAAGACCTCAAGCGTACCGCCGAAGCTGAGGCCTAATTCCAAAAATTTTTGCTTGATTCTAATCTGTTTTTTAGAGTTGCCAGGGGCTCTAAGACTTTGAGAACTCTTCCTTCTCTACAATAGGTGCTTTTATAAAAAAAAAGGGCGCAGACCCTACGCAAACCGCCGAAGTTAAGGCCTAAAACACTTATTTTCCATTTTTTTTTTGCTTGGTTGTATATCTAAAACGTTTTTTGGGATTGCCCGGGACTCTAAGACTTTAAGAGTTCTTCCTTCTTTCGATAGGTACTTTAATAAAAAAAAAGGGCACATACCCTACGCGAACCGCCGAATTTCAGGCCTAATACACTTATTTTCCAAAAATTTTTTGCCGAATTATATATCTAATATGTTTTTTGAGTTGACCAGGACTCTAAGACTTTGAAGGCTCTTCCCTCTTGACTTCCCTTTCTAAAAAAAAGGGCGACAACCCTACGCATATCGCCGAAGTTGCGGCCTAATTCCAAAAATTTTTTTCCTGATTGTATAAAACATTTTTCAGATATTTACGTCACAGATTCTAATATTTTCCTCAAGTGCTTCAAGCTATTTTAGCACCAGGATTTAATACTTTATTTATTTTGAAAGCAGGAAGCTTGTATTACGCTACAAAATTTTTTCGGAATTATTTAACGAACAATAATGAATTGTTAAGTAAAAAACCTCGTATCATTCTTGTTTTTAGTCCTTGAATTAAAAACGTAAAATTGGGGTTGATAGTGCGCTCACCTTTACGTCCTTGCGGAACTGTATATGTCAAATCCTGAAACTCGATCTCAACCGCTGGCCTTTGTGGCATATACAAAATATTATTTTTGGAAATTTCTTCAAGATTTTCATCCATTTTTTTTACTTTCACTACATATATTTAATATTAAATTCTAACCGGTTATAAACGGCGAAAGTTAGTCATGAGATAATCAATCCGAACTTAAAAACATTCAACGATCGACTGGCTAAGGAGGATGGACTCGGTTCTCGGTTGGAAATACAACATTGAGAAACCCCTCTTTTGTGGCTCAGCTGCGAGCTTGGCTACAACTGACTCATTTTAAGCACGTTATTAGAACACATGCGCTATTGCTTGTTTATTTACATTTAAATGACGAGGCATGTTATTGGGGGCGGCTTGACCTCATCTACTTAATTACAAGAGAATCCTTTCAGTGCACTAAACGGAATAACACCAGAATTTGGGGTTAGAGCATCTGGTTGCCTGGTTCTAAGGTTGACGACCTAACGATCGTCTCGGGAAGACCTTAGGGGATTTTTTTTTACACAACAACGACCAGTGGCAACAAAAATTCATTTATCATGTCAATTTCTACAATGACTAGAATTTTTTTTATCGATTCTAATTAATTTATTTTTATATTCAGGGCTAGATTAGCATCTAAAAAAAATAATTTAAAGATAAAAAATATAATAAATAATTTTAAAAGATTTTTATTTATTGTTATTATGCAAGTATTTTTGTTTGTTTGGTAATGACACTTTAATTACATTAATCAAGTTACATTGTCAAATGTCATGCCAATGTCAAATTAGAATTAATGATCATCTGTCAGTAATTTTTTTTTCTTTTGAATGATTTTTTAAATTATAAATTGTTAACGCTAAATTAGTCATAGGTAAGCTTATATGGGAGTACATTATTCTAGGAAAATGTGTGGGTTCTTCAACCTCTTCAATGCAAATGACGGTATTTAATTCTATTTCACAAACATAACCACAGCTCTTGTTTCATTTAAAATCACGTTCTTCATTTAACTGTGATTTTGATCCGGCTCGAAGGACCAAATAAATTTTTTATTTATCACGTTTTTGAAAAGCAGAATTTTTAAACCAAATCCACTCGAAAAACAAGTAATGTGACGTTTGATAGTCTCAGCTAATCGCTGCAGACAAAATTTGTTAGCATGTAGTTGCTAAAATTCTTAAAAAATCTTGTCATAACCCGAGTTTTTTTTTTGTTAATTTTCTATCCTTGATTGACGAGTGAAGATCGGTATAATTGGGTAGAGTGACAATAGTGGCACAATTGCTGAATCCGGCTCGAAGGACCAAATAGCCAAACCTTAATCAATGATTAAGCACAATTTTAGTAAATTATAATATTATCTGAAGACGAAAACGGCCGCTTCCGAAACGTTATAATAAAACTATAAAAAATATTCCACAAATCATTCTCCAACCTCCAAGAAAACTAGCCTCAAAATAAAAGAATTAACAGTTTACAATTTGCGAAGTGTTGGCTTTATTTTAAAACGCTGCGCAAAACGTCAAAGCTACAACAAAAGTTGTAGAGAATTAAATTTTGTCATAAAGTTCCTAAAACAATATTTTTATCTTTAATAATTTAAGCTTGAGAGTTAAACTACTCGGGTTTCAACTGTTTCTTATGTTTAAGCGTCTCTAGTGCCTAAACTGTTAGTTAACCTGAGATAAAAATATTCTCTTCCAAACTTTATTACACAAAATTTCTCTATATGGTAGTCTCTCTCTCTTTAGACTCACATTTTTGAACGGCAAGGAAGAAGCTGGCCCTCACAATTAGAATAGTTCTGTTATTAATAAAATTTTTGTTATAACACTAGGTTATAATTGCTAGGCTTGAAGGACCAATTGAATGAGAGCGCAGCTCGAGTTAATCAAGTGTCAGTGAAAAAGTTTTCTTTAACTTGTTGTAACGCTCTTTTTTTGCAACTAAACACTAAAAATTGTAATCAAGTTGTAAAAATTTGATCAAATCTGACTAGCTGAATCACGTTTGATTTCCAAAAATTGTTGAATCAGGCTCAAAGAATCTGAAATTTTTACTTAATCACGTTTTGTTATGGTCAGATTTATTTCCAAAAAACGCTTTTCACAGCCAACGAACCACTAGATAATTCGTCACTACTGTAAAAAATCATTTTTAATTCCAAAAATTTTTGCTCTGGCTCGGAGGACCAAATAAATTTTTAACTTATCACGTTGTAAAAAAGCAGATTTTTGAAACTGAATCCACTTGGAAAACAATTAATTTGCTGCATACAAAATTTGTTAGCAGAGAGTTGCTAAAATTCTTAAAAATTCTGTCATAACAAAAGTTTTTTTCTGTTAATTTTCTATCCGTGATTGACCAATAAAGATCGGTATAATTGGGTAGATAGTGGCACCAGTGGAACAATTACTAAATCCGGCTCGAAGGACCAAGTGATCAAATCAAACTCACACAAAAATATCGGAGAAAGAGAAACAGTATCAGCTGAAATAAATTAAATTTTATTAAATTATAAATAGCGAAATCAATTAAACAAAAAATACTGAATTTTTAATATTTCTTATTTGAAAAAAAAACAAAGAGTTACAAGAACATTAAAAAAATGAACGTTTTGTTTCTTACCCTCGGCACTGAGATTTAAAAGATAGTTTTCTTGAAAATGGCCGTTTTTAAAATGTAAAACATATCTTAAACAACAATTAAGCACAATTATAATAAATTATAATATTATCTGAAGACGAAAACGGCCATTTCCGAAACGTTCTAATAAGACTTTCAAAGGATTTTCCAGTCTCTAAGAAAAGTAGCCTCAAAATAAAAAAATTTAAAGTTTGAAATTTGCGAAGCACTGACTTTCTTTTAAAACGCTGCGTAAACAGTCAAAGCTTTTTATCTCTAATTGTTTAGACTCGAGAGTTAAACAAACTGGGTTTCAACTCATTCTTATCTTTAAGCGTCTCTAGTGCCTAAACTGTTAAAAATATCTCCTCGCAAACTTTATTACATAAAATCTCTGTCTAACCCCAAATCTTTGCACCATAACTCACAATCAGAATACTCCTGGTATAATAAAATTTTTGTTATAATTCTAATTTTTTTGTTAATTTCTTATCACTAATTGACCAATTAAAATTGAAAAATTAGTTAGGTATACTTCTAAAAATTACTAGATCCGGCTTGAAGACCATCTGAATGAGGGCGTAGCTCGAGTTAGTTAAGCAAATGAGTGAAAAAAGTTTTTTTTAAGTTGTTGTAACGCACTTTTTGCATTTTTTGCAACTAAAGACTAAAAATTGTAATCAAGTTGTAAAAATTTGACCAAATTTGACTAGCTGAATCACATTTGATTCCCAAAAATTGTTGAATCAGGCTCAAAGGATCTGAATTTTTCACTTAATCACGTTTTGGTATGGCCAGATTCATTTCCAAAAAACGCTTTTCACAGCCAACGAACCACTAGATAATTGGTCACTACAGTAAAAAATCATTCATAATTCTAAAAATTTTTGAATTTTTTGCTAAAACTAAGACCAAATTAGCTTTCAGTTGGTCACTTTTTTCTAAACTTTATTATATCACGCGATTTTATTTTTAAATTATTGACCAATGGAGATTTGTATAATTTGATAGTGACATAATGCTTGGCCAATGCCGGCTGGAAAATTGCCCGATCCGGCTCGAAGGACCATTTCAAATTTTTAACTTAAATCACCTTTGTTATAATATATAAGTTATAACGAGGAGGTAAATATCGAAAAAGCAACATTTTCAAAAAACGCATTTCTCTGAACAGATATTGAGTCAACTGCTCCAAATTATTGTTTATTAAAACCAAGCCGCCTTGAAAAAAATAAAAAACAATTGAATTTGACATTTATTAACCTCAGCAATGTCTCAGCCAACTAACAAGTCAATGATCGTTTTAGACACTTTTGGGACTGCTACCTGAAATTAAAACCGCGTTAACCTTGAATTGATAAACATTTTATAACCTTTGTCATAACACGCATTTGTTTTTCTTTTCTCGTTAATTTCTTATCATTTATTGAACAATTACCGGTTTAATTCGAGATGCGATTGGCTAGTAGCGGCAACATTTTTTAAAAAAATTTGACTCGAAGGACCAGTTGAATAAATCTTAATCACGTTTATGGCCAAGTTGACTTTCAAAAAATATTTTTTGTGTGAATATTCACAGCCAACTGCTTTAATTAAATAGAAAACAGCAAATGTAATTTGACACTTCTTCAAAACTTCAAAAAACAAATTTTTGGATTTTTAGCTAAAATTAGGACCAACTGAACCTTTGATTAAAAAAAATTGAAGCCAAACTAGCCTTCATCTGTATAAGAAATTTTTAAAAATCTTTTACAACACGCGATTGATTTTTTTGTTCAATCTCAAAAATAGCTGGATCCGGCTCGAAGGACTAATTAACCAAATTTTTTATTTTATCCCGTTTTATTATTTTTTTTCTGCAAATATTAACGAACAAATATTAACAGCTAACTGCGCTTTAATTGGAAATAAACAATTTTTTTGTCAAAACCAAGCCTCGTTTAAAAAAAAATCAAGAAAAACTAAATTTGACATTCAATAACTTTAGTAAACTAATAAATTAACAATTGCTGTAGGCAAATTTGAATTTTTAACTAAAATTATGTTCAGGTTAGTCCTCTGTTGGTAATGTTTTCAAAAATATTGTTATAACATGTGGTTGCTCTTGTTTACTGTTTTTGTTAGTTTCGTTTGAATAATTGATTAGTCTAGATCGTTATAATTCCCATAATAATTGACTAATATTGACAAAAATTCGTTCAATACCAACAATTTCTGTCTCGAAGGACCACTTGAATGAGGACGTAGCTCGAGTTAAACAGAAAGATAAAAAAAACTTTTTAACATTGTTTTTATAGTGATAATGACAAATTTGAGGCATTTTTTTAAATCTTGTAAAAAACGTTTGTTTTTTTCGGTAGTTTCTTGGCACTTTTTATTAGTTTTAGAAACATTTTTCTTTTTTCATAATTTCGGTATAGTTGGGTAGTGGCATAATAGACCAAAATTGCTAAAAAAATCACCTTCAATTCAAAAAAATTTTGGAACCGGCTCGAAGGACCAATTAAATTTTTGCTTAATCACGTATTAACTACCAATTTTTTTTGCCAAAGCCAAGACCACTTGAAACAGTCTATAAAAATTGCATTTGGCATTTAAAGTTCTCAATCTGCAGCCAAAATTCGTATTTTTATCTAAAATAAGACCAAGCTAGCCTTCAGTTGGCAACATTTTTTAAAATTTCTTGACTCGACTTCAGCTCGAAGGATCAGTTAAATGCCTATCTTAATTATGGCCAGGTTGACTTAAAAAAAATTTGTGAGCCAACTGTTTCAATTAGATAGAAAACAGCTAATTTTTTGACAAATCAACTGAATTTGAGACTTTCTAATTTCAAAAAACTAATTTTGGATTTTTAACTAAAATTAGGACCAACTGAGCCTTCGATTAAGAAAATATAAGCCAAACTAACCTTCATCTGTATGAGAAATTTTTTAAAATCTGTTACAACCGCGTTTGATTTTTTTTTGTTCACTCTCAAAAATAGCTGGATCCGGCTCGAAGGACATAATTAACCAAATATTTTATTTTATCCCATTTTATTATTTTTTTCTGCAATTGTTCTATTGATTTACCTCCAGAAAGCAAACTTAAAGATACAGAACAACTATTCACAGCCAACTGCGCTTTAATTAGAAATAAACATTTTTTTGTCAAAACCAAGCCTTCTTTAAAAAAAATCAACAAAAACTAAATTTGACATTCAATAACTTTAGTAAACTAATAAATTAACAATTGCTGTAGGCAAATTTGAATTTTTAACTGAAATTATGTTCAGGTTAATCCTATGTTGATTATGTTTTTAAAAATCTTGTTATAATATGTGTTTGCTCTTGTTTTCTGTTTTTGTTAGTTTAGTATGAATAATTAATTAGTCTAGTCTAGATCGTTATAATTCCTATAATAATTGACTAATATCAACAAAAATTAGTTCAATACCAAAAATTTCTGTCGTGAAGGACCACTTGAATGAGGACGTAGCCCGAGTTAATCAGGAAAATAAAACAAACTTTCTAAACATTGTTTTTTATAGTGATAATGACAAATTTGAGACAATTTTTTTAATCTTGTCAAAAAACGTTTGTTTTTTCTGTAATTTCTTGCCACTTTTTATTAGTTTTATTAGTGACATAATAGACCAAAATTGGTAAAAAAATCACCTTCAATTCAAAAAAATTTTGGAACCGGCTCGAAGGACCAATTAAATTTTTACTTGATCAAGTGTTAACTACCAGTTTTTTTGCCAAAGTCAAGACCACTTGAAACAGTTTATAAAAATTATTTGGCATTTAAAATCCTCATTCTGCGGCCAAAATTCGTATTTTTAACTAAAATAAGACCAAGCTAGCCTTCAGTTGGCAAGATTTTTTTAAAACCTTGCGTTGTTTTTCTACTAATTTCTTATCACTTAATTGACCAATCAAAATCGGATTAATTCGGTAGTGACATAACGATTGGCTAACACCGGTAAAAATCACTTTCATTTCCAAAAATTACAAAAAATTATTTTTTCGACCTTGGCAAGCCTGTAATGTAGAATTTCCGCGACCAGTTTTTGTCAATATAAAAATCAAACACGCGTCCGTTTTCAATTAGTGCTAATATCAATTATACAAATGGAATATGACACGTTTTACTACTATTTTTAGAAATAAAAAAAACATCTAATTTTTCCTGAGGTCACTTTGATAAGACACGTGGAAGAAAAAAATTTTTTTTGTAAATCAGTCCGCTTAAGATAATCAGAACCGTGCTATACATTGCTTAATTATTTATGTAACAGTTTCCCCAATCGAATTAAAATTTTGCTAACCGTTTGTATTAACTTTCTCGAAAAGTGTTTTTTATTTATTGTGCGTTCAGTGTTACCACAGGGTTACATAATAGTAACATTCTAAATTCACTCTAGGTCAATGTCAGTTACGGAATTCCATTTATTGTTATTAAAATCTCATGAACTCAAAGACTAGTGCCAAAATAATCAGACAAAATCAGAAAAGATGCTGAATCCGGCTCGAAGGACCAACTCAATTTTTAACTTAATCACGTTTGTTTTCAAAAATAAATAAATCAAAAAACGTTTTCGGGTCAGATCAGTTATGGAAGTCCATTTAGACTAGTGCCAAAATTTCTGAATCCGGCTTAAAGGACCACTTGAATTTTTGACTCAGTCACCTTTCCTTTTCGAAAATAAATATCAAAAAATGCTCTAGTGTCAGTGTCAGTTATGGAATTCTATTTAGACTAGTGCCAAAAACGAGTGACACAAAAATTGCTGAATCCGGCTCAAAGGACCACTCAAATTTTTTTATGGTTAAAAAACAGAGATTTCAAAAAAATGATCTAGGGTCAATGTCAGTTACGGAATTCTATTATTGTTGTTAAAATCGTTTTATATATAAAAATTGTTTCATGGACTAAGTCAATGTTATAATAGTTAAATTTATTCCCCTTGGCATAGAAATAAATTTAACAAAACTCGTCTTACCTTGTTTATTATATACTCACCTCCACCTTTGGAAACCTCTTATAATTATTTCAGTGTCAGGTTATAATTATTAATACCAAAGTAATTTTAAACAATTTATTAAACATTTTTTGTACATAATAGATACAATATATAAGTATTAAAATATTTCTATTATTAGCGTATAAAAATATAAATTGTATGGTCCAAGAGTACCGCAAACGTTTTTTTTTTTGTTTAAAGGAAACCACAGTCATGGGCAAAATTCTGGCAAGTTTTTCTCCATTTTTTTATATATAAATAACAGACAATCACAGCCCTACCTATCTACTATCACACGTGTTAACGTTGTTACATTGTGATTTCAAATTTGGCGCGAAAATAAGCGCCAAATTTCAACGCACTTACACTTGGACACAGTGCCTACTTCTACCAACCTTCTAACCCTAAATCAACGATTGGCTTTCAATTTAAATTTCAAAAACAGGAAAGCGGCTATTCTTAAAATAAAGAAAATTGCAACTAGTGCTACAATATCAACAGTATAACTCGAATTAATCATATCCAACTCTTCTAATGTTGTCGTAGGCGCCTTAAAATGACAATACGAGACGAAACACTGCAATTTTGGCCTATCAAAACCATAAGTCGCTAGTGCTGTTCCCTCAAAACCATATCTGATATAACTCAGATAGGTAATCCAGCGAAGATAGATCGGAATTGCGTCGAAAGAGACGAAAAACCCGGAGAAAAGCAAGAAAGGAACTGACATAACCGGTGCGAGAAACACTCCATTCTGGAAAAAAATCAAGGATTTTTACTGATAGTACCGGAAATGACCCACATGATAACATGCCCCCGCGATAACCGACCTTCCAAACTACATTGACTAGTTCTAACCTTTCGACAAGGCTGAACAATTAAAAATTTACGATTTCTAGACAAAAACTAATTAGGTTATGACAGTTTTTCATAAGCAACGCGGTAACCAAATTTTTACAACAATTTCCTGTCATTACATCTCGATTTTAGCATCGTGTAATAAACCGATAGAAAGTGCTATTTTAACAATTGAAAAACACTAAATGGTTACACAATCACGTAATTACATGTTGTAAAATTCAAAATTTCAGGTTGATGCCCGAGATGATTCAGTTTTGTCAACAGAATTTTTCCGACGTTTATCTTGAATAAATTAACCGAAATGACGTCGTATGCAAATTATACAGTTATTAACGCTTTTTATAGTTTCTTTTTAATAAACTCAAAGAAATTACGTTATTATTTCTGTAATTAGCGTTTGTAATTGCAAACATCTAATTTTGTTTACTATTCTTTATTGAATCCGGCTCAAAGGACCGATCTGGAAATCATAACCCGGCTCAAAGGACCAATCTACAAATTGTGATCCAACTCAAAGGACCAATTTCTAAAATGAGATCCGGCTAAAAGGACCAATTTGCAAATTGTGATCCGGCTCAAAGGACCAATCTGTAATCCTAGTATATTGTGATCCGGCCCAAAAGACTAATTTACAAATTGAAATCCGGCTCTCAAAGAACCAATTTCCAAATTAAGAACCGGCTTAAGGGACCAATTTGCAAATTGTGATCCGGCTCAAAGGACCAATCTGTAAAACTGGCATATTGTGATTCAACTTAAAGCACCAATCTACAAATTGAAATGCGGCTCAAGGGACCAATTTGTGAATTGAAATCCGACTCAAAGGTCCAAATAAAACTAGCCAATGTGATCCGGCTGAAAGGACTAATTACCAAAACTCGCTTCTAACTGAATTTAATCGCAGTTTCTTTGTAAGGAAGTCAAAGAAATGATAAATATATCCATTTGTGACGTGTTTAGTGTAATTATCATTGACCACACATGACTAATTAATTTATTCACGTGATGGCATAAAAACAATGAATGATTCATGATATTTACCTGTACATTCATTGCAGCCCCAACAACAAGTCCCACACTTTGTGCTACAAAAGAAACCAATAAACAAGCTCCTAAAAACATTAAATATCGGTTTAATTCAGGCGGTTGTGACGTCATAAAGTAGACAATTGTGACGTACAAAACGCAGAAAATTGTCTGAAAAACAAAAATTTAGTATATGAGTGAAATACAGGTTTTTTTTTACTTACTTGGAACGGTATATCTGATATTGTTATAGCTAGGTAGTAAGATCGTAGCGAGTACCATCTATTGAAATGTTCTTTGAGTAAAACAGGCATTTCTAGTGGGAATGATAATATTGTGATAGTCATGGAAGTGTACATTAAGAATAACATATTGAAGAATAAAAATCCTAAATTACTAAGGACCTTAGCACCGTCATTGCCTATTTTGAAATAAAGTGCACCAATCAGAAAACCGACTAGGATATGAGCAAATAATCGTAAATACATCAATGTCTGTAATTAGAATTAATTAGGATTACGTGAAAATTACAAAAGGGGGAATTACCCAATCTCGTCTACTGAACAATAAGGCACGACTCAGTATTATAAAAAACTGCTGGAATTCGGAATTGCCGTATCGTGGCTGACGAACGGGAATTGTATTCTCCAAAAGGGCCGTATCGGCGTTTACTTTTTCAGGGTACTGTGTTGTAATTGGAGGAGGAACGGGCATATCTGAAAGAAAAATTGGAATTTGTAGCATCTAATTGTTTTCGTCCTTTGAGCCGGATCAAAAGTTATATGGTTCGAGTCGTTTGTCTTCTTAACAATAAATCAAATGTTCAGTCTGGTTGATTCGCTGAATAATATTCAACGATTTCTCTGTCATTTTAGTGTTATAAAATAATAAACAGCTAGCTTTATATCAACGATCGGATTTCAGGCAGTCCAACTTGGCCAGAGATAGCAGATCTCCGGCAATTAATCTAGGTGATAGAACAGTGTTATTGAGTTGTTAAATTATTTGAGTAAATTAACTCTTTGAATCAGAAGAAACCTGTAATAGACAAGTGGGTGTCAGGAGTGAGATTTGGTCATAAATTCGATTGAGAAGTTCATCAAAAGGATAAAAGACGTCGAGTTAAGAAGAATTGTAGAAAGACTAGAGAAAATTCTAGAAAAGTACAACAAACAGCTTCTAAAAGAATAAGATGTTTGGTAAAAAAAAAATTTAAGAAGTTGAAAGACGTCGACTTGAAGATCTGAAAGAGCAAGAAAAGATTGTAGAAGAAGAGCGTTTGAACGAAAAAGAAGAGCAAAGAATGAAGTTCCTAGGAGGTTCTAGAAGAATTTGAGAAACGACTATTAGTAAAAAAGAAGAATAGAAAAAACATTTTTACGTTGAGAAGCATCTTTTAGAAGAAAAAGGAGATTCTAGGAGAGTTTAATAAACAACGATAGTAGCCAAAGGCAGATACCAGAAGACAGTGCAAAAGTAGGAAGTCATACGATAGACTATCAGAATAAAATTTTTGGAGAAGTTTAAAAACGTTGACTGGAAAAAAAATCTAAACTCACCAAACAAAAAAAAATATTCTGGAACAACAAAAGAAGATTCTAGTAGAGTTTGAATAAAGAGATCTAGAAAAAATTAAGAATTTGAAAAAGAACGATTCGTGGAAAAAGAAGAAGACAAGAAGGGTTTAAAGCCGTCGGCTGGAAGAGAAAGAAGTTTCTAGAAAGGAAGATTTTAGAAGAGTTAAAGCAATGACGTTTCGTGACGAAAATGACGAAAGACACTGCAAAAGTAAGGAGTCCAATACATTATTAGAATAAAATCTTGGAAAAAGTTGGCTAGAAAAACAAAAGAAGGTTCTAGAAATACAAAAAAATTCTGGAACAGCAAGAGAAGATTCCAGTAGAGCTTAAAAAATAACATTTAGAAAAAATTGAGAATTTGAGAAACAACGACTGGTAGAAGTAAAGAAGAAGAGTTTAAATCCGTCGGCTGGAAGCAAAAGAAGAGCGAATGAAGTTTTTAGAATATTTTGGGAGACGACTTGTGATAAAAAGCAGAAGAAACTCGTAGAAGAAGTTAAAAATATCGATTGGACGAAAGGAAGATTCTAAAAGTGGAAAAAAGGCCGCAGACATAGGAAGAGGCCACAAGACACTGCACAATATAGATTAGTACAATAATTTCGGAAAAACTTAACAAAAACTTTTTGGAAAAGAGTAAAAAAAAAGAAAATCAAAAGGAGGTCCTGAAGGCGCAAAAAAGATTCTGAAACAACAAAAGAAGATTCTAGTAGAGCTTGAAAAATGAGAGAAAAAATAAAGAATTTGAGATACGACAAGAGCGAAGAGCGAATTGGTAGTAAAAAAAAGAAAAATTTAAAAGCCTTCGAATAGAAGTAAAAGAAGAAAGAGAGAAGTTTCTAAAATAATTTGAGAGACAATTAGTAGAAAAAGGACAGAAAAAAATCTAAATAAGCTATAAACATCGATTGGAAAAAAAGAAGATTCTAGAATCTAGTTTCTAGTTTAAGAAATGACGATTGGTGAAAAAAAGGCCACAGCCACAAGAGGAAACCACAAAACACTGTAAAAGTAAAAAGACCCAAGATAGAGTATTAGAATAAAATTTTGGAAAAGACAACAATGTTGGCTGGAAGAAAAAGAAAAACAAGAGACCTAGAAGAGCAAAAAAAAAGATTCTGGAACAATAAGAGAAGATCTAGTAGAGCTTAAAAAATGACATTTAAAAAAATAAAGAATTTGAAAAACAACGATTGATAGAAGAAGAAAAGAAGAAGAGTTTAAAAGCCGTCGATTGAAAGCAAAAAAAAGAGCAAAAATAGATTCTAGAATAATTTGGGAGAGGATTGGTAGATAAAAAACAAAAGAAAAGTCGTAGAAAAAGTTAAAAATATCGATTGGAAGAAAAAAAAAAAGAGAAAGGAAAGCTTTAGAAAAGTTCAAGAAATGATGATTGGTGAAAAAAGACCGCGGACACAGATAGAAGCCACAAAAGGCCAAGAAAAAAAGAAAAAGTTGAATCCTGTGTGAAAAAGAAAGATAAAAAAGGTTCTCAAAGACCAAAAAAGATTCTAGGGCAAAGAAGAGTCTAGTAGAGCTTGAAAAATGCCATTTGGAACAAATATAGAATCTGAGAAAATATATAAGATCTGGTGGAAAAAGAAGAAAAAAAGAAGAGTTTAAAAGCCTTCGGTTGGAAGCAAAAGAAGAGCGAAAAAAATTTCTAGAATAATTTAAGAGCTGATTAGTAGAAAAAGGAGAGCAAAGAAAGATTCTAGAAGTATCGAAGAGGTTTCTTAAAAAAATTAAGAAACGACGATTTGTAGAAAAAGAAACGCGGTGAACGAGAGACGTCACAAGATTGCAAAAGCAAAGAGAAAGAAAAAAGAATAAATAAAGATTCTAAAAGACACTTAAAGTAGATTGCTATTATTAAAGACTGTTCAAAGCTTGCTACAAACAAAAGCGGTGACTCATCCAGGTTTCCAGTTCAACTTAGCCAGAATCAGCAATTCTCACGAGCGGCGAATAATCATGAGAATCAAAGTGTGTTACTAAGTTTTCATAACAAACGCAAAAACTGAGTTTTTATAACAATTTCCTGTCATCTATCTCAATTAACGTTTCGCAATTAACCAATAGAAAGTACTCAACAATTGAAAAACACTTAAAAGCTTACACAATCACGTAATTGCATGTTGCAAACAAAAATTGAAAATGGCAATTTTTTGACAGGTTATTGTCCCGAACCGACTGCATTTTATCAACCAAAACTGAATGACATAATGCGAATTATGCCTCTTGTAGGTAGGTATACATATATAAAGAAGAGATAACAGTTTTTATAGTTTTTTTTAATAGAGAAGTCAAAGAACTGATAAAAAAAATCACATTGTGACGTTTTTTGTGCAATTTGTTTATTTTTGATCTTTGACCCGGCTCGAAGGACCAATTTGGAAAAACCGCAGATGATTAATCTAACCGCAGTTTTTTCTTGATTGGGCGATTTTTTTAAGGACAAAAAGTGGTTCAGCCATCCTTTCTTCGTCCCAAGAACGCCGATTTCATCGCGTTTCAATGACGGAAAATTAGCACCAGCGAGAAAAATACAAACTAGTTTCGACGGAAACCGGTCAACATTCCCTTGCAAACCTGAAAGCATCTTAATGGCCGACTAAAAAAAAATTCTAGTTTGTACAAAGTTCAACGTTTATTACGTATTTATTTTATCAAGTGTGCTTGAAGTGCGCTTCATTGTTAGTAAATTTGTGGAAAATTTCTTCAAAAAATTCCAAATTCGTATAAAAAATTGATTTACGTAAATTTCGAGTTGATTTGCATGACAGACACTTTATTTACGTTTGTAATTGTGAGTTATGTTATCCGAATTGCGCAATTTACGTGATAATTAAACACGACAAACCGGCTCGAAGGACCAAAAAAAAAAAACTTACTTTCTTTAGCAATATCATTAACAGCATTTTGCAGCATAAGATTTTTGTTTTCCGTTGCATGATTCTCGTTTCCTTTGGCAATATCATTGGTGTAAACCGTTGAATTATTCAAGCCATTATTACTAATTTTTATTTCTGGAAATGGTTTTCCTTCTCTTATATCATTTTTTCCGTTATCAATCGCGTCGACAAGCTTTCTAGTATGATCTCCATACTCTCCACAAGCAACTTCAATGATATAAGACGCAGGATTGTGATAAGAAGGACACTGTAGACCCAAAGTAGCCAAAAATGGTACAAGTTGTTTGGTAGAACCCTGGTAGACACACTGTCCATCAGCTAGTGTATACAAATGGTCAAACATCTCAAACAGTCTTGCTGAGGGTTGATGAATAGTGCAGATGATTGTCCTGCCGCCCCTTGCCAGAGTTTTCAGTAATGAAATACACTGGAAACACGAGGAGCTATCCAGACCACTGGTGGGTTCATCAAAGAACATGATCGGGGGGTTGCTGACCAGTTCGAGGGCTATTGAGAGACGCTTCTTCTGGCCGCCGGAGAGACCACTCGTCATGGTTTTGCGGTGGTCGAGCAGGCCGAGAGTGTCGAGGATTTCAGTGATCTAGAATGAGACTATTCTAGAATTTTTTTTCAGAAGAAATGTTGACTTACAATGTCTTCACGCTCTGATTTCGTTTTTTCGCCAATTTTTAGTTTGGCGGCAACGTTCATTGCCTCGTCGACTGTTAGATTCAGGTGCAGCTGATTGTCCTGCATTATGTAAGCCGAGAGTTTGCGGAATTGACTCAAGTCTCGCTCGCTGTCGTTCATCAGGATTTGGCCCTGCACTCCGTCCGTTCTAACAAAAAAAAAAAGATTCTGTGGTAAAGAGATTTAAAAAACTGGTCGACCCACTTTTATTGTTGTTGGGTTGGGAGCTTTTTGCGATAACTGTGTAAATTTTGACATTTATTCAAATCATCTACAAAAAATCTGTGATAAAAAATTTGATATATTTTTTTTTAATTTTTGTGAATTTTTTGTTTCTTAAGACTTTAAACACGAAGAGCTATAATTTTTCCAGTATCTTCTTGCAAACTTTCAAAAAGTCAGGTCTTCTAGATCTTCATCTAGAATTTTTTTTTTGAATAAACAAAATTTACTCCTTAGAAGCACTTGTACCTATAGATATTCTTCTGGGAAATGATAGTCTATATCTGGGATAAAAAAAAACGTCAACGATTGTAGAAAGTCACACCGGAAGAACAGAGGAAGACGAAAATTAGAAGATAAATTCTAGAAAAACTCAAAAAAAAAAAAATTCTAGAAGAGTCAGAAAAACATCGTTTGGAGTAACAAAAAGAATTTAGGAAATGACGATTGGTTAAAATTGAGCAAAAGAAAATTCTAGAAGAAGTTAAAAGAGAAGAAATGCCTAAATAAGATTCGGGAAGAACAAAACCTAAATAATGACGTTTGGTAAAAAAAGAAGAACAAGAAAGATACTAAAAGAAATTGGAAGAAAAAAAAAGTTAAACGAAAGAAGATTCTAGAAGAGCAAAATAATTTCAAGGAAAGGTTGGAAAATGACAAAATGAAGATAAAGAAAAGCTAAGGAAAAAGTTTTTTTAAAAAGCTTAAAAACCACAAAATGAGGAGAAAAAAGAGCTAATGAGGATTCTAGTGGAACAAAAGGCGGTTCTGGAAAAGAACTAAAAGAACGTTGAAAAACAACGGTGAAAAGGAAGAAAAAGTGGAGTTTCTAAGGATGGTTAGAAGGAAGAACGATAAAAAAATTCAAGTAGTTGAAAGATGTCGTGGGAAAAAAAAAGATGTTCTTAATAAAATTCTGAGGGAGCTTGAAAAACGGATTTTTATAAAAAAAATTAATAATTTAGAAGCATTCTACAAGAAGTGGGAAAACATTAGATAGAAGAAAAGGTAAAACGGAAAAAGATTCTAGAAAAAAAGCTTCGAGGAAAGTTTGGAAAATGACAAAATAAAGACAAAAAAAAGCGAAAGAAAACAATAAAAGAAGCTTAAAACCACAAAGTTAAAAAAAAGAGCTAAGAAAAACTTTAATAGAATAAAAAACAGTTTTGGAGAAGAAATAAAAAAGGTTGAAAAACAACGGTGGAGAGAAAGATTCTAAAATAAAAAAGAAGTCCCCAAAGACAATTGGAAAGAAGAACGAACAAAAACTTTCTAAAAAAATTTTTAAAGACGTCGGGTGGAAGAAAAAGATGCTCTAAATAAGATTCTGGGAAAATAACACTTTAAAAAAAATTGCGTATTGGAGAAAAAAAAAGAAAAAAGATTCTGAAAGAGCTTGAAAATCGGCTTTTAGAAGAAAAAGAATTTAAAAGCAAAAAACATTCTAAAAGTTGGAAAACGTCGGCTGGAAGAAAAGCTAGAACGAAAGAAGATTCTAAAGAAGCTGGAAAATGACAAAAAGGAGATAAAGAATAGCTAAAAAAATAGTACAAATAGAAAATAAGTTTTTTTTAAAACGGCTTGGAAACCACAAAATGAAGAGAAAGAAGAGCTAATGGAAAATCTAGTAGAACAAAAAATGGTTCTGGAAAAGAACTAAAAGAACGTTAAAAGACAACGGTGGAAAAGAAGATTCTAGAACAAAAATAAAGTATATAAGGACGATTGAAAAGAAAAACTAACAAAAAAATTCTAGAAGAAATTGAATGAAGTCGAGTGGAAGAAAAAGTATTCTAAATAAGATTCTGCGAGAACCAAATTTAAAATATCGCGTTTAAAAAAATAATAATAATAATTCTGAAAGAGCTTAAAGAACGGCTTTTAAAAGAAAAAAAAATTTAAAAGCAACAAAATGTTCTAGAATTTGGAAGATGTTCGGCTGGAAGAAAAGGTAGAACGAAGAAATACTCTACAAGAGTAAAAGAAGCTTGTAGAAATGCTTGGAAAAAGAGGAAATAAAGAAAAGCTAAGGAAAACAGAAGAAATACAAAAAAAGTTTTTTAAAAAATCTTAATCACAAAATAAAGACAAAGAAGGGCACTCTAGTAGAACAAAAAACCGAAGAAGAACGAAAAAAGAAGTTTCGAAGAATAATTGGAAAGAAGAATAAACTAAAGAAACTAGAACAAGTTGAAAAACGTCTAATGAAAGAAGAAAATGTTCTTTCTAAGATTCTGAAAGAACAATTTAGAAACCGCGTTTTGGAGAAAAAGAAGAGAAAAAAGATTCTGAAAGAGGTTGAAAAACGACTTTTAAAAGATAAAGAAGACTTTAAAAGCAATAAAATAATCTAGATCTTAGAAAATGTCATTTGGAAAAAAAGGTAGAATAAAAGAAGAGTCTAGAAGAGCAAAAGAAGTTTCTAGGAAAAACTTGGAAAATGACAAAATGCAGATAAAGGAAAGCTGAGATACAAGGTAGAAACACAAAATAGATTTAAAAAAAAAACTTAAAAAACACAAAATTAAGAAAAACAAGAGGTAATGAAGACTCTAGAAGAACAAAAAACAGTTCTGGAAAAGAAATAATAGAACGTTGAAAAACAGCCATGAAAATAAAGATTCTAGAAAAACAAAGGAAGTTTCCAATGACGATTTGAAGGAAAAACGAACACAGAAAAGATTTTAGAAAAATAAAAAACGATTTTAAAAGAGCTTGAGTAACGAGTTTTGAAATAAAATGAAGTCTTTAAAGACGTAAGTTTGGGAAAAAAGCTACAGAAAATTGTAGAAGAACAAAGGAGTTTCTAGTATAGCTTGGAAAACGACAAAATAAAGAGAAAGAAGAGCTAAAGAAGATGCTAGAAGAACAAACGAAGCTTTTAAAACAATTTGAAAAATAACAAATCGAAGAGAAAGAAGAACTAATGAGACTTTAGACCTAGAAGAACAAAATATGGCTCTAAAAAAGCATGAAAAATAACGATGGACGAGAAAGACGAACAAAGAAAAATTCTAGAAGAACAAAAAAGTTTTTATCGAGAATTGGAAAGGTACAAGAACAAAAAATAACTAAACTAAAGTACGTCTTCGAAAAATAAAGAATAAAGTAAGAATCTGGAAGAAAAAAAAAACATAAGAACTACGACGAAAAAAAAGTTTCTGTAAATGTGATTTAAATTGACATTTGACAAAAAAGTGTGTTGTTATCAACAAACACTGATCTTAAATAATAAACAGTACGCCAGTGGCGCCATCTTTTAAGTGTTGGCGGACAAATTAATTGTCATTTGAAACCAACATAACTATTCTCCAAAAAAAATTTTAAACGACATAATAAATTACAGTTTTTTCAACAATAAAATTCAAATCTTCTCTCTAAAAGGAAGCAATTTAGATGTTATTAAATTAGACATTTGACATTTCACTAAGAAATGCGGAAGCTATCAAAGCCATCTCTGATCTAAATAATTAAAAACTACACGATATTTCACACAAAATATTCGTTTTTCTTATAGGTTGGCTTTTGTGACATTTTATTCAATTGTCTTGGCGCCAAATTTAAAAAATCAAATCGTTGACCCGATTAAATCCACTAATCTTTTTTAATTGAATCAACGTGGGAAGACTCATAATTTGATAAGCTTCTTCAAACAGAATATTTTTTTGTGTTCAATGACATATCTATGTGATTAAAAAGAAATTAAATGTAATTTAGCGAGTTAATTAGTATGAATTTATTACCGTCAAGTAGAAAAAAATAATATGAGACACGTGTGTCAATTTAAGAAATATTACTTTGCCGAGAAACGTAATAAAACAAATTCCGTGTCTAATTAACCTATCAGAGGTCAAAAACAAGTCGAAAAATACACAGCGATCACGCCCTCTAATGGTGAGATTTTTTAACACGTGCGTTATTGAGGGAGAAACACCGAATTGTTGTCAAAAACACTGACCTTTCTTTATCTCTCAATAACGCGCAAAACACCCTCTACTGGTGACATTTTTAAAAGTGTGCACGTACGTTATTGAGGGAGAAAAACCCCGGATTGTTGTCAAAAACACTGACCTTTCTTTATCTCTCAATAACGCACGACACGCCCTCTACTGGTGGAATTTTTAAAAGTGCGCACGTGCGTTATTGAGAGAGAAAAACCCCGAATTGTTGTCAAAAACACTGACCTTTATTTATTTCTCAATAACGCGCCACCCGCCCTCTACTGGTGACATTTTTAAAAGTACACGCGTGCGTTATTGAGGGAGAAAAACCCCGAATTGTTGTCAAAAACACTGACCTTTGTTTATCTCTCAATAACGCACGTGTTCATTACAAGAACAGAACAAAATTTAAAACAATTTTTTTAATCAAGTTCCACTTCTGGGAATATTTTACATAAATTAGTATTCAAATAGCGCGATATCGATATGCAATGACCGGACTCGATGAATTTTAATTTAGTTCCATTGAAACAAAAAAATAAAAAAGAAAAAAAAAGAGGTAAAATAATAAACTTTCATTAAAAAAAAAAAGAAGAAAAAAAGTAAAATAATTTGATGAAATGGCTCAGATCTATGCTAGATTTAAGGTCAAGTGGGTCAAGTACAGTACGTGAGATTATAAAAAAACATGTACCTGTAATAAAAAAAAATACTTACCTATACCCAGTGAGGATATTGAGAAGGGTGGACTTGCCGGCCCCTGAGGGGCCCATAATCGCCGTGAGTTCTCCAGATCGAAGCCGTCCACTGACAGATTTGAGAATAGTTTTTTCGACTGTAAAATAAAATTTTTGAGGTTCAGGGTTATCAAAAACTGTTCAAAAGTCAACAATGGAAAAATGCATGCGAGAGAAAATTATCTTATCACTATGATTCAGCCTTTGTCTTCAAAGATTTAAAGTCCGTACTCGAAAATTATGACATTGCTGTAAACCTTGAGCCTTGAGCACCCAAACGTGCCTTAGGCAAAATCATTGAATCTCCAAAACATGTTTAGCGATCTTTTAGTTAGGAAAATAACAAAAATCAAAAATGAAAATCTTTGTTCGGCTTTTATCACTGAATAAACATTACTTTAAAAATAATTTATTCGAGTTCATTAGCATTTCTGAGGCTTTGTATTGCAAGAAATACATCGTCACGGTTTAAATTATTTTTTTAGTCAATTTAAGCCACGAGTTTCGAACCTGTTTCAGGGTTTTCCACCATTTTTGACAGTGGGGATTCCCCAAAAAGACGCAATTTGCTTTATTGCACGATAAAAGAGAAAATTTAATTTTGCCTGTTTTATTTGTGGTTGAATTTGTTATTTAACAGTGAGGATTCTAAAATAGCCGAAATTTACTTTATTGCATGATAAAAGAGAAAATTTTGATTTTGCTTGTCTTATTTGTGGTAAACTGTTATTTTCGACTGTGGAGATTTTCCTAAAATAAGACGAAATTTGCTTTATTGCATGATAAAAGAGAAAATTTTAATTTTGTAAATTTGATTTGTGATAGAAAGTTATAATTGTTTAATTGAGACAGTAGAAAAGTTTTTTCAGAGTTGCCAACATGAAGAATAGGGCTTAGTGTGGCAACCCTGCGCCCCACCTTTTTGCAACCACTGGCCCAAATACAGGTCCCAATCGATAAATCTCCTTACCTTTGCCTTGTTTGACTGTATATTTGAGGTTGGAAAAAGCTAGATCGACTTTCGGCCTTTGGGGCAGATGTGTGAGGGTCTTCTGTTGTGTTGGGGTGATTTGCACCTTGTAGTCGGAGCTCCTATTTTTTAAGAGAACTGTGTCAGTAGCCATTTTGAACCACACCGAAAAAAAAACGATCAAACTTCTACACAAACCACAAAACCACTCATCGGCAGCGCTCGATAAACTATGATAAATTAAATTCGATGGAATATACACGACGAAGGACGAGGCTACCAGTGCAGTTCGTGTGATTACTCCGAGTTTTGTTGTTTGTTGACCGATGCGAACGCATGCGCCATTAGCTGAGTCTGATAGGGTCAGTGATGATCAAAAGTTGGACTTAAGGACAGACACCGGCAATTTGGAATAAAGAGAGCTAGGACAAGGGTCAAGGTGCAAATAAGAAGCTGAGGCACCAAACTCAGCTTAAAAAAAAATTAAATTCCTTCAAGATTACTCAATTACTTAATTAAATGTAATCAAAGTTTCAAAAACAAAAATTCTTGTTTTACACAAATTTAAACGTTTATAATTCACGTGAAGGTGACAACAACAACAAGTAAACATATTGAGCAATTTGTGTTATTAAACCATTCATTAATAATAAGAGAAATTTTGCGCCTCTTGTGGTGTGCAAATATTAGATATTTAGGCTAAATTACTTAATTTGTTTGTTTTATCATTTGCTTCAATGAGTTTGCTTAAATTTAATTTGGTAAACCAAGGTTGGAACAACTGGTTTTCGTTTTAAGTAAAAGTAATTAAAACAATGGAAAACAGGAAACTGAATTTGATATTTCGATGAAGTTTTAGTTTTAATGAAAACTGTTATTTCAGCAAAAACCTTGAAAGTTCGACATTTCGAGTACAGTCGTAGTTTTTTTTTTATAAATGATTTCCATTGTATAATAATTTTAGAGATCTGATAATGCACTTATCTGATAAGGCTTGCGCAACTAAACTACATTTTTAGAATTTTTATACCGATTTAGATTGATTAAGGGTCACTCTTTCAGTCTTTCATGCTAGTTATTTAAAATTGAACTACCCCTGACGCCATTTTGAAGTCAATGACATGTTACACTTTACGTAGAGGAAATTCCCGATGCGTTATTTCTAATTTCTTTCAAATGACCGAGGAATTTAGAAAATTCAGTCTTTTCCACATTTATACAACATAAATTATAGATTCTAGATCACATTTTCAAAAAATGCAAAAAAATTTTCAAGATTTTGGAAATTTGGACAGATATTCTGTAGAGACTCAGAATATTTTTCAGATTTAAAGATTCTAGATGTCCTTAAAATTCGAGAGTTTTTAAAATTTTTAATTTTCTTATAAAAGGCCCACATTTTCAGGAAATTTGAAGATTTTAATGATTCCAAAAATTCTAGATTAGTATACGTATCCTAGAAATTATAAGAATGCTTATAATTCTAGATCTAGAGTGTAGAGATCTTAGAAATTAGGAAATTTTTTAACATTAAAATTCTAAAAATTTTAAGGATTTTACAAAGCCTAAATTTTCTAAAAGAATTTGAGGATTTCGGAGATTGTAAGATTTTAAATATTTATTTTAAAAATTCCGCTGTTAAAAATTTCAAAAGTTATAAAAGATTGTAAAACTACAAATTTTTAATATTTTAAAAAGACTTTAAATTCTAGGGACTATAAGGATTCCACAAAAATTGTACAATTTAAGGATTATTAAAAATTCTAACAAAATTCTAGAATCTCTAGATATTTGTTCTAAGAATACAAAAAAATTAGAATTTTGAAGATTCTATAAATTATAAAAAACCAGTTGATCCTCATCAATCTAGCGTATCGCTGTGTTGTACTCAGCTAGAATATAAACTTCGTTTTTAACTACATAATGCGGTAAATAGAATTTTACGAATTGTGTAGAATTGTGTCAAATATTGAGATTCTAAACATATGATTTTTAAAGATTCTAAAATTTCTTGGAACTTCAAATATTCTAAAGATTTCAAAGTAGTATTTTTCTAGAGGTTATAGTAGTTTTTGAGATTTTAAAAACTATAAAGACAAAATTAAAAATATTCTAAGAATTCTTTTACGCCTAATGGAGTCTGGAAATTCCAGTATTTCAGAGTTTCTAAAAGCCTAAAGGTTCTAGGGTGTTTAGAGCTTCTACACAGGCTAAGGTTTTAGAAATTCTGGATTCTATGGTATTTAGACCATTTAGAATTTTACGTTTTTAGAAATTTTTGTACATTTTATAAATTCTTTCTAATAATTCCAAATCTGTTAAAATTATTTCAAGAATCGTTATCGTTTTCAAAGTTTTAAAAATTTTACAGATTCAGACATTTTAAAGATAGATGCTAAAAATTCTATATGTCCTAGAATTTCGAGAATTTGTAAAATATTTTTTTTTATAAAAGACTTAAAGATTTAGAAAATCTGAAGAATTTAATCATTTAAAAAATTCCAAATGCTTTAAATTTTAAGGATGCTAAAGATTCTAGATCTAGAGTGTAGAGGTTCTAGAAATTTAGAGTTTTAATTCTAACATCCTAAAAATTTATAGACTACAGATTGTAAACAATCTAAAAATGGTTTTGAGATTTTTAAATTTATAAAGATTAAAAAAGTTATAAAATTTCTGTTAATTTTAATAATTCAGAAAATTTTAAACAACTTAGCGAGTTTGGAGACTCCAGAATTCCAGTTTCTAAAAAGTTTAAAGGCGGTAGAAATTTTCTAGCTTTTGGACAACTAGAAATTCTGGATTCAATGGTACTTTAATCATTTAGAAAGAAGATCGTTCCCATCTTTTGAAAATCTAATGACCACTCAAATCGAGATTTTTTTATATCAATCGATAATAATCTTGAATTCTAATATTTCCAAATCTGCAAAAATTTTAGCAAAAACCGTAACGATTTTAAGTGTTAAAAAATCTAGTGATTCTAGAATCTTCAAAGAACAAACAAAAATTCTAGAATTCGGGTCTAAATAAATATTTTAATGTTTCTTAAAAATTCCTAAATTTTTGAAAATCCGCAGAATTGAAAAAAAATTCTAAAAATTTTAGTTTCTACGATTTCTACTAATAGAAAGAACTAGTGAAACATCATTTAGCGAGTCTGAAAATTCCAGGATTCTAGAGTTTCTAACAAGCCTAAAAGTTCTAGGAATTTTTAAGCATCTAAGCAACCTAAAGTTTTAGCAATTCTAAAGTGTTTAGATAATTTAAAAATTTTATAAAATATAAATGTTAAACATTTTCGAAAACTTTAGATGTTAATAATCCTTAGCTTGCAACAATTCCGAATATGCGAAAAAAATTTCAAGAATCATAACAGATTTAAAAATCGAGAGATTCTAAAAACTGCTAGAACTTTGACAAATTTATATAAAAATTCTAGAAATCGGGCTTGAGTAATTTAATTATTGTTAAATCTTAGAGATTCCGCAGATTCCGAAAACAAATTCTAGGTTCCACAATTTCTACAAATACAAAAAACTATTGATTTTGAATCTTTTGGTGACTTGGAAACATTCATAGAATGGTATATATAGATAGTATATCAGGTCTGAATATTTTTATAATCGTAAGAAATTGTTAAATTTTAGAGATTTTGCTGATTTGGAAAAAAATTCTGAAAATTTTAAAGATACCAGTTTCTAGAGATTTTAGATATTATGGTAATCCGAATTTTTTTTAAAAATCTAGGGCCAGATTCTACAATTTTTTTTGGAAGCTGTTTGGAAGTTAAAAATTATAGAGACTATAAAATTTTTAAAGCCTTGAAGTTTTAGAAACAGTGTAAAAATTGTGAGGACTTCTGAAAAATTCTGAAAGTGACGTTCTAAAAATTCTGGAAATTTTAAAAATTCTAACAATTTTTTCAAATTATAGAAAGTTCAGAGGTTCCTAAAACATTAGAGTCACCAAAGAGTTTAAAATTTAAAAAATTCTGAATTCTCGAGACTAAAAAAATTAGAAATTCTATAATAAACTGATCAACAATTGAAGTGATCCATCACAAAAATTGTTAATTATACAGGATTTATTCTTGTTTTTTGTTGTTTTTTTGTACTCTTTTGCTTATCTGAAGTATTTTATGGTCTGTCTATTAGTAGGTTTTAGGTGTTAATTTTAAAAAAGGGTGTTTTCGCATTTTTATCTGACAAAATAAGCAAAATGAGAATTTAACTGAGTCTTTTTTTCAGTAATATTAAAACTGACACGTTAAAAATATTATTGAGGGTGACTTATCCTTAATTTATAATGCTTCAACATTGTTTATCTGACCGAGAATTGCAGCATGTGGTTCACATGGTGCAGGAAGCATTATCTCATCGCGAGGTGGCGCGAATTTTTAATGTGGCACATAGGGTGATCAATAGAGCTATTAATCGCTTTCAAAATTGTGGAACTTCTCGTTTCAAATATGGTGGAGGTCGTGCACGCAGTCTAACTCCAAGACAAACTCGTTTTTTACAAATTACTCCTCGCCAAAACCCTACTTACAACGCTACTCACTTAAATAACGCGCTACGACGAGTTAGAGGAGTAGTTATTTCTACTCAAACAGTTCGACGAAGGCTACACGAATATGGCTTAAGGGCTAGAAGACGTGTGCCATGCCCACTGTTAACCAGGCAACATCGAGTACAACGGCGACATTGGGGGGAAGCTCATTTGGACAAATGGTCCCGTTGTATGTTTGCAGATGAGTCTCGATTTACCCTTTATCGTTTGGATGGGCGTATTAGAGTGTGGCGACGCCTGAACAAGACGCACCGTGAAGAAATGCGAGAGCACAGGGTACCTTTTGGAGGAGGTGGTGTTACTCTTTGGGGAGGCATTATTTTTAACGGGCGCACAGAGATTGTAGCACTAAGAGGGTTATGTATAAATGCACAACATTATAGGGATATGTGTATTCTACCGATTGTAGTCTTTTTTGCCAATAATTTTGGAAATTAGTTTGTGTTTGTGGATGATAATGCATGACCGCACCGTGCGCGGATTGTGAACAATGTTCTTAATGCACATGGTATTAAACGAAAGGTGTGGCCGGTACGCTCCCCTGATTGCAACCCC
The DNA here is from genome assembly GCA_029207805.1 of Tribolium confusum. Classification (NCBI taxonomy): domain Eukaryota; kingdom Metazoa; phylum Arthropoda; class Insecta; order Coleoptera; family Tenebrionidae; genus Tribolium; species Tribolium confusum. The sequence continues at coordinate 18,528,634 of JALGAY010000005.1, forward strand.
ATCGAACATCTATGGTCGGACATAGAGCACAGGTTATCGAAACAAGATGTGCAACCAGAAACTTTTGAGGAGCTTCAAAACATGTTGGAATAGGAATGGGAAGCAGTGCCTTAAAAAGTCATCAATAATTTAATAGAAAGGATGCTTAGGAGATGTATGGCTGTCTATAGGGCTAGAGGTGGTCCTACTAGATATTAATTTATACAATATGTTCATAAATAAATATGTAAATACAATATGTGTTTACAAAATATTGCTGGGGTATTAACTGTTTTTGTAAAAAGTTGAATAAATAACCAAATATTCTGATTTACGATGTTGCGATGCATGTGTACATTTCCTTTTTTACTCGGTTTGTATTATAATAACGATTTTTTAAAGAAATATGATGTATGAAAATGAAAACATTACTTATTATAGAGTGGATCACTTCAATTGTTGAGTAGTTTATTTGAAGAATGTAAAATAAAATAAAAATTTGGAACTGTTAATAATTTTCAGGTTCTGATATTGTATAAAATCTACACATTCTAGATTCTGTCAAAAAAAAAAAAATTACATAAATTTTGTATGGCAATGGGAATAATTTATTTGTATTGTTGGACTGCCAGGGAAGGACAAGCGCCCAGGATTGCCCTTTGCAGTTGCCTGTGTGAAGGTTTTAAAAAAATTGAAAATTCCAGAGATTCTAAAATGTCTAATATTCATTAAAACTTCTGAAGAGTTTAAAGTTTCAGAAATTCTGAATCCTAGAGTCTTCTCTAAATATTCAAAAATTGTAAAATTTTAAATGAAAACTTTGAAGATTTTGATAATCCTTAAATTCTAAAAACCTTAAAGTATCTACAGATTCTAGAGGTTCTAGATATTTCAAAATTCTAGAGATTTTAGTGCGAGAAATTAATTTTTTTATAAGGATCATTGAATTCTACAGACTGTAAATAATTTCCCACAAATTATAATATTTAAAATATTCAGAAAAAATTCCGGATATAACCTTAAAAGGACATCCACTGTAATTAAATAATTACTCCAAGTTCCTTAGTCTAAGAAAATTTATTGAGATAAATTAACAAATCAACCTTATACACGTCATCTTATAAAATATGATGTTATTATACAATATTTGACGTCATTTTGGATGAACATTTTACAAATTTAGAGCAAGTTTTTGTAATAATTTATATTAATTAAATAAATTATAGAGAGTCGTTAATGTTTTGCAAACTCAACCAAGCCTAGATCAGAAATTAATTCAATAATTTCGTATTTTGACCTTAATGAGCTTACGCATATTAGAAATTGAACTTCGATCTAGGTAATCATACATTTCAGATATTTTTAGAAATTATTAAATAAAGAAATTGTAAGAAAATATTTACACTCTTGACCTGCAATAAAACCGTTTAAATAAAACAATTAAACCGTTAATAAGTATATTTAGATATTCATGTGGTATACAACCAGCAATACATGAATTTCAGCCCGTTAAAGGCGTAATCTACGGCCGCATTTTTTTTTTTTTTTGTATAATTTGCGACAGTTCGTATTGATAACATAAATCGCGGACTGTTACAAAAAAATAATTAAAGCGATAAAGTTTTGTTTGATTTTGTGTAAAACAAAAAGATTTGTCCAGTAATCATTAAGCTTTGTCCTAGGAAGTTCGACTTACCGATAACATTTGACCTAAATCGTGATAAAATGTCTTTTAGATTGAAAGCATTTAATGACCTTTGAACGTGATGTATTTGATATATTGTTAGATGAAAATTTTTGTGAAGGACAGGGCCGGCTTTCGGCTAGGTCATCAAGCTTTATTAACCTGCGCTAGATGGCACGATAACTGTAACCTACAGCCCGAGGCGGTCGAGTCAAACTTTGCACAAGATATACACTTTCATCTTTCATACATTCAAAGGAAAATAAAAATTGGGGCTTACCGATTGTTGTTTAGCAAAAAATTGCGGCCCATTTCGACCAGATGTGGTAAAGAACGTAAATCCTGGGTAATAAAGTTTTAACGATGGACACTATCACTAATTATTTCATAGCGTGTCGAGGAGTTTAAGTCGACTGAGTTAGCGTGAAATTATAGCCCGATGAAAGTGAGAGTTTAGAAATCGCTGGTTGTTGTATAACTGAAAAGACGAATGAAACTCAACCTCGTTCTTGTCTTATCTCTTCTTCGTTTGGTAAATAAACGACGAAAACAAGATGATCTAAATACTGAGTTTGCAATTATCACACTGTAATTTTCGATGCTTCAAAGAGACCTTTAATGGTAAAAATAAAAGGCGATAATGGGAAAAAAACAAAGACAAACATTGTAGCGCCATGTGTTACGCATATGATAACTCCACTTCATATCCCGAAGGAAGAATCTGAATTAATTTAGTTGATACAAGATACATGCATTACATACACACACTATGCATTGCTATTTCGTCATTGTTATTGTGTTATTAACCTCGGCTAGTGCTAATACTCAAAAGATCAATCTAGAAACTCTAAACAACTATAGTGAATTTCTAAATTTTGGTGTGAAAAAAATCAAATTGAAAAAAAATCCACTGGAAAATGCAGTTATCAAGTCAAAAGTTGACGTCCTCGGAGATATTTTCAAAAAAAGTATTGACAGTTTTAAAAATACACAAAAATTAGAACTTATTTTTCTCATCGATGGGTCCTCAAGTGTCGGCGAAAACAATTTCAAAAGTGAATTGAAATTCGTCAAAAAGTTACTCAGTGATGTCACAGTGGATTACAACCACACAAGGGTTGCCATAGTCACCTTCAGTTCTGCAACTGTAAGTCCCCAAAATTTTCAAAAATATACAGATTTTGTGGAGCCCTTTATTGTGATGTTTCAAAGACATTCATTAATTTTAGTCAGTAAAACAGGGTGGTAAGTAATTATATAAAGTACAAAACAGTTAAATAAATTACCAGTGATGGGTCGCGAATCCCCTCCTTCTGCTTCTTTTAGACCCACCTTTAACTTTTGTAGATAATCCTTAAATTCTAATAATTACAAATCTGCCAAATATTTTTCAAGAACCGTAACGACTTTAAAAGTTGTAAAAAGTTTAGTGATTCTGAAAACTTCAAAAAATTTGACAAACAAAAACTCTAGAAATCGGGTCTGAATATTTTAATGATGCTTAAAAATTGTTAAATTTTAGAACTTTTGCGTAATTGAAATATGTTTTTTAAAGATTTTAGTTTCTACAATTTCTACAAAGACAAGACAATGAACTAGGGTAACATCCTATCGAGTCTGAAGATTCTAGCATTCTACAGTTTCTAATGAGCCTAAAAATTCTAGGAACTTTTAAGCATCTAATCAACCTAAAGTTTAAGCAATTCTAGATTCTAAAGTGTTAGAATATTTAGAAATTTTATAAAATATAAATTTTAAACATTTTCAAAAACTTTAGAAGACGTTAATAATTCTTTAATTGCAACAATTCCAAATATGTGAATAAAATTTCAATAGAGATTTGACAAATTTATATAAAAAATTTCAGAAATCTGGCTTGAATAATTTAATTATTGTTAAATTTGAGAGATTCTGTAGATTTCGAAAACAAATTCTAGATTTCATAATTTCTACAAATACAAAGAACTAGAGATTTTGAATTTTTTGGTGACCCGAAAAAATTTATAGAATCTAGAGCTAGACCTGTTTGGAAAATAAAAATTAAATAATTTATAAAATTAGCACAGTTTTTTAATATTATACAAAATAAAAATAATAAATAATCTCAAGTTACTAAAATTCTAATGATTCTAATAATTCTAAAAATTTCAAAATAGAATTTTTCTAGAGTTTTTGAGATTTTAAAAAATATAAAAACAAAATAAAAAATATTCTTGAGCTACTAAAAATTCTACTAATTCTAAAGATTCTCAAGAATTTAACTAGTAAGTCTGAAAATTCTAGGATTGTCCAGTTTCTAAGAGCCTAAAGGCTCTAGAGTGTTTAAAGCTTCTAAAGAGCCTAAAGCTCTAGAAATTCTAGATTCTATGGTATTTATATTTTTTAGAATTTAACATTTCCAGAAACTTTAGTAGATTTTAACAATCCTTAAACGTTTTAAAAATTTTACAGATTCCGAGAACATTTTAAAGATAGATACTAAAGACTCTAGATCTAGATTGTAGAAGTTTTATAAATCAAGAGATTTTTTAACATCCTAAATCTTAAAAATTGCTAGAGATGGTACAAAATCTTATGAGCCGCGAGATGTGCGAAGGAGGAGTCTAAAGTTTGAAAACATAGGAGCTCGGTTACAATCGTTTAGGCCGAGTAAGCACAGTTCTTTTCTGAAAACATTGGTTTATATTTTTAATTCATAATAAAGGTCAAGTGGTTTAAAAATAATATTTAGCAGAGCTATTAAACGAAAGAAAAAACTAAAAGGCACAGCGAAGCAGTCAGAAAAGAAACAAACTCGAGAACTAACTGATAAAATGCGAGTCGACATTTTTAGTAAAAACAATAGCACGAAAAAACGAACCCCCACTACCCAGTGAATCTATTGCGCACCTTTTTATTATAGCTCACGAGATTCTGCACCAAGTCTAGATTCACAAGAATTCAAAGAGTCCTGCTATTCTAAAAAATCTTGATCTCTTTTAGAAAAAAATATTAAAAATTCCAATATTAGTATTTAGAATTTGCCAAAGATTCTACAAAGTTCTGAATTCTAGAAACTCTACAATTTCAGTTTTTTACTATTAAACTGCATAAAAATTAAAAAATAATCTTAATTTAAAGATTCTGAAAAATTGTTAAATTTTAGAAATCTAGCGGAATTGGAATTTTTTTTAGAGATTTTAGTTTCTGCAATTTCTAAAAACTCTAATAAGAACTTTAAAATTTTAAAAATTCTCGAAAACATTAGATGTTAATAATCCTTAAATTACAACAATTCCAAAAAAAAATTCAAGAATAATAACAGTTTTAAAAATGTAGAGATTCTAAGACTTCTAGAGATTTGACAAATTTATATTAAAAATTCTAGAAATCTAGCTTGAATAATTTAATTAATGGTAAATTTTAGAGATTCCGGAGATTTCGAAAACAAATTCTAGGTTCTATAATGTCTACAAATACAAAGAAAAGGATTATGAATCTTTTGGTGACCCGAAAAAATTTATAGAATGCAGTGCCAGATCTTTTTGGGAAATAAAAATTCAATAATTTCCAAAATTAGTACAGTTTTTTAATATTAACAGAATAAAAATAAAAAATAATCTCAAGTTACTAAAACTTCTAATAATTCTAATGCTTCTAAAGATTTTAAACACCTAGCGAGTCCAGATATTTTAGGTTTCCACACTTTTCTAAAAAGCCTAAAGATTCTAGGGAATTTTGAATTTCCATACAGCCTAAGTTATAGAAATCCAAGATTCTAGGGTATTTAAATGATTTAGAAATTTATAGAATTTAAATTTTAAACAGTTTCGAGAAGCTTTTAAAGATTTTAATAATCCTTAATAATAGAAAACAGTGTAAAGATTGTAAAACGACTTCTGAAAGATTCTGAAATTTACGTTCTAAAAATTCTAGAAATTTTAAAAATTGTAATAAAACCTACTAATTATAGAAAGTCTAAAGGATCCGGAGACATAAGAGTTTCCAAAGAGTTTAAAATTTTAGAAAAAAATTTTAAAAGAAATTGTGAATTTTAGAGACTAATAAATTTAAAATTTTTATAATTTTCTTTGCGGAATTGGAACTTTTTTTAAAGATTCTAGTTTCTACAAAAACAATGAACCAGGCAAACATCCTATCGAGTCTGAAGATTCTAGGATTCTAGAGTTTCTAACAAGTCTAAAAATTCTAGGAACTTTTAAGCATCTAATCAATCTAAAGTTTTAGTAATTCTGGATTCTAAAGTGTTTAGATCATTTAGAAATTTTAAACATTTTGGAAAACTTTAGAATATGTTAATAATCCTCAAACTGGAACAATTCCAAATATGAGAAAAAAATTTCAAGAATCCTAACACTTTTAAAAATCTAGAGATTCTAAAAATTTCTAGAGATTTCACAAATTTATATTAAAAATTCTAGCAATCGGGCTTGAATAATTTAATAATTATTGTTCAATTTTAGAGATTCCGCAGATTTCGAAAACATTTTCTACAAGGTTCTACAATTTCTGCAAATACAAAGAACTAGGGATTTTGAATATTTTTGGTGACCCGAAAACATTTATAGAATGCAGTGCAAGACCTGTTTGGGAAATAAAAATTCAATAATTTATAAAATTAGCACAGTTTTTTAATATTATACAGAATAAAAATAGAAAATAATCTGAAATTACTAAAACTTCTAATAATTCTAAAGATTTTAAACTTCCTAGCGAGTCCAGATATTTCAGGTTTTCACGTTTCTAAAAAGCCTAAAGATTTTAGAAAATTTTGAATTTCCATACAACCTAAGTTATAGAAATCCTGGATTCTAGGGTATTTAAATCATTTAGAAATTTATAGAATCTAAATTTTAAACTGTTTGAAGAAGTTTAGAAGATTTTCATAATCCTTAATAATAGAAAACAGTGTGGAAATTGTAAAGACTTCTAAAAGATTTTGAAATTTACGTTCTATAAATTCTGGAAATTCTAATAAAACTCTTCTAATTATAAAAAATCTAAAGGATCCAGAGACATTAGAGTTTCCAAAGAGTTTAAAATTTTAGAAAATGTGAATTTTAGAGACTGAGAAATTCAGAAATCCTATAATATTCGAAAAATATAAAATAAAAACAAATTTTCGAAACTTTTAATAATCTTAGATTCTGATAATTTTATAAAACCTACCAATTCTAAATTTTGTCAAAAAATTCTACATAAAATAGCTATAAAAAATGGGCATTATTAAATTTTGTGTAGCTATGGGATAGGTGGCGAATCCCCTTCTTCTGCTATTTTTAGGCCTACCTTTAATCTTGGACTTTGATGCATCTTTTTTTAGCCCTAGTGGCGAGTCCCCTCTGATCTAGGACCTACCTCTAATCCGAATTTCCAGCGATATCCTTGGACCTTCCCTACCCGAATAAAACAAAAAGAATTGCTTTTAAAAATATTTATTTATTTTAAGGGGAAAAGATAAATAAAACACAAATCAATTTATTGAATCAGCAAACAACAATTGTAATTTAACAATAAACCAATAAAATTGGCATTTTATAAAAGCTTGGAAAATAATTAAAACAAATTCCAAAAAACTTTCATAAAAATGTTAAAGATCAAAACAAAATTGGCACTTACAATTTGAGATTTAAATTCCTCGCCAATTTCCTTATGACTTTAGAAGTTAGTATTAAATGGATAATAAAAAAAATATATTGAAACAAGCCAACAGCACTCATATTGTTACTAAAAGAATCTCTGCAGTGTTGCCAACAAATGTTTTTGACGTCATTTATCTTCAAATTTATTAATTTTTAAATTTGAATATTTCAAAAAATTACTTTCGCAAGTGCCCTTTGTTTAATTACTGCTTGATGTTTACCACTCTTAGTTTTAAAATACTCTGAAATATTTTTAATAAACAAAAATGAAAAATTTAAATAAAAATTTTCTCGTTTATTATTTTATTTTGACAATTTAAAAAAATATAAAATTTAGATAAAATGTATTTTAATCAATGTTATAAAAATTAATAATAAATCTCTGACCTTTATAACAGGAGGTCCTGGTGTACGTTCACTCTGCAGTAGGTAATTTTCAAAACAGCACCTAAATATGAAGAAATAAATTAATAAAAATATAAATTAACAATAAGCACAAACAAAATGAATCAAAAACATTTAACACAATTGAAAAATAGAGACAACAATTTTTATAACACATAACATTATAACAATTAGGTCCTAATTAAGGCATTTTCTTCTGCTACAACTGATAGGTGGCGAATCACCTCCTTTTTTTCTTCTTTCGAAGCTACCGTTAATCCAGAAATTAATGCATCTTCTTTTACCATAACTGGCGAGTCCTCTCTGTTTCTGTCGGACCTACCTTTAATCCAGATATCCAGCAAAGTTCTTCAATCCCCACAACCCCAATAAAACAAAAGAAATTTCTTTTTAAAACGTTTATTTATTTTTTAGAAGGGAATGGGAAATAAAACACGTAAATTTATTTTTAATATATAGTGATAGTAAAAGTGTTTATCTCTTTGTTAATTTGGTAATTTTAAATAATAAATAAAAGTACTTGTCTTAAAACTAGCCGATGCGTTCTCTCCTCGAGTTAGTGTAAAACTGACAAAAACAAAGAATAGAACATCCTGAATAGTCAAGAATATAATGAATTAATGCCAAATTGCTTCTTAATTATTTTAGTAATTTTTAGTAATTGGAGGTTTATTTTACCGAAAATTTATTGAACAGCAGGATAAAATATGAAAAAATAAACGAAAAGATGCAGCAGCCAGGAAACTGTAGATTGAATTCGGGGTTATTGTCCTTCATAAAGTCCCTAGTCTCTCCTAGTGCGGTGTTCGAATAACTCGCAAAAGAAAGTTTTCCAAACTGTTTTACAACCAATTTTGTTTCATAACAATTTTTAATTTGTGAGTTATGTGCAAAAAGACTAAATTTTATCTCATTCTAAAAAACAAAAAAGGACCCTTTTCAGGATATGAATATTGTTTTGCATATTAAAATAAAAGACTCCACAAAAACATTTCTTTGGGCTAGCCTTAAAATTTGACCGATTTTAGGTCACAAATATTGACCAAATCAGCGAACCAAGAAAAGAAAACAACAAATGTTTCCTCCTCAACAAACTCCTGAAAAAAATCTCATACCCTGGTGGAGGTACCCACACATACAAAGCCTTCGAAGCGGCTAAAGAAATTTTCGCCCAGAGCCGTAACGACTCAAAAAAAGTCCTCTTCTTGATAACCGACGGCTTCTCAAACGGCGGTGACCCAATTCCTTTAGCTACTGCTTTAAAAAAAGACCAAGTCACAATTTTCACAATCGGAATTGCAAACGGAAATTACAAAGAACTCTACGAACTAGCCTCATCCCCTGGCGAATTTTTCAGTTATTTGTTAGACAGTTTTGAGGAGTTTGAAAGTCTGGCCCGGCGCGCCCTCCACGTAGGCTAGTACTGTCCCAAGAGTGTCTTTTCGGGTCTAAATCATGCCTTTACAGATTTGAAAAACGGTGAGTATATCCCTTTAGGCATTAACAGCCCTTGCTCTGGTTTATGCGATGACGGTGACTGTTGCGACACAAATGCCCTCTGTACCTGTGGGACCACAACAGGGCATTATTCATGTATCTGCGAACCGGGATACTACGGGAGTGGTTTGCGGAATTCATGCACGCGTAAGTCTCTTTTGTACAGTTTTATCAACGCATAATCAGCATGCCCTGCCGGGCATTATTCTGACGGGCCACATTTCTGCCGCCCTTGCCCAGATTTACACCACACGACTACACCCCCAGCCTTTAGCATCGACAACTGTATTTGCAAAACGGGATATGTGCCGACGAAAGACAACCGGTGCAAAAGTACAAAATTTTCGAAAGGAGATCGTTTCCATCTTATGGAAATCTAATGAGAACTCAAATTGAGATTTTTTTGTATCAATCCATAGTTCTTGAAATAAGGAGCAATTGTTATCATTGCGCCAACTTTGTAGCCCTTCGAGTAAAGGCAAAGTTGAAGATTAAAAAATTAAAAACGGTAATGCAGAATGTATTGGTAAACGTGGGAGACAGTGAGGCCAGACAAATTGAGAGATAGAAATACTTAGAATTCTCTAAATCAACCGACTTAATCCTCATAAATAAAAAGTGAGTTTTATGAACTCGGGGACACAAGTCATTTAAACTTTAAATGAATCTAGCCACTTTATTTGAAGAACTACAAAGTTGACGCAATGATACTAATTGCTCCTTATTTCAAGAGCTATCGATTAATACAAAAAAATCTCGATTTGAGTAGTCATTCTATTTCCATAAGATGGGAACGATCATTTTCTTTTTTTTTTTTGAAAAATTTTTTTAGTTCTGAAATGTCCGAAAATGTCGACACCTGATCACGGTTATTTTGTCAAAAAACGCGACTGCGGAAATGTATTAAATAGTGCTTGTGGAATACGATGCGAAGTTGGTTATACTTTGGTAGGAAGTAGTATTAGATTGTGTCAGAAAAACGCTACTTGGAGTGGTGATAAACCATCATGTCAAGGTTCTCAAATCATCAATAATTATAATTTAGTAATGAGTGTTTTCCAGTGAAAACATGTACGAAACTGCCACCTCTTGCATACGGGTCAATGATATGCTCGCATAGTGACCTGGGGATAACGTATGACGAAACAGAAGAGAATCTACCGGTTGATACAGTATGTACATTCACTTGTCAAGATGGCAAGACTCTGATTGGGTCGAGTCAAAGGACGTGTTTACCATTGGCTCGATGGGATGGCCTTAAGACGTCATGCAAACGTAAGGGCTCGAAATCTGTCAAATGGCCCACAAAGTTAGAATAAAACGTTAAAAATAGTTGCCCATTGTTTGCCCATCAAACCATATTTAGAAAAAAATAACTGAAAAACTAAAACAAACGTAAAATACCCACCAACACCAAACACGACGCGTGTTTTGACAACAAGAGTGTCATCCTCAGGTAGGAATTAAAACTGAAGTTTTAATTCTAATCAGTTTTAATTCCTACCTAAGAATGACAACATTGTTGTCGAAACGCTTGTCTTATAAAGTTAGTGATTGGTATCAGAAAACTAAATTATGGGGGCCATTTTCACACAAAAATAGAGAATCGAAATGATTTGATGGACAATAATGGGCAATTCTGGGTAATAGTCTATCGTTTTCTTTTTTAAATTTGTGGGGCCAGTTTCACACAGGTGAGCTCAAACCTGGCGAATCAAAATCCAGCAAATTTTTACAGAAATCAAATGCCCAAAATTTCCTCCAATCAAAAACGGGAGAATTGAGCCCAAATCCTGCCTGATCGGGAAACAACCCTACGGAAAAAAATGCAAGATCATTTGTGATCCCGGTTTTGAAATAGAAGGCCCCAACGAGAAAACCTGTACCAGCAACCACGGCTTATGGGACACAAAATTCGAAAGCACCATTTGCAAAGACAAGGAACCACCGAAAATCACGTGTCCCAAAAACATAACTGCGAGTAGCGAACCGGGCAAAAATTTTGGTACAGTTCTATGGAAACACCCACAGGTTAGTGATAATGCCGAAATGGAAGTCTCAGTCTGGATGAAACCCAGCATCAAGGATATCACAAGTTTCAAATTTGAGATTGGTGAAACCCTCGTGACTTATTTCGCACAAGATGCGTTTCATAACAAGGGAAACTGTAGTTTTTTTGTTATTATCAAAGGTTGCATACTATATTTTTTCTACGCAGTTAAAAAAATTGAAAATTTCAGATGAGGAACCTCCAGTTATTGATAACTGTATCAGTCCCCCAACTTTTTTAACCAATGAAAAACTCGGAGCTAACGTCACGTGGGACGAACCAAATATTTATGACAACTCACATAACGTCCAAGTAGGCTTAGCATTTTTATAATTTTTGTAAAAAAAATATTTTAGATCAAGCACAGCCATGATTTTGGGTACTTCCCCACCGGGACTACCACAGTAACATACACTGCAATTGACAGTTCTGGCAATCGAAATTTTTGTTCAATCAATATCACAATTGAGGGTAAATACAGTGTTTATTACGACAAGTTATTTTTTCTTCTTATTGGATCTTCGTGCTGTGTTAAATAAAACGTAAAACACCCACAAACACAAAACACTTTAATAAAAATCAGTTTTAATTCTCCACCTGAAGATGACAACTCTGTTGTCGAAACGCGCGTGTTTGGTGTTAATGGGTGTTTTACGTTACTTTTTGGTGTTTAGAGGCGCATTGTGAGGCGTTATTGGATCCAATTTATGGTCAAAGTGAGTGTTCTTCTGTCAATGACGGAATGCAGTGTGTCATTACCTGTCAGGAGGGTTATGCAGTACCACTATCACAACCTGAAACATCTGATGACAGTTCAGTTCGTTTTTTGTGTAATCATTCGGATTCGATTTGGTACAACCAAGAAGATCTGATGTTTCCTGAATGTTCTGGTGAGAGTGTTCCACAAAAAGCAACTCGGAACCCTATTCTATTCCTATATTATTTTTTCAGTTACTGAAATACCCAGAGAAATGGAACAAAATGGTACTATTAATGTAATTTCAGACATAGAAAGTTGTAATAACACAGAAAAAATAAATGACGTAATTGTGGAATTAAATTGTGATTTTTTTTATCAGAATAAGTTTTAGCTAGAAAATGATATAAAAATAACACTACAAGAAACAACATGCGATGATAACTGTACTGTTAATACAAAAACAACATGTTTTGAAGATACAGATGAAGAAAAAACGAATATAATTAAAAGAGAAATTTTAGAAGATAAAAATCGAAGAAGAAAGAAAAAACGTCTCAATGTTAAATTTCAAGTTAAAGGCAAAAACGTGAATCACACTCAAGAAACAGAAAATATAAACCTAGGTTCACACAATATTTCAATTCATTACGACAAGCCAAAAATTTTTTGTAACCTAGGTTTTGTCTTTCGCAAAGGCAGATGCGGTAAAATCTGAGTTAGAAAGAAAGATATTTCGTGTTTACGACTTAATCATCACAAATTTTTATGAAGGTCTAACCGCAAACCATCATTTCTAGACCCCAATAAAGGAAGGTAAATAGATTTCGTCAATTCAGGGTCAATCCAAGCATTGTTCTGGTGTTAGTGTGGCCATAAACTTATTACACTTAAAGGTTGTAAACATGAAATATCTTTCTGAGGACTTTACCTCTTTCAAGACTCAATAATTCGTTTTAGTACAATGCCCTAAGGGAACGTTTCACAACACGACCCGTCACCGATGTCAAAGTTGCCCTTTTGACACTTACAATGACAATTTAGGGCAAACAACCTGTAAACCTTGCCCAAAAAATCACTCAACACGGAAAGTCCATTCGAAAAAAATCGAAGATTGTAAAGAACAGTGTCCACCAGGGACACACGCACGTCGAAAAATTTTTAGACAATCGAGGCGAAATCCGAGTTTGACAATCGAACGTGCAACACTGCGGCCATATTGTCGCTCCTGTCACGTAGGATTTTACCAGGATAAATTCGGGCAATTAAAATGCGCTTCTTGCCCTAAAGGATACACCACAACAGCCCCCAAATCTACAAGTCTAAGTCAGTGTTTACCAACATCCCTGGAACTTTGCACAAAAATCCCCAATATTTGCAGTACTGGTAAATGTGTCCCTGTTAACGAGTTTCAGTACTCCTGTGAGTGTCCCGAGGGGTTTGTAGGTAAAAATAACTCGAGTTGTATACACGATTTTTTTGAGAACTTTTTAAGGCACTCATTGCGAGCGCAAATTGCAACATTGCGACTCAAATCCGTGTGTGAATAACGGAATTTGTAAAGAAACATCAACAGGTTTTGTTTGTTTGTGCCCGAAGGGTCATACCGGAACTTTTTGTGAAGAGACGGAAGAGAAATGTCTTTTAATTTGTTTGAATAACGGTACTTGTCATTTTAATGAACCTGATGATTATTTCTGTTGGTGTCCTTCCGGTTTTGGTGGAGAAACTTGCGAAATTAAATTAAATTATTGCAGTATAAATATTTGCGAAAACAATTCGACCTGTATTGATGAAACTAACGGCTTTAGGTGTCAATGTTCGACCGGTTTTATAGGAAAACGATGTAATATCCTACCTTGTGACTACAAACCGTGCAAAGGAAACAGTATTTGCGTTAATACAATGGAAGAAAATGCAACAAAGAATAGCTACAAGTAGGTGGGATAAATACAGAATGTCTTTTAGTTGGTTTGTTAGGAAAATAAAATAACGAAGTCCTTAAAATACGTATAAAACTAACTGCAGAGCACAATGAAGAGAGCCAAAAATTTTATTTGATAACGAAATTTACATATTTGCCATAAATTAATCTCAGAGAAAAGATTTAACATCAAAATTGAGATTAAAAGAAGACTCAAATAATCATTCAAATAATTTCAAATATAACAGATAAATTAGTATTATATTTCAATACAAGCTAAGAACAATTTACTTTCTTTGAAGTCTGAGGTAATAAAATGTAAATACCAAGAAATCACTCTATTTCACCCTGGTACGTCAATACCCAGGGATAAACCGACTTAATCCCCATAAATAGCAAGTGAGAGTTTTATGAACTCGGTGACAGAAGTCATTTAAACTTTAAATTAATCTAGCCACTTTAATTAAAGATATACAAAGTTGACACAATTTTACCAATTGCTCCTTATTTCAAGAGCTATCAGTTGTTACAAAATCTCTTTTTGAATGGTCATTAGATTTCCATATGATGAGAACGATCTCCTTTCTGTTTAAAATGCTTTTTCAAAAATAAAACTTGTGGCATCCGTTAATTCTAATATACCAACTAAAATAAACCCACTGTGGTTCGGAGTGAAATACGTATTTTTTTTTCTAGTTGTGTGTGTCCAGAAGGCTACACAGGAAAATTCTGTGACGAAAAAATCAACTTCTGTAAAGAAAATCCGTGTTTGAACGGCGGAATTTGCTCAAGTCAAACTTCCTCATTTCTGTGTACTTGTCCCCGATTTTTCTATGGCACAAAATGTGAATTTCAACGTAGATCAGATTATGTCCTACACTTTCAGAAATTTTCCACGACCGATTATGTAAGACTGAACGGCTTCGAGAACAATCTGACCCAAATATCGGCCTGTCTGTGGATGCAAACTAAGGATAATTTCAATTACGGAACTCTTATATCCTATGCAACCAAAAATTACGACAATGCCTTCACTCTTACGGATTATACCGGGTAAAAATATTCTTAAGAGGGTGTATAGCTGAAGCAAAATTTTCAATTGAGACACCTGTGATTCGGCTAAAAATTAATCGAGGATTGTTCTAGTAGTGTTCATAAAACGTTAAAAAAATATTTGTTGAAAACAGAGCTTCAGTATTACATCCCTAGATCAGTTATTTATTTACCAAAAAAAATCTGTTTTTGCTATTACAAATTAGACACTTTCTATTATGACTTACCATCCTGGCTTTCTCTTACCAACTTATAATTTTTCGATAAAAATTATTTTAAAAAATTCTAGTTAAGTACGCCTTCGACAATGTCCTTTATCACGAAATCGAAAAGTTGGCAAATCTATTTTCAATTGATGTCTGGTACCACGTTAGTGGCATCATCTAGTAACAAGTAGCGAAAAACACTCTTGCCCGCATGCACAAACGTTCATCAAAATTGATGAGCCATTAAACTCATTAAACGTTTATAAAACCGGGCATCTATATTTCAAATTTAAGGCTCGTCTTGTACATTAACAACCAATACGCTGTAACCGATGTTCTGCTAAACGACGGTCTCTGGCATCACGTTTGTGTCTCCTGGAGTTCTTCTCAAGGCCAATACCATCTCTACGTCGACGGTAAATTGCTCAAAAGCGGGTTTAGTTTATCCCCCGGGACGCAAATAGCAGGCGGAGGAAACATGGTCATAGGACAAGAACAAGACGCCTTAGGTGGACGTTTCAGCCAATCGGAAACTTTTGTCGGCCGTATGGCATACATCGATGTATGGTCAAAACAATTAACAATCGACGAAATACTCTCACATATGACAGATTGTCATAATTTGATTTATGGCGACGTTTTTGGCTGGCCTGACATACAAAACCACGTTGAAGGTAATGTTCGGATTGAAAATTCGAGTTTTTGTGTGAAATGTGAAGACCCAAAGCCGGTTTATAATGGTATTATTCATATCGATGATAACGTAGCCTACTATAACTGTTATGAAGGCTTTACTTTGAGTCATGAGTCATATAAAGAGGGCCGAAAGTGTACAAAAGCGGCAAAATGGGAAGGAATGTTTGAACCCTACTGTAAAAGTACGTAAGATTAATTTTTTTAAATCACGGGATTTGATTTTTCGTATTTAGAGGTGTATTGTGGTAACCCTGGTTATGTGAGAAATGCCTACTCAATTGGTACAAAATATTATTTTGGGGAAAGTGTAACTTATCGGTGTTACGATGGGTACAATTTAGTTGGTAATGCAACGATAAAATGTACAGAAAAGGGTTTTTGGTATCCGGAAAAGCCTCGATGTTTAGGTTTACAATGTACGGCATTTAAAAAACCAGAAAACAGCAATTTGACGATTTTTGCTGACCACAGTTATGAGGATTTTATCGAAAATGAATCAACTTTTGATGTGGGTACACAAGTCGAGATAACATGTGACCCCAAAGCGAATATTTCCGGTGAAAATGTCATCACGTGTCAAGAAAATGGTAAAATTAGATTTTTTAAGACTCCAAAAAAATTTATTTTTTAGGAACTTGGGATTTTGAACCTGCTAAATGCGTCTTGAAAAAAAGCCCTTCGCTAAGTTGCGATGTTACTAAAGTACCTTCAGCTCCTGATAATGGTTACGTAATTCTCGAAACGTTGTACACTGTCGGTAACGGTTCTGGAGATACTATTTTTTATAAATGTCGTAATGGTTACAAATTGATGGGAGATAATTCAACGACTTGTATTATCGATGGTTACTGGACTGAACCGAACATGACATGCAATCGTACTAATTAAATAAATTATAAATAAACAAAAGAATTGCAATGTTTTTTTTAGCAATTGAGTGTCCCGTTCCGAAATATAAAAATATGGTTGTGAAAACGGAAGCGGAAAAAGACGGAAAATTTTATTTTGGTTACATGGTTAAATTGGATTGTATTGATGGGTATAAAATCTTCGGTGATGGGACAGCCAGGTGCCAAGCGAATGGAAAGTGGAGCCGAATGCGAGCCAAATGTTCTAGTATGTATTGTCCTTTAATCTATTGTACGGGAAGAACGAGATTTGACAGGCCAGAAATTGCTCTGATTCAGCAAATTTTCGTTCACACACAGTTGCCCAAAATCTAGCGTTTTTCGGCTAAACCATAAACATTTTTCTTTTGATTCATTAACGCACTCCAAAGAGTTATAGTACCAACCATACAAACGGATATTTTTATTTTTATATAAACTGTTATCAAATTTTTGGAATTTATTTTTACTATAAAAATTGTAAAAACATTTTTTTGAAGAAAATCAGCAATTTTTGGATGGATTCGATAGCTTCTCAAATGCTTTTTCAAATGTCGCTAAGCACTTAAAAATCGATTTATTGCTGTAGTACTTCTCAGTTATTGAAAATGTCAAAAATCTAGATTTATTATTTAAAATTTTGAGTAAAAGTTGTTTTATTGTGAAATCCTCCGAAATTATTATATAAATTAGAATTTAGTAAATTTTATACGAATCAAAAGATCTTGTAATTCTCTATCTTATGTATTTTTGAAATTTTTTGGGTTTATACTTTAAAAACAATAATATCTACAGATAAAAAAACTATTAAACAACCTTTGAAAAAAATCATAATTTCAAAATTAACCAGAATTTTGTACTTTTCTAGTCGTTATCCAATTCCCCGAATTATTTTATATCAGAATATGTCAAAAAAGCCCAATTCTGACTGCTAATTTTTCAAAAAAAAGGCAAAAAAGTGAGTTTGAAACTGATCAAACCAACTTCTTTTTATATTTTTGCAATCGAAAATGAAAGAGTTGTTCACCCTAAGCCCTAAGCACTAAATTTAACCCCTCAACAAGTAATTCCGAAATAATTTTCAAAAGATTTGGGTTCAAACCCGAGCGGGATCACCTGAAATTATCAAAATTTTTTTTAGTTTTTTTAAAGTTTTGTTTATTTTAACATTGAGGCATTACTTTTTTTGAAAAAATATAAAATATTCAATTTTAAAGTTGGTTAATACAAAACGGTTAATACAGTTCTAACAGTTTTCAAAAGTTTCGAAATTTTGAAGAAACAGAAAATTCTTTTTTGTTTTTTTTTAAAATATAGTTTCTAAATTATCCGGAATTTTGTACTTTTCTGGACATCATCGACTTCGTCGAATCATTTTCTATCAGAAGATGTCAAAAAAGCCCTATTCTGGCTGCAAATTTTTCCAAAAAAAAAAAGGTGAGTGAGGTGAAACCGACCGAAATCAACCTCTTTTCAAATTGTTCCAATCGAAAATGAAATAGTTGCTCATGCTAAGCACAAGATTTAAGCCCTCAACAAAAAATCCCAAAATAATTTTCAAAAAATTCGGGTTCAAACCCAAGTGAGGTCACCTGAAATTATCAAAAAAAAAATTTTTAGATTTTTTTTGAGGTTCTGTTTATTTTAACATTGACACATTAGTTTTTTTTGCAAAAATGGTTACATTCAATTTTAGAGTCAACAAAATTTGTAACATTTTGAGGTTTTGGCTAATGCAGTTCTCAAGATGCAGTTTTTCAAAGTTTTGAAATTTTGAAGAAACAAGAAATTCTTTTTTGATTTTTAAAAAATCATAGTTTCTAAATTATCTGAAATTTTGTACTTTTCTGGTCATCATCGGATTCCTCTAATCACTTTCTATCAGAAAATGTAAAAAAGCTTAATTCTGACTACAAATTTTCCCAAAAAAGCCAAAAAAAGAGGTGAGTTGAAACCGACCGACCCAACTTCTTTTCAAATTGTTGCAATCGAAAATGAAATAGTTGCTCAATCTAAACACTAAACAAAAAATCACGAAATAATTTCCAAAAAATTTTGATTCAAACCCGAGCGAGGTCACCTGAAATTATCAAAAAAAATTTTTTATAGTTTTTTCGAGGTTTTGTTTATTTTAACATTGAGGCATTAGTTCTTTCTTAAAAATATTCAATTTTAAAGTCAACAAAATTTGTAGCATTTTAAGATCAAAACGGTTAATACAGTTCTAACAGTTTTCAAAAGTTTTGAAATTTTCAAAAAACAAGAAATTCTTTTTTGATTTTTTTTGTAATAGTTACTAACACGATTAGGCCGATATACAGCCGCGGCTGAAGTTTGTAAACCGTGCTAACAGCTTTCTATTTGTTTTAACGACCGCCGTCCGTAAAAAATGGTTTTTCATACGTTTTATTGCCAGTCGCGGCTGTTAAACTTTAAAATATATTTTTTTATCTTCTAAACAAGATATAAAATCTAAATTCTGTTACAAGAGGTGAATATTAGGACCAAAAAGAAGGTTACTGCAGTAAAAACAATTAAATGAACTTTGCTAACATTTTTTTTTTTGACCATTTACTATTTTTTTGGGAGTTCCACAATAAAGCCTTCTTGTAATAGCTTGTAAATTATTTCAGGGACAGCCTGTATATTTAATGAAAATGAAGCAATTTTGTCATATATCAGATTTTTTTTTCAAAACATTTCAAATAAAAAAAATAAAACTGCAATTTTGTTATTTTAGTTGCTATGTGTTAATTTTAGTATTATTTTGTTAAATCAAGCTCTTTAAAACGAATAAATAGAAGGACTAATCGTCGATTTTAATCAATTTTAATTCAATTTTGCACGTGTTTTTTCTACTGATAACGTCTTAATTATTGTGGTTAATCATCTATTGTTTATGTAGTTTTCAATGTTAGTCATCCAATTCTTATTTATTGTTTACGTAATTTATTTTAAGTAAAAATAATATTCTGCCTTGAAAAAAAAGGATAAGCCAAATAACTAAATAAATCTTCGAAACGTCGGCAGTTTAAGAACACGTTTCTGTCTCTACCAGTTAAAAAAAACGTTGTAAATTAGATCTTAATGAACAATAGAGAAGGATTAAAAATTCTGTTGGTCCTTTGAGCCAGATTCAGCAATTTTTTTGTTGAAATTGACCAATATTAATATTACGTCACTATCTACCGATCTTACTTATCTTACCTAGTGAAAAAAAATGGTATAAAAATTTTATGCATCAAGAAACATGAAGTAGAAGACAGTTTTAATGTTTGTCTACATTTATTTATAAAAAAAATAAATAAAAATTTGATATAAAGTCGAAAAAAGCTTGATTCCACACACACTTTTGGTCAACCCTGTATATCTTATGTTAGACTGAAGGTAGTCACGTGAAAATAAGCATAAAAAATGCGTAAGAAATATCAATTTTTTGACGTCAGTTGTTATAAAAAAAATTTCTTGTGTTAGCACCTCCCTCTATATAGTTTTCACATCGTTTTTTTTTCTTTTCTTTTTTTTTTTAGAAAAATCCTGTCGCAAACCTTCAGTGAACGAAGCAACAATAATAGTTGGAAATTCTTATCTTTTTGAAGATCAAGTGACACTGATTTGTCCTAACAAAGGTCAATACGTTTTGACCTGTGACAGTACAGGCACGTGGATAGGTGATAAAGATAAAACTTGCTAAATTTTATCAAAAATTTATTAAAAAGATATGAAATAAATTCTATAATTAAAAAAAATTACGAGTGATTTTCCTGCCATTTTCGCACCTCATCGGCAATTTTCGTAATATAATTATCACAAACTCGACAACAACCCCCAATATACCTCACTCCTAAACTCAACCAAATCGGAATATACTCTTCGAGTTTTTCACAATTATTATCCCACCTATAAAAAAATGATAAAATTTGCAAGACTTTCACAACGCAATTACCCCAAATTCGGGTCATATTTCTCGCCACTGTTTGCGTAAACTATCAACGGAATGTCGGTAATCTCCTTTAAGAGAGTCTCAACAGCATGGGGGGCTATACAATTAACACCAACCGCAATTATCTGAGCTGGATTTAATTTATAACACGACATAGCCGAGTCTTTAAAATTATCACCGTGTGCTGTAACAGCCCCCTCAGTCTGAAACTATCCCGTAAAAACAGATCTTTAGAAATGAATTAAATACTTGACAACTGAAAGACAGCCAGGCTTTAATATTTGGAAACTCCTTTATAAGCTCAACAATAATTTCAGCCTCTTTTTTGCTCGGAATTGTCTCAATTGCAAGTAAATCAACCCCACCCTCTACAAGAGCTGAAATTCGTGATTTGTGGTAATCTATGAGTTCCTCTCGTGATATTCTATCTGTATAAAAACCGTTATACTCAGACCCATCATGTAGGTAAGCCCCATAAGGCCCCAATGACCCAGCAATGAAAGGTTTGACATCACCTAATTAAACTCTCTTTAAAAATGTATAAAACCACAAGTTTTTACCTTGCAAAATACCCTCTTTTTGTGCCCTTTCTATTGCAGTTTTTGCAAGAAATACTGACTTTTTTATGAGATTATAACTGTCATCTTTGGATAAATTTAAATATTTCATAAAACCAGCAACACTAGCTTGATAACTATTAGTTTCTATTATGTCACAACCGGCTAGAATAACGTAAATTAAAATAATAACAACAGAGAAAGGACATGGGGGCACCTTTAATATAATCCAAGTGGACTTTAATTACAGCTTCAGGGTCTGATGCTAGTGATCTAGCACTCCATAAAGGGTCCCCATCGAGTGATTTTGATACGTACTTACTTAATTGGAAGCCAAAAGAACCATCCAAAATCAAAATTTTCGGAGCTGATGACATTTTCAAATTTTCACTAAATGACAGGTGACAGGACTTTGACAGCAAAGATACCAACTGGAAAATCAACGACGAATACGAATTATCTCTATTTACAAAAATTTATTTCCATTAGATCACTGTTTACGCAATAGAAAAGTTAATTAGTTCAAATTATTAATTGTTTATTTATTATTTAAATTCTAAGCAGGGGTACCAACACTACCAACACCAAAAATGAAAATAACTGCCAAGTTTGTAGCAGAAAAATCATCAAATCCGAAATATTTCTATTAACAAAAATTAAATTATAAGAGATTATTGTTTGTGTAAAAGTAATGTTAATTAATTTAAATTATTAATTTTATTTTATTATTTAAATTTTAAGTAGTAGTAACAACACTACCAACCCCGAAACTGAAAGTAACTAGTTTTGTGACAGCTGTCATCTGTCAAAGAAACTTTACATAACTTATAATTTTCGAAAAATTTGGCCAAAATGGCAAGTTTTGTCCGTATTGGGGTTTCCCGTTTAGCAGGCAATGCCTTACTACTTGCAAAAAATAAGGAAGTCACTTCGTTGCGTTTTATTAGTGGCAGACTGTTACGTTGTCAGGAAGACAGGCCCTACAAACCAGCCCCCTGGAACTACAAGGAGAAGTCTTACACGATTTTGAACTACTGGACTGACCCTACAACGTCCCGGCTTGATGAGAATTCAAAGGCAATTATTTGGGACCAAAAATTTAGGTTAAAGTAACATTTTTAGATCATTGTGGTTGAGGGGCCTGTGGCAGCTGGGAAGAGCAAATTTGCCAAAGAACTAGCAGAGGAATTAGATATGTTGTACATGCCTGAAGCTAATTTAGATATGGTTTATATAAATCAATATGGATATGATTTAAGAAATCTTGATGAACAACTACCAGAGTCTTGTAGAAGTTTTGATATTAAAAATTTTCTTCTGACACCGAAACACATGAACGTTGCTGCTTTCCAATTCCGGCAATATAACACAAAATTCTCGCAATATATCGACGCTTTAGCGCATTTATTGAGTACAGGACAAGGTGTTGTTCTTGACAGGTGTTGCTACTCAGATTTTGTATTTGTTGAGGCAATGTACAGTCAGGGATATTTATCAAAAGGGGGTAAAACATGTCAAGGTTGTGTAATAGTTTTCTCAATCTAAATTTCAGCCTACAAAGGTTATTACGATGTACGTGAAAATACAATTAACGAGTTGTTGCGCCCTCATTTATTAATTTACCTGGACGTTCCTGTGCCTAAAGTTCAGGAAAATATCCAAAAACGTGGCTTAAGTTGCGAGAAGAGCTCACAAGTGTTAACTCCACAGTATTTAACTGTTATGGAAAAGACTTACAAGCAGAAATATCTTAAAGAAATGAATAAACATGCAGAACTTTTGATTTATGACTGGTCTGACGGTGGTGAAGTTGAGATTGTTGTTGAAGACATTGAAAGAATTGATTTTGATAATTACGATGCTCAGGATTCGAAAAGTAAAGACTGGAGGGGTCACACTGAAGAAGATTGGGGTGCCCTGAGAAACAAGTATTTTATTAATACTTTTGAAACGTTTTTTAATTGTGGTTTTGCAGGTATGCTGATAAAAAAGAGGACTTGATGAATTACTTCAATGTCCCACTTTTTCATGTACCAGAAATGACGGTTGAGGCTGAAGACGCTAAAATTTATGCTGACGTTATAACCAGTGTTGGTTAAACATATTTGTGTTTTTTTTGTACTGGAATCTTTGTTGTAGGCACCTGGAGAAGGCTTTGAGCCTGGGTTTAATGCTGATGCTGGGGATAAGGGAGTGTTGTTCAGGCTTAAGGAGCAACATCGCCAGACATTGCCTTTGAGAGAAAGGAACTTGCAGTAATTTGTGTAAATATTAGGTGAAAATAAATTTGTTTTAAGTATAATGTGTTTTTTCTGAATGAAAAATTGTAAATAACTGGGAACTATAAAGTGTTTTTTCAGGAGAAAAATAATTTGAATAAGTTATGTAATAAATGAATTGAAACATTTAAGGTTTTATTTCCCCACCTGAAAGTAATTATAATGTTGTATAATCCATATATAAAAAATAATAAATTGGTAGGCAAGACATAATATATAAAAAAAATTAATATAAAGAGTGATTCAAAATTATGTAGTATTATTTCAACCTGAAATGCCTCACAAATGACAGTCAGCAAAAAAAAATTGGCTTATCTCAGATTAAGATCTCGTAATTTTTGCTGGGTTGTTTTTATAATTTTTTATTTTTTTTGATTTGGTATTTACTGGAGACAAGAAAATTTTTGAGAGTATCTTTATATTTTGCTGGTTATTGGATTTCTCAAACCTCTTTCTATAAAAAAATATTCAAAAAATTCATTTCTGATGGTATTTTTTTTAAGAAATAGCTAAAGTTTTTACGCTAAAACGTAAAAAAAATCTCAAAACTTAATGTGCTAATTTTTACAACCAATCAACCCTCTTTCAAATGCCGCTAAGTTTTTGAAAATTGGTTTATTTGTTTTAGAATTAAAGCTATTCAAAGATGCTAAAAAAAAATTGGACTTTTTATGTTCTCTTGAACGCATTTGAAAATTGGTTTATTCGTTGAGGAGTTAGGGCAAAGCATTCCAAAAGGCCAAAAGTTTCTAAAATTTTAGTTGCTCTAAATAGTCACCGAAAAATAAAAAATATAAGTTTTAGATAAAAAATAATATTAAATTCGTAATCCTCAGACAATTGTAGATGAGATAAGTTTATTTTTAAAGCAATACGTTTTTCTTTTTAACAAAGGAGGCCCTGAAAACGAGCTACACAATGAGGTCTATGCCCATCGTGTGCAATCTTTCTAAATTTCCTATAGCAGTCCTGTGCCTCTAATGAAGCTCAGTACTTTGTCTACAGGAGCCTTCTCAATTGCGCACATTGACAGTCGTCTGGAGCTAGTGTTCATTTAGTGTTCAACAAGCTAAAAATGTATAGTATGTATGATAAAAAAAATTTTGGTCGTCAAATTGATTTTTGACACCAAGAAAAATGCTTTATTATAAGCATTGTTAACTTTTTGGCATTGAACTGTCAGCTAACTATCTCTACTTCTTTTACCAATTTACTTAAAGTTGTTTGTGCTACTGAAAAGCTCCTAAAAGTGCAGAAAATAATTGGACATTTTATTTTGCATTTTGACGATCAAAATTTCTTCTCGCTGCTATATCAGTCCAATAGTTCATCTAGATACTTAATTAGTCAATTAGACAAAACAAAAATACAAATTCGATACCAAAATTTTTTATTTCGTTTTATTCAATCGTTGCTTACTCGATTTGGTGCGTTTTTTTGCCGTCCCACCAACTGTTTTATTTTTATCACTCGCACTAACATTTCTAAACCCATATGGAGGCATTTCAACCAATGTTTTATCCCAAGCGGGGTTTACATTTGGTTTCATATGACTAAAAGTGTAATAGGGCACCTTATTACTTAATTTCGAAGTTTTATTAGTCATATTTATTGTTGTCTCATCTGCAAGTAAACTATAAAAAGGAACTTCAGACTTCTTTTTAGCCTGCTGTGCATCAAGTGAGCCTCTAGGAGTAGATGAAGCTCCAGGTTTAGTAAAATCAAGTGACCCTTTCGGAGTTGAAGCTGCCACAGGTTTGCCAAAAGTGCGTGATCCTTGAGGAGTCGAAGCTGCTAAAGGTTTGCCAAAAGTGCGTGATCCTTGTGGAGTTGAAGCTGCTAGAGGTTCGCCAAAAGTTTTTGATCCTTGCGGCGTGGATGTTGCTATAGGTTCGCCAAAGGTATGCGTGTCCTGCATAGTTGAATTGGCTGTAGTTTGTCCAGGATCGAAGGACCCTCTCGGACTGGACGCAACAGGAGGCTGAAAATCTTCAAAACGCATTTCTTCCTGATTTGTAATTTCGTTGATCGACATTTGGGCAGCGTAATACAGCCTTTCTACAGCAATTGCCATCCAATCAGCAACCGAAATCATGAAATTCCCTAACCGGTCTGGATTTGCTCGATTTGGGACTTCAAGTTTTCGCATATCACACAACTGTTCTAAAATAATATCAGACAGGTATCTCAACCGGATTGATACAAGCGGAGGCACCGGATTTTCAACCGCATAGGAAATCCCGCACTTCAACAGTTTTTTAAAGAGTTTAAAAGCGCGTTTTCTCTGCTTTTGGTTGTGCTTATCCTTGAGGTACTTTCGGAGTTTTTGCTTTAATTTCTTGCGTTGCGCTGCAATTTTTGCTTCCGCTCGGAGTTCTGCAAAGTATTTAGCAGTTTCTCTGAATTTTTTTTAAGTAAGTCTGTTTTTTTTTGTACTTACTCTGGGCTCATTGCGTATAACTGTTGTAACAGTTCTTTTAGATGGTTGACTTTGTCTTTGGGGAGGTGGTGGCCGTGCTCTTTATATAATGCGAGGAAAATTCGTTTAGGTGGGGTGGAAAGTTCGTCGATTCGGGTATTACACAAACACGCATCTCTTTTCCTGTGTTCTTGAGGGCGTGGAGGAGGATAACCAACTCCTTCCTCCACGTCTTCAACAGTCTCTTCAAGATCTTCTATATCCACTATTTCGTCTTCTGCCATTGCGAATTTTATTCAAACACAAAAATTTTGACAATGTCAAAATATTTAATTTTTGGTAAATAAAGTATGTTGTGGAATTTTTTCATTTTTTTTTAACTAGTTAAAGTCTGTTTTACCAGCAAGAAAGCAGTAAGCATTGAAAATTTAAATAGCTATTAAACATACAGGAAATTTGGTAGTTGGTGTGAGAAAAAAAAATGTAACAAGTATTCAAGAAAAGATACTTTTTGCCCATTTTTCGAAATTATTATTAACTAAAGGAGTGTAGATATCAAAAAATTTACAAACTTTGAGAAGTTGGAAACGACGTTTGTGAAAAATAAGAAAGATCCTAGAATAACAGAAGAAAGAAAGAACTTAAAAAAGGCCACTTTAAGAAAAGAAGATTTTGAGAAACGACAATGTGTGGAAAGAGTAACAGAAATTTCTAGAGGAACAAAAGACGTAGAAACGCTCTTTTAGAAAAAACAGCTGAAAAATCGACGAAAGGAAGGTCCAAATCACATTTGAAAAATAAGTGCGAAGAAAAATTCTAATAGAGCTTAAAAAAAAAAATGACTTCGAAAAACGACGATTGGCGAAAGAAAAACCAAGAAAAATTGAAGAAAAACAGAAGACGATTGTAAAGGAACTTAAAAAATGACTTTCCTATTGTCAGAATCGCCAAAAAAAAAACAAAAAAAATATGTCGACAAGAAAGAGAAGAGCAAAAAATACTAGAAGTTAGAAGACGTCTGTTGGAATAAAAAGAAGAACAAACGAAGTTTGTAGAACAATGTGAGAAACACATTGGTGGAAAAAGAACAACAATAAATTTCAGAAAAATAAAAACATAGAAAAATTCTGGAAGAACTTGAAATACAACGCTCAGACGAAAAAGAAGCTTTTGAGAAACGACAATTAGTAAAACAAAAGTAACAGAAATTTCTAGAGGAACAAATGACGTTTCTAAAAGAGCTTGAAAATTGAATGAAATGAAGGTACAGGAGAGCTAAAATAAATTCTAGAAGGGTGAGAGTTTCAAAAATAATTATTGTGAAATCTTTAGAACAACAGCAGTTTCTAGATGTTTAGGGAACAAAAAGAAGATCCCAGAAAAATAGAAAAATTTTTTAGAAAACTTTGTGAAACAACGGAAATGAGTAGCATAAAAAGTTTCTAGAAGAGTTTTAAATAAGAGAAAGAAAAGAAAAAGAATTCAAAAAAATTCTAAATGAACAAATATCCTAGCTTTTTAAATCGCAAAAAACTCGAATTGAGTCAAAGTCATGTTCTTGACAGGAGTGAGATCTAAAAAAAATTGAATGAAAATCTCAATAATTTATTTCTCTGGGTCTGCAGGAAGTCAGACAATAAAAATGGAAAAACAGATTCGTTTACTGTTGAAAAATGTCATTCGAAAGAATGTTTTACACGTCTAAAAAATGAACTAAAGCAGGTTCTGGGAAAACCAAAAAAAATTTTACGAGAAATTGAAAAACAACGTTTGAGAAATAAGAAGAGCAAAAATTTTAGAAGAGTATGAAAAAGGGTGCTTTAAGAAAAAGAAGTCTTTGCAAAACGACGATTGGCGAAAGAAGAGCAGAAATATATTGTAGAACAAAAGACGATTCTAAAGAGCTTAAAAACCGATTTTTCAATTGTCTTATGGTTTGGTTTATTCGTTTTTAAATTACGTCTACAAGAAAAAGAAGAGCACAAATTACTAGAAAAAAGTAGAAGACGTCTGTTGAAATAAAAAGAACAACAAACGAAGTTTTTAGAATATGGTGGAAAAAGAGCAACAGTAAATTTAAAAAAAATAAAAACAAAAACCACGCTAGTGTCCAAAAAATCTAAGAAAATTTACAAGGAAACATACAGGAAATTTGGTAGTTGGTGTGAGAAAAAAAAAATGTAACAGGTATTGAAGAAAAGATACTTTTTGCCCATTTTTCGAAATTGTTATTAACTAAAGGAGTGTAGATATCAAAAAATTTACTAACTTTGAGAAGTTAGAAACGACGTTTTTGAAAAATAAGAAAAATCCTAGAAGAACAGAAGAAAGAAAGAACTTGAAAAAGGCCACTTTAAGAAAAGAAGACTTTGAGAAACGACAATGTGTGGAAAGAGTAACAGAAATTTCTAGAGGAACATACGTATGGGACACAGTACATCAACTGCCCTTTTATGGGTGACCGATGAAATTTTATCAAATATGGACAAAGGAAAAATAACATCTTTAACTCTGTTAGACTTAAGTAAAGCTTTTGATTCAATTGACATAAATTGTTTACTAAAAAAATTAGAGTACTATGGAATTTATAATGATAAATTCAAGTGGTTTAATAGTTATCTACACAATCGTAAGCAGACATGCCGAACAACTTTAGGTTTATCAGATATTAAAGATGTTTTAACAGGAGTTCCTCAAGGATCGGTGTTAGGCCTCTTCTTTTTTCTATTTTTATTTCAGATATTCAGTACGCAACTAAATTTTGCAAAATACATCTATTTGCAGATGATATTCAACTCTACCTAAGCTTTAACCCTCTAGAAATACGAAATATTGAAAATATAATTAACAGTGAGCTTAATGAAATATATAATTGGACCCAATGTAATTCACTATATTTAAATGCAACTAAATGTAAGAACATACTTTTTGGAACAACGAATAAAGCAGAAAATCTAAAACACACCGTTCGAATTAATAATGTAGAAATTCCTTCCCAAAGTACAGTCAAAAATCTTGGTATTACTATGGATTCACAACTCAATTTTACTAATCATGTTTCCCAGTTATCTAAACATTGTTATTTTAAATTTAAGCAACTTACACAGTTTAAAGAGTTTTTAAATCAAAAGACTAAACTAATTTTAATTAACTCACTAGTTTTATCCAATCTGCATTACTGTGATATTGTTTATGGCCCGCGCCTAACTGAAAGTAATAAACAAAAACTTCAAAAAATTCAAAACTACTGTTTACGATTTGTGATTAGTATACCTCACTTTGCACATGTTACTCCCTACCTAAGATCTTTAGGATTGCTTAAATTGAATGAGCAACGCTTCGTTCATTATTTATGTTTTTGTTTCAAATTACTAAAGTTAAAAATTCCTGATTATTTGTATGTTAAATTAATCAAACGCTGTGAAACACACTTTAGAAATTTACGATTTGTTGAAAAGCATTTTCACTTTCCAGCACACAAGACTACTTTATTTCAGACGTCTTTTTCATATATTGTACCATATATATTAAGTAACTGCTCTGATCTTTTAACAGTTGACACTTCCGTATATTTAAAAAAAAAATGTAAAAAACTAATTTTGTCGCAAAAACTTTCTGCAATTGATCTTAGCAAATTTTAATCTGTTGTATTATTTTGTGTTATGTTTATTGTAAGTATATTTATTAGTATTTTATTATGTTTTAACTATTTCTCTAGGTTAAATTATAAAATCAGATTTGTGTCTGCCATTTAACCTTTTGTACATTTTTGTTTTAATGTGCAATAAACTTTATTATTATTATTATTATTATTATTATTATTATAAGACGTAGAAACGCTCTTTTAGAAAGAACAGCTGGAAAATCGACGAAAGAAAGGTCCAAATCACGTTTGAAAAATAAGTGCGAAGAAAGATTCTAGTAGAGCTTGGAAAAGGGCGCTTGAAAAAAGATGACTTCGAAAAACGACGATTGGTGAAAGAAAAACCAAGAAAAATTGTAGAAAAACAAAACGACTATAAAGGAACCTAAAAAACGACTTTCTAATTGTCGGAATCGTCGAAAAGAAGAACCAAAAAAATTATGTCTACAAGTAAAAGAAGAGCAAAAAATACTAGAAGTTAGAAGACGTCTGTTGGAATAAAAAGAAGAACAAACGAAGTTTGTAGAACAATGTGAGAAACACATTGGTGGAAAAAGAACAACAATAAATTTCAGAAAAATAAGAACAAAGAAAAATTCTAGAAGAACTTGAAATACAACTCTCAGACGATAAAGAAGAGAAACGACAATTGGTGAAACAAAAGTAAAAGAAATTTCTAGAGGAACAAAAAACGTTTCTAAAAGAGCTTGAAAATCGATGAAATGAAGGTACAGGAGAGCTATAAAAGATTCTAGAGGGGTAACAGTTTCAAAAGTAATTATTGTTAAATCTTTAGAACAACAGCAGTTTCTAGATGTTTAGGGAACAAAAAGAAGATCCCAGAAAAATAGAAAATTTTTTTAGAAAACTTTGAGAAACAACGGAAATGAGTAGCATAAAAAGTTTCTAGAAGAGCTTCAAATAAGAGAAAGAAAAGAAAAAGAAGTCAAAAAAATTCTAAATGAACAAATATCTAGCTTTTTAAATCGCAAGAAACTCGAATTGAGTCAAAGTCATATTCTTGACAGGAGTGAGATCTAAAAAAATTTGAATGGAAATCCCAATAATTTATTTCTCTGGGTCTGCAGGAAGTCAGACAATAAAAATGGAAAAACAGATTCGTTTACTGTTGAAAAATGTCATTCGAAAGAATGTTTTACACGTCTAAAAAATGAACTAAAGCAGGTTCTGGGATAACTAAAAAAAATTTTACGAGAAATTGAAAAACAACGTTTGAGAAATAAGAAAAGCAAAAATTTTAAAAGAGTATGAAAAAGGGCGCTTTAAGAAAGAGAAGTCTTTGAAAAATGACGATTGGCAAAAGAAGAGCAGAGAAATATTGTAGAAGAACAAAGGACGATTCTAAAGAGCTTAAAAACCGATTTTTCAATCGTCTTATGGTTCGTCTTATTCGCTCTTAAATTACGTCTACAAGAAAAAGAAGAGCACAAATTACTAGAAAAAGATAGAAGACGTTTGTTGGAATCAAAAGAACAACAAAGTTTGTAGAATATGGTAGAAAAAGAGCAACAGTAAATTAAAAAAAAGAACAAAAACCACGCTAGTGTCCGAAAAATCTAAGAAAATTTACAAGGAAACATACAGGAAATTTGGTAGTTGGTGTGAGAAAAAAAAAATGTAACAAGTATTGAAGAAAAGATAATTTTTGCCCATTTTTCGAAATTGTTATTAACTAAAGGAGTGTAGATATCAAAATTTTACAAACTTTGAGAAGTTAGAAACGACGTTTTTGAAGAATAAGAAAAATCCTAGAAGAACAGAAGAAAGAAAGAACTTAAAATAAGCCACTTTAAGAAAAGAAGACTTTGAGAAACGACAATGTGTGGAAAGAGTAACAGAAAATTCTAGAGGAACAAAAGACGTAGAAACGCTCTTTTAGAAAAAACAGCTGGAAAATCGACGAAAGAAAGGTCCAAATCACGTTTGGAAAATAAGTGCGAAGAAAGATTCTAGTAGAGCTTGAAAAAAAAATGACTTCGAAAAACGACGATTGGCGAAAGACAAACCAAGAAAAATTGTAGAAAAACAAAACGACTATAAAGGAACCTAAAACACGACTTTCTAATTGTCGGAATCGTCAAAAAGAAAAACCAAAGAAATTATGTCTACAAGAAAAAGAAGAGCAAAAAATACTAGAAGTTAGAAGACGTCTCTTGGAATAAAAAGAAAAACGAACGAAGTTTGTAGACCAATGTGAGAAACACATTGGTGGAAAAAGAACAACAATAAATTTCAGAAAAATAAGAACAAAGAAAAATTCTAGAAGAACTTGAAATACAACGCTCAGACGAAAAAGAAGAGAAACGACAATTGGTGAAACAAAAGTAACAGAAATTTCTAGAGGAACAAAAAACGTTTTTAAAAGAGCTTGAAAATCAACGAAATGAAGGTAAGGAGAGCTAAAAAAGATTGTAGAAGTGTGACAGCTTCAAAAACAAGGATTGTAAGATGTCCAGAACAACAGCAGTTTTTAGATGTTTAGGGAACAAAATGAAGATCCTAAAAGAATAGAAAATTTTTTTAGAAGACTTTGAAAAACAACGGAAATGAGTAGCATAAAAAGTTTCTAGAAGAGCTTTAAATAAGAAAAGTAAAGAAAAAGATGTCAAAAAAATTCTAAATGAACAAATATCTAGCTCTTTAAATCGCAAGAAACCCGAATTGAGTCAAAGTCATATTCTTGACAGGAGTAAGATCTAAAAAAATTTAGATGGATATCCCAATAATTTATTTCTCTGGATCTGCAGGAAGTCAGACAATAAAAATGAAAAACAGATTCGTTTACTGTTCAAAAATGTCATTCAAAAGAATGTTTTACACGTCTAAAAAAGGAACTAGAGCAGGTTCTGAGAAAACCAAAAAAGATTTTACGAAAAATTGGAAAACAACGTTTGACAAATAAGAAGAGCAAAAATTTTAGAAAAGTATGAAAAGGGACGCTTGGAAGAAAAAGAAGTCTTTGAAAAACGACGATTGGCAAAAGAAGAGCAGAGAAATATTGTAGAAGAACAAAGGACGATTCTAAAGAGCTTAAAAACCGATTTTTCAATCGTCTTATGGTTCGTCTTATTCGCTCTTAAATTACGTCTACAAGAAAAAGAAGAGCACAAATTACTAGAAAAAGATAGAAGACGTTTGTTGGAATCAAAAGAACAACAAACGAAGTTTGTAGAATATGGTAGAAAAAGAGCAACAGTAAATTAAAAAAAAAAACAAAAACCACGCTAGTGTCCGAAAAATCTAAGAAAATTTACAAGGAAACATACAGAAAATTTGGTAGTTGGCGTGAGAAAAACATGTAACAAGTATTAAAGAAAAGATACTTTTGGCCTATTTTTCGAAATTATCTTTCATGTATAAGCACTTTATGGAGTACCTACTCAATGCTAAGAATCGTAATATATCTTAACAAGAATGTAGATATCAAAAAATTTACAAACTTGATTACATTTCTAAAAAGAAATGCCAGTGAGTAGAGGGCTAAAAAATCCAAATTATTCACCAAGCAAGAGATAGAACGTTTCATAAAAACTGCTGATGTCAAAGACTATTTATTGGCAAAAGTTGTGCTAATTACTGGGATTTTTGGCGCGTTACGCAGAGAAGAAATTACGTTTTTAAAGATATAGAAGATTGTACAAGTTTTATTAAAGTGAAGATACCGAACAACAAGACAAAAATTTTACGAATGTTTACAATCACTGAAAGATTTATAGATAGAATTAGTTTTTTAGAAATTTTCTGCAAATACGCACAGCTTCGACCTTTTTATACCGAACATCAAAAATTCTTTTTAACCTATAGGAATTTTAGGTGTTGTATGCCACCCGTTGGTATAAATAGTATTAGAGGTATGCCTAAAAAAATTGCAGAATGTCTCGATCTTCTAAATGCAAAAGAATATACTGGGCACTGCTTTCGCCGTTGTTTAGCAACACTCTTAGCAGATTCAGGAGCCGGTATTACATTACTCAAAAGACATGGAGGATGGCGATCGAGTTCTGTTGCGGAAAGTTACATAGAAAACTCTGTTGAAACCAAAAACGCAATTTCGATGAAAATTATGAGAAAAAAACTGTATCAAAGAAAAATAGAATCTGTGACAAAAATAGCGAATTTAAAGTAGCGTCTACAAGTACCGTTTCTACTTGTATTGAAAGTTCAGGAAAGAAATCTGAAATCTTGAAATGTTTAATTTAGTCACTTAAGTAATTGCAATTTTTATGTTTATAGTAAATATATTATAAATTTATATTATTTATATTATAAATAAAATAAAAAATGTATTTTTCATTTTTGAACACTAGTGCTCAATTCAGGTATACTGTGTTATATATTGTGTTTTAGATTTCTGATTTTGGCACTTTATTTATAAGAATTTTATTAGTTGTTTCTCCAAACTATACTTTACTTTCCTTTGCTTCTACGGGTACCGGTTTCGGGTTAGTTCTTTCATTAGTACACTTTTGCAACTTATTTATTGTAACTTGTTACATTTTGTTTTTATTTAAATCAACCCCAACTGGTTACACTTTCAAATTTAAACAAAACATAATTACAATTGCTGTTAAGAACTAATAAAAGTATTTGATTGACGCTTTCTATAAAACCACGCCACTTTTTTACATTGTTTTTGTTTTCGTAATAACAATAATTTTATAATCATAACGTTAGCTTATCGATCCTCTTTTAATACTTCGTGGATATACCGGAAAGTTTTAATGAATTATTACTCACAATGACTAGTCAAGAAAAACAATTGAAAATTCTGAAAAAAATTTACATAATTTCGGAAAATTTGTGCTTGATTCCTACCTACAATTATCAAAAATCAAGAATCGAAAGTCCAAAATCCCGAAAATTTTTTGGTTGTTGCCTGATAATTGCTATATTTACAGCGACAGTTATTTCATGTTATACCCGAATTTTTCAGCTGAGAGACAGGTTCACACTCAGTCATTTAATCCTAGATAACTTCAATGAATTTCTTTTAATAATTGTTCCAGTTGGTACAATTATAAGAACGTGTTTTGGAAACACACACCACTGGTTTCTACTAAATAAAAATTTCGAAATATTAGACGCGATTTTCGCTGACCACAAAAACGACCAAAATCAAAATTTTTGGTGTAATATTTATGTTCAAATAATTATGTATTTCGCAAATTTCGTTTATGGAGTGTACCATATTATTCATGTAGTGGAAATAGATTTTGGTCTTTTGTATTATCTTACATTTCCGATTCATGAATTGTGTTACTTGTACGACGTACTCCTCCACTTTTTGTTTTTTAATTTAGCAATGAACTTACAAACAAAATATAAAAAGATGAACAGACTTTTTGACCTGACTTTTACAAAATCGGTAAATTCAATCCGGAAAATTGGAGTAATTTCTCGGATTTTGGCAGAGATTGGACACTCGATGAATAGTATATTTGGCTTGAGTTTTCTCTTAATAATCGGAAAAAATATTATTCAGATCCTTCGATGCTTAAACCATCTCATAAACAACATTTTTAATTTATTTCTAGCTAATGTACTACTTGGAGTTTATATTTGGGTAAGAAGCAATTTTTGAAGTTTAGAATAATTTTTTTATTTTAGTTTACTCTCGTTTCCATTATGCTGTCCTGTGAATGTGTCATTTCGGAA
This sequence comes from Tribolium confusum, assembly GCA_029207805.1. Taxonomy (NCBI): domain Eukaryota; kingdom Metazoa; phylum Arthropoda; class Insecta; order Coleoptera; family Tenebrionidae; genus Tribolium; species Tribolium confusum. Next base: position 18,563,871 of record JALGAY010000005.1, read on the forward strand.
AACCGCAAGTCAAAATTTTTGTGTTTTAAGTTACAAGAACAAACCAGTGAAGCTGTTGAACGAAATGAATTACTAAATTTATCAGAACAACTAGAAACGAATCAAATCACTTTTACTGGAGCTAATTTCTTCACGATTGACAGAAGTGCCCTTTTGGCTATTTTTGGAACTATAGCGACATATTTCATTGTCCTTATTCAATACAATGGCGGTATTGAAAAACCAATTTGTAATTGCAGTCATATTTAACAAATTCTTTACACTAATTAATAAATAAACGCAGCTAAAAGTAGTTTAGCTCGACTGTTTTAGATAATTATAAACCGAACTAAGAATCTATTGTTTTAATTGATTTTTTATTTTGTAATTATTGCGCTTGTTGCGTACTAATATATGTGATAATAATAATATAATCCTTCAAGACAAGTTTCTTTATTTGCCGTCCCAAGCACACTGGAAGTATTTCCCCGTTGAACTGTCAGCCGATGAAAACGCACGCTTTAAGATTATATTTATTTCATTGTTCTTTTTGCAAACAAATTCATAAAAAACACAAAAAATCTTATCACCAATTTAGTTATTACTTATTGTACTTACAGCTACGTTAAAATACAATTTTAGTTATTAAATTGAATCAAAATGATTAAATACGTAGTAGTAACACTGACAATCCCAAAAAATGTGCTTCTGTTAATTTCAAAAAAATCAGCAGCTGTGAATTTTGGCGCATTTTCCAAGCTTTCCCTTGCTAATAGAATCAATTCTTTTCTTTCTCTCGAATTATCAGCGAAATCGTTTTGTATTTTATAGCACAACTTCGTTATTTTCTGACCGGAGGAAGCAGCAGAATCGCATGTCATAACCACAAAAATCATACTAATCTACAAAAAAAATGTTTTTGTTTTAAGTACTTCTTTTTTTAACTACTTACCTACCAACATGTAAGAGAAAATAAATAAATTTGTCGAAACCATAGTCGAAATCGGTACATCTTTGACAATAAAATTTGAGCTTAGACACATCATTGTGAAGTGAAGACTTTGCAAAAGCTGAATAACACCTCTCCCAGTGAAAAAAATAAAAGTCCATCCGAAAATCTTGTTAAAATGGCTCACATTCTCGCTGAGGATTCTCCAAAGGTGTCCATTTCGTCGTACAAAATCCGGTTGAAGTTTCAGAAATTTTGTATTAATTCCGCACAATTGGGTGTTAACGTCATTAAATCGGATTTTGAAAGCCATTGTTAAATTACAAATAAATAAACAAATTATAAATTCATAAGTGTAGCAAATTTGGTACAACAAATGGCCTTTTGTGAGTACAATTTCAGGAATTGTAAATAAACAACTTATTGTGATAAAAAGATTAAAAAACAGATAAACACAAACACATGAAATAAACTGAAAAAAATAATTTTTCAACAAACTTTTTTCTTTTTTGTTTGTATTGTTGAGTTGTTGGTCGATGAATTGAAAATTTCGATTTAGTTTTACCCAAGTTGAGTGGTTAAGCAAACAGGAATTTACAATAGTTGTTAGAGGAAGCAAAAGCAGAAAACCAAAATTCAAACAATCCAGAATGAAATAACGCATTTCTTTAATTATTTTTGAGTGAGATGTGACATGATCAGTAAAAATTGTTAACACACACAACGTTAATAACCCACACACGTACACACTTGCGTAAATTTTGTTCCTAAAAGGCCGATTTATAATTTTTTTGTCGAAATTGTAATTTGGAGTCAACGCTAAGTAACTTCCAATAATATAAAAAACGCTCATAAACCGAATATCTTTTTTTGAAAGCTTTAATAAGACACTCATTTTTGTTCAAAATAACAGAATCAACTAAAATGATCGATTCTTGATCCGGTTTATAACCGGAACTCTATCTAAAATAGTTAAGTACTTTAATTGAGTTTATCTGTTTTTTGGGGGTAAACAATTTATTAAATTTGACTTTGATTACAAATTGGTTTTTAAACACTATTATTGTATTGAACAAGATCACTTTATCACTATTGAGTTCTATATTTTAACTTAGGGTTTAAAGAGTATGTGAATTCAAAAAAACTATAATGAAAATTTTTAAAAGTAATGCGATTTTTTATGGGGATGTAAATCAGTATTCTTCCAATTTAGAGCAGAGACTGATGTATCTGTTTTCTTCTGCATCGACGTTGTCATGGCTAAAGGCGCCTAATTTAAAAATATACCAGCAATTCTCAAACAAAACTGCCACATCGTGTACCTATCACAAATCAAAAATTTTAAAAATGTTCTATATGCCAAAGAAGTTTTGATAGAAATACTTAAAGACAAGTAATTATCTAGCGATTAAATAAATATTTGTTTTCCTAACAAATTGTCGTAGAATAATAACAATTTCGTAATTATTATTTTAGTTTACCAAACAAAATTCAATATCGAAGTATAACAATATTTAATAGATTACGTATAAGAAACACATTTGAACATTTTGAAAAAAATTTGCAAAATTTCAGAATACTTGTGCCTGATTCCAGTGTACAATTTCCGAAAATCAAAAATTGAAAATCTGCAATCTCGAAAAATCTTAGGTTGTTGCTTAATAATTCTTATTTTAACAGGAACAGTTATTTCTTTTTATTCTCGAATTTTCCAACTTCCACAAGCTGCCCAAGCTATTGCTTTACATAATGATGGACGCTGCATACGATTTATTGCAAATGTGCTTGGCTTTCCTAATAGCACAGTATCCGATGCGATACAAAGGTTCAGAGCAACTGGTTCCTATTTCAAAAGACCTGGACATGGCAGAAAACGAGTAACAAATGAAGTGGAAGACCGATTTCTTCGATTACAAATGCTTCGAGAACGGACTCTTCCCGCTACAGCTTTAGCCAGAAGACTGGCGGATGTTTATGGGACCATAATTTCTCCTGATACTGTATTAAGAAGATTGAAGGAAAACAATTTGACATTACATCCACCTGCTACTGGCCCTAAGTTGAACGCAGAACATCGCAGACAGCGATTGGAATTTGCGCGAAATCGTGTTGATTGGAATATGGACGAATGGGGCTCCGTTCTCTTTACGGATGAGTCGCGTTTCACTAGGTATTCACCTGATCGTCGTCAACGAATACTTAGACGTTCGGGGAAACGGTATACCCAGTGTTGCTTTGCGCCTAGAGTAGCATTTGGTGGTGGAGGTGTAATGGTATGGGGAGGGATTCCTTTGGAGGCTCATACAGCAACCAGGCTCATACAGACTGGTACATTAGGGAGTGTTTACAAGAGCATGTAGTACCTTTTGCGTCATTTGTAGGGGAAGACTTTCTCTTAATGCACGACAATGCGCGCTCTCACACAGCCCAGATTACGCGTCAGTACCTGAACCCCATTGAGCACATATGGAACAACCTGGGGAAAAGGATTAGGCAGAACTACGGCGAGTTTCATACAACGGTTGAGCTGGAACAGGCGTTGCTGAATGAGTGGGAACTAATAGCCTAAGATGAGATCGCAGACTTGATTGCAAGTATGCCTCGACGAATGAGAGCTGTAATTCAAGCGCGAGGAGGAAATACTCGCTACTGAAACCATTTTTCTTGCAGTTATCTTAATTTTGTTTTGCTTTGTTTTGTTACTTGAAATAAAATTTTTGTTTAATTTGTAGATAAATATTTATTTTTGAACATCATTAATCAAAATTATTTTGATTTCAATTTAAATCTTTATTATTGCACATTTTCAATTAAAATTATTTTGATTCAAATTTTCGTCACTGAAATTTTTCCAAAAAACTTAGTGTCCGGTTAATTTTGCGATCGAGTGTATAAGAACGTATTTTATTGTTCTTGTTGAATATAATAGTGATGTTGAAAAACCAGTTTGTAATTGCAGCCAAATTTAATAAATTATTTACTCCAAAAAACAGACAACCTCACTCAAAGTACTCGCTTGTTTTAGAATTTAAATAGAGGTCCGGTTATAAACCGGACCAAGAATCCATCATTTCAGGTGATTCTGTTAATTTGAATAAAAATTAGTGTGTTGCAAAGATGTTCCAATCGAACAACAATGTATTATACCAACTCTCGCTACCTTCCAGCACTCTTCGTTAGATGGCACACTGTGTCTGTCTATACAACTACTAATTAGTGTCTTGTTAAATCTCTAAAAAAAAGATATTCGCTTAATAAGCGTTTTTATATTTTTGGAAGTTACTTAGCGTTGTCTCCAAATTACAATTTCGATAAAAAAATCATAATTGGGCCTTTTCGGAGCAAAATTTACGCCTCTGTCTATGTGTCTGTGTTCTTGGTGTTGTGTTTATAATCAATTATTACTGATCATATCACATCTCACTCAAAAAAATCAAAGATATACGTTATATCGCTCTGGATTGTTTAAATTTTGCTTTCTGTTTTTGCTTTTTCTAACAACTATTGTAAATTTCTGTTTGCTTAATTTATTTAACTCGGGTAAAATTAAACCAAAATTTTCAATTTATCACAACTCAGCAATACAAAAAAAAGTTTTCTGAAAAATTATTTTTTTCAGTTTATTTTATGTCTTCGTGTTTATCTGTTTTGTAGTCTTTTTATCACAATAAGTTGTTAATTTACAATGCCTGAAATTACAGTACAAAGGCCACTGCTTGTACCAAATTTGCTACACTTATAAATTTACAATTTGTAATTTGTTTATTTATTTGTAATTTAATAATCGTTTTCAAAATTTGAAAACTTCAACAAAATTGCTTCAAATTAATACAAAATTTCCGAAGCTTTACCCAGATTTTATCGACAAAATGGACACCTTTGGAGAATCTCTAGCGAAAATCTAAACCACTTTAACAAGATTTTCGGATGGATTTTTAATTTGCAGTATTTTCTAAAAAACGCATTAGGGTTACACAATTTATATTTTTTTAAATTTATGAAGAATCAAATAGTTTAATTTAAAAAATGCTACTTTATGCATGTGTTTTAGTGGTTTATAATCTGTCTAGATCTATTTTATAGAAACAGTTTTTTTTGAGAATGATGAACAAAAATAGCATTTCGTCCCCAATGAGAGTATTTGCTATTAGCAGCTGAAAAAAACGACTTACTACGTGGCACAGATCATCAGCTCTTAGACTTGTCTTCCTGGATATCTTAAAAATCTTAAAGCCACAACAACACAACCTTTCTTTTAATATTCTATAATTTTTTTCTGTTTTTTACTGGTCTTTATATTTATCTCTGTTTTTCAGTAGTTGTTTTTTTTCTTTTAAGCATTGTTTTTTAAGTGTGCCAAGAATGTTCACTTGTTTTTCCAGAGCTTTTCAAACAAAGTTTTGTTTTTCAATTCTTTAAATCTTTCTTTATAGATTTTTTCAAGTTGTAGTGTTTCTTCTTCCCATCCAGTCTAATTTTTCATTTCCTAATCGCCTGGAATCTTTAATTGTTTTAATAGAATTTTCTAAATTACGCTTTTCAAATTTTTCTATAAATTTTGTTGGTTTTTTAGAATTGTTTTCTGTTCTTTTTCCTTGTTTGTTTCGTTCTTTTTTTTAAGTCGTATTTTTTCAACATTGTCTACAATCCTGTTTGTTTTTTCAAAACCTTCTAAACTACGGTTTTCAAGTTGTTTCAGACCTCTTTTTGAATTTTCTTTGCTGCTAGTTGTACTATTCTTCATTTTTCAGTCGTCTGGAATTTTTAAATTGTTTACTAGAATTTTCTAAACTACGCATTTTTTATTTTTGTACAACTTTTTTCATCTTTTAGAATTACCTTTTGTTTTTTTTAGGTAGTAGTTTTCAATTTTGTCAAAAAAATTTTTGTTTTTCCAAAACTTTTTAAACGAAGTTTTTCAAGTCGTTTTAGAATCCACTTTGGTCTTTTTTTCTTGTTAGTTGCAGTATTCTTTATTTTTTTTTCTCCCGGTCTTTGTCATTTTGTTTTTTTTTTCTTACATTTGTCTTCTTTTACGTTTTAGTGAAATTATCTTGTGTTTTTCTAAAGTCTTCTAAACGATAGGTTTTTTATGTTTTCTCACGATTTTCTTTCGTTTCTCTACAATTGTTCCTTGTTTTTTTAATGTTAGCTTTATCTCTTTAAGTCGCTGTTTATCAAATATTGCAGAGTCTGTTTTAGTTTTTCTAATTTCTTAATTTTGTTTTGTTTTTGTACTAATACGAATTGTCTAGGTAAGTATACAATTTTTCTTAATTTTTTTATCTTTATTTCGTCTTTCTTGAATTTATGTAGAATCACGCAGAATTTTTTTTTCACAAGTTTTTCTAAAATCTACTACAGCAAGTCTTCTTTTCTTACTAGTCGTAATTTTTTTGTTCTTCTTTTATTGGCTGTTCTTTTTGTTTTTCTAAAAGCTTTCTTTGTTTTATCTTTTATATATAAATTTTTGAATACTTTATTGTTTTAATTTACTAATCGTAATACTAATGGGCTAATTTCAAGTTGATATACTACCGATAGTATCGCAAATTTTAATACTTTTTTATAGCAAAAACTAATTACAGCCCCGAATACTTAAAATTTTTAATTTTCCATAAAAACAAAGATACTACCGGTTTTATCTTCACTTGAAAGTAGGCCATAAGTGTTTTTTATTAAATTGTTTTTGTCTTTTTTCTCCACTAGTCATAGGTTTTTTAAGTGTTCGTTTTCAACTTTTCTAAAACTTTTTTTTGTTCTTCCAAAACCTTCTAAACGACGTTTTTTCGTTAAACTTTTACTAAAAATTTTATTGTTTTTTTTGCTACTAGCTGCAGTATTTCTTCTTCTCTTTCAATTTTTGTCATTTTAATTTTTGGTCTCTTTGATCTTTTATATGTTTTCTTTTGCTTTTTTTTAGTTTCCCAACGTTTCCTTGTTTAAATTTCTAAGTCTTAGTTTATGATCTTCTTTGTCTTTAAATCGCTTTTTATTAAATATTGTAGAATCTGTTTTAGTTTTTTTAATTTCTTAATTTTGTGTTCTTTCTTTTTTTTACTATAGACGAGAACTGATTTAAATTGTTTATTTTAGAGACGAGTCTGGATATGACACAAGAAAAAAACTATTTTATCAGAGCTCTATTGAACCAGCAAGTGTTTAAAAATCGGTTGGAAAATGTAAAAATCTTGTATTTGAGAAAAATAGCATATACAGTGGTAAAGCTATGTAAAAAATGTTTTTGTCGTCAAATTATATTTGAGAAAAATACAATTTTAGTTACTAAATTGAATTAAAATAATTAAATATGTAGTAGTAACACTGACAATCCCAAAAAAGGTGCTTCTGTTAATTTCAAAAAAATCAGCAGCTGTGAATTTTGGCGCATTTTCCGAGCTTTCCCTTGCTAATAAAATCAATTCTTTTCTTTGTTTCGAATTGTCAGCAAAATCGTTTTGTAATTTATAGCATAATTTAGTTATTTCTTGACCAGAAGAAGCAGCAGAATCGCATGTCATAACCACAAAAATCATACTAACCTGCAAGAAAAAATGTTTTTGTTTTCTTTCTTTTATTTATACCTACCAACATATAAGAGAAAATAGATAAATTTGTTGAAACTATAGTCGAAATTGGTATATTTTTTTCCACAAAATTTGATTTTATACACATCATTGTGAATTGAAGACTTTGCAAAAACTGGATAACTCCTCTCCCAGTGTAAAAAATAAAAGTCCATCCGAAAATTTTGTTAAAGTGGTTTACATTCTCGCTGAGGATTCTCCAAAGATGGCCATTTTGTCGTACAAAATCCGGTTGAAGTTTCAGAAATTTCGAATTAATTCCAAGCAATTGGGTGTTAATGTCATTAAATCGGATCTTGAAAGCCATTGTTAAATTGCAAATAAATAAACAAATTACAAATTCAAAGAAGTAGCAAATTTGGTACAACAAATGGCTTTTTGAGAGTACAATTTCAGGAATTGTAAATAAACAACTTATTGTGACAAAGAGATTACAAAACAGATAAACACAAAAACATAAAATAAACTGAAAAAAATAATTTTTTCGCAAACTTTTTTCTTTTTTGTTTATGTTATTGAGTTGTTTGTCGATGAATTGAAAATTTTGATTTAGTTTTACCCAAGTTGAATGGTTAAGCAAGCAAGAATTTACAATAGTTGTGAGAGGAAGCAGAAACAGAAAAATAAAACTCAAACATTCCAGAATGAAATAACGCATTTCATTGATTATTCTTATGTTATATGTAAAATAATTCTCAAAAATTGCTAAAAAACAAAACAATACTAATCCGGACACGTACACAGTTGCGTAAATTTTGTTCCTCAAAGGCCGATTTATAATTTTTTTGTCGAAATTGTAATTTGGAGTCAACGCTAAGTAACTTCCAAAAATATAAAAAACGCTCATAAACCGAATATCTTTTTTTGAGAGGCTTAGCACACTCATTTTAATTCAAAATAACTTAATCAACTGAAATGGACATGGTCTGGTCTAAAGTAGTTAAGTCCTTTAATTGAGTTTATCTATTTTCATGAGGTAAACAATTTACTAAATTTGGGTGCAATTACAAATTGGTTTTTCAATACCGCCATTGTATTGAACAAGGACAATAAAATATGTCGCTATAGTTCCAAAAATAGCCAAAAGGGCACTTCTGTCAATCGTGAAGAAATTAGCTCCAGTAAAAGTGATTTGATTCGTTTCTAGTTGTTTTGATAAATTTAGTAATTCATTTCGTTCAACAGCTCCACTGGTTTGTTCTTGTAATTTGAAACACAAAAATCTTGACTTGCGGTTTTCCGAAATAACACAATCACAGGACAGCATAATGGAAACGAGAGTAAACTAAAATAAAAAAATTAATCTAAATTATAAAAATCGTTTCTTACCCAAATATAAACTCCAAGTACTATGTTAGCTAAAAATAAATTGAAAATGTTGTTTATGAGATGGTTTAAGCATCGAAGGATTTGAATAATATTTTTTCCGATTATTAAGAGAAAACTCAAGCCAAATGTACTATTCATCGAGTGTCCAATCTCCGCCAAAATCCGAGAAATTACTCCAATTTGGCGAATTGAATTTACCGATTTTGTAAAAGTTGGGTCAAAAAGTCGGTTCATTTTTTTATATTTTGTTTGTAAGTTCATTACTAAATTAAAAAACAAAAAGTGGAGGAGTACGTCGTAGAAGTAACACAATTCGTGAATTGGATAAGTAAGATAATACAAAAGACCAAATTCTATTTCTACCATATGAATTATATGGTACACTCCATAAACAAAATTTGCAAAATACATAATTATTTGGACATAAATATTACACCAAAAATTTTGATTTTGGTCGTTCTTGTGGTCAGCGAAAATCGTGTCTAATATTTCGAAATTTTTATTTAATAGAAACCAGTGACTTGTGTTCCCAAAACACGTCCTTATAATTGTACCAACGGGAACAATTATTAGGAGAAATTCATTGAAGATATCTAAAATTAGATGGCTGAATGCAAATCTGTCTCTCAGTTGAAAAATTCTAGTATAACATGAAACGACTGTTGCAAGAAATATAACAATTATCAGGCAACAGCCAACAGATTTTTGAAATTTTGAATTTTCGATTCTGAATTTTTGGCTATTATAGACAGGAATCAAACACAAATTTTCCGAAATTCTGTAAATTTTTTTCAGAATTTTCAATTGTTTTTCTTGACTAGTCATTGTGAGTAATAATAATTTAATAAAACCCAGGGTACCTACGAAGTATTGAAGGATCGATAAGCTAATATTATGACTACGAATTATTGTTATTACGAAAACAAAAACAATTTATTAAGAAAACATTTTTTATTAGAAAAATAATTTTTTTTTAGATGTTGCTCCAGTCAGATGTTCTTAATTGTTGATAAGGAAACAAACAACCAATCACATCACTTTATCCTGTACTGTTGCCATGACAACAAAGATAAAACTACCGCATCTTACAATTTTATTATTTCTTTAAAGAAATAATAAAACCGAAAGCTTAACTCCAATGGTAGATTTACTGACACCAGCCAAAGAAATGATAGACAATGCTCAGTATCCGCTTAGTTTTAACGAGATAGTACAATTTATGGAAAAAGCCGCCGGACGCGAAAATATTTTTGGACTTGCTAAGGAATATACTGATGACGTACAAGAGATAATTTCTATGTTGTATGATATTGTGCCTACAGTTAAACATAGAAGTATAAAAAATAAGTGTAAAAAAATCCAACGAAAGCTAAAGAAAGGTATTGAAAAATCAAACTAGTTTCATCTCATTATTTCATTCAATTTCAACTGTATAAAAAGTAATATATCCCAACATTATTTTGTTAGTCCCATTGTTTATACTAATATTGCATCGCTCTTATCAAAGCACAATAATTTATCAGTCTATATATCTCTTGAAAAACCTACTTTCCTCTTATTGACTGAGACATGGTTGACCTCTGACATCTCGGACTCCGTTGTGGCTCTGGATGGCTATACATTGTTTAGAAAAGATCGTGTTTGTAAAAGGGGTGGTGGCGTGTGCATTTATGTGTTAGATGAAATAGCAGCCAGATTTGAGTTAACTGAAGTTCACGTTAATACTGGAGGTATTGATGCTCTTTTTTTGAAAGCTTACTGCAAAAACTTTTCGTTTATCCTAGCTTGTGTATATAGACCTCCCAGTTCGCTAATTGGGGATGATATCAAACTTTTTAATACAATTTCCAAAATTGCCGACAATTATGACAAGATCATCATATTTGGTGATTTCAATATGCCCGACATTACTTGGCCCCTAAATCTCTCTTCTACTGTATCTAATGCATCCCAGCTACTGATAGATTTACTAACTAACAGCCATTTATCACAAATTATCTGTCAACCCACTCGCTACAGAGCCACTCAAAGACCGTCTGTTCTTGATCTAATCTTAACGTCAGATGAGAGTTTACTTTCGAACGTCGAATTTCTTGATCCAATTGATAAATCTGATCACATAACATTAAAGGTTGAGTTGCAAATTGGTTTTGTTCCTCGTACTAAAACTTTAATGTCTGAGAAGGTTATAATTGATTATGACAAAGTAATTCAACGTCTTTCATGTGTGAGTTGGGAATGTGTATTATCAGAATCTTCAGCCGAGAGTAACTGGACGTGTTTTAAAACGATTCTTCAGGATATTGTATCTGAATGCTCTCGCATGATTTGTACAAAAAAATCGTCAACAAAGCCCTGGATTGATCATAATATCTTAAAACTTGTAAAAAGAAAGAGGTCACTTTGGCGAACCTACAAACGCACAGAGAATGTAAGCGATTATAAAGCGCACAGAACATACTCCAACAGACTCGCGTCCATTATTAGAAATGCTAGGACTGAATACGAAAAGCGCATTATAGAAAAGAAAGATACAAAGTGTCTCTATAAATATGTCCGAAGTAATTTATCGGGACCAGTTAAAACACCTAGTTTGCGCGACAATGGTGGACGTATTGAGAGTGACAATAATTCTGTTGCAAACATGTTTGCTGATTGCTTTGCGGCTAATTATACTATTGAATCAACACTGCAATTTCCAACAATTCATCATGCACCTAATAACGTATACATAGATACTATTTCTTTTTCTGAAAACTCTGTCTTAGAAAAACTAAAAAAATTAAAGATTAACAAATCACCTGGTCCAGACAATATTACCGCTACTTTATTGAAGAGATGTGCTACTCATCTAGCTAAACCTATTAGTACCGTCATGGAGCAATCCTTTCTATCTGGGGTTTTGCCCCTTGACTGGAAATCGGCAGTAGTTAAACCAATTTACAAGAAAGGCGACAAATTTGTTCCGTCCAATTACAGACCTATAAGTCTAACCTCCATTGTAGTTAAATTGATGGAATCGATAATTTATGACCAAATAATTGAGTTCTCCAACCGTCATCTTCTAATACCAACTAATCAGCATGGTTTTGTACCCTCGAAATCCATTACTACCAACCTGCTTTGTTGTCTTGCGGACTGGACACAGTATATTGACTCTGGGCAGCCTGTAGATGTAGCCTACCTAGACTTCTCCAAGGCATTCGACCGTGTACCCAAACATCGCCTTCTTTCTAAACTAGAACATTATGGTGTACGAGGTAAACTTCTCCACTGGATAGAGTCTTTTCTCTCTGATCGCAGTTTTAGAGTCAGAGTAGGAAATACCTTAAGCACTCCAAGACCAGTGTTGAGTGGCGTTCCACAGGGATCCGTACTTGGTCCGTTGTTGTTTATATTGTACACGACAGACATTCCATGTCAGCTGCGATCCAAGTGTGTAATGTATGCTGACGACATTAAGGTTTACAACACTAGCACCAATCATCCAGACCTGGCACATGACCTATCAACGATTTATGAGTGGTCCCGTAAATGGCTGCTTCCACTAAACGTTGACAAATGCACCATTCTTTATATTGGCGGCAAGAATCCTAAACGAAGTTACAGCATAAATGGGGAGGAATTGTCCAAGTCGCAATCTTGTCGCGACCTAAGTGTTTTAATCACGTCATCTCTAACTTGGTCCGAACACATTAGCATCGTCGTTAAGAGAGCTAATAAGACTCTGTATATTTTACAAAGAACGTTCTGCAAACCTGAGATTAGCACTTTTGTTAAACTCTATAAGGCATATATTCGACCAATTCTTAAGTTTGCCAACAGCGTCTGGGTACCCACTTTCCAGAGAGACATAACACTCTTGGAAAACGTACAACGTCGTGCTACAAGATCACCTTTTGGGCGCTTTCGTCCTCATTACCCCCGGCGTCTGGCAATTATGAAGTTGCCTCAGTTGACAGATAGACGTATTAGAGGTGACATGATTACAGTTTATCAAGCTCTCACAAACGCCGGATCCCCGATTAAACACCTGTTCCCGCTGAAGCTGAATAGTCGCACAAGGGGACATTGTTTTAAACTTTTGAAAAATAAATTTCAAACGACCCCTAGGCAGACGTTTATCTCTAACAGAGCTTTCGATAAGTGGAATTCTCTACCCCAGCAAATAGTCACGAGTGAGTCTACTGCTATTTTTAAAGCAAGGTATGACACTTATACTGGGCTCTAATAAAATGGTTACATATTTTTGACATCTTATTATGGGCGCGGGCTAAACAGGTACTTCCTCAGCCCGATCGCACTCTATAATAATAATAATAATAATAATAAAAATAGAAAACATTGGATATCGGTTATTGTGAATTTTCTTTGAGCAAATTTTGAGCACATATTTAAGTATTTAAAGCGCCTTAGTTTTTTGTGTGTTGTCACATTAAATCGTTCCTCCTTTTTCTTTTTGTTTTCTCCTTTGCGAGTGTCTACAATTTGGTTTTCTTTTTGTATTATAAATTTTTTGTTAATAGCACTCTACAGGGAGAGTAATTTAGATTATGAAGATTACTTCAACCTGTCATCAGGTCACCTTTCAACTATGCTCAAACGCCACATCTGCAATTAGATTATAACAATTTTTTTTTTAATGGTGTTGATTTGTTCGTGTCATTAGATCTTTTCTCCACCCAACAATTTGCAACAAACTTTGTTTAGTATTCTTGTTTATAAACTACAAACTGCAAGAGTGGTTACTTTTAATGCAATTTTTTAAACTTTACTCAAGACTTTTTAAAAATTTCTGTACAACTTGTTTTTGTTTTAATTTTAATTACAAAAATAGTAGCTCAGTATGTCCTACTTTATCAAATTAACTAGATATTTATCTAGATATTTAATTAACTGATAAGTATTTGTATATTTATTGAGTTATGCACTGTCACAGTCCATAATAAGTCTTGTTTACCTTAAAATGCTTTTCCTAAAATTATCTAAAAGAGACATAAGATGCCTAAATTTAATTTACAAAATGAGTACAATTTTTGGAATAAGTCCTGGTTATAATTTCCAAAACGATCAAATTACTTACCGAAATTTAACGAGATTTTACGGAATTTTTCTAACAAGTGTCTTACTATTACTTCAAATGACGTCAATTAAAGACTCTTTTAAATATAACAATATCAGTGAGCTTATAACGTCAAAAATTGTCAGTCTTATCAACAGTATTTTTTTGACAATGTCTGCAGTCACAATAATTTTGAGTTCTTGTATTTTCAATCAGGATAAATGGTTGGCTCTTAATAAAAATTTCCAATTCGTTGATAAAAAATTAAATAATCGCAATAAACAATCACGAGTGTTTTACAAAAATTTTAATTTTCAGTATTTTGTGATCATTTTGTGGTTTGGGGCGGTTCAAGTTTATATATTTTTTGGTTTTGTGTACCCTTCTGGTTATAGTCTCAGACTACTTGGTTATTGGTTACACCAGACTGGTCATATTTGTGAAATGAACACAATTTTTTTAACTTATACTTTATTAACAATTTTCAAAATTCGTTACGAAGATTTAAACATAATTTTCGAAAGTAATAAAATCTCAGTTTGTTTAATCCGAGACAGTGCCCGTATTTTCCGAGTATTAAACGACAATGTTACCAACTTTAACAAAATTTTCGGTTGGTCCTTAATTTTCCTATTCGGAAGAATTGTTCTACAACTGCTGTCTTCACTAGGATTTATTCTTTACGCACTAAGAGAAAACTTTGTTTTTGACCAACTTTCGACTCAAATACTTGCAATTATTAGTTTTTCTACTTTTATCTACATGTTGGTAATTTGGAATTTTCGAGTAAATCCCCTAAAACTCATTTCAAAAATTGCAGGTTTCTGTAATTTTGATTATTATGTCTTGCGATGCTGCTGCTTCAGCAAGCCGAAAAACAGCTAATTTATGCTACAAATTACAAAGTTTTTACCCGGAAGAAGCACCACAAAGAAAGGAATTACTGCGATTTGCTAATGAATGTCACAACAGTGTTGCCAAATTTACAGCAGCGGATTTTTTTGAAATTGACAGAAGCACGTTTTTTGGGATTTTGAGCACCACTACTTCGTATTTTATCATCATGATTCAATTCAATATGACGTTGTAATTTTTTCGAAAGCTGTAGTAGCCTGAATATTTAACAGAGCTCACTCTAGAAAAACACAGATTTACACCAGTAAAATTTTATTTAATTAAGCTTTGATTAAATTGTAAAATAACAATAAAATAAGTTGTTGTTGTCCCGAAAATTTCACAAAAAGTGGCTTTATTAATTTCAAAATAATTTCTAGCTGTAATATGGACGATATTGGCTAAAACGTGTTGTGCCAATTTAAATAATTCGAGTCGAACTTCTGAATTTGTAATAAACTGTTTTTGTTTTCTGTTCTTTTGACTCGAATACCTGCAGTTTCTGTTCTTGTATCTTTTTTTTAATAGAGGTTGGGAAATCTGCTACCAGACACCTGGTGGAAGATGTTCAATGCGTCCAGGTAGTGTCGGATTGAGCGACCACCGGACCCAGGCTCAACCGACTAAAACCCTTCCCTCTCTTCACGGCTAGTCCCACCCGGGACTGTTTCCTGGCATTACTTCGGGTGGGCCCTGGATTCAAATCTTCAAGACCTAATTCTCTCGTCGAAATATTGTCGCTTGTTTTCCATATCTTCTTTGTCTTTCATTACCTTTACAACCAATTGGTTAATGCTTATCCATTTCTCTGAGCTCTCCTATCATATTATTGACGTTAAGAGTAATTTTGATTTTTGTTTCGCATTCTACTCTCCACCTGTCAAATTTTGGGCAAAGAAATACCTAGAGTGTGCTCCGGCGAATCCACATCCTGGCAATACCAACAAGTGTCCGAAGGAAACTTACCTATGCGCTTTAGGTAGGTTCCGAATACACCGTGTCCACTTGACGCTTGAACCAAGTGGAAGTTTAATTCACCAAATTTACGGTTTATCCATTTGTCAATATCCCGGATGAGTTGAAAAGTCCATCTTCCATTACTTGCACTATTCCATCTTTCCTGCCAAGTACAAATGGTTTTCTCCCTTTGCAAGCCCTTAGGTAAAGCTTCAGTTGAAGTTCTAGAGCGCTCCTCCACTAGTAAGTCTATTGGTATGGTGTTTCCCAATACTTGAAGAGCAGACAGCGACACGGTACGGTAAGCTGAGCACACACGAATTAAGATTCTTCTTTGCATACTTTCGAGTTTATCTACATATCTCGCATATCTTAGTGATTCCTGCCAGACTGGGGCTGCGTAGAGTATAACAGAGTTCACTACACCTGGACCTCCTATATTTGGTAGAACCCTTGCAACCGACGCCGCAACTCCTTCCGCTTTGGCCGCTACATACTCGACATGTCGTGTCATTCGGCAGTTTCTATCAAAAATGACACCCAGGTATTTAAGCGAGTTAGTTGTTACAACTTCAGACACACCTACAGTGAGCTTTAGAGAATCTACTTTTCTTCTTCCACACAGGAGTACCGCTTCCGTTTTGTCACATGCTAGCTCTAAAAAAATTTCTGTCATCAACTGGGTAATTTTTGCGGAAGTGTACTCTGCAAGTTCTTTTAATGTTCATGTATCTAAATGTTGGTAACTTGAATCTTAGAGTAAATCACCAAAAACTCATTTAAAAAATGGCAGGTTTTTGTAATTCTGATTATGTCTTGCGACGCTGCTGCTTCTACAGGCCAAGAAACACCTAATTTATGCTTCAAATTACGAATTTTTGACTCAAAATCTTGTAATTATTAGTTTATGTACATTTATCAACATGTTGGTAACTTGGATCTTCGAGTAAATCCCCTAAAATTCTTTTGAAAAATGGCAGTTTTTTGTAATTCTGATAATAATGTCTTACAATTCCATTGCTTCAGCAAGCCGAAAACAGCAAATTTATGCTACAAATTACAAAGTTTTTACCCGAAAGAAGCGCCCCAAAGAAAGGAATTACTACGATTTGTTAATGAATGTCATAACAGTGTTGCCAAATTTACAGCAACGGATTTTTTTGAAATTGACAGAAGCACGATCTTTGGGATTTTGAGCACAAAAAATTTGTATTTTATTATCATAATTTAGTTGAATATGACGTTTTTTTTTTTAAACTGTGGTAGCATAAATATTCAGCAGAGCTCACTCTAGAAAAACACTGATTTACACCAATAAAATTTTATTTAATTAAGCTTTGATTAAATTGTAAAATAACAATAAAATAAGTAGTTGTTGTTCCAAAAATTCCACAAAGAGTGGCTTTATTAATTTCGAAATAATTTCCAGCTGTAATATGGACGACATTGGCTGAAACGTGTTGGGCCAGTTTAAATAATTCGAGTCGAACTTCTGAATTTGTAACAAACTGTTCTTGTAATTTGTAACAACAAGAGATTGTTTGTTTACTTGAGACAGTACAAGCATCACAAGTTACCATAACAAGACTTACAGAAACCTGTAATAAACAATTTTAATTTTGGATTAAAAAAAAATGTTTTTTTTACCAAAGTATAGATAACTAGACACAAATTAGCGGCAAATAATTTTTGTTTGAATTCTTCGTCTTCAGATTTGAGGTTGTTTGTGATAAAATTAAGGCAAGTCAAAAGTTGGACTATACTTTTCGCTGTTATTATAATAAAACAGGTTCCAAAAACGTCATTGAAGAGACTAACAGTTTCGTAGAGACGTTGTGAAAGACTTCCGATTTGTCTCAAAGCAATTATAATGTTTTTCTCCCAAAATTCGTTTTCTTCAATTTCAAATAATTTGTTAACGTCGTCATATCTTAGTTTAATTCCAAGTGATATATTGTAGAGTACAAAATGTAAAAGAACAACATATAAAACACAAATTAGATGCATTGAGTAAGCTTGTAGAGTGACTAAACCCATTTTACACATCCAAACATAAGCTAAAAAAATTGTTGCAAAAACAAACAGAACGACATAAATAACAAGTTGGACTGAGACATTTTTAAAAAAGTTGCTTTCGCGCTCATCTCGATTTTTCAGGACTTCATCAATGTACTGAAAATTGTTGTTGAGTTTAACCCATTTTGAAGGATTACAAAAACACGAATTAAGAATCACAGTGAAAGTCAATGTACATATAAAAAATTCGTCTAAATAATCGAGTACTAAATGGGTGGGAGTGTACAATCTTCGGTAATAGGTGTGTCTCATATAAATTGAATAGGCAGTTCCTGTTGCAATCACCGAAACAAGAAACACTCCTTGGATTTTTTTCCATATTGAATGCTTTGTGTCAGGCCGGTCAAAATCGTACGGAGGGACCGCTGCAAAAATGTTACAAACTTTGTAAAGAAACGATAAGGATCTGATATCCTTTTTCGAGTAATTGAAGTAGCACATGATACAGGACGAAGTTCAAACACACATCTACCAGAATACTCAATTAGACTAATGCTTTATACTCGATCGATAGTTTTTTAATTTATCCTTAAATTAATTTCATCACTTGATCAAAGAGGGTAATCAAACACGACACGTTCTGTTTAACTGATGCCTATCTTTAAATTGAACACGTTTCAGGTCAAGTAAACAATCTTATTATTTATTCAGTGATTTTATTATTATCGGCCCACCTGGTTTTTTGCACCTTGGTTACGCCTGCAACCAGTAATACACAAATTAGGCCAAATTAGCTTTTTATGAAAATATCGACAATCTAAAACGGTTTTATTACGTGCAGTACGTAATAATTTATTTAATAGAAAATAAATACTCATCTTTAATAATTATTAATACTAAAAATTAATGAAAAATTAGTTTTTGGTGTTCTTTGATGAGTGTGTGATAAAGTCGGCCTATCAGAGCCTCGTATTGTCCCTAACCTTGGTAATTAGTAAAATCCCTGCATGGGGATTGGTCGGTGGGTCGGTCGGCCATTTTGTCGTTACGTCTTGATTCAAAAATCTTCAATTTCTGGTAAAAATTTTAGCAACAGGCTTTACTGTTTCAAAATGGACATTCTTACCGTTTACAACCCGGAATTGGCCACTAAATTCAAATAAATACAAAATGAAAAAATATATAATGTTTAGCGTGAGGTATTATGAAAAAATCTAAGATTTAGGGACACAATACTACAAAATAACCGCTTAAAAACGTAAATAATTAAATAAAAAATTTCTGCACTACCCTCTTACATTAAAAGAACACAAAACCATATTTTGACTATTTATGAACTAAACAACAATTTAAAATTAAATTTACGTCTGCAACTTTGGTAAAAACTTGTAAAAATTTATTGTCGGCGTCAAAATATGTGATCCAGCAACTGCTTTGCAGAAAACTTCCAAAATCTTCAAAATCGATTATCTATTTTTACAAGCCCCTTTTTCGGGTCTTTTCTGCGTTTTTTAAAGTCGAAATTAGTGTTAGCAACGTTTCAATATAGAAATAATCGTTTACAATATACTCAGGATTGCTTTTCAGAAGGCGGGCTTTTTTATATTGTTTCTATAGGTTTTACAGCTCCTCTGGGTACATTTTTGAAATTTTTTTTATCCCGCTTTCAATATAATACAATTTGATAGCCAAAGATGACAATTATTGTAAGAAGAAACGTTTCCCTAGTAGCACATTATTCCAGAATTATATCGCTGTTATATAACCGCTATATACGAACCTAACCATGGTTATGTTAGATTCAGGTTATATAACGGTTATCTAACCTTGGTTAGATGTGGCGTATATAATAGTGGTTATATAATAGATATATAACCGTTATATTCATTAGACAATATGGCCTAGGTTAGACTAAAGTTATATAACGGTTACCTAACCCTGGTTATGTTTGGCTTATATAGCGAATGTTATATAACAGATATATAACTATTATGTTTGATGTGTCATATAGAATATGTTAGAGGCAGTTTATATATCGGTTAACTAATCACGGTTATATCTAGCTTATATAACAAAAGTTATATAAAGAAAATATAACCGCTATATTATATATTTTTGGAATATGGTATATGTTCATATCGGTTATACAAGATAATCTTTTTTTTTTTCAAAACTGTAGTATGTTTATTTATTTTCTGATTTTAAGTTACATATTAAAAAATGCCTATAAAAAAATATATGGAGTCCAAAGTTGTCTTTGAGACTGTTTAAAAAACAAAATTTAAGTGGTTAATAAATAAAGTGCTATGGCATTTATTTTTTAAACACATCACTTGTACAATCATGACTGTTATTTATAATATTATTAGAAAATAACTAAAAATACAGTTTTTTATTTTAAATAATATGCTTGTGTTCTTACTCTAGTGCAAATAGCTGTGAATAGTGCTTATAGTTTTTTGTATATCATGTAAGTATACAAAATTTTATTTATTAATTAGCTTATTCAAACGTAATCTTTTGTGAGTAATTGTATTTTCTACGATTAAGTATAAAGACAAAAGCAGAATCTAAAAATTTTTGGGCAATAATTCCATATTCAAAATTTACAAAAAATCTTTGAAATAAAAAGTTTGACATTACATCATTATTAAGTTTTTAGGAATAAATAATTGTCTTTCTTTATCTTCTATCAACAGTTATGTTTTAAGCCACCAAAAGAGAATGTTTATGTAATAATAATGTAATAAACACTTAGTACCTAACAGGTAGCTGGATTATTTTAAATGTATTTTTAAATGTCAAATACAAACTAATATTAACACAAACATGTACGTAAATTATTTTTTTTAGGGGTAGTATCAAATGTCATAAGAAATCCTAATTTTGTTATTTGTTAGTAAAAATCATCTATGTCAGTGTTTCTCAACTGTCCATTACTTCAATAGAACAGTTTGATAATTTAGAATCCATAAGTTTGGTGTTAAAATATGCAAGGAATGCAAGATATCTGCAAGAAGGGTAAGAAAATATTTTACCTGCTATTTAAAAGACACAACCACCCCTAGAGTTTTAAGACTTGGGACATTATTATTACGGTAAAGCTCGAGACATCAAGTCTTCTACTCTCTCTCGCGTAACTGTTCTCAATCATGTAAATAGTGTAAATAGACATTAATCATGAGACCCCCGAAAATTATTTTACTCCACAATCCAATGAAGATACAGTCCACAACATTTGAAAAACAAGAAAGACAGTGAAAAAATGGTTAGTTAATTTTTTAAATCATTTTTTATGATTTCCAGTTGTAATTTGTTTACAGATTGATCATCTTTTGTTTTATAGAGGGATCAATCAACACACAAGTATTTATCTCTAACTGAATAAGCTAATAAAATATAAAGTTACATTACAATTTTCTCTATGTGGAAAAACAAACAAAAGAACATTTTCCAATACATCTTTATATAAATGCATAGTTGGTGAGTACCAAATGCCTAATTAAAAATTTGTTGTTTGATGATAATATTATTTTATTTTCTTGTAGGAGCCGTTACCAGAAAATTTCCTAAAACATTACTCCAAGAAATTAATAAGAGGATTGGGCAATATTTAATGTGCAGACCAGAAAGGTTAAAGAAAAAGTTAAAAAAATTTAAAACAAACTAAATTATTTGTAAATTGAATATGTATAAATATTTTGTTACTTTTAATAAATATCATAACGTATGCATTTATGCAATGTGTATTATTTAATAAATTACAAAAAAAAGTGTAAAAAAGGTAACCACAATATAAGCGAGGTATGTCGGCGGTTATATAACTACAATATAACCACGCTTATAATAACGGCTAGATAACAAAATATAACCTCAATATAACCGAGATATAACTGCTGTTATGTAACCACAATATAACCACGCTTATATAACGGTTAGATAACGAAATATAACCGAGATATAACTGCTGTTATATAACCACGGATATATATCGGTTATATAACATTTCCATTTGAATCTAACCCGGGTTATATAATGGCTAAAAAAAGCGTCACATCTTGGACCTAGCGGTTATATTGAATGGTTATATAGCCGTCATATAACTGTGCTACTAGGGTTACTTCAATCTTTATTTTAATAAATCAGTAAAAAATCTTGCTTTCGTTTCTTAAATCATATTAAAGTCTTTAAAACATATAACTTGAGGAGTAGAAAGCAAGAATTATTGAAAATTACTTCGTCTATACCCGAACTTTTCTTAGAATTCAGTTCGATGGACCGTTTCTTTTTTATTCTAGATCTTTTTTCTTTGTTTATGACGGGTTCTAACTCCCTTGTCTTTCTCTTTTAGTAGTCGTTTCTCTTGTTCTTCTATTTTTTCCAAACACTATTATGCAAATTTGCGTAGAATCTTTATTTGTTCTTCCAGGATATCTCAATTTTCAATTCTTCTTAAAGCTTCTTTTACTTTAATGCACTGTTATTTTATTTCATTTAGTATTCACTAACTTTCTAGAATGTGTTTTAGTTCTTTCAAATTTTTTTTTGTTCTTTTCTCCGGCACATATTACCTCTTCGTGTTTTCTTTTGTTTTTAGGTTCGCCTTTTTTAAAATTTTTATAGAATCTTTTGCTTCTAGAATCTACTTTTTCTTCTTCTTTTTCTCACTTTCACCACTCGTAAATCTCCTTGTTCTTTTTTTTTTCACTTTCATTCGTTGTTCTTTTTGTTTTTCTATTGTAGAAACCTTCAAACTATTTTTTCAAATTTTTCAAAAATGTAACCTTTGTTCCTTTAATACTTTCTTTGTTCTACTCTTCCTTTGTACGTATTAGCTTTTCGTATTATCTTCTATCTGTATTTCGCCATTTTTCTTGCGGAATCTTCTTCTAAAATCGACTTTTTGTTTTTTCTTTTCTTCCTACTTCTCGTAATATCCCTTGACCTTTTTTCTCTTTTATACGTTGTTCTTCTTGGTTTTCTAAAATCTCCTTCGATTATTTCTTCTTCTAAAAACTTTTGTTTTTGTTATTAGTCGTAATTTTCTGTTTTCTTTTTGTTAATGCCCTTTTTCTTCTAATAGTTAATATTGTCCTAATTCAAATCGCTTTTTATCAAATTGCATAGAATCTGTTTTAGTTCTATCAGAATCTTTAAAATAACGTTTTTCAACTTTATCTAAAAACATATTTTTTCTACACCTTCGAAAAACGTTTTTCAAGTTCTTCTTTCGTTCTCCTAGAGTTTTTCTTTGCTGTAGTTTTTGTTTTTTTCTCTTCAAGTCGCTTTTCTCAAATTATAAAATCTTTTTAGTTCTTCTAGAATCTTTGAAATGACGTTTTTAATTTTTTTTAATTTTCTTCATTCTTCTAGAATTTTACTTTAATTTTCTTTTTCTATTAATCGAGAGCTAAAGCTTCATTGATACATAATAATAATGGTGATATAATAATAAGCGCACTTGGTATAGAATTATCAAAATAAGTAAACACGTGCGCTATTGAGGGCAACTACTATTTTACCGACAGAAAACAAATAATTTTTTTTAGCTGGGGATGCTTCAAATTTCTCCCTAAAATATCATAATCATTAAGCTAAAAGATCTCTCTTATCAGATATCGACGAAAATATTACATTTAGGGACATTTCATCACGTGACACAGGGAAATGCAGTATTAGAAAGGTAAATCAGGTGAAACAAAAAAAGTAATCCACAAATTAAGGCCTTTTTGGTTATCAGAGACTGCCGAGTTCATAAAAATTGTCAAAAGGGCTTTGTATCAATTTGATATAAATATATATTCCCTTAAAAGCAGCGATTTTGCCCTAATCCAACAAGAAAAAAATATGAGGGATTAAATAGTCTTCTTGGCCGGCTTTTAACCTAGCTGAGGAGTCAAACGTAGTGAAAAAACTTTTCACTACTCTAAAGATTCTCTAATGAATTTTTTACCCTCCATCTCTTTCATATACTTTCGGTTAGAACGGCAAAATACTCAAAACAAGGACAGAGGCTGGTCAAAGAGTGAACCGGCTCTGACAGCTTTACGAGTTAGGCGAATTCAATTTTGTCAAAGCCTATATGACATATCTTGACCTTGTTTTACTTAAAAGGTTCCTTTAGTGTCTGAAGTAGGTGAGAATAGAATAGAGTCAATAGATAATATGTGGGGCTAGGTGTGTTGTGTTAAAATCCATCAGAATAATGGGTGAGTTGAAACTCCCAGTGAAATCTTTAAGACCGCTTGTAGAGTCAATAAGACCACCTGTGGGGTCAATAATATTCTCACTTATGTTGCATTGTCATTGCAGGGTCATCATGACGTCAAATTAACCTTATTTCTCAGATATCGACAAAAATATTACTTTCAGGGACGTTTGATCACGTGACAGAGAAATGCATTATTAGAAAAAGTACACAATGATTTATTCAATAAAAAATAAATAAATAGTCATCTCCAACAATTAGTAGTGAAAAACAATGAGAATTAGAATAAATAAATAATAACATGGAAAGATCTTTGGTGTCCTCCAATCAGTCTGTCGGAAAAATCCGCCTATCGGGGCCTCGTATTTTGCGTTACCTTGGCAACTGGTATAATCTCAGCATCGGGATTGGTCGGTGCGTTCGTATCGGCCATTATGTCGTTAACGAAAGTATCTCGTGTGAGATCGGGTGGCCGATACGTCCCGATTGAGTTATCTTCAAGACTGTTCAACGTTTCGAGATTGCTCCACTCACCATCAGGTTCATCAAAATTCTCAACGTTGAACACCTAAGAGAAGTGCAAAGAAATGAAACGAGTGCAAAGAAACATAAAAAAAGTTAGGGTTAGTACAGAAAAAGCGTGTTAGCCACAATTAAAAAAAATTGTGGTATAACAATACGAATTTATTTGTTAAAATAGCAATTGTACATTATTTTTCTCTACAAAATAATGTAAATCAGCTGAAATATATTACGTAAAAAATTTCATGCAGGCTCAAGCTACTTGCAACTTTTCAGGAGCTTTACTACCAACCTCAATTTCTTTATTCTTGGGAATTTCATTTTCGTAACTGTTTTCAACTGATTCAACATCTTTCGTTGTGATCTCTTCAGCGTTTTTCTCAGTTGTTAATTCGCTAGAATCGGGCAAAACGTCAATAATACGGACCTTAAAGAACGCACCGCCGAGATCTCCTTCATGTTTGTATTCAGTTTCATTTATAACAACCTTGTGACCATCGATTACCTAAAAATTATCACCACAATTATCAACAATCATCCAATTATCGTGTCTTACTTTTGTAACTGAAGTTGTGTTGCCTTTACCCAAATCAATATCAGGAAAACCGGGAAATGGTGCCACCTCACCTGTATTATTGCCCAAAGGTAATCTCCTCAAGAGATAATCCATCTGTTGCCTCATCCTTGCCATCATTCCTGCAAAACAACCACAGTTACAACACTTCATCATCACTTCAACTGAATCAACAAAAACAAAAAAAGTTATTTATATTAATTATTCTTGTAGGTGTTATATTAATTAAGCTGTAGGTGGGCACCTACAAAAATCGCCTTATACAATATGTCCCTGGATCGTCTTTAAAAGAAATTTTTTTTTTATTTTTGATTTCTCAGAGAATTTCACTTTTGTTGATTTTCTCTGCTTGTTTTAGAGAACATAATTCGTTTATTAAAATTTGAGTCTTCTAAAACTCTGTAGGCCATTTCCAAACAAAGTCCAAACGTTTGGCTTCATCACCATTTTCTAAAGTTAGCCTGAATTGCAGTTTAAATGGTACAATTTTGTTCTCTTTAAAAATTCTTTGTAAATGAGATTAACTTATCCCAGTTTGTAAAAACAACCTTGGAGCTTCTCTTGCGAAATAAACGGCAAGAACTGAAGCAGCATGCTCTTCTTTGAACAACTTCTTTGACTTCTTAATGTTTAAAATTAAGCCCATTTTAAGGAATTCGGTCACCAAGTTTTTGCACCGGAATTGTAACATTTTGATAAATTTTTATTATTTTTAAATTCGATCCGGGAACATACTGTACTATACATACCTGCAAGACTTTCGAAAAGCCCATCAAAGGGTTGAATCCATGGTCTTCCCCCGATGACTCCAGTGTCAACAATAGGCTCACCTCCTTGGTTCTCCAATGGAACAAATTCAACTTCGTCTTTTTTGGCTGTAAAAAAAATAGAAAAATTTGTTTTTTTCCAAGGCCAAAATTGCAGATGAGTAAACAATCGACTTAGTCATCGCTAGCACGTTTTTAGTAATATCCGCGTCGATGAAAAGGACGCGGATCGGTGATTTGTTAGGTGTATACAAGGACGTTTCAATATCGAATAAAAAAAAATTTCCTTGCACTTGACAACAGGAGAAAATTGCGATAGGGTCAAGAGGTCGACTAAACGGGGACTTTCTATGGGCGTTGTAGGTCAGTTTTATTGAAAGCAATGCAGTTTGTTGACCTCTCGATTCGATGAACTGTTGATAAATGCGTAATAATTTCAATTACATTTCAAGAGTAGAAAAAATTGCAAAATGCAGTTTTTTTTTTTTTCAAAACCGGTCTGTGGCAAATGTTATCATTATTGTTGATTATAATGCGTGTTTTCCATTTTGTATATAAATTGGGTTAGAGGAAAGCCTTGAATTATGATGTGCTTAGCACATTTTTTTAATCTCGTCCTTTAAATTTATAAACAAATTCACGAATTTGACAATAAATAAACAAACGAGAGGATTTTAAACATTGTGCTCCTCTATAATAACAAAAGCAAATAATTTTATCAAAAACGGACGGTAACCCCGTTGCTCAAGGTTTTTATCATTTTCGTGACGTTTTGAGATGTTTTTCATTATTCTTCAGACTACCAATTGATTTTTCGTAAATTCAAAATTATAAATTAACTTTAACTGTCTTTACAACAATCTTCATAGTTAATTTTATTTTTTTTTTAAATTATTTTAAAAATGTGTGACTGTTTTCACGGTTTTAATTTATTTTTTTGAGATAAGGAATTACTGCTTTGATTATCGGGAAAGAGTCAGCGTTTACGTATTTTTTAATAGCAACGATTTGCTAATATTTGTTGTACCTTTAACACAATTAAGATAGTTAGTTTGAAAATTATTTATTTCAAATTTAAATAGAACACAAATAGTATATTAAAGAACGAGTTTCAAGAAGTCATTTGGCTCGAATTGAAGCGCATTCAGCAGTCACAAATCGATACTCTAACCTTAAAACAACATAAAGAATAAAGATTCTTGAATGTAGCGGAGGGATACGTAAATCAATCAATAACACACAAAATTTAAGTGGCCAATAAAATCACTGGGCCAATGAGAGAGGCGGATAAGCCTTGCACTGATTACAATAATTCAAATATTATTTCGAATAGTTTTACAATATTTAAACCGGTAATACTACTAATGTTGTAAGACTTGAGACAACAACACAAACAAGTCTTGTTATTTTTATTTAAATACTAGTAGTTTATAATAATTATAACAAAACATTGTTTTATGTAAGTCTACTTCCCACATAACAGTTTTGGCAGTGATAATTATGAGATATAAAAGTATTGTGAATCCTTCATGGCTTATAATCTTGAATGAAACGAGAGTTATGAGTCATTTAAGATTTTAAAAAGATCTAGCAAAGAATGATACGCACTCTATTGGTAGAAAGTAGAACTAGTATACGCATGCGTTATTAAAAAATAACTTTAATTTGCTATCGTATTTAAGTTTTTGTTAGCAACATCTCGACAATTTGAGTTTTCTCTCTCAGTAGTTTTAAATTATTGACCTTACATAGGCAAAAGTAGAAACCTATAATTTCAAGCAATGTTATGAAAAGTAGGAGGACATTATTACAAAAAGTTTGGTAACCAGTTTGTAGCAAAACAGCCAATCATTTTTTGTTTACAAAAACAGTGACATTGAAATCTACTTCAGAAGAAAATTTCTCTTAATTATCATCTGATTTAATTGAAATTAAAAATCCTGAAACATATAGAATTTCATGTTCTTGTATTAAAATACATTAATTCAGAGACTTTTTGTAAAAAAAATTATGATTTTGTCATAAATCATGCAAAAATAAGTGCTTCAATATCAAAAAATTAATTTAAAAAAAAAACAAAAATTTTTCTTTGATAAAATTACCTACAATTTTTGTTTAATTAGAAAGGTATGTTTTTGAGGTGGGAATAAAACTTAATTCACCTGCTACTAGCTATAAACAAAATAGTACAAAATACATATATTTTCAGAAATAAAAAAATATTTTTAAAAATCAATTTTTAAAAATTACTTTATTTAGGGTCAGTTTACCCTGTTAGAGACAGCTTGATCCTCAGCTTGGTTTAAATTTTAAAATTTGTGAAAATTTCAAAAATTGGACTCCAACAGCAAAAAAAGCAATGAATTGATTACACCAACGCCACCGACAACTTCCAGTAGCCTCAAAGACGTATTCTTAAAATTGCCAATTTTTTGGGTAGCCCTTCATCGATAGTTCAGCAAAGGCCCAAGAATTTCTAGGGTCCCCTGCCTTCAACAATAATTTTATATAAGTTGTGAAATTATTTTTTCATATTCCAACTAAATTTTCCTTAGATTTTTGCCAACGTTTCGTTTTATCATGTTTTTAAAGTTTCCTCAGAGCGTAAATTCGCAATTCTTATTTTACATTTTAGAGAAAATTGGGTGTCATAAAAATCATTTTATAAAAAAAAGCTATAAATAAAATTTTATAAAAACTAGGGGCCATTGGCAAAAATTTATACAAATGGAAACTGCAAGAGGCATTTTAATATGCTAGAAAATATAGACCACATTTTATAAAAATTGGCTGTCATAGAAAGCATTTTATAAAAATCGGACTCAACAAGAGGCATTTTCTAGTTTTTTTTTTATCAAAATCAGAAGTTATGGATATTTTTATAAAAACTGGAAGTCATAGGCAAAAATTTATAAAAATAGAAATTATAAGAAACAATATAATTTACTAAAAACGTAGACCACGTTTTATAAAAATTGGCTGTCATAGGAGGCATTTTATAAAAATCTAACTCTACGGGAAGCATTTTCTAGCTTTTTTTTCAAAATCAGAAGTTATGGGTATTTTTATAAAAACTGGAAGTCATTAGCTACAATTTATACAAAACGAAATTGAAATGGGCATTTTATTAAGATTGCACTATAAAAAATCGCATTTTTGTAAATAAAAAAATCTATTTAAAATCTATCTAAATTGTAAAGCTCATTTTATGAAAATTGGCTGTCACAATAAAAGGCATTTAATATAAAAAACGGTATTAGCAGGAGTTACTTTATTTATAGCTTTTTTTATCAAAATCAAAAGCCATAGGAAATATTTGATAAAGGACTGAGAGACAAGGCAACAATTTATAAAAATAAAAACTGCAAGAGGCATTTCAATATATTACAAATGGCAGACTACATTTTATAAAAATTGGTCGTCATAAGAGGCATTGTATAAAAATTGGAATCAACAAAACGTATTTTATAGCTTTTTTAATCAACATCAAAAATTATAGTATCTTTATAAAAACTGGGAGTTATAGGCAATAATTAATAAAAGTAGAACATGTCATGGGCATTTTATTATGACTGCACTATGAACAATCGTCCTTTTGTAAATAAATAAAAACAAATTAGAAATTGTAGAGCTTATTTTATAACAATTGGCTGACACAATAAAAGGTATTTTATATAAAAATCGGTATCAGCAAAAGACTTTTTATTTATAGATTTTTTTATCAAAATAGGCAAAATTTTATAAAAATTGGAAGTCATAAGAGGCATTTTATATAAATCGGAATTAACAAGAGGCATTTTCTAACTGTTTTTTTATTAAAATGAGAAGATATGGGTATTTTAAAAAAAACTGAGAGTAATAGAAGACTATTTATAAAAATAAAACCTGTAGTGGTCATTTTATTAAGATTGTACCATAAAAATTGCCTTTTTATAAATAAAAAAAGTATTCAAAATTGTAGAGTTCATTTTATAAAAAATGGCTGTAACAATAAAACGCATTTAATATAAAACTTTGTATTAGCAAGAGTTATTTTATTTATAACTTTTTTTTAACAAAACTAGGAGCCTAGGCGAGATTTTATAAAAACTGGGAATTGCAGGCGACAATTTATAAAAATGGAAGCTGTAAATGAGAGCATTTTATTGTACTAGAAACTGTAGACCACATTTTATAAAAAATAGTCTGTTTAAGAGGCATTTTATAAAAATAAAAATTGCAAGAGGCATTTTATTATATTAGAAATTGTAGAGCATATTTTGTAATAATCTTGGTTTTTACAAAAAAAAATTATAAAAATTGGAATCAAGAGAAGACATTTTACTTAAATCTTTTCTATTAAAACTAGAAACTTAGGCGACATTTTATAAAAACTGGAAATCATAGTCAACAATTTATAAAAATAGAAGATGCAAGAGAAGGCACTTTTATAAAAAAAAATTGGCTGTTGTAAGAAACATTTTATAAAAAACGGAATCAATAAGAGACATTTTATTTACAGCTTTTTTATGAAAACCAGAAGTCATAGGAAAATTTTTATAAAAACTAGAAGTCATAGGCGAATTTTCAATTTATAAAAATGAAATCTGCTATAGACATTTTATAAAGATTGCTATAAAAATCGTTTTTTTTTTTGTAATAAAATGCCTTTCTTCATCAAGTGGCTCCGAGATATATATTTATAAATTAGTGGACCTCTCTAAGAAACATCCCGCTGAGCCATAAGTACCCTAGTTTTATTATTTAGTAATATTCAAGTGAAATCCTTGGAAAACATTTTTGGAAATTTTTGCAATCTGAGGTAAATTCTTCAAAAACTTGACAACTTGTGCAGTGAGAAAAAAATTTCTAAAATATGTCCAAAAAAACAAAATTTGGTGTTCTTATCAAATTAATTGTGCTGTAATTTGGTAATCTTCTTTCTTTCATTTTTGCTTATAACATAGCCTTCGTTTAGATTAGTTATTTACAAGCTCTATTTTCAGAGATTTTTCAGAATTAAATTATGACTGATTAGGTGCGTATAAACGGTAGAATTTTCGCGAATTTTCTCCTCTATAATCACAAAAAAAATTTTACATTTCCTCTCGTGCCAAAGATTAAGTTATAAATACACAAATAAAACAGAAAAAGCGGAAATGTGACCCACTTGGTCACACTATAATTTGACTTCGATAAATAGTCAAAAATAGCCAAGCTTCAAGGCTGTATTATTTAATAATAAAAATCATCTGTCAATTAATTGTCAATTATTTTATGGTTTCGAAGTACCCATCCGAATAATAATCAATAAAAATCCTTGAAAAATGTCTCATCGGTCATTATCAGAGGTTTTCTATTATTGGAACGCGTTTGTAAATCGCGTACCTGCATAACTATTATCTTTTAATGAGCTCGTAATGACAACAACCACCATTGGAGTTTCCTGTAACTTTCAATTTAAATACGGGCGAATAACTGTTAATTAATATTAACAAAAACAATAAAAAATCAACAAATTAGTTAGCAGAAAATTGCAATAAATTTTCTAGAATCTGACCAATTTAATTCAAATTCCGCGTCTTTGCTTACTACCTAGAAATTTACCTGGAAGTCCATAAACCACTGCCAAAAGGGCCACAGCAAAAACCACTGCGCTCACTTGCATGTTGTTTTCGAAAATTTCGCCAAAAAAATAGTGTAAATCACGCTAAGTCACTTCGCCGCGAGTCGCTTCTGCTTTACAGAGGAGCAATTTGAAGGCACGCCAAATATAAAAGGTGCGGAGATGACATGCGTTTGACGTATTTTACAAATCAGCTCCCCACTTTTGCAAACGGCGCCGTCTTTGAAAAAATGATTTAATGTTTATTTCGGGTGAATAACTCGCATAAACCTACGCATGATTCTGAGTAATGATGGGGAGACCTCAGCTACCCTCTCTTATTGTGGCTATTTATAAATGTTAAATTCTTTGAATTGTTGTCAGATTGAGTGATCTCATCTTATAAATCACTGACCGTATATGGATTTGGATTCTCGAGAAGGACCAGGTGACCAAAATTGGAAGGAAATAAGGAGACAGCGGAGGAGTTTTGTATTTTTAAACTGAGCGCTACTCAGAAATATAAAACGAGTTTTATTAATATTTTATTGGTTCATTTGTTTATTAATATAATTTAACAAGAAACGATTAATACATTTTAAATTTAAATTTTCTGTAATCTGAGTTTTTGTAAATTAAAGACAAAATTGTAATAAAGAAAGTAAATCTACCGAATTTCGAAAATCACCTAGAAAATTATCCTTCTACAAACTCCTTTTTTAATTTCTTAAAAACATTAACTGGAACCAAAAATTTTTTTTATAACTTCAGCAACATTTAGTGCGTGCCCTTATTTCTGATGGCAATGCCAATTAGACACAAATTACTGTTTTTAAAAATTTTACAATAAAACGCTGTGATTTTTAAAAATTCGCAAAAAACAAAACAGTTTCTAAATCCTTCTAAAGCTCAATAAATGAGTCACCACTAGAATTTTCGAGAATATTTTGTTACAGTATTTTACAAAAGCAAATATTTTACCAGAATTTCGCTAAACACGCTTAGAAACTTTTGAAATTAATAGAAAAAAAAAGTTTTTAAATTTGGAATAGGTGTGCTTTAAAAATTTGCAAGAAACAAGTTTCTAAAATTTTTTAAGGCTCAATAGGTGAGTCACTGCTAGAATTTTCGAGTATATTTGGTTACAGTGTCTTGCAAAGCAAATATTTTACTAAAAATTTACTTAAATTGCTTAAAAACTTTTCGAAATATTAAAAAATAAAATAGTAAAAGTCTTTGAAAAGTGTTTCTTAAAAATTTGCAAGAAACAAAAAAGTTTCTAAGTGTTTCTAAAGCTCAATAGATGAGTCACCGGTAGAATCTTTAAGTATATTTTGTAGGTATCCTACAAAAACAAATATTTTATCAAAATTTCACTAAAAACGCTTAAAACTTTTCTATTAAAATATTTAAAAAAAGCACTACAAAGTCTTTGAAGAAATATTTTTTTAAAAAATTTTAAAGCTCAACAAGAGAGTTATTACTGCTAGAATTTTCGTGTATATTTTGTTATAATATCTTAGAAGAACAAGTATTTTACCAAAATTTCAGTAAAAACGCTTAAAAACTTTTCAAAATATTAAAAAAAAGCACTGCAAAAAAACAAAGTTTAAAACAGGTGTTTCTTAAAAATTTGCAAAAAACAAAAAACTTTCTAAATCTTTCTAAAGCTTAGTAGGTGAGTCGCGGCTAAAATTTTCGAGTATATTTTGTTACAATATCTTAAAAAAACAAATTTTTATTACCAAAATTTTACTAAAAAACTTTTCGAGATATTAAAAAAAATATGAAGTCTTTGAACAGGTTTTTCAAAAGTGGCGCCTCAATAAGGTAATTTTACCAACTAACTGCAGTGATACAGTGAGTTACTGTAGATAAATTGGTGCTAAATAATGATTCTAGAACCACCTGTATTTAGGAACCACCTGAACTTCTTAAATATCTTGTTTTTTTTAATAATTTATTTTTTTTCTTTGAACTATAAAAACGATATAGCTGATTTTAAAACGTTCTATATAATCCATAATCTAACGAGACACAATTTTAAAAAAAATAAAATTTTGACAGTAAGAAATAATAGACTCGCCACTGCATTCAATATAAAAAAAATCATATAATAAAAATTAAAAATCTATTCAGTAAAAAATGATAGACCAGAGCTTGCTCTGATTCAAAAAATTTTCGTTCTCACGCTAGTTACAGTGGTTCTACCTCTGGACTAAAACTTACAAAAACACAAATTAAAAATGAAAATTCCGGACAATTAATAAAGAAATAAAAATCTATCTAGATATACTATTTTGGCTTCAAATACCAAATATGTCCGGATTTTCCCGACGTTATCAGCCACTTCTTTCTGACAATTTGCCTAAAAGACTTCATTTTTTGAAAGATCTCGGTGTTTATAATTGATTTGAAACAAATTTATCTAACATTCTGAATCAGTAGCGACCTAATAAATTTGATTTTTGTTTAATAACTTCTGTTTAGAAGAAGAAATGATTACAAATAAAAAGTCCGTTTGTAAAACCTGCTAAATGCTTTAGAAAACAAAACAGAAACACTTTTTCTATCGTGTAATCTGTGAAAAAAAATCTGATTATATTCAACTCCAAATCCAAAAATTTTGCAGTTAAGAGGAGTATGGACTAATTTCTCTAGTATAGGGATTCCAATGTAAACGCGCGAATCTATAGTTTGTTTATTTATAGAAATAAATAAAAACGGTTTTGACTACGAGTATTGTAATAACATGGACTACATTTTGACTTTTTTAAATTTTTAATTTCGTTGATTTTAAATTTTAATGATTTTTTAATAATTATTTTCTATTATTTATAAACATTTTTTTAAAAATCGCTTCCAGTCATTTTGTTGTTAATAATTTGAAGAATGATTGTGCCAAATTTCGTTAAAATATTTTTATAAATAAAAGTGCTACAGATTCGCGCGTTTACATAGGAATTCCCATAAGAGAAATCATCTCCATACTCCTCTTAACAACTAATTGAACCAGCGCTATATTTCTTGGCCAAAAAATTTTAAGATTGGTAGATTAACTGTTGTCGCATCGGTCGAAAGATACCCATGTCTAGCCGCTTTTGTTTAACAGCTTTGCCTGTCATTTTTCGGCTGCATTTGAAGCCGAAAAAACAATTCTTAGTTAAAGCCGACTAATAAACTTATCAGAAATTAGATCTTATCAAGAGTAGGAAAAAAAGTGGCAAAAATTGGGCAACCTTTCATTTCGTTGTTGAAGGCTAAGTGAGGCACTTAGAAGATTTATTACTTAGGTCAGAATGGCGCCTTACAAGCAGAGCACTACTATACTTTTTTATCTTATTTCTTATCAGAAAAAAAAAAAAATAAATGTATATTTTGACAAGGGTTTACTTGAATTGTGTCTAATTATTTTTCTTTAAAAAAGTTTTGATGATTCAATTTTTACAATAATCAATCAAAAATTAATTAAAAAATCAATTTGCAATTTTATTTTATTTTTGAATCATTTGTTTTTGAATAAAATCAAAACACCAAAGCTCGACACAAATTACCTGAATTGCATAATATAAAAAATATGCCTTATTGCCTAATTAAACGAATACCTATTCTAATATTTTTTTGTTTAACTATAAAAGTCCCATTGTTTTTCATTTTGAGGTTTAATGTGTTTGAGTCTCACATCAACTTGAAGTAACGTAAACTAATCTACACTTTAAAAATTTTATTTTAGGATTTATTGCTAAAAAATATGTCAGTGGCTTCATTTACAAATAAATGTAATTTTTAGCATTTATTATATTTTAGATATCACTTTGACACAAAAATAAATAAATAATCTTTTGATGGAATACTTTACTCAAGTGCCAGAAGTTTTCAAATCGCATCTACAGCCTCTGATGTGACCTAACGACCACTGATGGCCAGGACCGACGGCGACGGCTTAACGTTTCGTCTGAAAGACGAAGTAGCTGCAGTTACTTTGGCAAAGATATATGTAATTATACGATCTTTGTCCGAAGTTTTGTCAAAATCGATTCACTTCCTTAGGAATGACTATAAAAAAATCATAATTGTGGGTTACCCACATTTTTCAAAAATGTTAAAATTATGTTTTTTGATTTTATGTTATCGCTACTGATTCACAATGTTAGATGAAATATTACGAATAATTTGTCATTTATTTCAAATCAATTTGATCAATAAACACTGAGATATTTGAAAAATATATTTCAAAAAATACGTTTTTGGATGTGGAATGTCAAAAAAGACGATTAGGGGGAGACACGAAACATTACAGAAGAGAAAAATATATTTTCTTGGTTAGAGCTCATGTTTTTAATAAATTTAAAAAAAAAATTGCTCGGCGGAAAGATTTGCCTTATTGATTTCCAAAATTCGGTAAATCTACTCCACTAAATGTTTATTTTAAGAAAAAAACTTCCAGCATGACATGAAATGCTCTAAAACATACATTTTTCAAATTCTAACTGCCATTACAGTTTTTAACACAACAAGGGAGCTGTTTTGGACAGAGGTCACCTCGAAATTTTATAAAGAAGCAGATAAAAACACCCGTATTTATATTTCTAATAGTTCTGTATTTACGTAGCGCAGGTGTTTCAAATTTCTGGCATTCTTTAAATAATTTTTGATAATTTCATGTTCTGGATATCAATTTTTGAACTGCTAAATGTCAAAATAGATGACTTCATTAAGCATCTACAAATTTTCCATTTCGAAAATAATTTTGTTCGTGTTCAATTGAGAATATAACGATAATTGCACAAATTTAATTTAAGTAGATAATACAATTATATGACCTAAATAATTGAAAAACACCCGGAATATAACACCAGAAATCCCCAAGTTTTTGAGGTCATTAGAAACTGTGTCAGATATTTCGTGTGTCAATGGCAATGTCATTGTCAAAATATTTCAATTCAGTTGTGTATTATATTATCTCTCGTACTTTGTACGATAATTAAATAGAAAATAAATATGCAAGTGTTATTTTCATAATAATAAATAGAATTACGTATCACGAATTGGATTTATGATTCAGGAATCTAATTAATTTTTCGATTATACAATCTTTACGTCCTTGCATTAGTTTTTGAATTCTAAGTAAAGCAAGAATCACGATTCAAATTTATGTTGTTCAAGGATTTATCTACTATTTGTTGGAAATTGCGAACTACACGTCATTTCCAGAACGATTTATTGCTAGAACTCATTATTTTTTATTTTACAAATTTTCTTTTTTAACAACTTCCGTTTTTATGTTTTATTCTGTCGTATGTATACTTATCGGTGATATTTAAGAGAATCTAATTTAATCGCATTACGTTATTAGAAAATCATATCAAAACAAACCAAACCACAAATTCCTTCGACTTATTTATAACAGTTTAGGTTTTTAAAAATGATCTCACAATTACAAGGAAATGCCATTTTTAATCATTATTAAATAACATTTAGTTGTTGTTATTTATAAAAACAATACAATAGAAACTGGTTTTATAGGATCCACCTACACTGACAAAACTAATTTATTTTGTCTTTGGAAAAATCAAATTTCAATTTAAATCCTACCATCTGCTGGTATAAACTGTCACTAATTATAGATTCCTTTGTTACTCTTAGTAAATGAATTGATAGTTGTTTAAAGCAGGGTATAAAATAGGTTAAAAAATCGATAAAAAGCAGCATTTTTTATAAAACTTGCAAAAATGAAAAACTTGGATAAGTCCACCCAATAACACCAAACACTTTTCTTTTCATAAGACGTGCGATGCGGTACCGATGTTACGTCTCTCAAGCTATAAATAACTCTTAATTCTCGTAGAAAAAAGTGTTTGGTGTCATTGGGTAGATTTGTCGAAATATTTTTAGGTACATTCGATACATTTTTAAATATTTCAATTTTTAAGCAGTCAAAAATTTCATTTTCAAATCTGTTTTCCCAGACAATGCATTTATGAAATTTAGAACAAAATTTTTTTGAGTGATTTGACTGTATTTTGACATTTATACAAAGTCCACTAAGTATCTCATAATTGTCGCATCCCCATTGTATTGATTGTATTAGAAAATTATCCAATCTTGCAACGTTTATATAAAAAAAAATATTTTTTATTGTCCATCGAAAACCATATATAAGAGATCATTACTTGTCTTTTGAATTTCCCGCGTGCCTAAGCGATTATCCCGCTCTTTATTTCCATTATTTTTTTGTATTGGAGTCTTTCTGTTATGCAATTAGGAAATCATTCCAAGAGTATTGCTGGTTGTCTATAACAACTTTGCTACTTAATATTAATAATTAAAAATATCTTATTTCTTTCACAATTTAAATAAAAAATAACTATTTTTTTTAGAACGATATGTATTACTGGTTGTTCGAACAGTCTTTGCCTTTTTTTTTAAACAAATTGCCAAGGCAAAGCTACTATCAAAAAACTAAATATTGTTTATAATTACGACCATTTAATAAATATTTTTACGCCTTAATAGCATGTTCCTTAATAAATGTGTAATATAATTATTTGCAAAAAGCTGAAATATTACAAATAATAATTGCTTACAACATTGCAAGATGCCACTTGCCTCGAGTGAATTACTCAACACGTTTAATTGTAAACTACTGTTGTTTTTTACATTCCTACATTCTCTTTTTTTTTGGCAAACCTTAGCAAGTATTGCGATGGTCCTTACTTTCGCCATATCTTACCAATTTTCAATTAACACAGTGTTGCAATTCGCAACTTCCTCTCATGGAAATTATTAGAATTAACAGTTCGAGAATTAAAAACGCTTTTCCGGATCATTACTTGCGGCAGTAGACCAGAACAACCCTTATCACAGATTACATAACTGTTGTAAACAATAAAAAATAATTATTGTAGAGGCTGAGTCCTGCTAGAAGATTTATTACTCGTTTCATTTCTATCTGGTCAGTTCTAGCGGCAAGACTCTGTGCTAAACCCTACAAAAATTTGGAGGCTTTACAACAAATATGATGTAAAATATCAGTAAAAAAATTGCAGCGTACAAAATTTTGTTAAACGTTTGTGAGTGCATCATGCACAACAATGTCACTTTAAAACCTATTTAAAACGTTTTTATTGTCAATTTAAATGGTTTTGACCGGTGCAACAATAAAAGGTACCTTCTTTATAAACCAACTTCCACCAACTGAATTAGGAAACAGCTCTATTTATAAGTGCGCTTGCTGAAACTGGTGTTTTTGACAATACTTACACAACCGTACTTTTGTCAAACACGTGTTTGCAATGCTCCACTTCTTTTACTGCTTTATCGGTTAAAGTCATTTAATAGTTATTTATATTATTAGTCGAATAGAAGCATCATTACACAATGAGTATGTAGATTACAGAAAACGAGGGCGTTAGCCCGACTATCTGTAACACACGAGTTACTGTAATGTGCTCTAGTTCACGTATGATATACAAAAATTTATCTACTACTACAAAAAATTAAAAAAATCGAAAATTTAATACTGCCGATAACTCCTATTTTTTTACATGAAAAGTAAGGTGACCTATGGATATGTTCAGTGAGCAGTATGGCAACCACTTACAATTTTTTAAACAAAGCTCGCCATTTGGAAATAATCAGTAAAAATTGTGCTTTGAGGTAAAAATAAAAGAATTGTAAACATGAGTGACTCAGAAAGTTTACCTTCTGATATCGAAGAAGCGACGACAAATGCTGCTTCTTACTTGGTGCCAGAGAACTCCAAAGAAAAGTACAAGATGCCTTTCAACGGTTCAGTTCATGATGCGACGAGAAAAATGTTAAAACTATTACGCATGAGAAGGTTCTACTAGCATATTCTGATCATTCATTAAAACTGTATAAATCATCGAGTCTCTGGGTTTTTTATTCTATGATTAGAACAATAATGAAAATGAAGAAGAATGTTGACTTTCTGAAAAGAAAATCTGAAGGATATCGTGCTAAAAAATCGGAAATTTTCGCTCAACAAGACTTTTACAAGAAGCAAATGATGATAAATTTTTGTTAATGAAGGTACTGTACCCTTTTTATGCATAAATTATTCTTACTAAGTAATGTTAATTTCAAGGTTGTTTTAAATATTGGAGTTGGTGGAGCTTGTAGGATCCAAGAACTTACCAACATGCTTTTAGAAGATGTCAAAGATCAGAGACAATGCATCCATGTACTAATACTAAACACTAAAACAAAAATATCCAGAGAATCTTTTATTACGTCAGGCGGAATTGATGGAGTCAACATGTTAGAATTAATTCAAAAATATGCTGCACTTCGCCCTAATAACGCCAGTAGTAGACGGTTTTTTAGGATACAGAAACCAAAGGTGTATAAAGTTATCTGTTGGTATAAGTACATTTGTTGCTTTTCCCAAGAATATTGCTACTTTTCTTCAGTTACCTAATCCAGCAGGATTTACGAGACATTGTTATAGTCGCTCATCTACTCCGTTGCTTGCTAATTCGGGAGCTGTTCTTTTAACAGTAAAGCGTCATGGGGCTGGCG
Organism: Tribolium confusum; assembly: GCA_029207805.1. Lineage (NCBI taxonomy): Eukaryota > Metazoa > Arthropoda > Insecta > Coleoptera > Tenebrionidae > Tribolium > Tribolium confusum. The sequence goes on from JALGAY010000005.1 coordinate 18,603,843, forward strand.
CTTGAATACAGTGGCAAAGTGGTACTGCATCGACAGCTGTTATCGAAAAAAATGTATAAGAAATGGCTTGTCCTATTATAAATACGTGTGAAAATTGTGTTATTAATATTTATAACAATAATAGCATGTAATTAAGATTGAGTTTGAAATTAAAACAAATTATTTTAAAGAGTGGATTTTTATTTTATTACTTCACTAGTGAAGTAATATGTCACTTTCCTTCACTCAAATATTCAATGTAATATGCAGTTATCAAAGCACTCATAGATAAATGAACTTTACACAATAGTTGTACTTTAGTTATTTATTAATACTTATTTTTGCGCGATTGGTTGTTTTTATCAGTTTACTGTGCCTGTTTCCACGACGGTAGGTTGCTGTTACTGGTTGCTACATGTAACAAAACGGTAAGTAATTCACTTACCGTTCAGTGAACGGTAAGCAATTAAATCTAAAAAAAACAATTTTGCGATTTATTTATTAAAATTAAATGTACAATTATTATAATTAATAGTAGTAATACCACTCGCATTTGAGTTTCTAGTGTTAATAGACAAACTTTCCGACGTAGAAGTCCCATGTTGTTGTGATAGTCCACCAACATCGATGTGTAAAATTTTATAAGCAAATTCAATTTTGTTTTGGAGGGAATCTTCCACGTAGCTCTCAGCCACCGTTGATGAACGCCACCCACCATGTCTTTTTAGTCCGAACACATCAACTCCGTTATTCGCCAAAAGTGTAGACGATGTACGTCGAAACGAGTGTCCAGTAAAACCTTCAGGGGCTTGCAACTTTAAATACTTTGCAATTTTTGACGGCCAGCCTCCAATTGTGCCTTTTCCTGTGACTTGCCTAGTGCATTTGCCATTTCGATAGTTCAGAAATAAATGATCTGGTGTTGGGTTGCTTGGTCGAATTCTTATGTATTTTCGAAGTATTTCCAAATAATGAACTGCTTCATTGTCTTTATTAATAACTGTGAACGTTCGCTGAATATTCGTTTTTGTATTTGGAATATTTACTATAAACATTTTTTCATGTTCTTCTATGTCACTCATTTTAATATTGTACAATTCCTCTCGTCTACAAGCGCCCGATACTCCCAATATCATTGCTACCTGCAAATATATTGTTTCCTTAGAACTCAGATGTACCACCTCATCATCTACAACATACCTTTTGAATTAAAAATTGTTCGTCTGGTGCTTCATTCAAGAATTTTTCCATGTCTTCTTTGGTAAACATTTTAGCCTTCTTAGACCGATATCCAATATTTTTTCTCTTAAGATAAGCAATTAATGTAGCAAACTTAGAAATATCGATAGCATCATGGAGAAAAATTGTACTCTTCAGCATAGAATACTCCGCCCATAAACTGCCTGGGGCCTTCAAGTGCCCACTTCTCACCACAAAATACGCTAACAAGCTCTTTTCATTTACAAAAATCTTCTTTGCTTTACGCCATTCCTTAAACAACTTGTATGTCTGTTCATATCGGGCTTTAGATTTTTCTGGAATTATTGCCGAACATCCTTCTTGCCAAGCGTCTTCTAAATCATCCGGTAGATCATCACTATCGCTCATATTTGCTTCGAAAACGGAACCACAAAACAGAACTATGTAGGAATGATTGTATCAAAAAGACAATTTTACTTGTTTGGAACAAAACCATAGCAACCATGGAACAGCCACCTAAAGTTTTCAGTTTCAATCTTCCCGATTATCACAAATGATTGATATAAATTATTATTATTATTCTAGAAACTCCAATCGCACAAAAAACGTTATAAGCATGTTGAACGTTAAGGATTACCGTTCTCAGACAATAATTGTCTTCGAACGGTAAGCATTCCTTACCGTTCTTCATACTTAATGTACTATTGTTTTGTCTCTTAATAAAAATTTTATTCATTTTTTAAGAGAGTTGTCTACACTTATTGTTAGTACTGTAGTATCAAAAAATTTGTTTTTCTGCAACTCAATTTGTTCTGACTTGAACTTGTTATCAATTTAGTTTGTTTTGAAATAAATTTTCTGGCCGCGAAATCTATATGGAAATAACCAAAAGGTTCAAGTTCAATTTCTTATTCTTACATAAGTTGTGCTCTTGAATTGTCGATAAAAGTACATTGTTCTAGAACTGAATTTCCGTAAACATTTTTTTAGTGTGAAAAAGACCTTTTCTTGTGTTTTAATCTCAGGTAAAAGTTGATTTTAATTAGGATCTAGCGACATTTTTTGTATTGTTTTATTTCCGGAGAAACTCTCAAGAATCAGACGAGTCATCACGTCAAATTATAATTGTGGGTGAAATTCCGTTTATTCAAATTTATTCAATTTTTTAAATGTCATCGAAGATATTTATTAAGTAATACCTCATGAATATTAATTTGTCTAATTTTTTTAAAACCTTGATACAGAAAAAAGGAATTTTTATGACCTGAATAGCAGAGGGTGCTATTCTCACCCTTCGTGATGCCCATGCGTACTACAATCTAAACATTATTGTCGATAATAACAGTTGATTTCATCAGTGCCTTCAAGGTGTAATGATCTACTTTTGAAATGTTTTAAGAACGTTGGACGACGGTGAGTTACTGGCCTTCATAATTAATCAATTTCGTTAACTTTAGAAAAAATATTTCTGCAATTACAAGCTGGTTCAAGGACGACCCATATGTTAACAACGAAAAAAATAACGAAACTTACGTAATTTCACTCAGGATACTGTTCATAAAAGTGATATATTATTATTACAAGTCCTCAACAAGATTTCTAATAGCCACTTTATGACAAAAATTAATTTTTCAGTTGTATTTAAGGTTTGCTGACCTTACAGTACGTAAATAAATTCTAATAATCAAAAGGAAAAATACTTTGATGCGAATTTGCAACAAAGGAACCGAAACAAAATAAAATTATCTTCGAGTGAAGTGAGTAAACATTTATTTTTTATTCTACAATCATATTATTATTATTATTTATTGTCTGCTTGTTTAACTTATGCTAATTACGCTATTAGCATACCGATTTTTCAGAATTTTGTGGTCAAAAATTTTGCAAAGAGGATCAAGTTTTTGGGCTTTTCCCTAAATTGAAAACTGAGTGTTAAAAATCGTGTTTACAACACGGTTTTTTGAAGGTTAAAATAAGTGTCTCTTGGCATCTATTTGTAAATATTACGACGTTCCTTACGGTTAGGTCAATGTTTATGCAGGTATCTAAAGGAAAAGGTTGGGTGTCGGAAACTTTCTACTGCTTTTTAAGCCTCATTCAAATTGCGCAGACATAAAAAGATAAATTTTATTCAAAACTCGAGGGAAAAAAAATGACAAATATTATAATATCAATAACAATTATTGTGCAGTCGTCAATCTAATTGCTTTGACGTATTTAAATATGTCATGTTTTAATAAATTAAACTAAAGAAAAAATTATTATAAATTGACTCACTTTATTAAATTTAAGTAGTACAGTTGAGAGATAAAATACTGTTTCATTCATGAAGAAGCGAATTGTAGTAACGAGATAAGAAAATTAGAAACTCAGATAAGGCACAAATCAAAATTCCTGAATAGCGAATGTCCCAAGTTTTATTTCTAGCTGTTTTCTGCACTCTTTTTTTATCAAAAAACAATAAAACTTGATATGAGATTTCAATTATTGTACTTCATTAATTTTTTGAAAATATGAGTTTAAAAGGTAAATTAAAAAAAGGAAAATTTTCAGGTTTTTCAAATTTTTAATACAATTTTTTAATTAATAATTTTTTTAAAAATATTTTTGTATTGTTTTACAGTAGTAATCTTAATTTTCTCTTAAAAACATTTCGCAGACTGTCGACATTTTCAAAGATATTCTTCTGTTCTTGTAGTTGTTTTTTGAACTATTTTAGAAGCTTTCTTGTTCCTGTTCTTCCAGTCGTAGTTGGTCATAATTTGTCTTTTTTCTTCTAGAAGTACTTTATCCTAATTTTTCTGTCCTTCTCAGTCTTTGTTTTCCAAATTCTTTTAGAATCGTCTCTTGTTCTTCTACAATTCTTCACTGATCCTCTTTCGCCTTTAATTGTCGTTTCTCAAGCTCTTGTAAAATTATCTTTTATTCTTCTTTAGCTCTTCAAACTATGAAACTATTGTTGTGAAATTTTTCTTACACTAATCGTCATTTCTCACTTTCTTGCAGAAACTTCTTTTTTTAGAACTGTTTTTCTCTTATTTTTCTTCCAATAGTCGTTTTTAAAATTCTTTTAGAAATTTTTTTGGTTCTTCTAAATTCTAGTATCTTCCATTTCTTCTGTTTTCTTCCTTCTTTGGACATCTCATAAAATTTCTGTTGTTTTTAGAAACTTCGCTTAGATTTCCAGAATCTTTTCTCCAGCAGACGTTCCTCAATTTTTTTCTAGTATGTTTTCCCTCTACCTTTTGTAATTTTGTATCAATTGTCATTCTGTAATATTTTTCTGTTTTCTGAAACTTTTCTGTTTTTCTTGAATTCTCCTTTGTTCTTCTTTTTCTTTCCGAATGTTACATTGTTCATTTTTCTCTTCTACACGTGGTTTATCTGATTTTTTTCTTTTCCAGTCTTCGTTTTTCTCTCCTTTCTTGTCTTCGTTTTTTTCTCCAATTTGTCGTTGTTCTCTTTTAACTCTTCAAATTGTTTTAGAATTATTTTTTACTTTTTTTCCACCAATTTTAGAAACATCTCTTGTACTTTTTAAGACTTTTATTTTATTTTTTTATTTTTAATACTAATTTTTAGTACATTTTAGTCTTTGATAAGTCTTAAAATTAGTCACCCTTATTTCCAAAATAGTCCAGAGTGATTTTGATAATTATAGTAGCAAAGTACTTAAATTTTTTAAAATGAAATTGAGGTGGTAAACCAGATCTCACTAGATTTTTTCAGAAAATGACATAAAAGGAGTTTAAATGAAAGAAATTTCAATTGAAGCTCTGTAGGAACCATCATTTAACCTTCTTTAACTCTTCGAACTGTCCTAGAATTTCATTTTGCTGTTTTTTCACTAGTCGTCGCTTCTCACTTTCTTCTAGAAACTTCTTTGCTTTTCTAGAATTTCTTTGCTCTTATTTTTCTTCCAACAATCGTGTTTGAAAATCTTTTAGAAACTTTTTTGTTCCTCTAGAATCTTCCCTTGGTATTGTTTTTCTTCCAGACGACTGCTTTGGACTTTTACACAAAATTTCAATTGCTTTTTTCTACCAAATGTCGTTTCTTACTTTATTTAGAAACTTTGCTTGTTCTTCCAGAATCTTTGCTCTTCCTTTCTTTTCCAGCAGACGTTCCTCAATTCCTTTTAGTATTTTTTGGTCTAACTTTCCTACCAATTGTCATTCCTTAATATTTTTTCAGAAAGTCAAAGTTTACTGTTTTTCTTGAATTCGCCTTTGCCCTTCTTTTTCTTTCCAAATCTTTCATTGTCATTTTTTTCTTCTAGACCTGATTTTCTCTTTACCCTGATTCTCTCAAAAACATTTCGCATACTGTCGATATTTTCATAGATGAATTTCCTCTTCTTGAAGTTGTTGATTTACAAATCTTTTTAGAAGCATTATTTGTTTCATTTTTCCAGCTGTAGATCACATATTTTTTTCTCTCTAGAGGACTTCATCCTTTATCCTGTTTTTTCTATACATTCTAATCTTGTAAAGAAGCTTGTAATCGTTTTTTGTTCGTCTTCAATTCTTCTCTGCTCTTCTATCGCTTTTAGTTATCGTTTCTCAAGCTTTCTCGAACTGTTCTAGAATTATCTGTTGCTGTTCTTTTATTAGTCGATGCTTTTCACATTCTTCAAAAACTTCGGTTATAGTTTACTTTAGCTGACCACACTAAAAATGCATGAAAAAAATCGGGGTTTTCGCTAAACTTACGTAAATTGATCTCTAGAACACGAATCCGGTGGCGGAGGTCTGATTTTTTAAATATTTTTTACAAAAAGTCCTTTTTTTGGTGAAAAAATTGTTCGGATTTTACAACGAAAAAAAATAGCAAATTGAAAGTGATGTACATATCTCGTTATTTTTTTACGTTTTCATCCTCATTCACAATTTTTTAAATAACTAAATCAATCTTAATTACTTTTTTTGCATTTATTTTAAAACACTAGTAAATGTCAACTATCAATTATAATTTACAAACACACAATCGACAAAATATTCAAAACAAATATATTTTGACAGTTCCTGTAAACTTCAAAACTACAGCGGCCCAGCTACCATAGATGCTTTAGAAACACCGTTACGCACAACTTTTATTTGACAAAATAAATTGACCTTATAAATAAATAAAAGCGAATGTTATGTCTAAACCTGAATATAAACTGAATAAAATAAAATTTAATAAAAAGCGGTCAGCAGTAATAGCTCGAGGATTGACTGGCAGGTATAGAGGGCGAAGCCCTCTACTACCGAAAAAAGAATCTTATAAAAAAAGCGGTCAATAGCGTCAGCCCGAGGAATGGCTTACTTCGAGGATGTTTTTGATAGGTATAGAGGGCGAAGCCCTCTACTACCGAAAAAAGAATCTTATAAAAAAGGCGGTCAATAGCGTCAGCCCGAGGATTGGCTTACTTCGAGGATGTTTTTGATAGGTTTAGAGGGCGAAGCCCTCTACTACCAAAAAAAGAAACTTATAAAAAGGCGGTCAATAGCGTCAGCTCAAAGATATAACACTTCGAGGATGTTTTTGATAGGTTTAGAGGACGAAGCTCTCTACCACGCGAAAAAAGTACATGTAAAAAAAGCGGTCAATAGCGTCACCCCAAGGATTTAGAGGATGTTTATAATAGGTCTAGAAGCTACCGCGCGAAAAAGATACTTATAAAAAAAGCGGTCAGCAGCGTTAGCACGAGGATTGACTTAAAATCGGCGATGATTTTGGCAGGTATAGAGAGCGAAGGTTGTTCATTACCCGGTATTTTTATCAACGTTATTGCATTCCGACCCATCTAGCTGGGCGGCTGTAGTTTTGAAGTTTACAGGAACTGTCAAAAGTTTTTCACTAAAAAATGCATTTTTTTAAAAAATATTATACAAACTAAACCTCCGCCACCGGATTCGTGTTCTAGGGATTATTCTACGTAAGTTTAGTGAAAACCCCGATTTTTTTCATGCATTTTCAGTGTGGTCAGCTAAAGTAAACTGTTACCAAAACTTCTATTGTTTTTCTAGAATTTTTCATCCAATAGTCGTTCTTTAAATTCTTTGAAAAACTTTTTTGTTCTTCTAGTATCTTCTATTGCTTCTTCACTTTTTCTTCCAAACGATTTTTTTGGATTCCTTATAAAATTTCTGTTGTTTTTTCCACCAATTGTCGTTTCTTACATTCTTTAGAAACTTCGCTTCTAGCAGACATTTTTAAACTTTTTCCAGTATATTTTTGCTCTTCTTTTTTCACCAATTGTTATTCCTTAATAGAAACTTTTCTGTTTTTCTTAAATTTTCTTTTGCTTTTATTTTCCTTTCCGAATCTTTCTTTGTTCATTTTTCTTTTCTAGAAGTGGTTTATTTTATTTATATCTTCTTTCTGGTCTTTGTTTTTTCTAAACTGTTCTAGAATTCTTTTACTCTGTTTCCACCAATCATCGCTTCACTTATTCTTTTAGAAACTTTTTTTCTTACAGCAAACGTCTAGTATTTTTTATTTCTAGAATCTTTCTTTATTCTTCTGTTTCTGTCAGAATCTTCCTTTGGTCCTCTTTTTCTTCTATCTAATCGTCATTTTACAAACTCTTTTAATTTATCTTTTGCTCCTCTTCAAACTATTCTAGAATTTTCTATAATAGTCTTTTTCTACCAGTGGTCATTTCTCTCATTCTTCTGAAACAAACTTTGCTATTTTTGAATCTTCCATTGCTTTTCATTTCCTTTCACACGACGTCTTCTGTTGCTCTTTTCCCCCTAATTATTGTCGTTTCTCATTCTTTCAAAAAAATACTTTTGTTTTTCTCCCAGGAAACGTCTCAACTTCATCTAGGATTTTTTAATTCTCTTTTTCTACCAATCGTCGTCCCTAATTTCTTAAGAAACTTTATTTGTCTTCTAGAACCTTCGTTTGTTCTTTATTTTCAGTCTATGTTTTTCAACTTGTAGAATTTTTTTTACGCTTCTTCTTCTAATCCACAAACTAACAAACTTTTTTTTTCTTCAGAGTTAAGGACTGAGTTTTCAAAATCAAGGTTAAAATATAATAATATGAACCCTTTCAAAGAATCGAAGAATCTCTTTAGCTCTTCATTGTAACGTACTTGTAGACAAAAAAAATTAAATAATATTTTTTTATTTGGAAGTAAAATTTGGTACACCCGTTATAATTTTTGGTGGCTGTTTATTTCGTTATCTGACTTTATTCTAGAAGATGTTGGTTGACCTTAGGGTGATTGTACTGTTTTTCGCTGCAAAGAAATTGGAAAATTTCTTCATGGTGAAACGTTATCATCGATCGCTTCCAGTGAAATTTTCCATAACTGCATTTCCTGTTCTATGTCAAGGTTGTGACCTATGATAGAAGAAAATTTGTGAAAACCTGTGAGAAATTTCGAAATAGAATTGTGATAAAGCAATTACGTAATTTCACCAGATGTCAATAATTTATTGCTCTCTTACAATGCGATGTTGTATTATCATTAGTACAATGAAAATTATATTGAAAGCATATATATTATATAAAGTGTGATTAAGCACTTTAAAGCATGTAATTACACAGGATGTTTTGAAAAAGTGGGACATCAACGAAGACACTTTTATTAAATAATTACAATATGTTTTCCATGACAGACTTATTATTTTCTGACAAAAGACAGACGTAATCGTTTTATAACCAATTTCACTACAAATCTTATTAATTTTGTGTTTTATTATCGTGTGAAATTCTGAGAATTCAAAAATAATAAAATCTATCAGTTACAATTCCCTTGTGTAAATCGGACTTTAACCAAACGTCAATCAATCAGCATATGTTCGCTTCGTTACTAATAATCAAGTAATTATCATTAAAAAAGTACATTAACAGTCAGTCGAATACAATTAACACAATTTTTTTAACAGATCGAATTGATTTCATTTGATTACTTTCTCAAGTGTAAACCAGACTTTAATTTCGAATAAAAAACAGTTTGGTTATTTTTAACTAAATTGTTGTTTATTAAAATTTTTGCATTCTAGTACCACGTGGGTAATTTCAGGAAAACAACACTCAAATTTCATTATTTTGATCTAAGCAATTATCATTGAAAAACCTTTTTTTATCGGGTGATTCAAACCAATTAATAATTTGATTTTGATTAGGAGCAATCAACTCGACATGACAGTTCAAGTAAAAAACTAAAAATATCTTTTTGAAAAGAAATAAATAAACGGAATTTAAAATGTAAATGATAATCTTAGGAAGCTCTGACATTTTAGTTTTATGTTGGTAGCACTAACGGCGAAATGACATTTCAAAATAGTAGGCTTTCATGAAACAAACCAAAATTTCAAACCGACAACTTAAAAAAATGAAAATACCGAATTTTAGTTGTGACTAACATAAAATCATACGTTTGAAAACGAGCTACCTATTTATCTATCTATAAGATTATTCAATAACATCTTGCTGAGTCATAAATTAAAAACATTAATTAGGTTAGTAAACTAAAACAGCCTATAATTTTTGGACTTTTTCTGGTGTAAACTCGGCTTTAATAAAATGTGGTTCAATAAATTACATCACGATTACGGAAAATTGAAAATTACGTATTCTAGTTAGGTTTTACGTCTGGTTTTCTGAAAATTATCTAAGGTCACATGATTAAAATACAAACCTTCCAAAACCAAATTTTGATGTATAAGAAGGCAACCCTCAAAAATATTTTTATCAAACAAGTTTAATTAAACCGTGATAAACATACGAATTTTTATTGCGTCAAACTGTGTCTATTATTAGAAGTTAGTCAATTTAATGCTACGTGATACAGGACCACCAACCCTCCAAAAATAAAAAATGAAACCAGGGCAAATCAACAGATTTTAGTGCGTCAAACATATTTATTGTCTATTGTTGGTCAAATTAATATCACGTATTCGAAGAAGGGCATCTAACTTTCTAAATCAAGGCGGGAAATTAGGTAGCAACCCTTAAAAAATTAGGTTAGTCGAGTATTTTTTTCCGTGAGAGATATAAATAGTATATCAATAAAGAGCTCCTACTTGAGCTTTATTACACTTTATGACGTCTCCATTCCCTAATCTTGTACTGGTAAAACCGAAAACAAACATCTGTTGGCATCAGCACCTTTGCGGTTTTGCCAGTGCAATGCTAATATTCGTAGCTCAAGTAGGAGGTCTTTGTTAATAAGATTTACAATTTAAGTAACTATTTCTATTTCTCATGAAGAGACTTTACGTCTTCAATCACTCATAAAGACACTTTCTAGGTTAGCGAAATGTCGGGTACAAAAACTCCATTGACACGGTCCAATCTGGGAAATAGAAATTTTTATTTTGATTTCACTGTATAAAGCTGATCTCTATCAGAGAGAAAATCAAAAAAATGGTACAAAATCAGAATAACCAATATTTAAATAAAATTCTGAAAGAAATACCGAGTAGATACAGTGAATTACAGTTCATTTCTATCTGACAAATTTTTGAAAAAAAATCTAAACAGTAACAGGGGTTAGCCTTGAACCTCAATAACGCACGTGTCCACTGTTTCTAAATTTTACCGCTAGAGTTGTATTTGTTAATATAAATGTGATTTCAGAGGTGGCTGACCCTCCAAAAATTAATTAAAAAAGAAAGTGTTCTGTTAGCATGATACAGACCAATTTCAAGATGGCATATTTTTAGACCGTCAACAGAAAGAAATAAAATATAAATAATCAAGTTTTTAGTCAGTGTAGCCAACATAAAATTCGAATTTTCGAAATAACGCATTATATGTTGGAAGCAAACTCATGTCTATCAGAGCTTGGCAAATTTAAAATATAATGTTGCAGGTAGCAGGTAGCCAACCTAAAATGCTAGATTAAAAAAGTTTTATTTTTCAAATGACACTAAAAATAGAGCAACCGACATATCAAAAATCAGATAATTTCTTTTTTGTTTGTTACAAAATTTCAAGATGGCAGCTTTTCAAACCGAACTAACAAAATAAAACGTCACTCATTAGTCATTAGCTTTATTATTATTTATTTTAAAACACAAAATAAACAATTTGACTTTTTTACATAGAATCAGACTTAAGAAGATTTTTATTATTTATTTTAAAATACAAAATGTTGACGTAAACTCCATTCTATCAGAGCTTGACCAATTTAAATTCGTCACAAGCAGGCAGCCAACCTTAAAAAACATTTTTTTTGCAAACTCTAATAACAGAAAAATAAAGTAGGAGCTTTTTTGATTATTTTCCACTTGTGAATAGAAGTTAGTAAATTTTGAAACTAGATGAAAGGTGCTAAGGTATACCAACACTTAAAAAATAAAATTTTAAAAGTTTTTCATTGTCAATGTCTTAATAAAGTCAAAAAGCCATGATAGAGACTGAGATTTCAAGATGTCAGATTTACAAACTGGCAACTAAAAAATAATAATTTAGTAATCAAATTTTTAGGCAGTGTGACCAACACAAAATCAGATTTTTAAACCCACTAATTTCGAAATATTTTAAATTAAAATATGAACAGTTTTACTTTTTTACCTGAAAAAAGAGAGAGAGAGATAAAGATAGACTTTTCCTTTTATAAATGGCAAGAGGTTATATCGAGTTAAACCTCAATAATGCAGGTGTTTCTAAAAACTAAATGAAGGCTAGCCAACACTTCAAATTTTTTTTTAAATGTTTCCAGTTCCAGAAATAAAAGATAATTCAACAAAATGTACTTTATTTCAAGAATTTCAAAATGGCAGATTTTTAAACCAAGTAATCAAGTTCTCACTCAGTGTGACCAACATAAAATCAAATTCTCGAAGACACTTATTATTTTTGATTTTTAAAGTACAATATGGGGGACAGTTTTACTTTCCTTCATTTCTATCAGAACTTGGAGAATCACGTCACAAAACAGGCAGCCAACCCTAAAGACAAAATCGTTTTATACAAAATTAAATATTATTGAGGTCAAGGAAGCGTTTTTTTTTCCATACACTATAACAGACAGCCAATATTAAAAAAATAAAAATTTTAATTTTTTTTAAAACGAAATATCATGGTGACACATTTACAAGCCGACAACCACCAAAAAAACGAAACAATAGAAGTCAATAATAAAGTTGTCAGTCAGTGTGACCAACATAATCAGATTTTATGCAATTATTTTACGCAATTACTTGCCTAAAGCAAACTGATCTCTATCAGAGCTCGGCGACTTAAAACATCACGTCGCAAAGCGGACAACAGGCAGCCAACCTAAAAAGAAATGTTATAAAAACTAAAATGATTGGCCCTAATGTCTCAGAAAGACGTCCTCATAAGTCAACCTGAGATTGTTGGGCCCAAAACAAACCTCTTTAACGCTACTTATCTGGATCTCAAGTTGGATCGTTTCGAAGTTAGAGGGCGCCAAAGTTTGAACTTAAAATTCGTTTATTAATAATAACTTCTTAACTAATTTACCAATTATAACGAAATTTAGTATAAATATACTACTGTTAAGACTGCACATTGTAACGTTATTCTTTAATTTTAATTTCAATTTTAAAGTGCTAAACTAGGATCATACTTAAAGATTTTGATGTAAAACTTTTCATGTGTTGTCCAGAGGCCCAAATATTTTTTTATAGTAAAGCCACGTTAATTCTAGCTAATTTATTGTCAGTTGGAAAATTTTGAATCTCTAGTTTTTGAAAAACATAAAATATAAATTAGTTGGCCATGTCAAATTTAAACCCAATAATTTTATTATTTTTATTGTTACATACTATTATTATGTGAGTTGTTCAACAGGAATACTCAATTACAGGACAATCTAACAAGCTATAGAGTTAAAAACACTTGTTTATTAGTTATTATATAAATATAAATCGTTACAAGAGAATAAGACACCAAAAAAGGGCAGCCAACACTACAAAAATCGATAAAAGTCAAATTCGAGTGTATAGGGCTCAAATTTCACGTAATTTTTCACAAATTAATGATTACGGAGCGTAATGGGGTTTTTAGTTGAAACAGCTACTAGATAATAAGGATTTTTTTTATTTTTAAATGGCACCAAAAAAGGGCAGCCAACACTACAAAAATCAGTCAATTTGATTTTTCTTGTTTTAATACTGTCTAACTCATTTCTATGACAGTTTCGCAAATTGAAAATCACGTGACTGAAAAGGGCAGCCAACCTTAAAACCATAGAAATGCAATGAAGCAGAAATGAGATATTCTTCTACGTCAAACGCAGTAACGCAGATGTTAGTTTTTGCAAAATTCGAGTTCATAGGGCTCAAATTTCCCGCAATTTTTTACAAATTAATGATTATGGTGTGTAATGGGTTTTTTATTTGAAGCATTACCGACGCAATAATCGAACATTTGCATTCAATAAAAAAATCTAATTACTATTTATCCGGAAATAACACCTGAAGCTCAGTATAAAATTTTATTAGCAGCGATAAATCTAAAATAATATTTGTAATTTAACGACAATCCTTTTTAATTAAATTTAACATTTGGCACGACTCATTCCAATTAAAATTCTCAATCAATGAAAGTGTGGTAATCCACAAAAATAAAACACAAAGCTTGTTGATTTTTTCTGATTCGAGTGTACTTGACTAACTGATAAAAATTTGATATCAAGGTAAAAGTCACGGCTGCTGCATTTTTTTCAAAAGGATCATTCTCCTTATCAAAAATCTGACTTTATAGGTAAAATAAAGTGTGTTAGTGTGCCCCAGGGCCCGGCGTCGCGGCTCGACGGGGAGAATATAAACAGCGCGCCGTGATAGTGGAGCGTCAGTTCTGAGCGCGATTTTGTTTAGGTGGGATGTTATCTTGAAGTGAAAGCATGTCCACGAAACAGGAGATTGCCGAGTGTTGTGGGGGCGGCGACGATTACGCCGCCAATAATAATTTCATCAAGCATCGGTTCCCCAAGAAGCAGGCCGTGGATGTCCGATTCGAGAACATCACGTACACCACATGGAGCTGGTCCATGACCCGCTTTCAAAAAGGTAAGTGCAACAACGCCTGCATGACGATTTTTCAGAGAAAGTTTGAATTTTTTACGAAAAAATTGCACAAATTACGCTTTAAAACGGACATTGATAGCGTGCATCGATAAGGCACGGAAAATATTGCGAAATTCAGGCAGAAATGGTAAACAAGACGAAATTTTCGAATTTTTTGTTTTAGTCGAGTAATTCGAGGCGAGGAAAAATCATTTCCGTTCAGAGTTTCATATTAACACTTCATGCATTTTTATGAGAAGCGGATATGTTATTTCAGACATATTGCAAAATTTGTGCTTTTTTAAAGTTTCTAATTTAAACAAAGTGACCGACAATACTAAAATAGACAGTTTGACTTATTCAAATACATTTCATGGTCAATTAAACTCAATTTTTTTTCAATGTAATTATTAGACACATGCAAATTTTTATTTAGATATTATTCAATTGTACAATAAATAAACAGGAAATGAGCTGTTTTTAAATTTATTCAAGCCATACGGACTGAGGAAGTCATTTTGTCGATAATTTCGTTATCAAATTGCGTTTTTTTAACTCGTAGAATCACAGAAGCACCCTGTGTACTCCATACAATATTTTAACATTTTTTTGCTTCTAAATTTCAGCTTTAGATATTGAGAAACTGTAAGAAAACAAAAATCCAGTATAAAAAACAGAAAATTAGAATTCAAGAACTCAAAAAGCTTATTATATTTCAAACAGTCTGTGAGTTTATCTCATCTTTTTTCAAAAACTAGGGATCACATCAGCTTCAGAGTTTGCCATCAAAAATGGGTGAGACAAAGAAAGAGGGCAGGTTATACAGGCCATTGTCGAGTAACGGCAATGCTGTTTCAAAATAGGTCTTACAAAATGAATAAACCTTATTTGCGGTTATATACAGTTTTTTATATATTTTTTTTACAAAACAATATTTCAACATCTCTTCATTTAGAATGACATTAGAAAAATTCTGAAAAAAATTACATATATAGGGAAAAAAAACAGAGTTTTTATTGGCAAATTCTGAAGTTGATGTGGTAAATAGTTTTTGAGAAAAGATGAGATAAACTCTTAACAGACTCACCCTGTATTTTCAAACATTATCTGCATAAAATGTACACACATCAAAAGAATCTAGGGGACAGATATGTACGTCAAGAAATTTTAATAAAATATGTACAAAATTTATACGAACTATTAAGAGTTTTATTTTTTCAAGAAAATCTTATAACAAAGAAACAAAAATGTCAAAAAAAATAAAAACAAATTCTAAAAAAAAAAATGAAAAATTATAATCTTATAAATCAATAGAAAATAAAAATTAATAAGTTGTGTGCCCTCCTCGACTATTAATTACTGCCCTACACCTGTTAGGCATACTTAAAATTAAATTGTCTATCTCCTGAAACTGTATAGAGCGCCATTCCTCTCTCAGGCATTCTGTAAGCTGCTCTCTTGTTTCTAAAAAGACATTATGCCGTAAAAGACGTCTGCCCATCATATCCTATATGTGTTCAATGGGATTTAAATCAGGTGATTGGGCAGGCCATGGTAAAACGTTGATTGGTCAAAAACTTGCGTATCACCCCAGCCGAATGTGGACGGGCATTGTCGTGCATCAGTATAAATTTTCTCCCATTTGAATAAATTCCATTCCAATAAAACCATTCAGCAAATGGAAGAACAACAGGTTGGAGAATATGGTCTCGATAGCCCACCGCATTTAAATTGCCATCTACAGAAACGAGCTGCATTCTTCCACCAATGGTGATACCAGCCCAAACCATCACCGTACCTCCTTGGTAAATGGAGACCTCTTGAGCCGTTGCCAACCGTTCTGCGTTTCCAAGTCGCCTCCAGACTTTTGTTCGTCTAGTGTCTGACGTAAACCAAAACTCTGGCCCATTCTTCCCGTTGCCAGTTCACGTGTTCTTGCGCCCACTGTATCTGATTGCCCGATTTCCTCGAGATAATTTAGGCACTCTTAAAGGACGTCTAGCATTTAGACCAGCTTCATGAAGTCGGTTTCTAACAGTTTGGTCACTCACTATAACATTGTGAGTGTTATTTAATCGAATTACCAGTTCTGTAGCTGTTATGCTGCGATTCCTTAAAGCTTGTAACCGGAGAAATCGGTCTTCAATAGCATTTGTTTTTCTTGTACGTCTTGTATGTCGTTCTTTGACGTCATCAGTTTGTTGATATCTCAACCAAAGTCGATTAACAATACTTTTGCTAATGTTGAGAGCGTCACCTACTGCTCGTTGGGACAAACCCCCTTGGAGCATTCCAATAACACGCAACTGGGTATCACTGTTTAAATGATGTCTTTCCATCTTTACCCGACCTCATACTGAATAAAATGCAATGAAATTTTACCCTTATCATAATTTAAACCCGATAGTAAAAGTGATGTTTTTAGTCCCACTGAATAAAAATCATTTTAATAGCGTTTCTAATCTCAAAAATTTTTGTCAACCGAAAGTTAGCACTAGAAGTTGATAGACATATGCTTAATTAAAACTTTAGCTTAAAAAATACTCGTTAAAACGGTGTACGATATTTTGTTTTTACATTATTAAGCTTGTCCCCTAGATTCTTTTGATGTGTGTATATTACAGAAAATTTAGAACACACTGTATATTATAGAGGGTGGTTCAAAAGGTTGGAATCAAATATTTCATGTTTAAAGCTGGAACTTGCCAAAAAAATTTGGGACTTTTAGCTGATAAAAAATGAAATTTATGTTGACATTCACAAATTTGCATATCAGTTTTGGAGATATGCAAATTTTGAAGTTTTTTAAATGACAACATACCATAATTACAGTTTTTAATTTTTATTTAGTCATTTTTTAAAAATAGATTGGTTTGGAGTTGGCCACTGACTTTTTTAAAAAAAATGCTTCAACTGTTAGATTGTTACTTCCGCATATCAATCAGAATCAGATCAAAATACCGTCTTTATAAATTTCACCCTGACATTTAACGTCAGGTTCAAGAAAACTCTTTAAAAATTATTAATGACACTTAATTCGAGTGCTATATTTGCTATAGCTTCTACTTTTACTCTAGAGGACAAACAAAATGAAGTTAGCTAGTTGTGAGCGACAATATGACATAAAATGGACATAACCACAAAGCGGCTTTGTTGATTTCAGTTGATTCAGTTGTGATCGTCTCCCAATTTTGAGAATTTTTAGTTTGGTATAAACTAGAAGTTAGCGTTTTTTTAGAACCAGAGATTTGGATTTTGCACCCTTTTCTCAGATTTGTAGCACACTCGTTTTATTTGAACGCTCGATATTTAGTCTACAATAAAGTGTTACTCACTTAGTGAGTGTCATGAATTCATGACAAAACCACATTTTGAAGTATATTTCTCTGTTAAATTCGGCTGCAATTGCCGTCAGCGGTGGTTGTCACAACTATTACACTGTCACTGGTCGATAATATAACTTGATTTTTTAAGTCAAATTCTAGTGGTCTCTCAATGAAAATCACCCGAAATCTCCCAAAAACACTCTAAAATAAATATTATAGATCAGCTCTTTATTTATGGCTTTTCCTTGATTGCAATGTCAAGTTCTCGACATTTTTTCGTTACGTTTCTTTCAACAAAATGTCATATCACTCTTGATTTTTTTTTAAATGAACGCGTGATAGTTTTACAAAAATGATAAAGAACAACACACTCCATTGTTGCACTTTAGTGATAAAAATTTAACTGATTTATCATTAACCTTGAAGAGAATATTCTCAAGTACATAACTTCATAAACGTTGCGGTTTTATTATTTACAATAATATACAAAAAAAATTTCATCAAGTGGGAGTATTTCAGTATTATGTAAGTAGCAAGACCAATCATATTTTTTTTTGATATTTTATGAAATAGAATAATTTGATAATATCATTGCGCCAAATTGCTAACAAAATTGATTTGAAGTTTGCTTTTTGTATTCTAAAACTTGATTTCTTGAAATTTTCAATGTTTCCATTGAAAACGTTTTGTAAACTACAATTTCTCCAAGATTTCCTTCTCTTCTTGTTTCTCTTTCTTATCCAGTCGTCGTTTTACAATTTTTTATAGACTTTTTTCTTTTATTTGTTGTTTTTAAGTCAGCCTCTTTTGTTTTTTCTTCTTTTAGTCGTAGTTTTTCTGGTTTCTTTTTCTCTGAATGTTGTTTTTCAATTTATTCTTCTGTAATCTACTTCTTTCTTTGTTGTATACACAGTTATTTTCTTTTAATCTTCAATGTTCAAGTGTTCTGGAACTTGCTCTTGTTTTCTTTCAAAAAAAATTTTTGTTTTCTTTAACGTAAATTCTCTTATTCTTCTTTTTCTTTCATTCGCCGTTTTTTAAGTTTTTAGATATTTCTTTTTCTTTTAGTAAACATAGTTTTTTTGGAGTATTCTTTTGTTCTTATAGATTTTTTCCAAACGTAGCTTTTCTTATTTATTCTTTTTCTTTAAACAACTTGGATCCGATTTTTTTGTATTAATATTTGAGAAATGACAACATTTTACTTTCTAAATCTACAAATAGATAGTGTTGTTACATTTTAATTTTATATATTCAACCAAAAACAATTTTTGAATTTTTTCACCTACTTAATAAGCATTTCATTCCGTAAAATTCACACTGGCAAGGAAAAAATCTCTAACTGCCCAATCTTTTTTGACCGCATTGCTGTCTGTAAATATCAATTTTCCTTTGATGTCTGAACAACTGTCACATACGTTTTACAATTCAGGAGGCCAAAATAGTTATTAACGTCATTAGGCCGATATGGAGCAAATAACGGACGCGGTTGAATGTTGTAAACCCAGGCGCCAGCCGAGGTTTATAATCAACCAAGTCCGTTATTTGCGTATCGGCCGTGTGTCGTTCAATACTTTTCGTTATACCAAACCGTCATTTAAAAACAAATTATTAAAAATAACTGCCTACCCTACCTTTTTATTTTAATTGTTTTTTGATTGTTCGTGTCTTATCAACTTAACGGCGGCAGCCGTTATAATATAATAACGGCCGCAGTCCGTTAAAACCGGCTTTTCATTGATCATATCACGTCTGTTAAACCAAAATAACTATATGGTATTACGAAAATTACATTTACTGTCTGGCAAAGTTCAAATAATTTTTTTAACAGCTTTAGGAAGAGTGTTGATGACAAGTGAATGTCAGTATTGATAAATATCCAAAGCCAAGTTTTTTTTCCCACAAAAAACTTGTCTGTGATCGCTGGACCCTCTAATTAATAAGACTTGATATAACGAGATTTTACTTAGTAATTATTTTAATTATATTCAATTAAAATTAGATGCTTCAATTATTATTTTTGTTGGTTATTAGTCTTGAAGAAAATTTATTGTTAGAGTAATGTATTCAGCTCATAAATATGTATTTATTCAGTTTTAAACTGAGAGAAAAATTGATGTGATGACTGTTGTAGAAAGTAAAATGAAATGAAATTGAATGTTATTAGTTGACAAATTGGAGCAAGGCTTTGAGAGAAAATTATATGTCATTTTGTTTCTTTTGTAATTTTAGAGTTTTATGAAGAAATGAAATTCAGACCTTGATCGTAAAAATGAAATAATTGGGTAAAATGAGGGAACTGGTTTGAATATTTTAATTAAAAAAAAATATGCTATTTTGGTGTGTGCGGCCATGAGTTACATTCATTTCCCATTATTTTGCAATTTTTTCCAGTTAGATCAACATCAAAATATTTTGGTTGCGATGCATTTTTATCAGATAACGTGTTCATGACAAGTTCTTGTGTACTTTCAACTATTACAACGAGATTTTATTTGTTGTAAATTACCAGAAAATGAATCAAAAGAAAGATGGTTGAAGCAAGGTGACATTTCGGCGATAATTCATTTGATTCTTTGAACTTGATATCAATACGTAATTTGCTTATCACCGAATATAACTAAGCGAAAAATTACAAAAACAGGATGTAGACACAGACTGTTCTACAAACGAAAAAAATCAATAAAACGTGTGTTTACCAACATTAAAAAACTTTCTGTTTCTTTTACCCATCATCAAATATTGCGTTATCAAAGTAAAGGAAAACTAGTCGAAGCCTATCGACCATGACCTAGTTGCTTGTTTAAAATTATGATAATATTAAGAATGTCACAATAAAAAAATGAATTGAACAAAGCACATCTCAACTTTAGCCCCGAGGCGTAATTACAACATGAATCACATCACAAATCCTGTGACCATCACAAATCTCACGTCCCATCAAAAAAAAATTCCATGAACGTGTCACAAATCATAATTTTGAATTTCAGAAACGAAACGCATCCTTCATGGCGTTTCCGGTACGTTCAAAGCCGGCGAGATTTCGGTAATAATGGGCCCATCCGGAGCCGGAAAAACTACTCTCCTAAATATCTTAGCCGGATTCACGTAAGTAGAGAAAGCGAAAAATAAGTTCAATGCACCTGATTAAATAACCAATAAAGGACAAATAATTGCATTTTCAAGGACCCGAGGGAGTGACGGTATCGTCAAACTAAACGACACAATCCGGGATAAGAGCCCCCGCTTCCGGAAATTATCCGCCTACATCCCCCAGGACGAGGAACTTCGAATGGCACTGACTGTCAAGGAAGCTATGACCTTCGCTGCTAATCTCAAACTAGGATATACCGTTTCAAATGATTATAAAAAAGAACAGGTAGCTGAATTTTGACCTTACAAAGTCAGGAAATTTTATTTCAATAACACTTCCAGGTGTTAGAACTTCTGGAGATGTTGGGGTTAGTCAACAGCCAACATACTCTAACATCGCGACTTTCAGGAGGACAAAGAAAGAGACTTGCTGTTGCTTTAGAACTTTTGAGTAATCCACCGATTTTGTATCTCGATGAACCCACAACGTAAGAGTTATACTTTGGCTAGAAATGCACAAACGTTCATCAAAATTGATGGGCTTAAATCTCAAGCATTTCTAGCCAAATTAAAGACATGTTTTGAGGTACTTCATTTAGGAATTTTTAGTGGTTTGGATAGCTCGTCGTGTACACAATGCGTGTCTCTTTTAAAACGGTTAGCACAGGAAGGCAGGACAATTATCTGTACTATCCACCAACCTTCAGCTTTGCTCTTTGAAATGTTTGATAAGCTGTATGCTTTGTCTGGCGGTCGTTGCATCTACGATGGTAGTACAAAAGACTTGGTACCACATTTATCAAATTTGGGGCTACAGTGTCCTCCTTATCACAATCCTGCCGATTTCTGTATGTTTTCTCCCAAAAATTTTGGTTTTCAGATGTATGAATTTCTGTTTTTTAGTAATGGAAGTAGCTATCGGCGAATACGGAACCGATATGAACGTTCTCGCCGAAGCAGCGAAAGTTAAACAGTTCGACAAAATCGGGGAAAGTACCAAAGGTTAGTCTCGGACTTTCTCATGTCTTACAATTGATGACGAATCTTTTTGAAATTTGTTTTTTACAGAGAAAGAATCAATGTCTCGTGGTTTATTTGAGGAATTTGAACTGGAAAAAAACGAAAAATCGCCTCTACCAGCTGCTGTAGTGATGCAGTTTTTATTATTATACAAACGTAATCTATTGACGACGAAACGGGGTTATGTAAGTTATCTAAAAGAAATTTTAATTCGGTTTCAATTTTTGTTCTAGATTTATTTTATTAATCGATTATTGGCACACGTGGCAATTGGTTTGATATTTGGCTACCTTTATAAAGATGTAGGATCTGGGGCAAATACAATTTTAGCAAATTATATTTATCTCTACGGTTCATTACTTTTAATTGTATATACTGGAAAAATGTCGGTTACAATATCATGTAAGTCGGGGAAAATTAATCGGAAAAACAAGTAAACAATTTTTTTAGTCCCAATGGAAATGAAAATATTGACACGGGAACACTTCAACAGATGGTACAAACTCACTCCGTACTTACTCTCTGTGATATTAATAGAAATTCCCTTTCAAGTGAGTCACAACCATTTCAGATATTAGTCATTAGTCATACAATTGTGACTAAAGTTTTAAATAATTACAAAAAAAAAATACTCCACACGAGCTATGTATTAAAAAGATAAGAAACCCAACATTATCAAAGCGCAAGCGGTCTTTTATTACGTAGTTTTGTTGTTAACATTATTTACAACTTTAGTCAAATTTGCATCATCAAACTGTTATGTCCTCTTGTTTTTGTTTGAAATGCTGCGCAGACGGCCAAAGTTACACAAAAAATTTATAAGAAAAAGTCCGGGAGAAGATATTTTTGGTCTAATAGTTTAGGCCTTAGAGACCCTGACAGTCAGTACGTAAAACTAACAGCCTTGCATCAAATAAAAAATTAAATTCCTAATATTTAGATCAAAAACAAATAATTAAAAGTTATTGAAATATATTTTTTTAAATAATGAAAGTTTACAATTTATGCTTTGCTGATTCTATTTTAGAACGCTGCATAAACAGTTAAAGATAATTTTAGAATAAAATCTGGAAGCTGAAGGCTACAATTTCACCTAAAACTATTTAATTTTTAGTTCTTTTAGCATTTTTATAAACAAAATATTTTATTAGAAGCATATTTGAAGCGGTAGGAGACAGTTGCTTCCACGTATTATAATAATTAATAACTGATAGAAGACTATTCACTCTTACAGTCAACCGCTTGCTTGCGCTATATGGGTGTGGGTCTATGTTGAAGAAAGAGGTTCAGTGAAAGATGCAGTCAACTGCGTCAGCGACGAAACATAAAAAAAGAAAATTTTTGATAAAAACAGGTAGTAAGTACGAAAAAATGTGATACAGACATTCTTAATAATTTAAAGCTTTTAAAAGAAAGCCCATGAGGCGATATTTTTGTTTCGAGTAGTTTAAACACTAGAGTCGCAGGAGTTTTTAGAAAAAACCTCATTTCATAATTTCGGAACAGAATTTGGAAGGCGGAGATAACAGTTTTCTCCAAAATTAAAAATTTTTCAAATTTTTAGAAATAATTGTCGCGTTCGGTCGCATATTTTACAAAATTTGGTGCCGTAGGCGACAATTTCAATGAATTTTAATAATTAGTAACCGAAGACTACTCACTCTCACAGTCAACCGCTTGCTTGAAGAGAGAGGATTAGAAAGAGGATTTTTAAAAAAATGTAACAGAAAAAGTTACTGGAACATATTAAACATATATTGAAAGTTTTAAATTTGAGCAACGATGGCATGTTTTAAAAAGCTGCGCAAACAGTCAAAGCTACAAAAAATTGTTAAAAAAAATTAAAAAGAATTAAATTGTATGATAAACTCTCAGAGGTATCATTTATATGTAATCGTTTAGGCCCTAGAGACATTTAAAAGTTCAAAAAAAATTAACAACCCTTCTCATATTCTACTATATATTAACCGTTTACTTGATTAACAATTTATTATTTATTTATTATTATTTTCTTTAGTTCTTAACATTAAAAATCTTCTTCTTCTTGTGGTACAGCAATTTTTATTAATAAAATAGCAGACTAATTAACAATAATTTATTGTAACATTTTGATTTTTAATTGCAAATAGTAAACATTTTATATTTCAATATGAAAAGGGCTGTTCAGTATTTCTCATCTTTAAGCGACTCTAAAGCTTAAACTGTTATAGATAATGCCTTATAAATTTTGTTATTTAAATTCTATACAACTTGTACCCATAACGTTTTTTTTTGTACCTTTAACTGTTTGCGCAGCGTTTTATATAATAAGATAATAAAATAAAAATTTCTTATTTTTAATTCAAAACGCATCGCAGCAGATGCTGTTTCTCTTTTGGATATTTAAATTCTCGTCTGGGACGGCAAGTGACTACTCTTTTCTATGTTTTCACTACGTGGTTTCTTCTAAAAATATTATAAAAAAATTAGTAGAGGTATAAGTGGCAGGACACTGCACTACAAGGAAGGAGGTTCGATTCCCAGCGATACCAGTACGTCTGGGTTATTTTTCAGAAATTAAAAAGTCTGGCCAAGTGAGTACCTGAAAGGTTATGTGTCGTCGCTAATTATTAATATTAATAATTAATCGTTTTTAAACTCTTGAAACAAAAAAGACGCCCACTAGTACCAAACACCTTAACACGCCAATAATGTTGTCATCCTCAGGTGAGAATAAAACTTTTTGGAGTTTTATTATGAAAATTCTGAAGCTTTATTTTTACCTGAGGATGACAACATTGTTGTTTTGTTTAAATGAAGTGTTTTAAGTGGTTTTGCTACTAGGAGTAGTAATACCTAACCAATCACAACTCCGAATTCTTCGAATTTTCCATAGAAACAAAGGTACTATCTGTATTATCTAAACTTGAAATCAACCCATAATGTTTATATAATTTTAAACGAAAGTAATAAGTTTCTAATATTGTGAGCAAGAGGACATAAAGTTTATTTACGGCCCGCCTGCACTTAATACCGTATTTTTCAGGTGATTTGCACTTGGACTTACATCGCGATCAGCTACTGGCTGACAGCGCAGCCCGTGGACTTCCGTCTGTACCTCTTCATCCTGTTTTGCACTTTATCAACCCTCTGTGCCCAATCTTGGGGTTACTTCATTGGAGCTACAACCCCAATCAAAGTAGCAGTATTTCTCGGGCCGGTTATAGCCTGTCTGTTTTCGGTTTTCGGCTTCTGTATCCGGTTTTTCGATACTCCACTGTACTTCCGGTGGTTGTTCCACGTGAGTTACTACAGAGCAGCCTTTCAGGGGATTGTTTATTCGATCTACGGCCTGAATCGGCAGAAACTCTACTGTCCTGAAGACGCTATCTATTGCCACTATTCGGACCCCACGAATTTTTTGAAAGAAATGGATATTACAGATGTTGATTTAGTGTCGAATATTTCCGTGATTGTTGTTATTTGGTGTGTGATGCATGCTGCGACTTACTTAACTTTATGGATTAAATTAAATAAACGTTAAGAAAGGTAATTATTTATTGAAAAACCAAAGACTTGTGTTCGCGCCACAACTTTTCGTATTAATTAATTTCAAGTGTATTATTTTACGTTTAGAACGTGGTTTTAGTTATTTAACTCGTTTCTGGGTTAAAAATAAGTTTCTCAACTAGTCACTTTAGATTGTAGAATGGTGGAATATTTAAAAGGAAACTTGCCATTAGGCTTATTTTTTTATTGTAGTTTTGCGATGTGATAGCATTTTTATAATTGTATTTTAATCAATAAATGACATTTTTCACAAATTATATTTTTCTCTCCTGTGTTTACGAAATTAATATGATGTAAATCATTCAAGGCCACTAACCTTTCGCTGAACTTAGGTCTCACGTTATCAAAATTTTACAAATTAATTTAAATCCGGCTCGAAGCTATGTAATTGCGTAAAATGAATGCCCACTTGAGTAATTTACCACCTTTCCCTCAGGTGTAACCTACTAACAACCGTTCAAATCCAATTCTTTTTCAATTTTTTTTACAGTCAATAATTTAATATAGACTACAATCTTTTATTACTTAAAAAATGTCGTTACTATTTTGCAATAATCAAGAAAGCGCTGCCTGTCATGGATACATGAACAGTAAGAACAACCACACAAAAATAAAAACTAGGGAAATTTCAAATTTCGCAACTGTAAAACGTTTATTAAAAAAAAACCCTTACATAAAATATCACAAGTTAGTTTTATTACATAAAAACACTTACATAAAATTTAAATTTAGTGCAAATTATAATTTTCAATAACACCATTTCCTCTTGGCAGATTAATTTTTCGTTCGGCAACACATGTCTGATTAATCGGTTTTACCCTAACCCCACATTTACCACCCTCACACACTTGCATTGCCTTATTAAACTCAAAAAACAGGTTATTGTCGCCCCCATTTGGCCCTACCAAAATGTCACAATCCAAATTTTTGCGAACGTCGGTAATACAACATTGTAAAAACTCAGGAAATACTGTGAAGTACCTCCGCAAATCAATCAATTTCATTTTTAAATTTGCCGCCAAAATTCCGGTAATAAACACGTCATCAATCCAGAAATACCGAAAATACCGCGACAGTTCTACCAACCTTGCCGCTACATTTACCCTAGTGACATAAAACCAACCGGAAACAAACGTCGGGTACTTCCCGTACTTGTACTCCTCTTGTGTGACATACCATTTGTTTGCTGGGTCACGTTTTGGGGTCAAGTCCCGTAAAACATACCCTGCGATGGTATTTCCGGGTAGGGTTAAGTTCTGTAAAAGTTTTACAGTCTTGCCAACGTTAATCACAATATCGTCGTCCATTTTGATAACGTATTTTGTACTTTGACAGTTCTCGTTTACCCATTTCAGGCCCATTAGATGTTTGTACGTTAAATTTCGGTAGGCTTCTTTGAAGTTGCCTTGAAGGATGTCTCCAAAACGACGACTTTCGTCCACAATTGCTGATTGAGTTATGTAAATAGCTGGGGATTCCCCGAGGAGAAAAACGCGTTTAAGGCCGAGATTTGAGAGTTTTTCACCGGGAAAAGCCCGACGCATGGCACTACGGGTCTCTACGTTGTTCAAGTGGGATGTTACGATTATTACAGCTAGGGTTTCGGGTTTGGGACAGGGGGTTGGGGTCAAGATGTACTTCAGGGTTAAATTGAATAATTTTGTTTGGGTGGCATTGGGGAAACGTAAGGGGTTGAAATTTGTAGTCGGGAGTGATTCTAGTTCTAATTCGATGAGGTCAGGATTTGATTTTGGCCGCTTTAGGGAGAATAGGAACAGTATGGTTATGATAATTCCGATTGTAATGTAATGGAAGCGGTTGAGATTATAAAAAGTTGGCATGACTGTGGCGTAATTTTGTTGTTGTAGAATCACAAAAGTGATTCATTTTAAATCAAAATAAAAACACAACACAAAACACAATTAGGGTTATGTAATGGCAATGGTACATGGTTCTTTACCACCACCAGAACCACTTGTTTTGTTGATATATGCAACCAGTAATACGAGTGTTTTGTATACCATCCTAGACCCATAATACATAGTAATAATATAATATTATTTTAACTTGTGCAAAGCCTAAACTGCATTTTCTGTTTAAACGGGCTTTAACCCCATTATTGATTTAATTTAGTGACCATTCTAGTCCCAAATTTTAACCCAACTGAGGACCTTAAGAAAACTAAATACCGGGTAAACCAGATCTATGGGTCAGGGCGTTTTTTAATTAAACTATAAAGAATTTTGAAAATACAAAATATAGGCATTAAATGGTTGTAAAAATGCAACCCAATTGTCAATATTTTAATTGTTAAGAGAACTATAGCAACACTTGTTTTTTTGTAAAATTATTATTTTTTTTTCAAAACAAACTTTTTAAAAGAAATTTTTATTCAATCTTATTAACATATGCAATCCACCGTTTTCACATAACGTCGTTAAGCACCAGGACAACGTTCCTGGTGCTTCTTATGGCGAATAAATTTCGAGATTTTTTTTCATTTATTTAGCGAACAATATTCAAATTATTATTTAAAGTGGCATAAAGTGCACATAAAAGTCTATTTAAAAATGTAGTTAAAACTAAATTTGTTTCAACTGTTTTATGTAATTATTAAATAAAAACGCGGGAAAACTAAAAATTTTATTTTGTTTTAGTGTTTGACTTGTTTTTGACATATTTCTTTTGAAGATTTTGGAGAGTTTATAAAATAAATTTCAAAGGTGGCTTTGTAACACTTAAAGTAAAATGATGTAAAAAAAAATTGTTGGATACGTTGAATTGTGATTGACGTTTATGCCAATATTGTAGTACCTAAAGGAATAAAAATACTGACTGAAGGTTTAAAACTCGTAAATAGTACTTAATGTGAATGAATATTGAGATGTGAAGTCTTTTTGAGTTAGGACAGCTGTCGAAATACATAAATTGACACATAATTTTGACAGATAAATTTTAAAAGAGTTGTTGAATTGTCGGAAGTGGTTGGCACGCGTGGTTTCTGTTAATTCTAAACAAGTTTCGCTGAAATTTTTACAGTTATCTTGACATGTATGCTAGAAAGTTGTATTTATTACATCACTAGTGATGAAAATTGACTTACATTGTATTAAAAAAAATAGATAATTAAGCAACTAACACCGAAAATAGTTGCATGTCCAAGTGTTTTATTAATGTAGAAACTTCTCAAAATTAATTCGACTGGTCCAATCTAAAGTGAGTGTAAAAAAGACCCAAATTGATTAAAGCGACTTAGGTCATTCGATAACAAACTAACAATTTGCCAAATTGTGATTTTATCAAGAGTTGTCTTTTTTAATTTGAGACTTGAACGATAAATTAGAGAAGAACAAGCTATTCTGATTTTCATTCCTATAATAGATGTTTGAAAACCAATAGAAAGAAATGGAACTCATAAGAAACACATTGTTAGTCCTAGAGCGTAAAAGAAGCTATTCCCAATCAAAATTTCTGTTTGTTCTAAATAGAATTTCAGGAGTTTTTCTAAGAAATAAAACTGTAGTAACCTAGAAACTGTTTTAACTTTTCCTAGGGAATAAAAACACACTTACGCTACTGATAGTTCGGTCGGTAAGTAGTACAATAGACCGTAAAACATATATTTCCGTTCGAATAACTTACATAAAACTCTGTAATGACGGTTTTTTCATTTTATTTCTTGTTTCAATTTTGTGGCCAAGTTTTTGCGATTTGTTTTTTTTCAAGTGGAGTGTAGAAGACATTTTCGGTAAGTTTTTTTCCCCAACTTTTTACGAAAAGTTGTAATTTCCAACCGTTTAGTGTTAGAAAATGGCGGTGTGAAGCACTTACCAGAAGAAGAAATAAGAAAGTTGTGATTTTTGTGATTTCTGTTAATTTTTGATCTAGAAAGTTTTAATTAATTTTAAATAAGTATTAAGAAGTAAGTAGTAAAAATTTGCAGTTTGTTTATTATACAATTTAGGTACCTTGGAGGGTAGTTTTTGTGTAAGGGACACGCTAATCGCTATTTATAGTGTAAAATTCTATTTTATTCAAAAATTAATAATTTAAAAAAAAAGAAAATTGCAGACTGATTTGTTAAATATTTTTTATTAATTCCTGCAGAATTTTGGAAAATTTACAGTGACAAATATAACTCGATATTATAAAAATACATGTGTACAACTGAAGTAGGCTCTTGTCAAAGGTCATTCTATTTGTTTCATTATTTTTTCGATAAAAGATAGGATGAAAAGGGACTTGCAATAGAAATGAAATTGGGACACCCTATATATAAACTGAGACTTTAGAAAATGTAAACAGTTTTTTTGTGATTGCGTAAAATGTTGACAAGGGATTTTTGACCTCACCTTTCAAATAATAATAACGAAGCCGTTTAAAACAATGTTTAGTTTCATTTATTTAAATAAAATTAATTATTGTCTTTTTGGTGATATTTTCGCGATTAAATATGAATTGAAAACAAAACTCGAAACATCTTGTTTATGTACCTAAATATTTAAATACAAGTTTGATTTATTATTTGAACTAATAGCTTATGTAATACGATGATTCAGTACTCAAAGATATACTTTATGCATCTGGATAAGGGAATTTGTCTTAAACCATAAATTATTTTATCAACAGGATTAGTTAGAGTAATAACTGCTTTATAATATACGGCATTGTCGAGACGGCCGATCTTTACCACTTGTTGGGTCAGTCGGTCTTTACCTGCCATTCTTCAAGACGGCTATGGTAATGACTGACCCAACAGATGGTAAGGACCGGCCGCCTCGAATAAGAATGACAGGTAAAGGCCGACTCACCCAACAAATGCCGTAAATTATAAAGCAATTATTACTCTAAGTAATCCTATTCTTCAAATAATTTATGGTTTAAGTCTCATTCCCTTATCTAAATGCATAAAGTATACAAAGGTGGTTTGACAAAGGGGTGATATAATAGACATTTTTTGTTGTCTGTTGCCAATTTATCGATATTTTCTTATTTGAATTAGTCGTGCGCCAGCTCTCGAACAGGACGCATCATAGCCGCTCTAAAGCTGCGTACTTTTATTTATTATTAATTATTAAACGTAATATATCGCGATTTTGTTTAAACAAATACATTTTCGCATTTGCAAATTACAAAATAACACAGAGATAAACAATTTTAGATACTATTTTTATCTATAATTGTTTTAATAATAAGTTCACCGTTTTATTTAAAAATCCCTCTCCATCCACTTTATGTAAAAAATGAATAAACGATTTAAAGTAAATTCCTTTTGTTTTATTGAGGTTTGGGGGGTAGGTTCCAAGGACATCGCTGAAAATCTGAATTAATAGTAGGCCCGAAAGAAGCAGAAGGAGGGAAATCGCTAGTCATCAGTTGTGCCAGAGGAAAATGCTTTAATTAAGACTTTATGTATAGTTCATGACTTTGATAAAATTGTTGATCACTATTTTAATTTATAATTTTTTATTCAAAATTTTGAGTTTTATTTGAAATCGATTTTTTTTGAATTTATTTTTTATGTAGGTATAGTGTATTTTAACAATTTTTCCGTTTCAGCTTTGGTAATTCCTTGTGTCGGGTTATAGTAATTTTTCTGTTTCAGGTTTTCTTACTAATTTTGCTTTTTCTGTTTCAGATTTTCGTAATTTTTTTATTTCAAGTTTTTCTACTAATTTTTCTGATTCAGGTTTTCCTACTGATTTTTTTCTTTTTGTTTAAAATTTTCGTAATTTTTCTATTTTAAGTTATTCTACTAATTTTTCTGTTTCAGGTTTTTCTACTAATTTTTTCGTTTCAGATTTTCCTACTAATTTTTTTCTTTCTATTTCAGATTTTCGTAATTTTTTTCTTTCTATTTCAGATTTTCGTAATTTTTCTGTTTTAAGTTTTCCTACTAAATTTTCTGTTTCAGGTTTTTCCTCTTATTTTTCTGTTTCAGATTTTCTTATTAATTTTACTGTTTAAAATTTTTCTAATTTTTCTGTTTCACGTTTTCAAGTGTTTCTATTTAATTCATTTTTCCCGGTATTACTTACAGGTATACAATTTTTTTTGCATGGGTATTGCTCCGTTTGGTTTCTAACATCTTACTTAATTTAAGTGTATTAGATAAATAGTAGTTAAGTTAGTTTTTAAGTTTGTGTGATTGAAGGGCCACTTGTCTGGTTAGCACTTATTGTAAGCGCCAGCTACGTTCTTGTTTTTATAATATATTGTATTTTGTTAATTAATTTAATTCATAATTAATTATAATAATTATTAATAATGATGCTAACAACTCTTTTAAAATTTCTAGGTCAAAATTTATTTTTTTAACTCTCCAAAATCGTGAAAAGAAATATAACAAAAACAAGTCAAACACGGAAACACAGTAAAATTTTAAATTTTCCCGCGTTATCATTTTAATAATTATTAATTTACATAAAACAGTTGATTGAAATTTAGTTTTAACTACATTTTTAAATAGACTTCTAGGTGCACTTTATGCCTCCTTGAATAATAATTTGAATATCGTTCGCTAAATAAATGAAAAAAATGGTCGAAATTTTTGCTACATAAGAAGCACCAGGAACGTTGTCCTGAAGCTGATGTGGCATAAAAGTCTGAAAACGCTCAATAAGTCGACTTTTTCAAGGTATTTTTTTATAGAATTTCAAAATTTCGCGGTTCTGAAGTCTATAGGCCCCATACCCCAACCAGCTCTCCTGTGATTATTGCTCTAAGATTGTGATATATGCAACCAGTAATACAGGAATTGTTTGGGGTTTGAAATGAACAAAGAACATTTCGGCGGCGTTGCCAAGTTTCGCCGGTCCAAATTCAAACGGTGCGCAGCTGCAGGAAATCACTTTTTGTAGCGACGTAGCGGTGTCAATTTTTCTCTTTCTCGTCTTTGCCGCTGCCTGAAATAATCATCTTTGTGTTCCTACCACCTTAGCCCCCAGAAAAGGTAAGAAACTTGAATAAAATCGGTGGAAATAGCGTCACCTGCGACCCGGCATAAATACTTCGAAGTCGGCTACGACGCAATTTTTTGTAAATTCCAAAATTTTTGACATCTTTATTTCCGTTAAGTTTTGCACGTGTTGTTCAGCTAAGAGTGCGTCCGACCTCTAGTCGCTTATAAATAACGAAAATTCATCTTTCAGAGCGAAAATGTCCACGAAACCCGAACAAGTCGAAGAATCTCTAGAGGACTCCTCAGCCGAAGAGGAAGACGCCGAACAGAAGATCCCGAACAAATTTATGGACTTCACCAATGTTCTGGCAACGCTTGAGAGCCAACGGGACGCCGATAAGCTGACCCAGCTGCCCCCAGCTGTCAAACGGAGGATCAAGGCCCTGAAGAAGCTGCAGCTGGAGGCTACCAACATCGAGGCCAAGTTTTTCGCTGAAGTACATGCCCTGGAATGCAAATATCACAAGTTATACGTTCCGATGTATGAAAAGAGGAGCCAAGTGGTGACGGGGGCTTACGAACCGACGGAGGAAGAAGCTCAATGGCCCTCAGACGACGAGGACGAGAACTTAGGGAATCAGCTGAAGAATAAGGTCAAGATCGAGGAAGAGAAAACACCGGAAATTATACCCAAAAATCCAGAAACTAACGATAAACCAGAACCTGTAGGAATACCCAACTTTTGGCTTACCATCTTCCAGAATGTCAACCTTTTGTCTGAAATGGTGCAGCCCCCAGATGAACCCATACTCTCTCACTTGCAGGACATCAAGGTCGACTGCGCCGAAAATCCTATGGTAAAATGTTTTTCAAAATTTATTTTTTAAATCACATGTTTTTGTCAATTGTTTTTCGAAAATAACTAAGCCGGTAAGCAGATGGCGCCACAAACACTGGCGGGAAATTCAAACTCATGTCATTTTATCTTTACAAACTTTTTTAACTTTTACTGAGTTAAAATTTACAGTTTTGAATACGGATTAATTACGATAGACATTTTAACTAATTAATATTTAAAATTTGAATTATGGTTTAAGCAACTTTACAACAATAGTAAAAAAACACGAAAAAACAGCAGAAATGAAAAAAAAGTAGTGACATTTAACGGAGAGATATTGAAAAATATTATTACAGAAATGCGATCTTAAATTAGACGTTTTTGATATGCGTGAGAAAAATTTTCCTGGAAATATTCAAAGGCACTTCTGTGATCAATTAGTAACGAAATGTTGACATAGTTGGACAATGATGAGTTATTTTACACTCTGTTACATCGAAAACATAGCTGGTCGACTGTATTAAGCTTAATTTAATGATTGTTCACATAGTTTTTACGACCATTTTACTTTGACGACTTAATTTTAATTCAAACTCATGCTACTATTACTGAAGTAAAATTTACAGTTTTGAATTCGACTTAATTACGATAGAGATTTCAACTAATTAATATTTGAAATTTGTATTTACTTATATTATGGATAAACAAACCCCTTTAACATTAAATGAAATATTAAATTATGTATTTATTTAAAGTTTGTTTTTCTCTAATTTGAGTATATTGTTGCAGAGCTTCACATTAGCATTCCACTTCTCGCCTAACCAATATTTCACGAATTCGGTGCTAACAAAGGAGTACTTCATGAAATGCGAGCCCGATGAAGACGATCCGTTCAATTTTGAAGGTCCAGAAATCTACAAATGCAAGGGCTGCACCATTAACTGGAACAAAGGCATGAACGTGACACTAAAAACTGTTAAGAAGAAGCAGAAACATAAGAGTCGTGGTGTGGTTCGCACTGTTACGAAAACTGTCCAAAATGATTCGTTTTTCAATTTCTTTGCACCACCTGAAGTCCCTGAAAATGCCAAAGGGGAGGAAATTGATGATGAGTTGCGTCAATTACTCACTTCCGATTTTGAAATTGGGCATTATATTAGAGAAAGGATTGTACCACGAGCTGTACTGTTTTTTACGGGTGAAGCTATTGAAGACGAGGATGATGATTATGAAGAAGATGATCTAGAGGATACAACTGATGAAAGTGAATCGGATAAAGACGACAATGATAAAGCTGCAAAAGATGCAAATTGTAAACAACAATAAGATTTTTTTGAGTATTCCTATTCTGCTTTTAATTGTAATTTATTTTTTCTTTCTGATATATTGTCGAAATTGTTAGTTTTCAATGGAACACTGTATTGTTGACGATAAAGTTTATGGACCGTTAATTTTGTCAGAAATGGCTTTATTAGGGTTTTCTAAATTTATTTGTACTATTTTGCAAAATAAAACATTTTTTAAAAAGACTCATTTTTAAATAAACCAACCTCGCTTTAGGAAAAGAAAATGAAGTCAAGTATAACATTTATTTTTCAAGAAACTCAAAATTTAACTGAGACCTGTGTGAACAATAAATAAATAATTACAGTATCAACACTGACAAAAGTTGAAATTTGCAAAATACTAGGGTTCCTACAACAAATGAGTATTATTTAATTACGCAGTCTTCCAACAAAATCCATCACATGACTTAAGTGCAAATGGCCGTAAAGAAAACCTCGAACCCTAGACTGGTACCCATTTCATTGCCCTTGATAATTCCAAGGATTTGGTTGTTGTTGCGTCCAGATATTACTCGTCCCAAACGGATTATAACTCTCCCTTTGCTGAACCTGCAAATCTCACATTCAAACAGAATTCTCAATCCCACTTCCGCTCACCTCTTCTTTGTTCCTTTGTGGGGCAAATGCATCAAACCCTGGCGGTGTCCTCGTTGGCGTTTTGGGGACATCAGTCGGCGGCCAGGGCTGCCATACCGGCGACGACCCCCACAAATACCCCGATTGAGTCCCCGGCCCTTGGACTTCTTCCACTGGTGGCGAATAAAACGGATCCCACATTCCCTGATTCCCAAAATTCTGATTCCACGGATCAGAAACACTCTCAAATAAATTCATCAAACTCGGATTCTGTCCCCACGTGTCACCACTCGAGAAATCATCTAAGAAATTCGCTTCTGGAGTATATGAATTCGAAAAATAACTATTCGAATGATCCTCCAAGACCTCATCTTGCCAGAAATCAATCCTTCGCGATCCGATCGGCCCCAACTCCGGCGGCTGTGTCTGCTTGTAGGGCTCCACATACATTGTCGGTTTCGTAGTTCTCGGATTTGTTAGATTCTCACTCCTGGCGACTACATCACTGAATGTCGCGCGGTTCTCACCCCAGACCGGTGACGCCATCGGTGGTGTGATTCTAACCGGAGGACTTTCGCGTTTTTCCTTAAGCTTCTCTGATTTTTTACTCAAATGTTGTTTGTCTTTTTTGTTTGTTTTGTGTGGTTTCTTTTCGTATTGTTTCGGTTCGAGTTTTTGAACTGGTTTCGGACCTGAACGTTTACGTTCGATTTTCTGATGCGGTTTTCCTTCTTCAATTTGGGGCGGTTCAGATTTGTTATTGCACGGCTTCTTTGAGCAAACTTTTGAGTTTCTTTGGTCTAGTTCTTTGTCATTTTCGTCATTATTGCTGCTACAATCAGTCGTTGTAGACGAAGTTTCTTCTTCGTAAACAGGTACAACAGTATTTTTGGTAACTTTCTTCGGCTTTTTCTCTTTTGGAATTGGAACAGGAGGTTTTTTCTCATCGGTTTTTATCTCAACTGTTTTTCTTTTATTTTGTACTTCATTTACTTTCTTTTGTGCGTCACTTTCTTTCTCAGTTAATTCATTACATATTTTTTTCATTACTTTCTTTTTACTTTTACCTGTTGTTGGTACAAGTACTGTATATTTTTCTCCTTCATCTTTTTTCTTTTCATTCTTTTGTTGTTCTTCTTTATTTTTATCTTCTATTTTATTAGAACGTATTTCAGCTCTTGTTTGTTGACCAACTAATCTCAAATCTAATACAGGTTGTGCTGGGAGACTACTAGGTGTCATTAATGCGCTTAATGTTTGTTTTTTAATTCTTTCAGCATCCATTATTGCCAACAAAACAATAAAAATAAATAATAAAAACATAAAACCAATAGTAATATAACTCAAATATGATTCCCATGTTGGTCTTAAAATCAAACTCGAACATAGACTCAAATAATAAGGAGGAATAGTTGTATGTAATGTATAGTTAACTGGATAATTGAGACTTGTATCCAAAATTAATAATCTTGTAACTTTTGAAAGTGTTAAATCTGGTGTAAACGCAATATCTATTTTTTTTGTAGCATTAGGATGTAAAACAAACGGTATACAGTTAAGTATTTTAAAACCATAACCTTCACAAGGTAAATCATTAATAAAAAAACTATTTATAAAAATAGTTACATCACCAATATTTCTAGCAGTAAAAGATCTTTTTACACTTAAATTTGGTGAAGGATTTTTATACTGTTTCTCTTTTTCACAATCCTTCAAATGTTTTTCAGTTAATTCAAATGAAAGTGGTTGAAACGAACCGGGTTTTCTGTTACCAAATTTAAAAAGCGGATGTGCTCCTTGTCCTTTCAATCTTACAACTTCAACAATTGTTAGATTATTTCTAATAAAAATTAGTGCCGAATTCGGTTCAGTATCTTCACTTCTAAAACCAACACTAAACGTGTAATTCTCTCCTGGACTTAGTAACACCGCAATTGAATTTTGATGAACATTCAGATCTAGACTCTTCACATCTGGTGTAAAAAAAAATCCATGATTTCTTGATGATTCATCATCAAAACCTGGTATAAAATTCGAAGGTAAACCTTCACGTAACAGTTGAATATCGGGATAATCTTTATCCATAACCAACTGTACCACCAAATTGTAACTAGCAGGATTACGTATAGTGATATTCCTGTAGGAAATGTTCCCGATTTGAGTTAAAGGAAACATAAAAACTGACTTATTTTCAAGATTTTGCTCGACTAGTAAACTTGGCCAACTCATTTTAACTCGTGTTTTAAAAATATGACCACGAACTTCTGAAGTGTCAAGTCTTAAGGTCAAATTCTGCCATCTTTTCGAACCATTCGACGTAAAATTAAGATATCTATTGTAGAACACGTTGACTAGATTTAAATCAAAATCAGAGACTGATTTCGTGAGGCTTAGTGTCGTCAGCCATTGAGCTAAAACAAGCAAATATGAGGCTTCATCTACTCCAAAGAAGTTCAAATACGTTGAGCTAAAGGCCCTTTTTTTTAAAAAAAAATTCTTTTACCTGTTGTATCATTCTGTAGCCCTGTATAACACTCATTCCCACATCCTAGAGTCGGATCTAGATACAAATATCCGATAACTTTAGTAGCACGAGCTAGAATATGTCCTGAATGTTTGCTACTTAGACGTTTATCCGGTGGCAAACTTATAATTTCTTCAATTATCATTGGATCGTTAAAAGTCGAGTGAACTCGTAACGGATGTGAACATATTTTGCCCTAAAAAAAAATGCAAATAGTGTGTCATACTCACATTTTTTACTACTACCGGAAAACACTGGTCGAAAACAAGTCGATCGGGACCAATTTCAAGCTTTCCGGGCGCTATTTTAAAATGTACAGGGATTGATAAATTCTCGTATTGGGTTTCTATTTGGACATCGCCCCAAATTTGGCCTTCGGCATTGAAGGTTTGGACTGTTAGCCGAATTATGGCGTAGTCGTTTGTTTTTAATGTGTTCTAGAAGATTTAGTGAGTTTAAGATAATGATATTTCCAGATAAGGGATGGACACATAGAGATTTCTAATTTTACATTAGAGGAGCAGTTCCCATGTTTTTACGTAATTTCCTATTAAATTTAAAAAATTCCAGGAAATTTTCGGGGAATTACCAAACATTTTTCTTGATCTGCGCATGCGCAAACAATTTACACATGCGCATTTCTAGGTTATTTCCTGGGAATTTCTGCTGGTGTACATTTTTTTAAGACGTGTCCACCCCTCGTGACCACCTTAGTGCGCATGCAAAGATTGTAAGAACTCTTTTTGTTAGCCACCCAATGTTCATTATTATAATATTGTCATCACTTCAATTGCTTTTTAATTAATATTATGCAATGTATGTATGAATCATCATAGGGCAAGTCTGATTTTTAGTGCTAATTTTTTGTGTCTGGAGTGTAAAAACGGCATATTATGTATTATTTTCTTTAGTCTTCTCTAGACTTCTTTTCAGGCAGTCTTACCGCGGTGTTCAAACAAGACGGATCGGAATACACTGTTGTAATACGGGCATAGTTTTATTTCAAAATCCAACCCATAACAAGCTATTTAACAATTTTTTTTATGAAAGGACGTGGTCGAACACATACCAACACTGGTTAAAGAACTTGCAGTGTCGGAATAAATTTCTACAGGTATTTTTCTCTAATTTAATCAGTAACGAAGCGTCGGGTAAACAATGTCTACCCAAAAAAATTTCTAAAAACTTTTTTATTTTTCAAATAATTTTTGTAACAACAATACCTAATAAACATTCAAATTAAATCAATGTTTTAAAATTTCTAAACGTGTCTACTTAGAATTACGCCCTGTATTTGAAATAGATTATAAAAACTGAGTGATATACATAGAATTCCGTTATAAAATGCTCATTTCTGCATTTCAGCGGCACATATTACCCCACTAGTTATGTAATGAATCTCATGACATCACTAGAACTCAGTTACGTTTACGTAATGACCAATTTTGATTTTTCTTGTCCTTGAGCATGCGCACTTAAGTGATCCACATCACTATTTTTTTGAGGATTATAGACTTACGCATTTTGTAAGATTTTGAAAAGTGACTTGAAATAAAGCTGAAGTGTGGTCACCTCTAGCACAACCCAATGAAACTGCATTTGTCATAGGAATTGATGTTTTGACGTTTTTTATCGTTATAGTAACTGGGTTAGTGTTGAGGACAAGAAAAAATATTTCTTTGGTTGAATCAAAGCTGACCAAACCCAAATCAAGTGAATGTTCTTTATTTTTAAATGGTAAAATCTGAGGAAAAAATTAATTAATAACCGAAAAAGCTTTAATACAGCTAATTACCACTTGGAGCTTCCCGTTATAACTTAATAACGGCACTGAAACAGTTGAAATGTTCGTTTTAATGATTATATTCGAATTCACTTTCAAATCAGAAATTTGAATTCCATTTTTTAGTTTTATAGTAAAAATACTTGCTTCTTGTTGTGATTTAAGTACAATTGATTTAAAATTTTCAATCTAAAAACACAAAAATTCAAAACAAACATATCTCAATTACCACAAAACATACTTTAAAATATTTTTGTGCGTCTTCATTTAAAGTAAAATTAATAAATCTAACTGTTGAGAGAAAATTATTTTTTACTTTAAAATTTCTTGAAGCTAAACTTTCCGATTTATCATTAATAAAATAACGAGTAACAAAAGGGTCATATGTAACACCCCCGTCAAGTACAGTCAAATAGTACGGTATTTCAGTTTTACTTTTACCATTTTTATATTTTACTGTAATTTTCCCAAAGAATTCTTGCGCCTTGAAGGCTGCTTTCCCTAAAAAATTTTCACGTCGAACTGAAGAACCAAATTTAATTTGCGTGCCAATTTATCACCAAATAAAATTCGGTAACAAAGTTGGCAATAATCACTTACAATCCAAGGTGGCTGTGCCAATTTTAACACATCCACTCTTGCCCCCCGCTGCAATTTTAACATTTTCAAAACTGATTTGAACAGTTTCTGACGATGCGGCAACACTGTGTACTCTCACAGCCTTCTTTAGGGGGTTATACAGGCACAAATCTACCGTTTTCGGCGAATCTATACTGCCTCCAATTCCGAAATCAATTGAACCTTGAGGATGAAAAATGCCGCCTTCGGCTGAAACCTCAACTTCTAATGGCACCACAAGAATTTCTTCACTGCTATTGACTTTAATTCTGACGTACGCTGTGTGATTTTGTTCGGTTTTTGCCTGGAATCGGACACGAATCACAGCTTTGGTTTGAAGAGGAGGTATCTCCCACATGTCTTTAGGGCCTTCGAGTTCGCCTGTGGGGAGCTCGAGGTGGAAATCGCCCCCACTACTATACACTTCTACTATCTGGAAATTTGATTGTTTAAGGGTTGTAACTGAGTGTAAAGGAGCTTACTTGTATCGGTTCGGTGTGGGGGTTGTGCATGTAGATCAGAGGTGTGAATGATGCGTTTATTGGCAGTTTTATGCCTACGATAGGCCGGAGGCGGTAAGGGCTATAAATGCTTGAACCTTTAACATTGTACTTGAAATGGCCCTCAGTTGTGTGGATGAAAAGACTACTCTCCACGAAACCTTCCTCACGGCCGAGGAAAACGACATGAAAAGAAGTATTACCAAGTGGAGGAATTTTCTAAAACAATTTCAATTAAAAAATTCTTTTTTAATTAAATGATAACTAGGCTTCAGTGCAAGCGAGTCTTGGCTAAACGACCAGGTATATAATCGGTGTAATCCAGCGGGCTATTATTCATTCAACCTGGTGGATTATACCGATTAATTTCCTGGTCGTTTAGCCAAGACTCTCTTGCACCCAAGCCTAGTGATAACACACACCTTATCTTCAAAAAAAGAACTGTGAAAATGTACTGTACTTCCAGATATTGAAGTCATATCAATACTTTTGTTGCTATCGATATTAAATAAAGTTACTTTTTCTAAATGAGGGACACCTAAAGGTCTGTAAATGAGATAAAATGAGATTATGATAGCCCCAAATTTGAAAGTCTTGCCTGTATTTAAAATCAAGAAATGCAGGTTCAAATTTAAGCTGTAATTTAAGATTTGCATCATTAATTCTTGTTGACCTATAAAACAAAACAAAGTAGAAACTGTCTCAATCCTTTATGTAATCAAATCTACCTCAATCCGGATGTAATTTTCTGTGATAAAAGTAAAAAAATAGATTTTAGAACACATAAGAAATTTATGTAATGAATTGTCAACGTACCTCTTGGATAACATCGAGATCACTTGCGAAATACTTCTGATTGTTTGTGATAAAACCTAAAATCGAATTGACTTGATTTATGATGGGTTTTAATGTCATTTAAAGACGTTTTAAGAACTTTAAAGGGGGCCAAATGTGGGAAAAACTTACCATGATTGCTGTCATGAACTGTTAAATGTGTGTTAATTATTGATTCCAGTAGTGTGAATGCAAAAATATACCACGATAACGAATACCTAAACATTTTGACATTTGTAATATCGTTTATTTATAATATTTTGCACCGTAAGTTCGAGAAATAAGTTGTAATCTCTTATCTGTCATTTCTTTGACTTTCAAAAAATAACTAAAATTTTATGGCACGGAAGTACATCAAGCGCGAATTTAGGTCGGCAAGAAATCTGACATTAGCGAATTGTTTAAAAACTTGGTATCCAAACAAAAAAAATAAACAAAATGTGTAGTGCAATGACTAGCTTGATTTAAATATTTTGAATATTTTTTATTTTAATTTTGAAGCGGTAACTGTTTTTTTTTTGTTATTTTTATGGGTTTCTCCTTACTTTATGTCTCTGGTTTTTTTGATGTTGCCCATAGACAAAATATGTACTCCTTTCGGCAAAGGACGGTAGGCATAGTTTGTCTATGATGTTACCATCATCATCATCTTTTTCTTTTTGACTTGATAAATTGAAAAGATAATAACAATCTCTTTCATTAAAATAATTTATTATAAAATATACATAACAATAATAAATTTACAAATCTTCAAATATACAGTATAACAACTAAATAACAAAAACTTTATAACAGATCACACAACATTTGAGCCTAATTATCTACTTCAGTTTCGCTTTCATCATCTTCTTCTTCATGCTCTACTGCTTCTTCTTCTTCTTCTGCAACATTATTATGATCTTCTTCTAAAGGTGCGCTAACGTTTCCTTCATCAACTTCTACATCTGCTTCTTGGCTGACTGCTTCACCATGATCTTCTTCTAAATTCTCACTCACCTGACCAGCATCTTCATCTATATGATCAGTAACGTCTTCTTCTTCAATTTCTGGCTCAATTTCATGGACGGCATCTTCTAAATTTCCTTTAGAAACTATGCCAACATCGCTTTCACTTTCCAAATGTTGGCTGACATCAGCTTCATCAGGTTGTCCTTCATTGCCAACGCGATCAAGAAGTTCCAGATGAGCAGAATGGTGATGATGGTGACCACCACCACCTCCACCGTGATCATGCCCGTGCCCTCCACCACCGCCGCCGCCACCGTGTTTATGTCCGTGGCCTCCAGCACCGCCGCCACCATGTCCATGCCCGTGACCACCACCACCGCTGCCGTCATGTCCATGTCCGTGGTCATGACCATGGCCACCACCGCCGCCGCCACCTCCTCCACCGTGTCCATGTCCGTAGTCATCTTCATCGTGTCCATGTCCGTGGCCTCCACCTCCACTACTACCATGTCCATGTCCGTGGCCTCCTCCTCCTCCGTGACCTCCGCCACCACCACCGCTACCCCCACCGTGTCCATGTCCATGTCCGTGACCTCCACTCCTGCCGCCACCATGCCCATGTCCTCCTCCGCTACCGTGTCCATGCCCATGTCCTCCACCGCCGCTGCCACCTCCACCGTGTCCATGTCCGTGACCTCCTCCTCCGCCGCCACCGTGTCCATGTCCGTGACCTCCTCCTCCGCCGCCACCGTGTCCATGTCCGTGACCTCCACTGCCGCCGCCACCGTGTCCATGTCCGTGACCTCCACTGCCGCCGCCACCGTGTCCATGACCCCCACCGCCGCCACCACCTCCACCGTGTCCATGTCCGTGACCTCCTCCTCCACCGCCACCGTGACCATGGCCTCCACCGCCGCCGCCACCTCCACCGTGTCCATGTCCGTGGCCACCGCCATGTCCTCCTCCAGCTTTTTTACCCCAATGACCTCCTCCTGCTCCGACATTACCTTTTTCATGAACAGAATAGCTATTTTTACTTTCTTGAAGATGGCCGTGACTTCCGCCGCCTCCACCATGTCCGTGTCCGTGACCTCCGCCACCACCTCCACCGTGGCCATGACCGCCGCCTCCGCCACCACCTCCACCATGTCCATGTCCGTGACCTCCTCCGCCACCTCCACCTCCTCCGCCGCCTCCAGTGCCTGTACTTTTCTTATGGTGCCACTTTTTCCCTCCTGTCTTATCCACTTTCTTAGCGTATTTGTCAACATGGTCGTGATGCACATCATGACCTCCAGCTTTCTTGTGTCCTTTGTCTTCATGATGATGGCTACCTTTTTCATGATGACCTTTCTTTCCATAATGATCTTCATGATGTCCACCTTTTTTGTGTCCTCCTTTCTCATGTCCACCCTAAATAAACAAAAGTAATTGTTTAAGGATTAGCACAACAAAAAAGGGTTTTAGCATGACATATTTTTCACGACAGAAAACATATTCATCTCCATAGAAGAAAAGATTTGATCATCAAAAACATTCTTTCCACGACTTTAAATTAGAAAGCACAGTTAGAAAACATTTAGGACGACAGACAAGACAAATAGAGCACCATAAAAAAACCGAAAAGCATACATACTGTTAACAAAATTATGGATCTTCTATTTCTAACGTTATCTTTGAAGCATTTTAAAAGTAATTTAATCATTCCGTGACTTCTTACTTCTTTCTCACTCTGTGAGTAACAATCAACCATGGCCGACTAAGATTAAATAATTCCCACGATTTTAGATAAAATATTTTTCTATCGTTCTAACAACCTTTTCTATTATTAAAACTGTTTAAGAAGAAAGAAACTAATACCTTTTCATAATGGTGATCATCATGGAATCCGCCATGTTTCTCATGCTCTCCACCTTCATGATGCTCATCATAGAATTCTTGTTTCTTCTCATATTCATCTTTTTTATGAACATTGTGTTCCCCTTTGGTACTGTGTCCTTTACTATGTTTTCCATCTTCATAATACTAAACAAAAAAATGTATTTCACAAAACAACAACTTCATTACTTACTTTAGCCCCTTTCTCCCCTTTTTCTCCTTTAGAATGTTCCCCAAAATGACCAGCTTCTTCATGATGTTTTTTAGAAGATCCTCCTTCATCTTTGTATTTCCCTTTGTGTGCTTCTTTATCATGGTGACCTTTTTCCCCTTTATCGTAATGGTGGTGACCTTTGTAGCCTTTATCGCCTTTTTCTCCATGACTTCCATGGTGTTCAGTGTGGTGTTTCTTGCCACCCCCTTTCTCGAATTTGCCATGGCCGCCACCTCCTCCTCCGCCAC
Organism: Tribolium confusum; assembly: GCA_029207805.1. NCBI lineage: Eukaryota > Metazoa > Arthropoda > Insecta > Coleoptera > Tenebrionidae > Tribolium > Tribolium confusum. The sequence continues at coordinate 18,648,201 of JALGAY010000005.1, forward strand.
CTCCTCCATGACCGTGTCCGCCACCTCCTCCATGTCCGTGTCCGCCACCTCCTCCACCACCTCCACCTCCATGATGGTGATTCGCGGCATGTTCATTGTCTTGTACATCTCCATGTTCTTCAGAAGCACTCTCTTGTATTGCTTGCACATCTTTACTTTCTTTATTTTCCGTATCTTCATTTTCTTTAAAGACAGGTTTTTTTGGACCAGTACGTTTTTTTAATTTTCCGTTACGATTCTTTCTTCTTCTTCTAACTTTCTTTTTTCTTTCTTGTTTTTCTTCAACAGGTTTTTCTTTGTATGTATTTACGTTTTCATGTAATTCTTCATGTCCATCATGGTCATGATTCTGCTCTTCAAGTTCAAAAAAATGACTCTAAACATTTTAAATTAATCAGAAATCTTAAAAAACAACAAAAACTACCTTAACATTATCCGCAATTGCTTTCGCTTTTTCAATCAGCTTTCCCTCATCTTCTAAATTACTCTTCCTGACATAATCCTGCTTTCTTTTCGTAACCACAACACCGTCTTCCGTATCTTCATCTTCAAGATTAGAACGGCCTATAGGTCTTTTCTGTCCGTAGAACTCTACAATAGTCGAATCAGGTTTTGAATCCAAATTCGCTTTCTTCTTTTTATTATACGAAAATGCAAGTGGTGTCCTTAGGACCTTTTCAACTTTTTCACTAGCATCCGATAGAGGAGTCCCAACTTCATACACCAAAGGCAGACTTTGAATCACCGGATGTTTAGGAATTTCAATAAAAACCGGGCGCGGTTCCGCCGCCGCCACTTCCATATCGTTAATAACTCTCGTGAGCACATTTCCGAAACCACTTAACAAAACCAAAGTCCTTAAGAGCAGCCCTAGGCCGTCTCTAACACGCCACATCATGGGGGTACAATACAAACTGGTGAATTGTGACGACAATCTTCGGTTTTATACGTCTTTTCCCCTTTTTATTATACAAGTTTGAGTATTGTAATACATCCATAAGGCGTGCAAATTAAAAATAAAACGGTAACAGAATTTACATTTTACTTCATAATCAATTGGGCATCGGTGTCAACAATGAGACGCCTTATTTCACTACAATCGGTCTGTTTTTATACTTTCTAAATTAGAAGCCGTGTTTCATCGGATTTTATGGATGATTTAGTGGCGTTTCTGAAATAAAACGACTTTCTCTGATTTTGAACGGTGGCCACCAAGTGTGATGTAACGAGGATGGTAAATTCTAGGAGTGATATAACGGCCCTTTTATGATTTATTACACTTAGAAAATAAAAAATAAACAAAAAAAGACAGAAATTTGAACGATTTAGATCGCCAAAAAACCAAATACATGCATTTATACCGTGGATATTTTTTATATTTACAATAATTGCTCCGAAAACTTGATGTAATGTCCAAAGCCTGAATTATTGTAAATTTCTCCTTCTACATTCAGTCTTTTCTCAATATTTTACTCGAAGGATCAACAATTTTTAATACTATTTGGGAAACAAAGACGAGAAATATTATAAAGAAACTGTTTCTTCAAGATTTATTTAAAAGAAGTATCACCTCTGGCCCCAAAATTCTATTAAGAACCTTAAAATATATATTTATAGGAACCACAAGCACAAAAATACTGAAAATTGCTCCTTCTGTGCTCAGACATTTCTCTAAATTCGGCTAGAAGGACCATCAAATTTTTAATTATAATTTGGAAACGCAAGACGACAATAACAAATAAAAATGTTTCTGCAATGTTTCGAAATAAACAAATAAAAACTGACGCCTCCGGCTCCCAAATTATATTAAATACCTTCTAGAAGTCTAAGAATTATTGTAAATTGTCCTATCTGTACCTAGACTTTTTTTATTTTGGAGGTTGTAGGACCTTTATTATTCTAGAATTTATTTTGTTTTTTACTGGCCTTAACTTTCCTTATTCTTTTTTTCTTTCAGTAGTTTTTTCGTATTCTTTTTTTTTAAATATTGTTTTTTCAAGTTCGTCCAGAAACTTCATTTGATTTTCCAGAAACTTCATTTGATTTTCCAGAAACTTCCAATCGACGTTTCTCATCTTCTTGTTTTACTTTACTTCTTTTTCTCTGCTAGTCCTTGTTTCCTAGTTCATTATTTTTTCCAGTCGTCTAAGATCTTCAGTTGTTCTTTTACAATCCTCCAAATTACGTTTTACAACTATTTCTACGAGTATAATGTTTCACAATTTTCCTATGTTCTTTCTTGTTTTTATGTTGTTTTATTTCAAATTCTTGTAGAATCCTATTGAAACTACTTTTTCAAGTTCTTCTAGAATCTAATGCTACTGTTCTTCATTTCCTACTATCCGTAATTCTTCTTATTTTTTTTTCTCTTTCATTTGTCGTTCTTCTGGTTTTACTAGAATCCCTCTTTTTTTTCTTCTTCTAAAATCTTTGTAGAATTTTTTACTGTTGTTTTCAACTAGTAGTAATTCTACGTGTTTTTTTTAAATTGTTATTGTTCTTTTTTTCCTTTCCTAGTCAAGTTTTCAATTCCGTCTAAAATAGTTTTTGGTTTTCCATAATCTACAAACGACGTTTTTGAAGTTTTTCTAAATGTTTTTTGTTCTTTAACATTTTTTGTACTTTTCCTGTTCTTTTTGTCTTTATGTTGCCTTTTTGTAGAATCCTGTAGAAAACTTCTTATTCAAGCTTTCCTAGAATCTAATTCTACTGTTCTTGTTTTCCTACTAATCCTAATTCTCTTTGGTTTTTTTTCTTTCAATCGTCGTCTTTTGGTTTTCCTAGAATTCTTCTTTGTTTCTCTTCTTCTAAAACCTATTTGTTCTAGAATTCTTCACTACTTTTGTTTACTAGTCGTAATTCTCGTTTTTTTTTTAAATTGATATAGCGTCTATATCTTAGAAATAATATCTGGTTCGGTCTTTTTTTCCCTTCTACTTTTAGTGTTTCTTATTCTTCTTCTCTTCCAGTAGTCATCGTTATTCCTATTCTTTATTTTCCTTACATTAGCCTTCTTTCCTTCTACAATTTTTCAAATCATTCTTTTTAACTTCTTCTACGATCTTCTTTTGGTTCCTTTTTGTTTTTATGTTGCTTTTTTTAAATTCTTGTAGAATCCTCTTTTTCAAGTTACTCTAGAATATAATTCTACTGTCCTTTTCCTACTGTTTCCCTCGAATCTTTTGTTTTTCTTCCTTTAAAACCTTTTATGTTCCAGAATTTTTTATTACTCTTGTTTAATAGTCTTAATACTCGTAATTCTCCGTTTTTTTAATTTAAATTACATCTATATCTAAGAAAGTTTTTCTAGTACATCTAATTATATCTGCTTTGGTGTTTTTACTTTTTATTAGTTTTAGTGTTTCTTATTCTTCTTCTTTTCCACCCGTCATCATTATTCCTCTTTTTTATTTTCTTTCAGTCGCCTTCTTTCACATTATATTTTTATATTATGATTTTTCAAATCTCTCTTTTCATGTTCTTCTGCGATCATCTTTTGTCTTTTTTGTCTTTATGTTGCCTTATTTCAAATTCTTCTAGAATCCTGTAGAAAGCCTCTTTTTAAGTTCCTCTAGAATCCAATTTTACTGTTCTTCTTTTCCTTCTGGTCGTAATTCCCCTTGTTCTTCTTTCTCTTTCATTCGTCGTCTTCTGGTTTACCTAGAATCTTTCTTTGCTTTTCTTCTTCTAAAACCTTTTTTGTACTAGATCCTTTTTTTCTTTGTAATTATAGTGTTTCTTCTTCTTCTCTTTTTATTTCACGTTATATTGGAATAATCTTATCTTCTTCCAAAATTTTTCAAAAGAGACATTTCATGGTTTTTTTACGATCTTCTTTTGTTTTTAGGTTGCTTTTGTCTTCTACGTTCTTTTTTTGTCTTTATGTTGCCTTATTTCAAATTTTGTAATAAATTTCCTTTTCATGTACTTCTAGAATTTAACATTACTGTTCTTCTTTTCCTACTAGTTGTAATTCTCCTTGTACTTTCTCTTTCTTTCGTCGTCTTTTGGTTTTCCTAGAATCTCCCTTTGTTTTTCTTCTTCTAAAACCTTTTTTTATTCTAGAAAACTGTTCTTTTAAATAAAAAGTCGTCTTCTTTCACATTTTATTGGAATTTTTTGTTCTTCTAGAATCTTCAAAAACGACGCTTTTTAAGTTCCTCTACGATCTTCTTTTGTTCCTTTAGAATCTTTCTTTGTTCTTTTTTTACTAGACGTAGCTTTTTTGTTCTTCGTTCTCTTTGCGTCGCCTTTTATGAAATTATAGAATCTGTTTTAGTCCTTCCAGAATTTTTCAAGCGAGTTTTTAGAATTGTTTTAATTGTTCTACAATTATCTTTTGTTTTTCTTTTTCTACTTGTTGAGAATTTAGGAGACGAAGGCGACAAATATTTGAAAAAATGTTTTTGCAATGCTTATATAAAAAATATAAACTGTCGCTGAAGCCGGCTACCTTCAAAATAAATGATAATTTTTTTAGACTATAGAGTACGCTGTAAAAATCCAAAATATGACACGTAATTTTGACATTTGATACAAATGTCATTTTAGCCTCGAGTGTCATTGATGTTATCAAAGACATGCACACTTTTCCAGAACAACCTGATTTGAAGAATTACGAAACGTACGATATTATATCACTGTTTTTTTATATTCAAATTGAGGAAACATTGTAACCAGTTTTTGTCTGGATTTAATCTACCTACGTGTAGTAATTTGTGATATAAATTGTCCATGTTTTGTGCAAAAATTCTGGTTTGAAATAATGTTGTTTCAGGTCTAACTCAATTATGTTTCCATGAAATACTTAATAGAAAATTTCATAGTTCATTACTTTGATTTTATTCCGGTTTGTCGATTACGTAAATAGTGTTCACTGAATCGTAATACGATGTTCTGAAAATTTTACAAAATCTTTGTTAATCTTGATTATGCAAAAAATGGGATTCTTCATCCGTTAAAAATAAAACACGAAATTTTGTAATACTATATTTATTCTGTACTTGGTTTTGTATAACATTATTATTTTTTAATAGACTTATCTACACCCCTAGCATAACATATAGAATAAAAAAATATTAGTCTAGTATAATACATGATATGAATTTTTTCATAAGATGGCCACTTAATAAAAAACAACATTAAAGCTTTATCAAAAATCTAGTGATAAAAAAATGTTTTTCAAAAAAATAGACCTTTTCAATTAGTCACAGTGCTAATCCCACTCCTGAAAATTGCTTATTACTCATTCAAAAAAATTTCCCAACCTCAAGTTCTGTCAAATAGGCCACAGAACAGCAAAAACTAGACATCCAATATTTATTTATCTTTTAGAAACTTGTGATCGTGAATTAAAAAGGTCTATTGATTTGACGATTCTGTGTTTCACTTTGACGAAAATGTATCTAGATTAGAAAAAAATTTAAGATATATCTCGACAAGATGATTGTCCGAAACGTCAAAATACCAATTGCACGCCAGCTACCCTCACTTTTTAAAAATCGGCTCTTTCCGCTCCTTTTCCAGATTATTCCTCGTCAAATTAAAAGCCTCAGTTTTTTCAAAATCAACTTTTTTATAAACAGTATTAGCACCTGAAAATTTCGACGGCATTGTATTCGAATTAGAGCTCAAATTTGGCCCACAATCCAAATCCAAGTCTAAATATTGCATTTTAACAGGTAAATCGTGATAAATTTGCTCTTCTTGATTATTCTGCGAGAGCAAACTCTCATGAGACCGTCCCAACCCCATAATAGGACTCGGTGCCGCTCTTAGCCGCCTTCCATCCTCATCATTCTTAACTTTTCTATTATGTTCCTGTAACGGTGTTGGAGGTTTCAATTTTCGGTCAACAGATGGCGCGCCTCGCGGCGATGACGGTTCAGGATTGGACGACGATGATAGCGAATCAGAGAGCTTTCTTTTCGGTTTAAGATCACGGTTAACAATCGGAGGCGGCATAAGCTGACTATCGGTTAGTAAAGGACTGGGGAGGTTAGAATAAGCCGTTGTAGAGGAGCTTTGAGAGAGAGGCGATGCCGGTTCGTCGGCTATATCCTCCGGATCGTACCGAAACACCTGATTGGTGCTAGTGGACGGTTTGGGAGAAATATCATAACGAAAAATTTGACCCTCAACCTTGACCGGAGCAGCATTGTTGTAACAGTGCCGTCGGATGAGCATATTTCGTACAGTTTCAGCTTCAGTAATTTGGTGAGAGCGCGGAAAGTCATACATGTCGTCGGTGATGAGGCCCGGGACAGGTTTTTTGTCCTCCTCGGGGCTCCTGAATTAAAAACTTTCCCTCAAATAGTTGTATTGACTGGATTTCATGCTTTTCATTGGTTTTTTTGTGAAGCAAAAAATGGTGTAAAATTATACATACATATAAACTGTTCAAGTAAAAAAACGCTCTAGAGTGCTACAACATTTTGTTAAAATGTCAAGATGGTATTAAAAAGGCAGGTTGTAACTCGAATGTTATGACTAGAGATGGGTTTTATTTATGCTCCAAAAGCAAAGCGGCACACGACTTAAGAATCAATGAGCATGGTGAAACGGCATACAAAAGCAATACGCTCGATTCACTATTAGTACGAATTATATTTTTTTGAGCCGTTTTCAGCGGCGTCTCATTCAGTTATAACAAAACATTGTAATAAAAAATAGATTTTAACAAACTGGATAGTTATAAAGATCTTTACGTAAAAGAAAAACTTCGTTGCTTTGGAATAACAAAGTTCAAACTACAGTTTTTATTTAAATTGAAATTTTGGGTTAACAAGATTATGTGCAGTATTGTACAGATTTTTATATAGCAAGAGTCATTTATTAAAAGTATTTAGCAAATATGTATGTTACAAGGTCCTATCTGCTTTACACAAGCAGCTAATATTAGTGCAACAAGGTTCTAGCTACAGAATTTATGTTTTAAAATAACAGTTCTATCTAATATTTTAAATGTTGAAAAAACTTAATGACATTGATTTTTCTTACTACTAAAAAGCGTACTATGCAATCTGGACTAAAAATAAGCAAGTCAATGGCGGTGATATTTTGGCTAGTGCATTTTGCAAGATTTTAGAACAAATCATGACGGACAACAACATTACAGACCTAGTCACATAAAGCGATTTTTGGGTATCTCAAAATCGAAATTCATTAATTTCTTTTGCTGTTATGGCACAGTACCGGAAATCGACAAAGTATACTGTCCCAAACGAATATTGGCTTACCTGACTTTAAAGGCAAGTCATCTGTTTAATACTACTGCAATAAAAATTGTATTATTACCAAACGCAAGTAATTTATGGTGGTTAGACCCTTTGATGCCATCTGACAAAACTGCCGGGGACATGCAGATTTGTCACCATTTTTTCCTGGATTTGATCTGCTGCAGGCGGTGTGGTCAACAACACAATCTTTATTGCACAGAAATAAACATGACTTGCCTTTAAAATCAGACAATCCCATATTGGTTTAGAATAGTATACATAGCAATATTGGAAGATACATGGCAAAACCAGAATTGTATAGTATTTTGTCATTTATCCGTAATTTAAAATATGTTAATGAATAAAAAACATATTTTATATTACAGTTAACTGAGAACAATTTTAAAGACTATGAATGCTATGTAAAAGCACTTATCTTATAAAAATGTTTTATTCTCAAATGTAACCTTATTATTACATTTTAAGCAAAATTATTCTGAAATCTCGGTGAAGCTTGATCCTGATTCTAAAACATTCTTAAAATGACCCTAATGGGCTGATTTCAAGTTGAGATAATACCGGTAGTAACTTCGTTTCTATGGAAAAATTAACAAATTCGCTGTTTTTTTATTATTAATTTAACTGATTCGCTGTTGTCATGAAAAAATATTAAAATTTGCGATACTACCAGTATTATCTCAACTTGAAATCAGCCCATAAATGGCAAAATTATACAAAAGAAAAGTACTTTAACCAATGAGAACATTACTGCTAAAAGAAAAATTATGAACATTTGTATGCTAGACGACAAAAAATAGTTTACAGTTTTTTAAGAGGGTCAGTGCCTCACAAATTAAAAAAAATAACACTTTTTTTTCCTCAAAACTACAACTCTTTCTGCACATTTTGGTTTTTGCAAAATTAAAATCCGAGCACTGGAAGTGACCTAAATAATTTTTTTATAAATTGCGGTTTCTTGGTTTTGCATAGACAAAGTTGTCATATATTCGCGCTTCCTAAAAAGTACGTTTTTTTGAAAAAAGGTACATTTTCTCTAGTTTTAATTAACATATTGGCTCATTTTTTTAAATCATGTACAGTAATAAACTGAGGGTAATTATGATAGATAACTTTCCGAAATTTAGATTGAAACATATAAAAAATAAAAAGTTAAACTACAAAAAAAGTGAATCTTTGTAACAACATAAGTTTTTTTGGTTAAGACTTTTTACATTTTCTATTATAGCATATCATGTATCCTTCAGCACAAAAAAGTGTGCAAAACCTCATTAAAATCCGTTCAGTGGTTCCTGAGAAAAACGTATTTTTCAGAAAGCGCGAAAAATTAAAAACTTTTCTCAGAATGATAATAACTGGACCACATAGAACAATGTTATTCCAAAGCAACGACTAGAGTCACTAGACAAAGAAGAATAATAATACTTATACTTCATCCTTATAATAATACTAAGAATAATAATAAATATAACGGTAACTTTAATCTCCTCATTGCTCGAGAAGAAACGCCAATGAAAACATATCATGCGTTCAATAATTCTTGTGGTCAAGTAGGCTATGGATTGCAATTGTCAAAAAGAACGTATGTCTTGGTTAACATTGCAAACATTATTACTTGACAGCTGTCAAACCTAGTTTGTGTACATACGTGTGGGTATGAACTTATCAACGGCACTACGTACATGCTAGAAAGAGAAAACCACCGCCGCCTACGACCACAAGAAATATTGAACGCATGTTATATCTGGTTATAACTGAACGTAAGCTCCAAATTTCATCCGATCGTGTGTCAAATCAAAGTTTTTTAAAGTGATTTCTAAGTTTTTATTGAGTTTACTGTCTCTCACAATAAAAAATCAGCTGTTCTCACAGCAACACATGTATCATATTGCTGAAATAATTTGGTAAGGTTATTGACATTTCCAAAGTTGACAGTTCTGTCACTGGCTGTTGCAAAGTCGATCGCATTAACGACATACTTCACAAATTGCTTATATTTTCAAAACACTCTAGAGAGTTTTTTTAATTGAACACTCGATAGTTCTTTTAAGACTAACAGTTCAAAACAGTACAATACTGCATTGCGCATGCGCAATAGATATTTCAGACAATTAAAGCAGTACTGCGCATGATTGCACAATTCTGAACTGTTCTTTTGTATTGTCATCTATGCACTTTCGAAAACTATAATTTTGCACTAGACTATCTCATAAATATCTCGTGTAAACTTAAAATTACTTACTCGGTTTTAGTTTGCTGCATATTGAGATTGATGTAAGTAGAGGGCGCCACATGTGCTGACTTGGGTGGCCTTGGTGGCGCCATCTTCGTTTTAGTAAATTTCTGTTTAACTACAACATTAACATCAGCCATATCATCATCAGTAAAGACACTTTCAGTATCAGTAGGACTCTGCAAAGGTGAGTGATTTTTCGTATTGTTTTTATCAGGTGATAACACCCGGGGGCTATCATAAAACCTCGGATCTTGCATATCATTCACGTAATTTAAGTAATTTCGTTGTGAAATGCCGTAAGTTTGATTTGTATGCGTTATTTCTGATTTAAAGTAATTATTTTTCATATTTTGTTGTAAAAATGCTTTGAAATCCTGAAAAAGTTGGCAACAGTGATTTTTTTTGAAAATGTCAAATGTCAATACCTGTGGGGTTAGAATCGGAGTTTTTCCTGTAATACATTCAGAAATTGGGATGTAGGGACTAGTACTAACAGGTGAAATAGGTGGTGTGACGTTTTTGTCGTCTTTTTCCTCACAAAATGTGATATCTTTGTCAATATGTACTGAAACATAACATAACCTAAAAAAATGAAAATTTTTGACCGAGACTTACAGTCTTCCTCGTCGCTTGTGGATTTCAGACCACACACTTTACAAATACAGTTGACCCAAGACTTCATTTCACTTTCGGAATCCGCAGCTAAGTAATAAGTACGAGTTGGGGTTTTAATATCAAAAACGTGGTCAAATTTCAGTTTTCTTTCGTCTAGTTTTAGGCCCAAATCGACTTGCTCGCAGTCGTCCAAATTAATAAAACCTTTCAATTTTCTGCAATTTCTGTCTGCATAGTAGGTTAGTATGAATTGGTTTGGAATTTCTCCGGAATGTTTAAGTGAAAACCAGCGTCTTCGCCACCTCTGCAAGTGTTAGTAATGCAATGAATCACTCGTTTGTGTACATTTACAGCTGATAAAATTTAAGGAAAATGCGTTTATCAAAGACCAAACAGTTTTACTCACAGCACGCCAAATTCGTTTCGTTGGGGGAGATTTCGTTAACCAACCCTCAAACACAACCTCTTGACCACTTTTTGCCATTTTTGGGGGGCTCTAACTTAATCCTGTCTCACATATTTAACACACGATGACTAATTCGATCAGTCAAAATTCTGAGACACACTCCTCAACAAATCACTTTCATTTCAGGGCTGCCAATATCGACTTACAAAACACCCCAGACACTCCAATATTTCACACAGAAAAACCTGTGACAACAAAGTTTTTGCTTCATAATTATTAATACCACGAACAAAAGCAAGTGTTTATTAAAATTACCCAATATTTACTTTAAATAATCTCAATTAAATTTAGGGTTTTTTGCCAAAAGTTTTGTTATTTTTGTTTTTTTACGTTGGTGACACCTAAATTTTGACAATACAAATGTCAAAAATATTTACAACAAAAATACGAGGAAAGTTGTTAAATAATGTAATTATTACATGAATTTCTTGTAAAAATGTGATAATTTGCTGTTGTGATTGAGTTTAAACCGTATTTGAGCTAAATAAGTAGAATAAATATGAGGCGCAGGGCCGGCCTGGTGGCTATCCAGAAGCACAAGCTCGAGCAGGAAAAATACAAAGACAAGGGAAACGAAATCCAGGAGAACCTTTTCGAACAAATGACCAAACAACTAGAAGTCCTGGAAGCAAACCTGGAGGAATTTGCCTCGAAACACAAGAACAAAATTAGGAAAAATCCCGAATTTCGTCGGCAGTTCCAAGAAATGTGTGCCAGTATCGGTGTGGACCCTCTTTCCTCCGGTAAACAAGGCTTCTGGTCGGTTCTTGGAATCGGTGATTTCTACTACGAGTTGGCTATTCAGATCGTTGAAGTCTGCTTGGCTACAAACTACAAAACTGGCGGTTTGATCAGTCTGGATGAGCTGAGGACGCGGCTGATTAAAGCCAGGGGTAAGGGGAAGCAGCACCAGGAGATTACACAGGACGACTTGATTCGTGCAGCTCAGAAATTGAAAATACTGGGAAGTGGGTTTATGGTGATTCCTGTGGGGAAAGGGAAATATATGGTACAGTCAATTCCTGGAGAGCTAAGCATGGATCACACTGCGATTCTGCAACAGGCAACACAATCAAATCAGGCGTTTGTCTCGGTGAAATATCTGAAAAAGGAGTTGGGTTGGGAGGAGGAGAGAGCGAGGAAGTCTCTGGAACATTTAGTGGATCAAGGACTAGTCTGGGTTGATTTACAGAACAGCAACGAGAAATTATATTACTTTCCTAGTTTGTTTAATGCATGTATTGATTCGACAAGTTAATAACAAACACAATCAACAAAACAAAACTTTTTTTCCAGTCACCTAACATTGTCGATTTCTGGTAAAGTTATTGTGGTAATCTTCGTGACGTCTTGAGAGATCATCTCGAGAAACTTTCTGTATTCGTACATTTTCATATTGGCGTCTTTTAGTCGCTCAGTCAGGACTTTATTCTCTTGTTTCATAACTCTATTTGCTGCCTTCAACTCCGTTATGATTTTTTCCAGTTGTTCTGTTATTGATTTCGTCTCATTTCGCCATTTTCTGTTGATTTCAGTTTGTGAAAGCAGTTGTTCTTGCAATTCTTGTACCATTTGTTGATGGAAAGCTTCCATTTCTTGACGTTCGATACATGTCTGCTGGAAAGAATCTTTAGTTTGTTTTAATTGATCCTGAAATTCTATTTCTAATGACGAAATTTTTTCAGTTAAGTCAGTTATTGCAAATGTGCTTTCAGTCACTTTCATATAACTTGCGTCAAGTTCGATTTTGAGCCGTTTTATTTCGTTTTTCATAGCCATTTTTTCTGCTTCTCGGGAGTTTATATCTCTTTCATAGTAGTGGGACATTTGATTTAAGTCGTTCTTGATGTCCTCCATTTCAGATTTTAACTGAATATTATGCTTCTCTGAAAGTAGCTGAGAATATCGGGTGATCAGTAAAATATTCAATAAGGAAAAGCCATGACTGTAGCGTAACTTTAACCACCTACAACTGTTAATAGACGTACTCAAGATATTTCATTGTTGTGTTTAAAGGAGTAAAAATGGTGGTGAATATCCTTCGTTTTCTCTCTCTTCTATATGACGAATTCATAATATGTACGAGAGAGAAAGAACTATGCTTAACGAAGGATAGAACATCTCAATTGGTTATTAGGTGAGATCGAAATGTAACTGAATTAGAGCAGGCTGTGCCAGCGTAACTGTAATGATGTGTCTAATGTTAATACCTACTTCCACGGCTTGCTCTGATTCAGTTACATTTCAATCTCAGGTTAGTATGTGCTTTAAGAAAGTCACTATTGAATTAACAGTTTGGAAGTGGTTAAAGTCACAACAATATGGCATGCTGACACAAAAATGACTCACCAATTTTTGGAACATATTTTCAAGATTTTTCTCCAAAACTAATATTTTTGAAATTTCATTATCCCCCACGAAATGTCGATTTTTTCGCAAATCCTCAATTTCCTTTTCTAATATACCACACTTTTTGATATAAGTGTCAATTTCCATATCTTTCACAGTTACTAATTCTTGACTGGTATCTAAAGCTTGTTTCATTTGTTCTATTTTTGTTTCATAATCTTTTGTTATATTCTTTATTTTAGAATCATTCTCGTGGATAATTTTATCCAATGTTTGAGCAAGTTTTGTTGCTTCTTCTACAAAAAAAATAAAGAAAAAACTTTAAACAATGTAAAAAATAGTAAAAAATATAATAAATATTGATGAGAGTCACATGACATAATGTTAAAATCAATAAAAAACGAGTATTACAACTTGTTTGTATGTTATTGGTGTTATTCCAACGAACTCGCTTGTTTTCTCTACTAAATATTTTTGCTACCAGTTTCAATTTCATTATTTTTCAAGAAATGATTATCATTACGAAATTATGAGCGAATTATGATTCACTATTTTAAATTTTTTTGTTTTTTGGCTTTCAGTAGTAAAATGTTTCTTATAGTTTCCTATTTAGTAGGAATTCAGTTCTCAAAATAATTACAAAAACTTTGTCGTATTCGTCTTAAATATTTTTTTTTAAATAGTTATTGGTATTTCTAAACTTAGTGAAAATGGAAGCCGATAATAATTTCTTTTTCATTTTTAAATTAAGATAGACTACAGCGACATTTGGATGCTGAAGGCTATATTTTGGAGCTGTATTTATAAGTTTGGAAGTCAAAATCTTGCTTTATCAACTCAATTTTTCTAATTTTAGAAGTCAGAGGCGAAATTTTACTAATTATGGTTTACGAGAATGTAATTTTACTAATTTGAGAAGTTGGAAGGCATCTATTTCTCTGTTTATTTTTAAATTAAGAAAGACTAGTGATATATTCCCACCAGTTCTAAATGGGTTTATTGGACTGATAATTCCAACTACGGATTTTTTAAAAATAATTGAATAATTCTCTATAAATTAATTTTTCATATTTTTTTTGAGTGGTGATATTTTTGTTTCGTGTTTTTTTTTTGTTAGCAAAAACTTAATTTGAAAAAAATTATTTGAAAATACGTTCGAGCCTTGTTTGTGAACACGGTTTAAGAAGGTTTTATCCGGTCCTTTAAGCAGTAAGTTTCTGACAGAATCTCAGTGGTACTTTATTATTGATTTGGACGTTTTTATTGCCTTTTTGTATTTTTTTATCTAATTTGTTTTTTTTTGTGTTATGTACATTTTGTTTGTACAGTATGTTTCAAAATTAATGTCACACTCGACCATTTTTTATAATTCCAAGCAGCTGAAAAACCTTTTTTAAAAACTAACCTTTAGTTTCCGCTTCCCTCAATAGTGCCGCATCCTTTTCATGCAAAGCCGCTTCAGCCACTTGAAGAGCTTCAGCGACTTTCGCTTTACATTCTTTGACTTTCGATTGCAATGCATCAATTTCTTCATTTTTCAGCCTTACATCTTTTTCTAACTTGTCTTTACCTCCGTTTGCTTCTCCAAGTCTATGTTGCAAAATCAAGACTTCATCTTCAAGATTTTTGATTATTTTAAACGTATTATCTTGACTTTGAAGACTTCCAATTATTTCTCGATCTTTACATTCGAGTTCTTTCGACTTTATATCAATCGTTTCTTCTAATTTCAGTTTAGTGCTAACGACAGTTTTTTGCAGTTCGTCTAATTTCGCCTCGTAGGAATTTTTTAACTAGAAAAATAACAAATTTTATTGGTGTTACAACTAGGGTTGCTAACCGTCTTTTCTTTCAAAGGATAGTCTTTTAATTTTAACTGTTCTTTCGTCTTTAACATGTACCTAAAGGACACATTTTGTTCTTTTATCTAGTTTTTTTTTACCAAAGGGAAACGACAAGCAAGCGTTAGAAAATTGACATACCTATTTGTGATTCGTTGATTTAAAAAATAAATTAATTGTTTAGACGTCATTTTTAGCCACCAAAGTAATTTTAAGTACGTACAAGTAAACATAAAATAACATAAAACATAATGACATAAACATAAACACAAATAAAAGTTCTATTCAGACTTGAGTTGTGAAACTTACGTAAATAATAAGGTATATTTTATTTCCCGATTTTTTCGAAGCCAACTGTATGTTGTACAAAGAAAAAAAACAAAGAAAATTTTTAAAAACGTTTAGATATTTTCAAAAGAACTGTAGATTATAGGTCTACAGAAAAAAAATAAAGAATCACAAAACCAATGATTGAAAGAGAAGAGAAGATGAAAAAATACAACTAAAACAAACGATAAAAGAAGATATAAGAAGTTGAAAACACAGGTCCTGGAGGTATAAAATTTTAGGCTATTTTTTTAATTTTGTCTTTGTCAAATATAGCAAAAAGTTATGTAAAGTTTCTAAAAAAATGTCGCTTTGGTCTCAATTAATTTTCTAAAAGTAATTATCACTTCTAAAATTGGTCTGACATAGTCCAAAATCAGTAAAATGTTGCTTTTGGTTTTCAATATTAGCAAATTATTCTAAAATTAGTAAAATTATGTAATTGTGTTTCAAAATTGGTAAAATAATTATTTTTGACTTTTAGTATTGGCCTAAACTGTTTCTTTTGGCTTCCAGTTTTTATAGTTTCTGTATTCTAAAATTAATAAAATGTTGCTTTCGTCTTTATTAAGTACTAAGCAATAATTATAAGACTCCTAAAATTAGTAAAGTTATGTCTCCCTATTCCAAAATTAGTAAAATGTTATTGTTTACTTTTACTGCTAATAAAATGTCTCGTTCATCTTTTAAAATTGCAAAACCAACATCGCTTTGGTCTAAATTAATTATTTTCTGTAGTTATCTTGTTTAAAATTAATAAAAATTAGTATTATTAGTATATATCAATAAATTAGTATTATAATATTAGTATAAAATGAGTAATTATCACTTATAAAAGTAATAAAATTATGTCTCTGTATTCGATAATTAGTAAAATGTTGTTTTTGGCTTCTAAAATTAGAAAAACGCTTTCTTCGCTTTTCAAAATTGCAAAAAACAATTTCGTTTTTGTTTTAATTAATTGATTCTAATTGTAATTAATTGTTTCAAAAGTACTAAAATGTTGCCTGTGTCTTTCAGTATTAGTAAACTATTTGTTTATGGTCTCAAAATTACAAAAACAATGTCTTTGAACAATTTAAAGAAAAAATATTACCTATTGCTTTTAAAATTAGTAAAATTTTGTCTTTGTATTTCTAAATTAGTAAAATGTTACCTACCGTTCTCAAAATTACAAAAACAATGTCGCTCTTATCTTAAGTATGTTTTAAGAGATAATTTATTACTTCTGAAATTAATAAAATCATGTCACTGATACTCTAAAATTAGTAATTAATTAGTTTCACTATTGGTAAATTATCTTTTTTGGTTTTTAGAATTATAAGTTTTCGTCATAATTAATTTTGAATTTTTTTTTCGAAATCCATATTATTTTTGTAATTTTGAGAACCGAAAGCGACATTTTACTAATTTTGCCGTCTGGAGACGTAATTTTAACAAAGGCGACTTTATTTTTCTAATTTTAATATCTCACAAACAATTATTTTAATATTTTAACACATTTTGGTGTTGGAGGCAATATTGAAAACATTTGGCTTTTAAAATAATTATCGTTTTTAAAATCGAAATTAGTAAAATTTTGTCTACAACTTCTGAAATAACAAAAACAACGTCGCTTTTGTCTCAATTAATATATAAGAAATAATTATTACTTTAAAATTTAGTAAAAATTTGTCTTCGCTTTTTTAAAATTTAGTAAAATGTTGTTTTTTGCTTAATTTAAAAAGTTTTAATAGATAATTATGGTTTTTAAAATTAGTAAAATGTTGCCTATAGCTACCAAAAATTCGAAAATAATGTTGTTTATGTCTTAATTAATTTTCAAGAAATAATAATAACGTTTGAAATTAGTAAAATTATATTTCTTTATTACAAAAATAGTAAAATCTTGTCTTTTTTGTTTTTCAAAATTAATAAAATATTGCTTTGCGTTCCGAAGTAACAAAACAATTCAGTTTTCGATTTAATTAATTTAAAAAACTAATTATTATTTAATCTACATTAATAAAATTACATCTACGTAGGTATTCTAAAACTAGAGAAATCTTGTTTTTTTTTTCTTTTCAAAAGTTAGTAAAATGTTGTCTCCACTTTTTAAAATGACAAAACCAATATCGCTTTCATCTTTATTATTTTTTTTAAGATAATTATGGTTTTTAAAATTAGTAGAATTTTGTTTTTGTATGTTTAAATTAGTAAAATATTATATACAGTTCTCAAAGTTACCAAAAAATGTCGCTTTTGTTTTAGTTAATGTTTAAAACTAATTATCACTTTTAAAATTAGTCTTACATAGTCCAAAATTAGTAAAATAATATAATAGGTATTTAGAAATGAATAATATTTGGAAAAAATATGTAGAAAAACGACTTCTAACGGGGAAAAAACAGTTAAGAACAGTAAAAAAACAAGAAAAATTCTAGATTAATAAAAGAATAATTCTTTGAGCCGGATACTGAGAAAAGTCTCGGTAGATACAGAGAAATTACAAGAAGTGTTACTAGATAAGTAAGATGGTAAAAAAAATGCAAACTCAATCCCCGCGACTCCCCCTTTCTAAAAAACAATCCTAGATACTCCTTTGACAATGCCTACGATATCGAAAAGTTGGCAACTCTAGTTATAACAGCGGCTGTAAAATTAAATTTCACGGCCTAAATATTTACCTGAACTAGGTGCGCTTTTGGGATGTATCCTTCTGTGTTCTCTTGATAAATCCTGAGTTCTGATTCGAGTTGTTCGACTGTGGAGGTGGCATTTTGCCAGAGTTTGACAACATTTTCTTTTTCTTCAGCTAAAGTTTCTAATTGTTTTTGTAAATTGTCAATAAGCTCGCACTCTTTGAACGTATGTTCAATTTCGTTTTTTTCCTCGAAAACGCGTTTTAATTCATTACTTAGAAGATTATTTTCTCTGAGGGCTTTCTTGAGGGAATTTTGTTCGTTCTGAAAGTAATTTATTTAGTTTGAAATTAGAGAAAAAGCAGGAAAATCGATTACTTGGACCGAATCCAAATCCTCTGTCACCTCCTTGAGTACGGCCTCATAATTTTCAATAAGAGACTGAAAATTTCTAAACGAAAATAAAGAAAATACCGGATAATATAACTTACTGAATTTCAAGATCCCCCGAGGTCATCATTATCACTCAAAATATGACATTTTCAAAAAAATAAATCAAATTTTGAAAAATTTTGCAACGACATCTGTTGAAGGTCGCCGAACTAACACCAGCCGAACTGCGCCGCCACTAATAATAACAGTGAAATGACAATTATTTACGTTTTTTGCAACAATTGTGCAATTATTTATAAATATTTAAAAGATTTCGGCTAAATGTGACCCTAAAATAAGTGCCGGTTTGTTTGTATTTACAGAATCCCACCACAAACATTTGTTATTACCGATCGATAACTTCTGGCGGGAAATTCAAATTTTCAAAATGAAGCAAGTACTTTTTCAGGAATTGCAACTGTTTTAAATATTTTTTTTAGTACTAAATTGTATATTGATATAAAACCTGAGCAATGGCCGATTATTTATCGCCCGGAGTATAATGTGCGCTTTTTGGGGTTGGAAATGCTGCACCCTTTTGACGCCGGCAAGTGGGGAAATGTGTTCAAATATTTGAAAAATTCGGGATTAATCAATGACGAAACGGTCTCAGTGCCAAATGAAGCAACTGCTGAGGATCTGCTCATAGTTCATACGAAAAAATACCTGAAAAGTCTGAAAGTAGGTTTTCTGCTTGGGGTCAACCATGGCCAACTGAGATTAAACGTCGTTTTAGGGCCTGTACATGTTTTACTAATTTTGGAAGGCAAGACGAGATTTTACAACTTCTAAAAGCCACCTGAAATTTTTGGCAAATTTTTGTCGCTTTTGTCTTAATTAATTTCGATGAAATAATTATTACTGATAAAATTAGTAAAAATTTATCTTTGGTTTATAAATTTAGTAAATGCCGTCTCTGCTTTACAAAATTACAAAAAACAATGTTGTTTTCAGCTTCATAATTCAAAAAATTTTAATAATTGTTGTTTATCAAATTGGTAAAATGTCGTCTTTGGCTTTCAAGATTTTGAAAATAATATTGCTTTTGTCTTAATTAATTTTCAAGCATTATTAATCACTTCAAAAATTAGTAAAATTATATTTCTTTATTATAAAATTAGTAAACTGAAGTCCTTTTGTTATATAAAATTAGTAAAATGTCGCTTCGTTTTCTAAGATTATAAAAACAATATCGTTTTGGTTTTAATTAATTTAACATTCTTAAGAAACAACTATTGTTTCTAAATTAGTAAAATTATGTCTCCATATTCCAAAACCAATAAAATGTCGGTTTTTTTTCAAATTTAGTGAAATGTTGTTTTTGCTTTTAAAAATGACAATATCAATATCGTCCTCGTCTTTATTTGTTATTTAAATATAGTTATGGCTTATAAAATTAGTAGAATTTTGTCTTTGTTTGTCAAAATTAATAAAATTTTATATACAGTTTCTAAAATTGCAAAAAATGTCGATTTTGTCTTAATTAGTTTTCTAAAAATAATTATCATTCCTAAAAATAATTTTAAAATAATTATTTTAAAATTAGTCTTACATGTTCCAAAATTAGTAAAATTATAGTACTGTGTTCCAAAATTGTTCAAAATCACAAAAACAATATTTTTTGTTTTAATTAATTTAATTTTTTGTAAGAAATAGTCATCTTTTTAAATTGATTTTGTTTTTGTATTATAAAACTAGTAAAATGTTGCATACAGCTATCAAAATTACAAAAACAATGTTTTTTCGTCTTAATTAAATACCGAGAAATAATTATACCACTTCCAAAATTAGTAAAATTATGTCTTCTTATTCCAAAATTAGTAAAATGTTGTTCTTTGTTTTCAGTACTAATAAAATATTTCTTTCGGCTTTTAAAATTGTAAAACTGTGGTCGTTCTTGTCTTAATGAATTAATTTTTTTTATTATTTTTTTACAAATTAGTAAAAAAAAAATTTTATTGCATTTTAAAATTTGTAAATTTTTTTTACTGTTTTTAAAATTGCAGAATAAATACAGCTTTCTTTTTAATTAATTTCTAAGAAGTAATTATTATCACTTCTAAAAGGTAATAAAATTATGTCTATGTACTCTGTATTCAAAAATTACTAAAATGGTGCCTTTGGCTTCTGAAATTAGAAAACATGCTGCATGGTTTTTTAAAATTGCAAAAACAATGTCTCTATTATCTTAATTAATTTCTAAGAAATAATTATAATTTTTATAATTATTAAATTAACTTTCTTGTATTTTAAAATTAGTAAAATGTTGCCTACGGCTTCTACAATCAGAAAAACAATGTTGCTTTTGTCTTAATTAATTTTAAAATTAGTAAAATTATATTCCTGTACATATTACAAAACTAATAAAATTTTGTTTTTTTGGTTTTTCAAAATTAGTAAAATGTTGCTTTCGTATTTTAAAATTACTAAAAAATATTGTTTTTGTTTTAATTAATTTTTAAGAAATCACTTAATAAAATCACATAAAATTAGTAAAATTATGGTTTTATGTTTCAGATGTAGTATAATGTTGTCTGTGACTTTCAGTATTAGTAAAATGTTTTTTCAGAATTCAAAATTACAAAAATCACACGTAATAAATTAATAAAAATTTTGATAATAAATGTTATTGCTTTTAAAATAAGGAAAATTGAGTCACTATATTTTTAAAATTAGTAAAATGTTATCTAAATTTCTTAAAATTACAAAAGCAATGTGGTTTTTGTCTTAAGTAAGTTTTAAAAAATAATTATATCACTTTTAAAATTAGTAAAATTATCTCACTGATACTCTAAAATTAGTAATTAATTAGTTTATTGGTAAATTATGTATATCTTTTTGTTTTTTGAACTACAAGAATAATATCGTTTTCGTTATGATTAGTTTTAATTTTTTAAAGAAATAATTAGTTAAATTAGCTTAAAAAAATTGGAAAAGAGCTTCTTTTTGTTTTTTTTTTAAATTTAAATATTATTATATCACGATTGGCAATCCGGCTTCTAAATTAGTCAAAATATCGCTCGCTATTGGAAGCGATATTTTACTAATTTTGGCTTACAAATATATTTATAATTTTACTAATTTTATAAGGGACAATTATTTCTCGGAAATCGACATTGTTTTTGTAATTCTGAGAACCGAAGGCGACGTTTTACTAATTTTTAAGTCTGGAGATGTAATTTTAGCAAAGACGACATTGTTTTTTTAATTTGAATATCTAATAAATAAATAAGGTGAGATCGAAATGTAACTGAATCTGAGCAGGCTGTGCCAGCGTAACTGTAATGATGTGTCTAATGTTAATACCCACTTCCACGGCTTGCTCTGATTACGTTACATTTCGATCTCAAGTTATTATATTATTTTAACAAATTTGGGAGCTAAAGACTGTTGGGCTGATTTCAAGTTGAGATAATACCGGTAGTATCTTCATTTCCATGGAAAAATAAACAAAATCGGAGCTGTGATTCGCCGTTGTCATGGAAAAGTATTAAAATTTGCGTTACTACCGGTAGTATTTCCACTTGAAATCAGCCCATGTATGTTTTATCTAGTTTTAAATTCATTTTGGGAGATGGAGGCGACATTTTACTAATTTTGGATTACAGGCACATAAAGGCCGCATTTTACAATTTTTGGAAGCCAATTCTGATATTTTACAATTTTTTTGAAGTTGGGGGTGATATTTAAGCTAATTTGGGAGCCGAAGATGTGATTTTTTTCTAATTTTGGAAACCGGACGCAACATTTTACTAATTTTTAAAATTGAAAAAGCCCAAGGTACTAAAACGAAATTGCTTTCGTAATTTTGCACACTAAAGGCAAAATGATAAAACAAATTATTTAAACCTGAGAGTGATGTTTAAAATCAGTTGGCCATGGGTCAAACAAAAAAAATCAATTTTTTTCAGTGCAGTTTTAATGTAGCTGTGATTGCGGAAGTCCTTCCGCTCTGTCTCGTGCCAAACTACTTAGTTCAGAAGGGTTTCTTGCGCCCCATGCGATTTCAGACTGGTGGTTCAGTTTTAGCTGGTAAACTAGCCTTGGAGCGCGGATGGGCAATAAATATCGGTGGTGGTTTCCACCATTGTTGTGGTAGTAAAGGTGGTGGGTTTTGCGTGTATGCTGATATAACATTATTGATCCATTTTGTGTTTAATCATCACCCTCGAAGTGTTCAAAATGTCATGATCGTGGATTTAGACGCCCATCAAGGTAATGGATATCAGCGGGATTTCCAGGATAATCCCAACGTCTACATCATAGACGTGTACAACAAAGGGATTTACCCGTTTGATAAGCGCGCCAAGGAGTATATTAACAAAAAAGTCGAATTGGGGCATTTTACAGAAGATGATGAGTATTTAGATAAAGTCGGGAAGAATTTAACTCAGGCTTTGAGGGAGTTCAGCCCTCAGTTGATCGTGTATAATGCTGGGACGGATATTCTCAAAGGAGACGCTTTGGGGTGCTTAGCAGTCTCTCCTCAGGTTAATAACATTATTTGTTTTTAGAGGGTGTACTAATATTTTATTTAGGGCATTATTGACCGAGACGAATTGGTGTTTAGGGCATCTCGCTCCAGAAATATCCCCATCGTGATGTTAACCAGCGGGGGCTATTTGAAAAAAACCGCTAAAATTATAGCCACTTCCATTAAGAATCTTCACGATGTTGGTCTAATCTCCGGCCCTCAACTCCGCTATTAACCAATAAATAAAACCACATTTTATTATCTTGTCGATTTATTAAACTGATCGTAAAACTCCGGCATTGGCGTGTTTTTATAAACGACTTTCTCCAAAAACTCCTTCCTCTGTTTTTGCTCAACTGCCAACTTTCGATTCTCCTCAGCTAAACTTTTCACCATTTCCCTAAAAAACACACTTTTCTTTCATCCTTTTAAATTTTAATCACGAACAGAGCCGGGCTTAGGCACAAGCAAAACAAGCAGTTGTTTGGGCCGCAAAATTGAAAAGGCGCCAATAACAAAAAAATTAAAATAACATTACAGAAAGTTATTATTGAAAAAACAAATTGTTGTTGTGTCAAATTTTAACAGCGTTAAGTACACTTGAGAAAAAATCAATAATTTGTTTTGTAAATCTACAGCACAGCTGCAGTTACCGAGCTGACGAAAAACTGTAATGAGTCATGCTAGAGGGGCAGATCTAAGCTTGTATAGAACTCGAGCATTTTACATGTAATCCACAACATTCTGAAGGACAAACAAAGTGAATTAGCTAGAATTATAAGCTAAGTTATGGCTTAAATTCAATTCTAACTTTTAGTTTATATCAAACTAAAAACTCTACTAGAAACAGCGCCACAATGAACAAAATATTTAAAATTGGGATACGACAACAGCGCAATAAACTCAGATAAACAAAGTCGCTTTTTGGTTATGTCTATTTCGCTGTCGCCACTAGTTAACATTACAGAGGCTATAACAAAAGAGAGACGACACACGGAGCCTAAGCTCCGCTCATTCCGCAGCGTGGGCTAACGTGAAATTTATCTGTTCTAAAATCATAAAGAAAATTAATAGGCTCTTTTGACTGCTATACAGTTTGTTAATCTTTGAGACACTAAAACTGAAATATCGAAGAAAATTCTTCGTTCTATATTTGGAAATAAAAATTAAACTAACTGTTTAAAAATTATAAAAAAAAATGTGAATAATGCCAATAATGTCTTTCAGTTGTTTAAATTTTATCTGCCTCCGGGTAGTAAATTTAGAGAAAATAAAGTTTGAAAGTGGAAAATCATAAAATGTATTTGGAATTTTTATTTTATTAATTAATATTAAGATTAATTTCTTACGTAAATCTATTCAAAAAGTAAATATTCAAAAGTCACAATGAAGCACACAGAAACAAACGCAAGTTTTTTGCCCACGAATGACGAATGGTGATTGATTGGTGACAGTGCCAACCAATGAAAAGTGATACACTCGTGTGTCGCCTCTGTCTTATTATAGTCTCTTGGGCTGATTTCAAGTTGAGATAATACCGGTAATAGCGAAAATTTTAATACTTTTCCATGACAACAGCAAATCACAGCTTTGAATTTGTTTATTTTTTTATGGAAACGAACATACCGGTATTATCCCAACTTGAAATCAGCCCATTAGTAGCTAACATAACTTTGTCTTCCAGAGTTTATCCTCCAGGATTACACTTATAGATCTCGAGTTGAAGTGGTTTATACCACAAGGTCCTGTTGTGTTAAAGATAATAAAAGATATTTTTACTATTATCAGTTTTTAAAAATTGTTTAAACATTACTTTGAATACTGAATAAGTAAGTGTGGAATTATATTTTTTATATCAAAGGCTAAAAACATTTATGGCATATAGAAGGCTGTAAAATGCTTTTTATCAATGTAAATTACATGGAAGGAAACAGAGTCATTACATTTTAGAGTATAACGATTTTTTTTTGATCATATTGTGACGAATGTTTCTTAAAGAGAGTTTCGAGTAAATAGTTTGAGTCAATACCACAAGGAACACGCCCCATGAGTCATACTATAGCGTGAAATTTCGCGAAACTATCTTTTATTAGTCACTCTCATTGTGAGGAATGCTGTCATCGCTTCGCCCGTTTAGGAAAATCCTTTCTAGTTATATTAGGTGTTCACTAAAATAAGTTGTCAAGAGAGCTATAAGAGTTTGAATAAAAAAATATATATAACTAAACTATTTTGATTATTTTTGAGTGCGTGTTTACAAGATTTTTAGTCATTTTCAGTGCGAATAGTTTTGTTGTTTTAATTTCCAGTTTCATTTTGTTTCTTTTTTTTTGTGTTCAGTTTTTGTTCGTTTTTTACATAACCTGACAATTCTAATAACTATTACTGGCAGTGCGGCAGCCGAATTTAACTAAGTCATACTTCAAAATGTTTTTGTTTTGTCATGGCACACTTTTTTAGTGAACACTTTTTATAAGCGCATGGGGACAATTACCAGTGTGGGGATTGAAGAGTGAGCGATTTATGAAAGCGACGTTATTTTAATTGGCAATCGTAGTTATTACTGTGTGAATATCGAGTTATTTAATTAGGAAATTATACAGGTTTTTTTATTTTATCATGACTAGTTGTAGGTTTCTTTTAAATCAACAGTTGTAATATTACAACATAAATAATGACTAATTTTGTAACGTAAAATAAGCTAATTTCCAAAAAAAAAACATTATAAAAATACTAAATTGTGTTCAAATAAATAATAATAATTTAATTATATTGAATGGGTTGGTTAAAAAGAAAAAAATTGCAAAATTTTAAAAAATTGATAATACGATGTATTTCAAAAACAAAAGATGGCAGTCTAAAACTGTCTACATTGTTAAAATTGTATAAAAAAGGAGCACCATTCTCGTGCTTTTCTTTTTGGAAATGGTTGGCATAAAAAATTCACCTTTTACATAAAATTTTTTGCTTGTACCTGAATTAAGACTAAAACCGGCCCTGTTACAAACCTCTGTCTTCTCGCCTCTTCCTTATCCATTAATGATATTGTCCGTTGTGTTCCGTTAATGTAATCCTCGTATTCTCGATCCATTCTTTTTTCCAGCTCTTTTTTCTTCTAATCAATCAGAAAAAAAAACTTAAATCAATTTAAGACAATTATCTGATCAAACCTTCGCTTCCTCGATTTGTGCCAATTGGTATTCCCTTACTTGCTTCTTCTCCTCATCGGTCATTCCTTTGTATAAGAAACCTATTTTTCGATTCGGTCCTAAATTACTTTGACACACGTCTGGATTCTCCGTCAGCATATCGCTTGTCATAAAATTGTACATTTCAGCTAGAGAATCTTCGTGGTCTTGTTTAAGACGCTTCATTTCGTTCATTTTACGTTCATCCGCCTAATACAAATTGTAAAATTTACAAAAAATAATTTTTTCTTTTAAATTATTCTACCAAAGCTCTGTTGAACCTAAGACATGCCTCTTCCAGTCGTTTTCGGCATTCTTTTTCCATTTGATCTAACTGAAGTGCTCTTTCATCTCTCGCCTTCATCGCCTCTCTATATGCCTCTTCGGCCGCTTTCCGCTCCTTATCAGCCGCTTCTTTCTCCTTCATCTGTTGGTCTAGCCATGCTTTTAACTGCTCACGTTGCGTTTTTGCTCTATCAGCACAAGTCAAATCCTCACCCACAAACCTAGCGATTTTTGAAGAATTATTTTAACTAGATTTCTAATTTCATTTAAATATTTAATAAAATTTAAATACCGAGTTTCAACGGAGCTGCCAGTTAAAGTATCCAATTAAAATTCTGGATTTGTATTGCTTAGAACTGTCTAAACTAGTTAAAAATTTTAACTAGATCAATACTTTTACTCGATTTTTTAAAACATTTGGCAAATTAGAAACATTCTGGACGAATTATACTAATTAGTTTCTAAACGTTAACATAGTTTATAAACATTTTTATTATCCAGTTTAAATTTAACTAGTATTTTTACTTAAAATGTAACTAGAATTTTTAGATTTAGGTGATTTAAATTAGTAAGCCGTTTGAGTTTTTAAGAATTACGACTAGTTTTTTTAGTTAATTAATGATATTAATAAACTAGTTGAAATTTTAACTAGAATTTGTTTTATGTCACAAATAAAAAATAGTTAAAATGAGAAAATGTTGCATATTCTAATATTTCTAGTTAACCTTAACTAGATTTCGAAATGTAAATTGACAAACTGGCAAATAGACAAGTTGTTAAAATTATGGAAAATAACGTAACTATTTCTAGTTAATGTTACCAGGTTTTTAGTGTTCTTTTTCAGTTAATAAAGATTTTAAAGGTTTTAACTGAAAATCTATTTCAAGTATAGAATTAAAATTCTGGCTGCATTAGTATCTTAACTCGTGTTTTTTTTAAAACTAGACAACTAGTTGTTCTCCCCTAGTTAAGTCGGTTGATTTCGGTTTGTAAATTGACAAACTGGCAAATAGGAAAGTTGTTAAAATTATGGAAAGTAACGTAACAATTGCAGTTAATGTTAACAGGTTTCCAATGTGTTATTTTTTAGTTAATAAAGATTTAAAGGTTTTAACAAAAAATCTAGAGTAAGTGTAGAATTAAAATCCTGGCTGAATTAGTATCTTGTCAACTCTATTTCTTAAAACAACTCAAAAACTAACTGTTAACGAACTAGACAACTAGTTGTTCTCTCCTAGTTAACTTGGTTGAATCTTTTAATTTCTTTCAATTCGAATAAATTTATGAAAATGAGACGTATTCAAATAAGTTAGTACAATGTATTTAAAGCTTCTAGTTAATGTTAACTGAAGTTTTTAGATTTTTTAACTGTTTTAATTAAAATTTTGATTGCGAAAGATATTGCATAATATAATAAGCTTAGTTTAACCTGATTTTGTTCTAACGGAAAAACTAGTTAAATTTATCGAGCTATTATATTATTATCTAGTTAAAATTTTTATAGTATTAATTTTTAGTTAAAAATAATTAGTATTCTAAACTAAAACGCAAGAATAACTGGACTTAGCTTTTTGAATTATCTACAATAATAATTAATAGTTAAAACTAAGGATTGCTAGTATTTATAGTTAAGATTAACCTCAGTGAAATAGTAGTCGGTTTTAATTTAGTTCTTAGAACTTTTACAAAAGATTTATAGCTATTTATGAAAATTAATAATTTCTTAATTACTTTAACTAGATTTCTTTAAAATAAGTAGAAAACTGGTTAAATTTTATAGACTAACATTTAGTTTTTGTCAGCTAGCTAAGTTAGTTTAGTTTTAAGTTATCTGACTATTAATTTTTAGTTAAAAACTATCTACAATTTCTAGTTAAAAAGTAAGTAGTATTTACACTTTCTTAGTTAAAACGCAAAATAACTGGATAGCGTTTTTGTATTAACTAGAAAATAAATATTTGTTTATCGGTTATTAAATAATTTTTTGTACTAGTTGTAATTTTAACTATTACTGTAATTTGTGAAGATTTTCTAGTACAAGTTAAAACGTAGTTAAAATCAAGGCAGAAGTTGTAATTAATATTAATTTTATTTTGGTGCACTAGTCCTGTTAATTGGTTTTTTGAGATGTTTTAACTGAGAATTTAATAATTTTTTTTAGTTAAAGAATTTCATTATAAGTCTAGTTACGTGGTTATATCTAAATTTAACTATTTTTAACTTGAAATAAGAGCTAGATTTGAACTTCTACTAGATTTTATTAAAACATTGGAAAACTAGTTAATTTTAATAAACTTTCTGATTGTATGCTTAAATTAGCTGCGTTTTCGGTATATTAGCTGTTAAAACTCAGTTATAATCTACTATTTCTAGCTAAAATAAACAAGATTTTTACTTTTTAAATGTAAACAACAAAAATAATAATTTTTATTTAACTAGAAACTAAAAGTCTAGCTTGTATTTTATGATGCTGTTTTTTAGTTATTTCATTAGACTAACTAGTTATTTAAACTAGTTCAAGAGCTAGTTTACAACAAGTATATTAAATATTTAATTACAGTAAACTTTTAATTCACAATTAACTTGGCTTTTCTGACATTTGATTGGTTAAAATAACACTTAATTGCGAATTAACAATAAATTGCAATTTAAGTCTGCAAAGTGGCTTTAAATGTTTTAACTAGAATTTGTAAGGTTTTTTTAACCTACATAGGAAAGTAGGTTAGTATTTTTAGTTAATGTTAATTGGATTTCAGGTTAATACAACTCTGCTCTATAGTGAGTGAATTTCTAAATGTTTTTGCTTAAAATCTAGCTAAGTAACTAACTGAAATTAGATTACGTAAATTATTTTTTAACTTAGTTAATAACCAAAAAACTACAATTAGATTTTTTGAAATAATTAATAAAACTATTGATACAAATACTAGTTAAAATCTGCAAACTATACTGTGGGTGTTTTCTGCTAATTAACTCAGTAGAATCTAAATTAACTATTATTTTAATACTCAGTTAAAATATAACAAATATTTTTACTTTTCATTTTTAAACGAAACAAGAATCTTAAACTAAACGATATTTTAACTAAAATTTGAAAGATTTTTTTTAAGTATTTCTAGTTAATTGTTAACTGGGTTTGGTGTTAATGTCTTAATTGAAAACCTAGTTAAAGAATTTAATTAATGATTTTACTGCGCAAGTTTGTTTAGTTAACTTAGTTCCTTTAACAACTTTAAACTGATTAAAACAAGGATACCTCATTGTCTTAAAACCATTTAAAAACTAGTTAGATTTTGATTGTTTTGACTAGTTAAATTTTCTAGTTAACGTTAAACAAGCTGTAAAGGCAAAACTAAGTGGATAACTTTTGTATTAACTAGAAATTAAATGTGTTGTTTACTTATTTTTGTTTTAGTAGTTTGTAGTTAATGTAACTAGTTGGATAAAATTTTGGTATACTTTTGTGCCGAGGCAGGCCCGTATTTGAGATTATCATCGTCAACTCTCGCCGGTGTTGCCTTTTTCCTTTGCTGTGGGTCGTTCAAATCAAACTCTCGTCGATCCTCTGGCTTCTGGCAGCACATCCGGAAGTAATTTATCTCTTGTTCGAGTTTCATACGTTCCTGGGGGTAATTCCGTTATCTAAAAACCCGTTATCAGTTTGTGTGTTTTCTACCTGTTTCTCTTTCTTTTCAAGTGCTAGGGCCATTTCATCGTTTTTCTTCCTTTGCTCATCGAATATCCGGTCGATGCGGGCTTGTTCGGCCTCTCGTTCTTTTTTCTCTTCGATTTGTCTTTGTAAAGTTCCATAATCTATCTAAGTTTCGTTTAGGTGATTAAATTAAGGGTCTGAAAGACGAGATTTTTTCGGTCTTACTCCGTACAGCCGTTGACGAGGGTTGAAAATGCGCTGTTTGCGGGCCTCTTCAAACGCCCGCTTCCGGTCGATGAGGGCTGCCTCACGACGGTCCTTCTCGGTGGTTAACTGGAAGTTTAACATTTTTTGAGGGTGAAAGTGAAAATTTTTGGCTGATTTTTAACGATGTTTGTAAATAAACCGCTGCTATGGGGATTTGTAGCGAGGGTGAGGGCATAGCAACGAGGGGAAATTTCAAACAAATGAAACAAGTTAACTTAATTAATTTTTTCGTAATCATTTAGAAAAAAAAATATTAATACACAATTTTTTCTGAAAAAGACTGTAAATGCGTACAATTGTTAAATAAAAAAAATAAAGTTTTAAAAGTGATTACAAGATGCAGGAAAGATGAGACAAAGTGAAATTATCAAATTAATTTAAAATTTTAATGTGAAATACCACCGTTCTGTCTCAAACTAAGCTAAAATGTTAAAATACTGTCTAAAATTATTTGAAATATAGGCAACTTAATACAGTATGTTTCCGAATTAACCGAAAAGGGGATAAAATTTCTTAAATTTGATTTCTCAGAAAATTTCACTTTGTTGATTTGACCTGCTTGTTTTAAAACCCTCGAAACACACAAATTATTTTTTATTTCAAACGATTCAAATTGGGCTTAAGTTTTATTTAATAAATTTTAAATATCTTAAGATTAAGAGTTATCAATTTTTAAAAACATATTATATAAATTATTTGAGTGAAGTAAAGTGACATATTACTTCACTAGTGAAGTAATATAATAAAAATCCACTCTTGAAAATAATTCCTTTTAATTTCAAACTCAATCTTAATTACATGCTTTTATTAGTATAAATATTAATAACACAATTTTCACACCTATTTATAGTAGGACAAGCCATTTCTGATACATTTTTTTCGGTAACAGCTGTAGATGCAGTAGATCTAACTGTTATAGTATTTTTGTTACCCAGAATTTTTGAAGCAATCTGTTTTTTATTTTCTTCTGGCGTGTCTATATACCCCTCCGCCACTGTATTTGAGTGTTAGCCCCCATGACGCTTTACTGTTAAAAGATTAGCTCCCGAATTAGCGCTTATAACAATGTCCCGTAAATCCTGCTGGATTAGGTAACTGAAGAAAAGCAGCAATACTGGGAAAAACAGCAAATGTACTGATACGAACAGATAACTTTATACACCTCTGGGTTCTGTATCCTAAAAAAACCGTTTACTACTGGCGTTATCAAGACGAAGTGCAGCATATTTTTAAATTAACTCTAATATGTTGACTCGATCAATTTCGCTTGACGTAATAAAAAAATTTCTGAATATTTTTGCTTTAATGTTTAGTATTAGAACATAGAAGCATTGTCCCTTAGATCCTACAAGCTTCACCAACTCCAATAATTAAAGCAACCTTGAAATTAACATTACTTAGTAAGAATAAATTTATCATTATTTGCTTCTTGTAAAAATTTGCTAAGATCTTGTTTAGTAAAAATTTGCGATTTCTTAGCACGATATCCTTCAGATTTTTTTTCAGAAAGGCGATTAAAATGCACGTATTTACTGATGTCAACATTATTGTTTATTTTCATTATTGTTCTAATCATAGAATGAAAAGCCCAGAAACACGATGATTTATAATGTTTTGATAAATGATCAATATACGCAAGTGGAACCTTCTCATGCGTAATATTTTTAACATTTTTCTTGACGCACCATGAACTGAACCGTTGAAAAGCCATCTCGTGCTTTTCTTTGGACTTCTTTGGCACCAAGTAAGAAGCAGCATTTATCGCCGCTTCTTCGATATCAGAGAGGAAACTTTCTGAGTCATTCATGTTTACATTTTTTTTTATTTTTATCACAAAGCACAATTTTTACTGATTATCTCAAAATGGCGAGCTTTGTTTGAAAAATTGTAACTGGTTGCCATAGTGCTTATTGAACATATCCATAAGTCACCTTACTTTTGATTTAAAAAAATAATAGTTATAGGCAGTATTAAATTTTCGATTTTCTTAATTTTTTGTAGTCATAGATAAAGTTTTGTATATCATACGTGGGCTAGAGCAAGATACGTTACAGATACTTGGGCTAACGCTTTCGTTATCTGCAATCTACACACTCGTTGTGTAATGATGCTTCTATCTCCTTAATAATATAAATAACTTTAACAAATTCTTAAATTCTCATAAAGCTAAACTATTAATTTTCTATTCAAATAATGCTCCTTTTTTTCTGCACAAAATTTAATCCATTGAAACTTTATTTCTAAGATTGATAAAGACTGGACTGTGTTTTGTATCCTATTTTTCAATTGCTCTTCATAATTATCTAGTGGCTCACTGTACACAATTTGTTTTAAACGACCTCACAGATAAAAGTCTATTATTGTGAGATTAGGACTTTTCGGTGGCCATAAAATGCTACCCTTTTTTTCTACCCAGTTATCATAGAACTCTGTATTAAGCCACTGGCGAAAAATGCTGGCATAATGAGCAGGGCACTCATCGTGCTGGAAAAATGTTTTTATTCGGTAGTTTAACGACAATTCATCCAGTTTATCCGCTAAAAAATTTTGTAACATTTCGAAATATAAATTACGGTTTAAATTTTGAAGAAAAAAATATGTACCAATAATGCCACAGCACAAAATCGCACACCACATATTAACTTTTTTTTTTAAATATTATCTGTGACAAGAAATCATGAAGTTTGGATTAGTTTCGCTCCAGTATCGGCAATGTTGAGATGAAACGACTGGGTTAGTTGAAAACGTTGATTCATCAGAGAACATAATTTGATTATGAAAATTTGAATTTTTCAAAACTTTGTAGGCTATTTCCAAACAAAAATCTAGACGTATGGCTTCATCATCATTTTCTAAAGTTTGCTTAAATTGCGATTTATATTGTAAAATTTTGTTCTCCATAAAGATTTTTTGTAAATCAGATTAACCTATATATACCAGTTTGTATTGCTGTCTTTCTTAAAGACGACCTTGGAGCTTTTCTTGCGGAATAAACAGCAAGAACTAAAGCAGCATCGTCTTTATTGAACAACTTCTTTGACTTCTTAATGTTTAAAACCGAGCCTGTTTTAAGGAATTTGGTCACCAAGTGGTACTTAAAATGGTAACTTTCGAGTATTTTTGGTTGAATTTTTTGATAACAACTCAGTAGCATTTTTTCTCAGTTTTGTAACATTGAATAAGATACATTTTTTGTTGTAAACATTATAGCAGAAATACTGTTTAAATTAGCGAAGATTTAATTTGCAGTTCTACTACTTATTAGATTCGTCATCTAATGTCAATGGTATTTTTGAGTCAAATCCGCCTACTAGAGTTACTTCCAAAAACGACAAAAAATCCAAATTTTGAAGAATAGCTATATTATCTCGAAAACTGTTCGAGTTAAATAAAAAATAATTTGTGTTTTGGGAGTTTGAAAACAAACAGGGCAAATCAACATAAGTAAAATTTTCTGAGAAATCAAAAATAATAAATTTTGTTTTTTTCAAAGTCGATCCAGGAACATACTGTATATACTTATCAGTTGTCTGTGACAGTGACCAAGAAATAACACTTTGTATAATTGTTTATTTTTTTTAATTTGCTAAGTTTTTTGTAATTAACTTGTTTGTTAATTCACGATTAATAATCTCAACTGTATTAAGCGGACTCGCTTCGTTCATGCGTTAAAACGTCCCCATTATTAATCACCTTCACTAACTAACTTTTTAGTTAAATAACTACTTTTGATATCTGATATTGTTTTAACGTAAAAGAGTAGATTAATAAAGTGGATTGTGGTATTTGAGATTAAAAACTTTTCAAGAGCAAGAAATGAATGATCTGGGAGAAACGAGTACACGAACTAGAACTATTAACTTTCTAAGTTGAGAGGATTATAAATGAGGAACGAAATAGATTACTTACGGAGCTCTGTAATACAATTCAATTAGAATTACAAATGTCTAAATCTATTTTTTTTTAACTTTGTGCGGTACTAATTTTAAAGAAAATTAAATTGGATACAAAGGGGAAAAAGGATTTAAACT
Organism: Tribolium confusum; assembly: GCA_029207805.1. NCBI lineage: Eukaryota > Metazoa > Arthropoda > Insecta > Coleoptera > Tenebrionidae > Tribolium > Tribolium confusum. Next base: position 18,682,220 of record JALGAY010000005.1, read on the forward strand.
AACAGGAGCTTTCAATTTGAAGTCGACAAAATTTTAAATTAAATGTAGACTAAAATACACAAAGATTTTACATGAAATCTTCACTTAATTAAAAAATTTAATTTTTTAAGAGTACACTGCAAACTCACATTTATAAAACGAGATGTCTTAAATTAAAATCAAGAGATTATTTTTTATACAGTTTCTTGAAGTTAATTGTAGTTTTTATAGTTAGTTACATTTACCTGTGCTAATATATACGGTATACAGAACGAAAATAATTTTTAATAATTGAGTGATGTAAAATAGTTGACTCACAAGATTTGTATTAATCTTTTTGGATGACGATTTGTATTAACAAAGCTATAAATTGCTAGGAAACTTTTTTTAACTATTAAATAATAGTGTAGGTTGCGTGTAAGTAATTAGCTGATTAAGCGATTGTTCGTAAAATAAAAAAATATTTTTCAGAGTTATTAAGTAAAAAAACTACTGCTTCTGAATAATATTTAAAGTACAGTTTATAAATGTTAGATTTTAGGTTTTAAACACTGTTCTTTGTAAATTTATTGAAACATTTTTTAAGATTGTGGAGGTCTTTAAATGAATTACATAGAAGAGCATGAAATAGATGGTAAATATAATTTAGAAACTTATATGTTTCAGGTATTCTAAATTACAGACAGAATAATGTGTAAAAAGCAATTTTGACTTTGTTTTACCACCAATCAGTTTAGGATCACTTAATATACGGGTAGCGCCAATGGAATTCACTAGACGTGGGTTCAAATTAAAAGAGGCAGCTATATACACGCATGAGTAAAACAAAGGTAGAAATGGTTTTAAATTGGTTTTAAATTGGGTTTTAAATGCATTTTTAGGGATTTTGGGTATATTATGTTGCCTACATTGGTAATTAGTTTTGCACAGTTTGGGTTCAAATTAAAAGAGAGGCCCGAGACAGAGATAGAGAGTTGGCGCTATCCTTATTATATTAAGTGACCCTAAATCAGTTGACATTTGCACGCAACCTATTGTCGTCAAGGTTACTAATTTAAACAATATTATAGAAATCTGTAAATGATAATATGTGTTCGTAATACGAGATGGCGTTTTTCGGTTAGAAATTTGCAAAAAAGCAGTAATATGGTGTCTTCAGAAATGATCTTAAACCACGTGACCAATTTGCTTTAAAAATCTCACTATGCAATTAGGGTTGCCAACCTTCTTTTGTTTTAAAAGATTTGTACAAAATTTTTTGAACGACTCGGTTTATGTTTTTAGTGTAATTTTTTTCTTAAATGTCAGTTTACTATTTTTTTAATGTAATAAATAAAGTACAAAAAAATATTTGAGATATTGAGATATTTTTTATAGATAAAGCCGACATTAAATTTCATAAAAATATTGCCAATTAACAAACGTAAGACGTGTTTTATTGGTAGAATAGTTGTCCTCAATAACGCACGTGTTACTTTTGAATGCTGTCTTAGAAACGTCTAAGGTCGTATCTAGAAAGAGAAGCTGTGGAGACTAAAGCTCTAGATCTTAACTTGTAAAAAAAAACGAAGCAAAATTTTAGAAAAACAAAAAAAATTAGAAAACAGATTAATGAAAACAGATTCTACAATTTGATAAAAAAGCGACTTAAAGAGAAAGAAAAACAAAAACTACAGCTAACAGAAAAAGAAGAACAAAAGAAAAATCTCATAAGAACGAAAGAAGATTAAAGAAAAACGGGAATTATGTCGTTTTGAAGATGTTGCAAAAATAAAAAACAAAATTTAAAGAAAGCTAAAGAACGACGATTTATAAGAAAGAAAAAGGACAATAGTGAAACAATCAAAAAAGACACAAAGAATTACGACTAGTAAAAAAGACTGTTGAAGAAGTTTAGAATTAAAAAAGTTTTTAGAAGAAAAAAAGTCATATTCTTGGAAAAACAAGAAGAAAGACTAATAAAAAAAAAAATCTAAGGAGAATACAAGTAGTGGAGAAAAATAGTAGTAGATACTAAAAGAAAAAGATTTTACAGAAATTAAAAAGGCGACATAAAGACTAAAGAAAACAAGGAAAGGTAACACACTCAATTTTTTATTTATATGCCGTTTTCTGCTTCTTTTCAACACATTGTTGTATATGTTGCTATGGTAATATAGATTATGTGTTGAAAAGAAACAGACAACTGTATATAAATAAAATATGACTTATAACGGGCTATCCAATTCGAGCTTGATAAAGTAAACTTAAAAAAAAACACAAAATATTTGGAATGTAATGTAATTTTTATTTCATTTTAAAGATCAATCCTTGCCATTTTTAGTTAAACAAGATATCATTCAAATGTCCTCCACGGGGCTTCTTACAGGCCTTGATCTTTTTGAGGTAATTTTTAATGACTTTCCGGCATATTTCGGGCGGTATCTTGGCCATTACATTACGAATATTAGTTTTTAATTCGTCAAGAGTTTGGGGATTGTTTGCGTAAACACGATCTTTCGCGTAGCCCCACAAGAAAATCCAAAGGCGTCAAATCGCAGGATCTTGGAGGCCAATTGACATCAGCCAATCGCGAAATCACACGTCCAAGAAATTTCTCTTGCAAATGAGCTCGATTTGCTTGTGTTACGTGACTGGTTGCTCCATCCTGCTGGAACCACATATCGTCAAGATCATAATTTTTGATTTTCGTAAAAAATTAATCGGTTAACATGCGGCTCGACGAGGAATTGACAAATTTGGATCTTTTTCCACATTTTCAGCTACAGAAGCGATATTTTCACCATTGCGAATGATTCGATGATGCATAGGCCTTACAATATCAATAACAGATTTTTACTTTATCAATCTCGAAATGGATAGCCTTATATACAAGTGAAAAGAGATATTTTAGAAAAATTTAAAATACATTGTTAAGAGGAAGGATTCTAGAAGAACTAAAAACGACAAATCACTAAAAAAGATAGCTCCAAGAAAAAGTTGAAAATTGGTAGGTTCTGGAGGAACAAATAATAATTCTAAGCGAATTTAAAAAACAATATTTTGAAGAAATATGAAAACAAGATAATTTATTACTAAAAGGTACTAAAAAAAAAGTTAAGACTTGTAAAAAACAAAAAAAACAAAGAGAAGATTATTTTCAGGTTTTTAATAGGATCTTGAAGCTAAATAACAGTTTTTGTTTTCAAATTATATTGTATTAAAAAATTAAATGTAAAGAATATTCCAGAGACGTACTTAAATGAAGCAAAACAGCCGTAAAAGCTATAGGAACATTGTAAAAAAGCAATCCTGAATACCTTCTTTAAAACGCTTTTTATTTTGATATCTAAAAGTTGGTAACACGACATATAAACGCAAATATTGAACGGTTTTAATGTTATAAACAATTATGATTATAAATATATAAAAAACTGATTAGATTATTGATACAGGTACAGCTGAAAATCGAGAGACTAAGAGTTTTACGTTGTGTTTGACAAAATGGCGGTAAAGTTTGTTGAAATGTGTTTGCATGAAGATCTAAGAGAAAAGAGTATAATAAAACTACGATATGGAAGAAAACATTTATTTAGTTTTTTTTTTGCAATAGATAAATAGCTCATGAAATGTAAAATAAATAAAATAAAAAATCAATGATTAATACTACAAACAAAGCAAAACGTACATTATAATTAAAAAAGAGATTAATAATACAGTACTATCGATATTTGACAGAAACATATAACAAAGGTGTTCCAATCTAACAACAACGTCGAGAAACTGTATACCGGTTTCGGGGTTTTTGCTCCTCATCAGTACAGTGTATCCCGGAGCGTTGTGCTCGATTGGAACAGGTGGGAGAACTCGCTTATATCAAGCGAAGTCCGGCTAGTAGTCGTACAGACAGACACAGTGTACCATCTAAGAAACATATAAGCTTCGCCCAATGGAAGAATCCATAACTGAACTAACTTTCTTTGTCGAATAAATTTAATGTTTTTACAGTAATTTAGCTTTAGTTTTAAATTAGTTATCTGATATACACATTACGTTTTAAAATAAACACAGTAAAATTAAATATAATTTTTAATATTGAGCTGAAAGAGCTATTATTTTTTTGACCTTTATAAGCGGAACTTGCAGACTTTAACTGCTGACTTGTCGCTTGCTATCCGGTAGGTTGCCAGTTTCGTAGTTTGTCTGCACTTTTTCAAATTTTAAATATTTTGCGTTACCTACTTTTGAAATTATTATTCTAGTTTAAATATTCATCCATTTCAATTATGCAAGTTTAAGAATATTTAATTGTCATGTTGGAGACAATTTCTTATTACATTATTTAAATTAGCATAATAAGTTTTTGGAAACAGTTAATTTATGCTAAAACTTTGTTCGACTTGTCAAGAATCTTAAAAGTGGAAATTCTACCAGTAATTATAATTTCAAAAACATTTAATTTCTAAATGAACAAACCTCTTTAATAGAGCTATACTTACCGTGATTTTTTGCCTCAAATTACTGAAATAAATTCCAGAGCGGTGGGCTTAATTTGGCTCCAATTTTGTATTTTTTAATATAAAATCCATAACGTCACGTTCTGGCCATTAGTGGTAACTAAAACTTTAAATGTGCTTGCATCACGAAGATCCGGCTTTGAAAACGCTTTTAGTTTGCTGTCTGTCGTGTTCCATTTTTGGGTAAAATTTAAATAAAACTGCACACCTTCATTTTTAATGATTTATTCAAACGCAACACAATCGTTAACTTAGAACGAATTAGAAGTAAACAAATAACTTTTACGTCTAATATACATTAACATCAGAAGAGTGAATAAAACTTGAAGGAAACAGTATTTGAAAATCAATCAACTACAATCTTACAAAGTCCTATCTCCGAAGTTTAGAACAAACGCTTTATACTTTCAGGTAAATAGAAATGGTTTTCTTTATACACACAGTCCCAGGTACGAGTTGAAAGTTTTGAACACAGTAGAAATCCATTAAAATATTTATTATAGTACAGCAAATAAAAACAAAAATAAAAAAAAATTGAAAATTGTTTTAATCAGATTTTTTCGCATAGAAAGGTAGAGAAAGATAAAAAGAAAAATTGTTAGATTGTTAATATGCAAAATCTGGTGTTATGCATATCTAGAAATTTTAGTTAATATGCATTATAACTAATACCTCTGTGTATTTACATAAAAACTCTAAAAATTTTAGCTAATATACATAGCTTTACAATTATAATTATTATGTAAATTACTACCATTTAAGCAAAATACTTGGATTTTAGTTAATATACGTTTGAAGCAAAAAGGCGTTTTATGGCGTCAGCCCAAGAATAAGTTTAAAGTGGAGCATTTTTGTTGTAGTGTTTGATAGGTTAGCCTTCCTGTGTTAAAATATAGACAAAATAAAAATATTTGAGAAGTGTTTAGAGCTTATTACGTTACTATAAAATATATATTAACTATATTATAGTACTGAATTTTGCACATTAGTGGTAACGCACTTAATCTCTGGGCTTAATGCAAAATGCCTAGAAATTTAAGCATGCATACTATTAAAATCTCTGGGTATATTATACATAAAACCGCATTTCGCATATTAACGGTTACATGTACAGGGTGTTTTTTAAATAAATTTTAAGCACTGCGCATTTATAAAGACGCTGTAATATATATTTAAAAAATGATAAACAATACGAACTTGTTTCATAAAAAAAATGTCGGAAAATGTTAACTGCAAGATTAGTTTTTTACAAAACCTACAAAATTAATTTAGACAGGTATCAATAGATCTGAACAACTTTACATAATTTTAAATTTTTTAATCGTAAATATGGTAGTTTGGTGAAGTCAAATTCTGAGGCAGTTTTCTTTTTGAGCTGCAACCACTTCAGGAACCCTCTGTATTGTTGAATTTGTTGAAAAAATATTAACAAACGGCTTATAGCAAATGAAATTATCTGTCCAATAACAACATCTTTATAATAAAATAGTGACTAGACTTTTCGCAGTAGCGTGTAACAAATAAAAAAATTGTGATAGGAGGTCACTGCAAGAGAACATTTTGAACACAATTTGCGAAATTTCGTTCTCAAAAATACTATTTTTTGTGGTAATTTTAAGACAGTTTATAGTAGAACAGATTTTTGATTAATTAAGGAGCAAATACATAGTTTTTTTGTGAAAATTATGAGTAATTGAAATTTACTACTTACTTATCTGCAACCTTTTTTTGCTGTACCGGCTGTCTCCAAATTTAGCGGCTTAACAATATGGTACGCATTTTCCTAGGAGAGCTCTAGAAAAAATTTTAAAAAATCTAGATTTTTTAGTTTTCAAAATACATAATTTTAAACATAAATTTTTGGTTACCTCTATACTTTAATATGTAAAAAAAAAATTACTAAAAGATCTCTGCATTAAGACTTTTGAATGATTTTAAGTCAGTTTGCAGCATTTAGTTTAGATTATTGCATTTCTAGAAATAATTTTGTTGTTTATTTTGTTTAAAAATTTATCAAATTTTACCATTTTAGGCATATTTATTAAGATTTCTATTACATCACTGTCAAATGATCGAAACAGAGAAATTTTTTAAAGATTTTTCTCGTATTTCTTAGACCTAGAGTGACAAACTATCAACAAGTTGATCCGCTATTTTGGGACTTCCTGTAAATGTAAAGATAATAAATCGTCTTTATTTATTTAATTTTTTTCTTTCTCTTTTGTGTGAGTTCAGCTTTTTTTCAGCGATTCTGTGACTTTTTATTTTATTTTATTTTATATTTTATTTTTATTTTACCGTTCTATACCATATGATCTAACCATTATTATTGCTGCATATTTTTTTTCTAAAACACTTAAATTTTTTAAAATATTATTTTCATTCTTTTGCTTTAGAACAATTATTTAAAATGCAGAGATGATCTATAAGAACAATTGCTGGTTTAAAGTATTAGGAGGATTGTAGGTATTACTTTTCCCAATTCAAAATTCTTACACTTCCATGTGTGTATATACTTTCTTGTTTTCTATATGCTAAGACTCCCATTGAAGAGTTTTTAAAACGAGAAAAACTCTGTATTTTTAACTTAAGAGACCAAGAGAATATCCATATTAACTTTCATAGACTAAAAACAGTCAATTTTTTTAATAAACTTCCTATACAATAAGAAATCTGCCTCTTACCAAGTTTAAGACTTGTATTAAATCATTTCTTTTAAAGAAGAGTTTTTACTCGTATGTAAAATTCCTTTAAGATAGCTTAATAGATTTAGTCTATTATTTTTTTTATTTATTTATTATTATTTTTTGTTTTCTTATATGACGTGTGTAAACATTGTATATGTACAAACACAAATAAATATTATTATTATTATTATTATTATTTAGTCTTATCATTTCTGCAATTTTTCGCCTTATTTTTATTTTACAATCTTTTATTTTTTGCTTTTATTTGCTATTTAAAACTCATGATTTGCTTACAACCTAGATCGGCATCGGTACTAACACTGTCTTTTAAATTCTGCTTTTATATTTCTTAGATACTTGTTTTTTACTGAAAAATGTTCAGTATAAGTCAATATACAATACAATATCCTTTTTTATCTCATCTTCTTTTCTTGTGTTTGTTTTAGTAGTTGTTTTAAGACAGATAATTCAGCTTTTTTACGTTTTGTTACGTTTGTTAATTTGTTGTTTGCATTATTTTAGTTTTTTCTAATTTTATCTCTATTCTATAAATTTCTGTTTCTTTACTCTACATTTTTATATTATTTTGTATTTTTTTTACTGCTGGTTTTTTTCTTGTTTGTTTTATCATTTTATTTATGCCAATAATAAAAAACTAAGAGCTAAATACATTTCATTTCTTAGTTTTTCAGTTGTTATAAAACTTTCAGTAATTTTATCTCTTATCTTACAACATTCTTTGGCTTTCTATAAAAATGCTTTTAATTATTTTGGAGAACTTTTTCTTTGTTTGTTTTGTCTGTGTGTCGTTTAGTGTTTTTTCTGTTTTGACTTTTAAACTTTAACTTTAGTAGATATATTCTTTCTTTTCTATATATTTGGTCATTTCTACTACTCCATCTATTCCTCATTTTCTATTTCGGTTATTGTTATTATTTCGTTTTCTTTTTGTATTGTTGTATTTTTGTCTAATTTTGCACCTTCTCCTAATAGATGTTTGTAGTATTCTTTACAAATCTCTTAATAATTTTATGGTTATTTGTAATAACTTTTTCTCTCTGATTTTCTACATTTTTAGCGGTTTTTTCTTTTCTCAAATTTTTCTAATTTAGGTATAACTGTTTTGCATTGCCTAAATTTTTTTCCATCTTTATTCTAAACTTATTTACCATTATTTTTACCATTTCTCATTGCTTTTTGAACAGTTGGTTGTTGGTAATCATCTAAGTTTGCGTTATTCTCAAGGTATTTTTTCCAATTGAAATTTAGAAATTGTTTTTAAATTTTTTAATGACTTTATTGCCGTGTCTATATTTATTCATCATTTTAAAATGGTTTAACACTGTGGAACCGGGTTCATTACTAAAAGACAAGTGATAAGAACAAGTAGGGAGGGCAGCGTTGCGTTTATTCGATTAACAAGAATTTCGTGCCCAATTTTTAGATTATAACATCACAGACGATACTAGCAAGACAAAATATTTAAGATTATCGGTTTTTTCAGGTAAACTAAATGTGTTAGTAAAGAAAAACTGCTGAGGGACAGCCAAAATTTGTATCTGTTGCGTTTAGAACATAAAGGCGGAAATTTTAATATTAAAAATTAATTTAAAAATACTATTTAATGTAAAATTCTAAAGATTGTACAAAATTTTTAATTTTTTTATTATGTTTTAATTGTACCGAATTATTCATAGAAATAGCAATATAAAAAAGCGCCAAATTCAAAAATTTAAAACATTATAATAAGATAAAATAAAATAAGAAGTATTATTAGTTAAAATTCCTAAAAAAAATTAACACAACTTGTTTATATGTAAAGCTTGGTTTTCGAAAAAAGTCCGCTGACACATCTGCAAATCTGGTTTTTCTGTCTGCTGCTTTATATGTATGTAAAGGAAACAGACCTTTACAGTTTGTGTGTTTATCGTTGGACTTCTTTCGAAAACCAAGCTGTAGGTATTTAACAATTTTACTTTTTCTCATTTTTTTTATTTTTTTCCTACTTTTTCATTCAAAAAATCTGTGTCAAAAATTGTTTTTTTTTAGAAATTTTTTTATTTTCGCTTTTATTTACTATACTATTTGACATCTAATCCAGAAAAAGAGAAACCTCGTACCATTTTATACATTATTATGTACAAGAATCACAAAAAGCGCACAAAACATAAATTTTTATTGCATTGTCTGGTCCAGCAGCTGTATGTACAGAATGTGCGATTAGATTATTGCTCAGGATATCTCTGAATTCAAGCCGATATCCTTCAAGCCGGCCTCAATGTGTTGAGTGAGTGAGACCTCATCTGATAAAGAAGGGTGCCGGTAACCGGAAAGGAAGTGGCAAGTGCCCGGAATATTCGCTGGGAAGTCTTTAGGGAGGCAAGAGCGGTCACGACTCTCAAAACTAAAACCCTCGTATGCCACCAAACGTCTAAACAAATTGTCATTCTCTAAAGAAAATTTTTAATTAGACTGACTTACTCATAGGTTGTGGGGCTGACATTTATCCGGAGGGGCTCACTCCCAGACTCGAACTTGTTAGCGATGGTTACGTTGTGGCCAAACATGCAGTAACGGGGCATTTTTACGCCCACCACGCCGGCTAAGACCGACCCTGTATGGAGCCCTATTCGCATCTGGAAAAATTAACGGTTCAGTTACAATAGAGCCCAAAAGGGTTATCAAGTCTCCCCAAAATCTACAAAATTTATGAGATGGTAAATGCAAAACATAATTAAAGGAAAAAGAAAGAAAAAGCAGAAGGATCTGAAACAGAAAACGATATATTGAAAGTAGAAAACAAAATTAAAAAAAGAAAAAATCCACAGAATATACACTAAGAAAATTGAAGAAAAATACAACAAAAATATAGTATAAAATATAACTGGGTAATCCGCTAGAAAAAAGAAAAAGAAATGAGAAATAAGGAAAGTTAAGGCAGTTTCCAGACAGTGTATACATACACAGTAAAATACTAAGATACACAAAAGAGAATGAAGAGAAACAGAAAAAAAAATGTGGGAATAAATTGCCAGATGATTATAATCGAAAGAAAATAATAGAGTTAAAACGGAAAAAGGAAAATTTTTAAAGAAAATAATACAAATAACCATCCATTAATAAAAACTGAAAAAAAATATTTACTGTATTATTCGAAAAATGACCTAAGCAGTGAAAAAGGACATGAAAAAAAAAAAAAACAAAAAAATTACTGAAATATAAAAAAAAGTTAAAAACGAAAAATTACAAAGAAGTAGTACAGGAAAAGAAATAATAAAACACAAATTGAAATACTTAAAATCACGGAAATAAAAAAAAAGTTTTAGAAAATATGAAAAGGATATTGGATAATTTAGTCAAGAGTAAATAAAAAAAATAACAAAGAAAAGAGTTGTGTTAATAAGATAAATTAATAAAGAATTTTGTGATAGTAAATTGGTAATGCCTTATCCAAGAACCTAAAATTTTCAAGTCGCATTTACGGCCTCTTAAATGGCCTAACAATTACAAGTGGCCGGGGCCCATGACTTAACGTCTCTTCCGGATTAAATAAATTAAATAATGTGATACAAGAATATTATAATAATTATTATAAGCAAGAAGCTTTAACAATATAAAAAAACGGTACAAATACTAAAAAATCACAGCGAAAATAAAGAGTTAGAAAAGAAGAAATAAGCAAATTTTTCGAAAAAAAGTAGTAATAATAGTAAGAGATTTAAATAAGCGAGTAGGAAAAAAATATAAAAACTATGGGACAAGAAAGAAAAGAGATCTTAAACAATAACGGTGAAAATTTATTAACATGACTGAAAAATCAATTATTGATAATTCTTGAGTAAACAAAAATAGTTAGAATAAAATAGAAGACAGGAAAGTAAAAAGAGAAGCAGAAGTAGAAAGTCTCCACTGTTCATGTAAAGGGAAAAATAGATAAAAGGACAAAAATAAATAAAGAAAAAATAAAAGGTTGCAAATTAAGGGGAGAAAATACTAAAAGAAATATCAAGAAATACTAAAAAATGAGTTTAAAGCTGAAGGAAAAATTGAAACATTGTAAAAAAGAGCAATTTAAAAAAAACTGCGAAAAGAAAAAAATGATAAAGGAGAATATGAGAACAGAGAATGGTGGACAGACAAAATACAAGAAAAAAAGAAATAAGAGAGACAAATGGCAAAGGTTACTAACGACAAAAAACCTAGACAAGAAAAATAAAACGCAAGAAAGTTAAAGCAGTAGTGAAAGAGACAAAACAAAAATTTCGGAAAATATCTGGGAATTACAGAACTAAAAACTGTTTAATAGTGCGTCATTAAAATCAAACAATTCAGGAATAAAAAGAATACGATATGTAAAATGTACAAGAATAAAACGGCAAAAGAAGATAAACAAAAGCTGAAAAGAGCATTTTAAAAAGATAACAAACAAGATGACAAAAAAAGACCAGCATGACAAAGAAGCATAAATACAAAATAGAAATCATAAGATAGGTAGAATTGGAACAAGCAATAAAAAAGGTACAATTAAGTGAAATAATTAAAAAATGATCAAATATATAAACAAATATATATAAATAATGTACTTAAAAATATGAAAATACTGATTGGAGACTGGAAAACTGACGTCAGATTACCAATACATAAAATGAGAAATGGAAAGAAATTGAATAAGTACAGAAGAACAACATTATCAACTGTAGAAAATTAAAAAAAAAAAAGATAAGAAATAATGCAAAACTGAAAACAATGCAAATTTAGGAGAAACAGAAACGCACAAGATTTTTTTTTATAGTAAGACAAGACAAATAAGTGAACAACTAATTAACAAATAAAGAAAAGTTTATATTATGTGTTGAAGACTTAAAAAAAAAACTTGTGACGAAATAGAAAGAAAAAATATTTGGAAACTACAAAGGGGAATAAATAAAAACACAACAGATGTAATTAAAGACACATATAAAGGAAATTAAACATGGTAAGAACAAATAATAATAAAGAAGTGAAAAAATCTGAAACAAAATAAGGCGTAAAAATGCAGAGTAAGCCCATTTCTATTTACAACGGTACTTAATTGAACAATAATAATAATAAAGAAACTGTCACTGGGATATTGTAAAATGAAAGAAACAAAATTGATAGAATTGATGTTCTGAAGAAACTGCAGCATATGGAATGTTGCAAAGAACTGGAGCCGGCAGTTTTAGAAGAAAATAAGGAAATGAATAAAAAAATTAAACAAGAAAATGGGAAAAGCTTCAGGTACGTTCAATTTGTTAAGGACATTCTGCGGAATATTTATTTCTTGGAAAGAAGGAAATACCGAAGGAAATAAAAGCAGAAATAATAGAAAAGTAGTCAGACTAACAGTGAAACATTATCAAAAAGAGGAAAACAATGTATAAACGCTATAAAAATGAGAAACAAGAGCAGAAACGAGATCTTCAAGTAGAAGCCATTTATAAAAAATTTTACACCAAAATGTCCTGGACAATACTTTATATTTTTTAATTATTCTTTTAATACTAATTGAAAGAAGTTTTATATAAATTTTTAAATTTTAATATCAAACTATTAATAAAATATAAATTTTTGAAGTTATAGGCATTTGAAAAAAAGTTGTTTTTTTAAAAAATTTGTACTTTATGAATGCTTTGAAATTAGTTTTTAAAAATTTATATAAAAACTTATTTCAATGGGTTCTAGAAGAATAACAATTTTAAAAAAAGATAGCTGAATCATTATTTGGTACGGTATTTGGTTGGCTGATTTGGAATGTCTTATATGAAATGACATAATTAAAAAAAAATAGATATTTTGGGTATACGTGTAGAATGTCAAACGATAGATTTACAAAAACAAAAAATTGTTGGAAACGCGAGAGCGTGAGAACAACAAAGAGAAAGATCTAGAACAAGAAGAACAGAGATCTTGGATAAAAAACAGAACAAGAAACGAAATAAAGCAAGTAAAACAAGACAGACAGCAATAAAAAGAGAGATGCTGACCCTAACTATAACAGTCTTGCAATTAATGGTAAAAAAGCTTTAGGACAAAGTAAGTATTAAGTAATTGGTGAGAGAAACCCATAAGCCTAAAAGAAATAATTACCTTAAAAAATGTTGTGTTTACTTTTTATTATTCTCTTTAACAACAACTTCAAAAAAAAACATTGTTAGATACTAAAATTAAGATCGCAGGCGACAGTTTGTTTCTTAAAAAAATGTTATCACAAAATTTAGGAGCCGAAGTCAATAAACAATTTACTGAAAGTGTCGCCTGCGGCTCCAGTCTTGATAATATTTTTGAAAAAATACGTTTTATTTTTATAGAAAAAAAAAATAAACAAAAAATATTGCACAAGTTGGCTCAAAACGCAACAAATCTAATCGCAAGCTAAAAAGTTCTGGGATCAAGATTCAAGATAGTGAATAAATACCAAAATATAAAATTAGAAGTTATTTTGTGCCATAGTAAGTACTAAAATTCTTAATTTATAGGCTTTTGAGAAAATTTGAGAAAACCAAAAACAAGAATAAGAAAGATTCTTACTACGTAAAAGATAGGTGTGTATCTATAGGAACAACATAAAACTAATTGATTGGTTGTTGTTTTGATGACCCTCCAAGGGCATAAAAATTTTCAATAAAAACTTTCCTTTCGATAAATAAAATTGAAGCTTGTTTCTGCGAAACTTTCGAAAAGTTGAAACAATTTTCTCATCGATCGTTTTTCCGTTTACCTAAGTTTAAGCTTGTTTCCGGTGGAGTTACTTACCCTTATTGGTTGTCCTTGATGTGTTTGATGATGCGAACAAGTGTCGATCATCTTCAAGGCCATCCATGCGATTTGAAGTGCGTGGGTGTCGGTTTCTTTGTGCAAACCTCCAGCAACGCAATAGGCGTCTCCTATTGTTTCCACCTGGAGAGAAAATTTGAAAATGTCTAATTTTCCTCCAGTTTGAAAATGTCGTCGACAATGCCGTGTTTGTGTAACGATCGTCGGCGGAGATACGCTAGTATTTTCAACTTTTCCACCGAATGCAGTTTGCAATGTCGGAATCGGTCTAAAGGGAATCGAACGGAATTTCCTTCACAAAAGACTGCTATTCTATTAGAGTCTCTATCTCTTAAATTCATAATCCTAGAGACGATTCGTGGCACTTCGGTCGCAATGTCTGCACTTTTATGGCATTTCAGGACAAAATCGATACAGACCGGGTGTTTACACCTTGTTTAAAATTTTTCTCAAAATCTACTTTGAATTTAATTAAATTCGACGATGTATCTGAACTATCCGAAACTTTTACTTTGCAAATTGAATTATTTCGTTCTGTTGTTAAGGCAAGAGACGAGCTTTTATGCATCCAAGTTATTAAATTACCCATTTAAGAGGACACTGATGAGCTTCATATTGAAGGGAAATATACCGAAAGGCAACTTTAATGGATTTACAGTTTTGTGGGCGAATTGAGGACGACCGAAATATTATTATACCAAAGGGAAATTTTAATGTAAATAGCACAAAAAATATCTACACTCTAATTGAGAAGTTGCGAAAATATATTTCCAAAAAACAAAGTGCTTTCAAGCTAGATCTAAAAGTAAGATTACTAAGTTTAAATATTTCACTGTGCAAATGGCATCAAAACAACTTTCGGAATTATACTCTTTTGTTCTCGAAATTCCCGAAAATAAATGAACGACGAATAAATTATCTCGAAAGTTACAAAATAACGCAACAATAAGCGAATATTATTCAGGAAAAGTTCGCAAAGACGGCACAAACAATTTTTTTGACTTGTTTTGCTAGTAAAATTTTAAAATTGATAGTGCAACACAAAACTTAAAAATCTTTTTCAACGGTCAAGACACATTAACAATGTTTATGAGATTTTAACTTTGTGAAAGGTACGTTATGGGCATTAAATTCATTTATGTTTATACTGGTAGTAGTTTTTCAGTTTGCTGCCGCAGATTGCTTATTATTTTGAGAATTTCATTTTCAGAAAAATTTGTTGTAGTTACAATTCAGTAGTTATTATAAGGTACTTTAATTATTAACCCCAATAAACAAGCTGATAGAATATTGAAGAAGCCTGTAAACAATATTTTTGAGATAAACGATGTATAAAAACAACTCAAAAACTTTAAATATTTGTATAAAGCGAATTTGGTTTTTCAACATCTTTTTAAGGGTTTTATTTGTTAAAATATGTAAACTAACTTTTAAAATACTCTGTATAAACAATACTTTTTTAAGATTTCTGCCTAGATTGCTGTAAGAGGAAACAAAAGTGGTTATAGAAAAACACTTTAATGTAACCAATGTATTGCTCAAAATGTCCACATTTAACTTCCATACAATGATACAAACGATTTTCAAACTTGCCTAACGTTTTACAATATTTATATCAAACGGCATTTTTCGAAGATGCTTTTACAAAGTACTTGAAGCGATTCAGATAGTGTTATAAAGGGTTTTTCAATAAGGATGGGTCGATGTTAAAATGGAATAAAACAAGCTGTGTGTGAGGTATTAAAAAAATCTTTTTTTTTATATGAAAGGTCTGGTATGCCTTTATATATGGAAAATAACATCGTTCAAATGTTCGCCGCGGCTTCTAACTGTGGCACAGATCCGAGTGGACCAATTTTGAATGACTCTGTCGCATAGATCTGGCTGGATTTGGGCGATGGCATTGATTACGTTGACTTTAAGAGCATCGGTCGATGGCGGCTGATTGGTATAGACCTGCGATTTGAGAAAACCTCACAAGAAAAAATCTAGTGGGATCAAATCGCACGATCTTGGTGGCCAAATCACGTTACCTTTGCAAGAAATATTCTTCTAAACGGTTCGAAGCCCAGTCAGCAAACAAACGGCGTTGTCTATGGTCATTAACTTTAAGGTCCTGAGTTAATTCGATTTTGTACGGATGTAATCCTAAATCCCGACGCAAAATTCGCCAAACTGATGTCGGCGAAAGGCCGAGTTATTGTGCACGACCGACCAAGAATTGACTGCCTCGGGTTTTGCTGTACACTTTCACGTACGGCAGCAACATTTTCGGCCGATCTAGCATTTCTTTGACGACGGGGTGTTGGCTGATTGCTTACCAACCCCGTTGTTTCAAATTTGGTCACCAAACAATGAAGAGTCGATTTTGAAAGGTGGTTTCCATAAAATGGACACAACGAGCGCAATGTTCGAACTACCGAACAGTCATTTTGATAGTAAAGTGTTATCATTTGGACGTGTTGCTTAATTGTGTAATTTGCCATGGTAATTTGGCATCAGTGACTGAACAATAAACACGAGATTACACAGACACTACTAACACATTAACAGAGGTCAGGATCGTAATCTTTTGCCGAGTCGCCAAGATGTTTAATCTTCGATCAAACAGATTTTGTCCATATTAATTCTCACAAATTCTAAACGGATGTTGAGTTATTTGTCAAACACATTCTCATTGTTTCGTAATAAATATTAAGCTTTAGTAATCAATTAACCGTAGAGCAATGACTTACTTAGCTTGCATTTAATAACTTCCATTTTTACAGCGACGATATAAATATTTATAAATCAAGTTTAATTCTCTTTGTTTGGAAAATACATTTTATGTTATTATGTTACGTTTTTGACTGAATAAAGTAGTATAGAACGAACCCCCAAGTTTTATTACTCCTGCAGCATCGAACAGCAACAAAGCCCGCCTCGTCTTCTCAAATTTTTCAATTAAAGTAGTTACGTATTTATGACTATCTGGTTGTTCCACATGATTTACATTAAAAAGTCTAGAAGCGATTCTGGCATAATAATTGCTATTGTCATAGTAGAGTTTTACTAGTTCAATTTCTTTTTTTTTTTATTAAGAAAAAGGCCGCATCAATAACACCGGTTATTAGCGGCATGGTACTGTACTTTATATTTCTAAATGTAATCTACAATAGTGTGAATAGTCCAGATTGCTTTAAAAACAACATTAGTTTCTTTGGGAGACACTGTGTGGTAACTATTTCTTTTAGGGAAGACGAATAGAAGATAGTTGGCCTCCATTCTTCATATTTTAATCAGTGGCAGATTAGATGCTCCACATTAATTGCCAAGTTACACGTTTCGCATTGCGGCTTTGGGTCTTTACAGATTATCCATCCATGCGTCAACCTTGTATACCTATTCGAATGCGGTTGATTTTGACCTGTGAAGCTCTGTCGTGTCGACTGGTAGGCGGAGAGGATCCATTGCATTAAGTTTAATTTTGCTAAGTGTGATTCTCTTCGCTCTCGCTGTTGCTGGCGCTGTTTCTTTATTGTTTTCCGCACTAACTTTTTGGTATCACTTCCCAAACGTTTGGTCACCGGGAGTCTTTCGACTATGGCTTTTTTGCAGCAGCATCCGCTTCTTCATTGCCCGTGATACTCATATGGGAGGGAACCAAAATAAAAGAGATATTCTTGGCTGCGGTTCGGATGTTTGTTAGTCGGTCACAAATTTGTTGTAAAATTCTATTTTTTGGGTAGAGTCGGTGTAAAGATTGTAGCGCACTAAGTGAGTCACTGTATATCACAAAATTTTTGTCCGCATAATGTTCAAGGCTTCATAGAGCGCATGCAGTTCAACCCAGAAGATACTAGACTTTGGGTGGCATTTAAACAGTTTTTTTTTTAATCGGGGATATTACGGCTGCACCAACACCTGTTTTACTTTTTGAGACGTCCGTATAAATAAATTAAGCACTTTTAAATTTATCGCGCAAAAGTGCCTATTCATTTACTATTAACTCAGGTGGCACTTCGTGTTTTTTTTAACCGCGATAGGTGGAGGATTATTTCAGGACATGGTGTTAGCTAGGGTGGCGTTTGGCCAAGGCGGTTAAACTGAATGTTTGTTAAGTTTAGGCCTAACTGACTTAGTTTGGAATTTACTCTGTCTGGATACGGGAAAAAGTTAAATTTCTTGTTTTGTACTATAAACCATTTAAAAAACAAGTTTTTATTTTTAACTTAGTTATTGAACAACAATAAGGTATGGAATTAAGTAGAAACTGTGTAAAAGATGATGCTTTTTTTACCACCTACAGCCAAAATTTTTTGTTGCTTTAAAAAGGAAAAACATTAATGCAGATAAGAAAACGTTTCAGAGTCCATCCATAGCAAAAACATTTTTCAAAAATTTTTTTTTTTTAATTTATAAAAAATATGTGATTGTATAGACAGTTGAAGCAGTTTTAAAATTATGTGTCACTCGATCCCACTTGTTATTTAAATTTTTTGAAGGGACGCTTGAGGGACGTTGCAATAACTTTGAAATTATGCTAAAATTTGGTTTTCATTTAAAGTAAAATTGTCCTGTTAGAGCATTTAGGAAGTGCAAATGTTGGATGGAACATTCAAGATTCTGTATAACAGCTAGAGAGATCGAAATACCCATAGATTCAAAAGTTTTGCATCACTTGATTTTACCATGATAGAAGAAATGCAGGAGAGCTATTTTTGTCTCGTGTTTTTAATAAAGCTTATGATAGACTCGCTTTTCTGATTTGTTTTTGCAAAAATCTTTTCAGTATCTTGTTTTGCTGTTTTGCAGCAATTTCACGATGCAAATATGTCTACACGTTATTTCTCAAATGGATCGAATGAGAATAGTAAAGAAAGACCTAACGTTTCTCAAAGTGATGTTTCCCGCATATAGAATCGGTATTTGTAGACACATTCTGTGCAAGACCGACCAAGAAGTGGTAGACAAAGGGTTACTAATCGTCAACAGAATCGCTTTAAAACAATGCGAAGAAATTTGACCATATTATTGCCACAACTGCAAAGAATTAACATTTCTGTTTCCACACTTTGAAGACGACCTTTCCAAGCAAAAGACGTCGGCGAGCAATAAAAGTTCTTCAGCTACAGCAATTGCAGTGGGCTGAAGAACATATTCGCTTACCAGAGGAATTCTGACAATATGTTTTATTTTCGGACGAGACTAGAATTTGCCTAGTAAGCGTCGAATACGTGTATGAAGAGAACCAACAAGAGCTACCCAACTTGCTCATGCTTTCCCTGTGCCTACCTTCCAAGGAGGAAGTGCTACGAGGTACATTCTAAATGGGGGAACTATCTTAGTGCACAATGACCGGTCCTAGGTATATTACAAGAATCCTACATTCTCATTTAAGACTGGAGAGGGGCTGTTGGTTATAATTTTGTATTTATGGACCATAATAAACCTCACAGAATAAGAGCAGAGGAGGACTACCTAGCAAATGAGGGAATTACTCGTTTAGCTTGACCAGCGCTATCTCCAGACTTGAATCCCATTGAGCACGCTTGGAATATGCTCTCCACAGCTGTTGTAATCGAGAAAATCTTCCGAGAACTCTTCCCGAGCTTGTTACTGCTGCTCAAGAAGTAGGTATAGCAAAGAATTCGTTAAGAACGACTATCTGGACTTGTGAACAGCATAAGACGTCGTATTCAGGCATGTATTGATACAAGGATTTCGGATTTTATTATTGTTCATTTAACTTAATAAATGTTCAATGTGCTTTACTTTAAAAATAAATTTTTGTTGTTTAAACTTAATATAGAAGAAAAACAAATGTTTAAATAGTTATTTTTATTAAAAATAATCATAATAAACTCATAGCAATTTGTTTTGGGGGGTGGATTAATCCAATATACAAAATTTGAAATTATGCAAAACTTTTGAATCTGTGAGTACTTATTTACCGTTTTTGCTTAGCACCAACTGAAACAAACTACGACTAATATAAACTTGAATAGATTTAATGCCCATTATGATTTTTTTAAGTACCTATTTTGAAAAATTTAAAATCTTCGAAACATTGTCAAACTCTGTCACTGCCGAAATTCTCGTCGAGAAATTGATAATAAAAAATGAGTAAGGCTTTTATTTATGTTAATTTTTTTATATAATGCATAATTTGTGTCGCTTATAACACAGTGAGGGTATCTTCCTCCGCATTGTGTGCTTTTCCATTTGTCACATAAATTATGCATGCCATCTTATGCACATAAGCAAAGTGAAAAATCGTGTTAAGTCGGTCAGAGTTGATTAAAGTGGCAAAATCGTTCGTGACACGTCGTTTATTTCTCTGGCGAGCACTTTGCCAAATACGTGACCAAAAGGAAAATATTCATTAGATGGTTTCCGGTCCGAGATTCGTCCGGAAATGATCTTTTGTTTGCACAACTCACTTTGTAGACGTCTAGTTGGCCGCAGAACACGTCGAATTGATTATACAAATCCTGGAGCATATTGATGACCATCATCGGAGTGGCTGTTGAACAAATCGACGTGAAACCGACAATGTCACTGAATAACATTGTGACGTCCTCGTGGGTTTTAGCTTCGATGGTTTGACCTAGAGATTTTTTTTTTTTAATAATAACACAGTTAAATTAAAAACTTTAGAAAAATTCCGACCAACTACAAGACAAAGACATATTCTTATAAGTATTGAGGGTTTTAATCATGTGTTTCAGTAATTTAAGGAGTGAAAAAGAGTAAATTAAAATTAATTTTTTTTTTGTTTTAAGTTCGATCCGGGGACACACCGTATATCTAAAAAAATATCAATCTGAGCTAGTTTGTTAGGTCTCTACAAACAAGCCATTGCGCCATATATCTTGTTGAATTAGTAGAGCGGTAAAGCGGCACTCCTGGCAAATACTAGAAACTAAAAAAAGACATCCTTATTTTGTTAAATAATTATAACACATTTATTTAGTAAATAAATATTGTCAACAGAACTGCGTATAAAAAAATTTCAGTTTATAACAAAAACTAGCTTAAATTTGTTATGCAATATTTTGAGAAAACAAATCGACAGACAACAGTAAGTATAATAATAGTTATTTATATTATTAGTGGGATGGAAGCATTATTACTCAACGAGTGTGTAGATTACAGATAACGAGGGCGTTAGACCGAGTATCTGTAACACACGAGTTACTGTAATGTGCTCTAGCCCACGTATGATATACAAAACTTTATCTATGACAGCAAAAAATTAAGAAAATCGAAAATTTAATACTGCCGATAACTCCTATTTTTTTATATCAAAAGTAAGGTGATCTATGGATATGTTCAGTAAGCACTATGGCAACCGCTTACAATTTTTCAAACAAAGCTCGCCATTTTGAGATAATCAGTAAAATTGTGATTTGTGGTAAAATAAGAAAATTGCAAACATGAGTAACTCAGAAAGTTTACCTTCCGATATCGAAGAAGCGGCGGTAAATGCTGCTTCTTGCTTGGTGCTAGAGAGATCCAAAGAAAAGTACGAGATGTTTTTTTAACGGTTCAGTTCATGGTGCGACGAAAAAAATGTTAAAAATATTCCGCATGAGAAGGTCCTACTTGCATGTTTTGATCATTTATCAAAACAGTATAAATAATGGAGTGTCTGGGCCTTTTATTTTATGATTAAAACAATGATAAAAATGAAGAAGGATGTTGACATTACTAAATACGTGCAAATAATCGCCTTTCTGAAACGAAAATCTGAAAGATACCGTGCTAAAAAATTGCAAATGTTCACTAAACAAGATATTAGCAAATTTTTACAAGAAGCAAATGATGATAAATTTTTGTTAATGAAGGTACATACTGTTCCTTTTTTATGAATAAATTATTCCTACTAAGTAATGTTAACTTTAAGGTTGCTTTAATTTATTGGAGTTGGTGGAGCTTGTAGGATCCAAGAACTTACCAACATGCTTTTAGAAGATGTCAAAGATTAGGGACAATGCTTCCATGTTCTAATACCAAACACTAAAACAAAAAATATCCAGAATTTTTTTTATTACGTTAGGCGGAATTGATAGAGTCAACATATTAGAATTATTTTGAAAATATGCTGCACTTCGCCCTAATGACGCCAGTAGTGGACCGTTTTTTTAGGATACAAAAACTAGAAGTGTATAAAGTTATCTGTTGGTATAAACACATTTGCTGCTTTTCCCAAGAATATTGCTACTTTTCAACAGTTACCTAATCCAGCAGGATTTACGGGACATTGTTATAGACGCTAATCTACTTCGTTGCTTGCTAATTCAGAAGCTGATCTTTTAACAGTAAAACGTTATGAGGGCTGGCGTTCGAATACAGTGGCGGAGGGGTATATAGACATAGCAGAAGAAAATAAAAAACAAATTGCTTCAAAAATTCTGAGTGACAAAAATACTATAACAGTTAGAACTACTGCATCGACAGCTGTTATCAAAAAAAATGTATCAGAAATAGCTTGGCCTGCTATATATATGTGTGAAAATTGTGTTAATAATATTTATAACAATAACAGCATAAAATTAAGATTGAGTTTGAAATTAAAACGAATTATTTTAAAGAATGTATTTTTATTTTATTACCTCACTAGTGAAGTAATATGTCACTTTACTTCACTCAAATATTCAATATAATATGCAGTTATCAAAGCAGTCATAGATAAATACTTTTAAAAAATTGATAACTTTTGAGATATTTTTTAAAAAACAACTGATATTTGCTCTTTTTCGACTCCTGAAAAACCGAGAACATTTAGATAAATGCCTCCAGTCGGAATTTTATGTGTTTTGCACATTTTTCGTCTAATTTTCCTCGGCTACATGCTTTTTGTTACCTAGCCAAAGTCGCTTGGCAATATCTGGCGGAAAAATCAGATGTAATAAGCTGACATTCTTTTCTCTTTCTTTATCCACCGCTCTGTTTCCCTCCTCGATCGAGCTCTTGAGTTTATCCATTCGTCGACGTAAGCCGTCCTGAAATCGAAATATTTTTGCAATAGATAAATTTACAACGGATTGTGTATGCATTTATCCGATAGGACGACAGGGATTACTTACAACGACATGTTCTTTATTACATCAGGGGCTATAACCGCAACGATTTATCATACGTAGATGCGACATGCTCGTAATTCACGAGGATTTGTTTTTATGGGACTTTAGCTACGCTAATCATGGATTGGTTTAACACGAGATATGACTCTCTTACGCATCATAAAAACTTATAACTTACAAGGGAGGTTATTGAATGGGGTTTTAGACAGTTTTAAATAAGGATTTTCTAACAATTTTCAGTACCTTGACCTTTTAAGAGACGTGCCCTGGAATACCTCCAAGTCATTTACTAGCCATTTTGTTTAACTTATATTTAATCCACTCCCTTCAACAAACGAAATCCGCGGTTATTACGTTAATTTGTCTTTCATCTTGAGTTCTCTCTTTCGTTATTGAATGAATGTCAATAATACGAAAAACGAGCTTCAAAAATAATAATCCCATCTCTTAAATTTGCAGAAGGTCGCTAGACTTAAGATGAATTTCTTAAATTTTAGGATTTATTGTTTGTTACATACCGAGAATCAATTTGGAATTTTATGACGGTCATACGCTTTGTTCAAATCAAATTTTTATACTACACATATTTAAGTATAAGAGGTGATGACAAAATTTTTTTTTAATTTGGCTTTCTGTTGCGGATAGGGTTGCCAACCGTCTTTTATTTTAAAGGATAGTCTTTTAATTTTATAAACTGTCTTTTAGTTTTTAACATATACTTAAAAGACACATTTTGTACTTTTATCTAGTTATTTTGTCAAAGAGAAAACAGCAAACGTTAGAAAACTCACATACCTCTTTGTAATTGGTTGGTTTCAAAAATAAATTAATTGTTTAGACGTCTTTTTAAGTCACCAAAATAACTTTTAAGAACTATAAACAAACAAAAGTAAATACATTTGATTTTAGAATAATTATCGCCTTCAACTTTTAAATTGTTGCTTGAAAAACCGGATGTAAAAAAAATCTAAGAGCTTACCCTAGAGATGAGTTTTAAAGACTATAGTAAGATAGTAAATAAAATACAAAATTAATCCTCATTGACTCTTCCCCACCCTAAAAAACAATCCTAAAAAACTGTCTTTGACAATGTCCTTTATCACGATATCGAAAAGTTGGCATTCCTAGTTGCAGTACTCTAATAAGAAAGATTTTCTTTTATGTTTTGTTTTCTCTTTCGTGAAAAGTAAGCCACTGATTTGTTTTGATTTTAAAATCAGGTCAAAGTTATTAATTGCATCAAGTCGTTACGAAGTCCGGACGAGTCATTCGACTCCGGAACAATCCCGGAAATTGGAGTGTTTGCGGTCTGGATTTTTAATCAGGGAATTACCTGAGCTCTAGCTTGCTCTCCCACCAGGATAACGTCTCGAGTGGCGTCATGCATGGGAATGTCGGAGATGAAGAGACCGCTTCCGGTCAGTCCTTCCAAACCATCCAAGAATGGAGAACCGATAAAAAGGATGGAATCCGACTCCGGGCAATACACCATCTGACCCTTCAGCTCCAAGCCCTTAAAAAAAATTTATTGATTGATGCTCTTGTCAGCGTTGTGAAATTTTATTTCTGGTTATATTGTCCTAATTTTGATTAGAGATAGGCAAAATGGGGTTCGTTAATCAATTTTCAGTCGGGTGTGTGTTTTTTGTGAAGCTTTGATTTTCAGCAGATAATCAAAATTGCGATGTCGCTGAAAGCTTTCGTCGAAATTGAATAGCCGTGTGTGAAGCTTATTGGACGCACCAACTGTATCAGTTATGTGTCATTATTCTACAAAATTAATGGAGCAGAAAGTGATTAATGAAAGAAGAAAACAACTGAATAAAATTTTTAAAAGTGGTGAGACTAAAATGGCTGAATTATTCCAAATAAAATCTAATTTTATCATTATTTAAAACTGTTAAATTAATAGCAACAAAATTTATTTTATACAGAAACCTATTTTGGACTACCAAATCTAAAACTGGGTATATACCTAGTAGTGTTCAAGAATTAGGGCCGGATTATAGTTTTTAGCGCCTCTAGGCTAATTTTACTCTGCCTTCTCCCCCCTCCTTAAAAACTTTTTTTTATAACAAAAGCAGTGACGCTTTTTTTGTGTTTACTTAACAAAGTAAAGACAAGTATTTATTAAATTAAAAAAATTAGAAAATTACAAATACAAACACTAAAACTTAATTTTCCGATGCTTCATAGAAGCAAATTCTTTTATGACTTCATCAAAATTACAATTTTTAACCAAATCTGACTGAATAGCTAAAAGTGAAAGATATATCAGTTTCTCCTGTCTTAATAGACTTCTAAAAAAAAATTTATACGGTCAAATGTTGAAAATGATCTTTTTCCCGAACAATTTGTAACAGAAATGCATAAAAACATTTTTTAGAAAATATTAAAAGACTCACTCAAACTTTATATTATTCAATTTAAGCAATTTGTTTTTCAGTTAATACAAAATTTTCAAGCACTGTATCACATTAAATCTAAATACGGACTGAGCAAAAAAAAATATAATTCCTTATTTTTTTAGAACTTTGTTACAGATAATACATGCCTAATAAGTGTAAGCTTCAATAAATGAATTATATTTATATTTTTACGATTTATTTTGGAAGGTTTATACTGTAGCTCGAATTGTATGTAAATAATACAATTAAATACTTGTCAGTAATTGACATTGCCAGTATACGGTTTCATAATTTTGTGAATTCTGCAGAACGTTGTTGTTATCATATTTTTAGTAAATTCGGTCTCATGGACTTATCCCTTTTTGTAATCAAATTATTAGAGTATGCCTCAATCTACGACGTATAGCTTCGTGTGAATTTGACATTTGACAGAAGACAAACGAAACACTTAAATAACACAAATATTGTAATTTTGGGAATTAAATTTTAGAAAACTTTCTTGCTGCAACAGAACTCAATACAAGGAATTATACCAAAAATTGTAATTTCTTAAGGATTGAAGAAAAGTGTAAAGATAGAAAGAAAAACAGAAAAAATAAATGTGACATTCTTAATACAATATACAGGGTGATTTTTTTATCTGTTCCTGCCCTAAACTCTAAAAATAGGCAACACGTTATACAAATGAAAAGTTAGTTAATTAATTAAATAATGTGTCAACAAATGATTCAAATAAATTGACTCTGGAGGCACTGTTAAAGGTGTTATCAACAATATTGACATTAATTCAGAACTCTAAAGGCCTTAACTTTGAAAATAAATTGTTCAAAGTATAATGTGTTGCCTATTTTTAGAGTTTCGGGCGGGAAAAGATAACAAAATCACTCTGTATACGTTTTATGTTCGTTGCATTTTAGGTCATGATTAAGTTTCGGTGCAAAGGAGTCTGACTTAAACGACCAGGTAATTAACCGTTGTAATACAGCGGGTTGCATGTAATTTATTCTACTGGTCTACTGGTCAGCTGGTGTAGAGCAGTTGAATGAATAACATGCAGCCGCTGGATTACACCGGTTAATTACCTGGTCATTTAAGCCAGACTTCTTTCCACCGAAGCTTAGTCATGATATAGAAAGAGATAGCAATAAGAACGAGAATCTTTACTTGCGTTGATAGGTTTTATTACAGGAATAAGACTGTGAGACAGACTGACTTTACTGATTAGCATGAGTGATTTTGTTTCAATACTTTTTTTTTAAATTATTTTATTTTTTATTTATCATAATTTTTTTTGCTAAATACATTTCTTTATTCTGACGCCCTCTTTTTGCTAGCGCTTTTAGGTTACAGTCTAGATAGCCTGTTGAGTAATCCGGCCTTGCCAACAATATAAAAAATATAAGATAAGTACAAAAAACAACTTTTTTATCGCGTTATTCGTGCGACACCATGTAGGGCCGCCATTTTTATTAACGTTTATTTTTATTTAACAAAATTTTTTTTGCTCGACAAGTCTTAGTGAGCTTAGAAGTCTAAGGTACAATATTTTAGAACATTATTTGCAAAAATCGATTATGTAAGTGCCGTTGTGGGACTTTTAAAAGATTTGGAAATATTAAGGGGGTTCTGACCAGAGTATCATTGCTGAAATTCGGTCAAACTAAGTGTCTAAATTGTTTATATCGAAATTGTTCTGAATTGTATCAAACAACGTATTATTGTGTTAGCCCTTCAGGCACAATTCTAATTTAGCAGTGTTAATTTAGCAGTGTTATTTTAGCAGAATTTTTTAATAATTTTTGCTAATTAATTTAGTAGAAACTAGTTGTTAGATTCTTAGTAATCAGGTATTGCGTGATTTCAATTTATTTAAATTTTAAGCAAAATAGTTGCGCTGTAGATTAGATTAGAATTTAATTATTTTTAAATTTGCTTTATTTACATAAAATTATCGGTTTCTGTAACGAACCGTAGAATTTTAAAAGACAAATTTTAATAAATTTTTGGCATCTTTTCAACAAAGGCTATCACCGGTTAAAATTTGTAAAATTATTTCAAAAACACTCTGTAAATCTGTAACATTAAAACTGGAACCCTTACCAAAAAAAAAAATATTTTAATAACACACTGTATACCAAACAATTGCTATAATACACAGTATCTCATTCAATTGCAATTAAAAAAAAAGTTATACAGTGTGTATTTCTCAAACTTTGGTTATTTAGAAACTTTTTACGAGAACTATTAGTTGTTAAAGCCTGTAAAATTACATACTTCAATAACAATCTGTATATGGGTCATTCTGGGACTATTAGAAGGTTTGGGGATACCGAAGGAGTTTGGACTGGAGTATCATTGCTGAAATTTGGCCAAGCTAAGTGTCTAAATTATTTAACAACGTGTTGTGTTGGCTCTTCAGGCGCAATTCTAATTTAGCAGTATTACTCTAGCAAATTTTCTAAATAATTTTTGCTAATTAATATAGTAGAAACTAGTTGTTAAATTCTTAGTAATCAGGCATTGCGTGATTCTAGTTATTTAGATTTAAAGCAAAATAGCTGCGCTGTAAAATTGGATTTTGAAATTAGTTATTTTTAAATTTGTTTTAGTTACATAAAATATTAATTTTTGTAAGAAACAAAAACCGATAACGATGTAAAATGAGAGAAAAAATAAGGGGTCATATCGATGGTAATTTTTTTGACACAAGACTGGAAGGGGTAGGAAGAATTTTGTAACTCCAAATATGTTTTATTGGTTTCAATCTCTAAATTACGTAACTTGATTTTAATAAAATTTTCAAAATTTATTCTGCGGTCATTTTTGATGTAAAATGGTTTTGATAAATGACAAATTTGCGTGTTTTAGCACAGAAATAAATAAAAATATTATCTTGAAATATTATTAACCTTGAATTTCAGTTTAATGTTTATTATTTAAGCTAAAATAACTTAACAGTAATTATGTTCTTAAAGTTTTAAATTTATTTAATATTTTATCATGTTTTCAGAGCGACGCCATGTGACGCTGCCATTTTGATGGGTTTTTATCATCCTAATTCCTTAAAGTTGCTTACAAAAATAAATAATTTAACAGTAATTTAGAAGCTTACGTAACTAAAAGCCATCATTTCAGAGATTTGAGTCTATGTCTGTCATGATTTTAGAGTACCAAAAGGAGTTGTAGAAACTGGAAGTTTGGGCTAGTTATCAACACTGGAATTTTGACTAAGCTATAATCACGAGAAGATTATTTTGCTATAATCTTACGTATTACTTTAATTTTATTTTTACTTTGAAAATTAAGTATTGCTAATGTTTTTCTGCTTTTTTTTATCAGTTTGGTCAATTTTTTTTACGTCTGAACACCGTTTAGAATTACTGCGCAATTAAAAAAATCTTTATATGTTTAGATGAGTTTTACTATTTTCGACTGAAAGTGTCTAAATTGTTTAAATAGTCTTTAGAGAGGCATCACATTTTTTGTTTAAAATAGTTTTAATAAATGTTTTAGTTAAAATATTTATAAATTAGGTTTTCAAAGTTCTAGAGATTTTATTGATAAGTTTCAATTAAAGTTAGATTAAAAAATATTACGAAAATAACAAAAAAAGCTTTTATCACGTTTTTTGAGTGACACCATGTGACGTCGCCATTTTGATCAAAGTTTCAACCCACTTATTTTAAAAGATATATTCTCTTTTTGGTCGAGAAGCTCAAGGAAACTCATGAGGATGTATTGCAGTGTTTTGAGATATTAATTAATTCTAGTATACAGGGTGTTTTTGAAGTTACTTTCTATCTTTTAAGAGGTGGTAGCTTTTGCTGAATAGATACAAAAAAACTAATTTATGCTGTACAAATATTTATGATTGAAATTTCTGTTCAAAAACAGTTTATTGTTGAAAAAAACATTTTTTTGGTGAAGCTGCGTTTTTAAAATAAAACCAAAAAGCTAAGGACTGGTTTAGGCATTCATTTGCCCACTGCTACGTCTATTTCTTATATTTGAAATATGTTATATTTATGTAAGGCCTGTGCTTCAAATTTTGAATGACACAGATTTAAATATTCCCAGTTATACCTGAATTTATAAGACTGTGAGAGGTATAAAAATAGTCTAGTAAAGAATGCGTTTTGTAAAGTCAATTTTGTGGCATAAATTTAAGTTTATAAAACGAGCGCCACAATGACTTTAAAAAACAAGTTTTTTATGCTATTTTTTCTACTTTGCGCGTTTTACGTGATTTTTAATTAAAAAACTTAATTATTTAATCTTAAGGAACTTTTGCGTTAATACGACACAGCTGGTAATAAATGTCATAAAAGTGTCAAATGTTTTTTTTTGAAGTGTTTTGATATTTGTCCAAAATACTGTGTAAGTAACTCACAAATGGTTTTTTTACCTACCGTATCGGTTATTAATTAAATACTTCAATTGGCATTAACACAGTAAGGAAAAACTTCAAAAACATTGTAAAATTATTCTTAAATTACTAAATTAATTGCGATTTTCAGCGAATCCTCTCATCGTTATTTCAGACAAAGCAGGGCTATATGCTTATCTAACAAAAAACTTGTAAATTAATAAACGCTATAGGAGTTGTGAATCGTCAAAGTAGTGGCTAAAAGCTGTTTCATTTTAAAGCTGTTCTAACCTTAAAAAGAAATTTGAAGTTACCTCATTGTAACCGCCACTTGTCTACACCATTTTCAAATGTTTTATAGGTTAATTGCGAGACACACACAAAAACACCTTGGTGAGAAATACTCGTTTCATTCCAGCAAAAGCGTGTTACCAACCCGAAAAAAGTAAATTGCACTAGTAATTTATGCACGCAATTTGGGTGCTGAACTAGCAAATACCAAACCCAAAGCGGTATGTATTATAGACGTAAACTAGAAAAAAATTCTTTTGCAATTTTATAGCACTCTCGACTTGCAGAAATTGTGTTGAAAATAAAAGTTTTGACGTTGGCAAGTCTTGATTTTTCCAGCAATCACTCGCTTTGGCTTTAATCAAAGTGGCACAACTTTAAGGGTTAATTTAGATGCAAATGAGTGAAACTTTCTGAAACTAATTATTCTTTCGAAAAATTTGTAAAAAAAATTCAAAACGCGTTCGATTAAAAATACATTTGGGATATTTAAAAATAGCTTAAGAGAGGATTTAGGGGCATAAATCATGATACGTAAGTGTATGTCTGCGAACTCGTCTCGGAATTTATCTTTCTCGATCCAAAGCGGGAATAAATCTCAAACCACTTAGGACGTGAAATTATTTTCGGGTATATTGTGGCTTGCATTAAGTCTAATAATTGGGGGTGTCTGTCAAAGGCACCCCTTTGACTAGACGAGGCGAGTCGAATGTTTGTCGAATCTTCTCTCTAAAGGGAAATTTGATAACAAATATTTCCGTATAGTTTGCGGAAATGTTTATGGATGTATAGAAGACCGGAAACGACAAAGGGTGGCGGCTACAAAGTGATTTTTTCACCACAATAAACCCCAAATTAATTCAGTAAATATAGACGAGGCGTGAAATGGAAAAACATTTTTGATATACACGATGTTCATTGAAAAAAATAGCATCACTAAGTAGTTGATGGATTCTTGCAAATATTGAACGCCCTTCCAACCCTATTCTTGCTCAACCAACCCTAATAAACGAAAATCGACAAAATGCTATTTCAGAATAAAAAAAACGTTTAATAAAATATTTTATTGAAATCTGAAACATATTTGTTATGAAGTTTCAATTTGTCAAATTTTGCGATGACAATCGGCAAAAGGGCTGTTTAAATACAACAGAATTTGAGTAAGAACATTTTAAGAAATTAGGGTTTTACTGAAAGTTTCTGAATTTGGCTAAATTTTTTTGCTTATCGACGGTAAACACCACATTTTAGT
This sequence comes from Tribolium confusum, assembly GCA_029207805.1. Taxonomy (NCBI): domain Eukaryota; kingdom Metazoa; phylum Arthropoda; class Insecta; order Coleoptera; family Tenebrionidae; genus Tribolium; species Tribolium confusum. The sequence continues at coordinate 18,713,562 of JALGAY010000005.1, forward strand.
AACAATTTAAGCGCACTAAACTATTACATTTATTGACTAAGCAGTAAAGTAAACAATTTAGAGACGTTCAGGACTTTTCAGCTAAAACAAAATTTAGAGGATAAATGTCAAACTGAAAATTTTTCTAAAAATGGTAAATTGGTCGATGTGAAAATTATTTGTTCAATTCGGCATAAAATATATTTAATGCCTTGCTTTTAAGCTGCTAGTCACGGCATTAAAACACCTGCTTTATTGCCTATTTAGACAATTAACTATTTTTGTAATGAACAGTCGTCGAAAATCTTATTTTGGGCTTTAAGAAATTCAGAGTAGAATTAAGAATTTTTATATTTTATGTTGAACAAGAATATTTGCAGGGGCGGACTAGCATTTGTAGCCTTGGGCTAATACTGTCGAGGACCCTATTATCAACATTTTGGCAAAATTTTCTACCTAAACAGAAAAATCAAATGAAATTTTAGACAAACTCAAAAAACAGCAATAAAATTATAAAAAAGAATAAGAAAAACTACGTTTATAAGCAATAAAAATTCTAGAATATCGAGAAATGTTTTAGAAATGCTTGAAAATTAATGACTGAGAATTAAATGTAGTATTTATTAAATACAAATTAATTGTTTTACAATATTTCTAAAGAATATCTAAAACAAAGCTTAAAAAACAAAAAACTACAACCGAAAAAAAAGAATGAAAGAAGCTTTAGACGAACTTAAGAATTGATGACTAGACTAAAATGAGGAACTTCAAAGAACATAAAGCGACGACTGAATGAGAAAAAAGATAGAAAAATATACTAAAAAAATTAAATAACAAAAAAAAGCTTTAAAAGAGCATGACAATCGATGGCTAGACTAAGAAAAAAACTTAAAAAAACATAAAACAAGAACTAAAAAAAAGAAAAAAATTACATTTATAAAAAAAGAACAAAGAAAGTTTCTGAAAAAATGAAAGTATGTAGTACAGAAAATCCAGAAAATGACAATTAAAAAAAACTAAAAACTACGATTGAAAAAAGCTATATTCAAAAGAAGAAAAAGTCACACATAGGTTCTAAAAAAATAAAAAAATATTTTTGTTTAAACAACTTGGGAAACAAGAGAAACAAGGCTCAGAAGAAAAAAAGAACAAGAAACACTACAATTAAAAAACAAAAAAAAATGGTACAGGTACATATAAAAAATGACAACTAGAAGACAAAAAAATCTACAAAAGTTGAACAAAAAACAAGAGAAAATTAACACTAAAAAAAACTTAAAAAACAAGAAAAACTACAATTGGAAACAAAAATGAAAGAAGTTTTAGAAGAGCTTGAAAATCGATGACTACAATAAAAAAAATAAAAAAAATAAAACAAGAACTAAAACAGAAAAAAGATTTTAAAAAATTACGTTTAGAAAAAATAATCAAAGATAGTTTTTGAAAGAATGAAATTAGTACCGAAAATCTTGAAAATGACAATAAAAAAATATAAACAAAAAAACTACGATTGAAAAATAAGCTACATTTAAAAAAAGAAAAGATCACAAATAGGTTCCGAGAAAATAAAGAAATATTCTTAAACAACTCGGAAAACAAGAAAAAAGATTCAGAAAAAAAACTAGAAAAATTACAGTTAAAAAGAGAACAAAAAGATGCTTCAGATACATTTAAAATGCGACAAATAAAAAATAAAGAAAAGTCTACAAAAACTAAAAAAAAAAACAAGACAAAACTAAAACTAAAATGCTTATAAAAACAAAAAAAACAAGAAAGCTACAAGTAAAAACAAAAATCAAAGAAGCTTTAGACAAGCTTGAGAATCGATGACTACACAATAAGATTTTTTTTTAATAAACATTAAACAAGAACTAAAAAAGAAAGAAGCTTAAAAAAATTACGTTTAGAAAAAAAATCCAAAAAAGTTTCTGAAAGAATGAAAGTAGTACAGAAAAACTTAAAATGACAATTTAAAAAATAAAACCAAAAAAACTACGATTAAAAAACTTTATTCAATAATAATAATAATAATAATATTTATTGATGTGAGGAAACCAAGAAGGTATACATAAGTCAGAAATAGAAAATAAAATAGAAATACAAAAGATCAATTACAAAAGCTGAGAGAAGTCACAATTAAAATAATCATCATAGGAATACAAGCACATAGAAATAAGAAAACACTTTAATTTTTTTCTAAAAATGGTTAGTGGCAAATTTTTGAAACTGATGGGCAAATGCGGGAAGAGATGCGGGAAGAATATTTTCCTTACCGCGCGTGTTATGATCGTGTCTATCTAGAAATTGCGAAAAGTTACTGATATTCTTTTTAACGTAAACTAAGCAATGATATACAAAAAGTGATGGGAAAGTTAATATTTTATTATTGATAAAGCATTCAAGACAGCCCGCACGATATTGAAGTCCAAATATTACTCGAATGGCCCTGCGTTTTAATGAAAATATTCTGTGACGACACGAGGAGTGTCCTCACACAAGAATACCATAAGACATTACAGACTCATTCAAAAGAAGAAGAGATTGCAAATAGGTTTTAGGAAAATAAAAAAATATTTATAAACAACTTGAAAAACAAGGAAACATGGTCCAAAAAAATAACAAAAAAAAAACTACAATTAAAAAAAGAACAAAAAAATGCTTCAGATACATTTAAAATACGACCACTCGAGAATAAAGAAAAATTTAAAGAAACTAGAAAAAAACAAGACAAAACGCGTATTATAAGAAAAAAAAAATTACTGAACAGTTATTAGAACAGATTCTTTTATTCTTAACATTCTACAAATGCATAAATATGGTAAATTCACTCAAGAAATTCTTGTTGTTTAACGATTCTTTATGTCTAGACTTTTGTTATCAAATATTTAAGCTACTCTAGTTTTTAAGTTTTGTTTAACATTAGGAGGAAAATGAAATTTGAAAAAAAAATTGTAATTGCAATCAAAATTTCTAGAAGAGCCGTTTGTCTGATTATTTTCTCTGCTTTATATTCTAAAATTTGTTTTGTTAAAAATTTTGCAAAATTTTACAAAAGAATTGTACAAACAATTAGCAAAAAATGGTTATAACTGATCAAATCCTGTCAAGAAAATTATTTTTAAAACTTTATATTATTAGATGAATAAATGAATTAATCAAAGACATTCAAATCATTTATTTTACGGAGCTTCAGATTTTTTGAAATGAAAAGAGTCTTTTGAAATGTGTAGACTTTTTTCATCACGTATTTAAGCTACTTCAGTTTCTAAAAATTTAGTTTAAGATAGGGAGGAAAATTAATTTTGTAAAAAAATTTGAAATTACTGTTAAAATTTCGAGAGAAGCCGTTTTGATGAAAATCGATTAGCTCTTTTTTGTTTCGACTTATTTCAGTGTTTTTCTGAAAGAAAAAAATGTGTTAAAATTGTTTTCTATGTTTTATATTGTAAAGTTTGTTTTGCAAAATTTTAAAAAAGAATTGTTTAAACAATAAACAGAAAATTGTTATAACGGGTCAAATCTTGTCAAAAAAATTTTTTAAAGTTTATTTTTTTCAGATGAATTGAAAGACATTTAAAACAATCCAGATTTTTTTTTAAATGAGCATCGTTACTCAGTATTGATTTTTAAAAGCAGATAAATTTGCAAAAGACTTACTTCCGCCGGAAACGCTTCAACTCCCGGAAGATCCCTTATGGCTAGCACGAAGGGTGTATTCGCTCTCTTAACGATTTCACCAAAACTCAAAGTGATACTTCTCGGTCTGTGGAACTCAAAATACGTAGCCACTGAGTTCCCACAAACCCCAAGTATTCGACCAAAAAGCCGCATAAATCCCGACCCAAGTTGCACCAGGTCAAGTTTCCTATCGAGGACAAAATGCCACGGAAACGCTTTACAAAACGTCGCAACTCCCATTTGCAGTTCAACTGAATCGTCCAAAACCGGCGTTTCAGCAACATCTTCATCGAGCTGAATCTCAAAACTGAAAGTCCGAGTGTCGTGTTTACTTTGTGCGACTTCGACCTGGACGCCGGTGTCGTAAAGGATCCGCGCGATGGCTTTGAGGCTTCCGACGAGCAGGTAGGCGACGGCTGGCCGTTCCGTGGTGAAGTCAAGTCGGAGATGATTTCCGTTGCTGGTGCAGATAAAGGCCTCGCCTTCATGTTCGACCTCCTCCTGGTATTTGAGCACGTCGTGGACGCCGTCCAAAGTAGTGAGGAACTCTTTAAGGTCGCCGCCGAGACACTTAAAGGCGCGTTCGAGGCGGCCGGTGCAGGAGGTTACAATCAACTCCTGGCCAAGTTTATCCAAAAAATCCAATTCGTCAAGTTCTGAAATTTGATTTGAGAGTTAAAAGAAGTTGGGGGATTTGATAAAAAACGCACTGTCTTCGGAGGAAATGATGTCGTATAAGTCCTCCAAATAGGCATAATGGCTACAATGGCTGACGTCGCTCGGTAATCGGTTTCTGTAACAAAAAGAAAGGACAACGATGTAAAATGGGAAAGACAAAATAAGAGTCGTGTCGATGGTAATTTGGGGGAAAATTGACACGAGATTGGGGGGATTTTATGACCTCAAATATGTTTTATTGCCTCACAATCTGTAAATTGCATAAACTGATTTTAAATAAATTTGTAAAATTAATGTTGCGGACATTTCTGGTTTAAAATAGTTCTGATTAATGACGTATTTACATGTTTTAGCATAGAAATAAAAATGTCAACTTGAAATATTAATAACATTACATTTAACAATTAGGTAAATATATTTATCTATGACTGCTTTGATAACTGCATATTATATTGAATATTTGAGTGAAGTAAAGAGACATATTCCTTCACTAGTGAAGTAATAAAATAAAAATACATTGTTTAAAATAATTTGTTTTAATTTCAAACTCAATCTTAATTTTTAATTAGTTAATTAATCTTAATTAGTTTCTTTCTATCTGTACGTGCTGTTTTGTGTTAATTTTTGTCAATTTTGTGGTGTACTATGTCGAGACGTCATTTAACATTAGAAGAAGCCAACAGAGCACTCGGGATGTTACAATGGGGCATGCGGCAAGTGGTTGTGGCCAATAGATTTGGCGTGTCGCAAAGTGTTATCAGCAGGCTTTTTCGTCGGCATGAAATGACTGGTACTGTAAGGCGAACACGTGGTGCGGGTCGTCCTCAACGAACAACGGCAAGACAAGACCGACTTCTTACTTTAAATGCCCGATTGCATCCAACAACCTCAGCTACAATGTTACGGCGGCAGTTTTTAAATGCTGCAGAAGTTGCCATCTCTGTTAGAACTGTACGAAATCGGTTGCATGTGGTGGGTCTTTTTTTTAGAAGACCTCTTAGAAGAATTCCGATGAGACCTCATCATATGCGGGCTAGAGAAGCGTGGGCTGCAGAAAGGCAGAATTGGAAAAATGAGTGGAATTTTGTCTTTTTTACAGAGGAATCTCGTTTTGTTTTGAATCTCCATAGTGATAGCAGAAGAGTACGAGTTTGGAGAACACAAAACACACTGCGTCATCGAGGTCTTGTTCAGGAGGTACATGCTTTTCGTGGAGGTTCAATTACGGTTTGGGCTAGGGTAGCTTTGGGCACTCGGACATTGTATATCTGTGAGGAAAATCTGACAGAAATAATAGACCGGGACGACATTATTTTAAACAAAATCGTTTTTAGGTTTAACCATAGAAACCCACCACTGCAACATTTGGATGATAATGCTCGCCCTCACAGGGCTGAAGTAGTGCTGCGTGCGCTCAGGAGCCACCGTATACCGCATATTTCATCACCAGCTCTATCCCCTGATTTAAATATCATCTAACATGTGTGGAGTTTGCTTCAGAGAAGGTTGAATCTGCATTTATCTGCTCCTATGACATTAGAAGAGTTAAGGGTAGTTTTAGCACAATTGTGGGATGATTTGCCTCAAGAAGAAATTGGTAATATCATAAAAAGTATGCCCAACAGAATTGCGGAAGTTTTAGAAGTCAGGGGCGGACACACCCGTTATTAACAAAATGTCGCAAATCGTAAGTTTAGCACACCTTTTGGTCCTGACCAAATACTTTAATAAAAACTAAGAAACCATATAAAAAACGTGTAACTAAATCAATTAAGTAGTAGAAATTAAATTTATTTTAAATTTATTGCATTTTATTTTTCAATTAATCATATCCCTAAATTTTTGCCGCCAGTTTAGTTGTTTTTACTAGTTTAGGGCATTTACCGATAAATTTAAAATAAATTTAGACTAAAAAATATAATAAAATAAAAAAAATTCTTATCGCGTTTTTTCTGTGACGCCATGCGGCGTCGCCATTTTGAGCTTGCGATTTGTACTGTATCTGTGTGGTACTGGAATTTCCAAAAAAGTTGTGAATGCCAAGAGTTTAAACTAGAGCATTATATTGCTATTATAGCAATATTGTTTTAATAAATTATTAACAAAATTGTTAATTTAGAAATATTGTTATTTCAGAACAGAATTGGTGGCCAAGTAATGTAAAATTGAAGAGCTAAAATAAGACATCTTGTTTTAGGAGATTTGAGAAAAAATTGAATCAATTTTATAACGCCAAATATATTTTTTAGTTTTTTAGTGCCTAACAACCTGTAAATTGCAAAACGTGATTTTAAACAAATTCGCAAAATTTACTCTGCGGTCATTTTCGGTTTAAAATGGTTTTGACAAATGACACATTTGCGTGTTTTAGCACAAGAATAAAAATATAAACTTGAAATATGTTTAACATTGCATTTCAATTATATATTCATAATTTAAATTTCAATCTGAAATAATATTTAGCAGTAATTTGTTCTAAAAATAATTTATTTATTTATTACGATAATTGTTTTCACTGGCCTGAAGCATTTATGTACAATTAAATTTTAATTAAAATTAGATTAAACAATATACCTAATGTGTTTGCAAAAAATTTGGTTTGTACTTAGGGTTGTCAAACGTTCTTTATTTTAAAGGGTAGTCCTTTAGTGTTATTAGCTGTTGTTCAGTCTTTAACTTGTACTTAAAGACCACAATTTGTTCTTTTATCTAGCTTTTTTACTAAAAAGAAATGAGCAAGCATTAGAAAATTGGTTGACTTCAATAGTAAATTAATTGTTTAGAAGTTTTTTTAAGATACCAAAATAAATTTTGAGTACTATAAACAAACAAAAGTTCTATCCAAACTTAAGTTATAAAATCTATATAAATAGGGTATTTAATAGTAGAGATAAAGGAACAATAAGAACAATTACAACTAATGAAAAAAAAAGAACAGAAGTAGATTCTAGAAGAATTTGAAAAAGTAGATTCTATAAACGTTTGTAGAAAAGATGACCTAATGACGAAAAAAACTAAGAAGATTAATATGTATGTTGTACAAGGGAAAAAAACCAAGAGAAATTTTAAAAACGTATTTTAGACAATTCTAAAAGAACAGTGGATTGTAGTCCTATACAAAAAAATAAACAATTGGAAGAGAAGAAAGAGAAAATACAAATAAAGCAAACGATAAAAGAAGATTTAAAAAGTTGAAAACGTCAATTGGGCGGTCCTGGAGGAACAAAATTGTTGTCAAGTTTGAAAATAATATTTATAAAAAATAAAAATAAGAAAAACATCTACTAAAGAAAGAAAAGGTAAGTATAGTAAAAAACTAAAAAAAATTTTTGGATTAATAAAACAATAGTCTTTCGAGCTGGATACTGAAAAAAGTCGTTGTAGATACGGAACAATTACAATAATTTTTGCTTCAAACATCCAAAAATTTCTATTTTAGTTATCTGTATTAAAGTTTTTAATAGAATTTAGGAGTTGGAGAAGACAGTTTGTACTCTTTTTTATAAAAATTGTAGCAAATATATATATATTTATTTTTGTAATAATTGTCGCCTTTGGCTTCCAAAGTGTATATACTTTTTGGTCTTTTAAGCCCGATAAAGAAAAACGTCTTATTGATAGTATAAAAAAGACAATTTCTTGCAAGTGTTTAATTTTACTTTTTCTATAAACACTGCAAAAACTTTTTTTGTATTAGTTGTTCTTTGCCTCACAAAGTGTGTTTAAAATTGTATGGTCCTTTGAGAGGAATGAAGAAAAAAGATTTGAGTATAGACGGGACATTTTGCAATAATCTTGTTTATGGGACTCTTTTTTTTAGACTTTAATTTTTGTTTTTGTAACTTTACTACCAACGTTTCTTTCTTTCTTCCGCTTTATAAAAAACAATTCCAGATATTCTTTTACTGTTAAAGTACAGTGAAATTATTTAAGAAAATTTTGTTGTTACTGCAAAAAACCATAGATTCTTGCAGAGAATTCCTGTAAAAACTAAACCGACAATTTAACATTGTTTGCAGTGTTAGCATAAGTTTTCTACAGGTATTCTTCCAAAATCTGACGTAATTAAATGCAATTTTAATTATTATTTTTATTTGATTATTATTATTTATTTTTGATTTATAGTTTTTAAATTTGGGTTTGCAGTTAGTTTTTCCGAGCGATAGAAGTGTGATTAAGTTATTTGTTTAATAAATTCTATTGTTGACTTTATGTTACATTACATATCTTTATCGAACTGTAATCATTCATGATTTTAGATGGGTTGTCATAAATTTGAATTTGTGTGAGTATAATTTACGAGTAATTGTTTAAAATGGCAAACAGTGTTGAGCACTTTTCCGTTTTATATGCTTTGGTTAAATGATTAATTTGCGTGTTTTAACAATTTGAAATTAATTAGTAAAATAAGATTTTTAAATCAAAATATTTGTTTAACAAATTTGATTTCTAATTTAAGTCAATTATTTGAATTGAAATAAGCTAAACAAACCATTTAATTTAAATTTTTATTTTATTTAAATATTTATTATTTTGATCCTAAGCAAACAAATTATGAAAAACGTTGTTTCAGCATATTTCTTGCCGATTCTTGTAAAACCGTCAGAATTTAATTAATTGCTTACGTTTCACATCTGGCTCTTAATTAGAAGAGTTATTAATTTTAAAACCGGATCGCCTTATTAAATTAATTCTTTTGTTGATTAATTAATTCCTGCCATCTTCGGAGAATTTCCAAATGAAATTCAAACAGTTTACTTAGTTTTTTCATTTAGTGTAACAAATCCAATTAAGGTAAATTATGTCGACCTTTCGAAAGTTTTCAACAAGATCCGACAAGTTGATGCGTCATAAATCAAGAATTATAATTTATTATGTTTATCATTTGCCAAGTCTAACAATAGAAAAGCAAGAAGAGCTGTTCTTTTTCCTGCAATAAAGCTTAGAATTTTCGTATTTTCAACGTAAGCCGATTTTACACTCAACTGAATTATAATAAAAAATAACGTTTTTTTATATTTGTACACAGGAAGCTTAAAAAAATGTTGGCGTAGAATTTAGGTACTTGCTTAAACGTAATTAGGTTACCCTGAGCCTATTATTTATTGTAGTTTTAACCGTTTGCGCAGCGTTTTTAAATAAAGTACAATACTGTTTTAAATATATTTCAGTAACATTTTGGTATTTTTTTTTAATACAAATATTAAGAATCTAATTCTCTATTTTACAGTATTCTTTTATTTTTTTTTGTTTTATAATTTATCATGTTTATTATTTGCCAATTCTAACAATAGCAAAGCAATAAGAACAATTCTTTTCTTTTGCACTAAAGCTAAAAATTTTCGTATTTCCAACTCAGCTGATTTTACACTCAACTGAATTACAATAAAGGAAAACACTTTTTTCATATTTATACACTGAAAGCTTTTGAAAAAATGTTGGTTTAAAACCTGCACACTCGCTTAAACGTAATTAGGCTCCGGGTAATAAACTGGAAATTTCATAATTTCGTCATTTCCGAGCTGAAAAGTCATAAATCGGAGAGAATTTTCCAAATGGTTGTGGCTTTATGAGGGATCGTAAAGCAAGTGTGCAACACAGTTGCATGCTAAAAATTGTAATTTTTCTCCCTTTAACTTGATAAATGACTTAAACGATCGAATTTAGAGAAAAAACACTCCAAGTTGGTAAATTATTGCGGACGGTTCGGCATCTTAATTATTCGAGAATTGCTGAAAAATTCATTGGCTCGAACGGAATCCGGAAAGTCTATTAATTGCCGGATTCCGGAAAAAGTTTGATGTGTGAGAGCTGAAGCTTAATGCCAGACTTGAACGAATTTTGATAAGGATATTCAGACACTTTCAGCTTTCTTTCAACTCGTATTTTTTAAAAAATTTAACAACAATTTTTTAGCTCCTACTTTAGAAACTGATATTTTATTTTGACAAATAAATGGGTAGATTTATCAAAAATATCAAAATTAATTGTTTTTTGATTGCATTTTATAAAACTACTTAAAAATAAGCTTACTTTCATCGTTGTTTATAAGAAAATTCATTACTGAAATATACATTAGTGAAATCACCTGATATATGCGTTGTTGTGTGGTAAAATTTACTTCGAATATATTTATGACATGTCGAATACCCTTAAAGCTAAATTCGGTTTCAATTTTTTTGTTTTCTTTGGGGACCACACGGCTTTAAATCCGTCGAAACCCATCTTGTTAGTCTCTGTGACAGGACATTTCAGAATCGAGTTAGAATATCGGATTGTCCTAAAATTGCATATTTCCGACTTTTATTCCAGAAATATAATATGTGTAGGCGTCAGCTTTGTTCTCTTTCCTTAAAACACTAGAATATTTCTAACAAATCGGATCAGATTAATCACAGCGAGTTTTTACCAAAGATACATAGCGGCAATTTCTCATAATCAAATCTGTTATTTTCTAAAAAAGAAATCAAAAATTACTTACAGACAGGAGTACCTACTGGGATTAGATTCATTTTCTTTGAGTAGGAGTGACTCCAAGGCAACTTGAAGTGCTTCATTCTGTAAAAAAAGTGTTGATTTTAGCGTTGCATTGAAGGGATTATGTTTGACCTCGTTTGTGCCTCGATATATGCATTGTGTATTGTTACTTGGAGGTCACAATCGCTGTATCGAAGCATAAACATGGCTTTGACAGATGGAGCTAATTTGAATTAGCTGAATGCAAAGCAGTGAGTTGAAAAACCAACCTTAAGTGGATTTCTCGTGACAGGAAGGCGATTTTTAAAAAACGGCCAAAAGAAAATTTCTATCAAGAGATAATTAAATCAGAGGTAGACTGAAATAGATTTTCAAGTAAATAGAGAGAAATATGATCAGATCAAATTAGCAAATTATGTTTATCTAGGATAGAGAGATATCTGATTAAGCTGAGCGATTCTAGGTGTTGATCCGGCGCATTCACCATAATTGAGTTTTTCTATTTTGAAAATGAGCATTGTACAAGTACACTCAACCGCAAAATTAACCAGACACTTGATTTTTGTTTCGTAAATTAGCGAAAACGATCTCTTTCTTGATTTTATATAGCTACACATAAAAAACAGCTAAAAGAAAGGATATTCAAGTTTTTTGGGTTAACCCCTATCACGCAGATTACTTTTTGTACATATTTTTTTACGCGGCTTCCAATCAGAAAGGTTTTGTTTGTTTTACACGTCTGTCAAATTTGTGTCCATAGCTGGTTCTGCTTCGTTTAATTTGGCTTTTTGGGGAAGAGATCTGTTGTAGAAGCGATTTATATTGTAATGAGTCCCGAAGAAGCTGCCCAGGCTGTTGCTTTACATAATGATGGACGCAGCATACAATTTATTGCAAATGTGCTTGGCTTTTCTAATAGCACGGTATCCGATGCAATACAAAGGTTCATGGCAACTGGTTCCTATTCCAAAAATGAAGTGGAAGATCGATTTCTTCGATTACAAATGCTGCGAGAACGGACTCTTCCTGCTACAGCTTTGGCCAGGAGACTGGCGGATGTTCATGAAACCATGATTTCTCCTAATACTGTTTTAAGAAGGTTGAAAGAAAACAATTTGATATCACATCTACTTGCTGCTGGCCCTAAGCTGAACGCAGAGCATCGCAAACAGTGATTGGAATTTGCGCGAAATCATGTTGATTGGAATATGAACGAATGGGGCTCCGTTCTCTTTACGGATGAGTCGCGTTTCACTAGGTATTCACCTGATCGTCTACGAGTATTTAGACGCCTAGGGGAACGGTATGCCCAGTGTTGCTTTGCGCTTAGAGTAGCATTTGGTGGTGAAGATGTAATGGTATGGGGAAGGATTTCTTTGGAGGCTCATACAGTTCTTGCAACGGTGCGGAGAAGTAGCATTAACGCTGACTGGTACATTAGGGAGTGTTTACAAGAGCAGGTGGTTCCTTTTGCATCATTTGTAAAGGAACAGTTTTTCTTAATGTACGACAATGCGCGCCCTCACACAGCCCAGATTACGCGTCAGTTTCTTCTCGACGTTAATGTTTAGGTTCTATAAGGTGGCCACTCATGAGTCTGAACTAAACCCCATTAAGCACATATGGGTCAACCTGGGGAAAAGGATTAGGCAGAACTACGGCGAGTTTCATACAACAGTTGAGCTGGAACAAGCGTTGCTGAATGAGTGGGAGCTAATAGCCCAAGATGAGATCACAGACTTGATTGCAAGTATGCCTCAACAAATGAGAGCTGTAATGCAAGCGCGAGAAGGAAATTCTCGTTACTGAAACCATTTTTTTTTGCAGTTTTCTTAATTTTGTTTTGCTTTCTTTTGTTACTTAAAATCAAATTTTTGTTTAATTTGTAAATAAATATTTATTTTTGAACATTATTGATTAAAATTATCTTGATTTCAATTTAAATTTCAATTTAAATGTTTATCATTGCACATTTTTAATTAAAATTATTTTGATTCAAATTTTCGTCACTGAAATTTATTCAAAAAACTTAGTGTCCGGTTAATTTTGCGGTCTAGTGTATTTAATATAAATATTACAGGTGTAAAAACAATATAAATAAAAAGAATGTAAAAAGCTATACAAAAAATTAAAAAACAATTTTTCTTTAAAAACAAAAAAACAAAATTCCTTGTCCTGTCTGACTGATATTAACTGCATTAAGTTATTACAAGATTACATAATGTAAAGACGGAATTTGATCCTTGTTGCGTACAAGACAGGTCGAAAAACTATTTTTAGAATTAAATGCAACCTTTATGTTATAGTTTTTTAAAATATGAGAAATTAAAAAAAAACTTTGTTAACGAAGAAAATAAAGAAATTAAAAGGTTTAAAAGAGATGATGTAGAAGGAGAATTATGTAGCGTCATGTTGAAGTTTCCAGAGTATTTGTTTCTAAATTTATAGATTTAAAGTTTTTTAAGTTTTGTAATAGAAAGTGATTACTTACTACTATTGATTTAAAGATAAACCATTTTTTCAAAAGCAACATGGTTTACATCATGTTGCTTTTAAATCAGGAAGAATTAAAAAATTGAATCAGGAAGAACTATACCAGTTAATGTAAGTTTTCTATAAATTTCAAAAGTAAAAGAAGAATGGTTTTTGCTACTTATTTTAAGATTGAAAAATAGAATTCAAGAATTTGTTTCTCTTTCTACAGTAATTTGAAATTTTCTATGTAATAAGTTAATAACTAAAAAATTATTTAATTCTGCTTTGGTGCTTTTGAACAAAAGGATGAGGCTATCAACATATCTAAACCAGAAACAAAATTTTTGTTCAAGCTGTTTACTTTCGCTGCCGCTTTAAATTCTTTTCTATATTTTGATTACGAAACTTGACTTTTAAATATCGGAGGTTTTATTCGTTATGATGGTGGTTTCATCCTTGTAATTTACTCTTTTTTCAGTTTCTTAATTATTGTTTCTTTTTGTTAAACTTTTTTCAAAATCTTGTTTTATTCTAGTTTTAAATTTAATAATCTTTATGTCTTGTCAAACAATGTTTCCAAAGAATCTGGCAAAAAGTTAAATTTCCTAAAGATATTTTTCTGTTTTACTGGTGGTCGTTTTCGGAAGCCACTTAAAAGTTTTTGTTTGTATAGTTGCAGTTTTTTATTTTATTTTTTTTAAATTTTCTTAAACTTTTTTTTTCTCTTTCAACATTCTTTTCGTTCTCTTTTTTTCCAATCGTTGTTTTTCAAGCATTTTTAAAATTGTATTTATTTTAATAAGACCTTTTTTTAGCTTTTCGTTCTGTTCTAATTGTCATTTTTCAAATTTTTTTTATTGTTGTCTGTCAAATTTTTATTTTAGAGACTATTTTCAAGCTTTTCTAAAATCGTTTGTTGTTCTTCCAGAAATGTTTTTTGTATTTCCAGAATTTTTTGTTGTTTTTTGTTTTAGAATCGACTTTTTCATTTTTTATTTTTATTTTAATTTTTTTGCTTCTCCAATCAGCGATTGTTATATATTATTTTTTTCAAACACTTGTTTCTTTCATTTTAAATTAGTTTATCAAGATTTTTAAAAATTTTTTTTTGTTTTTCATTGTCTTTGAGTCTTCGTTATTCTGTTATTTTTTAAATTTTTTATTGTTCACTTTAGTCAAGTTGTTGTTTTAGTATTTCTCCTAATATTTTATAATTTTTTATAAATTTGTTTCTGTTATTATTTAGGCACTGTTGATGGCAGATAGCTCTCGAGACCGCTTTGAAACTTCTATGTAAATATTTATTTTAATTAAATTTGTAGGATTTTCTTATTTTTTTAAAGATTGATTATCTTTTACAATAAATAGATAGTGAAGACTTTATCAAACTAAAAAGTTTTCTTAACAGCTTTTGCCAAAAATAGGCTTTTTTGTGTTATTAAAGTCTTAAATCTTCACCGTACCAATCTTTTCCTTTTTTTTTAATTTGTTTTTTGGTTGTTTGTTTATTTAGTTTTTCTATTGCCTCCTATTTCTCTTCTATTGCTCTAGTAGTTTCTTGTTGTTCTTGGTTTTTTCTATTGATATTATATATTTTTCTTTGTAAATTTATTCTAGTATTTTTTTACTTTTGATAGAGTATTTTGGTTTTTAGAGTCAATATCACGTTGAGAGAAAAAACTTGCGTCTTAAATTCAAATAGAAATTCCGATTTGGTGCTTAAATCAGTTGTTCAAGCAAACACTTTCCTCGCTAGTAAATTCTGGCATTTTCTGTGGTCCATAACTCGTCCCTCAAGCTTTCGGCAAGTCCATATTTCCCGTTTAAAAAGACAGCTCCTCATAACCTCCCAAATAGATATTTGTCGTCGCTTCGCTGCGAATTTTTTCCAAAATATGTGATCCGTCTTAGAATCGGTTTAATAAAAAGTCGGTAAACCTGCGCTTCCCCTAATTGAATTTTCCGGTTGGCCATCTGTCGCGTTGCGTGTCCGTATTTATTAAATTCTTGAAGTCGCCGGTGTATTTTTATTTAATATCGGATGTGGCCGGAATTTAATATGTTAATATTTCCGGAAGAACAAGAAGTAAATATCGGGCTTGTGATGTACGACGCTCTATTGAAACTAAAACATATAAACCAAACATGGCGTTTGAGATGAAAAGGCTCTATTCCGTATTTTGTTTGAATGCGAAAGTTATTGCGCCATTTGGTGGATGGCATGTGATTTGCAGACTAAACTATTTTAAGTTTGATGGAATATGTCAGCGACGTGAGCGCTACCAACATAATAAATTCTCTCTACAGTTTTGGACGCGATACGTGAAATGAGTGCGCGATTACAACGGATGACTCTTTTAAGAATAACACGACTGACACGTAGACGCCTACACTGAAAACTCATTTCGCATCGAACCGAATTCTCAACGAAATTATTCACAGACAGAAACAACACTATTTTTGGATTCAAACAACTGGTGCAAAATACTGGATGCGCCGGGTTAGACTTTACTTACTATTTTTAGAAAAGCTGTTAAGAAAACTTTTACTTTAATAAAGATTTTACTAGCTATTTATTCTAAATGATAAACAAACTAAAAAAATTTAAGAAAATTCTACAAATTTATACAAAATAATTTTTACATAAAAGTCCCAAAATTGTAACTGATGCAAGATGGTGGATGTGCCGTATTAATTTTTCGACTATTTTTAGCAAAAGGTGTTTAAATTTTTTTTTTGCTTGATCAAGATTTTACTACTTATTGTAAAAAATAAACAAAACTTCAAAATCTAAAGCAATCTCAGAAGTTTACTGAAAAAAAAAATGATTAGGGTTATTTTTTTAACATCCAAAAATTTTCAATATGTAATCAGGATAACGGAGGATAAACAATGGAAAAAAATTGTAATTGTAAATTGGTCGACGTTTCGCTGATTTTTCTCAACTTCCTCAGGACTTTATTCAAACGTTTCAACTGTGTTTGTCTCTTAATAACTGAGTAATAAAGTCCTGAGGAAGCTGAGAAAAATCAGCGAAACGACGACTAATTTACAATTGCAATTTTTTTTCATAGTCCATCCTCCGTTATCCTGATTACATATTTAAGAAAATGTTTGTCAAAATTTTTCAAAAATTTCAAAGCGGGTTGAAAAGCTATTCCTCGTCATCAGTGCTTAAATAATAATGTAAAATGTAAAATTATAAAAAGTTAGAAAATATTAAGGATAAATTGACTAAATTTTTGACAAAAATAAATTTAAAAATGTATACTACATATAACAAAAAGAAAGAAACGACAAAGAGGAAGCGACATAAACGCAGATAATTTTTTAGTTATATCAAAAATAATATTACTAACTAAATGGAGAAAACAAACAACGATGAAAACAACATCAGATGAAGTATATAAAGTATATCTCCTACAGGAAATTGGTATATAATATTTATACCAGCATCAATTACAAATATATCTACAGACATACACACGGGAAAAGAATATAAATTACTCAAGAATGGTATAACATAAAGGAATGCATCACAAAAGCAGCAAACGAAGCAATCGAAAAGAAGAAAAACAAGAAAAAAAATTTGGGTTAAGAAAAAAACCAATAAAAGAAAAACATAATCTCTTCTTCAAAAACACTCAAGAAACTAGACTAAATTACATAGAAAAACGCAATAAAGCAAAACATATTATCAGAAATGCACACAAGAAATCTTAGGACAAATTTATATCTACTATAGAAAACGACATAACACAAAAGACAAGAAATAGCTTGCAAAATTATGCAACAACTTAACAAACAAAAAAAAAGCACCGATCGAATCTATACAATATACAAAGATACATAGATAGGACATTATTCAAAAACTATGTACAGAAAAAAAACACGAAAAACATAAAAATAAACATTAAAACTCAAATTCAACAACAGAGCAGACCCGAGCTACGAAGAAACGACATTATACACAAAGCATATACAGGGTGGCCAAACGAAAACGAAACAGAGGCTATAACGCAAAAACAGGTCGATTTTTTTGGAAGGGGGGCAGCTTTGGCATAAATTTAACAATTTCTTATGCAAATCCCTAAGCTGGGAATGTATCCCTTCAAAAATTTTAAATGGGAAGAGGGGTTGAGTTGCACATCGTTTGAAAGCCCTTTTAATTGTATTCACTGTATACAGTGGTGAGTATTTAAATTTTGTGGAATGTAAAATAAGAAAATTATAATGAAATGACACATTAGTTTATTAAATGTTTAAAGTGACTCTCACGTGCCTCCAATAGTACAGGTTGTGCTCAAAACGCTGTCGAACATTTTGGAACATGTGTGGAGTAATTTGACGACATTCGTTTACTATCCGCTGCCGTAAATCTTCCAAAGAGGTGAGTTGAGTTGTTTAAATTTTACTTTTAAAGTGAATCTATAAAAAAAAGTCCAACGAAGACATGTCTGGCGAACGCAAAAGCCACTTAGTAGGTCCTCTCCTTACAATCCATCGTCCTGAAAATTTCTGGTCTAGATACTGCCGTACGGGCAGTGCAAAATGCGGAGGTGCGCCGTTTTGTTGGAATATCAACAAATTTTCATCATAGTCTTCATAATTTTCGATAATTTTAATCAAAGCCAAATCAATAACGTGTTCTAATAAATTTTAATACATTTTGCTATTTAAATTGTCATTAAGGAAAAAGGGGCCAACTACACGATCTCAAAAATGCCCGCCCAAAGATTCAACTTTTCAGGAGTTTGTGTGGCCTCCGCGTTTGCCAGATATGTCTCCGTTAGACTTTTTTTATGGAGTCACTTAAGAAGTAAAATTTATACCTTTTTCCGTTTACCTCTTTGGAAAATTTACGGCAGCGGATAGTACAGGAATGTCCTCAAATTACTCCACACATGTTCCAAAATGTTTTGAGCTCAACCTGTATTATTGGAGCCCCCCCCCACGTGAGAGTCACTTTAAATATTTAATAAACTAATGTGTCACTTTATTATAATTTTTTTATTTTACATTCCACAAAATTTAAATACCACTGTATACAGAATTGAAAAGGCTTTCCAACGATGTGCAACTCTACTCCTCTTCCCATTTAAAATTTTTGAAAGGATGCATCTTCCGCTTAGGGATTTGCATAAAAAAATTTTAAATTTATGCCAAAAACTGTCCCCTTTTTAAACAAAATCGACCTGTTTTTGCGTTTTTTTGAGAAATTATTTTTCTGAGAGTTATAGTCTCTGTTTCGTTTTCGTTTGGCCACCCTGTATACAAAGCAGGAGTTTGTTCAATAACAATCGCAGAATGGCTTAATAAAACGAGTTCTTTATACTATTTTTTTACCTATTTTATTTATTTAATTTAGATAAAAAACTGATATTTTGAATTTTATAAAATTTTATTTCAGCACTGTATGCTATAATGGCTATATAACAGCGCCCATCTAATTTAAAAATTAAGTTTTGTACACAATTTTTTTTATTAGCGCATTTTTCCTATTTCATTTACTTTTTTAAGGTAAAAACGATAAAATTTTGATTCTATAATATTTTATTTTAGCACTGGGTACTGTAGTGAATGACTGTAATAGCACACAAAGTGGCTTAATAAAGACTTTTTTTACTATTTTTTGCATTTTGCATATTTTATTTATTTATTTATTTTAGGTAAAAAAGTAGAGTTTTGGATTTTATAATATCTTATTTTAGCACTAAAGGCTATAATGACTATAACAGTACCAAATAGGCTTAATAAACAAATTTTTTACACATTTTATCTGTTTTGTTTATTCATTTTAAGTAAAAAAGTAGAATTTTAGATTCTAGAATATCCTATTTCAGCACTGCATGCTATAGTAGTTATAACAAAACCTAAATAATTTTTTTAGAGACGCAAGTTATAGAAACATTTTTTGCTTTTCTGTTTTAATTAAATTTATAGATAGTTTTTCTGGTTTTGAGACATTTTATTTAAAGCCCCGACATTTTTAATTATGCCGTAGTTATTTTCGTTTTTGTTTTAAAATCGTTAGCTTCCATTTATCTTTTCTTTAAAACTGAAAACGTATTTGTTCAAGATTAAGCTCGAGTTATTTGTTGAGATATTTTCCAAAGTTTCGAAGTATAATTACAGTTTTGAAAAATAAATTTCCAAGAGTTTATGCTTTGTAATTGGAAAACATACGGTTGTAGATAAAAACCCCCTAATTAAATTTCGCAACAAAGTAATAACACGCAAGATGTAAACTAATATTTTGAGTGTAATGAAATTTGCCTTCGAGGATTAATTACCGACACTCCAACTATTACACTTGCTGATGGATTTGTGAGAGCAACCCTTCAGGATATATCACACAGCAGGATTTCTATTACCGATAATGAATGTTTTTCTGTATCTACTTTTTTTTTAAAATTACTGTTTAATTAATTTTATGTCCTGATTTTATATTTTAGAGCCAGGTTGAATCCAATTTGAACAACGTACGGGTCCTTATCGTAAGCTCCTTTGCTTAATCCAATTGTTCGAAGACGTTTAAATAATTAACAATGTCGTAATTATTGCAAGTGGCTGAATTGGAAAACGAGTTCGACGGAACTTTCCCGAATTTCGAGATGTTAATTAAGGTTTTGTTGTATCAGGTGATTCAAAAGTATTACTTCAAATACAGCGCTTGAACAATAATTTTATAAAAATATACTTAAAAGAGAAAAAAATTAAAAAAATCAAGTAAAAAATGCCAAAAAAAATTCTGAAATAGAAGAAACTTTAGGAAACATCTGGCACATTTTAGCAAGGACGTTTGATTATACAACAAGAGCAATTGACAGAAACTTAGTCAGTCAGATAGTGAGAGCAAGAAATAATTTGAGTTTATTTATTGTTGAGAATATTCTTTGAATAATCTAGCTCTTTGAATTAAAAACCCGAATTGTTGCAAAACTTTTGAATTAATCAGCATTATAGAAAATTGATTTTGTCTCGACGTTGTCAATGAAGTAAAAAAATGATTAACGAGGCATTTTATGTAAAATTCATGATGGACCATCCATTATCAAGCTACAGGTAATGTCCGAATATAATCAATATGCTTCCAGAATCTCGAATTCGTGCCAATTGGATTTTGTATTCCAGACGTCAGACCGTCGTAAATCAGACATTTCTTCAACGAAAAACCCACAATTAATCACGTTGTTTACAATTCAAAAGCAATATTTTTCAAAAAAATCTTTTTTTACTCTTTGACGTGTATAATTGATTTGGCAAACACTAGGTGCAGAGATAACGTAACGACTTTACCTGAAATATTATCTTTATCGACTTTCCGTCGAATAAAAAATTAAACAAGCTAGTCGACTTTCCGACTTTCCCAACTAATTTGCATGCTCAGTTTTACAGCGAAAATGTACATTCAACTTCAGACAACGTTAATTTATGCTAGGTTATTATTTTCAACAGTTCAGACTAAATCAAAGCGAAGCTAAATTAAAAATTTACAATTTGCACAATAAAATGTTTCTCTGTGTAATTAAATCTGAATTATTTATATTACAGTAATTTTAAATCAAAAATTAGAAAATCTGTGGAAAAGTGTATTAAAAAGCAGATTATTTAATAAAATTAAGAAATTACAAAAGAATAACCCAACAAAGCCAATTAAAAATGGTAGCAAGAAGATTTAGCAGAGAAGATTTAGGTGCATTAAATTAGTATATGGTCAACCACAACCTTGTCCTCAGCTCAATATTCTCTATTCCTAAACAAAACCTCTGAAAATTTAAGCAGGAAAATATTTTGTAAGGCGGACTAGACATAAAGAACTGTTTAGAAGACTCGATTGTTACCTCCCAAATTGTTACTTATAAACATAATAGCGAAAAGTCAATCAATAATAGAATACTGGAGATAACCACTTTGTTCTGTATCAATAATATCTCTTTACTAAAATGAATAACTACTTTCCGAAACGATTAAAAACTTGGTTGCTAACTCAGAAACAAAAATACATTTAAAAAAATTAATTTTATCTAATAATTTTAATCCAAATTTAATCTGTGAGTTTAATCTAAAATTTTGTTGTAACGAAATTGTAATTTAACTGTCAATTGAATGGAACAAGTCTTGACATATTTGTTCTCTACTTCAAAGGCATAAAATTGCATTTCCTCTAATTATAATTAAAATAGCGGTATTAAACAGCATTCAATAAAGCTAAAATATGCACAGATTAGCTGTGGAGTACAGAACGATATAATACTTCAGTATAAATTATCTAGTTTTCTAATACCTGATGTCTTTACACGTGGTTTCTTTTTTTCTACAGAATATTGTTTTTTTTTTAGGTGTTTTCACCCTTACTTTAGATAACTTTAGCAAAGTTTCTTGAGTCGCTGCTCTATATTTTTACGTTTTTTAGGTAGCTAAATTTAGAAAAGCGCTACCATCATGTAGTTTCTAATATATTTACAAAAACTTCTGTTTTTCAAAGCCATCCATTTAAAACTCTATGGACAAGGGTCTTTTTGATAGCTTTGTGGTATTTTGCGGTGGTTAGTTGTTAAAATACAAGCAAAATTGTTTTTGTAAATTCTTACTGTGAAGTCACGTGCATACTGGTTTCTGTGTAGAAATCCACTGACTTAGGACTCAGGAGACTCACCCCGTTCTGCTAGTGACATTTGCGTTACCAACATAAACTTTGTAGCGGTGGCAATTGCAGAAATACTTTAAATTAAAGAAAATTACCTGAAAACTTTTTTTTAATTTGTTTAAAACATTTAACAAATAAACTATTGTAATTAATGTTTATTATTTTAGCATAAGTTTTAAATTTTTTGTACAATTTATTGCACAATCTGTACAAGAAAGAATAACACCCTAATTTTAATATATCCATGTAAATTTAAGTTTGGATATTATTCTTTTTTTACGGACAGTATTCTTGATTCAAGAGATATAGAGGTTGCCAATTAAAAAGTCGTAAAAGTAAAATAGTTGTAAAAATTCTGTAAGCAGTCATTAAATTAGAAATCCGCGGTCTTGATACAGTCGACCAGCTTTATTTTCGATGTAAAAAAGCGTAAAATAACTAACCATTGCTTAACTGGACAACTATGTCAACATTTCGTTACTAATTGATCACAGAAGTGCAGCTGTACTTTTGAACAGCTATGCTTTTGAACAGCTGCACTAGTTGCAATAGTGGTCTTGTTGGACAATGATTAGTTATTCTACGCTTTGTTGCATCGAAAACAAAGCTGGTCGACTGTATCAAGGCCAGGGCTATTTAATTTAATGACTGTTTACATAGTTTTTACAACTATTTTACTTTTACAACCTAATTGGCAAGCTCTATATCACTTGAATCAAGAATACCTAACAAGATAAGTTTAAAAGTTCTTTTTTACTATTATTCTTATAAATAAATTTTTTGTAAAGCTTGTACAGAAAAGGATAAATTATCTCTACTTAAGCAATTGGGTTTAAGTGTCATTCTTTTTTATACTCACTATACTTATCATCTTATTTGCCAGCAAAAAATTTGAAGCTGGATCACCGACTTTTTCTCATAACGACTGTTATAATAAATTAATATTTATGTATCTCGCTTTTGACATTAGTTTTTAAAGCTGAATTATTTAATAATGTTAATTTTTAATGCCGACCCGTTTATATGTTTGCTGTGAGGTGAGTAGATAAATCAATTTCAGTCTGTAGTTTCATTTTAAACCTGACCCACTTTTCTGTAATTGATTTTCCAAAAAGCAGCTAATATCTCAATGTAACCATTTTAAAAATACACGAACATGTCTATTATTGGTTAAAATATTATCCTTATCGACATTTCAGCTACTAAAAAATTAAACAACTACTAACTTCCCGACTTTTCCGAAGGAAAACGAAACTAATTTGTGCTCGAAAAAGCTTTGGGACTTAATTTCGAACTCTTGTACAATACTATGTTTCTTTTATCTCCTCTGCATTTCGAAATCATCAATCTCTGGAAATTTGAGTGTTTTGCATTAAAAAGACACCTGGGCTTTACCATAGATCAATCAAAGTTCTGTTGTGATGCTATTACTTGGTAACAGTATGCAAATGGCGGGTGGAAAAACAGGACGCTGCCACTTCCACGTGTCTCGTTTCGGGATTTTGCTTACAATAATGCCTTTGTTTACTGGATACTCCGTTATCGAGGATTATATACTCAAAGGACGCGCTATTTCGACGAAAATCATCATTTCACGGTCTTAAGTTGGCGGCAATGTACGCGGAATTTCGGTGCATATCATCTGCTGGAACGACACAAGCGAAATTACTTTTACGATTTATTACGAGAATAACTATCATCGCTGACTTTTGCTACCGGAATTTTAGAAAGGCGGACACAAATCACCATTTGTACACTGATAATTCCGAACAGATATAAAATAACTGCACGAAATTAACTACAACAGTAGTTTTGGGTAATTTATCAACACACAAAAACACCATTGTCTGCCGGGAACCAAAGGAAAACTTTTCTAATTATTTCTGACTTTATTTCAAATTGCTCGCAAGCCGAAATTGTATCAAAAGGATCTGAAATATCTCTTTGATGACAGTTTCAAGGTATATTTATTAATGTCGTGCGAGATGGCCTGCTAAATAAGTCTTTTCAGAACAAGTGTCAATGAAACTTAACTATCAAGAAAGGTTCTAATTTTTTTTTACAATGTTTCTATAGATTTTATTATTTTAATCCTAATTTTATAATAAAAACTGTAAAATAAACTCGTACAAATGTGGAAGTCAAAACCTAAAATTATAGAATATTGCTTCCTTCTTATTCATTTTTATTAGTATCCGTCTCGAAGGACCAGAAAAAAAATTTGGAAGTCTAATACAATTATATAAAAAAAGAATAGCAAACGTTCCTTTTGTTTCCAAATGCAACAAAATTAGTTTCTAGATTTTATTAAAAACTGTTTAGTTGTCAGAAGCGAAGTCTATTGTTAATTGCAATGCATCTGCTTCGAAGGACCATATTATGAGCCCAAATCACAACTGTTATAAAGAAAAATGATACTACAATGTTTATATATAAAAAATTTGAAGATCTTATAACTTTTAGCAGAAAAATTTAGCAGAAATCTAAAAGCCTCAAAAGCTATGTTTACAGGTCAAAAGCGAAAATATTTTTGAATTGCTCCTTTTATACTTTAATTTTTTTTAACATTCGACTCTAAAAAATATGATTCTTTTAACACAATTTGGAAACCAAAATTGTTAGTTACATTTAAAAAATATAAATATTTCTGGATTTTTTATTAAAAAAGAAAAACCTGTCAGCAACAACCCCCACGATGAGTACCTATAATACAGGGCTATCCATTTCGAGGTTGATAAAGTAAAAATCTGTATACCGACATCTGTCAAAGATACAAGTCAAGTACGCTGTCATTTATTTAGTTGACATTCTGCCATTTAAGAATATAGAGCATTTAACAATCGACCAACGCGTTAAAATTATTAAATCTTATTACAAAAATGGTGATTCTGCCGTAATCTACATTTCGCGCTTTACGAGCAGATTATGGTCGTCATAATCGTCCTACAAAGCAAACCATATTAAATACAGTGAATAAATTTGAACAAATTGGATCTGTTACTGATATTGTAAGGCCTGTGCATCATCGAAACATTCGCAACGCTGAAAATATCGCTTCTGTAGCTGAAAGTGTGGAAGAAGATCCAGATTTGTCAATTCCTCGTCGAGCTCAACATTTAGGCCTATCTTATTATGGCGTATTTTGCATTTGGATTTTATAATATAATCTTGACGATATGTGGTTCCAGCAGGATGGAGCAACCAGTCATGTAACACAAGCAAATCGAGCTCTTTTGCAAGAGAAATTTCCTGGACGTGTGATTTCGCGATTGGCTGATGTCAATTGGCCTCCAAGATCCTGCGATTTGACGCCTTTGGATTTCTTTTTGTGGGGCTACGCGAAAGATCGTGTTTACGCAAACAATCCTCAAACTCTTGACGAATTGAAAACTGATATTTGTAATGTAATGGTCGAGATACCACCCGAAATGTGCCGAAAAGTCATTGAAAATTACCTCAAAAGGATCAAGGCCTGTAAGAAGTCTCGTGGAGGACATTTGAATGATATCTTGTTTAACTAAAAATGGCAAGAATCAATCTTTAAAATGAAATAAAAATTACATTACATTCCGAATATTTTGTGTTTTTTTTTAAGTTTACTTTATCAAGCTCGAATTGGATAGCCTGTTATAAACAAAAACGAAAAATCCTCATCTTTACTTTCAAAATTCTATTAAAAACCTAAGCTTAACAAAGTTGGCAAGAAATGTTTTTATCTAAGTTTTACACCATGAATTATAGTTTCTATTTTTTTGTTTAGAACGTCTTTAATTGTGCTGAAATTAAATGGACTGACTTTATATAATTGTCAATCCACGCAGACACAACGTTAATAAAAGTTTAACTTGTCTATAGAAAAAGAGTGGAAGATAGTATAGATGATAATTGAAAGTTTTTCTTCATAAAGTAATTTTTTATCTTCTCTTAAAAATTTATGGCTTTAATAAAAATGCAAAAGAATTAAACAAGAATTTCAACCTAAATCCATATTTTGGCGAGATAAACATGACCAATTAGTGAGAAGCGAAAAAGTAAGAAAAAGATGAGCGGAATATTTTAAAGAAGTTTTAGACATATAGTCGACCAAAAGAAGAATAGTTTGAGAGGAGGAGAACAACAGAAACGAACAAGAAGAAAGAGAAGAAAAACTTCCCACATTTGATGAAGTTGAAAATATTATAGAAAAACAACAAAAGTCCAAAAGAAGACAAAAAAAGATAAAAAACGGAGACGAAATGATGAAATATGATTTAATTAAAAATGTACGGATAAGGAAAGAAATGGCACAAGCATGGAGAACAGCAATACTAGATATGTTTAATCCATAAAAAAGGAGACAAGACAAACTGAAAATTATAGAGGAATAGCGTTACTGAACACTATATAAGATAATGGCAGCACTACTAAAAAGTAAAACGAAAAAACATGTAGAAAAAGTAGTAAGAGATTACCAATGTGGTTTTAAGAAAAGAAGATTTGTTGTAGACCAAATATTTTTATTACAACAGCTACAAGAGTTGTCACCAACAAAAATTAAAAACATTCTTGCTTTTTATCGACTTTAAGACGGCCTACAACAACATAAACAAAAAGCAATTATAACAAGCACTAAAAGACTTTGAAACACTTGATAAAATAGCAAGATTAGCAAAAATGACATTAGAGAAAACCACAAATAAGATTCGGATTGATAGAGTACTGTTAAGAAAGTTTGAAGTGTTTGATGGCTTAAAGCAAAAAGATTCGCTTTCTTCGACATTATTTATAATCGCTCTAGAAATAGTTTTAAAACAAAGCAATATAGACAAGGTTTGCTTTTTTATCAACAACATGTTTTGCATTAGCAGACGACGTAACACTTATAACAAGAAGTAGAGAAAAGGTATCCAAAGTAACAAAAAGACTGATTATAAACGGGAAAAAATTGGGACTGAGATGTAATGAAGAAAAAGTAAATTTATGATATGGGAAGAGAAGGTAGTTAAAGAAGATATACAGGGTGTCTCACGAACGAGTGCACATAATTTAACCAAAGAATAAGAAGTAAAAATTAATTGATACATATTTTTTATTTTTTCCCAAAAAAATTCATTTTCAGAATTATTAGCCCTTAAAAATCGCTCCAAAAATACACTTTATTTTTTATATCTAATAAAGTACTCGCTCGATTTTGATGAAACTTGGTATACTCATTCTGTATTAGATAACCACCTTACAGTATTACTTGTAGTATTGTAGGACATTTTAAAAAGGGGCTACGAAGGCCCCCTTGACACAGTTTGCTTCATAACTATGTAGCACAAATTAGTTTAACGTTGGGGTTCCTACAGTTTGAAAGTCCATTCAATTTAAAAAAAAATTTGTCTCTTACAAATTTTTCGTAAAACGCTCCGTTTTAGAACGAGGTTTAGGAGTATCAACAAAAATAATTCAATAAATTGAAAGTACCTAAAAAAGAAAAAGTAAAATAACAAAATACAAAAGTAAAATAAGCTTCAGGATCATATCCTTTCTGGAATATGATCCTGAAGCCAATTTCTTACATTCAATTGACAATGAGGTGGTGCACCATCGTGCATGAAACGGCCATAGAGGAACGTTAGTGGATAAAAGCTGGTCATGCTAATATTAACTGCATCGTTTTACTCAAAAACGATGCGTTTTACGAAAAATTTGTAAAAGACAAAAAAATTTCTAAATTGAATGGGCTTTCAAACTGTAGGAACTCTAACGTTAAACTAATTTGTGCTACAAAGTTATGAAGCAAATTGTGTCAAGGGGGCCTTTGTAGCCCCTTTTTAAAATGTCTTACAATACTACAATTAACACTGTAAGGTGGTTATCTAATACAGAATGAGTATACCAAGTTTCATCAAAATCGAGCAAGTACTTTATTAGATAAAAAAAATAAAGTGTATTTTTGAAGCGATTTTGGGGGCTAATAATTCTGAAAATAAATTTTTTTGGGAAAAAATAAAAAATATGTATCAATTAATTTTTACTTCTTATTCTTTGGTTAAATTATGTGCACTCGTTCGTGAGACACCCTGTATATCTAGAAGTAAAAGTAAACAAAAGGGAGAAATACAAATTTAAAGAAATTACGAGATTTATCTACCTGGAAAGTACAATAGTAAAGAAACCAACAAATACAAAAAAAGTAAAAGCAAGAAGAGCAGCTGAAAACAGAAGCGTTATAGATTACATTCTATACTAAGTTGAAAAGGTGTAGCAAAAGCGACAAAGCTTTATATCTATAAGACCATAATACGACTGATGATAACATACATAACATTCGCTTGTGAGGAATAGACACTGAGAAAACAAGAACAGTGCATGCTGCAGATGGAAAAGAAAGGTTCTAGAAGTAGTTAAATAGAAGTTGTTAAATCACAAAGAATTAGATGTATAAGCCACATATCAAAAAGGAAATGAAATCCCGGTGCGTTGTGCTCGATTGGAACGGGTGGGAGAACTCGCTTATATCAAGCGAAGTCCGGCTAGTAGTCGTATAGACAGACACAAGTGTGCCATCTAACGAAGAGTGCTGGAAGGTGCGTTCCAATCCCACCCGTTCCAATCGAGCACAATGCTCCCGAATACACTGTACTGATGAGGGGCAAAAACCCCGAAACCGGTATATAGTTTCTCGACGTTGTTGTTCGATTGGAACACCTTTGCTAGTTCTGGTTACACTGTCTTTCAGTGTGTTGCTGTGTGGGCGATTAGGTGATGTAATTCAATGACGGTCGGGGCATTAGTCCGCGAAGTAGTTGTTTTTGCCTAATCGTAGAGGTTGGTTATGTTGGTGGCCGAGTGAGGGCCCAAGACATAACTTTGTTTTCCGCCAACATTATTATACCAACTCTCGCACCTTCCAGCACTTTTCGTTAGATGAAACACTGTGTCTGTCTATACGACTACTAGGATTAAAACCTAACAGACAAAAAACAGGCCAAAAACAGAGTAAAAAAAAAGTAGAGAACGACTTGCATAAACTGCATATAAAGCAGTGAAAAAAGAAAGCTCTGCATAAGAAAAATTGCTTACGAAGCTATGAGTACAAAGCTTCTAGTGCTTAAAGATGCTTGTAAAACAAATAAATTATAAAATTTTGAGATAGTTTTGAGTACATAACAACTGAATATAACTAGAGACAATTTTTAATGTGAAAGAGTCATATTTCTGGTGCTGCTATTTTTGTCAGAGAATTATTTATTTAATGCTCTATTGATTGGGGTATAAAATGACTAGACCATTATTCAAAACAGTTTAATATTTATAAATGTCTATAAACTCTTTATCGTATGTGACCTGTTCATGCTCTGATGCGTTCCAATCAAAGTCTCCTCTCTTGTAGACCCGTCCTCAGTTTCTCATAATGCTCGACTAACCCCTCTAAATATAGATGAACGTATGAAAACATCCAAAATGAGATTTCGGATATGTCCGTACTCTCGAAAAGCTTCCATATTGAAATTTTACAAGCAACTTCACAAAAGGTAACCGAAAATTTAATTTCTTTCAGATTTTAATTTTTCTGCTTTTGATCGATTTGCCAAAAGCACTCTCAACCACAAATGAAACATAATTAGTTGTAGATTGGTTTAGTGGTGCTTCTAGCATTAGTTGTGCGGAGAATTGGAGGAAACTAATTAAATAGAATTGTGAGGGTCTGTTTGATGACCGCGATATAGATAAATCATCAAAGCGCGAAGGTATTATTGTGTTTGATGACAAGAACAAGCCGGAAATTTCATACAACTAACGGAAGGAAATTTATTGGGTTTTAATGATTCTGATTGAGTTTTTATTATTTTTAAAGTGATTAATGAACTGTCGACTGGCATTTTACAATGTTGTTTCAACCAGCGACGATCTATAAATGTAAATCCGGCGCATTAAGAGATTCTAAGCCGTAATATATTTTCTGCAAATCTTTACGAGAAAAATATTAAAAGTTAAGTTACGTGAGTTTGAAACCGTAGCTTTCTTTAAAAATGCATATGCTTAGATTTCCAACTTAAAATTAGTTCAAAGAATTTCAAATTGCTTTGAAAGCTAAAACCTTGTATAAGATCACGAGAAATACGGCTCAAAAGTTACTTTGCTTAATTTGAAACATGATATGTTTGTCAAATAAACAAACTAAAATTTACAGAAATTGTATAAAATAAATTCGTTATTTCTCTTTATTTTCTTCTTTATATACTCAGCGGCTTTAGAAGTGTTACACACAAAAGAAATAATTTTTTGGAAGTGAATTCTTAGCAATAGAATATATAAATTTAAAGCTATTTATTGTAATTATTACAACAGTTTATTCTTGACAGTTTTTGCAATAAAAAAACAATATCTTTTTAGTTTTTGTTAAGAAAAAGGATTATCAGAACTGATAAGTAGATGTAGAGTGGTTAGGTTTTGTCGTAGGTGATGACCTTGAACAGATCTGCGTGAAGTAAAATCTTAAATGCGATAAGTGAAACCCAAAAACATCTCACTAGTTTCAGATTGCGGCAAATTTAAAACTCTGCATGAAATGCGCAGGCAGAGACCCGTTGTTTGTTGTATTTTGTACAATAATACAATAAAAATACAAACTAAAAGACAAATTCAATAGAATAGACTGCACAGCGATTATTAAAAAACAAAAGATAAAATAAAGAGTAAAAATTTTTTTAAAAAAATTTATTCTGTTGACATAAAACATTTTGCATTATTCTTGCAATTTTGCGCAACCTAAATCGTTTTTCTCGTCGGAAGGAATGTAAAGTTCTGAATCGTTATCACTTTCGTCAGCTCTAACAGAAATTATGAAGTTCTCTATATCATCCATAATGTGTTCTCTGGCCATGTATTCCTCCTCGGTTTTTTCTACGTGGTTACATAGATTTCTCCATTGTTCCACTGAAATCGTAGCAAATTTGTTTTCAGCTAATTTTCAGACGTCTTCTAATTTAAATGTTACGTTGTGAACGGCCACATATTTTTTACTAATGCCCAAATTTTTTCGATGGGGTTAAGCTCCGGGTGATATGGAGGCAACCGTTAAACTGGCATATCACATTCTGCCAGAATTTTGTTGATCGCAAATTGCTTATACGGTGGTTTATCAAATTAATTTTTTATATAATTCTGCCTTTGTTTCTTTGGTCCCAAAAAAATTTCTCTTTCGTTTAGCCATTGCTGCATTGCTGCTTTTTTCCATGATGAGTTCGGACTAGGCTCTATTGCCACATTATGATAGGACGCGTTATCCACCACCAAAACCGATTTCCTTGAAATGTTGGGAATAAATTCTTTTTTCAACCATTTGGTGATGTTGTTGTTGTTCATTTCATCGTGATAGTCGCCTGTTTTCGATCCCGATTTAAATATATTTAAAGCATTAGACACAAAACCTTGCGCGCCTCCAGCGTGTAAAATAATTAGACGTCGCCCTTTGGCTATCGGTGCCTTAAGCATGTTATTTGTGCCATCATCCCATGCCATCGGTACAGTATGGGAACTGTGAAGGTAAGTTTCATCACAGTATATAATATTTCGACCTTCTTCTTTGTACTTTTTAAGTTGTCTTAAATATTCAACTCGTTTTAACCTGATGTCCGTTTTTTTAATTAAGATTTTTCGATTATCTGTCGATTTCTTCCAACGAAAACCTAGCTTTCGGATGAACTGTCTAAATGAATCTGTTTTCCCAGTAAAATTAACACCTTCACGTATTACTGCCTCAAATAAAACTTGTCTTGTCGGTCTTCTTTTATGAATGTTGGCAAAATTATAAATTACCTTTCGAACTATTTCTTCTTCGAATTCATCCAATGTGCTTTTTGGCGATGGTTTGTTTATTTTTTTACGCGGAGATTGAAATTTGCTATTTTCAGGTTTCTTGCTACCTTCTTCTATAATTCTCCTTACCGCGTTAAGACCAACAACAGTGGCTTTAGCAACACGTTTTTGTAAACGACTTAAGGGAATTATAACTTCACCTTTCTTTTTTTCCTCTTTCATAAACGAAAAAACGTTATAAATTATCTGCCTTCCTTGACTATGAACAACACGACCGTTATTGCCCATCATATTGTCGCAAAGTATGTTCTGCAAAAACACATTTATATCCTTGTTTCTAAATTGTACTAGGTATACTTACAAAACTGTAAACCACGAAAAAAACAGAGTCTTGAAAAAGCCTGTTGAAATAAAATTACAAATCTGTAATACACGCAGGCTTAATCACAACCGTTTGAGAAGAAGAAACGAAACGAAATGAGAATGTTTTTAGGTTAGTGAATAGCGCTTAACCAAGACGTGTTTTCGTACTTTCACGCAGAATGACTCATCGCCCACGACAAAATCCAACCACTCTATTTGCAGTTATTGTGTCTGCGACTACTTGTTTTAATGGTAATAATGTGTCTCTAACCTGAAAGCCGAGACGTACTACTTTAGAAAGACGTTCAATTATATAAGAAAAGAGATTAACTGACAGTCACCCAGTCAGTTAGTGAGAGCCAGACAAGCAAGTAAAGTGAACAACATTTGTAAAACAACGATAAATTGTAGCGTGAATATTGAGTTATTTATTTATTGTTGTTGTATACAAGTAGAAACATAGTAGAAATAAATTATTTGTTATTAATCTAACTCTTTGAATCGAAGAACCTAAATTTGCACACACGTTATATTATATAGAGCTACTTTACGTGTCACAAAACAGCGTTTAGTAGGGCATAATTTGACATTTATGTTACCATTTGTCAGCTACTTTGTATTTTTTGTATGTAACTCAAGCTATGAGAAACAGAGTAATAAAGTTGAGATGGAGTTATTCATGACATTTATGACTCATTTTAGGTGTTTTTTGCACCTATTTTAAATTTTATTTGTGATGGTGACCTGGAAGAAAGTTTAGACAATATAAATATTCCAAAAATGTTTAATTTCTTTCTTAAATAATTTTATTAGTACATAATAATTTATTTAATTATAATAAACAATCTGTTACATCAAATAAAATAAAAAAATTGATAAAACACAAATACGTATTGAAGGAAATTGTATATTTGGTTCTCGAAATTAAATTTCAAATTACTTGTCTGACGCAGTGCTTTTTGAAATTTAATAAATTTCCCCGAAATCATTATTGTTCATTGTTCGTTATTTTTCCAATTTCCAATCTGCCCCAATCCGAATTTGTCAAAATTAATTCGAATTCTCGTTTTCCCCCAATCATTTTACATAAAATAATTTTCAGATGTCAGAATCAATCTAAATTGGGTGAAACGTGATCTCTTTCAAACTCAAAAATTTGGTTTAATTGGAAGTGGCGTTTATAATCTACCGTTTTAGGACTAAGGCTTTCCTCTCGCTTCGTAATTTTTAATAGGAGTCGCGCAGACGAAACCCCCCAAGCTATTTATCCCGAGTCAAGGTAATGCTTTTTCACACAAATTAAACGTTTCAACAGCACACAGCTCCACAGCTTTCTAAAAAAATATCAACTAACAATCCTCAATAAATTAACGAGGGATTTACTTAATGACGAAGCAGAAAAATAACGATCCAGGTGGCAGCTCGTAAAAAAAACAAGAAAAATGAACAGACTCTCTTGAAAAATTACGAGCGGATTCTTAATTTAATGAATAAATACTACCGTAAAGAGCCGAACCTGAAGCAATAAAAGCAAGCGTTTTTTCCTTTGAACCCTTTTCACTTGAATAGACCAAAATGCTGAGAAAACAACAAAAAATTCTAGATTGTTGCTCGAAAATTAATTTACGAAAAACCGAGAATTTGTGTTGACAATGTTGCGAATTTAGGTCGAATCAAAGCGTTAAATATTTGCTCGGGCATCTTTATAAGCAATAAACTTGCGGCGGAACGTTAATAAAGATAATTAGTAAATAG
Organism: Tribolium confusum; assembly: GCA_029207805.1. Lineage (NCBI taxonomy): Eukaryota > Metazoa > Arthropoda > Insecta > Coleoptera > Tenebrionidae > Tribolium > Tribolium confusum. The sequence goes on from JALGAY010000005.1 coordinate 18,747,406, forward strand.
GTTGGAAGAGATTCGAGATGGAGGCACAAAGGGTCAAACATGAGAAGCTTTGACGTCATGTTCTTCTAAAAGCTACCTTTAAAGTCATAAATATAGGGTGTCTCAACTAAAATTAGCATCCTCTAAAATCTTCGTTTTGTTTAAGTTTTGAAAAAATGCGAAAACAGGTCAATTTTAGCTTAAAGAGGACTAAATTTTATTATAATTTTAATAGTTTCAGTTATTACTACATCCTTCTACATCTTGAAAAATTGAAATAGCAGGTGGGATCGGGTGACACATCAATTTACAGCTGCTTTTATTGCCTATACAACGACGTATCATTTATGAATTTTAAACGATTCTTTTTTGAGAATTACAAAATTGTTTTAGACTTATTGAAACTTTTAAAATTGTCAATAAGAGCAGTTGCTCCAATTGTAAAAAATTTTTTGGTATCAATGAACTCACAAACGTTATCTTATCTGCATTAATGTTTTTACTTCTTGAAGTAACAAGAAATTTTGGCTGTAAATCATCTTTTAAACAGTTTCTACTTGATTCCGTACATTGTTGTTGTTGAATAATTAAGTTAAAAATAAAAACTCGTAATTTTTAAAATGGTTTATAATACAAAATAAAGAATTGAACTAGTAAGACTGTGTTATGGCAATAACAATTGTGCCAGTGTGCCTTTTAGACTCTTTACATAGACTCATCATGTGGAACAACAAGTTAGTCGTTAATACTTTAATTGTAAAAGTTGAGAAAACGGGCTCTGTTGCAAACAAAAACTTTACTGTGATGATCCAGATTTCATTTACAGTTTTGCGAAAATTTTACTGAACGTTTGAATAATGACCTAGGTTTAGTCTACAATATTTGTTTCTCTGATAAAAGTACGTTTATGTTGAAAGGTGAAGTAAATGGGCATAATTGTCGTTATTAAAGTAATACTCAAAAATAGCATAACGTTTTAAATTTGGACGTTTATGCAGGCATTCTGCATGATCACATTATCTGGCCAATTTTTGTAGAAGGCAATTTGACTGGCGACAGCTATTTGCAGTTGTTGGAAGACTTTATTGACCCCTTAATCACTCAAGGGCTAGAAGAAGATATAAATTTGCACGAGAACACACTTTTTTTTCAACAAGATGGAGCGTCTGCCCGTTATTACGATATGCATAAGCACGCAATTTCTTAGGTGCTTGTTTTCCGTACAATGCATAGGGCGGACCAGTCTTATTGAGTTGCCACCTAGGTCTTCCGATTTAATCTTTTAAGATTTTTTATAGGTCCACTTTAAGTCTACGGCTTATGAAACACTATCTGAATCTTTTCAAATAAGAAAAAATTGTCGCAGAATTTTGTTTGATCACGTCCGAAATGTTGCAAAACGTTAGACAAGCTTTTGAAAGTCGTTTGTATCTACAGATCTAATAATAATGGATAGAGCTTTGCGCATAAGTCTCCAATGCAAGCTGCAGTGACAACATAGGAGAGAGATAGTATAACTTACATATTATAGTGTGAGAGAGAAAGATCATTTGCTGGTAGACAAGTTTTTTGGTAATGAGATAGACTTACATTAAGGATGATGGATAAGATTTGTGAGAAATTTTTGCAACATGAACTTAAAAAAAAACAATAATGTGCTTGGCAAGCCTGTGACTGAGTACATTTTTCTAGACGTCCATGCAATGACAAAATAAGATAGTCAATGTCAGATGGTAGCATTTTGTTCTATGCAACTTGAACCTAATAGATTAACTGTAGAAGTGTGTTCCTTAACAAAAACCAACTGTGATCTGATTTTAATACGTCATTATTTTAACCTTAGTTATCGTTATTTGTTTAATTTTGAATTGAAGTTCTGGTTTATTGCTTTCTAGACTAAAACTTTTTAAAGCTCAGTCGAATATTAAAGTGAACCAGTAACAATTAACAAGCAGCTACTAGTAACAACGTAGACTACCTTTAAGATTAGATCCGGCCACATGGCTGTACTGCATTTATAAATCTTGGTAGTTTATTGTTTTCTTTATTCTTCTTAATTTTATTTATTACTTGTATTGTTATAATTGTTTACTTACATTTGCTGACATAAATGCATAAACTATATTTATTAAGTAAACGATGTTTTCTTGAGTCGGTGCATCTCCCTTATATCCCAGTTCATGAATAAATATTTCGCATTAAAATCGCTGTTTTCTTTTTATTTTCTTCCGTTGCCAGTTGTGTTCTTGCAATCTCAATAAATAAACCTCAGGTTTAGTAACCGGTCCACCCGGTTATAAAATCGCTGACCTAACATTTCCCTCATCGAGCGTTTTCCGCTTGTTTGTTCCATAAATATGAAACATGAGACTTTAGCATCGATGCATTTTTTGCAAAAATTCAATTTAGTAAATGGACAGGTGTTATTTATGCAACAGGTGATTGACTGGCTAATCAATGCCCCCTGTTATGATAATAAGCTGACCACTTTTTGCAGCGCTCGATCAAACAAATATCGTGATTTGTAGTTGAAAGATGGAGTGGAATTTGGCGGCGAATCAATACAAAGACGCCATTAAGGTCTTTATCGATTAAATTTTTTATGCGATTGTATCGTAAGACAACGTGGCCATTTCGTTTTATTACAGTTATAAATTTGGCGGCTTTTGTGGCAGCACACTGGATCTATTTAAAAATTTACGTCCGGAATGGCAGCGCAATTGAAACACTAAACGAGAGAAAAATTTACAAAGATGAACTCGGAGCAAAGTGGAACGCCAACTTTACTAAAGTTGCAAACTGCCCGAGGTTGTGTTGCAACCAAATATACATCCATTAGCTAAACCACAAAGTTTCAACGAAAATATGGACGATTACAAAACTTCGAACGTGATTTAATCGAGATGTTTTTATTCGCAAACAGGGACTAAACTAGAAAAAACAACAAAATAATATAAAAAAATTATAGTTATTTGAAAATGTTTACCATTTTATAAAAACCAAATCGATTTTACAAAAATGGTGGAGGCGCCGGGATCAATTTTGTTCATTGGTTTGTTATGAATATTATTAGCATACTTTAAAAAGTTTTTTGAACATTTTTTTCAACAAATTGTTTAAACAAATCTTACAAAACACTATTTTAATTTAAAAATTTAATTATTTTGAAAATTTTATCAAATATTAACTGTCAATTTTGTTACTTTTAGGCATTTATGCGTTGTTAATAGCACATATTTTATAAAATTTTATTGGTTTTTAGCTATGTTAAGACACTAAAACAGGATAAATTGTGAAAACGTTTTAGAAACTTTGATTTCTCGTTTTTTCAAGGTACAAACTCTAAACAAAAGTGACCAATAACTGCATCACAAATGTCAAATTTATACATTTTTTGTAATTTTAAATTTTAGAAAATATAGAAAATTTGATTTATTAAATCTGCGTTACAAATAATCTTAAATATTCTAGAATTAAAAACAAGTAAGTTAATTTAGAAAGCTTATAAGAGAATCTATAAATTCAGTAAAACATAGAAAATTTATTAATTTTATCTATTCCTTGCATGTACACTACTCTAAATAATTATCGTACCACCTGCATTATTTGTGATTTTTTGAAAATGATAAATTTGAATTTGCATTTGAAGACTTTTTATTTTATTTCTAATCATAACATTATCAGGAAGCGTATTTATGTGGCATTAATTTTTTCTTCGAAGATAAAGAAAAAAAGACGATAAGAATAAAATTTACCTGAAATGAACGTTTGGTTTTCATTGTTCAGTCTTATTTTAAAAACACATCAGTGTCAGTATAATTAAAATTTTGTTAAATTTTGAAAGCAATGGAACGTAATCAGCGCAATTTAAGCAATGACGAATGTGTCACAATAGTTACTTTATCCAAAGAAGGCTTGAGCTACCGTGCTATAGGAAGAAGATTTGGTGTAGCCTATACGACGGTGTCTAGGATAGTTTAACGTTACCGGGAAACTAATACGTATACTAGACGTTCTGGACAAGACAGAATTCGAAGTACAACGGCTATTGAAGATCGTTTTCTAAGAATTCGTGCTTTACGTGCTTTACTATTGCTCGAAGTTTACAGCAACAGTTAGCAAGAGTGCATAATAACCAAGTAAGCATTGAAACCGTTCGGCAACGACTTGCAGAAGTTAACTTAAACCTCAGAGTGCCAGCTAGGTGCCCAGCTTTGTCTGTGAACCACCGTAGAGCTAGACTAGCTTTTGCTAGAGAACACGTCGAATGGGATGAAGAAGATTGGAGGCGGGTTCTGTTTACAGATGAGTCGAGATTTTATTTGTACGCCAACGATAGACGTGTAAGAGTGTACCGACGTCGACATAATCGTTTTGCTGAGTGCAACATTCAAGATGTCCATTCTTTTGGGGAAGGCTCTGTAATAGTATGGGGAGGCATTTCTTTGAAGGGTTGCACAGACCTTCACGTCTTTAATGGAGGAAATTTGAACGCTGCACGGTACATTACCGATATTGTAAAACCGCATGTTATGCCTTTTGCACTTTATATTGGAAACAACTTTATCCTGATGCACGATAACGCCAAATCGCACGTCGATGGCGTTGTACCGACATACCTCCAAGAAGTAAATTTGAAAAAATGGATTGGCCACCGATGAATCCAGATTTAAATCCTAAAGAGCATGTGTGGAATATGTTGGGAGAAGGTCTGAGAACCATGCAACCACCACCAGCTAATCTGCAAGAAGTAGGGCAACATTTAACTGAAACTTGGAAAAATTTGGAACAAGAATCAATCAGACAACTAATTTTGAGTAAGTATGCCGAGTTGGTGTAGAGAAGTTATCCATAAAAGATTTGGAAATACTCATTTCTGACGTTTTTTTGGGTTTTATAAAATTTGAATTTTTTGTTAAAAGTTGTTTTTTTAGAATAATATAATTGTGTTTGAAAAATATAAGTTTTATTCCTTTTAAGAAGCTCTATTGTTGTTTGGTTTATTATATAACTGCAAATATTTAATTAAAATTTCTAACAAAACAATTGAGCAAAAATTTGAGAAGTGGTGCGATAATTGTTTGGAGTAGTTTATAATAGGGTGGGCCAAAAAAATCGATAATTTTTTTTTAACTTCTGACACTGAAAAATTAATTTTTAAACACTTTTAAAAAATGCTTTTTTAAGATGAGTTCTTAGTTTTAATAAGAAAGATTCCCTCATTGCAGTATCCCATTTTTTTCAGTTTCATATGGGAAAATCTATATCTCGTTATTGCTTGATTGTACAAAAAATTTGTATTTACATTTTTTGTGGGAAATTAAACGCTCTACAAAAAAGTTATTTTACAGTTTTTATATTTTTTACCATTTAGAAGATATTCGCATTTTAAAAACCAAAATTTGATACTAAATTTTCAATTTTTTTTAAATGGTTGAAGTAATCGATTTACCACATACTACTTTTTTTGTAAAGCGTTTAATTTCCTACAAAACCGTATGTTGCGCACTTTATAATATTTATTTATTCATAAGTTATAAAATTTTGAAGTAAAAAAGAAATTTTTGCTAGTCTTCAAACTTTGACTTTTGACATCTTCTAAACGGTAAGAGTTATAAAAAAAATTGTACAATATTTTTTTTAGAGCATTTTGTTTTCTACAAAAAATGTAAATATTTTTTTCTGTACAATAAAATAGTGACGAGATATAGATTTTGCCATATAAAATTTAAAAAAAAATGGAAATCTGCGATGAGAGAGTCTTTTTTATTAAAATTAAGAACTAATTTTAAAAAATCATTTTTTAAAAGTGCCTATAAATTTTTTAGTGTCGAGAATTAAAAAAAAATAGTTGATTTTTTTGGCCCACCTTAATGTATGAGTTGTAAATAGTATTTGTAGATTTTATAAAATGTTATAAACTTATGTCAAATAAAAATCTCTGAATAAAAAAAAAGATAGGTAATTCTAGTAATTCTATAAAAAATTCTAAAAAACCCGTAAATTTTGTAAAAGATTCTATTAAATTTAACAACATAATTTCAGTACTTTAAGGAATCTGTAAAATTGAGGAATCTATAAATTTTATAAAATATAAAAATCTATCATGTTTGTCTTTTAAATGTTATAATTATACATATATGTATTTTAAAATGTTATTAAATGAAAATAGAATTTAATAACTCTATAATACAATCGAAAGATTGTATAATTTTACTAAAAAATACAGAAAATTTATGTTTTATGAATGTTATAGATTTAATTGAAATTTGATGAATAAAAACAATTAGAAGTAAAATTAAATTTTATGAAAAAGAAAGAATGTATAGGTTTTGTCAGTTTTACCTACATTTACATTCTGTCATAAATGTCATAGATTACACAAAGTTTTAAAAAATTAAATAATTCTAGAAATATAAGTAATTGTAAAACTTATAAATTTCATAAAATATTGAAAATCCATTAAATAAAATTTGCATGGTGAATGTCATAAATTTTATAAAATTTTGCAAAATAAAAAACAAATAGGTTAATCTAGGAATTCTTCATACAAATTAAAGATATTACAATTTCTATAAAATAGAAAGTATTTATAAATATTGTCATTTTGACATGCACTATGTTTTTAATATTTTTAGTAAAACTTAGACAGTCTAAACAATCTAGAAGGTCTGTAAAACAATCTACATATTCTAAAAAATATGAAAAAAATATTAATTTTATCTATTCTACGCATGTATGAATTATAACTAGTATCTGCAGATTTTATAAAATGTAATAAGATAATGACTAATAAAAATAAAATAAAAAACAGTTACAGTGCGTATTTCTTTTTAAGGCGCTTGTCTGTCTTTGTTCAATTTATGATCTATAAGACGTAGCAACGTGTACAACAATGTGTTGAAAAGAGATAGACAAGCGCATTAACAAGAAAAACAAACTATCAGTAAATTTAGTAATTTTATGAAATATATAAAAAGTTTGTAAATTCTGTACAATATAAAAAATCTATAAATTTTATCAATTCTACAAACAAGTGCAAGGTAAATAGTATAAATTCAATAAATTAACATAAAATTTTATGAAATATGCCTGCGTTCTGAAGGCCATAGATTACATACAATTTTTTTTGTAAAAAATAAAAAAATTATAAATGTTGTCGATTTCAGAATCATTGCGTTTTAAATAAAATTGATTTTATCAATTTTAACGAAATTTTGGTATACTCGGTGATCTGAAAATTCTACAAATTCAGAGGAATATATCACGTGTTTCAAAACTATTGTCATCCAGAGTGCTATTGAAAAGTGAGATGCAACAAAAGTCATGTCTTAGGTTGGATTTAAACCTAAATCTGAAATTTTTATGACAGTTATTGAAATAAATTATATGACGTGAGGTTATGTTCTGTTTGTGTTACAACCTGCTAATTTTATACTTCGCTGCATTTTCTCAGTTAAGTTAGAAAATTAGTAGATTAAAAAAACAAGATAGCTGTCAACGAGCAACAGAAGCGATTCATGTTACAAGCATACTTCAGAAATGGTCAGAGAGTCGACGAACAGTGGGTTTACTCGATAAACGCCGATTTTTAGGAAGACTTTCTTGGATTGGCTGTAAACTTTGACCATTTCAGTCGAAATCTGCGCCGTGTTGTAGATTTGTACAGGGAAACAGGGAGTGTGATTTGCAAGGCAGGTGGAGGCAGAACACGAGTAAGAACCGAAGCAAATATGGAGGCCGTAAGGAATATTATGAACGAGAAGCCTGGCACTTCGGTTCGTCATCTGCGACACTAGGTGAACCTGCCTCACAGCACTTGTTGGCGGATTTTGAAAACGGACCTCGATATGCATTTGAATAGGCTGCATGGCTATCAAGAATTGCTGCCGAATGATTTGCTACAAAAACAGACATATAGTGGTTTATGCAGAATTTTGCCAAAAATGATAAAGCACTGGAAAAAACATTTTTCACCGACGGGGCTTGGTTTCATCTTTCCGGTTATGTTAGCTCACAGAACTTGAGGATGTGAAGCGGCGAGAATCGTCATCATTACGTTGAGGTTCCGTTGCACTCGCAGAAAATTCGAGTGTGGGCTGCAATAAGCAAACGTCGTCTTATTGAGCCCATATTTTTCGAAGGTAATTATTGTTACATTTTTTAAAGAAAACAACTATAAGAATAAAAATGTTGTAGGAATATTGACATCTGAGAGATACCATCTTAAAATTTTTATTCCCTTTATGGAGCAGCTGCTGTATGACGAACTGCAGCAAGGATATTTCCAGCAGGACGATGCGCGTATTCACACTACTCGGAATAATCTCAATTTTATTTGTAAATTCTTTGATAACAAAGAGATCAGTTTAAATACGCCAGTGATATGGCCACCGAGGTCATGTGATTTGACTCCATGTGACTTTTTCTTGTGGCCATATGTGAAAAACTCAAATTTCAATACTCCTGTTGTGGACTTGGACGACCTACGGGAAAGGATAACCCTCAAATTAGAGGAGATAAACAATTCACCCAATCTGTTTGAGAACGCGATCGCTTCTGTAAAAACACGAGTGTGCGGCGAACAGAATGGAGGTCATGTAGCACATCTTGTTTGATGTGCTGCAACGGTTTTCTTCTATAATTTTGGTATTGTTTCTAATGTTTTGCTTTCGCCAGGCAAGTTTCATCTTACCTGCCTAATTTTATTCTTACCTTGTGTTTGCAAATAATAAAAAATTAACAGATTCTGTGTTTTATTTGATTTTTAATGATAATTATTAGTTTCTAGGTTAGTGATAGGGTTAGAATGCAAAAAGTATTCTTTGGATTGTAGGAGCAAACATTTAACAGTAGGTTTTTTTTAGCAGTAGGCTTAAAATCCAAATAAATATTTCAAGTTACCCAGACATACGTCCTAAAAACCAAAGCCTGCTTTGATGACAATAATCTTAAAACACACTCTATAATTTCTAAAAAATATCTTTAAAATAACTAACAATTTTTTTAATTTTACGCATAAGTGCGTTATAAATAGCATATCTTATATAAAATAATGTTATAACAAGAATTAAAAATTTATAAATTCTATAAAATATAAATAATTTATCAATTTAGACAGATCAACGCATGCATGCATTTAAAATATTCTAGATTTTATAAAATATCATAAAACAGCAACAATTAAGAATCTTTATATTTTTGTAAAAGCATTAAGAAGATAAATAGCAAAATCTAAAAATTTTCTAAATTTATAAAATATAGAGAACATATTAATTGTGTCAATGCTACGCGTACATAACTTATAAATAGCATAGATTCGAATATACTATGTACTATAATCAACTAAAAAATTTTAGGATATAAATTCAAAATTTTTTTTGGTGTTTTTAGTGTCGAGCTGTGTTTAAACTTTGTCAAAATCCCGATTAAAATTTTCCAGCTTTCCGTTATAGAAAGAAAGTTGTTCCTCTCGAGACCGACGCACGTCCCTAAAATTAATTATCCTTGGTGAGCACCTCCATGCATTAAAATTTCGTCCTTTCTCGTCCCTAAAACGCTAAAATATGCCTCGCTTAAACATCTAAAATCTGTCTCAAATTTTCTTTTCAAATCTTAATAACTCCTTTCACAAGCTTACAAAAATCCACTTCTACAGCTAATAAGTCCCGTGTGAACGTAATATATAGAATAACGCCAAAGCTTTAATCCTAAAAGTCCATCTTTGTTCACTTACCACTATCAAAACCCGGCGTTCCAAGCTTTGATCTTAAAATAAACCGGAGCGGTTCCGGGTAAAATGCCGTGGCTATGGCAATAATACCGGTACTATTCTAAAAAAAACTAGCAAATCAAATTTTCAGTTGATCAAAGACTGATTTCAGGAATTAAACTAAAAGTAGCTTTGTGCTTTTTTTATTAACGCCGGCAGACAATGAAAATGATTACATTATGCAAACAAACGCAACTGAAAATAAAAATTCCCAACATCAAACGCTTTCCGAATTTTCATGTCTCTTTTTCCAATTTACAACTTTATAAAAAAAGTTTCTTCTTCGAATTCATTGCAATAAAACGTATTTTTAACGTTGGGATAAAAACAAGGCTTTGTCTACAACCATTCATCAAACGAGCTGTCATTGCTGGGAAAAAACACGGCAAGCTAGGGGGTGTATCGCGACGACCCTCCGATAAATCAGAAACTTCCTGCAATCTCAGGAACACTATAACGTGATTAATTCGAGATGAAATGTTAACTCGACTGTTAAACTATCATCTAAGATGGCCCACAGCTATTTTACATTAAAGTCGACTAAAAATTTCACTAAATCTAAGCCTGGATTTGATTGAATAGTCAAAAGCATCGATGCGATTATTAATTTAATCCGTTTCAGAGAGTTTAACCGATCCAAGAACGGTTTAATACGATTATTGTTTATTTAAAATTTTGTTTGTAATTTCAAACCCGGTTTTACGTTTCAATGAATTTTAAAAATGGTTTTCAGGTATTTTTCGTTTAATTATGATTAGTAGGTTTGAAAAATTGCTGCAAGCTATTATTTAGATTAAATGTAAACCCACTTGATAAACTTAATGAATAAACATTTCAATTTTCCTTTATTAGAAAATTCTTGCCGCCTCTCAATCTACATAAAATAAATTAAATTGTTATAGCAGTACTTTGTCCTTAAAATTAAAGTAGAAGGTCTTAAAAACAAAAGGCAAAGGGGCTTAAGTAACAGATTTTATTTGAGTTTAAAGAAACATTATTAGTTTAAAGAAAATAAATACAGAGATTGCATCATTGCAAAAACAAAAGTTAAATATCCTTTTATAAAAAATATAAAAATAAAAAATAGATTAAACGTAAAAAAGAAAAGTAAAATAAAGATTTAAACATTTATTCACAAGAAGACTACATACAGTATAAGTAACAAGAAAAAATATTTAATGCAAACTATGTTTAAATGGATTTAATGGCACGAGCCAGAACTAAAATAAAACAACACTGCATACAAACTTTCTGACCAGTATTGCTATCGGTAATTGTATAGAGGCTTGAAGAAATGATAAAAGTTATGGAAAGATATGTAAGAAACAAAAAACTCCAAGTTAATGTAGATAAAAAAAAATGATGGTGTTTGGAAAGAAAGTAAGAATCGAAAAAGAAAGTGAATGGAAATGAGAAGGAAAAAATATAGAACAAGTGAAAGAGTTGAAATATTTGGGATATGTATTAAATAGTAGTATGACAAACAAAGGACAAATAAAGGAAGTTGTCAAAAAAGCAAACAAAGTAATGGGAAGTGTCTGGAATTTGGGAGAACGTAAATTTGGTGAAAATTTTAAAAAAAGAATGATGATGTTTGACAGTTTAGTGAAAAGCATTGTAATGTATGAAGCAAAATTATGGGGATGTAAAGAATATGAAGAAATTGAGCGTGTGCAAGAAAAGTATACAAAATGGGTGTTAGGATTAAATAAAAAAACTCTAGAGTACACAGAGAAGAAAGTAAGAAAGAAAAATTGAGAATAGAAACAGGAAAAAGAGCGGTGAGATTCGAGGAAAATCTAAGAATGCGACAAGAATGCAAAATACTGCGACAATGCTGGGCTAAAATTAAAAGAGCAAGTGGAAATGTCAGGTGGATAGAACGAGAGGACTACTATGAGAAAAAGAGGTATGCGTGTGTAGAAATTGAAAGAATGAGAGAAGAAGGAAGAAAAATGGAAGAAAAACTAAAACAAAGAGATGCTGACATAGATAAACAGGAAAGAATTGCAAGTATAAATGAATCAAGGTATAATCCCAACTATTCCCTGATTGCTACCACCAAACTGTCAAAATATTTAAATAAAATAAAAAGTAAAAATCAAAAAATGGTTGCAAGATTCAGATGCGGGAAGGAAGAAAGGGAAAATGAGTTTTGGAAAGAAGATTGGGAAAGAATGTGCAGACTATGTAGAGAAGAAAGGAAGACGTTAGAACATTGTTTGTCAGAGTGTGCAGAGTTAAAAATGTGTGAGTATGGATGGATAAAAGTCCTAAGCGAAAATGAAGAAGGGAAAGAATGGATAAAAGAAGCCACATGTGCCAGGAGAAGAATGGAGAAGAATTAAAATTTTTATTTATATATTTAGTTTGTCATATTTTTGATAATTTGTGTTAATTTTTGTTTTTGGTTTGTTTGTTGTACCTAAGTAGGACTGTAAAGCCAATTAGGCAATAAAGACATTTAAGTAAGTCTCAATAGAGGCTTGTGAAAACTGCAAATGTACACTATTGTTTTTTTGAACATATTAAAATATCTGATCTTTTACTATAACAGTGGTTTTATATACTTTTACTACAAATTTCTTGCTAAAATCAGCTTTGGTTACGGTTTTATACCCCAAATAATGGTATTACTTCTATATGTATTAAGTGTTCAAGTAAAAAAACGCTTTAAGGTGTTTTGGAAATAAAAGTAATTTGTAAAGTATGTCGCTAATACGATTAGCTTCTGCAACAGCCAGTGTCAGAACTGTCAAACTTTAAAGGATCAATGACCCTAACTAAATTATTTTAGAGGTATGAAAAATAAGAAAAAGAAACCACAAATACAAACTCCTTTCCAAAATTATTGGCAAAAGGGACTACAATCGGTAGAATACACATATCCCTATAATGTTGTGCTCGCTGTTGTGCATTTATGCATAACCCTCTTAGTGCCACAATCTCTGTGCGGCCGTTAAAAATAATGCCTCCCCAAAAAGTAACACCACCTCTCCGAAAGATACCCTGTGCTCTTGCATTTCTCTACGGTACGTCGTGTTCGGGCGTCGCCACACTCTAATACGCCCGTCCAAACGATAAAGGGTCAATTGAGACTTATCTGCAAACATAAAACGAGACCATTCGTCCAGGGTTTATTTCAAATGAGCTTCTCCCCAATGTTGCCGGGTTAACAATGGGCAGGGCACACGTCTTCAAGCCCTTAAGCCATATTCGTGTAGCCTTCGTCGAACTGTTTGAGTAGAAATAACTACTCCTGTCACTCGTCGTAGCGCGTTATTTAACTGAGTAGCGTTGTAGGTAGGGTTTCAACGAGGAGTAATTTGTAAAAAAGCGAATTTGTCTTGGAGTAAGACTGCGTGCACAACTTCTACCATATCCGAAACGAGGAGTTCAACATTTTTGAAAGCGATTAATGGCTCTATTGATCACTCCATATGCCACATTATAAATTCGCGACACCTCGCGATAAAATAACCCTATAAATATAACCCGATATAACCCGATAAAAAACATTTTTTTTTATTTTATAGAATTTATAGATTCTGAAATTTTTGATATTTTTAGACTACCTATCTAAATTTTGTTAATCTTTGTAAAAACTATAGTCTTGAAATTGCATGAGATTCTGAAATTTTAATTTGTATCACAGCAACTGATAAATCTCTGGTAACTTGATGGTTTTTAGTTAAAAACGTTTCTTTGAAGCCATCATATTCATTTAATAGAAAAATCGATTTACCTTTTTGTTGGTTTTTCAATATTTTGACTTTATCTTTCCCGGATATTATTTCCATCTGCCTAAACTTAAAGATTGTGTCTTACCGGCGGTGCCGTGAGTGTGACGATAGCATCATTGAGGTGCTTCAAATTCAGGGTATTTTTGTCATCGTCGTCCTGGTCCTGATCAGTTGGGATCTGTATGGAGGACTGTCTCGACGTGAACGATCTCTTCAGGGCTCCATTGGGAAGAGCGTGCGAGGAGGCGCGCCGAAAGGGACAAGACATTCTTCTTGGAATTTATTTTGTTTTCATTGCAGATGATTTATTTGACTGAAAAAAAATAAACAAGTACAAAAGCTTTCAAACTCGAACTGCACAAAGCTTCAACTGAAATCAATTTCTCGGGTGGTTATGTTTATAATGAGCTTTCTCTATGTTGCAACTCAGATCGATATTTCTAATTGGGTTTGTTAGGTTTTTACTAACTATCAACTTTACACTACATTTAACTGGGATAATTGATAGATGTTTGCTAGGAAAAATTGGGGGAAATAAAAAGGAGGTATTAATAATGTTGTTGGAACACTAATTGACATCATTAGGGAAATTAAAAAGATGGGATTCTGTAGATTTTGACCTGATTCCTTTGAACGAGGAGCGCATTTCATTTTAAGAAAGTATTGCTAATTACTTTACGTGTTTAATAAAAAAAGTCGAATTTAATAATATTAAAAATACAGAGTAGCCAAAAATAAATGTATCTTAGAGTTGGCATTAAAAACCTTAAAATATGACGTTTACGTAAATTTAACTTAAATTTTTCTGTTCAGTTTTATTCTTGAATGGCCATATTAGAAGAATTGTTATGCAAAACCCAAAACAAAGGTGGGGCAAAGTTTCCGAGCAAGAATAGAGCAAACTTTAAAAAAGTTTTTTAATAAATTGTTTTAACAGTCTTGCCTGATGTCTTACCTGTTATTACCGGTAGGAGTACCTGTCAAAAAGTGTTAAATGGAAACTAAAATTGGACAAGGACTGATTTTCTAATAATTTTAACCTGCGTTTATTGCTTTTTCTGACTCTAAATTTAGAGTTTTGAGAATTTTTGTGGCTATAAAAAACATTACTTCATCTAATAAATAACCTAGTTTAGTTGAGAGGGAAGAAAGAGAATTGGTCTTTATGAAAACCATAAATTTTTAATAATGTATCGTCAACAAATTGTAAAAGTCTTAATCAACTAAATAATAATGAAAGCTAGATACTGAAGTTTTTAGTGGAATTTTGAAGAAAACTGATAGTGATGGTGATGACAAGAAGAAGTAAGTTGTGAAAGATTGTGAAATTTTAAAGAGATAAAAGAAGACATTTTTATAGAAAAAATAAATCTCGGAATAGATAAGAAATCTAAAAAAACTGTTTAAACAAGTCGAAACAACTAACAAGTCTTCTAAAAAAAATTGTTGAAGATAATATTATCAACCAAGAAACTTGCATAAGTTGAAATTGTTGACAAATTGTAGACATGTTATTGAACTAAATGATAAAGAGAAATAGATGTTGAAGTTTCTGGTCAAATTTTAAAGAAAGTTGCTAGTGATAGAAGAAAGTAGCAAGTTGTAAAATGTTGAAATATACTAGAAAAATAAGAAGATAATTCTAAGGAAGGAATAAAGCTCTGAATAAAAAAAGCAGTGTAAAAAAAACTTTTAAAAAAGAGTCTAGAACAACTAATAAAAACCATCTAAAAAAGAAAAATTTGTAGATAATAATAATAAAGAAATTTGCATAAGTTAAAATCGTCATCAAATTGTAAACGTGTTAATTAACTAAATGATAAAGAAAGCTCAATGTTAAAATTTCTAGTAAAATTAAAAAAAAATTAATAGTAATTGTAAACAAAAAAAAAAAGTAAAATGTCAGAAAATCTTATAGAAAGAAGAGAAGACAATTTCAAAGACAAAAGAAAGTTCATAATAAATACAGAAATTAAAAAACTTAAAAAAAAACATTCCGAACAGGAAGACTTTGTTGAAGATAATATTATTAAACAAGATGTTTCTATTTTGTAATGTAATATAAAAGATATTGATAAAAAAATAGACAAAACTTTTGAAAATAAGAGGTTATACATGGTGAATAAAAATACAAATTGAGTTAAAGATGGAAGAAATAAAATTTGATAAACAAGGAAGTAATACTAAAAAACTGAAAGAAAAAAATATTAAACAAAGTCTTGAATTACAAAAACTTTCATCAGCTAATTTAATATCTTTTTCTTTTAAAGTTAGCTGTATAATATAAATAATAATATACTTCTTTAAATTAATTAGAACAGTTTATTTATTTTATCCAGCACCTCCTTATTATGACGTTATAAAAATGATGTTTTTGATTGAATTATGGGGTCTTTAAAACACAAGTGGTTTTATAAATCAATAATAAAACTGTTTTTATATAACTGAACAGTTTACAAAAAATAGAACAATTTATTGAACATTAAAAAATACAATACATAAAATTACAATTATAAGAAATAAGAATCTCAGATAAACTCATTTCTGAGATTTATATTAACATTTATATTAAAAGATGTAACTTGCTTTATTTTTTGTCATTTTAATGTTGTTTCCACATTTATTTAATTTTTGCTTCTCAGTATTCACAACAACATTGCCTTCTGTTTCCGAATTTCCACTCAATATCTTCTTAGCAATGTCTATTTTGGTCAAAATTGACTCTTTTATATACTCTTGTGCCACGGTTGTCGACTTTCGTCGGCCATGACGTTAGACCAAGATCGGCTCCAGCGTTAGACAATAAACTCACTGATGTGCGTCTCATACTGTGTTCTGTGCTACTACTGATGGTATTTTGGATAGACTATTTATTCCCACTGAGTGTATTGTGCATTACTCATTTCTATAGCACAAAAAACAGCCTGTTCTGAGAAATATGTTTAGGTCGAAGAGACATATATTTTTTACAAATATCCAGCACATTAACTGCAAATCTTTTTTTCATAATGGTAAAGCTACGTGAAACATATATTTTTGTATCTGGTACAGATACCAACATATAGGATCCTTTATCTTCTACGTTGTTGATTGACATGTTCAATAATACACAACATCAACACCCACCTAAAACCAAAAATTAGTGCGACCTGTAATATAAAAAAATTAAATTTCATTCTTTAATAACAAAATCGACCTATCTTCTACATCAAATATTTTTTATTGCGTCCTTCTGCTAGAAACTGTTAAATATGCTCTCTTTCAAAAATTTTTGATTTATTGCACTTGTAATTTTTTGATTCGTTTTTCAAAAAAGCGATCAACTTGCTATATTGTAAAATATCTGTATTTTCGTGAAGCTTTAATGTTGATCTTAACACGCTGTATTTCGTCTACATTAAAGAGGCTGCGAATCTTTTTTTGGCATTAAAGAAGTAACCCAACGTCTTCGTTTACCCCACAAACATCGTTTTCCTGTTTCCAGTGATTGAACTCACTCAATTTTTTGTAATAAGCGTCCCTGGATTTCTTGGGTAGCAAACTCGATGTGACTTCTTCAACATCTCTCGCAATTTTTTCAGGAAGAGAACTACTTTTTTTCATTTCCAACAATGTTACAAGCGCCGAAACAGTTTGTTTGCAAAATTTTTCTCAAATAGTAATTTTGTTGTCAACAACAACATGACAACCAAATCATAGACTACTACTAATCTTTGTAAATATAAAATTTTTGGATTTTGATGATTTTTTAAGAACTCTTACAAAGAGAGGTGTTGGATAAAACTATGTATTGTACCTACTCACGTCTTAAGAGCAAATAAGTCACTTAAAAAAAATTAAGCCACTCCAGCAAGCTCTCGTAGCTAAGCATTTCTTTCGTGACTTATTTGCCTTATTAGACACTTGTATAATAAATAGCTATTTGGACTAAAAATTCTATTTTTTGTTTTAAACTTTTAAACGTACTAATAAAGATAAGTAAACTAGAAGTAAATGTATTTATTAGAATTTTAAAAACCATTAAAGTTTATAACTAAAAAATAAAAAATGTGATAAAACAGTCAAAACATTTTTGAAGAAATAACAAACATAAAAAGTTTAAAACAACCAAAAAACTTTCTAAAAACAAAAATCTGTTGGTGCTAGGTAGAACAAAAAATCGTATATGTTAAAATAATTTTTATTTTGTAAAATATTTTTTGTTTATTAACAGAAGAAAGATATCGTGTGTTTTTTTTAAAAAAACTCTAGAGTGCTTTGAAACTAAAAAACAAATGTTTTGTATGTCTGTGATTAATTGTTTATACACTTGTCAAACTGACAGATCTCATAACCTTACTTTTTGACAATTAGAACAAAAATACATTTTTATAAATATATTCTTTTATTACCTACAAAAACTGTTGATAGCTGCCTAAACACCTACTTTTTGTGAATGGAGAGGTACTTCTACAATTTCATAAGGATGTTCTGTTGCCCAAATTCTCATGTTTTGTGAATTCATGTAGCCGGACAGATAAAACCACGCTTCATCCGTAAAGGAAGTTTTTTGAAGGAGTTCATTATTATTTGCAATGTTATTTAAAAACCACTGACAATACTGCAATCTTCTAGGAAAATCTACGGGTCGTAACTCTTGAACGGCTTGGAGACGATAAGGGTACGTATGTAAATCTTCTCGTAGGAGTTTATGACATGTACTAACAGAAAGTTCAACTTGCTGAGACAGATGTCTAATCGACGTTTTTGGATCTTGCTGTAGAATCTCTTGTGCAGCATGAATAACTTCATCTGTTCGTTTAGTTGGTCATCCACTACCCTCTTTACGTGTAATGGCTCCAATTTCACGGAACAGATTCACACTTCGGTGGAGAGTGTTTTTAAACCCTTCATACACAACAACAACGTCAGGAAAAGCTTCTCGAAACTCCTCCAGGCACGGCTGAATTGAATATTTCCAAACACCGTTAACATTCTCTCCATTTCGGAAATAACTTTCCAACAAAAAAGTCTTTTGTTCACTGGTATACACTATGATTACAAATCAAGGAAAACACAAAATTTAGTATTGAAAAATACTGATAAATAAAATAACGAATAATTGAAAAACTAAAACACCACGAAGGCAACCACACAAAAACACACCAAGACCAAGCCCGCTTTGGCGGGAAGAGGAGACATTTTTAGGTTAGGATAATTTGTGACGGATAAAATTGTATAGTACGCAACCAACAATACACGAATAATGTAAATAATAAAAATTTTGTTGTCATGGAGGTTGTTGTATGGGATCATGTACGACACACGTAACAATGTCATGGCTTGCTACGAGTTTTTTTTTAAACGAACACACATTAGCATAGCAAAGAAATTAAACAAGAAAATGTAGGACATCAAAAAACCTGCAAAAAATAAAGATTGAGCAAGATATAGAAAGATCAGTGGTATTCTTCTTAAAGATGCTACAAACTTTGAGACACTAGAGCACTAGACACTATACCGTTGTAGATTCAAATCCTACCTAGCCATGGATGTTTTAAAAATGCTCTAAGCTATACACTAAATCTAGAGTTTTAGTACACAGCGCCGTCATCAACACTACAGAAAATGCAGTAGCGAGATTTAGTTGACTGTCAAATAAAATGATTTAAAAGTTAGAACAAAAAACTAAAGCAATCAAAAATTAGCATGTGAAACTAGACAGAAAAAATAGAAGAAGGTTGAAAGATGTCCAGAATTCAGAAAAGTGTTAAAAAAAGAAGAAAAAACTTTGTCTACTATGCAAGAAAGTGGTAGAAAAAAAAATGAAAATTGAGTAAAAAGTAGAAGAAATCAAAAAAAAAAAATGTAAAACTGAGAAGACAAAACAGAAGAAAGCTGAAGGTTAAATTTTTTATGTATTAAAAACATTTAAAGAATGAGTGATAGTCTGATCAAGAAAAGTTAAAAAACCTAAAAAATAATAGCAATACTAGCAGAAAGTAAAAAAAAGTGAGAAAAGCCTTTGAGCATGAAAAGAAACAGAGAAAAAATTAAATGATATCCACACTATAACAATAGATGAAATAAGTTGATAAAAGTCTATTTTTCACACAAAATACAGTTAAAAAAAATGAGAAAGAAAATGAAAAAAAGTCCAAAAAAATAAAGATTGATTAAAAAGTGTTTGATATCGAAGAAAATATGTTAATATTAGGTATTATTAATGTGCTGTTTATCAAACATTAGATTGCAGCGGTGAGATAACTAACGTAATAAGCGAATAGCAGTTTTGTAAGTTATTTTTTAAAACAAAAAAGCAAGAGTATAAAAAAATGTCTTTACAGTTTATTGATGGACGTATTCCATTTTTTTTGTAAAATTTGAGATAGAATCAAAAATACATATTTTGTTTAAGACTACATTGCCGTTTAGTCACTTTAATAAAACAAAATTATTGTATTTTAGTACAAATATTAACGTCTACTTTAAAGGCAAATTTATTTTTGTCTATTCTGCAGTTATATCAACTTTTTTTGTTACAATTCTACTTGTATAACGAGCGTAAAGCTATATTTATGTAAAATAAAATAATATTTTTTAAGTTATAACACCATGTAATATAATAATAATTTCGAAAAAATATATAAAAGTGAACCCGGCACATCCACCATTTTTATAACTGTAAATTATTTAAAAAAAGAGTTGTGAAATAAATTAACAGGAAATACAGTAAAAATACTGTGATAGTTTAAAACAAAGCAAAGGTTAATTTTATAAATAATTAAAATTTGCTTGAAATTTGAATATAATGAATAAAAAGAACTTTTTTTGTAAATGGAAACATATAAATGAAAATCTAATTTTGATTTAATTAAGTGACAATGAGTGTAATAAAATTTTCCGTTTAAATTTAGCAATATAGAACGCAATAATCCCTAAAAAGATTAAAAAGACATTTTCATTATTTCTCGTGACACGACATCAAAGTAAATTTTTGATTTCCATTACAGCAAACGGTGTCATATGACAAGTGAATTACATTCTCAGCAAAATATATGACTGTAACTTTATATCCTATTTCCTGAGTAAAAATTTCCCCACGACAAATAACCTTTACACCTCTCACCCTCTGTTTACTTATCATTTGCCCTCGATTGTACACATTTATTAAAGAAATTTCCGTGTTAATTACTTTGTTTAAAGTACACAAGAAAGCAAACATCGTAACGTCATCCATAATGAGTTTCAACAGACAACTCTATTTGCATTTCGGTTTACCACAAAACCCCAATAAACTTACCATAAACGTGCCGGCAAAAACCATTTCGAAACTGAATTTTTGCACAAAATACGTTTTTTTCCGTTTCCAGTTTTGCTGTTTTAGTGGAGATATATCACGTGGTAATCGTCGCGTTTTAGTCTCTCCACCGGCTACGTATCAGCACCGCGACGCTGGAGCAACTAAAGGCGGCGAATACGACGCCACTGACGCCAGCGCAATGCACCGCACGCATAAACACCTCTTTAATTGCAAACCGGAAGGTTAAAATTTTGATTTTCCAGGTGCAGCGAGGAATTTAAGTGGCTGATTTGGACTGACACAAAAGCTAATGAAAAAAGAAATGATAAAGACGAGGAGTTAAATATGAAAGAATGCGATTCCCGAGAGATATTTTTATTATTAGGAAAATATACAGAGATGCTTTTGATAAATGGGCAATTATATAGACTGAAACAATTTGAATAGGAATTTGCGCTTTTATTACTCGACTTCTTCCAGCAATATTTTAGCTTTTTATTTTGCTCTTCATTATTAATAATAAAATGCTTTTATGTTTTGTCGAGTTGGGAAAATTAAACGAAAATTAAAATAACGGATCTTTAGAAAATTATAGTTTTTTTAATTAAAGCAAACAATAAAATGTTATCAAAACATAGATGGGTTTCTTTATTGTAAAATGTTACAGAAAAATTTAATTAATTTTGTTAACCCGGCGCATCCACCATTTTTACTGTAAAAAAGATGTAAACCTGAGAACAGACAAAAATAAAAAAACAATTAACAAAATTAAAAATTATTTTACTTTTAAGCAACTAAAACCATTTTATTCTAAAAATTTTTATAGTGATTATAACAATTATTTATACAGAATTAACAAAAGTATGGAACTTTGTGTTTTCAGCTGAACTATACGAGGTTTGTTAAAAATTTCTCTCAGATGTAATACACTTGTGCTAGTACTTTTTCCAATCTTTAAAGCACTTCTGATATGAGCTCTTTGAAATGATCTTAAGCACTCTTAGTGATGCAGTCTTTATCATTTCAATCGTAGCAAAGTGCCGTTTTACTATGAATCTCTTCTCTTTTTGGGAACAGCAAAAAGTCTCAGAATGTCAATTCTGGTAAAGATGGTAGCTGAAAGGTGATTATGGTGCTCTTTTTAGCCAACAAATCACAAACAAGCAACGATATGTGAGCAGGTGCACTATCGTGATGTAAAAGCCACGAATTTGACTAAAAATACAAGCGTTTTTTATAACGCTTTACGGAAACGGCGCATAACTTGAAGGCATAGCTTTTGGCAAAAAATTATGATGCATCTCGCTAATGTAATTGAAGAAAACAGTAAGCAAAATCTTTACATTTGATCAAACTTGGTGTGCTTTTTTTGATCTTGTTTTTTTTGGCTACTTTCATTGGAATGATTCAAGTCAGAAACTAAAAGGTTTTGACGTTATGATTGTACACTCGTGTATTGTCACTGGTTATGACTTTTTTGAGCAAATTTAGATGGTCGTTGCGTTATTTAACAGCTTTTGAGCGATACTCATGCGAAGGTTTTTATGGTCACAATTTAGTAGTTTTGGAACAAACGTCGCTGCTCTATGTTTCAAGCCTAATACATTCAGAAAAATGTTTTAGCATAAACCAACTGATATGCTGACATCCTGAGCAACTTTTCTAATAGCGATTCGACGATTTAAAAGTTGTTTTACATATTAACTAATTAACTTAAAAACTAGTTTTAGTCAAGTTCTTGGCAAGAGTGCTGGTATTGTAGAGTTTATGTGATTTTTAACAAATAATATCTTAATAAAATAAAAAATAAGCAAAGGAATATGAGGAAATTATTCTATTATTAATGTAGAACATCTATAAACAAACAACATAATAATAATTATTCGATGATGACAATTAACAATTAAATAAAAACTTAGTAAAAAACACTTACTATTTTTTCTAATATTAACAAAATTTACAATTGTTTATTACAAAAATTAATAACAAACATATATCTTACTGTATTTTATTTTTATAGTTAATGGATATTTATCGCCTATTATTTAGATTTGAGTATTGTAACTAACATTTCGAAATAACAATAAGAGAAAGAAAGTTTTGAGTAAATAGTTTGAGAATGTACTAGAAGGCCACCGTGCAGAGCGCGGCACTGTAACGTAAAATTTTCCAAAATCATTAATAGACACACTCATAAATCGATCGAGAAGAATTAGTCACTGCCTCGCTCGAGTACAGAAGTTTTGTGGAGAAGACTGTATAGAATCCACTGTATATCTGTTACAATTTAGAAGCAGCACTTCAGGTGAGGTTTAGAAGCAGAAATAGAATAATATTTAAATTATTAATATTATTATTATTAAAACATTTTTTATAGATAATAAATGTTAGTACAATAAAACCAAAAAAATAGTAAAACAATTTATTATATATTTTGCCAACGTACATTTACAAATATGAGGGGTGATCCAAAAGTAATGATAATGAAAATAAAATACGATGATTATAGTTAAAAAAATAATTTATTTTTTTACATGGTCTCCTAGCAAGCCAACACACTTAATCTATCTTTTTTCTAAACCCAACATTTCCTTATAAAAAAATCTTTTTCTTGACTCTCCAATAACGCCTCAACAGCGGTCATCACTTCGCTGTGGTTCTTAAATTTTTCGCCCCGGAGATGTTCCTTGAGCTGAGGCAACATATAGAAGTCACTTGGAGCTAGATCTAGTACATAGGGCGGGTGTTCGAGCAGTTTAAATTCCGCTTCTTTAATGGCAGCCATCGCAATTGCGGGTTTGTGAGACGGTGCGTTCTCTTGGGGAAACAACACACCAGCTCGCATTTTGCCGCGTTTTTTTTCCTTAATAGTCTTCCGCAATCTTATTATTTGGCCAACCTAGTAAGACCCCGTAATAGTAGCACCCTTCTTCAAATATTTTATCATAATTATTTTTTTAACCTCCCAAAAAACAGACGCCATAACCTTTCTCGCCGAACTTGACAATGAATTTTTTCGGAGTCGATGAGAAAGCTCGCTTCCAAGTCATCGATTGTTATTAGGTTTCAGGATCAAAATGGTGGATTCAGGTCTCCTCCATAGTTACAAAACGTGACGAAAAAATTTCTAAATCTGCTTAAAACTTTTTGAGATTGGTTCTCGAAATGTCGACTCGGTTTTTCTTGTGCTCGTCGATTAACATTCTCGGGACCCAACGCACGGAGCCCTTTTTCATATGCAGTTTGTTTACAAGAATTTTTTGAACGCTGCCATATGAGATTCCTGTGACCTCAGCTACATGCCTGATAGTCACTTTTCAATCTGCCAACACCATATCATTGACTTTTTTACGTTATCTTTAGTGAGAGACGTGGATTCTGAGCAGCTTAAACTCTTTTGCTCAGCTTGAAACTGTGGGATATGGAAGAGCAGAGTCTCCCAATATTTTCACCAAGTTGCTATGTATATCTTTGGTAGGCATTTTTTGTAACAGAGGTACTTGATGAAAGCTTTAATTTCGTTTTTGTTCATTTTGATGTTATACCTTTGACGGTTCGTATTCAAATGAATGTCTCTCACGGAAATTGTGGCCTATTTATATGATTTTTTTATGGTGACTTAGTGAGTATATAGCAAGCAAAAAAAAATTATTTTAGATTTTTATGCGAACTGGAAATACCCGATTATCATTACTTTTGGATCACCTCTCAAATACGAATTTAGCGACAAAGTTTTTGAGAACAAAAATTGCATTTTTAAATTGCAGTGTTAATCGCTTTTCTACAAGCAATTAACAAAAAGCCTTACAGACTCTGCTGACAAAATTTGCAACTAGTAAGCACGTTCCTTACTGGCAAAAAGTCTCAATCAATAAGCATTAAAATTTTAAAATATCCATTTCTGATTCGTTGTATTTTAAATTTCCAACGTTACTGGTTTCTTTTTAGTAAAAAACAAATTTGTTTTAGCTTTAAATACAGCTAAAAAGCTTTTCTTTACTTGTTAAAAGTTTTACTGATAGAAGACGTCTCACATTTGTCAATTATCAATTATTATTTGTTGTATTCTTTACAATATTTTATTTAGACTAATTGATAATATTGTTAATTGTATTTAGAGGGGCTGTAAATGTTTGAATCTCTTAGCAATTCTGCGTAAAGGACTTTAGTACAACATATATCTAGTAGCTTTATTTTGTTTTAATTGTTTTTAAGTTATTTCATACCGATTTTATTCTCATTTTGTTTATTTCCAGATTTTTATTTTTTATTTTTTCATTTCTATTATTCTTGTATTATTAGTGCTTTTAACGAATGGTAATTTATTAAAGTTTTTTATTTTTTTATAATTTATCGGTTCTTTTTCTATTTTAATATTACAACAACCTATTTTTAATTTTTTTTTCTTATTTTTTTTTATTCTCTATTTTTATAAATTAATCAGTCACAAGTATATTTCAAATTTCTAAAGGCTACTACTTTTTCTCTGGTAAAAAACAGACTTTACAATTTGATTTTAATTATTTTAGCTTCAATAACGTTCGTGTTTGCTTATTAAAAGTTTTACTTATATAAGACATTTTGCATTTATCAATTACCTATTGTTTTCTGTTGTTTTCTTGACATTCTTTATTTTATAGTGTTATTGTTAATTGTATTTAGAGTGGCTGTAAATGTTGGAATCTATTGGCAATCCTACGCTAGTGTTCTTATTACAAAATATATCTAATAGTTTTTATATGTTTTTTAGAGGTAACGGGTTACAGAAACAATTAAATAAACGATTTGGCTTTAATCCGACGTTTCGACTGTTTTTTATTGCTGTCTTTTTCGAGGATATAAAAATATTCAACTTAGAAACAAACTATTAAGAATTTTTTGTTTCTAAGTTGAATATTTTTTAGATCCTTGAAAAAGACAGTAATAAAAAATAGTCGAAACGTCGGATTAAAGCCAAATCGTTTATTTAATTATTCCTGTTATTTTCTCGTTTTATTTATTTTCAGATTTTTATCTTTTATTTCTTACTTTTTATTATTTTTTTGCGCGATTGGTTGTTTTAATCAGTTTACTGTGCCTGTTTCTACGATGGTAGGTTGCTGTTACTGGTTGCTACGTGTAACAAAACGGTAAGTAATTCACTTACCGTTCAATGAACGGTAAGCAATTAAATCTAAAAAAACAATTTTGCGATTTATTTATTAGAATTAAATGTACAATTATTATAAATAATAGTAGTAATACCACTCGCATTTAAGTTTCTAGTGTTAATAGACAAACTTTTCGACGTAGAAGTCCCAGGTTGTTGTAATAGTCCACCAACATCGCTGTGTAAAATTTTATGAGCAAATTCAATTTTGTTTTGGAGAGAATCTTCCACGTAACTCTCGGCCACTGTTGATGAACGCCACCCACCATGTCTTTTTAGTCCTAACACATCAACTCTGTTATTCGCCAAAAGTGTAGCCGATGTGCGTCGAAACAAGTGTCCAGTAAAACCTTCAGGGGCTTGCAATTTTAAATACTTTGCAATTTTTGACGGCCAGCCTCTAATTGTGCCTTTTCCTGTGACTTGCCTAGTGCATTTGCCATTTCGATAGTTCAGAAATAAATGATCTGACGTTGGGTTGCTTGGTCGAATTCTTATGTATTTTCGAAGTATTTCCAAATAATGAACTGCTTCATTTTCTTTATTAATAACTGTGAACGTTCGCTGAATATTCGTTTTTGTATTTGTAATATTTACTATAAACATTTCTTCATGTTCTTCTATGTCACTCATTTTAATATTGTACAATTCCTCTCGTCTAGAAGCGCCCGATACTCTCAATATCATTGCTACCTGCAAATATATTGTTTCCTTAGAACTCAGATGTACCACCTCATCACCTACAACATACCTTTTAAATTAAAAGTTGTTCGTCTGGTGCTTCATTCAAGAATTTTTCCATGTCTTCTTTGGTAAAAATTTTAGCCTTCTTAGGCCGATATCCAATATTTTTTCTCTTAAAATAAGCAATTAATGTAGCAAACTTAGAAATATCGATAGCATCATGGAGAAAAATTGTACTCTTCAGCATAGAATACTCCGCCCATAAACTGCCTGGGGCCTTCAAGTGTACACTTCTCACCACAAAATACGCTAACAAGCTCTTTTCATTTACAGAAATCTTCTTTGCTTCACGCCATTCCTTAAACAACTTGTATGTCTGTTTATATCGGGCTTTAGATTTTTCTGGATTTATTGCCGAACATCCATCTTGCCAAGCGTCTTCTAAATCATCCGGTAGATCATCACTATCGCTCATATTTGCTTCGAAAACGGAACCACAAAACAGAACTATGTAGGAATGATTGTATCAAAAAGACAATTTTACTTGTTTGGAACAAAACCATATCAACCATGAAACAGCCACCCAAAGTTTTCAGTTTTAATCTTTTCGATTATCACAAATGTATTGATATAAATTATTATTATTATTGTAGAAACTTCAATCGCGCAAAAAACGTTATAAGCATGTCGAAGGTTAAGTATTACCGGTAAGCATTCCTTACCGTTCTCCATACTTAATATACAATTGCGTTTTTTAAATTGAGTCATTTATTGTTGTTTTGTTTAATTTTTTATAATTTATCGTGTTTGTTTTCTATTTTAATCCTCCAATGATTTATTTTTACAATTCTTTGTCTTATTTTTTTTATTCTTTATTTTTGTATGCTTTGTTGTTACTATGATGTAGTTATCTTAATTGAAAAACACTAGCAAATTTTAAAATTTGGCGTTTTAAGTTATAAAAAGTTGGAGAATGCTTCACGATCTCAGTGTGGTGACTGACAATTTGACAATTATGATTTTCAAAATTAAGTAACGGCATTATCAATAAATTTTCTAGTTTATAATAATTATTAAAACAGTTTTATTTTAACAGCAGTTATATAAATTTCTTTTTTTTTTGGGTGTTTTTATTCAAGTTTTTTTATCTGTGGTAGAGCCTTTTCAATTAAAATCTGGCACTAAAATTCTAAAATTTATTAGATTTTTAATATACTCGTTCGTATAACACCAGTAAAATACTCTTCTAAGTAACTCTTCTTACGAATAACACCAGTAAAATTTTTATTCTTCTATCTCTACTAATAGCTGAGATATTTTTAAAAAAATTTGTTCAGAGTAATAGAAAATTCAATATATTAAATTTTAAACAGAACTACAAAATGAAAAATAAATTATGTATACGTAGTTCTGGAGACTTACGTATAACACCAGTAAAATTTTTATTCTTAAAGCTTAAAGCTTTCTAACACTGTTATTTGTTTTGATAATGATTTTTTATTCTTACTATATCTTTTTGTTTATACTGGATAATACTAGTTTTTTTCTAAATTAAGATAAAGCGAGTTTGCGGAAAACGATATATGAAGAGTGAAGACTAGTTGTTTATGTTAGATTGAAATGATTGATGATTTTTATCTGATATAATATAGTGTATGCAGCTTAAAAAATATATAAACAATAAGCAAAATTTGACAAGTTTATTGTTTATTAATGAAATCACAAATCACAATGCAGCTTAAAAAATATATAAACAATAAGCAAAATTTGACAAGTTTATTGTTTATTAATGAAATAACAAATCACAATTTTAGTTTCACTTGAATAAACTTGTTATGTTTAATAAAAATTTTAGTTAATAGTATACCACTATACCGTGTTTTCCACTCTCAGTTATCTTTTTCTGTATGTTTGTGATTTGTAAATTTGTTGGTTTAGTCGTAACCCAGGTTTATCGATCCTTGACCCGGCACATACAACAAAAGCATTTAAATCCACATATACATCAGCCAAGACCCATCTCCTTTAAACCTCCACTCTCCAAATCGATATTGTGCATCGTTGGTAGAATTCGTCTCATGTCCGGTCCTGTCTTTCCACTATTTAACCCAACCTGTGTCAAAGTTTGAGCATGAATATGTAGCCCCATCAACCGCGACTAAATATTTAACCAGATCAAGTTCCTCTATGATCTATTTTTTGATCGATTGTCGTCATTTGGCCCCCAGCCAAGCTGTCAAAAGCTTAAACGACAATAATTAGTACATTAAGTGCGGCCGGAATTGCAGCAATTAAATAAAATCCGCAAATGTGTCATCAGTGGATTTTTAGTATGGCTTTTGGCAGGCACATACGTGTCTCAAATACGAATTTTGGGGCTCTTCTGTGTTAAGATGGATGCCGACACTTTATCAAATTCACGGTTGGATTTCAGACGCCGATAGAATCCGATAGAAATGAATAAAAAACGAGGGAATCACCTCGAGGAAAGTAATGATAATGTGACTACTTATTAGAGTATCGATTTTGGAAGCTTCCCTTGACCTCTATCGAGGGATATTTATTTACCCAATTTGGGAGGTGTCGCGTGTCGATCATTCGACCACCTATTAAAACAGACACGCGAGAGAATTTACAAATCCAAAAAGAAGCCAGAACATTTATCACCCAGACCAGAGTTCATTAATTATTCTTTTTCAGAGTTTCGATGAAGCGGCGTCTGAGTTATGGGATTGAGAGTGGGCACTGACTTGTATCGCAGACTTTGGATTTAATGACCAATGATAAAAGAGTAAAAGATTAGGACGACTGTCAGAAAAACCAAAAATAAATTGAGCATTAGTTAAGACAATACATTGATAATAAAATAAATGTCTGTCTTAACAGATGTAATTATAGTATCACCACCAATTGTTAAACCGATTGGTGGTAAAATTATGCACAATCTGGCACAAGAATAAAACTGTTCTGTTGTTTAAAATACGTTTTTTGTAAAAGTTATGAAAAAATTCTAGACTTAGGGCTATTTTGAGGTAAATAATGTCAGATTTTAGTAAGAAGATTTAAGATAGGAAACTTTATTAGAAACTTGAACAAGAAGCTTTGTAGGCTCATGACTTGGCGGACGACCTTCCTCTATTCTTTTTTATTTAGTGCCCTTTTCGCCATTGTTTTATTTGTAATTTTTGGAAGTCAATGTATATTTTTTTCTATTCTGTTCTTGGTCTACCTATTTGTCTGTTGAGTCTTAGTTCTGTTTCTAATTTTTTTTTTTTTTGGTAATCTGTTTTCTTTCATTTTTGTTACGTGGCCTATTCATTTAATTCTTTGTGGTTTAACTACTCTTATTATACCGGGTGTAAACGAAATTAGGCTCACCCCATTTTTTAATAGTATTTTTTATAATAGAAAAACGAAACTTAGGAAACCTATTATGTTAAAAAATCTCCATTAATTGAATAAAAAATAAACTTTTTATCACTTCCGGTTTTACCGGAAACGACCGTAACTTTGGATTTTTAAATAGAACACTATACATATTTTTGTATTTTTGGAATCTACATTAAATTCTGAGTGTAATAGACTACTTTTTATAACTTTTCGAAAAATAAATTTATTTTTTTTGTAATTTTTGTTTTTTTATCTAGAAAGCTGTGATGGTTAAAAAATAGTTTTAAATAATGTAAACAACCATTAAAAAATAAAAGCTGTATTATGAAGCTCTAGATTAGAAAATACAAGACTTTTAATTAAATGAAATTAGTTTTTCCGGCTTAACTATTTTTTTTCAAATGGAACAATAGTGGCTCATCCGACTCTTTAAATTCATTTTTTTTTGTGAATTTAAAGATATCAAAATTTAAAAAATCCATTTACCACTTTTTGTAATATTTACAAAAACAATTTAAAAAAAAATAGAAAATGTAACCGACGTAATGGTTTATTACGTCGTAACTCATTTATTGTGAAAAGAAATTTTATAATACACATTGGTGCTATTATTATTAGATTAATTAAATATGGAATTAAAAAAAGTTTTCGATGAAAATTTTATTGTTACAGCAAATGTTCGAAATGTCCTCCGTTTTCTTCCTGACATTTTTGAACGCGATTTATAGTTTCTGTGATAACGTTTTGCAATTGTTCAGCAGTAATTTGTGCAATACTGTGTCTCAATCTGGCTTCTAGATCTTGACGATCTTGAACAGGAATTCTGTATACTTCATTTTTAATATGACCCCACAAAAAAAAATCTAGCGGGGTTAGGTCAGGAGATCTAGCGGGCCACCTAACAGGGCCATTAGTACCAATCCAACTATTTTCAAAATCGTGGTTCAGATATTCAACGACTTGTCTATAATTGTAAGATGGTGCTCCATCTTGCTGATAATATAATCTTCCAAACACATTTACTGGTAAGTCGTCTATAAATTCTTCTATTTCGTTTTAAAGTAACTCTAAATATCTTTGTCCAGTCAGATGTCCATCAAAAATAATGGGTCCAATAAGTCGTTGTCCAACAATGCCCATCCAAACATTAAAACCAAAATGCTCTTGAAAATTATTTTCTCTTAAAAGATGGGGATTTCTTTGAGGCCAGTAACGTGTATTATTTCTGTTAAAAACGCCATTATTAGTGAAACGACTCTCATCAGTATAAAAGATGCAACTAGGAAACAATGGATCTTCACCCATTTGCTCCAAAAAAAAAGTTACAGTAATTCAATCGTCTTTCATCATCGTTTTCATGGAGATGTTGGTGTAAACTGTATTTAAAAGAACGGTATCTATGTTTTTTTAAAATCTTCCATACTGACTGATGACTTATATCGCAGTCCGTGGCAATTTCTCGCAAAGATTTAGTTGGGTGCATATTTACCCACGCTAAAACAGCAGTCTCTGTGTCTTCATCGGCAATAAAATTTTCTTCATCGTAATCAGGCCTTTCTCTAAATTTTTTCACAAGGTTGCTAAAATAATGACGTGATGGGTGACGTCTGTTGGGATTTTGATTTCGATAAACCATTGCTGCTTGAACAGAATTTTTCCTACACTCTCCATAAACAAACAGCATATCAACTCTTTCATTTTTTGAATACACTGGCATTTTGACAATATGTTTACACAGACAACAAAATGAAAAATACGGCCGTTAAGCTTAAACTGTTACTTTAGTCAAATTTTGACGTTAGTGCACAGCTTGCTTAAATTTTTTTTCAGTAAACATTTTCGGAGTTTTTCTCTAAATTGTTTTTGTAAATATTACAAAGAGTGGTGAATGGATTTTTTAAATTTTGGTATCTTTAAATTCACAAAAAAAATGAATTTAAAGAAAAAAAATAGTTAAGCCGGAAAAACTAATTTCATTTAATTAAAAGTCTTGTATTTTCTAATCTAGAGCATTTATAATACAGCTTTTATTTTTTAATGGTTGCTTACATTATTTAAAACTATATTTTAACCATCACAGCTTTCTAGATAAAAAAAACAAAAATTACAAAAAAAATAAATTTATTTTTCGAAAGGTTATAAAAAGTAGTCTATTACACTCAGAATTTAATGTAGATTCCAAAAATACAAAAATATGTATAGTGTTCTATTTAAAAATCCAAAGTTACGGTCGTTTCCGGTAAAACCGGAAGTGATAAAAAGTTTATTTCTTATTCAATTAATGGAGATTTTCTAATATAATAGGTTTCTTAAGTTTCGTTTTTCTATTTTAAAAAATACTATTAAAAAATGGGGTGAGCCTAATTTCGTTTACACCCGGTATATGTGTCTTTGCATAGTGTTCTTCATTTTTTGTTTGTTATTCTAATTCAAGTCTCTTTTTCTTTTTCCTGCATAAATTTTCCTTCGAACCTTTCATTTCCAAATTTGCAGCATGGATTATTTTAGTTTTCTTTTAGTGTCTATCTCTTGCAAGCATATTTTGCCATCGGTCGAATTATGGTCTTGTAGATATGAAGTTTTGTTGCTCTTACGATGAATTTTGAACTTAGTATGGAGTTTAATATATAAACGCTCTTATTTCCGGCTACTATTCTCGTTTTTAGCTCTTTTTCATTTGTTGGTTTTCTTTCTATTTCACTTACTAGGTAAACAAATGTCTTGATTTCTTTGAATTTGTATCTTCCCTTTTCGTTTACTTTTAGATATCTGTCTTCTTTAAATACTTCATCTTTCTATATCATAAATTTAGTTTTTTCTTCATTAATTTTCAGTTCTATTTTTGCGTTTCTTTGGTTTTTGTTATAAGTGTTATTTCGTCTTCAAATGCAAAGCATTGATAGAAAATTAGACTTTGTTTATATGTATTGCTTTGTCTTAATATTTTTGTCTAGGACAATTATAAACAATGTCGAAGAAAGCGGGTCTCCTTGTCTTAAGCCATCAAACACTTTAACCTTTCTTGACAGTTCTGTATTAATCGAAATTCTATTTGTAGTTTTCTCTAATGTCATTTTTACTAATGTTGCTATTTTATTAAATGTTTCAAGGTCTTTTAATGCTTGGTATAGCAGTAGCTTGGTACAGTTGTAGGCCATCTTCAAGTAACTAAAAAGCAAGTATCTTTTTAATTTTTGTTGGTGATTTCTCTTGTATCTGTTGTAGTAAAAATATTTGGTCTACTACTGACCTTCTTTTTTTAAACCGACATTGGTATTCTTCTACTATTTTGTCTATATGCTCTTTTAATTTATTATTTAGAAGTTGCCATTATCTTATATACGGTGTTCAGTAACGCTATTCCC
Source organism: Tribolium confusum (assembly GCA_029207805.1). Lineage (NCBI taxonomy): Eukaryota > Metazoa > Arthropoda > Insecta > Coleoptera > Tenebrionidae > Tribolium > Tribolium confusum. The sequence goes on from JALGAY010000005.1 coordinate 18,780,770, forward strand.
CTATAATTTTTACATTTTGTTTTATCTTTTTTTAATAGATTGAATTTAATATTGCTGTTTTACATGCTTGCGGCATTTGTTTTGTTGTCCATATATTTTTAGTTAAATCATATATCATCTTTGTCATTGTTTTTTTTCGGTACTTTATCATTTCTACGTATATTCTTCTTCTGGGCTTTTGTTGTTTTTCTGTTTTTCCATAATACGTATTTTTAAACTTTATTATATGCGGAAAGCTTTTTTTTTCTTCTTCCTCGTTTTTGTTGTTTTTCTTTTTTTTTAACTGTTCTTCTTTTGGTCAACAATTTGTTTAAGACTTCTTCAAAATACTTAACTTATTTTTCTGTTACTTGTTTTTCGCTTTTCTCTAATTGGCCGTGTTTATCTCGTCAAAATATGGTTTTAAGTTGAAATTGTTTTTCGATTTTTTTGCATTCTTGATAGAAATTTCTTATCTTTTTATTTTTGTAATATTTTTATATTTTCTATATTTTTAGCGTTGTGTTCTCGTTTCTTCTGTCCGTAATTTTTTTCATTTCGTTTTTTGTTTTTTTATATTCTTTCTGGTTATTTTGCGTATTTTCTTCTAGCATCTTTTCTCTTGCTGCATCATTGAAGAAACAGAAGTGTTATTGAAGTCTACAATCTTTATCGTCTCATTCTTTTGCTTTCTATTTATTCTTTTCTTTAATTTGTTCTTTGGTTGCTTGTTTAATTAGTCTTTCTATTGTCTCCCATTTTTCTTCTATTGTTCTAGTAGCTTCTTCTTGTTGTTGTTTTTTTTCTGTCCCTGTTATATTTCAGATAACTAGTTAGAAGCGTTGAAAATTAAAAATACACTTGCGATTGTTTAATTTTAATAATAAACAGTCAGAAATAATTATTTCAAAATTTCAACTCTTACTGGTTGAGAATTTCAGTCAGGAACGTACGTGATTACTAATTGCAAATTTTACTACCAGAGCCTGTATCGCTCCTTGTTAATTGTTAGTAGAAGAGCGATAATGTCTGCAATTTAAAAACGACATTTTTGTTTTTAATAAACTTTGTTACCGAATTTAAATTAATTGCAATCAAATATTTAGCAAACGCTTTACAACTTACTAGCTTCTTATAAAAAATTTGGTCTTGGTTACTTCTTGCAACGTTTTCTTCTGTTTTTGCTACTTTTTTTTTCTAGTTAAATGTAGTATTATCCAATTAAAACAAAAAAATCATATAGTAAAAATTAAAAAAATAGTATCAACAACAAGAAGTAACAATAATATGAGTTTTAAACTTTTATATCTTGATTTGTAAATTTGATGAACATCTCTAAGCTATACTAAACATTAATTAAATTGTTTTAATGATTTGTTTATTTTCAGAAAATATCAAGATTATTTATTTAAATAAGACACGTTTATAATCAAAAATTTAGAACTAAATGTAGCTTTTAATGCTAATGGATTAAGTGTAAATTTGAGAGAGTTTAAATTTGAGCAATAAATGAGTAAAGTCTAGCAGACAATTAAAGTTTTATTAAATATGTATTAACCGTAAGTAAGGTAGAAAATTAACGTAGTTACCTACCTAACTTGCCTAAATAATAATAATTTGTTATTCTCTTTTTTTAATTTGTAAACATGTACTTCTGGCCGTTGTAAACACTATATGTCTTTAAAATTTATGTTAACGCAACAACCCCAATTAAGTGGTAATTTTAAAATCTTAGTATTGCTTGGGATAATTATTATTGCCGCAAGATCAGTAAATAATAATTTCTTAAAATACTTTTAGACTGCCATAATTCCAAACGTTCGACTAAATTTATCTCTAATTATCGTTTGTCGTTCTGACAACTGCAAGTTTCAAGAAGATTGTTAATTCGATGGACTGTTTATTGTACGGTTTACCTTATCCGAATTTTAAAAGCTGTATTATGCTCTGTCACTAGAATTAAACGACTTGGAAATAAAGAATTTTGAAGACCTTTTCCAAGTATTTTGAGTAGCTTCGTGTTTTGTCACTTTAAATCGTGGGCAGCTATAATAACGTTGATGTAAACCTCCTTCAGTTTTTTTATCGCCTCAAGCTACGTCTTGTTTTTTGTTTCCTAAAATTGAAAACTTTATTTTAAAAATTTAACAATATTGTTATAATATTATATGTAGAAAATTAAATTTGTTGATTACAATTTATTTATACAAAACTTTCGGCATTTTTAGCGATATAACATGTAACGGGCTATCCAATTCGGGCTTGATAAAGTAAACTTAAAAAAAACAAAATATTCAGAATGTAATGTAATTTTTATTTCATTATAACGATTGATCCTTGCCATTTTTAGTTAAACAAAATATCATTCAAATGTCCTCCACGGGATTTCTTACAGGCCTTGATCCTTTTGAGGTAATTTTTAATGACTTTCCGGCACATTTCGGGCGGTATCTCGCCATTACATCACGAATATTAGTTTTCAATTCGTCAAGAGTTTGAGGATTGTTTGCGTAAACACGATCTTTCGCGTAGCCCCACAAAAAAAAATCCAAAGGCGTCAAATCGCAGGATCTTGGAGGCCAATTGACATCAGCCAATTGCGAAATCACACGTCCAGGAAATTTCTCTTGCAAAAGAGCTCGATTTGCTTGTGTTACGTGACTGGTTGCTCCATCCTGCTGGAACCACATATCGTCAAGATCATAATCTTCGATTTTCGTAAAAAAATAATGGTTAACATGCGGCCATAGCGCTCAGAATTGACGGTAACTGTTCGTCCTTGGTTGTTCTCAAAAGAATACGGCCCAATCACACCACTAGACCACAATGCGCACCAAACAGTAACTTTTTCCGGGTGTAATGGCTTTTCTACAATCATTTGTGGATTTTTTGAGCCCCAAATTTTACAGTTTTGCTTATTAAATTATCCACCAAGCAAAAAATGAGCTTCATCACTGAAGAAAATTTTGTTCGAAAAATCAGCATCGACGGCCTGTTTTTCCAACACCCAATTTGCGTATGTTCTTCGTTGTCCATGATCAGCAGGCTTTAGCTCTTGTGTCAAATGGATTTTATACGGATAAAGATGCAAATCCAGATGCAAAATGCGCCATAATAAGCCATAAGATAGGCCTAAATGTTGAGCTCGACGAGGAACTGACAAATTTGGATCTTCTTCCACACTTTCAGCTACAGAAGCGATATTTTCACCATTGCGAATGATTCGATGATGCACAGGCCTTACAATATCAGTAACTGATCCAGTTTGTTTAAATTTATTTACTGTAATCAATATGGTATGCTATGTAGGAAGATTATGACGACCATAATCTGCTCGTAAAGCGCGAAAGTGGATTACGGCAGAATCACTATATTTATAATAAGAGTTAATAATTTTAACGCGTTGGTCGATTGTTAAATGCTCCATATTCTTAAATGGCAGAATGTCAACTAGATAAATGACAGAGTACTTGACGTTTATCTTTGACAGATGTCGGTATACAAATTTTTACTTTATCAACCTCGAAATGGATAGCCCTGTATATTGTCACGGGCTCTGCCTCGTGCGCTGGGGTTGAGATTAAAAACAGGGTTTTAATACAAAAGGAAATTTAATGATGATCGAGATATACATATTAGATAGTGGATAGAATACTTAAGAGCTACTTACAGTGACATTCTCAGACAATCGAAGGGTCTAGACATATCTCACACTCCACCTAACTCAACTCTCTCCGTTGAACTCTACCAACCGACTCCACGATTAACGCCACCCGCTAGTTCGCCAACCCCCCAAATGCTGAGCCAGCAATAGCCCATCCGCATCGGCAGGCTTTCGACCTAGCAGGCTAACGAACTTCCGCTTCGTGACAATATTCTCTAATACAATTAATTGTTTTAAGTTACAATCTATATTTTATAAAATATATTTAATTTTTTTTCTCAATTTCGATTACAATATTTAGAAAAAATATAAAAAAATTTTTTTAGATAAGATCATATAAGTACATGTATTAATCAATGTTGTAATTTAACTATTGTAAATAGTTATAATTATAAAACATTATTTTACCATTTGGTATAATTGCTTTACATTCTTTGGTCTTGAGAGATTAGTGCTTTAGTTATGCTGGAAATCTGGGTATTAAAATTAATCCTGTCTAAGATTTGGGGTTCAATGATAATGTAAATTATCTTAATAAGAACAAATTTTGTTTTTAAAACTTTACTTAGGTACTGAATATCAAAATAAAATAGAAAAATTAGTCCAACTTTGAATTCAAATACCGGTTGGCAAATACCGCCCCATTTTAACCGCGAAGGTGTCCATCTAAAACCTAACCGATCGCTTGAAACCTTACTTAACCCCATAAATAAGCTTAAACTCCAATTTTCCCCGTGAACTTTATCAAAATTTACACCTTTTGTTCATACCCTTTGTCTCGTTGCTGGAGCAACGGACCATCTGGTTCAATCTCCGACTCAACTTTAACTCCTCACAACTGATTTATCGAACCCGACATAATTCTATTTGTTTCGTAGAATCACCTCTGAATAAACTTCGCACTGGAGTTGTAAATTTGGTCAAGTTAATTGCAGTAAGAACGCTTCACTCGTGGTATTTAAGCCACATTGTGGCACTAATCGCCAGTTAACCTTTAGAATTTGCTGGCCTTTTACTCACAATAGCAAAACTTTTAGTTTTAGGGGCAGAGTGACCCCAATTATTGTATAAATTATGGCGTTATATATATCGTCGAAAGTTTGCCAGTTTGAGGATAATCCAGAGACTTACGTAGCTTCAAAACCCGACTCAAGTTATCACTCCGTTATTATTGCATTCTGGAGGTTTTATCCCTTATCTAAACACTTATTCCTTCGTATTTTCTTTTCGTTTTTAATATTTTTATAACATGTTTTGCTATTTGAAGGTGAATCGATTTGAAATCAAATTTTAATAAATCTAATATAGGTAAAATGTTTATTTTCTAATTAATAAGATGAAACCGATGTTAGTTGCGGTAACTATTAATGACTCCCTTGCTTTCCAATAATTGCTGTTTACTCCTTCAAAGCAGGTGAAGTCAAATCGGATTTCGCCCTAAAATTAATTTAATTCTTAATCAATTTGGGACAGAGGAATATGTAATGATGGATTTTTGAATAATCCTATTTGGGCTGTGAAATGTGGCCCTATTTGCATATTTTAGAAAACAGGGCAGAACGCGTAAATATTTTATGTACTTTTACCGAACGATACCGTAGGGAATGAAAAGTCAACAATGTTGCAATTGTTTGCTTCCTCAAAAGCGAGTCACAGGCTTGTAAGATGCCTGGATTTCCAGAACGGGAGTTCAACTTCTGACAAATCCGGAGTGACAACAACAAAATGGGGATTGGGATTGCTATGACAAAGATTTCAAACAGATAAAATCTATATTGGAGAAGAGTGCTGTTTAATGCTCAATTTGGCAAAAAAATCCTGGCGCATTCGCCATTTTTACAATCAGACCTGTTGGATTTGATTTAGCGAGGAATAAATGCTGTGCCAGCGTCTAAACATAAGCAATAAATTTTTTCCTGGACTCAAATTTGGGACGTTTACGACTCTAAGCCAAATCTCTATTAATTTAACAACGGCGGTTTTTCTCTCTCCTGGTTTTTATTATTAGAACAATTTATGTTGGTCATTATAAGCGTGTTCTACACAGATTTCGGATAAGTAGTGTTATAAGTTTTCTTAGTTTTAGCAAAAAATATAACTTTTGGAGCGTTTCATATCTCTACTTCCAGAGAACAGGTAGATAATTAATTATTAATTTGCAAGGTATTTAACTACAAAAATTAGTTCTGGTACCAAAACTAACTATAAAAAAGTTTTGAAATCTGTGCTAAGTAACTTTAAAGATAAAGTAGGGTTTGTAGCAAAATTGGAGATACACAAAAATAATTTGGTCCTTTTTTATATAAATACAATTTGTTACATACAATTTTTGTTTTCTATAATTAATAAAAGACATCGCTAAAATGCTAGACTAGAAGAAAAATAGGTCTAAAAAAAGAGGATATTAGCTACAAATGGCAGAAAAAGCACAAAATCAATATTAAAAAGAGATAGAAGCAGAAGTAGAGAATTTGCTACCCATCAGTTGTGGCAGAAAAGTGTCTTAAATAAAATTTGATTATTCTAATATTATACTGTTATAAACAGTAATTATACACTAAGGTAGAGAAGACATTGTCACGAAGAAGAGCTTTCAAGACCGGGTGGGATCTCACGAATGCCCTGTTGATGAGAAAGCGACTCCTTGACGATGCAGAAGAGTATGAGTAGCTCACAAGTCCATTTTGGACCCTCAGGATACCCGTTTGATGCAAGAGAGCAACTGCCTGCATGATGGCTGTGAAGAAGTCTTGCGAGACGAGATGGCACTCCCAGGATGCCCGGTTGATGCAAGCAAGCAACTCAGCGTTTGGTGTTTGGTTGTGGGTGGATGTTTTTTATTACGGTTTGTCGGTACCTCTTGGTCGAGGGTGGTTCCTTCCGGACTTATGAGAGACGGTGGAAGCGATCTTAGCGTTACTCTGGTGGGCGCTCGGATTATTAGAGAATACGCGGTTACAGTTTTCTAAAACTGTGCAATATGCCCAGTTACCCATTTTACCAAATAATTATTATTTGATAGTAATAAATTTTTTTGTGTTTTATCTATCTTTTTCTTCTATCTTATAAAGAAACTTTAAAAAAATGTTATATTGCTGTTCAAAAAAGTAAAAACTTTGTTGAAATCTGGAGTAAAAGTAAATTTAAAAGAAGCAGAGAGACCTTGCCACATAAAACAGAAACAATGCACCAATTTAGAAAAAAACAGAAGAAGATAGTTCGCCACCTATCATTTGTAGCAAAAGTCTCTATTATGTTTATGATTTATAATTTATTTTAGCAAATAGTTTTAGCAGTGCAGTTTAATTTAGGTTTTTGAAAAAGTTAATCTCTGCTTTAATATATATTTTTTTTATGTCCTGTTTTATATCTTAATAATTTTCAGGTTTTAAATTTTGGAATTTTTTAGTTTCTTAATTTAATATTTTTTAAGGTATATTCATCTTCCAGGTATTATTTTTTAGACTTCCTATATTTTATACTGTACCTTTAGAAAAAGCAGGTAGAAAATTCAAAATTTAGGAGTAATTAAAATTTTAAAATTTCTAGAAGAACCCTCTGAAATCTCGTTTTTTACTCTAAAATTGATTTTTCTCAAAAATGGTGTTAAACAATTAGTTTGTCGTTTATATAAATTTATCAATTTTTAAGCTTATAAATTTGTCATTGCATAATGATACAGTAATCACTCGCTTTAGTTAGTCTGTGGATTGACTTCTTATTTATAGTTAAACTGTAGAATGACGCCTGACTTTAGAAATGTATGACGCAGTTTACGCTTTGACTAGTTAAAACAAAAAAAAAACAATCGTTTTCTTAACTCCAGAAAATATACCATTTCCCAAAAAAAATAACAAAGCTGTGGTAGCGTGTATATTCAATAATACTTTGTTCTGTCATAGCAAGGCTTTTATGTAAACCATACACCATTAAAATTCTACCAAATGGTTACTTTGCTTGTAGATTCTGACAGCAAAAGGTAATAAAATGATTTCAGAAACAAAATTTTGCAAATTTATAAATTAGTTTTGTGTAGGGCTGCGAGAAGTATCGATACTTACAGAAGGTATCGATACCTGCTCAGGTATCGTACACCGATACCGACTGCAATTAGGTATTGAAGTATCGACACTTCCAATACCTCGATATCTCCAATACTTTGATACCTCCGATACCTCGATACCTCCAATACCTCCGATACCTTCATACTTCCGATATCTTGATAAAGAGTGGCTATAAATAAATATTTTATTCAGAGTGCTTTAGATGTTGGAAACACAAGCTATTTTGATGCAAACAAACACATTCACAAGCTATTTGATGCGATATCTATTTATCGCCATTCGATACTTCCGATACCTCGATACCTCCGATACCTCGATACCGCGATACCTCCAATACCTCGATACTTCGCGATACCGCGATACCTCCGATACCTCGATACTTCCCGATACCTTGATACCCCCGATACCTTGATACCTCCGATGCCTCGATACTTCCGATACCTCGATACTTTGGCAAGTATCGATACGTATCGATACCCGATACTTAAAAACAGGTATCGCCCAGTCCTAGTTTTGTGTCTAAAATTTAAAACCGCAGCTTAGGTTAACCTACTTAACTATTTATGAACAAAATAACAATTTAAAATTTATCTGGGCAAGTCTGCAAGTCTTTTAACCGGCGTTGGAATCTCTGTTTAAACACGTGCTTTCTGAAACATCTTAAAAAAGTTATTTTTCTTGAAATTAGCATTTTTATTAAACAGTGAAACAAAGTTTTATATGAAATAAGGAAATAAAAACCTTGTTAAGCATTTTGTAATTGAATTAATTTATTTCTGAAAATGGTTTACAGCCCTTTTTAAATATGTTAAATTCGTGCAAATTGAATACGTAGGGTAGAAAATTGAATTTGTAGGGTTAACTACCGATTAGTTCCGGATCTCGGTTTAAGTGCTTTTGAAGTATGTTACAACAAATGCTCCCTCGTCGATCTTTTTTCTGTAATTAGAGACAATTTAAAGCTACAATTCTCTCTAGCGTAACAATGCAACTTTTCAAATTCGTTGAAAAGTAGTTAAATGAAAGTTCAGTTATTTAACTAATCTCACAGAACAAAAGTTTCGGTTTTATTCTCCAATAACCATAAACAAAAAATTTTCGGAAACACAAAGTTTTAACAATTCGGTACCTTTTATGTGAGATAAAGTCATAAATACGAGTAATCTATATTTTATACCCAGCCGTTAAAAATCGCAATTTAATCAGATTACAAGTTAGATTGGGGTAGTTTTATCCCGAAAAAAAAACATCTCGCTTTTCCCCCATAATTAAATAAAACGGTAACAAAACGTAGGTGTTAAGCGAAAAACGAAGGCAAATGCGGCGTGTTGTCACCGTTAATTCGATATCCTCCAGGAACCTCCATACAAATGGGCTTTTAATTGAAGAGACGAAATTAACTCCTTATCAAATAAGTGAAGAGACGTCGGCTAAACTCATCCCGGATTATAAAATCCCCATTAGAGTCCGGATTATCCGATTTCAATAACCCAAATTAAATCAACTGAAGCAATCTTGCTCAAATCTTCCTTAACACAATTAAAAATTCCTGAAAATTGTTATAGACGCGTTTACGACTCTGAAATGAAGACGTTTAATCTTTTATATGCTCGTAAAATCCTTCAGGACCAAATAAAACAGCGCCATCTGGTCGTTTCAGCAGACGCAAGCGCCGAACTTGAATCGATGACTGTTTTCAGGTTTTTCAGTACTTTCAGCGCCGGCAAACACGCAACAGTGTCAGCAGAAAAGACGTGCTGGTGCGCAACCATCATGGTAAGACACCCATATACCAACACACTCTAAAACCAGATTTTTAGTACGGCTTTGTTAATTACGCTCTTGAGCTTTTGGTTGTCAAAACTTTCGGAGAGGAGACTTGGGAAACAATAAAGTAAAAAAATTTTCCTGAAAAAATTTTTTTGTTCTGTAGTAATTTTTTCAGGAAAAATGCTGATCTTCAAATGGAAGGTTCCTTTCTTGTCAGGCAAATCTACGAAGACGAACTGACTTATAATTTAATTGCTGCGGCAGTTGATGTTTTAAGTAAATTTCTGATTTTGTTAATTAATTTTTGAGACGGAATGTTTTCAGAAATTCCAGCAAACGCAATTTTGGAATTATTCGGCAAAACTTTTTTTGAATTTTGTCAAGATTCCGGTTTTGATAAGATTCTTCAAGTGTTAGGCGCCACTCCTAGGGACTTCCTTCAGGTCGGTTATAACCGAATTGTAGATTCCTGTAATTTCGAATTTTCAGAATCTGGATGCGCTTCACGATCATTTAGGAACTTTGTATCCTGGAATGAAAGCTCCCTCATTTCGGTGCACAGTCCGCCCTGAAGATGGAGCTTTAATTCTTCATTACTACTCAGACAGGCCCGGATTGGAACATATTGTTATCGGAATCGTCAAGGTAATTTATCACAACCAAAATCCGGCCTTGAAATTTTTTTTTCAGACTGTAGCAAGTAAATTACATGGAACTGAAGTCGTTGTTGAAATTCTGAAAACGAAAGAAGATTGCGATCATGTCCAGTTTTTGATAACGGAAGCTTCCGGTCCTGGAAGGGTTCAAAATCCGGAAATTGATGAGATTCAGACATTATCACTCGGTATGACTTCCTGTTTTCGCAATTGAACTGATAATTGATGTAAAATTATCATTTATTAACAGTTTGTGCGTGAAATACGCTTTCTATAAGAGGTGAACGGTTTTTCGAACGGTCACCGTTTTCATATTGATTACTCGATAATTATTCTCTTGAGAGTGTTCTGTAATTGAAAAACGGTTGAGAAGCAGATGCGACGCACTGAAATTATTTTATTAATTTTTTTACCGTTTTGTTAAATGAGTCTTGAACGAATAAATCACCTATGAAGCAGAGAAAAATTACAAACATTATGTATTCGAAGATTTAACAAGAGAGGAACTCGAAAACTATTTATTGGAATAATGACAATAAAAATTTTAAATAAAAAGGCAATAAATAATACTAGTATAAGCAAAACCAGAACTGAAAATTCTATATCGTTCTTCAAGAGCTGTGAGGATCGGATTTTTGTTGCCTACCGAGCAGTCAGACTTAGATCTTTTCTCTTTAACTTTTATCTTTTTTTGTTTCTTTTTTTTGTTAACTATAGAATGAATTCATTAATAATAAATACATAAATAATAAATATAAAATACATAAATAAAGTTATTAATAATAAAATATATAATTAACAAGTTATATGACAATTACTCCTACACTAATCTAAGCTTTTACCGGTGCTAATTGTCTCTTAAGTAAAGGTAAAAAAAGAAAGGAAACGGATAGTCTCTTTAACACTCTTACCTTTAAAGTTGAAACTATTTTTTAATTTATTTATTGTTCTATTGATTTTTTTAGTCAACAAAAAGTAAAAGTGGTCGAAACCAACGTAAAAAGATTATATTAATTTTCTAGAAACTCGTGAAGCAAACGATCTGTTAGATCAAATTAGGCACTGCAGCAAATGTGCAAAATCCGGGCTCTTCAATGTTTAAAGAGTTAGAATACACACAAGAATAATTTGGTAAATAAACAATTCGATATTAACACAGTAATAACTTGGATTGCCTCAGTCTTCAATCGTTTCTAATTCCACACTTTAATTTTGGCTCTTGTCTCACGGCGCTTATACGTATATAAAGGCACATTGCTTCTCAAAATTTTTCGGAAGTTATGCGACATTTCTCTACTTATATGAAACGATAACATTATTGGTCTTGATCGGTCCGTGGGCGTGACTAATATTTCTCATAATCACGCGCTATAGTGTGATTCATAATTCTAGAAGTGTTCGTCAATCTCTCTGGACTAGTTTGTAACATTGCCTTCTTTTTAAAAGAGAGGCCGTCTCGAACAATTTACTTTAGGTTTGCTTGTTTTATTTTTTTGTAATGATTTTTTCGGTACGCATTGAGCTTTTGGATAACGCTTTTTCTCGAACCTCTAAAGTTGTTTTTAGTTGACGGCAATCTTTGTAGATGTCCTCTTCTACCGCAATTAAAACACTTAGGCCTTCCTTCAGTTTGAGTTTGTATATGTCGCAACTAAACTTTATGTCGAGATTATCATTTATTCTTATTTCAAATCTATTAATTTTTTTTTTCAGATTTTCTTAAACTTTTATTTCTATTTTATCGATCTTTTATTCTAAATTTTTTTGAACTTTTAGAACTTTTTGAAGTTTCTTTTTTGCCTCTAGTACGTCTCTCTGAAATGCATCTTATATAGTGTCAAATTTGTGGTTTATATATTATTTATATTTTTTTTCTTACTTTTTTAAATTCTTTGTTTCTTTTCCAGCACCTTTGTTTCTCTTTCCCGAGCTCTTTCCTTTCTAATAGTTTTTTTTCAAGTTTTCTAGAATAGTTTTTGTTTTTCTAGAGCTTTCTTTAAGTTTTTTTTTGTCTTCTAGTTGTCGTTTTTTTATTATTTTTCTTCTAAATGCTGTCTTTCAAGCATATTCAAAATCTTTTTTTTGTTTTTCAGAATTGTTTCTTGTATTTCCAGAATCTTCTTTTGTTCTTCTTTATTTTTTAACTTTTAACTTTTTTCAGAATTTTTTTGCCTTTCTAATTATATTTTTTTTCATATTCTTTGTCTTTTAAACGCTATTTTTCAAGCTTTTTCAATTTTTTTTTGTTCTTTCAGTATCTTTTTTGGTTCTTCTTGTTTATCTAAAAGTAGTTTTTCGACAACTTCCAAATAATTATGATTTTTATTATTTTTGATCAAGACATTGTTTCTCTTCTTTTGTTTAAGTCTTGCCAACAATAAACGCATGTGTTTCTTTATAGTTTACTACCGACTCCTTGTTGTGGCATCCTAGTAGATAAATTATTCGGATTTATTCGGAAAATGTGGGTTTTTTTATTTAAAAAGTTGAATTAATAACAAATTTTATTATTTATTAATTTATTTGATAAATAAATAATTCGATATTTACACAGTAATAACTACGATTGCTGTCGTTTGACTAGATTAGTTCGTAACAGTATTGATAGTCAAAAGTTAGTTAAATTAACTTAACCATTATCTTATGACGTACCATTTATTCACACTTTTAAAACAATAAGTACATATTTTTATTTAATAATAATTAGGAGCTATACATGATAGTTACTTACAAATTAAAAACGCTATTACACAGTAAAAAAAATTGGAAGCTTTAGGCAACAGTCTTTATAAAAATTAGATACCACAGGCGACAGGTTAATTAAATTTTGGACGTAAAAATTAAGAGCCCCAAGCAAAAATTTTTTCGAAATTTAAAATTATAGATAATCTCTAAGCGTTTCTGAAATTTTAGCTGTTATAGATGATAATATTTCCTCACACTTTATTATGCAAAATTAACTTTCAACAGCTTTTATCTATAACTCTTTTTTGTAATTTTAACCGTTTGTACAGCGTTTTAAACTGAATCAATCGCAGCGAAAATTTTAAACACAGAATTTCTTTATTTCTAGCAACTTTTTGTTATTCTCTTTGAATGTAAATACGATAAATTGAATTCACGATATGACCGTATTTATTGAGAGAGAAAGGTCGAATTGTTAACATGTGCTTGATGTTTCTCCCTCAATAACACACGTGGTGGTTTCAACATTTTAAGGAACTGCCCTTGACTTTCAATTTTAATGAAACTGTGGTCTAAAGTTCTCAATGTTTATAAAAGTGTCTCTGCGATTTCTCAGTAATAGCTTGCGACTCCCAATTTTTATTGAGTAATAAATTAGAAGAATTGAAGCCGCAGACAACAGTTTTTTAAAAATCTTATTTTTTTAAATTATCGCCTGCAGCTCCTGTTTTTTGTAAATCTGTCGCTTGCAGCACTTGTATCTAGGCTTGCCAACTTTTTTTAATCGAGATAAAGGACGTTTTCAAAGGCGTATTTAGGATTCGGATTGTTGAGGAATCTTACTATAGTATTTAAAACTCTTCTCTTAGGTAGGCTTTTTGACTATTTTTTACATCCACCTTTTTAGCAACAATTTAGAAACCGAAAGAGATAACTATTCCAAAAACAAATGTTTTCTTGATTTTTTACTATTCTTAACTTTTTTTTTCTTTTATAAATCTTTTTTTTTTATTTTTATTTTTTCCATATATTGTTTTTCAAATTTGTCTAGAATTTTGTTTCTCTAAGACCTCTTAATTGACGTTTTCAACTTCTTAAATCTTTCTTTGTTGTTTGTTTTACTTATATTTTTTTCTTCTTCTTTTTTAATCCTTATTTTATTAATTCTTTATTTTTTTTGTAGGTGTAGAGTCTACAGTTTTTTTAGAATTGTCTAAATTACGTTTTTTTAAAAAAAAATTTTTGTTTTTTTTTTGTACAACATACATATTAATCTTCCAAATTTTTACTTAAAATATTTTCGTGACTCAAAAAGACGTCTAGATAATTAATTTATTTTTGAAATCAACCAACTAGAAATAGGTATGTCAATTTTTCAATGTTTGTTTGTTCCTTTTTGGTAAAAAACTACTATTTTTTGTAATAAAGAACAGTTGGCAACCCTACTTGTAGCTCCTATTTTTTATGAAACTGTCATCTGCACCTTCCATTTCTTATTTAATAATAAATTAGAAGCTGTAAATGACAGCTTTATAAATATTGAAAGCCGCAGGCAACAGTTTTTTAAAAATCTTAATTTTTATTAAATTTTTGCCTGCGGCTTCCAGTTTTTATTTAACAATAAATTAGAAGCTGCAGACGTCAATTCTATAAAAATTGGAAGCCTCAGGCAACAGTTTCTTAAAAAATATGTACTAGTTTTTAGTAAATTATCGCCTACAACTCTTAGTTTTTATAAAACTGTCGCCTGCGGCTTCCACTTATTATTCAAAAATAAATTAAAAGACAAAAATTGCAGTTCTTTAAAACTTAAAAGCCTCAAGAAACATTTTCTTAAAAATCCTAGTTTTTATTAAATTATCGCCTCCAGCTTCAAATTTTTATAAATCTGTCCCTTGGAGCTGGAGCACCTGTATCTGCCTGCATCTTCCAGTTTTTCATGAATTTTCAAAATCAGTATTAAAATGTTTGATACCCAATCTTTCCTCAGATCCTGTTTACAATCTTTTTGCAGAACCCAAGGTGAACGCCGCGACATTTTGCCGCGTCTTTCCTTTCCACATCATGTTCGACCGCGAACTCCGGATCGTCCAAACAGGTTCAACCGTAGCCCGCGTCATCCCAAAGGTGACCTCTCCGCAATGCCGAGTCACTGATATCCTCGACACGGTAATTCCCGGTTTTTTCCTCCAAGCCCTCCCAAAGCGGCTTGTTCCAGGTCCGACCACACCTGGAGCTGACATTCGAAAACATTCTCTCCCACATTAACACCATCTACGTGCTTAAAACTCGGCCTGGAGTGATGCAAGTCGCTGCGCCTCCAGAGTACCGGTACCTGCGGCTCAAAGGACAGATGCTCTACGTGCCAGAAACTGATCTGGTGATTTTCCTGTGCTATCCTAGCGTTATGAATTTGGATGATTTGACGCGACGAGGGCTGTATATCAGCGATATTCCGTTGCATGATGCAACAAGGGACTTAGTGCTGATGTCTGAGCAGTTTGAGGCTGATTATAAATTGACGAGGAATTTGGAATTGTTGACTGATAAGTTGCAGCAGACGTATAGGGAGTTGGACAGGGAGAAGAAGAAGACTGATGGATTGTTGTACTCTGTCTTACCGATAAGTGTAGCGAATGAGTTAAGACATAAAAGACCTGTAGGGGCTAAAAGATACGACTGTGTTACGTTATTGTTTTCTGGAATTGTTAATTTTTCTGCACTCTGTGCGGCAAATACTGATTCAAAGGGAGTTATGAAGATTGTTAATATGCTAAATGAGTTGTATACGAATTTTGACGTCTTGACAGATCCCAAGAAAAATCCAAATATATACAAGGTAGGTAGAGGTAAAGCAACTACCACAAATCAATTGTAACCGCTTTATTCGAAGATGTAGTAACGGCAAGAATTTTTAGTTTCTGTTTATTGCAAATTACCTAAAAAGTCAATTTTTTTATCTTCCATAACTTCTTAAATCTATACTATTTAAAATAAAAAAAAGGCGACAACAACTCCGAAACCAGTCTACAGCTTCCTGGTTGCTGTGTCTAAATAGCCTTTTTCTGGAGCTTTATTTTGATTTTACCTTGTAAACTAATATTTATAACAATAAAACACAATGAAACTTACTCTTAGGTATTTCTGTGTTTACCGATGATAACAATTTTGTAACGAAAATTAGAAAATTCAAGATGAAAGATCAAATTATTTTGGTCGACTATGCAGATAAAAATATAAAATATTTTAAACAGTTTTAGACAAAATAACAAAAAACCGTACAGATATATGGTTTTAAGATAACGGATTATGATTTTGATGAAAAAAATAGCAATTGTAAAATGGTAAAATATACGAATATCATTATTTCAAATAATATTTAACAAACACCAAATGAAACTGTACATTTAAATTTTATATAATTAAAATTACTGATAACGATGATTTTGGAATAAAATTAAAAGCTTAATATGGCATAATCAATAGAAAAATCATTTTAAGCACTATTAGTCAAAAAAAGATAAAATTTATCTGTGATATTGAAATTGTTGGTTAGAGATAACGACGATTTTATTGTAAAAATTAGCAAATTTAAAATGGCGGACATAATATGACTGAGTGCTATAATACTAATGTTTTAGACAGTATTGGAGAAAACAACGTAAATCTGTACAATTAGAATTTTTTAAATTTACTGATTATAATAAAAATTCAATAATAAAAATGGCGTACTTTACAAAGCCGACAATAAAAAAGACGCTGAAATTTTATTTTGTAAGTATAAGTAAATTTTTAAAAAAATATCGTGTGTTTAAAAAAAACTCTAGAGTGCTTTGAAACTAAAAAACAATTGTTTTGTATGTCTGTGATTAATTTTTTACACACTTGTCAAACTGACAAGTCTCATATCCTCAGTTTTCGACAGTTAAAACAAAAATACATTTTTATAAAAATATTCATTTATTACCTACAAAAACTTTGATAGCTGCCCAAACACCTACTTTTTGTGAATGGAGAGGTTCTTCTACAATTTCATGAGGATGTTCTGTTGCCCAAATTCTCATGTTTTGTGAATTCATGTAGCCGGACAGGTAAAACCACGCTTCATCCGTAATGAAAGTTTTTTGAAGGAGTTCATTATTATTTGCAATGTTATTTGAAAACCACTGACAATACTGCATTTTTCTATGAAAATCTACGGGTCGTAACTCTTGAACGGCTTGGAGACGATAAGGGTACATTATGTAAATCTTTTCGTAGGAGTTTATGACATGTACTAACAGAAAGTTCAACTTGCTGAGGCAGATGTCTAATCGACGTTTTTGGATCTTGCTGTAGAATCTCTTGTGCAGCATGAATAACTCCTTCTGCTCGGTTAGTTGGTTTTCCAACAGACAGATTTACACTTGATTTTCAACTGATTTTCAAACAGATTTACACTTCGGTGGAGAGTGTTCTTAAACTCTTCATACACAACAACAAGGTCAGGAAAAGCTACTCGAAACTTTTCCAGGCACGGCTGAATTGAATATTTCCAAACACCGTTAACTTTCTCTCTATTTCGGAAATAACTTTCCAACAAAAAAGCCTTTTGTTTTCTAGTGTACACCATGATTACAAATCAAGGAAAACACAAAATTTAGTACTGAAAAATACTGATAACTAAAATAAAGATTGTTTGAAAAACAAAAACACCACGAAGACAACCACAGAAAAACACACCAAGACCAAGCTCGCTTTGGCGGGAAGAGAAGATATTTTTAGGTTATGGTTAAGATAATTTGTGACGGGTAAAATGGCATAGCAGGCAACCATCAATAAATACATGAATAATGTAAATAATAAAAATTATGTTGTTGTATGGGGTCATGTACGGCATACGTAAAAATGTCATAGCTTGCTACGAGTTTTTTTTTAATCGAACACACAGTTATAATCAACAACTTGAAAAACACTATATATATATGTTTTTCAGATTGTTGTAATAATAAGTTATATTTTTTGGATATTAGCAATTTTTATCTTTAAAAGATTATTTTTATTATTACATAATACTATTATTTATTTTCTTAATAAAATCGTTATAAGTAACCGTAAAACATATACAATGGTGTACAGAATAGATACTCTAGACCTCCAGATAGGTCATATGAAGTCCGCCATTTTTAATCTTTTAATTGTTGCATTAACAGCGTAATCATTCTAAATAAAATAATGGCCGGCTGCCAATTTTAATTAAATTCTCGCTTCCTAATCACAATTTTTTTAAACTGAGGCTTTCGACTGCCAGTTCTACTTAATAACAAAATTTTTTATTTGAAAAAAGCTGTCGCCTGCGGCTCCTAATTATTAATAAACAAAAATTACAAGCCACGGCTGACAGTTTTATAATAATTGCGAACTGCAGGCGACCGTTTTATAAAACTGGGAGCTGCAGGCGACGTTTTGATTTAAAAGTAGCAGACACGTGCCTTATTGAGGTTAACCAAATGTTAACAATCTTAAGCTTTCCCCTCAATAAATACTGTCAAACAGAGAAAATTAAATTTTGAATGTTTGTGTTAAAAAAAATAACGAAAAACTGTCGTTTTAAGCTTTCAATTATTTTTTTATTGTCATCACAACTGTCAGTTTTACATAATAATATAATTTTAATTTGTAAAGAACTGTTTCCTGCAACTTCTAATTATTAAGAAATAAGAATTAAATAAGAAAGAAAATCCGCAGACCACAATTTTATAATAATTGAGAACAGCAGACGACCATTTTACAAAATTGGGAGCCGCAGGCGACAGTTAAATAATAAATGAGAAACGCAAGCAAAAATAGAAGCTACTAGTAGGAGTTAAATTAAAATTGGGCTCCACAGGGCGATAGTTTCTTATAAATTTAACACATTAAACAAATTTTTTATTTAAAAGTAGAAGACACGTGCATTATTGAGGGAAAAATATCAATCAAATGACAACAGTTTAAGCTTCTCCCTCAATAAATACTGTAAAATAAAAACTGAAACTTCTAATATTTGTGTTAAGAAAAAGCAACGAATAAATCATTAAACAAAAACATATATTTTAAGAATTAAAATTTTTTTAACCTTGTAATTATTTTAATACACTGAGCTAACGGTAAAATATGCAAAAAAATATTATAAAAAAAGTTATAGAAAAATATTTTTTTATAATAAAACCTGCAAAGCATTGTTTTTATCTCTAATAGTTTAATTCCTAAAACCGTTTAAAGATGGACAAAAAATTAGAAGAATCCTCATATTCTAATATTAAAACTTTTTTTGTTTCAATATTTTTTTAGTACGTACAGGATGACCAAACGAAAACAAAACAGAGGCTGTAACTCTCAGAAAAATAAGTTCTCGAAAAAACGCAAAAACAGATCTATTTTGCTTAGAAGAGAGACAGCTCTTGGCATGAATTTATCAATTTTGTATGCAAACATATAAACGGGGGATGCATTTCTTCAAAAATCTTAAATAAAAAGGGGGATTGAGTTGCACACGTCATTGGAAAGCCCTTTCAATTCTGTATACAGTGGTGGGTATTTAAATGTTGTGGAATGTAGAAAAAATGCTACTGAAGTGACACATATTAGTTTATTAGGGAAATGTTCAAAGTGACTGCCACGTGCCTCCATGCAATAGTACAGATTGTGCTCGAAACGCTGTCGAACATTTTGGAGCATTTATGGAGTAATTTGATGACACTTGTTCACTATCCGCTGCTGTATAAATTTTAGTTTTTAAATGACTCTATGAAAAAAAAAGTCCAACGGAGACATGTCTGGCGAACGTGGATTCTTCTTCTTTCTGTTTATCGTTCTGGAAATCTCTGATCTAGATACTGCTGCACAGGCAGTGCAAAATGCGAGGATGCACCGTCTTGTTGAAATATCAACGAATTTTCATCATAGCCTTTACAATTTCCGATAATTTCAGTCAAAGTCTGATTTATAACGTCTTCTAATAAATTTAAATACACTTTGCTATTTAAACTGTTATTAAGAAAAAAAGGGACAACTAAGTAATCCTCCAAAATGCACGCCCAAACATTCAACTTTTTAGTTTTAGAATTTTAAGATTTGTGTCAAACCAATAGCAGCATTTGTGGCGATTGAGAGTGATGTTTACGAAAAAAAGCATTTATCTGTAATGCACATATTGAATAGAATATTCTGGTTCTCTGCTTACTGCCTGTTCACTCAGAATTTCACAAAACAGCCAAATCGTCTTTATTAAGTTGTTTTACCAAATGTATTTTGTATGGATGGTATATATTTACGTTTTTGTTGCATACAATTAGATGGTCGAAGAGATCTGCGTTTCGTTTTAATTTGATTGTTCGAAAACTTTTCAAAATAAACCACCACTTTGTACAGAATTGAAAGAGCTTTCTAAAGACGTGCAACCCGACCTCCTTTTCCATTTAAAATTTTTGACGGGTGCATCCCCGCTTAGGGGTTTGCACACAAAATTGTTAAATTTATGCGAAAAGCTGTCCCCTTTTCAAACAAAATAGACCTGTTTTTGCGTTTTCTCAAGAATTTATTTTTCTGAGAGTTATAGCCTTTGTTTCGTTTTTGTTTGGCCACCCTGTATAAATATTAAAAATTTAATTCTCTATACGACAGTATTTTTTTAATAGTTTAAATTAAGAGTCGGGGCTTGTGTCCGTGGAATAGTTGTTCCAGTACGTTTCACTCCACGCGAGAATTTTTCTAGGTTGAAACCGTCGGTGACAAATACATGGCAGTGAGTGGACTACCAGAGCCTTGCAGTACCCACGCCCGAAATATTGCTCGTCTAGCTCTCGACATGATGGATCTGGGCAAATCTGTACTACTCGACGGCAAACCTGTGGTAACTTTTTTCAAAAAGACACCAATTAATTTCTCAAACATTTATTTAGAGGATCACAATTGGAATACACTCTGGAGAAGTCGTAACTGGAGTAATCGGCCACAGAATGCCTCGGTACTGTCTTTTTGGCAACACTGTCAACCTGACAAGTCGAACGGAAACAACTGGAGAACCTGGAAAGATCAACGTTTCTGAAGAGGCATACAAGTGAGTTAGTCCTCCATTATGTCTAAGTAACGTTTCAGGGAATCGGGAATTGAGAGAGTGCGGATTCCTGTAGGAAGCTGGTAATTTTCCCAAAGACGTTTTCTGATAGTACAACGAGCTAGGTGTTTAAGTTCTGGTACTTGGACACCACAGCGTGTTAAAGGGATTAAACAGTCATCAACAAGATCAGAGAAATTCTCAAAAATGTAGTTCCGGTCTTGGTTAATCCTTGGTATAACTCTGAGGACGAGCTGAAGGCACGAAACAAGGTTATAAGGGTATACATGACAAAACTCTGTTAGTCTTTTGAGTAAAAAAAGCACAAGCTCGTCTTCAATTTTTGCCCCATATCTTAGAAAAATATGTAGCTTATCTGGATGTCCCAATTGGAGGGCAATTTTCGCCGGTGTTGGGTTATCACTCCCGCAACTTTCTAATGGTACATCTATAAATCTAACCGAGGATTCAAGCTCTAACCCTCCGTTTGTTGCATGATCAATAAAGTAGACAACAGCGCGAACATTTTCTTCCTGACTGTCAAAATCACTCTTCCACCCTGCAATATAATAAGGGGCTCGATTTCCAAAAATTGCTCCGATAAAAATCCTCTCATAGGTTTTTTCACAAGTGAAGATACTCTCCAGGAGGGCTAGAACTGTCCCTGTGTCTTTCAATTGCCAGTCATAGCACAGTTTTACTGCAATATACAAAATGTTGTGGTAGCGTCCCATCATACAGATTGACCCATTTGAGGCGCGGTTTGTCTCATGGTATCTCACAATGGTAATAACCGCGTCCCGGACTACCAAATCTGAGTCAGTGTTTGATCCTGAAATTTTTTTGTGAGTGGTTATTTTTGAAAGATTGTGGTTACCTCGGGAATATCCCTCGATGAGGGTACTGATATACGCTACCATGGCCTGTCGATTTCTCCGATCATGGAGACTTGTCCTGGGGGAATCTACAAATTGTTCGAGGTAACATTCAAGGAGGTGATTCATGACACTGACATATTACCTACCTGGTGCTAGGAAACTTAAATTAGATTAGGACTTGTGAGGATTCGGATTATAGACCAATAAATTAGACAAAATGTGTGTAAAACTTCGGAAAATAATTGTAAAGATATTTATTTTAATGTCCTAAATATTTCCTCAAAAGTACCGTTTATTTGAACCGTGAGTTTTGGTTTTTACAATTAATTTAAATATTACAAAAATTATCAAAAACAATTTGATAAATAAATAACTCAATCCTAAGATCATCGATTTAATGATGTCGCTTCTGAGAATATCGCTTACTTTAATCGCTGTCGAGTTCTACACTAACTAAACCAGACAATGTCTCTACTCGCTTATAAAACCATATGTTCTATTAAAATATGTCCGGATGTTTCACAACCTTTCTTCACTCGTTTGAAGCTATAACATTTTATTAATGGTTTTATCGAATTTCACGTTACAGTGCGACTTTCAGATCAATATCTTTCTGATATTTTTTCAAGCTCTTTACTTGAAACTCTCTTTGTCTTATTGTTATTTCCAAATGTTCGTAAAAACAGTTAAGTATATTCAACCAGAAAAAAGTAATTTGAACATTTATGTGATTAGTTTGTAAAGCTATAAGGGCAGATTACAGCACAAATTACCAAAAGAGATAGTGAAGGTAAAATTTGTTCAAAGATGAGATTTGAAATGAACTGAAACGTGCTATTTTTTAAATTCAGGTTGATTAAATTTGATTTTTTTCTTTAAAGTTTGAGATATAAATTTAAATTAAGTTATTTTTTAAATTAATTACGTGATTAGTAGGTTACCTGCTTGGAGAAAATCTAGATACTTTATAGATCTAGATATTCTTTTTTTAGTTCTTTGATCTTTTCTCTTACTGGAAAATAAACCAATTTTTAGATTATTTGTTGACTTAAAACAAATTTAATTTTCAAAATAATTTTTTTAAGTAAAATTTGAGAAACATTTTTAAAGAAAGCTTTGATTATAGTCGTATGTTAGGTTCAATGATTTGTACTTATTTTTCTCGGATTTAACTGTTAATTTTTCAACTAGTTTCGGGCTTATTGTCCACTCTCAAAGACCTGCAAAGTATCGATACTTGCCAAAGTATCGTAAGTATCGAGGTATTGGAAGTATCAAGGTATCGGAGGTATCAAGGTATCGGGGGTATTAAGGTATCGAGAAGTATCGAGGTATCAGAGGTATCGCGGTATCGAAATATCGGGAGTATCGAGGTATTGGAGGTATCGCGGTACCGAAGTATCGGAGGAATTGAGGTATTGAAAGTATTGTGGTATCGAGGTATCGGAAGTATCGGGTGGCGATAAATAAATATCGTACCAAACAGCTTGTGAATTTGTTTGTTTTCATCAAAATAGCTTGTGTCTCCAACATACAAAGCACTCTGAATAGGATATTCATTTATAGCCACTCTTTATCAAAGTATCTCAGGTATCGAAGTATCGCAGATATCGATGTATCGCAGGTATCGAAGTATCGGAGATATCGAGGTATCGGAAGTATCGATACTTCGATACCTGATTGCAGTCAGTATCGGTGAGTAGGTATCCATACCTTTTGTAAGTATCGATACTTTTCCTAGCCTTACTAAAAACACTAAATTCATCGCGACGTTTCGATCATACATTTGGTCTTTTTTAGGTAATTCATGAAAAAGACGAACGAAACGTCGCGAAAAAATTAAGTGTTTTTAATTTACCTGTCTTACAAGAATCAATCCTTATGTAGCAACTCTCAATAAGAAATTCAAGAACGTTTACATTTTTTAAAATTTTGGAAATTGTTAAGTGTTCTACATCTGTTATACCTCGTTAATTTAGTTTTAATACCGTTTAACTGTAATTAATAATATAAAAAGCACTCACTCTGGCTGTGTCTATAAACACTGTCTACCGGAGTTGCCAAATTGACGTTTTTTTTTTAGGATTAGTCTTTACAAAATAAAGTACTCAGATTTTAATTATTTTTTCAAAATTTTATTAACAGTTACAACTAACATAAATTGTTAGACAGGCTAATTTGGTACAATACCTTTTGTCTTCTTTATAATGCTTCGTATTGTTTGTGTTATAGTAATTATCAAAAACCACAGTAAAATTGCTATAGATTTTGCATAATCTGCATATCGATTATAAAAATTGAGAAAATCTGAGATTTTAGTTGAGCATCTAATTTTATTAAGAAGAAGACCACTGTTTACAATAAGAAAACTAACTTAATTTTAAAGATTTTTAAAACTAGATTTATTTTCTTCCGAAACATTTAATTGTCTTTGCTCCAATAGTACATTTGACAAAAAAAATACGTGAAGAAGTGTTACGATAGCTGCCGTTGCTAAAGTTGGTAGTATGGATATGTTTTAGAACAGTTGTGCTAATTTCGAACAATTTTTTTTGAGTAATAACTAATAAGCTAAAAATTTTTCTAAAAATTTAAAAAACAGTGGGCGCCGGTGGATTTTTAAATTTCTGTATTTTGAAAACAAAGTGTAGAACCAAAATTCTGTTTTAAGATGTTCTTATTAAATCCAATTTTTTATAACCTTTTTTAATTTTTTAAATATAATATTATAATTATAGAAAATATTCTTTTTCTAAAGTTTCATTATCTCACAACTTTTTAAAACTTAAAATTTTGGAAAAAACTTATGGAAGACTGGTTATGAATTTGTCTCATAACGCTGAAAAAAAAATCGGCACCGTTCTAACTTAAGCCGTTTCGGAAATACCTAGAGGGACTACAACATTTTTGAAAATTAAATTTTGCAAATTTTAATCATTTTTTTTGACAGTAGCATGCAATTTAATTAGTACTCATTAGTAACTTTTTACAACAAAATTTGAAAAATTTTGAAACTTTATTTTCAAAATACAGAGTTTTAAAGACTTATGGGCCGGGCCGCTGCTGTCTAAAGACAATTTCTATATTAAAATTGTTAATAATTTTTCTAGTTATTTACATTGTCTATCAATAATACATTTTGATACTTTAAATAAATTCTGAATACATCGCAGAAAACACCAAAACCACAAATTTTATAGAGTTCAAAACCATCATAACTTAATTAGTTTTATTTAATCCTGTGATAAAATTTCTAATATTTTTTATTAAATTATTTAATTTAATTATTGAATATTTCTAATTATTTTTTTTTATTATTAAAATACTCATTTTTTTGGACTAGTAACAATAAAAAACCGATGATTTTTGAATTTACAAAAAAAATTAATTCGTATTCTAAAAAATCGAAAACGGTTCAAATCAAGGATAAACGACGCTGAGATTCTAACTCTAACTCTTTTCTTTTAATAAACGGCAACGCAAAATACGCGAATACTATTTAGTTTTACTACATTTTAGAATGATATTACTGGACGTACTGTTTTAACGCTTTAAAAGCCATTTCTGTCACTCTCAATGTGAGCGAATTTGTTAGGTCTCTACAAACAAACCACCGCGCTGTATGTCTTGTTAAATTCGTACGGCGATAAAGCGGCACCCGTGGCAAATGCTAGAAAGTAACAAAAGATTTTTTTTATTTTGTTAAATAATTAAAATAATTATAAAACATTGTTTATTTCAGTTTCTTAAAAGTGTATCATAAGCGTGCAGTTTGTTTGAACAAGCGTCATTTTAAAAACATTAATTATAACAAAGGAACAATATCTTTTGTGTGCAATTAGAGAAAGTGCTAAAAAACTTTAAAAATATTTTTTTTTAAATTTTAACCGTTTTTTCTTAAATAACGCACCTGTCTAGAAAATTAAAAAAGTTTTTATTTGATGTATTATAATTATAGGTAAGACAGTTAACTGTAAGAGACCTATCTGTTAATAAAGAAAATGTTTTCTTCTTTAGAAGACCCTTATTATGTTTAGGATATCTCCAAAGTCTCTACAAAAATCGGATTTAAAGTCTGATTTTCCTGTCTTATTACTGCCATTTTTTTAGGTTCCTATGCAAAGAGGACAACTTCGACGAGCAGTTTAATTTTGATTATCGCGGCCCGGTGACGATGAAGGGCAAGTCAGAACCGATGAATGTTTGGTTCTTGTCGCGAGCAAAACTATGAAGAAGATCCCGAGCGGAACAATACAACTAGGTTAGTATGGTAATTAGCCGTATGCTTTCTTCATTTTCGTGAGAGAAGCTTTTGTGATTTGGTCGTGTGAAGATTCGGGTTCCCTAGAGATTGTCACAGTGAGGAAAATCGCAATACAGGGTGTCTCAATTTTTCACTTTATAACAAGTTTATTTAAAAAGGATGTCAAGAGTGTCGTGACAAAACAAAAACAATTTGAAGTATATGTCTCTGTCAGTGATAGTTGTCAGAAATCTCTAATGTTTTTTGTAAATAATTATTGATTAACTCATATAGGGAAACATTTCTTTGTTCGTTTCATGAACAAAAACTCTGACTCTTCTTCAATATCTTTGTTCTGTGTTCCATCGAATAGATCCACCCGGCTTTCAACCCCTTTCTAGTTTCTACCACTTCAAAAGTAACTTTCGATCAAAAACTTTTGTGCTCTAAAGTGTAATTAGCCATTGCGACAAAATAACAATTAATTAGACCAATTAACAAATAAAAACTTAAAAAAATTATCAAAATTATTTATTTATATTGTTTTTCATAGTTGCAGTGTATCTTAAAATCTTATAGCACTCTTGCCAGCTTTTTTAAATGAACACCTTCTAGTTCCATGTAGCAGTGTATAATTTTGTGTTTCCAGATTGGGCGTAGTTCTGCACAGTCTAAGTAACATTCCATGTCAGCGCGTGACAATCTATTCAACCGTATTGTTTAAATTATGCCATCGCATTCCCTCGTGTAATTACCGCAATCACGTATTGAATGATTGTAAATGAAACTTAGAAAACTCTTTTCCATAAATTATATAACGGCGTTGTTTCCCAATCTCGGCGCCGAATTTCACTGCTGAAGGTGCGCCCACACCGATTCGTTCACCTGCTGCCTGCTGGATACCTTGATGGCAAGGTGAACCGCCTCATTCCACAGCAGCCACTTGTCGCAGGCAAAACGCGACCGTTAGGACACGTGAGGCTTTGGAAAAATGCGTGCATTTTGCACGACCTTGAACCAACAACAATGTTTCTTTCGAATTGTAAATATACCAAAAATGGAGCGTTTCGCCATTGTCCCGGTGGGAACAATAAATCAATTTTTGGGAACTTTTGGTTTTTCACACCTGTTTATGGATAATTGTGGTGTAGGAAAGGTCGATGATTGTTTTTTGTTTTCAGTGTTTGTAAACAATAAATAAACGTGTAATTAGCAAGATGAGAGTTTTATTTATGACTGAATATTTCGGAAACTAGAAGTCGTTGAAGAAAATTTTTTTTACAGTTTTTCGCCAGTAGATATCCAACAAGCTAATTATTGTCTTGTAAAGGTCCTGGAATAATTCAGCAAAGTTTTTTAGTTCCAGCAGAAAAAAAGAGGCCTAAATGGCCTAGAGTTTAGTGGAATATTCTTTTCGTACCTTTTTTCCCAAATGGTTTTTTCTATTTTTCTAAAATCTTATATAATATTTAGCTCATTGTGAAATACTGATTCTCCAAATATAGACCAAGACTTGCCCAGATTCAGTTAATTTTTGTAAGACAAAATTGGGTACTCTGGGTAGATAGCATCGCTTTAACGAGGGTTATCACCTCTTGAAATTTGCTTAAAAATTTTGAAAACACACCGTATCTACGTAAGAGAATGTGTAAATTGAATTGAAAAAACAAAGATTCAGAATCAAGTTACAAAAATCTAATCGATACAGATTATAAAGTAAAAATCTTTAAAAATCAACTCCAGTTTAATATTTATTTAAAATCTAATTTGTCTTTTAAGAATTTTACATTTAAAAAAAATTGATTTAGTTGACATTGAGCCAATCTTCTTTTTTATATAAAATGGTGAGAGTTGAAGAAAACAGCTGATTCTAAAAAAAAATATTTCCGGTAATTCGAAAGTATGAAGCAGGAATTTAACCTAAAATACGGGACCAAAAAAGATAAAAATCTGCAAATAACTTGTACATCTTTCTGTTTTTCTTGTTTTTTTTTCTCTTCTTGCAGTTGTATTTTCTGCATTTCATTTTGTTGTCGATTTACAAGGTCTCCAAGTTTCACCCGCTGGAAAATTTTACATTACTGCATAAATTTACGGCTCTAAAGCATCTTTTTACTGGACAATTCTGCAAAAAACAATAAATTATTTCACGATTTTTTCAATGCTGAAGAAAAAAAATGAGAATTCCAGTTGCTGTAGGATTTTAAAGCAAATAGCATTTCTTAGATTGTTAATCAAACAGTCTTTGTCGTCTCTTGTAGTTGTCTATTAGATATCAGGAAAGGTAAAGATATTTTGCCGATTGAAGAATTACTTATAGATAAAGAAAAGCAAGATAAATATTTTTTGTGCAATTAATTGTTATTAAAAAAAATAATCATATTTGATTAATTTCAATCAAATTTATATACCATTCTAGAGCGATTACTCAGGTTTACCGTCCAGTTTTGTACACTAAATTATTACCTTTCTAACACGTCTGGTAAAGCATCACTTTCCCTACTTGATATATATATACTGTTTTCAAATTATTAATCGATTTTTAGTTTTATTATTTTTGACTGTAATAATTTTCTACATTTTTATGTTATTAACTGTCGTTTTCGCTATCTACTAATTTTCAAAAAATATTAGTTTTTTAATTTTTTTTTTGCTTTCGGCATCATTTTGAAAAACAAACTATAAATTGTAAAAATACAATTTTTTAAAGTAATTTTGTTTTATTTACGTATTTAATTGTCGCCTTCAGCTTCCAAAATTTTTGAGAAATTTCGTTTTAAACTATTTTTTTTAGATTTTTATTTCTAAATTAAAACATTTTATCAGAGCTTATCTTTAATCGTTTATGCAGTCTGACATGTCGTGATATTGGTGTCAAAATCGCTTTTTTCCATTCTTCCGGCGTTACTTCATCTTTATGTATTTTTTCTATTTATTTTTAAATTTGTTTTTTTAAATATTTACTTGTTATTTTATCTGTTTTTTGGTTTTTATCTCTAACAAATGTCATTATTTTTGTAATATATCTTCTTTGTTTGCAAGAAATACTTTTTCCTTATTTCTATAATATTTTGTTATTATTTTCAGGTTTTAAAATAGTTTTTGCATATCTTTCTATTTTCTTATATTGTTTCAACTTATTTTTTTGTTGTTTTTTGTATTTTTATATTGCTTTTTATGTATTTTCTGTCTGACGCTCTCTATGTTCCCTTGTATAGGTATAATTTCTATTACTCTGTTTGTTGTTCATTTTCTATTCATACATTCTCTATTTTATAGTTTCCTGTAATTCCACATTTTTTTTTCTTATAATTTTTGTAATTAACTGTTACACCGTGTTTCCAAGATTTTAGAGAAATTTGGTTTTTTACAAAATTTTATCTTAATATTATCCTCAAATTGAAACATTAAAGTGCTTTATTTTTTATTTTCTTAAAAATTTATTTGTTATTCCATCTGTTTCTAGACTTTTATTTTCATTAAATTGTCTCCATCTTTGTAATATAATCTTCCTTGCTTGCGAGAAATTCTTTTTCTTTATTTTTATATTATATTGTTTCCGTCTTTACACGTTTTAAAATAGATTTTGCATTTTTCACTTTGGCTATTTTTTTCCTATTTTTCTATATTACATATTTACCTTTTTGTATTTTTATTTTGTTTTTTATGTATCTTCTGATGCTCTTAATTATTTTTTTTTGTGCATATATAGCTTTTATTACTCTGTTTTTTGCTTATTTTCTATTGTTGCATCACGTATTTTATGGTTTCCACTGGTTCCCAATTTTCACAAATTTATTTCTCATAATTCTTAAAATCTTGTTTTAAACTAAATTTTTATTCTTATTTCTGAATTAAAACATTCTATTAAAGCTTTTTCATCATTTATTCGATCTGAGATATTTGGTATTAAAATTGTTTCTTTCTATTCTTCCGTTACTACTTCTTTTTTCTTTTTTTTTTTTAATATTTAGTAAAGGTATTCCAATCGAGCAGCAACGTCGAAAAACTGTATACCGGTTTTAGGGTTTTTCCCCTCATCAGTACAGTGCATCTCAGAGCGATGTGCTCGATTGGAACGGGTGGGAGAACTCGCTTATATCAAGCGAAGTTCGGCTAGTAGTCTCGTAGACAGACACAGTGTGCCATCTAACGAAGAGTGCTGGAAGGTAGCGAGAGTTGGTATAATAATGTTGGCGGGTTACAAAATTACCTCTTCGGCTCTCGCTCGGCCACCAACATAACCAACCCTCTTCTTAAAATCTACTTAATGTTTTATATAAAATAGCTTTTTAAATAGCTTTCTTCAATTTTCTTATATTGCTTCAATTTACATTTGTTGTTTGTTGTATTTTTATTCTGCGTTTCTAATTTTTTTTGTTTGCTTATTTTCTAATTTTAGATTACCTATTTTATGATTTCCTGCAGTTTCCGGTACCCAATTCTTAAAATCATGTTTTCGACAAAATTTTATTCTATTTCTATTACTTAAATCAAAATATTTCAGCAGTGCTTTTCTTTTAATATTAATACAATATGATTTTCGGTGTTATTTCTTCTTTATCTACTATCTCCATTAATTTCTGGAGTTTCTTCTTCTGCTATTTCAAAATATTTATTTAGTAATTCATCCGTTCCTAGGCATTTATCGCCATCAAGTTGTACCAATTTTTGCAACATATCATTTTTGTTTACTAGAAGATTTCTTTCTTCATTTCTATATTATATCGTTTCTATCTTCACGTTTTAAAGTAAATTTCACACTTCTCTTTTTAATAGCTTTCTTCTACTTTCCTACATTGCTTCATTTTACACTTTATTGTTTTATTGTAGTTCTAGTTTGCTTTCTTATGCCTCTTCTGTCTGATTCTTTTCATATTTCTTAGTCTATAATTTTTTGTACTTTGTTGTTTTTTTGTATTGTTAGGTCACTTATTTTGTAGTTTGTTATAGTTCCCATTTAGAATATCTCTTATTACAACTTCAATTTTATAATTCACTTATTTTACAACTGTTCCCAGTTTCTTTATATCCTCTTTCCAGATCCACATTTCTTTCTTATTGCTTTTTTATTATTTGTTTTCTTTAGTTTGCCTTTATTTTTCATTACATTGTTTTCCTGTAAGCTTTAAAGTTTTTCATTAAATACATTTTCTGCTTCTGATTTTTGTTTAATAAATTGTTTTATAAAATCTTTTTTTCTTTCTTTTCTTCTTAATTCTTCTTGGATATATGCTGTGCTAACAGGTAAGCAAAAATGACCGATGAATGCACCACACGAGAGGAGTATCAGGGTAAAAGGTAAAGTAAATACCACTTGATAAATTCTTAGGTTGGCAGCTATGCCTAGTTTTCTTAGTGCACTGATTGGCTGTACTAATTTACTGTCAAATTTTGACAAGTGACCAATCTAGCACCTATCTAATAGCACAAACCAGGATACAGCGTTTCTGGACCAGTTTTATAACTCTACAAATTAAGGTAAATAGTTATTAATTAAATTTAAACGTCAAAGATTCTAACCTATCTTTGTACACCTGTCAATTCTGACAGATTTTCCACTAAAAACAATTGTTTTTGTTTAAAGAACGACTTACACTGGCCGATTATCGTAAACTTACACTAGGAAGTGAACGCACCGGTTATATATCACTTCAAATTTGATATAACCATGATAATGAAAAATAGATCAAAGTGTTTTTTTTAATTAATTTTTTTTTAAAGAACAATATATATTTTAAGAATCTTTTTGTTTATTTCGGTGTTTGTCTTCTCCAATTAAGCTCCCACAGGGTTATCTTATGGTTCAGTCTTGTTTAAAAGTCCCCAAGTTGGTAAAAATGCCTTTGTTCCGTTATAATTTTCTATTGTTTCCAGCCATTAGCACTTATTAGCTCTGAGGTCTCGGCCGAGTGCAAAAAAGCAAAAACAGTAGCTGGAGATTGCCTTAATTGTCGCTTGAAAAATCATCAAACGTAAAATGCACTTTTAATAAAACCTTTTCACCGTTTTCATTCCACTCTCCACGTGACCATCCATCCACGTTCTCGTAATTCACGTGTCTCATAACACGTTACTGTTATTACATTTTTTCCTCTTAATGAAATATTTATTAAATGAATAATTCAAGAATAAATCTGGCGTCGTTTGGCACCGTTATATCCTTGGCCCTGGACTTTCTCTGGAGATGATAAATCGCTTTCGAATTTGGGGGTTGATGCGAAAATTACTCACGAAGAGGAGAGAGTACCCAGCAATGTCATCGAGAAAGCCAGGTACCAGGCTTGGAACTGCAAGTGGCACAGTCTTGGAGTGACCGCCGCGGTCGTCGAACAGTTACTTGGTACCCACTCGATGCCGTTAATTGAGGTACTAGTACTAGTGCTGTGCCGGTGATACGAGTGATTTGGTTACTTTAAGTGATTCAAAACGTAACAGATGGTAGATAACGGTACCGGATTGGCCCACGGATGGTACTAATTACAAATAACAGAAAAGAGAATTGTAAGCATTTTGGGGACCTTTAGTGATTTAACGGGACCAAAAAAACACTTTCTAGTTTCTATCTCTCTTATACAATTTTGTTTACCAAGTAGGAACTTGCCAAATTCAGAATATTCTTTGATTCAAAATTTTTGTTTTTGTTGTGATTTTGCCAAATTTAGAATATTCTTGGTTCCAGGTTCTTGCTCCCATTTTTGTTTTTGTTGTATTACTAGAACCAGTTTTGCAAATTTGGAAGTTTCTTGTTTGGTACTACAAGTAGATTAGCTTCCAATAACAACATGTAGCAACATATTGAACAACATTTTTGTTGTTCTCGTTCACAATTTACGCTACAAAAATATGTTGTTTTTTATCTATAATCTTCTTAGCTTCTAACCCCTCAAAAAATAAATTTTCAACAATATTTTAGTTATTTCTACATTTCTAGTACCCTAGCTAGAGCCTGGCAACAAGGGCCCAAACTATAATGGCCGTAGTGGTAATTTCGTCCCAAAAAAGTTATAAACAAAATTTCTTCTAACTAGAATTTGAGAATCTTCAAAAATTTTTCGCGCTCTTAAATTTCGAAAAAAAAATGTCATTGATATAAAAATTAATAAGATATGTCACCTCCGGCTTCTAGTATCAGAAATTTACTATTATTATAAAACAGATGTTGCTTTTGGCTTCCGAAATAAGTAAAACATTGCTTCTGCCTTTCAAAATTAAAAAATATTGGCTTCATCAGCTGCAAATTAAAAATACTAAAGTGCAGTACATCCTCTGTCATTTGAAATTAGTAAAATATTGCTTTTGGTGTCAAAAATTAGTAAAATTATTTTTCTAAATTTTAAAATTAGTAAAACATTAATTGTTGCTTCGTGCAACTGTCTTGGGTTGCTACAATTAAAAAAAATGTTGTCTTTGTCATTATTAGTATAAAAAATGTCATTTCTGGCTCTTAGAATTGTTGAAATATTGTCTCGAACTTTCAAAGTAAGTAAAATCGGGGCTCTGGCTTTCAAAATTTGTAAAATATCTCTTCTAACTACCACAATTACAAACAAATCGCTTTTTCTATTAATTTACAAATCGCTATAAAATATCCAGCTTCTAAAATTTGTAAATACACGTTTTCAAATTTTGTAATTAGTAAAATGTCGCCTGTGGCTTCTACTAATAGAAAAATTTTATTTTTCTTCTTGTTAATTTAAAAAATTGATAAAAAATGTCGCCTTTGGTTTCTAGTATCAAGAAACAGATGTGACTTTTGGCTTCAAAAATTAGTAACAGGTCGCTTTTAGTTTCCCAAATTACATTTAAGAATTAAATAGAAATTTTGCAATGGGTTTCTAGAATTAATAGAATTACATTTCCGGATTTCAAGTTTAGTAAAAATTGTAGTAAAATAATAGAAAATTGGTAGTAGTTTCTAAATTTAACTCGAGTTTCTAGCAACTAAAAAAAATTATCTTTGCAGTTATTAAAAAAATTTATTATAGACTCTTAAAATTAGAAAAAATTTTGTTTTGATCAGCTCAAAATTTGTTAAAATATTGTTTCTGGTTTTCAAAATTAAAAAATAGTGTTTTTATTAGCTGCACATTAAAATAATAAAATGCAGTACAGCCTCCGTCATTTTAAATTAGTAAAATGTTGCTTCCAATTCTCCAAATTACACAAAATATTGCCTTTAATTTTATTGATTTATTGATATTGATAAGAAAAATTGCCTGTAGCTTCTAAAATTAGCAAAATTACTTTTCTGGGTTCTACAATTAGTAAATTGTTGTCTCGTGCAACTCTCTCGGGTTGCAACAAATAAAAAAAATATTGTTTTTTATATTATTAACATAAAAACAATTAAGAAATGTTTTATCTAGGTCCTAAAATTGTTAGAAAATTGTTATCGTCTCGGACTTTTAAAATTAATAAAACCTAGCTTCTGGCTTTCACAATTTGTAAAATATCGTTTTCAAGTACCAAAACTACAAAAAAATTGCTTTTTTTATTGATTTACAAATCACTATATAATATCCAGCTTCTAAATTTTATAAATATAATACGTTTCCGAATTTTGTAATTAGTAAAATGTCGCCTGCGGTTTCTACTATTATAAAAATGTCACTTTTGCTTTTATTTATCTAAAATTTAATAAAAAATGTTGTTTTCTGTTCCCAAAATTGTTCTAACATTGCCTCCGGTTTTCATCTTTGGTAAAATCTTGCTTTTCTTTATTCTTTCTTAATTTTGACTCTCAAAATTAGTAAATCCTGTCTTTTCCAGGATTCAAAATGTTAAAGAAAATGGCTTTGTGGTTACTTTGATTTGAAGGCTAATTAGAAATCTCGCTTCCACCTTCTAATCTAATAAAATTACGTCTCCGGACTTCAAAATTAGTAAAATGTTGCCTTCAGCTTCTAAAATTACAAAAATATTTTTGTTTTTGTTTCTATGCTGACTTAAAAATTAATCAAAAGTGCTTCTAAAGTTAAAAATTAATAAAATGTCTTTTTTTTCTATATTTTTTCCCCTTATGTTAATTTAACAATTGCTATAAAACATCGCTTCTGGCTTTGAAATTAGCAAAACTATTTATTTCCGATTTTATAATTAGTAAAACGTAGCCTTCGAGGCCTATTATTAAAAAAAATATGCTTTTTCTAATTTTTAACTTAAAAAATCTTGCTTTGTGATTCTAGAGTCATTACAATATCGTACCCAGCTTTTAAAATTAAGAAAATGCTGCCTTTAACTTGCAAAATTACAAAAACATTTTCGTTTTTATGTTGATGTAGTAAAATGTCGCCTCCGGGTTGTAATACCAGAAATACATATCATCCAGCTTTCAAAATTTTAAAAGAAAATCTTTGGCCACATTTCCACATTTCTGGATTTCAAAATTAGCAAAATTGGGCTTTCTGCTCTTTTTTTCGTATTTGTCTTTACCTTGACTTGAAATTAGCTAACAAATACCGTCTCTGGCTTCTAGAATTAGTAAATATAGCTTTTGTATTTTGTAATTAGTAAAATATGGCTTCCGGATCCTTGTATTAGAAAAATATGTCACTGTTCTATTTATTAAATTTAAACACAATAAAAAATGTTTGGATCTCAAATTGTTGAAATCTCTCCGACTTGAAAAACTAGAAAAACGTTTTTGTTTTAAATAAGAAATGCTATTCTGTCTTCCAAAAGTAGTAAAATTACCTACCAAATTTCAAAATTTGTAAAATGTTGTCTTGAGTTCCTAATTTATTAGTAAAAGGTTGACAGCTTGACTTTGGTAATTAGAATACTTGTCAAGACCACAAGCTATAGAGAGTGCAATAACAATATTATTTTTGGCAATAGTTTTTAAACTAAATATTCTTTATATTTTTTTTATTCTACTTCTAATGCCAAGATGTTCTAGAAAGACATCTTTTGATCTTATAGAGAGCAACTTAAGATTCCTGAGATCAAAACAAAGCGACTTAATTCACCTTGCTTAAGTACTAATTTGCACTGTTCAAGAGCTAGAGGGCGCCAAAGTTAGAAATTCAAATTTGTTTTTAATTAATAACTTTTTTTTATTTTTATGGGTTTTAACACAAATTTATTACCATTTCAATATACTGAAATACATATTCTAGTGTCAAAATCATCTAAATTAATTTTTTGTTCTAAAACTAGAGTAGATACAACAATTTTACAAAAAACAAAGATTAGCTAGAATTAATGTCGCTTTACAACAAAAAATTATTTAAGCCAATCGGATAGCACATAAAAAAGTTAAAAACGTTTAAATTTTATACTAGTTTAGCTCTTTAACATTGTTACTAAATTATTGTAGTAAAATCGGTGAATAGATAAATAATATTTTAAAAAAGGGATTTTTATTCCTAACTTAAAATATAGGTAAATTACGTTAAATCGGTATTTGTTTTAGTATTAAAATTATGAGGTTGTCTTATGAAAACATTTTTTTTGGAACACTTTGTATAGTGGCGTTATAATCGTATTATAAATGTAGCAAAAAAAAATTATTTGTTCTTATTATGACTCTTTGGAGAGTGAAGGTCCTTTTCAGCGTTAAAATCAGAATTAAAATGCAATTTGCACCGATTTTCTTTTTGTTTATAACTAGTTATGAAAATTTCTCGTTTGCTACACAAGCTTTTATATACTTTTCACCTCGAAATTTGTTGTTGTGGTAGAAAATCCACTTAATGTGTTATTTCTTCTGTCTATAATCTTCTTAGCCTCATTCTGTTGATGGCAGCGGTACCCTAAGGTACTGGTCGTCCTTCGGCACTCGCCTCTCAATTTCGTCGGAATTTTACGCAATTTTCATATCTCTGTTTTATAATAGAAGGATGCGACTGTATAAGCCACTTATGAAATTCTATGATTTCCGGTTTGATGCCTCCAAATTAGACCAAGCTTGTCAATTGAAGCTTCCGTGAAATTTTTTTAATAAATATTTATTTCTGATTGATTTTGTCGACTTCCTGAAATTCACTGTCACAGTTTCGCACAATTACAAAAACGTATCGCCTTTCAAACTTTCGACTCGATATTTTCCAATTAACCGCAAGTTGATATTAACATATCTATGTTTGTTAATTAGATTTCTTGATTAAATATGAACGGTCCAGTTAAAGCGACAAGTTATGTGAATAAAATTTCGGAAATTTCCATCAAGTTGTGTTATCTAATAGGTGAATTCTTCGAGTTTACAGTTTTAATCTGATTACATCAACTGGAAATATTATTTAAGACATAAAACTCGAATAAATTTGATACTAAAAGCAAGTTATGAAATCGGTTAACACTTCGGTTAATTTTTAACTATTTCGCAACTTTCTTCAACCTTTGAAGATGGCACAATTTGAAGATATTAATCTTGGGTACATCTCTGTTTACTTGAACCTACTCTCAGTTTTAATTAAGACTTTCACCACCTTTGTCTTTGTCGAGATTTCTGTTCGATAAGCTTAAAAATATACAAGATCAATTTAAATTTGTTCCGTTAATTAATTAATTTGACGAGAAATTGCTTGTTATAGGAGATGATCTGCTTTTTTACAAGAAAAACATTTTTGCAATTTACTTGTTTTCTGTAATTATTTTTGTTTCTGTTTTGTACTTTCACTCTTTTTCCCATAATATTTCTAGACTGTCAATAAACAAAAACAACGCAAATTACCAAATGAATACTTTCTCTAAACTCAAGTGAACCTGAATTTTTCAACTTTAGAATCGAAAAACAATAATTGAGCTAATAAAAAAATATAAGACATACATAATTTAAATTTTTTTTGGTTACTCAACTCGCCTTCGGCTCGTTTCACAACTATTTTTGTTAAGATGTTTTCGCAATTATTACTTTAACAATCATGTGTGAGTAGTATTTTAATTTTTTGTATTTAAAAAAATCTGTCAGGTATAGTAAAATGAAGGTAATACTGAATTTTGTAGAGTAATCCAAAAACACTAACGTTATATGGCCTCAATAATACTTTAATAATACGCAAATTATTAACCGCTTCTCATTTCTTTGTTAGTTATAATAACGCCATAATAACGTTAGCGTTTCTGGATTATTATATTTAATATTTGTTATTTCTAATTTATTGCTTCATTTACACTAACCCCTCTCCTCTAGTTTACTAATTTTGGAATGCGGAAAAATGATTTGACTAACTTTAAACGCTGGAATAATAACATTTCATATCAATTTCAATTTTGAAATTAATACAGATAAAAGAGGATTTGCTGTTGTAATCTCACAAGCAGAAGGTAATATTTTACTAATATTCAAACCCCAGAAGCGGCATTTAAAAAAAAATTAAATCAATAAATATTAAAACGACTTCTTTTCTATTATTTTGAGTTGAAGGCAGTATTTTATCAATTCTATACTGTTTTTAATATTAAGAGCCGAACGCAAAGTTTTACTAATATTGGAATCGGCAAATTTTACTAATTTTAAAAGCCAAAAATGTCTTTTCATCTTTTAATTTAATACGACATTATACCACGTTTGTGAAGTTGTACAAGCTGAAAACTAATTTTACTAATAACTTAATTTTACCAATTTAAGTAACTTAAATTATTTAAATAACTGGCGGTTAAATTTTAAATTAGTAAATACAAAAGCGACATTTTTTCAAATAATGGAGACTATAAGAGACATTTTACTAGCTTAAAAGCTAAACATAATATTTTTTACTAATTTGTGAATTAATAAATACAAAAATAGCGTTTTTTCCAACATTGAGAGTCAGACGCAATATTTTAATAATTTGTAAAATAGAAAACGCAATTTTACTAATTTAAGAAGACAGAGTTGTTTTTGGGCTTCAATACGACATTGTTTGTGTAGTTGTACAAGCTGAAGGTTTTAATTTACTAATCTTATGAACCGAAGACATAATTTTACTGATCGGAAAACTGAACATAATATTTTTTACTAATTTCTAAATTAATAAATACAAAAGCAGCGTTTTCTCAACATCGGGAGACAGAGGCAATATCTTACTAAATTTTAAAATTAAAAAACTAATTTTAGGAGGTAAATGTGGTGTTTCTTCTCAATTTTAAAATCAGTAAAGATAAAGACCACATTTTTTAATTTCAGAAGCTAACAACGCCATATTTTTTTTTAAATTTTAAATTAGTAAATACAAAAACGACTTTTTTAATATTGGGGGTCGAAACCAGTAATTTTAGATACAGGAGATGATTTTACTAATTTTCAAACCCGGAAGCGGTATTTTAAAAAAAATTTAAATCAATAAATATATAAAAAAAAAATTTCTATTATTTTGAGTTAAAGGCAGTATTTTATCAATTTTAGATTTTTTTAATATTGGAAGCCAAAAGCAACATTGTAACAATTTTGAAAACGGCAGATTTACTAATTTCTGAAGCCAAGATGTTTTCTTTTCAATTTTTAATTCAATATGTCATTATTTCTGAAGTTGTAGGAGCCGAAGACTAATTTTACTATTTTACTACGTTTACTACTAATTAAATTTTAGTAATTTTAAAATCGTAATAATGGAGTCTACAGACGACATTTTACTAATTTAAAAGCTGTACATATATTTTTTACAAGTTTGTACATTAATAAATACAAAAGTAGCGTTTTCTTTAACATGGGAGCCAGAGGCAATATTTTACTAATTTTAGAAGACAGAAATGTTTTTTTTTTAATAACATTTATTTCAATACAACATTATTTATGTAGCTATAGAAGCCAAAGGTTTTAATTTACTAATTTTAAAAGACGAAGGCAAGATTTTACTAAATTAAAAACTGAACATAATATTTTTACTAATTTATAATTTATTAACAACACTGTGAGCTAAAAGCAATATTATGCTAATTTTTAAAGTACGAAAATATACTTTTACTAATTTTATAAAGCAGATGTAATACTTGAATTTAATAGAAACTTATACGTCATTGTTTCTGTAACTTATTCAGCTTAATTTACTAATTCTAGAAACCAGAGATAACAATTATTTTACAAATTTTTAAAGTTAGAAGTTAGAAATTTTATTTTTCTAATTTAAAATTTTGTTTTTAGTTTTTTAAAATTTGGAAACGAATTTTACTAATTTTATCAGTCAAATGTGGTATTTATTCTCAATTTTAAAATCAATAAAGATAAAGATTACATTCTTTTTAATTTTAGACGCTGGAAACGCTATATTTTTTTCAAAATTTTAAATTAATAAATACGAAAGCGACTTTTGCCAACAGTGTGGTGCGAAAGCGGAATTTCACTAATTTTAAAAACCGTAGATGGTGTTTCTATTAACTTCTAATTTAATACAATATCGTTTGTGTGGTTGTAAAGACCGAAGGCTTATTTTACTAATTTTAAAAGCCAAAGGCGAGATTCCACTAATTTAAAGAAAATTGCAAAAAGGCATTAAAGCATTAAAGAAAAATTAAATTAAGATTAATTTTTAAATTTTAACTGTTGAAGCTGAAGACTGTGTTTTACTAATTTTAAAAACTAATGGTATAAATTTTTAAAATAAAAATAAAAGCGACATTTTTTCCAATAATGGGAGTTAGAGGCGACATGTTACTAATTTATTAGTTAAACATAATAATTTTTACTAATTTGTAATTTAAAAAATTTAAAAGCAGCGTTTTTTAAAAAAATATTGGGAGCCAGAGGCAATATTTTGTTAATTTTTAAAATTTGAAAACGTAATTTTACTAATTTTAGAATCTAAATTTGGTATTTCTTTCTAATTTTTAAATTAATAAAGATAGAAATCACATTTTTTTTATTTTTAAAGCTAGAAACGAAATACATATTTTTTCAAAATTTTAAATCAGATAATAAATACAAAAGCAACTTTTTTTCTAATATTGTAGGTCAAAACCGGTATTTTACTAATTTGGGAAGCAGAAGATGATTTTTACTAATTTTTAGATTAATAATTACAAAACAGAAATTTCTTTTTAATATTGGAAGCCGGAAGCAACAGTTTAGTAATATCGCAATTTGCTAATTTTACTAATACTAGAAGCCAAAAGTAACATTTGTTTACAAATTTTTAAATTAATAAATCCAAAATCTATATTTTACTAATTTGAAATTTTGTTCTCAGTTTTGTAAAATGTGGCATTTCTTCTGAATTTTGAAAATAATAAAGATAAAGGCTACATTGTTTCTTTATTTTAGAAGTCGGAAAAAATTACTTTTTTCATTTTAAAAGACGAAAACATTTTTTTACTAATTTTTGAATTACTAAATACAAAAGAAATAGTTTTTTAACATTTGCAGGCCGAGGCAACAGTTTACTAATTTTAAAGTAAGGAGAGGCAATTCTGCTAATTTTATAAACAAAGTTTAAAGTTTTTTTATTAATTTTTAAGTTAATAAAGACAAGTGGGACACTGTTTTAGTAATTTTAGTAGCTAGAGATGTTATATTTTAAATTTTTAAAAAACACAGATGTCTTTTAGTAATTATTTTAAAATTTATTAATACAAAAGCGACAACTTTTGCAATGTTGAAAACCGGACTCAAAATTTTACTAATTTTGAACCCCAGAAACGTAATTTTATTAATTTAAAACGCTATTAGAAGTGTTGTTTCTTATAAGTAATTGTTAAATCATAATAAGTGTTTAAAAGAGACTTTGATTTTACAACTTTGTAAGCTGGAGGCGACATTTTACTAATTTTAGAAGTCGCAAAGAAAATAACTGATTTTTTAATTACTGAATTTTAAAAAGAACTTCACTAAAAAAGATTGTAAAATTGGTCCAACAAATTTTAGGCCCGAAGGGCTTCAGCTCCAAAGCTTCAACCTTCAGTACGCCCCTAATTTTTTTATATTATCATGTGACCAACTGTTAAAAAATTTTGAATCAACTATAGCTTTTGGCTCCTAAATCCTAGATTATTTCGCAAAAACAAAATATTTCTTTTTAAATTAGCTTTCGATTTTGTCTCTAAAAATTTTTTTTTATTACTTTTCTCATACGTTTAAATAATTAACTATTGCCTTTAGCTCCCAAAATTTTTGAAAAATTTTTGATTTTGACTAAATTTTAAATTCCTCATTTACAAATTAGGTTATTTTGGAATCGATTTTTTTTATTTATTTATTTATTAATTTTTATTTTTAGATTGTTTTTTTTTGCCTTATTCCTGTAGAATCAAGTCTTTACTCTTTCTTGATTTATAGACTACAGTAATTCTCAGGCATCTTTTTCTTTCTAATGAAAATTCTATTTACTGTTTCACAAAATTTAAGATGTAATTCTTACTTGATTTATAAAGTTAATAATTTGGCGCAATGATATGAAATGATTGTTTTTTTTAAGAAATTTTTTGAACTGTTTGTTTTCTACTTTTTCTTCTTTTTTATATGTCCCCGCTATAAAATTTCAATGTGTTAATTCTCGGCTGCCGTTTCCAGCGAGCGGCAGCGACCTAGAGCCCGCCCTCTCCACTAACACTCTCCATTGCTCTGCAGCTGTGTTCCACACAATGGATCAAGTCGTGGCACCGCCGCTACCTCCGAAGACTCGTTCCCCTCCATC
Source organism: Tribolium confusum (assembly GCA_029207805.1). NCBI lineage: Eukaryota > Metazoa > Arthropoda > Insecta > Coleoptera > Tenebrionidae > Tribolium > Tribolium confusum. The sequence goes on from JALGAY010000005.1 coordinate 18,823,336, forward strand.
CTCCACATCGGTACAACACACCGATTCCAGCGAGCACTCTCCCAGTCACGTCGTCAAGATCCGCATCAACCCCACCGAGGAGACGCCATGCATCCGCATCAGCGTCAACTCGGAGATGATGTCGCGGCCGTACTTCTTCTACAACGTGATGTCCAGCGGCCAGATCTCCCCCAGTGACACCCTGGACTCCGGGACGTGCAGCGACCTGGACGGCACGCCGCCTCCCAAGAAGTCCACCTCGGTGACGCTCATCCAGCACCAGCGCGCCTCCTCCCTCACTGATAGCGACGACAACGACAGCTGCGACTCGGGGCAGGCCTCGCCGCAGCCGCTCCCCCAGAAGCTCCTTCGGGATATTCGGCAGGGCGTCGTCGTGCGGCCCTACGTCGAACGCGATCTTCAGGTCAACCAGGAGGTCAAACAGCTGGACACTGATATGTACTACAAGTTTCATCTCAACGAACATGTGAGTGAGGATAATGTGCCGAAAGTCGTTGAAGATGAGACATTTGCTGGGTATAAGGACCTTCTTGGAGATGGTGCCGCGACTATTAGGAGCGCTAAAGGGACTGTAAGGGGGGTCAAAAACCGGGTCAGAGCAGGAATTGCCACTTTCCTTCAAATTAATTCTGTTGCGAAGGTAAGGACACCGACTTTAATTTTTTTTTATATGACTGACACCGTTTACTAGAGTTCTGTTATCTAACAGTTGGTACATACGAGATTATCTGGCGTGAACGCTAAGTTTTAACAAAGCGACACAGTTCAAGGTCAAGAATGTCAAAAAACACAATTTTTTACCAAAATGGCTAAAATGTTCAAGGTCAGAAATGTCAAAAAACACCAAAATGGTCCTGCTGTTCAAGGACAAAAATGTCAAAAATATTTTTTTATCAAATTGGCTTAACTGTTCAAGGCAGAAATGTCAAAAACACGTTTTTACAAAAATATCGCAACTGTTCAAGGTTAAAAATGTCAAAATATGTTAAAAAACACCAAAATGGCAAAGTTGATTAAGGACAGAAATGTCAAAAATATTTTTTTACCAAATTGGCTCAACTGTTCAAGGCAGAAATGTCAAAAGCACGTTTTTACCATAATGGCCTAACGGTTTAAAGTCAGAAATGTCAAAAAAACATTTTTACTAACATGCCCCACCTGTTCAAAGACAGAAATGTCAAAAAACATTTTTACCAAAATAACTCAACTGTCCAAAGTTAAAAATTTCGAAAGTACGTTTTTGCAACAATGGCCGAACTGTTGAAGATCAGAAATGTTAAAAAACACTTTAAACAAAATGACTCAACGGTTCAAAGTTAGAAATGTCAAAATGGTCAAGCTGTTCATGGTCAGAAATGTTAAAAAACACTTTAAACAAAATGACTCAACGGTTCAAAGTTAGAAATGTCAAAATGGCCCAGCTGTTCAAAGACAGAAATGTCAAAAAAACACTTTTTAACAAAATGGCCTCACTGTTTTTACCAAAATAACTCAACTGTTCAAAGTTAGAGATGTCAAAAACGTTTTTACAAAAATGGCGCAACTGTTTAAGGCCAGAAATGTCGAAAAACATTTTTTAACAAAATGTCTCAACTGCTCAGGCTCAGAAATGTCAAATACACGGTTTTACTAAATGGCAGAACTGTTTAAGGTTAGAAATGTCAAAAAAAACACTTTTACCATAATACATCACCTGTTCAAAGCCAGAAATGTCAAAATAACACTTATGTAACAAAATGGCGCAACTGTTCAAAGCCAGAAATGTCGAAAAACATTTTTTTAACAAAATGTCTCAACTGCTCAAGCTCAGAATGTCAAATACGCGATTTTGCCATAATAGCCGAACTGTTCAAGCTCAGAAATGTCAAATACACGATTTTACCAAATGGCAGAACTGTTTAAGGTTAGAAATGTCAAAAAAAACACTTTTACCATAATACATCACCTGTTCAAAGCCAGAAATGTCAAAATAACACTTATGTAACAAAATGGCGTCACTGTTCAAAGACAGAAATGCCAAAAAAATTTTTTACTAAAATAACTCATCTCTCTAAAGTTAGAAATGTCAGAAACACATTTTTACAAAAATGGCGTAACTGCTCAAAGCCAGAAATGTCTCAACTTTTCAAGTTCAGAAATGTCAAATACACGATTTCACTAAAATGGCCGATCTGTTTAAGGTCAGAAATATTAAAAAAAGAAAACACTTTTACTAAAATGTCGTACCTGTTCAAAGCCAGAAATTTTAAAAAAACATTTTTTTAACAAAATAACCTCTCTGTTTAAAGGCAGAAATGTCATAAACCAATTTTACTAAAATGACTCAACTGTCCAAAGTTAGAAATGTAAAAACATGTTTTTACAAAAATGGCGTAACTGTTCAAAGCCAGATATGTCAAAAAACATTCTTTTAACAAAATAGCCTGACTGTTCAAAAACAGAAATGTCAAAATACATTTTTACCAAAATATCTCAACTGTTCAAAGCTGGAAATCTGAAAAATACGTTTTTAGAAAAATGCCCAAACTGTTCAAGATCAGAAGTGTTGAAAAACACTTTTAACAAATTGACTCAACTGTACAAAATTAAAAATGTCAAAATGGCCGAACTGTTCAAGGTCAAAAATGTCGCCAAACCTTTTTTTACCAAAATGGCCGAACCATTCAAGGTCAGATACGTCAATCTTAATGGAAATCACTTGTGATTCTTATCTTTTTGTGTCCAATGCAATAATTCTTAACACTTTGCACAAACAAGGTTACTGTTGACGTTTAAAATATGTTCGATTCTTGTGAAATCAATTTGGAGCATTCTAGAAATGTCACTAGATTAGTTTCAGTTTGTAAAAAACTAAAATGTTGCAGTAGCACCAACTTGTGAAATCAATAAGTTCTTGAAACGTTGTAAAAATTTGATAAATGAGTAACATTAGATTCGTTTCACTGTTTATTGAAAAAAGTAATTTATGACAATGTTGCCAACTAGAAAAGTTGGTAAATTTATTACTGCCTGGTTTAGATTTATTTATTGGTAAAATCTGAAAGTTCAGTGTCAGATATCGCAGCACTATCTAATACCAATTTAAATTAAATTAAGTGATTTGTCCCTTTCTAATAAAAAATTATAATTAAATTTAACGAAAAAAAAATTAGGTCTAGATTTTACAAAAACAGTTCTTAAAAAATTAAATAGTAGCAATAATGAGGTATTAGCTGACATTATTATTCTTGTTTCTTATTTTATATTATGATATGTCGCAAATGATGGCCTATTTGTTTTGTAGTGAAAGAAAAATGTAGCTGATTTTGCACAATTTTCCAAAAAACTTTGTTTTACAGCCGCTAAAATTGTTTTTTCCGCCGGGATTGTTAAATTTGTTGCTAATTTGTTGCTGTCTAATACTAGAAGTTTATAATCATTCTTGTTTCACCAGCTGACAAAAGATATGACGAGTACATGCGTAACGAAATTTGTTTTTTTTTTTTGTTACGGACGCTAAAATCGTATTTACGGCCGTTGACAATAGGTAACAGTCAAAAAAATAGTTTTTGTCCTCCCGTATTGTAAAGTAGGCTATCATAGTTGTGCATCCACCAATAGTAAGTCGGCCTTTTGGAAACTGTGCGGTAAAAATGAGAAAAACACCGGGTCTCACATTGTACGGTTACAACTACCACAGGATATGCTTGAGGAAAAAACTAACCTTACAGTAATAAAGTTTATGTATCAAAGTGTACGTACCTAAAATATTACCACAAATAAAGCTATATTTAATAGAAAAATGGTGAATTGAAAAAATCGCTGAAACGTCACAGGTCCATAGACAACGCGTAGTGCAAGAGTTTTATTTAATTACTAACAATACAAAATTATAGGAATAAAAGTATATTTTGGAAAAAGTTACAGTTAATAAACTTAAAAAAATAAAACGTATGTATTTAAAATAATTTTAAAAATAATTTGCAATTTTATATAGAATAAACCGCTAATGCGCCATCTATTCAAAACGTGTGTTCGTGTCTACTTAATAAATGTCATTATTCTATAATTATTCTTTTCTATGGTCATTATTATTGTTAAATTTTGAATCTCTTATAGTAATTATCAATTTAGAATTAAAAGTGTGAATAAAAGTACTGGAAAGACCTTTGAACATGTTTTAAAGAAAATTATGCAAGCAATGACAGAGTATTTAAGCCGCATTTGGGTACGTTTTATTGGTTTTTAGAATTTATTTGTACCTAACCTAACTTTTGATATGGCGCAAAAAAAGATAATTTGACTCTTTCGGACAAAAAATATTATACAAATCTTATGCGTTAGTTAATTTTACAGGCTCCAACTAATCAGGCCCTCGCTTTCAGCTCGGGCCTGAAACAAAGCTGTCGCCTGTAAAATTAAGCCTACCACATACGAATGTAAATAGCTATTCTTTTGCACTTAGTTATTTTCTGTTGTTCACATCATGATTACGGGTTATATTAAAATAGCCATAACCAAAGCCTACCATAGATCAAGCCCAGATTCAGCTTATGAACCTTCACTATGACGTCACAAACGTGCTCAAAGTGGTAAAGCAAAAATACTAAAAAAAAATAATGAAAAAAATGTTTTAAAAGCAATAAAAAATACTTTCATAATCTATTGTATTAACAACAAATTTAATGAATTATATCTACAAAAAAAAAACAAATAAAAGTCAAATTTGCATAGCGCTGGCTTTATTCATTTTCGAAACGCTAGCAAACGGTTAAAAGTACAAAAAATGTTATTAAGAAAAATTTGGAAAGAATTATTAAACAGAGTAGCTAGGAATCTAGACAACGGGAAAAACCTAGAATGTCAGAGAATTTAAATTGCTCATATAAAGTCAGCGAATAGTCAGGGAGATGGGATATTTTTTTAAACGTGCAGTTTTTTTTAATATCTGGAAAATTAGATGAAACAACTTTACAAATTACAATAGATAAAAAAATGCTCTTAAAGAAAAGAACAAGAAGATATAGAAAGTGTGACTGTAAAATTGAAGATAAAAGTCAAAACAAAAAAAAATTAATGAAAAGTCTCAACTAAAATTAGTTATAATTGGGTAGTTGTCAATTTAAAAAAGTGCTCAAAACGGTTAAAATTTTTTAACAATATAAATCGTGACTACTTTGCAACATTCATGATTGTGACCTTGGCGTCAGTCGTAGCTGGTGTTGTGACTTATGATTATATGGTGTTTTTTTTTTAAATAATTTTTAAATAATAATTAATTTTTAAAAATAATTTAGATAAAATAAAGACAAAGGCGTCATTACTTTTGCTAATTGTTAACCTCGATGTTACAGTTTTACTAATTTTGGTGGCTGGAATTTTTTATCAATGTTTGAAGCTAAACGCCACATTTGTTAAACATTTTTTTTTATAACGACAGAAATAACATTTTTTTATTTCTAAGAGCCGTGAATATACTATTTCACTAATTTTGGAAGCTTGAAGCAAAATTTAACTAATTTTAGAAACTAGAGACATAGTTTTTTATGAATTTTTAAAATAATTTAGACGAATTTGGAAGCTAATATTTTACGAATTTTAAAAGCTGGAATCTATATTTTAAACAATTTTGAAATTAATAAAATTATTTTGAAAACCCGATTTTTATATTTTGCTAATTTTGTAAACCAGAGGTAAAATTTCTTAGTTTTAGAAACCGATGCCGATATTTTACCAATTTTTGGTATTCCAGGCACTTTTCCTTAATAATTTTCTAATTGCGAAAGCCAAAAATGACTTACTAGTTTTAAAATGAAAATTTTTACTAAATTTAAAGTCGGAGGAGTTATTCTTTATCAAGGTAGTTATATTTTTACTAGTTTTGTAAATCACAGTTTGTTATTTATTCTTTAATTAATAACTACAAAAATATATTTTATTTCAATTTTGAAGTGTTTAAACCCGCTAAAATTTTTAACAATCTAAATCGTGACTACATTGCAACGTTCATGATTGTGACCTTGACGTCAGCTGCAACTGGTGTTATGATTTAAGTTCCTATAGTGCTCTTTTTCTAATATTACGACACCCACACTTGTAAAATACATCAGTTCAAACTTACCAAAGAGTTGTTTTACAAGAAAACTTTTACCTTAAATGCTTTTTGAAAAACTTGTGACTACCAATTGATAGTAAAAGTAGCGAAGTGAAACTTTTGATTTCTTAAAACATTTCCTTGTTTTTTCATTTTTTCAAAAAAAATGCTGTTAATTGTTGCCGCGGTTGCCATTTGGCCGAAATCAAATTTCACAATTAATTTCAACATGTTTACTGTACATAAACATTAAAAAAAACCGCTGAAGTATGTAATGAATTCAGTGCTACCAACTAAACTGTAACAATGCTTTTGTTGCTATTTCTGCTCGAAAATATTTGTTGTTGCATTTTAAAATCAAGTCTCAATAAATGAGTGGAAAGTTCAAGGTCAGATAAGTCAAACCTGTAAAAAATTAATTGCTAAAATGTAAATGTGAGGACGTGTCTTGAATGCAAACAACCCGAAGTGACTTTGATTTCTCTGTGAAATAACAATCAGTGGTACCAACTTATTCCCTTCCGGTGTCTTGATTTCAGTGAATTACCCGCGCAATGTAAACGCATTCAAGTGTCAAATACATGTCAAACTTGACAATGGTGCCACTACAATAGCTTGAATGTTTCTTTATATGCCAGTGCTGTCAACCTTCGTGCTCTAAAAATTTATTATTTAATATTCCCTGAATAAAACGTGTCCAGAATCGTCGATAAATCACTCCAGACGACCTAATATCACATGAAAGGAATCTAATCTGGCAAAATCTTAATCAAATATTACTCGAATATTTAATCTCGAAACATGAATCACGCCAATCCAATTAAACGTAATTTTTTGATAAGATAATCAGTGAGTGGTTTGTGAAATGTTGAATCCTGAAATCGAGATTTTGAGCGCTAGAGGCACAATCCGAGGCTTTAAAAACCGAGTTAGGTACAATATTCGCTGGTACACCGATCCGGTCTTTAAGGTATTTTATGATTCATTAGTGATGATTGAAAAGGCGCGTCCGAGACATTTCAGTTGCGCAAAATTTCGTGATTTATTAGTGGCCGAAAGTGAAAGGTGTGGCTCGCTGAAGCGCGAAACCGCAAATGTTTTTCGGTGATTTTTCTCGATTCGAAAATGGAAATTCTGAAGAGTGGAATGCGCGATTTGAATAGATGTCGTTGAATGCAGTACGTTTCGGTTGGCTTGTAGACAAGAAGTAGGTCTTAAATTATGCTACAATTCTAGAATGTTGGACACTTTTTTAAATACCTTTCATTTTTCAAACAAACACTTGAATATTCAAAACACAAAAAAATTTCGAGACTTTCGGAAATTATCGACGTAATAGAAGGTTTTGTGTTTAATTGGAGCAATTTAGATTCGATTAGATTAGTTGAAATTGTTTTTTAACACATAATAAAAGTTTTATTGCTCTATTTTAATACAATTCAATTCGGTTAAAAGGTTTTTGCTTTGTAATCTTAAAATAAAAGTTGAGTAAGAATTTAAAACTTTTTCTGCATATAATTAAAGTGCTTTTCTTGTACAACTCGTAAAAAGAAATAGAAAATTATTCCTCCTACGACTACAAAAATATGAAGGAATTAATTTGAAAGCATGCAACAAGTCTCACATTTTAAGGGAAACACGCTATTTTTTTAAGAGATTATAAAACTGGAATTTGCTTTAAAAGCATGAATTTTATTTATAGCAAATCTGTTTAGACGTTCGAAAATTTTAGTGCAAAAAAAATAAAGATTTGACTAATATTTGAATTATTGTAATCAGTGCAAGTCGAGGTGCCAGGCTTATCCCTCTTCTTTATTAACCACAACTATTTTGTTTGTTATTGTTATTAAAACAAGGGCATTTTTAGATTATTTTAACAATACTTAAAAAAATTTTTGTCAGTTTTTACAGCGCCTTCTGTAGTCAAAAACTAATTGTTTTAATCGATTTCACACAAATGTATTCATTACACGTTTTATTATTTAATAAAAATGCTTTTAAAAATTAAAATATTGTTATTAAAAATTGTTAACAAAATAAAAAAATTGTTAATAACAAAAATTTGTACATCTAAAAGGAAAAAGCTTTGAGAGCAATCTTTTAAACAGCTCTGTAGAGTAAACAAATACTTAGAGAAAGATGACATCTCACTACATAATTTTAAAAACTGGAGGTGAAATTTGACTAATTTTGAAAATTGGAGGCAAAGTTTTACTAATTTCTGAAGTAGGAGTCAACATTTACTTAGTTTTGGAAACCCAAGACGACGTTTTATAAATTTTTGAAGTTGAAGGCGACATTTCTTATCAATTTTTGAGTAGGCAAAAAGACAAAATTATAATAAATCTAGATATCTAAACAACATTTTTTACAAATTTTTAAAGTAACCAAGGCAATTACGACATGGTTTTCTAATATCTGATGACGGATTTTACTAATTTAAAAGTCAGAGACAAATTGTTTTATCAATTGTTAGATAAGAACAACTGAGATAATATTTTACTCAATTTTGAAAGCTAACTCTTACTAGTTTAGGAAACTAAAAACGACTTTTTACCAATTTTTGTTGTACAATGTTATTGATTTCTAATTTTGACAGATCAAAATAGCGTTTTATTGATTTTGAAAACCGGAAATAAATTTACTAATTATAGAAGTGGGGAATTTTATTTATTATATAATTTTTACAGAATGAAGACAGGGGCGTCATTATTTTCTAGTTTTTAAAGCTGAAGTTAAAGTTTTACTAATTTTGAAGGCTAGAAAATATTATTATCAATATTTGAAGCCAAAAGCATTGTTTGTTAAACTTATTTTTTAAAAACGGCAGCAATAACATCTTTTTCTATCTTTAGGAGCCGCAAATATATTATTTTATTAATTTTGGAAGCTGAATGCAAAATTCTAGTAATTTCAGAAACCAAAGGCATAGTGTTTTATATATTTTTAAATTAATTTAGATAAAAAATTTATTTTGGGAAGCAAAGCTATTATTTTACTAATTCTGGTAGCTGGAACTCAACATTTACCAATTCTAAAAGTTGGGGTCTCTATTTTTTAACAATTTTAAATTAAGAAATTTATTTTGGAAACCCGAGATTAGATTTTGATAATATTGTAAACTAGAGGGAATATATAGGTTGTGTCAAAAGTCGCGAATTTCCTTTGGAGGGATACATGGGAGTCCCTCAAGGAACACAAAAATTTATTTAAAAAATTTAATACTCTTTTGTTTTTTTTTTGTATTTTTTTGAGATTTTGGTATTTTCTTGAGATTTATGACTACGTAATTCATTTCAAATGCTTTATTTTTTCTTTTTTTATTCGTTTTTTTTTGATTTTTTTTAACTCTATCAAGACAATTTCAATTTTTTTGCAAATTCAGATCTTCATAATTTTTTAAATTTTGAAGTTAGAATTTTTTTCTTTAAGGTTTGGATTGTTTTAGTGGTAGGAACCAGCCCACTAAAAGATTTTCGCGACTTTTGACACACCCAATATTTACTAGTTTATTTTACCAATTTTGGGAGCTTAAAGCGAATTTTTTCAACAATTTTCTAATTTCGAAAGTCGAAGATGACGTTTTACTGATTTTAAAAGTAAAAATTTTACTAAATTTAAAATCGGAAGCGTCGTTTTTTATAATTTTTTAAATTAATAGAGACAAAAATACAGATAATAGAGACAAAAAGATATCTAAGGAAACTTAGATAACATTTTATTAATTTTAAGTGCGGTTGTAAAATTTTACTAATATTGGAAGCCAGAAGTATTTTTTAGCAATTGTTAAATTAATAAAAACAAAGATAACATTGTTTTTCTGTTTTGCGACTCCATGGCTATTTTTTTAAATTTTGTAAGTCAGAATTAACATATCTACTAGTTTCGAAGACCGAGAGCAATGTTTTACTAATTTTCGTAACCGAGAGCGTCATTTATTATCAATTTTTTAATTAATTACTACAATAATTGTTTTAATTTTGAAAGCCGAAGATGACATTACTAAATTCTGGTAGTCAGCAGTATTTTTTATTTGTTACAAATTAATGGAAAGCAAAGCGACAGTGTTTTTTTAAATTTGAGATTTGAAGATGCTATTTTACTAATTCTAACAGTTAGAAATTGGAAACAATATGATTACCAAATTTTAAATCGATTAAGACAAAAACGAAAGTGTATTCTAATTTTACGAGATGCAAATAATGTTTTACTCATTTTGAAAGACGGGGGCAAAATTTTAGTAATTTTAAAAGCTGGAAATAGTATTTTTTATCAATTTTTTAATTAATAAGAATATTTTTTACGTAATTTGCTGTTTTATTGTATTTAAATTGTGTTTATTGTTATAATTGGGCAAGACTGCAAGATCAGGATTTTTACTGTATTTTGTTTATTTGTTATAGACTTTTATTATCTAATAAATAAAAAAAATTTCTCAAGAAAATGTTTTCAAAATTGTATAATAAATATATTTTTATTATTAATATAAACAAGGACGATATTGTTTTTTATTTTGAAAGCTGAATATGTTATAATTATTAGTTTTGGAAACAGAGCCAATATTTTACTATTTTTGGAAATCGGGGACAAAACTATACCAACCTTTCAAGCTGAAGACATTTCTTAACAATTTTTTAGTTAATAACGACAGAAAATTTTTAAAATCTGATGATAACTTTCTACTGATTTTGAAAGCCAAAAACGATATTTTACTGGTTTTATAATCAAAAGCCATATTTTTTAATTATGTATTTAGTCATAAGCACTACCTCGTCCACTATTTATTATTATAAAATATAAATGTTGTAAGTGGTACGTTGATTTTGTTAAGGAGTATATATGTGGGTGATTTAAAAAATATACTGCTCGACATAAAAACTAAGATTCTATGAATAGGGGTTGAAATTGAAAAATTTTAAAACATTTTGATTGTAATGAATAAATCAAAACTGCATGAATAATGCATTTATAAATCAATACGTGTTTTTAAAATTTCACATCATAAACCACACGCTAATTACTGAAACGTATTAATATCATGTCGAACAAATTGTCCGATTCCTATGCATGTTCATCCGACAACACATCGCTTAACACTCGTCTTGTTTATTTGTATAATTGAGCTTGAACGTGTTTAAAACGGCGTGAAATGGACGCGTTTTATCATAATTTACCCATCAAAGAACCTTCACCAATTAATTGCCTACCAAAACAAATATCAGAGACGCTTTTTCCACCCCCCCAAAAATTTTCACAAGACTCAAACCTTGAACTTTACAAATCGTGAGATTGTTGAGTAATCAATCTGCATTGATGAGAAAATAATGAGCGAGGTGTAAAACTCTTAATTGTTCAGAGGGAATTTTTATTTTTTCCGGAAACTCATTTTAAAACCTGCGGAAACATTTTGATTTTATTACATAAACAAAATATCAGTTGACGTAATGTACAATTTTAGAAAGTAAAGTGCCCTGAAAAATTTTTCTCGTTTAATACCTCGCCAACTTAATTAATTTCAATTCGTGTGCAATAAGTAGGTAATTGCGGGAACTAAAACGGAATTAATATAAACGCTACTTTCATTTGGGCGTTTTTAACCAGGACGACCTTAAATCGGCCTCGGATTCAAATTGTCAAATTAATTTATCGATCGGGAGAGAAAAATTATTCATTTGCGTCATCAGGGGTGGGATTTACTGCATTATTGCGGCAACAATTGACGAGATTGAGAAGATATAAACAATAAATGGATTTCCTACAACTTTATTGATATTTAAGAATGGGGAAAAGGTTAAAGGCGGGCCGCGGTAGGAAGGTCAACTTAAATTTGCAAATAAAACAGGATATTTGAGTTTATTGGAAATGCGGGAAAGTGGGACATAAATATTGAATTTAGTATTTATCAACAAATTAGATGCTGGATAGATTATACAAACACTGCAGCCAATCAATTTTAGTATTTTTGTTGCGATAATGTAAGGATTTAAAATCGCACTTGGATCAATCGGAAATTATCACCCTTTTTAAATATATAGATCACAACCACTTGATGAAAGCAGCTATTTCATGAAATGTCGAGTCATTTTTATAAAGACTGATCCATTAAAAATGGCTTTTTGTAATGAAACAAATTTAAGACTCCCTTTATAAAAATTGAATGTTACAAAAGGCATTTTATACAAATCGAAATTAACACATATTTTATAGAAGCTGCAAATGACATTTTATAATAACTAGAAGCCGCCGGTAACAAATTATAAAATTGTAAACTAAGAGGGACATTTTATAAAGTTTGCATTCAAAAGTCTCCTTTTTGTAAAGAGATTTATTAAAAATTGTAGTCAGCATTTATAAAAATTGATTGTCACAAAAAGCATTTTATAAAAATCAGAATCAACAGATGACTTTTATAGTTTTTTTATCAAAACTACACTACTCCAAACAATTATCGCACCACCTGCAATATTTGCGATTTTTTGAAACTGATAAATTTGAATTTGCATTTAAAGACTTTTTCTTTTATTTCTAATCATAACAACATTGTCAGAAAGCGTTTTTATGTGGCATTAATATTTTTTTCGAAGATAAAGAAAAAAAGACGATAAGAATAAAATTTACCTGAAATGAACGTTTGGTTTTCATTGTTCAGTCTTATTTTAAAAACACATCAGTGTCAGTATAATTAAAATTTTGTTAAATTTTGAAAGCAATGGAACGTTATCAGCGCAATTTAAGCAATGACGAATGTGTCACAATTGTTACTTTATCCCAAGAAGGCTTGAGATAGCTTGATAGATAGCTACCGTGCTATAGGAAGAAGATTTGGTGTAGCCTATACGACGGTGTCCAGGATAATTCATCTTTACCGGGAAACTAATGCGTATATTAGTCGTCCTGGACAAGACAGACATCAAAGTACAACGGCTATTGAAGATCGTTCTTTAAGAATTCGTGCTTTACGGGAGAGATTCACTACTGCTCGAAGTTTACAGCAACAGTTAGCAAGGGTGCATAATAACCAAGTAAGCATTGAGACTGTTCGGCAACGACTTGCAGAAGTTAACTTAAACCCCAGAGTGCCAGCTAGATGCCCAACTTTGTCTGTGAACCATCGTAGAGCTAGACTAGCTTTTGCTAGAGAACACGTCGAATGGGATGAAGAAGATTGAGGGCGGGTTCTGTTTACAGATGAGTCGAGGTTTTGTTTGTACGCTTACGATAGACGTGCAAGAGTGTACCAACGTCCACATAAACGTTTTGCTGAGTGCAACATTCAAGAAGTCCATTCTTTTGGTGGAGGCTCTGTAATGGTATAAAGAGGCATTTCTTTGAAGGGTTGCACAGACCTTCACGTCTTTAGTGGAGGAAATTTGAACGCTGCACGGTACATTACCGATATTTTGGAACCGTATGTTATGCCTTTTGCGTCTTATATTGGAGACAACTTTATTCTGATGCACGATAAGGCCAAACCGTCGTCGCTGGCATTGTACAGACATACCTTCAAGAAGTAAATATTGAAAAAATGGATTGGCCACCGATGAGTCCAGATTTAAATCCTATAGAGCATGTGTGGGACATGCTAGGAAAACGTCTGAGAACCATGCAACCACCACCAGCTATTCTGCAAGAAGTAGGGCAACATTTAACTGAAATTTGGGAAAATTTGGAACAGGAATCAATCAGACGACTAATTTTGAGTATGCCGAGTCGATGTAGAGAAGTTATCCAGAAAAGAGGTGGAAATACTCATTACTGACGTTTCTTAGGTTTTATGAAATTTGAATTTTTTGTTAAAAGTTGTTTTTTTAGAATATTATAATTGTGTTTGAAAAATATAAGTTTTATTTCGTTTAAGAAGCTCTATTGTTGTTTGGTTTATTATATAACTGCAAATATTTAATTAAAATTTCTAATGAAACATTTGAGCAAAAATTTGAGAAGTGGTGCGATAGTTGTTTGGAGTAGTTTAGAAGCTGTAAGAGACATTTTATAAAAACTGAAAGCTGCAGGCGACAATTTATATAAATGGAAACTGCAAAAAGCATTTTATGAAAATTGCAATCAAAAATCGCTTTTTTGAAAAAATATATTAAAAATTGTAGCGTCATTTTATAAAAATCGGTTGTCGCAAAAAGCATTTTATAAAATTGAAATCAACAGAAAATTTATAGTTTTTTCAATTTATAAACATTAATACTGCAAAGGGCATTTTATTTTACAAAAACTGCAATCAATAATTGCTTTTTTGTAAAAAAATTTTGGTGCTTATTTTATGAAAATTGGTTGTTACAATAGGCATTTTACCAGTAGAAAAATCAGGAGTTACAGGCAACTATTTATAAAAATAGAAACTAATAATTATTATTATTATTTGCTACATCAATAATGTAAAAATATGTATAAAAGCACGTTCAAAAAGTTAACAATAAACACGTAAATAAAAATATAGAAAACAAAGTTAAAAACATAATTAAAATAAATAAATATGTAAAGAGCATTTTATAAAAACTGGAACAAAAGACATTTTAGAGCTTTACCAATTAGAAAATGTTATTTGTTTTGTTTATATCTGTTTTTATTAATCTAAAAGCTGATAAGTTACATTGACGGGTTTTGAAAATTAGCAAAATTTGGCTTCAGGCTTTCGAAATTAGTAAGACATAATTTTCGACTCTTCAAATTAAGAAGATGCCATTTTTGTCGTTATTATTAAAAAACTGTTAGTAAATGTTCCCTCTGACTTCAAAAATTGGCAAAATATCGTTCTCGATTTCCAAAATTAGAGGAGTATAACAGTAATCGTTGGGAAATGTCGCCTCCGGCTCCAAAATTTGGTAAAATATTACTCACAGTTTCTATAATTAGTACATGTTAACTCTGTCGTTCAAAATTAGTAAAATATAGCTGCCACGATAAAAAATGTCGTTTTTATGTTTATTAATCTAAGAATTGATAATAAATATTGCTTCGTTTTTTAAAAATTAGTAAAAAAATTTCTACGTTTTTTAAAATTAGTAAAACTTTATTTTTGACTCCTAAAAGTAGATGATAATATTAAATTTTTGTCGTTATTAATTAAAAAATTGTTAGAAGATGTCGTCTTCGACTCCAAAAATTGCTAAAATATTGTCTTTTTTTTTTCAAAATTAGTAAATCTTAGTTCTGGTGTTTAAAGTTATTCAAATATAGCCTTTGACTTTGAAAATAGAAAAACGATATTATTCTTGTTTTTTATTAAATCTAAAAACTGATAAGAAATATTGCTTAGCGTTTAAAAAATTAGTCAAAAATTTTCTTTTTTAAAAAAATAAATAAAACGCTGTTCTCCAATCCAAAATTAAAAGATGATATCAAATTGTTGTCATTATAAATTTAAAAATTGTTAGAAAGTGTCGCCTTCGACTCCAAAAATTACAAGAATTACTAAAATATTGCCTTTAGTTTTTTATATTAGTAACTATTAATTCTGGCTTTTATGGTTAATCAAATGTAGCTTTTGGCTCTTAAAATATAAATTCTTATAAGAAATATTATTGTCTTCGTTTCTAAGATTTCTAAAAGTCATCTTCGGCTTCAAAAATTAGTAACCAATGTTGTATTTGTCTTTATTAAATAAAATTGGTAGAAAAATAGTAAAATATTTATATTAAAGTATAAGAAACTTTAATGTTTTTATAAAAAATGCTTGTCACAAAAGACATTTGATAAAAATCAGAATACACAGAAGACATTTTATAGCTCTTTTTTAAAACTAGAAGCTATATAAGACATTTAATAAATTATACTCATCTAAAAATTATTTTTATTATTTATTATGTTTTATTAAATGGTTGGCACTTTATGCATTGTCTGACTTAACCAGATGCTTTTATTATATTTCGTTACTGACCAGACATTTTATGAAATGGCTTCTTTTATCAAGGATTTTGTAAATTTTCCAGTAACAATTACTTATAATAAAAAGTCATGTATATGCTACGTGCGTTTCGAGTTTTTATATTTTGGTTAAAATTGGCATAAAATAAGGTTTTAACGCCCAATTTCCCTACCTTGCACATCACTTCCTAAATAAAATGACTATCGATTGGTCCCTGCTGGGCCGCTAACCCATTAAAATTCAGTTTGGGAGCAATTTTCTCTTATATATATTAATCTTAATCTTAATATATTCATCTTAATTTTATTTAGAAATTTTCCCCAATATTCACGTTTTTTCTCATCTAAATTGAATAATAAAAAAGCGGATTGTGTGCTTGAGGAGTTTCTGTGTATTCATTCTTTGGGGGATTTTGAAATTTCTATAGAACGTTCCGAGTATTGTTCAATTGCGACAAATCTCCAGTAAAATATCAATAGGAAAAGCTTTAGATAAAACTCTCTGGATTTCCGAATACAATTAAGCTTCCCAGAAATGGAGTAAAAATTCAACACCTGTTGATTGTCGGCCTCTAGCGTTTCAAGAGACGATTAATTGAAAAGGAGCTGTAGCGTAACGCTCCGCTATGTAATCTTTACCGCTAGAGTGTCACATGAAACGGCAATGCGGCCGTAATTGATGGAATTTTAGACCGTAAACAGACGACTGACATTTTATATATTCCGGCCATATGACACGGAAATGCGAGCCAATCGGAACAAACTCAAAAAACTAGGACGAAATTTTGCGACAGATGTGCAAGACGCTTATAGAAAAAGAGGCCCTGAAATGGTACGTGAGGTGATTAGCGATGGATGGGAAATGGGCGCACGATGCCTTCACACCGGAAATTACCAAGAGAAATCTTTTTTTTCCAATGTGGAAAAACTAAAACTCTTAACAAGCTTGTAGGTATGGAAGCAGGGCTAAAATTTAAGTGCTGTAGCTTCACAAAAAAAATTTGCGAGTAATCGAGGTTTCTTTGATTTAAAGAATTGGGTTAATGACAGATAATTTCCAAAAAACATTTTCACTTGTAGTTTTCCATTTTTTTAAATTTTCTTGTACTCTTTTCGCCCTTTTTTTTCTTATTCTTCTTTCTTTCCCAATCGTTGTTTTTTAATTTTTTATTTTTCTAGAGCTTCTTTGGATGTTTTTTCTTCTAATCGTCGTTTTTCGATTTCTTTTTTTTTAATTGTTGTCTCTTCTACTTTTTCTTCTAAACGCCGTTTTCAATCTTTTCTAAAATTTTTTTTGTTTTTTTCATAATTGTTTCTTATATTCCAGAACCATATTTTGCTGTTCTTTATCTTCTAACCGAGGTTTTTTAACTTCTTCCAGAATTTTTTTTTGCTCTCATATTGACGTTTCTCATATTTATTTTCTTCCAAACAGCGTTCATTAAACGCTTTCAAAATCTTTTTTTTTGTTCTTCCAGAATTGATTTTTGCATCCTTAGAATCTGTTTTTGTTCTCTTTTTTCTTCTACAAGTAGTTTTTCAAGATTTTTCAAGATTTTTTTATTTTTCTATTTCTTCTAGAACTTTTTGTCTAGTCGTTTCTTCTCTTCTTTTTGTTCGAGTTTTTCCAACAATAAACGCATTTATTTTTCGAGTTGTATAGACTCTACTAACTCTGTTATCAAAATTAGTGAAATATAACTTTAAGCATCCAAAATTAGAAGATAATGTTGTTTTAGTCTCTATTGATTTGAAATTTATAAAAAAATTGCGTCTGGCTTCAAAAATTAGTAAAATGTAGTCTCTGCTTTTAATAATGACAAAAATATCATCTTCGATTTTTCAAATTAAAAAGCAATAAAAAATTTTGCCCGTGACTTCAAAAATTAGTAAAAATTTGTGTCTGGCTTTCAAAATGAATAAAATATTATTTTTGGGCTTTGGGATTAGACAAGACATTTATTTGGATCGTTAGTAGTTAAAGAAATTGTTAAAAAATGTCGTTTTTACTGAAAAAATTGGTAAAATATTGCTTTCGGTTAGTTCTGCCTTTTCTGGTTTTCAAAATTCGTAAAATATTATTTCCGGTTTCTAAGGTTAGAAAGTAATGTAATTTTTGTCGTTATTAATTAAAAAATGTCGCTTTCGGCTCCAGAAATTGGTAAAATTTTGCCTGGGTTTCAAAATTAGTAAAATATTAGCTACAAACTCTTAAAATTAAAAAAGATTCACAAATTTATAAAAAATTAGTCTTTGATTTTTCAAATTAGTAAAATTTTGCCACCGGCACTCAAGGTTGGTAAAATGTCATCTTTGGTTCTCAAAATTAAAACAAGCTTGTCTTTTCAGCTCTCAAAATTATCTAATTATGTTTTTTAGTTTCTTAAATCAGTAAATTCAGTTCAAATTCATAAGATCACTAAATCAGTAATCTTTAAATTAAAAAAAAAATCTTCTGGCTTTTAAAATTAGGAAAACTTTTTCTTCGCCTATAGTAAGATGTAGTCTTTATTTTCATTAATTTTTTAATAGTCTCCTAACTTTTTAACTTTTAAAAATAGTAAAATTCTGTCTCCGAGTTTTAACAATTACAAAATGCCATCATACATCTCTAAAATTAGAAAGCAATCTTATCTTTGTTTTCATTAAATTGAAAATTGATAAAAAGTATCGCCTCTAGCTTCCATAATTAGTAAAATTTTATATCCAATTTTTAAAATTAGTAAAATCTTATTTTCTACTCCCAAAATTAAAAAAAATATTTTTTGTCTTTATTAAATTAAGAATTTATAAAAAAGATCTCTTGTAGTTTTAAAAATTAGTAAAACACTGTCTCGTTGTTTCAAAATTACTTAAATTGTAGTTTTGTCGTTTAAAGTTATAAAATTTTTATTTTCAGCTCTAAAAATTAGAAAACAGTCTCGTCTTAGTCTTGGTTAATTCAAAAATTTACAAAAAAATTCCTGTAGCTTTTAAAATTAGCAAAACTTTACCTCCGCTTTTAGTAAGATGATGTCTTTACCCTCATTATTTTTTTAATAGTCTTCGACTTTTAAAATTAGTAAAATTTTGTCTCTGAGCTTTACAATTTTAAAAATAAATTTTTTGTCTCCTAAAACTAAAAAACAATCATGTCTTTGACTTTATTAAGTTAAAAATTGATAAAAAAACATCTCCTCGAGCTTCTATAATTAGTAAAATTTTACCTCCAACTCACAAAATTAGTAAAATCTCATTTTTTATTTCAAAAATTAAAAAAATGTTTTGTTTTTAGTAAATTAATAATTAATAAAAATATGTTTTTTAGTTTTAAAAATTAATAAAATATTGTTTCTTGTTTCAAAATTAGTAAAACTGTAGTTTCGTCGTTTCAAGTTACTAAATTTTTATCTTTAACTCTGAAAATTAGAAAACAGTTTCGTCTGAGGGTTCTTAATTAAAAAATTTATAGAAAATTTCTCCTAGCTTTTAAAATTAGGAAAACTTTATCTTCGCCTATAGAAAGATGTAGTCTTCATTTTCATTAATTTTTTAATAGTCTCCAACTTTTAAAAATAGTAAAATTTTGTCTCCGAGTTTTAACAATTACAAAATGGCATCTTATATCTCTAAAATTAGAAAACAATCTTATCTTTGTTGTTATTAAATTGAAAATTGATAAAAAGCATTGCCCCCAGCTTTTACAATTAGCAAAATTTTAATTTCAATTTTTAAAATTAGTAAAATCTCATTTTCTATTTATAAAACTAAAAAATTATTTTTTGTCTTTACTAAATTAAGAATTGATAAAAAATATCGCTTTCAGCTTTAAAAATTAGTAAAAAATTGCTTCCTTGTTTCAAAATTAGTGAAATTGTAGTTTTGTCGTTTAAAGTTACTAAATTTTTATTTTTAGCTCTGAAAATTAGAAAACAGTTTGGTCTTAGTTTTCGTTAATTAAAAAATTTATAGAAAATTTCTTCTAGCTTTTAAAATTAGTAAAACTTTACCTTTGTTTTTGGTAAGATGTTGTCTTTACCTTCATTAATTTTTTAATAGTCTCCGACTGTTAAAATTAGTAAAATTTTGTCTCTGAGTTTTACAGTTATAAAATTGCCATCTTTAGCCCGCAAAATTTGAAAACAATCTTATCTTTGTTTTCATTAAATTGAAAATTGATAAGAAGCATCGCCTCTAGCTTCTATAATTAGTAAAATTTTATATCCAATTTTCAAAATTAGTAAAATCTTATTTTTCACTCCCAAAATAAAAGAAGAATGTAATCTTTGTCTAAATTTAAAAAAAATAATAAAAAATATAGTTTTTAATTTTTAAAATTAGGAAAATACTGCTTCCTTTTTCAAAATTAGTAAAATTGTGCCTTTGTTGTTTATAATTACTAAATTTTTATCTTTAGTTCTGAAAATTAGAAATCAATCTCATTTTAGACTTCGTTAGTTCAAAAATTTGTAAAAAATTTCACTGGCTTTTAAAATTAGTAAAACTTTACCTCCGCTTTCAATAAGAAATTGTTTTTTATCTTCATCAATTTTTTTAATCGCCTCCGACTTTTAAAATTAATAAAATTTTAAATCTGAATTTTACAATTACAAAAGGCTATTTTCTGTTCTCAAAATTAGGAAACAATCTCGTTTCTGCTTCTATTAAAAATTAATAAAAAAAACATTACCTCTTCGGCTTTTATAATTAATAAAATTTTATTTTTGACTTTCAAAATTGGTAAAACCTTCTTTTCCGCTCTCAAAATCGAAATTAATGTTGTCTTTGTCGTCATTAAATTAACAATTAATAAAAAATATTCCTTTCAGTTTTTTAAATTAGTAAAAAGTTGTTTCTTGGTTTCAAAATTATAAAACTGAAATTTCATCGTTTAAAATTACTAAAATATTATTTTTATCTCTAAAAATTAGAAAACAATGTCTTCTTTGCTTATATTCTAAATATTATTCTAAAATTAGTCAAAACCAGCTCTTAAGAAGTTTGTTTCTAGGGTGATGTGCTATTTTTTGGCGTTACCATAGAAATTGAGTATTCTTGATAAGAACAAATATTTGTTGCTATATCAAATTTCGATATTACCATAGAAACCAAAAATAGAAATCAATGCCAACCGATTTAAAATTACATTGTTTCTATTATCTCCATTTGCTAACAAATTTTTTTCGTATTTTCCACTTTGTACATATTTACAATGTAAATATCTACAATGCGATAGCTGCACGTGATTTGAATAAAATGCATTTGCAAATAAAAAGCCTCACTTGATTTAATAACAGTGTATAAATGTGAAAATTGCGTCATTTACCTCCGATCAATACTGTTTGTAATTTTCGTAAATTGCTTTCCCTTTCTTGCAGAATTACAAAGAAAAGGACGGCGGTAAGGTGGTGGTGTACACGACGACGATGGGCATCCTGCGGGAGACGTATCAGGCGTGCATGAAAGTGAAGCAGATCCTCCGCACCCTTTTAGTGAAATTCGAGGAGCGAGATGTCTTCATGAGCACCGAATACCAGAACGAGATAAGGGAACGCATGCGTTGCGACCAAATCCTGGTGCCACAGGTGTTTGTCGATGGGCAACATGTTGGGGTAAGTGCAACCACATCGATCGCGACCTTGGAGACGCTTTTTGGCGAGTTACAAGCGGCTTTGATTAGCGCGGTTCGTGATAGTTCACGAACAGGGGAAAGGTCTTGGGAAAATTTTCACAGAGATAAATTACGATGAGTGGGTTTAATGGAAAGTTTTCGTTTTTAACCTGATGAAAACGCGTAATGAAAATTTATTTTGTATGGAAATGGAAATAAAAGAGGGATTTTTGTATTTTTCTTGCATAACATGAGAAGGATAAAAAGATAGCAAATTATTCTTCCACCGACAATGAAAAGAAGGAAAATTATATTATGCTGAAAGCGTGCAACAAGTTTTACGTAATTCGTAATTGGCTTTTAACAAAATCTTTTTATATAAATTCTATTTTTATAAATATTATACACAAAAATATTTTTTTTATTTCTACTTAAGCAATTGAGGGCTATTAAATAAGCCATTCGACTAGAGTAATTGGAAATTAGAGACTATAACAACATCTGCAGCGTTGCTTCTACCTCTAGACCTCTTATTACTGTTATTACGGCAGCTTTATTATTACAGCTGCGATATAGATTTGCAAAAATTTTTTTTTTCTAAATGTACATAGCACCGTATTGAAACGAACCTTGTTGTGTTGACAAAATGACTCGGAGAATGTTCTAGTTTTTATGTTAAATGTAATTTGAGACACTAAAATGACACTAATAACTGTCAAACTTTTCACAGTTGTTTAGCTATTTCACGGCTTTATGCGCTTTAATAACTTTAATTATCTCTTCTATCAGATAATCTAATAAAAATTAAAAAAAAAATAGATCTATTAGAGATTTGTAGATCTTGTTTTTTATCTTTTAAAGCAATTGGGAGCTATTAGATAAGCTATATAGAATAATTAGAGATTGAAGACTATAGGAACATTTACAGCGATATATAAAGACTCCACCGTCACAGATATTACGGCAGCTTTATTATTGCAGCTGCGATGTAGATTTGCATTAATTTTTTTTTTCAAGTGTAAGTAGTACCGTGTAGAAGCGAGTCGTTTAGTCTACTTGTTATTTTGACAAAATGACTCAAAGAAAGTTCTAGTTCTCGTGTTAAATGTAACTTGGGACACTAAAAACACACTAATACCTGTTAACTTAGTCAAACTGTTTAGCTATTTTACTCCTTTGTACGCTTTGATAACTTCAATTAACCTCCTCCATCAGATACTCTCATAAAAATTCAATTTAAAAAAAAATATACACAAAAGTTTTTTTTTATAAATGTCCAAGTATTTACTTATTTGTAGATCTTGTTTTTTGTCTACTAAAGCAATTCGAAGCTATTAAATAAGCTATGTAGACTAAATGGAAATTAGAGGTTATAAGAACATCTAAAGCGCTGCATGTGCTTCTACAAGACCAATTTTTACAGCTATTACGGCAGGTTTGTTATTGCAACTGCGATGTAGATTTGCAAAAAAATATTTCTTACTCCAAGTGTAGGTAGCACAGTATAGAAGCGAGCTGATTAGTGTTTGTTTGGGTTGTCAAAATGGCTCAGAAAATGGTCTAGTTTTCGTGTTGAGTGTAATTCGTGACACTAAAATGACATTAATAACTGTCAAACTGGTCAAACTGCTTACCGTTGTTTAACTATTTCACCGTTTTAAGCACTTTAATAGATACTAAGTTATCCTCTTTATCAGATACTCTCATTAAAATTCTATTTTATTTTTTAATTATACTCAAAAGTATTTTTTTAGTTAATATATCTGTACTTGCATATTTGTAGTTATTGTTTTATATCGACTAAAGCAGTTTGGGGCTATTAAATAAGCTATATGGTCTAAATAGAGATTAGAGACTATAACGTTAAATCTGCCTCCATAGGGCCCATCATTACAGTTTATTTACATAAAAGCAAACCGATTAGTGTATTTATTGTGTTGTCAAAAATGTCTCAGAGAATAGTCTAGTTTTCGTGTTAAAGGTAACTTGAGACACTAAAATGACATTAATAACTGTCAAACTAATCAAACTGCTTACTGTTGTTTAGCTATTTTACCCTTTTGTGCGCTCTGGTAGATAAAAAATTACCCTTTTTATCAGATACTCTTATTTAAATTCTATTTTTTTTCCAAATTATATCCAAAAGTATTTTTTTTAGTAAAAATATATGTACTTGCATGTTTCTAGATATTGTCTTATATCTACTAAAGCAATTTGAGGCTAATAAATAAGCTGTACGGACTAAATAGAGATTAAAGACTATAAGAATACCTACAGCATTAAATCTGCTTCTATAGGGCCCATAATTACGGTTATTACGGCAGCTTTATTATTGCAGCTGAGATTTAGATTTGCAAAAAATATATTTTTTTTAAGTGTACATAGCATCGAAAAGAAGCGAATTGATTAGTGTATTTGCTGTGTTGACAAAATGACCTAGAGAATGATGTAGTTTGTGTCAAATGTAAAGCGAGACAGTAAAATGACACTAATAACTGTTGAATTAGTCACACTGCTTACTGTTTTTTAGCTATTTTTCCACTTTGTCCACTTTAGTAGATACAAAGTTACCCTCTTTATCAGATATACTCATTAAAATTTTATTTTTTACCAAAATTATACCAAATTTTACAAAAATTATACCAAAAAGTATTTTTTTAAGTAAATATTTATGTATAGTGATCCTATAGAAAATTGGACAGTCTTATTAAGCTTTATAAAACTTAAAGGTTTCTATTTCTCGGAACTATTAAAAGATATAAGCAAACTCAGCTAAGGTCGTTGTTAAATGTGAAAATGTTTGTTCTCATAAATCAAGTTGTATGAGATGTTTTATGATGGTTTTCTTTGATGTTTGAGGTAACTGCAATTATTTTTATGATCTGTTCATTGGGAGAGCTTAATAAGTCTGGCCACTTTTCTATAGGATCACTATACATGCTTATTTATTGATGTTGTTTTATATTTATTAAAGCAAGTGGGAGCTGTTAAATAAACTACGTAAAGTAATTCAAGATTAGAGGCTATAAAAAAATTTACAGCGTTACATTTGTCTCTTAGGGGTTGATTTCAAGTATAAGATAATACCGGTAGTATCTTCGTTTCCATGGAAAAAATAACAAATTCGAGGTTGTGATTCGCTGTTGTCATGGAAAAGTATTAAAATTTGCGATACTACCGGTATCATCTTAACTTGAAATCAGCCCATTAGGCTCTATCATTACAGTTATTACGCCAGCTTTATACTGCAGCTGCGATGTAGATTTAAAAATATATTTCTTTTTCTAAGTGTACGTAGCACCGTATAGAAGCAAGTCGATGTTTGTTGTGTTGACAAAATAACTAAAAAAAAGATCTAATTTGTGTCAAATGTAATACGAGAGACACTAAAATGACACTAATAACTGTCAAACTTGTCAAACTGCTTACCGTTGTTTAGCTATTTCACCGCTTTGTGTACTTTGGTAAATTCAATCACTCTCTTTGCTAGACACTCTCAGAAAAATTCTATTTTTTTAGTGTAAAACTATGAAGTACTAAAAAATATAAAAACAAAATAAATAAATACAAAAGTTGTTACAAAAAATAATAAAATCTAAAAGTAAAGAGACAAATTTAACGATTTTATTTTGGATTAAATGGGAAGCTACATATTTTGTTTTTTTTGTGATTAGCTTCTTTTTTTCGAAATTTTTGGGACAGGATGGGTCAGATCAGATCAGGTCAGGTTTGGTTACGAATTTTAGTATTACGGTACTTATTCATGGTTTTAGAATCTTAAGAAGTACGAATACATATTTGCATTTTATTCTATTTAAAAAACTCAAAAATTACCAAAATATTAAGTGAGTACATAATGGCAAAAAAGCCTTAGAGTAAGTATATTGTAAAGGATTGTTAATGAATGGAGCTCTAAAAAAATTATTTAAAAAAATGTTGCACTTTATTTTAGATTTAACAAAAATATTTTGACAATTTAGTAACATCATTGGCCAGTCGTTATAAGGTCAAGCTAAATGGGTACTTTGATAAAAATCTAATAACAGTTAAACACTGTTTAAAGTTGAATTTAACAGTTAATAACCATTTTTTGACAATAATTTTGTTATAACATCATTTAAGGGGCACAACAGATTATATAGCGCAATGTAATAGTTTTTTTTCAAGAAAAATTAAATGGGTTAAAAATAGAAATTAAGTTTATTAAATTTCTTATAACGTCAAAACTTTGACCACGCTTAGTTGTTAACCTACACCAATAATACTTGACTTTAGAAACGTCACAATCAATCATAACTAAGCAATTGGTTGCATATATTGCCCATCACACCACAATAGACTATCCCCTTCACATTGCAACTAATCAAACGGATTACGCCTTCTGATGTCAATTAACCACCATTGATGCTAAATAGTCTGCTTGGTAGAAAACCACTTTTGTTTTTTCTTACAATTTAGGCAAAAATCTCAAAAAAGAATTGTCTAAAATTTATAAAAAATACATGATTGCATAGACGATAAAAGCAGCTTTAAAATGATCTGTCACTTTCTATTTAAATTTTGTGAAGGGGTGGCTTTGGGCGCTAGAGGGATGTAAAGCTATATAGTATATTAAGTATGGAGAACGGTAAGGAATGCTTACCGTTCGAAGACAATTGTTTGGAGGAGAAGCAAAGCGACGACTCCAATTATTGTCTGAGAACGGTAATCCTTAACGTTCGACATGCTTATAACGTTTTTTGCGCGATTGGAGTTTCTAGAATAATAATAATAATAATAATAATTTATATCAATACATTTGTGATAATCGGGAAGATTGAAACTGAAAACTTTGGGTGGCTGTTCCATGGTTGCTATGGTTTTGTTCCAAACAAGTAAAATTGTCTTTTTGATACAATCATTCCTACATATTTCTGTTTTGTTGTTCCGCTTTCAAAGCAAATATGAGCGATTGTGATGATCTACCGGATGATTTAGAAGACGCTTGGCAAGAAGGATGTTCGGCAATAATTCCAGAAAAATCTAAAGCCCGATATGAACAGACATACAAGTTGTTTAAGGAATGGCGTGAAGCAAAGAAGATTTCTGTAAATGAAAAGAGCTTGTTAGCGTATTTTGTGGTGAGAAGTGGGCACTTGAAGGCCCCAGGCAGTTTATGGGTGGAGTATTCTATGCTGAAGAGTACAATTTTTCTCCATGATGCTATCGATATTTCTAAGTTTGCTACATTAATTGCTTATCTTAAGAGAAAAAATATTGGATATCGGCCTAAGAAGACTAAAATTTTTACCAAAGAAGACATGGAAAAATTCTTGAATGAAGCACCAGACAAACAATTTTTAATTTCAAAAGGTATGTTGTAGATGATGAGGTGGTACATCTGAATTCTAAGGAAACAATATATTTGCAGGTAGCAATGATATTGGGAATATCGGGCGCTTGTAGACGAGAGGAATTGTACAATATTAAAATGAGTGACATAGAAGAACATGAAGAAATGTTTATAGTAAATATTCCAAATACAAAAACGAATATTCAGCGAACGTTCACAGTTATTAATAAAGAAAATGAAGCAGTTCATTATTTGGAAATACTTCGAAAATACATAAGAATTCGACCAAGCAACTCAACGTCAGATTATTTATTTCTGAACTATCGAAATGGCAAATGCACTAGGCAAGTCACAGGAAAAGGCACAATTGGAGGCTGGCCGTCAAAAATTGCAAAGTATTTATAGTTGCAAACCCCTGAAGGTTTTACTGGACACTTGTTTCGGCGCACATCGGCTACACTTTTGGCGAATAACGGAGTTGATGTGTTGGGACTAAAAAGACATGGTGGGTGGCGTTCATCAACGGTGGCCAAGAGTTACGTGGAAGATTCTCTCTAAAACAAAATTGAATTTGCTCATAAAATTTTACACAGCGATGTTGGTGGACTATTACAACAACCTGGGACTTCTACGTCGGAAAGTTTGTCTATTAACACTAGAAACTCAAATGCGAGTGGTATTACTACTATTAATTATAATAATTGTACATTTAATTTTAATAAATAAATCGCAAAATTGTTTTTTTTTAGATTTAATTGCTTACCGTTCACTGAACGGTAAGTGAATTACTTACCGTTTTGTTACACGTAGCAACCAGTAACAGCAACCTACCGTCGTGAAAACAGGCACAGTAAACTGATAAAAACAACCGATCGCGCAAAAATAAAATTTGGTTCTTCTTTAAGCTAAAATTGACCTGTTTTAGCATTTTTTCAAAACTTGGACAAAATCGGAGATTTACTTAATGGCTAAATTTTCCAGATATAAGCACAGCCATTATGGTTATTTTGGCATATTTTACTATAATTTAACTTATCTAGATATAACGTTAAAAGATACAAACCCTTTACAAACGAGACTGTCTGATAAAAATAAAAGTCTAACCCCTAAAACGAGCCATTTAACCCTTAGTGAGCTTTCCACCCGCAAATTCTCGCCGCTTTTAATCCCTAAAGGATTATCTCAAAACCCTCGTAAAATAAAAATTTGTTTGAAGACAGAATAAGTCGTTGTTATTACAATCCATCGACCGGAAATTCCATATTCCCGTTGCACGTGTCGAGGTATTCTTTATCCGGCTTTGTCTAAATCTGATCGTTAACATTTTGATTGTGTGTTGCTATCCCATCTATAAATAACCTCCCATAGAAGGGTTGATCGCGTCCTATGAGATAAAAAGGAGTATCCATCAAACCGTAACTGGATTTATTATTCATCGGTTCCTTTGTCGAGCAAATTTCCAGTCGATTCCTCGCGACGAAAAATTTGAAAAATTCGAAAGCGACACACTCAAATTCTGTGTGCATCCGATCGAGGCCATCGATGTGGGTCATATCACCATTTTCCAAGACTCTAAGATCTTGCAATCCAAGTGAATTTTACTAACACGAGAAAATTGCAAGCGTGTCAAGGCTTCTGGACGTTTTTACAACCACTAAAACAGTGCTAAACTAATATTTACCCGAGGGCGGCGATAAAAGACCACGTTCAAAATTTTATTAAGTGATTTTGTTGATGCAAGGTGAATGGCATTGGCGGGGGTACAAAAAAATTGTGATATTTGTTGCGTCAATTGAAAGAATTATGAGGAATTTCGATTATCCTAAGTGAATTACCTTGTCGGACAATTCGAATCAATTACAGTTTCCAAGTAATTAAGATTGTAATTATTACGATTTTTATTTACTTTCACTTTGAGACTGGGTATTGAAATATATATGAAATGTGTGTGTGTGAATACAATCTCTTTTTCGTTTCATTTATATTTTAATAGGCCCAGTTTCAACCAAATTATTATTTATTTTCACACAATCTCACAATTCACTAGTCATTTGAATTTTGTCAAAACAAACATTTACATTATTAACTTCAATTAGGGCTCATTATAAAAATATTATTTGAAATTCTAAACAAGAGACAGAAAGAAAATTAATACTGAATGCAGATATCAAACAAACATAGGACTGATTTAAGAAAATCTCACTGAAAGCTGTAAAGAAAACTTGTCAAGAATTCAAATTTCCCGCAATTGGCAACAGCTGAGAAATTTTTTTGAGTTGGCAACCCTGTCAGGAAGCAGCAGTGGGGCTTTATAGCGTCTTTATGGTAGCGACTAGCTCACATGCTTTATATTTTACGATTGGTTTTCCAATTTTAAGTTTTGTGTGAACTGTTGTAGTAAATTTTAAAATTATAAAATACCTTTTTTAGAGCGATCAACTTTCTACAAAATATGTAAACAAAATTTTTTCCTACGATCAAGTAGTAACGATTATTAAAATTAAGAGCGTATTTTTAACAAGCATTTTTAAAGCTGCTTAGGAAACAATTTTTCAGTGTCGGAAGTTAAAAAAAATATTCGATTTTTTACTTGTACATTATAATGAGAAGGCGCTCCATCTTGTTGAAAGAAAAGTTGGTTTTTGCAGAGATTTATGTCTTCTTGTAGTGCTTGAGTGATTAAGTGATTAATAAAGTCTTTTATTAACTGCAAATAGCTGTCGCCAGTCAAATTGCCTTCTACAAAAAGTGGTGCGATAATGTGATCACACAGAATGGCTGCTCAAACGCTCAATTTTTGAGCCATTTGACTGTACCTTTTATTAATTATGTCTGTTTACTTCTCCGTTTAAAGTAGAAACATACTTCAATCAGAGAAACAAATGTTGTAAAGTGAACCTGAGTCATTGAAACGCTCAGAAAATTTTCGCAAATCTGTAAAAGTCAATTCTAATCATCTTTGTTTATTTTTGGACAAGTCTTATTTTGTATAGATGGAAATTGAGGTTTTTGACATTCTCAAAAATAATCGTTTAAAATTGATAAAAGATAACTTGGTTCTGTCAAAAGACAATGAAAGCAGCTTTAAAATGATGTGTCACTCGATCCCACTTGCAATTTAAATTTTTTGAAAGGGTGATTTTGTGCGCTAGAGAATTGTGGTAATAACTTTAAAACTATAATAAAATTTGGTCTTTCTTTAAGCTAAAATTGATCTGTTTTACCATTTCTGAAAGCTTGGATGGAATCGGAGATTTAGGGGGTGCGAATTTTAGTTGGGACACTCTGTATTTGTCAAATTCAGCTTTTATCTCTCTATTTTTTTCTCTAAGTTTTTGATTTCGCAGTAATCGTGTAATGGCCCAATTAAAAGAGACACCTTCTGTATCGTATTTTAAAAATTAAAAAATGTTTCGAGACACAAAGAGCAAAGGAAGGTTTTTAAAAAAATTAAAGAAGTTTCTATATAAAAAAGTTTGAGAAACATGAATTCGTACAAAAAGTAAAATAAAAAATTTCCAGGAGAAATTGGAGATGTCTGTTGCAAGAAAAAAAAGAGTACAGTAAGTAGAAAAACTTTGGTTGGGGGAAACAGAAGAACAAAGAAAGGTTTTATTAAAGAAAAGAATTTTTTAGAAGAGTTTGAAAAACGATGATTAACTGACTAACACAAAAAAACAAAAAAAATCTAGGAGTTAAGTAATATTATTTAGAAGAAAAAAAGTAAAATAATAATAATAGTTGATTTATTGTCAAACAGAAAAGAATATCCAATTAATGACAATAAAAATACAATTTTAGAAGTTGAAAAGCAATAACAAAAGGACTATCTATGAGTAAAAATTAACGACCATTGGAAGAAAAATAAGAGCTAACGAAGACTCTAGAAAAACTACTACGTTTTAAAAAATATATTATTATGGAATACTTAATAGGAACAAAGGATGTTTTTGAAGAATAAAAAAAGATTCATGAATAGAAAACTCTCAGCCGAGAGGAATGGAGGAACAAATTTGTTTGCTGTTTGGAAGCTTCATAAAAAAAAATGTGGGATGAAAGGAAAACGAGAAGTAAAAAAGGTTTTGGAAGGCCGAAGAAATATTTTGGAAAATTAGAAATTTTATTTTGAAAGCGTGAATAACTGCGTTTGGAAGGACAAAAAAGATTTGAAAAACGAAAAGGAAAGAAAGCTAAGAAAACAAAACAGTTTCTACATAGAAGAGTTTGAGAAAGGACGATTGGTAGAAAAAGAAGAACAAATGAAAATTCTAGAAGAAGTTAAGAGATGTTAATTGGGACAAAAAAATAGTAAAATACAGTTTTAGAAGTTGAAAAACGATGACAAACGAAGATTTTAGAAAAACAAAAAAATATTTTTGAGGTGAGCTTAAAAAATTGCGTCTGGAAAAACAAGAGAAATTTGAGAAACAAAAAGCAAAGCAAGCCTCTAAAAAAAAAAGTTTCTACATAGAAGAGTTTGTAAAAGGACGATTGGTAAAAAAAGAAGAACAAATGAAAATTTTAGAAGAAGTTAAGAGATGTTAATTGGGACAAAAAAATAGTAAAATACAGTTTTAGAAGTTGAAAAACAATATGACAAACGAAGATTCTAGAAGAACAAAACATATCGAAACATAAATTAAAAGTGTATCTAAAAGTTAACAAACAATTCGAAAAGAAAAAGGAATTGACGACGACTTTAGAAAAACTACTACGTCTTAAAAATACACCAACTAAGAAATATTCTAGAAAAAACAAGGAAGTTTTTGAAAGAAGAAGGAAAGGTTCAAGAATAGAAAACTTTTAGTAGTTGCTTAGCTATATTAGTTAAATATATATAAAGTTATATCAAGTTTTATATATTGGTGTTGATATTTTTATACTCGACTATATAATTTTGCTATTTTGAAGTTGTCAATTTTCGCATTAAAATCATATTCAGTGATCTTAAAAACATATCTAACTATACAATTTTATCTAAATTTATTTAATAGTGTTCAATACATTTTTATTTTTATAGTCGATCTTGTCAGGTCTTCCATTTTAAATTTTTCAATTTTCATTACAAAATTGTTATCATCGATGAATTCAAACACCCCTAAGTTTCAATTTAATCTTTTTGAATCGGAAATTTTAGGTAGTGCAAATTTTAGTTAGGACACTCCGTATTTGTCGAATACGGCTTTTATCTTACTTTTTTCTCTAAATTTTTGATTTTGCAGTAATTGTGTAATGGCTCAATTAAAATAAACACCCTGTAGCCTATTTTAAAAATTAAAAAAATGTTTCTCTAAATCTTGGAAGCAGTTACGTCATATCTTACTGTCGTGAATCAATAATAATCGCCAAATTTAGAAAAAAAATTTTTTGAGGTGTTAGTAGCTAATCGAGAATCTCAAAAATTCTAAAATTTTTGCCGCCTGTTTCTTATTTTTTAATATTTTTAAACATTTTTTTTATTTTTATACACTGCTGTCCAACTTATCTAGTTATTATATTTCAGTAATAGTACATTTTTTTTTTGACTTTTACACTCTGTAGAACATTTTAAAGATTTAAAAACTGTTTTTTCGAACTTTCAAAAATTTGGGAACAGTTGACATCACATCTAGCAATTTGTAAAGCAAAATAAACGTTGAAATTTCAAAAATTTTATCGTTGCAAGCGAAAGTGTTCTATTCTAGATTTCCAAAAATATTTGTCGCCTACGGCTCCCATTTTTTCATTTTTCAAAAATTCTTTATACCTAACTTGCATTTGCAAGTTAGAATTATGCAAATGAAACTATTGAAAGTCGAAATAAGTAAATAGATCTTAGTAAAATAATTAAAACATTTAATCAGATCCTTCTAGAATTCTAATTCCTCAAGTTACTGATTTAGTAAATGGTTAACATAGCAGCCCACATTTTTGGTATTCATTAATTAATTTATTTCGCTCCAGATTCTCTCTAAATGCCATAATTTCCTCGGAGTTAATCTTATTTATCCTGAAAATATTTATCTTGGTCCTGTATCCTGTAGGCGTCCTTAAATCGTCCACTTATCCCTTAAAACAATCCCGGCGCGTGTCGTAAGGATCGTCTGGCCGAAGGTCACTGTCCTCAAAAGGAGGGAGCGCAGGACTCTCTTGCTGCACTCGGCCCGAAATTTATCGATTCTCTCGCGAAAAATCCACCACCGGAAGTGGGAAAAAAGACGCGACACGCCCGTTATATGCGATCGGGATTTGGGCAACAAAAGGGAAATAGCCGGGGGTTGTACAAGACGCTTCCATTAAGTCGTCTCAGGTGCACGAGACGACCATTCGGGTCGATACAGCTAGGTGTGAATCCTAGATTGGGAATGGGACAAATAATGGCAGATGGGGGAACCACCTGATGCACGCTTTATGGTTTATTTTGGGGGTTTCTTGTCCAGTTGGGACAAACTCGTTTCGAAAAGTTAATGCCCGGAGAGAGCCAGACAGGATTTGATACGATCCAATGTTTTTCAATTAGGGGTTATTGCTTTCGGACTGGGAATGGGTAATTAAAGGGAATGTTCAATCAGAATTTGTAAATGTGTGGAATCGATAGATAACATATCGTTGCGTTAAAAAAATCAAAAAAATTTAAACCAATGACGAAGAAAAAAAATATTTGAAAGGACAAAACACTCTCGAAAATTCTAGATCTAGATGATGACATTGTCTATTGAGTGCCTTCTTTGAAAATATTTCGTCACTTTAATCCCAAAAAAAGCTCTGTGAAAAAAAGAAAAAAATGTCGGGTGGAAGGAAAAGAAAAATTAACGAAGGTTCTAAAAGAGAAAAAAATATTCTCAAAGATCAGAAGAAAATTCTAGAAGAGCTTGAAAAATAGTATCTGTAGAAACAAGAAGAATTTGAGAAACGAAGAGTAAAACGAAGTTTTACAAGAACAAAACACTTTCGAAAATTCTAAATAATGACAGCGTCTATTGAGTGCCCTTTTTGAAAATATTTTTTCACTCTGATCTCAAAGGATCTAGAAAACATCTGGAAGCTGGAAGAGTCTCATATCCGACCTTGACACCATATATAAAAATTCTGAGAGAGTCAAAACCTCTAAACAGACCAAACGGCTGCTTGAAAGCTCTATGAACAAGAAAAAAGATGTCGGGTAAAAGGAAAAGAAGAAGGTTCTAGAAGAGCAAAAAAATATTTTCGAAGATCAGAAGAAAATCCTAGAAGAGCTTGAAAAATAGTGTATGTAGAAACAAGAAGAATTTGAGAAACGAAGAGTAAAAGAGTAAAAGAAGGTTTTACAAAGACAAAACACTCTCGAAAATTCTAGATGATGACATCGTCTATTGAGTGCCTTCTTTGAAAATATTTCGTCACTTTAATCTCAAAGAATCTAGCAATCATCTAGATGTAGATCTAGAAAACAAGAGTCTCGTGTCCGACCTTGTCACTATAGAAACAATCTTGAGGCACTCTGTCTAAACAGCTGCTTGAAAGCTCTGTGAAAAAAAGAAAAAAATGTCGGGTGGAAGGAAAAGAAAAATTAAGGAAGGTTCTAGAACAGCGAAAAAATATTCCCAAAAATCGGAAAAAAATCCTAGAAGAACTTGAAAAATAGTGTCTGACAAACAAAAAGAATTTGAGAAACGAAGAGTAAAAGAAAGTGTTACAAGAACAAACACTTACGAAAATTCTAGATGATGACAGCGTCTACTGAGTGCCCTTTTTGAAAATATTTTTTCACTTTGATCTCAAAGGATCTAGAAAACATCTGAAAGCTGGAAGAGTCTCATATCCGACCTTGACACTATATAAAAAATTCTGAAACAGTCTAAACTGCTAAACAAACTAAACGGCTGCTTGAAAGCTCTATTAAAAAAAAGATGTTTTTTAAAAGAAAAAGAAGAATCAAAAAAGGTCCTAGAAGAGCAAAAAATATTTTTGAATATCAGAAGAAAACTCTAGAAGAGCTTAAAAATAGTGTCTGTGAAAACAAGAAGAATTTAAAAACGAAGAGTAATAAAAAGTTTTAGAAGAACATAACATTTCTACCTGGAGGAGTGTGAGAAACAAGAATTTGTAAAAATTTAGAATAAAAAAAATTCTAGAAGAAATGGAAGACGTCCGTTGCAAGAAAAAGAAGAAAATAAGCTGAAAAACGTTGGTTGAGAGAAGAGGAAGAACAGAGGAAAGTTTTAGAAGAGAAAAGAATTTTATAGAAGAGATTGAAAAACAATGATTGGTAGAAAAAAAATCAAAAGAAAATTTCAGAAACAGTTAAATGATGTTAGGAAAGAAAAATAAGTAAATTACAATTTTAGAAGCTAAAAAACGCCAGCAAAGAAAAATTCTAGAAGAACAAAAGGAGTATCTACGAGTAAAAATTAACGGCCATTGGAAGAGAAAAAAAGCTAAAAAAGACTCTACAAAAACAACTACGTCTTAAAAAAAATATTACTAAGAAATATTCTGGAAGAACAAAGGAAGTTTTTGGAGAAACAAGCAAAGATTCAAGAAAAAAAACTTTCAGCCGAGAAGAATGGAGGAACGATATTGTTTGCTGTTTGAAAGCTTTATGAAAAAAACAAAAACGTTGGGTGAAAAGAAAACGAGAAGTAAAAAAGCTTCTGGATAGGCGAAGGAATATAAAGAGCTTGAAAAATTGCGTCTAGAAGCACAAGAGAAATTTAGGAAACAAAGAGCAAAGCAAGCTTTTAAAAGAACCAAAAGTTTCTACATAGAAGAGTTTCAGAAATGACGTCTGGTAGAAAAAAAAAAGAACAAATTAAAATTCTAGAAGAAATTATTAAGAGATATTAATTGGGACAAAGAAAAAGAGTAAAATACAGTTTTAGAAAACAATGACAAACAAAGGTTCTAGAAGAAAAAAACATACCTAAACATAAACGAAAGGTGTATCTAAAAGGTAACAACAACTGGAAGAGAAAAAGGAAGTAACTACGACTCTAAAACTACTACGTTTTAAAAAAATATATTACTAAGGTATATTCTGAAAGAACAGGAAGTTTTTAGAAGAACAAAGGAAGATTTAAGAGTAGAAAACTTGTAGTAGTTGCTTAGTTATATTAGATATAAAATTATATCAAGTTTTCTTTATTGGCGTTGGTATTTCTATACTCAGCTATATAATTTTGCCATTTTGAAGTTCTCAATTTTTGCATTAAAATCATAATCAATGATCTTAAAAACATCTAACTATACAGTTTTATCTCAATTTGTTTAATAGTGTTAGTCAAGACATTTTTATCTTTATAGTCGATTTTGTCAGGTCTTCAATTTAGAATTTTTTAATTTTAATTACAAAATTGTTATCATTAATAAATTCAAACACACCCATGTTTAAATTTAATCTTGTTTTGTCAAATATTTTTTAAAAAATTATTATATTTATAGAGGGTTATATTGAGGTGGCCGTTTTGAATTGTTTAATTTTCATTTAAAAATCGTTATCAATGTTCTGAAAAGCACTTAAATATACAGTTTGTCCATTTCTGTTTTTATCTATCAACACGTAGTCTCAAATATTACAAAACTAATTTTCCTACATCTCACTAAATGTGGCATTGCCGCACTTGTGTGATAAAAAATCGTTTTACGACGCTTCTTTGGTGAGTTTTAGGCTGTGTAAAGCGGAGATATATATAAACAGTTTTACACTCAATGAGGTTAAAATAAAAAAACGGACACTGACAAATTTTTCTCTCTTTTATAAATTGATTTGTCTTGCTCTAGTAGATCGAAAAAATCGAAAATAATCAAAAAAAATCAGATAATTATGCAGATGGCGCGATTTATAACTGTTTATATCGACCAGATTTTTGCATAATGTGGAATACGAACGGCATCCTGTTTGTGTAATTACCGTAACACTAACCTAATGCTTATACACTTGTAGAACTGGTAGTTTTGGTACCAGATGACGTACATCAGATGTTCAATTAGACGAAAAGTAAAAGGAATTAAGCGATTTTACCAAAATTTGAGAAAGCTGCAAACTATTCTCTTTTAGTCTAAAACGAATTTCTTCATCTTGCATTTCCGAGTAATTCTAATAAAGCTAAAAACAGTTTTTGTTTGAGTTTCGTCTGGTATTCAATATGAGCAAAATGCAAATTTCGTATAATTGGTCGGATGCATTCCTGCACTTCCGTCATATCTTAATTTATGCATTATTTTCACCGGAATAAAATATGAACACTTAAGACACAAAGTAGGAAAAGAGGTCATACGAATTTTTTTAATTGTTTTTGCTTCGTGAAGAGGCCATGTTCTGATATTGGATCTTGTTCCAGGACGCCGAGACAATAGAGAGATTAAACGAATCCGGGGAGCTGAGGAGAATATTAAAACCTTTCAAGGTAAGTTCCTGCGGGCTTAACGCTATCAAAACTCGCCAATAATCGATGTTTTAATAATTCCAGAGTATGGATGCATGCACGACCTGTAAAGTCTGTGGCGGATATCGGCTTCTGCCCTGTCAGGTCTGCAATGGCAGTAAAAAATCCGTTCATCGAAATCATTTTACGACAGAATTTGTTGCGCTGAAATGTATGAACTGTGATGAAGTTGGGTTAGTCAAATGCAGTGCATGCTAATGCGGATTATTTACAATCGGAGACCCAATGGGTGCCGGATCGATACTTCCGGATCAACGGAACACCACCATTGCCATATCCGAATGTCCATCGAACGGTCAACAGTGCAATTCTACTAGCTTAAGACCTACCGATACGACTTATTTTAACTAGGCTAGGATATTAACATATTTAGGATAATTACTCATTTGTATAAATGTTATTTTGTGTTAAATAAAAACGCAGAAAAATATTTAAGAAAGTGCTTTATTCTTAACCATGTTTCCCCAAAATATCTGTAGTTATTTTTTTAGTATCTTTTATTTTTTGTTTTAACTTTTTACATTCTTTTTGTGCTTATTTCTTGTTTATATTTGCCTTTTCTCTCAAACATCGATGAGTTTTATGTTGTAATCTCGTAATTTTCTTGTTCTCTCTGTATCTAGTTTTCTAACTTTTTTAAACTTATTTACTTTCCAAAGCGTAGCTTCCATTTTTTCTTGATTTTCAAATTCTTTTTTTTTAAGCAAGCCAAGTTTTCGGAGGTATTTTCCGTGGTTAGTGGACATTCTCCGAATTTTTTTCTTCAGTTGTAATTTTTTTTCCTTTTTTTTTTCCCAGACTTTATTGCTGTACCTTCAGAATCTTATTTAGTTTTTCTCTTTTCTTCTAGATGTAGTTTCTTTTGTTAATTAATATTTAGTGTTTAATATAACTCTAATTTTCTTTAAATTTTTGTTATTATGTATTTTTTTTTTATTTTGTAGCTTTATTTAGATTACGTATTTTACTTTTACTTCTCTTGCTTTTCTCGCTTTCTCTCTTTGCGTTTTTTTACATTTTCTTTATCTGCTTTTTTATTCTCATTTTCCGTGTATTATCTATTTTTTTTACTCAAAAAAGTTATATTTATCTAATACCTGAAATCGAAAAGTGATCACTAGATTCAAACTCACAAAAAGATGGTCATTTTACGGCTATGACAGTAAAACGTACTCGTCATCTCTACGTTGTGTTTGACAAAATGGCGGCGAAATTTCTTGAAATATGTGAGCATGAGGGTTCAAAACAATGAAAGAGATTATTTATTTGTTTCTTTGTTTATTGCAAAAAATTTAAATTAAAACAGAATAACGAATTAAAAATTGAATTACTTGTTATAATACAAACAAAACAAAATTAACATAATGAAACAGAAACACAAAAATGATAAATAAATAAAAAAACATATATAAAATTTTAAGGTGTTTACTGCAAGATGAAGCAAAGAAAACCTTCCCAAACCATATCTGTTAATAATAAAACTAATAACAATAAACTAATAATGTGTTAGATAGTTTCTCCTTGATGGTGGCAATGAGAACACTAATATTAAACAAAGGAACAAAATTTCTCGCCTGAAGAGGACAAAATACATCGTCGAAACGTCGCAACAAATTTAATTGTTTTAATTTCCTGTTCTAAAACAACCAATTTCACGATTTTTTCGTTTTAAAACAACCAATTTTTAGCAATATTTTACAATAGAAAATATTTGGGGAATCAGCTGCTGCAGTCAAGGTATAGTGGTTTTATAGAAAAGTAAGCAGACTTATTAACCTCTCCCAATGAACAGATCATAAAAATAATTGCAGTTACCGCAAACATCAAATAAATCATAAAACACCTCATAAAACTTAATTTATAAGGGTAAACACTTTCACATTTAACAACGACCTTGGCAGGGTGTGCTTACATCTTTTAATGATTCCGAGAAGTGGAAACTCTCAGAAATCAGGTTTCATGAGTGGTTTTATGATTTATTTGATACTTGCGGTAACTATAATTATTTTTATGGTCTGTTTATTAGGAGGGCTTAATAGTCTGCCCACTTTTCTATCGGACCACTATACTGAGTCTCATTAGAAGCACAGAGAAGCTGCATTTATTTCGGAAATTCACACACAATGAGCATAGAGACCT
Source organism: Tribolium confusum (assembly GCA_029207805.1). Taxonomy (NCBI): domain Eukaryota; kingdom Metazoa; phylum Arthropoda; class Insecta; order Coleoptera; family Tenebrionidae; genus Tribolium; species Tribolium confusum. Next base: position 18,862,752 of record JALGAY010000005.1, read on the forward strand.
CTCAGTTTTCGACTCGATTCTCGGGCCTCTCTAGCTACAAAAAATCTGAGGCTTTCACACGCAGTGCTGACAACCTTTAAACTTGTCAACATACTGCTGTTAACCCGGGAAATTTAAAGCGGGTTTTCTTTTTTATATTTCTTAGTTTGTCTGTAGGTTCTATATATTTTCACAATTTATTTTTTTTTTGCTTTAGTTTAACTACTTATTTATTTTGTTGTATTGTCCACCGTATTACCAGTTGCTTTATATTTATATTTTTTTGATTATCTTTAACTTATTATTAATTAAACTTTTGCCTTTTTGTTTGGAACTTATTTGTTCTTTGTTTCAAATTTGTCTTTTTGTGTTTTTTTGATTATCTGTTTTTGGTTTTTTATTTTTTTTTCTACTTGAGAAAGGAAGAATGCTTAAAAATTCTTTTTGTATTGAGTAGATTCTTTTGTTTTTCCCCTTTTGTTTTGTAGTTTTTCTGTTTAGGTACACTTTGCATTCTTGTTACTTATTTTTGTTTATTTTCTGTTTTTATTTTATTCTTATCTTATCCACAATTTGCTTATAATTTGCTGTTTGTGTTCATATTTGTTCTTATCTTCTTTAAGTTTTTTTTAAATTTTGTATTGTATTTATTAGTGCTTCTACTAAATTTTTGTTTACGTTCTTGTTATTTTATATTTAGTTATTTTTTTATTTTATTTTTTTTTTCTATTACTTAGGTAGTTTCTGTTTTGTTTATTTATTTATTCATGTTTTTTTGTTTAACTTCAATTTTTTATGCAAATTTTCTATTAGTTGCTTATTTTTCTGCTTCTTTTTGACCACATCTTATTTTATATTTATTTTTTTCTAAATTTAATTGATATTTTTGACTTTTTTTGTTTCATTTTTGATTTCTTTTTCTTGTCTTTAGATAGTTCCTCCACTCCACTGGCACACTCTTCCCAAAAGTAAAAAATTTCTAATCACCGCATTTTTAGTATCACAACTTCGAAATTTTTACCATTTTGTGCCAATTTTTTTGGTCTATTTTTGTGCCAAATTTACAAAAAATCGAGCGAGCGAATCTAGTGAAAAAAAAAGTTTATTGTTTATATGTTTGCGTATTGCATCCCTGGTCTACCTTCCGTCTCCTGTCCTTAACCCAGCCTCTGTGACATTGAACCTGGCCAATCGGTGGCTAGGTCGTCGGTGACGTCGTGTTGCGTGCGTCGAAACGCGCCAAGTTTCAGGCTCGGCGTCTCGACGCCGATTTAGTCATTATCTTGTTGCCGTCGCCGACCATGGGACTAGTGAGGGCTGCAGCGGCCGTAACACCCGTCCTTCCTAGTGAAGAAGTCAGCTATTCGGACGCCGGTAGTGAAACAGGTCAGTGATTTGTTCAAGATAAAAAAAATTCTAAGAGAACTTTCGACGGACGTGCTGAGTTATTAAACAGGTGGTATGTGGGCCAGCGGTGTTAGGACAATCACATTGAGATCGATGCCGATTGAGAAACCGTATCGAAATTATTGCGGACCACGGGCCTTAATAAGGCGTCGAATGCTGAAAAGATTCGGTAATAAAGCTAATAAGGGAGCCGGAATGGGCTGGTTAGCCGATGAAAGGTTTCGCTTTTTTCTCGGGAGCGACAAATCACAGCGAGACAAGAGAGGATTAATCGAATTCGAGTTATTTATTATTTACAAAGGGTCAAGAGAAAAACACGCAGAGAGGATTTTTTAACAACACAAACACGCAAAAACTCCAAAAGCTAAAAGTTTGGAAACTGCGCGTAAATGCAAATTTAAATTTATAAGTGACATTTCTGAGATTTTCGAATTTTTATTATTGTTTTAAACATTTTATGGCTTTTACTTTTTGTTTTTTTTCTTTAAACATTTTTATTCTTTTTCATTTTTGTTTATTTTGCTATTCTTCCAACATTTATTTTTTTTTCGTCTCTAACTTTTTTCTGGATTTTTTGTGATTACTTTTCCTTCATTTTTCTCCTTTGTTTCTATGCATAATTTATTAATTTATTTATTTATTATTTATTTAGATTTTAAAATTTATTTATTTATTGTGTCTCTATTGTAGCTTCCGTTTATGTTTTGGTCAAATTCTATTTTCTGCTTAGTATCTCTTACTTATATTTGACTTTTTTTACTTATTTTTTGATGATTACTTCTTTTCTATTTGTTTATTTTCACTACGCTCATTTTATGTTATTATTTGTTTATATTTTTGTTGAACTTGGGCTTTTATAGTACTTATATTTGTTATATTTCATTTATATCTTGTTATGTTTAAACTTGATTCTTTAACATTTTCTTTGTCGTCTTTTCGATTTTATTCTCTTTTACATTATTCTGTTTAGGTAGAAATTATTTTATTGATTTTTAACTTTCTCAATTATTTTTCACTTTTTATCAATAACATATCCTAACTTCAACTCATTTTCTGATTATCGTTTTATATTTATTTGTTTTTTTGGTTATTATTTGTTTTTTTATTTATTGTCCATTAAATTTTTGATTACTTTGTACGTAATTTATTTATCTTATTCTTATTTTACTTTTTGTTGCTCATTTTTAGCTTAATTTTTTTGTCTTTTACTTTATCTCTTTTTTATTTTTCTATTTTCTTTTTATTTCGTTTAGTTTTTTTTGTCACTTTTTTTTATTTAATTTCTAGCCAGGTTTAGCTTTAGTGCATTCTTTACCTATTTTCACTTTTTTAAGGTTTTATTAACTTTTTTATTAACTTTATTTTTTGTACACACTATTTTCTATTATTTTTTTTATTTTGTTCTTCTAGATTTATCCATCATTCGTATTTTTTTTTCTAATTATTTTTTTAAGCTTCATCAGAATCTTTCTTTTCTAATCTTTCTTTGCTATTTCTTTGACAGTTTTTTCACATTCTATAATTTTCTTCTGTTCTTCTAGAATTTTTCTTTGCTCTCCCAAAAACCTTTTTTTTAAGTGTCGTCTTTAAACTTCTATAATATTTTATGTTCTTCTATTTCTTATCAATATTATCAATAATTCTCATTAACTACTTTTGTTTCTTTTAAACACCGTTCGGTTCTTCCAAAATCTATTTTTTCCTTTCTTTTGTTTTTAATTTTTTCAGTCGACGTCTAACTTCTTCCAAAACTTTTTCTTCATTTTTTCTTTAAGACATTTGTTTCCATATTTTGCTAATTCTTTTAAACGCCGTGTTATAAACTCTTTTGGTTTTGTAGAACATTCTTTGATTTTTCCTTCTCCTGAATTTTCAAGTTTTTATAAAATCCGATTTTGTTGTCCTGGAATCTTTTTTATAGTAAATATTTGCCGGATATTTACTCGTGATAATCACTGTCTTTTGCTAAGTCAAACTACTATACTCTAATGCTTCTCGACTTTTATATCTGTCATTGTCAAAATATCTATTAAATCACGGTGAGTTATATTTCTGGGAATAATGACTAACGTAGGCTTTTAGAAAACGTTTTTCACAAATGATGTTTTTTTTTAACATTTATCTTTTTGTTTTCTTCTGCTTATTTTCTCTAATTCACAAATATTTTTTTATCATGTGTTTTACCTTCTTCACCATTTCGTAGAATCTATCTACATAATAATTCAAGATTTTTTTTGGTATACTGTTTTTTTTATTTATTGTCTGTTTTTACCAATAAAATTTTTGTCGCTTAATTTTAAAGTATTTTATTTTAATTCTTTTAGGATATTTCTCTTTTATTGTTTCTTCTGCTTTACCTGCTTTAAACTTTTTTAATTTTTTCTTATTATGTTTTTTGTTCATCTATAGCTTATCATTGTTTTCTTTTTCATATTTAACTTTTTTAATTTGTAAATACTTCTTTTGTTTACTTTTTTTCATATTTATTTTCGATTGTTTTTCTTTTCTCCCGTTATTTTTTTTTTTTGGTTTTATTTTGTTGTTTTGTTATTTAATCTTGCTCATCTATTTTACTCTAATTCATTTAGAATTTGCTTTTTATTTGTGTATGTAATTAATTTTTATCTTATTTTTCTAATTTTTTCGTTCATTTATGCTATTTTACGGGCTTTTTATGCTGTTTTTTCTTTTTCTTTTTAATTTTGCAAACTAAACATTCTTTTCGTCTTGTTACATATCTACCTATTTGTTGCTTATTTTTTCTTTCTTCTTTAAGTACTTTTGTCGTCTTAATACTTTATTTAAATCTCGTTTTCTTTTTCTGTTGTTTCACATTTTTGTCTTTTGTTTAATTGTTCATTCTTTAGCATATTTTTCACTTTTTTGATCGTTTAGTTTCTAGATCTAGCTGTATTTTAGCTCATTTTATTTATTTATTGGTTTCTTCTTATATTCTATTTCCTAAGAAAAGTTGTTCAAATTGAACATAACACCAGGAAGCTGTAAACCAGATTTGGAGTGAGATGGCGCCTGGCGTCTTTCCTACACCACTTATAACTTCTTTACCTTCTTTTACATAATCTTCTGCTTAGCTTTTGTGTTATTTGCTCGACTTTTTTTCATCTTTTGTGCCTTTGTAATAACATTTCAAAATTTACTATACCGCAAAAACCTGTTTACATTTAAAAAATCTTGTTTCTAACCGTAAAAAATTAATTAGTTTTTTGTATATCTATATTGCCTTGTCAAAATACAGTCTCGTGTTTGAATCACGTTGCGTATACCTGTGACGTCTTGTAATAACTTGTCACATCCAGAAGCAACCCTAAATAAATCACTCGTCAGCCATTTTCGGCCCTTTCCTAAAGAAAATTGCCTGAAAGCCGTATTTTTCAGTTGTTGCATCGTTTCTAAACAGAACAGAGCTTTGATACATCTGAAAAACCGTCTTGTTTGTTGCTCACTGAAATTTCTCGCTGGCCTGCACATCCCTTTCAGGAGAGACTAACTCCTGAAGTTATTTTAAACTAGTTAAAACCAGTTAATTACTGAATCTGTCATCATAATCATCAGATGCGTGAATATTTTTTCTCTCCACTGAAGCACTCTTTTGACTGGATAATTGATAAACAAAAGTAAGCTCACACAACACAAAAGACTGAGCTTTTAATTCCTCGCAACGGAAAAGTACATTTACTGCACTCATTTCATAAAACTTGCCTGAAATCTATATTTTTCAGTTGTTGCATCGTTTCTAAACAGAACAAAGCTTTGATACGACTGAAAAGCCGTCTTGTTTGTTGCACGCTGAAATTTCTCGCTGTCCTAAACATCCTTTTCAGGGACGACTAACTCCTGAAGTTATTTTAAACTAGTTAAAACCAGTTAATTACCGAATCTGTCATCGTCATCATCATCATCAGATGTGTGAATATTCTTTCTCTCCACTAAAGCACTCTTTCGACCGGAAAATTGATAAACGAAAGTAAGCTCACACAACACAAAAGACTGAGCTTTTAATCCCTCGCGACGGAAAACTACATTTACTGCACTTGCCTGAAATCTATATTTTTCAGTTGTTGTATTGTTTCTAAATAAAACAGAAGCTATAAACTCATTCAATCGAAAAATTGCTAAACAAAAGTAAGCTCACACAATACAAAAGACTGAACTTTTAATTCCGCGCGACCGGAAAGTACATTTACCGCACTCGTGTCAAGAAAATTTGCCTGAAACCTATATTTTTAGTTATTGCATCGTTTTCAAACAGAACAGAGCTTTGATACGACTGAAAAACCGCCTTGTTTGTCGTTCGCTGAAATTTCTTGCTGTCCTAAACATCCCTTTCAGGAAGGACTAACTCCTGAAGTTATTTTAAACTAGTTAAAACCAGTTAATTACTGAATCTGTCATCATAATCATCAGATGCGTTAATATTTTTTCTCTCTACTGAAGCACTCCTTTGACTGGATAATTGATAAACAAAAGTAAGCTGACACAACACAAAAGACTGAGCATTTAATTTCTCGCGACGGAAAAGTACATTTACTGCACTAATTTTAAGAAAATTGCGTAAAATCTATATTTTTCAGTTGTTGCATCGTTTCTAAATAAAACAAAATTTTAAGACTGAAAAACCGTCTTGTTTGATGCTCAGAAATTTCTCGCTGTCCTGAACATCCCTTTCAAGAAAAGACTAACTCCTAAAATTATTATAAACCTGTTAAAACTAGCTAATTACCAGATCTGTCAGACGTGTGAATATTTTTTCTCTCTATTAAAACTATAAACTTCGACCGGATAATAGTTAAACAAAATTAAACTCACACAACAGGCTGAGCTTTTAATCTCTCTCGTCGGAAAAGTACATTTACTGCACTCATGTCGTGAAAATTTGCCTGAAATCTATATTTTTAGTTGTTGCATCGTTTCTAAACAGAACAAAGCTTTGATACGACTGAAAAGCCGTCTTGTTTGTTGCACGCTGAAATTTCTCGCTGTCCTAAACATCCTTTTCAGGGACGACTAACTCCTGAAGTTATTTTAAACTAGTTAAAACCAGTTAAGTACCAAATCTGTCATCATCATCATCATCAGATGTGTGAATATTCTTTCTCTCCACTAAAGCACTCTTTCGACCGGAAAATTGTTAAACAAATGTAAGCTCACACACCACAAAATACTGAGCTTTTAATCTCTCGCGATGTAAAAGTACATTTACTGCACTCATGTCATGAAAAGTGACTAAAATCTATATTTTTCTAAATAGAACAAAGCCTTGATACGACTGAAAAGCCTTCTTGTGTTGCTTGCTGAAATTTCTCGTTGTCCTGAACATCTTTTTCAGGGGAAACTAACTCCTGAAGTTATTTTAAACCAGTTAAAACCAGTTAATTACCGAATCCGTCATCATCTTTAGGTGTGTGAATATTTTTTCTCTCTATTATATGAAAATCACTGAAGCTATAAACTCCTTCGACCGGAAAATTGCTAAACGAAAGTAAGCTCACACACCACAAAGACTGAGCTTTTAATCCTTCGTGATATAAAAGTACCTTTACTGCACTCCATGTTATGTGTTCATTTGCAGACGGTGTGGCAAATGCGGCTTGTCATTTGGCTTTTTAATTGGCCTATGAGTGTTTTTATAGCGTTGGGTAGACTACATAAAGCTTGTCAGTCGAATGCAAAAAGCTCGCGTGTTCTAATTGGTCGACGTAAAATCAATTTGAAGCGAGTAACCTTGAAACTGAGAGAGAGCTTTGTAATCCAACTGTTGCTTTAAAGCTGGCTTGCATCACGCAACAGGTCTGAATTCTTTCGCTCGATGCGATAAAGGACGAAGACGAGTTTTACATTTCCTGAGACACATTTTCATTATTACCAAAGGATTTCTAACGGCATGAAAACGGATTATATTGATAAGGTAATATTAAAACGGAAAAGTGATTAAAAGGAGTCTTGACTATAATAGGAAGAAAGTTGTTCTTTTATGTCACTTTACAAACTCTTTTCTGCACTCTTTATTAATCAGAAATATTAGAATTTTTGACAAGTTTATCTCAGTTGATAAAGTAACGACGCCTTTTTTTCATAACTCGGCTATTTTTTTTTGAATTCTCCAATGTTTACAATCTCATGAATTCAACATCAGCATCGACGTGAAACAAGCTGACAAAATGGCGACTTGAAGGTCAATGTCTATAAATAGAAACAAGTCTACACGGTCTTTTTAGTTCTAAGAACGTTTAAAAGAAATTTTAAATACTTAAGAAAGCGGTAACTGAAAAAGAAAGAAGAAAGAGAAAATACCTGTTTGAAGAAAAATAAACAAAAAAGATGTAAAACAAGAAAACTATTAGAGACCTAGAAATCAGCGATCGAAACAAAGAGAAGAACAAGACAATATGTAACTACGTTTAGAACAAAATGAGAACAAAGGTAGATTTTAGAATAAGAAAATATATTTTTGAAGACCTTCAAAAACAATGTTTAGAAAAGACAGAACAAAAAATCTATTATCTACATACAGATTGTTACAGTAGAACCTGCTTGTTAAAAAAATTTTTGAGATAATTTTTCTAGAAAAAAACAAAGTTCTTGAAGAACAAAAAAATGTAACAGAAAACTTGAATATACATGTTTCGTAAGAAAAAGAATGAAAAAATATGCAATTAAAAAAGAAAAAAGCTACATTTAAGTAGATTTTAGTAGAAAAAATCTTATTTTAAAAGAACTTTTTTAATATGTTCAGAAGGGAAATATAAAAAAAATATGATTTACATTGCTGCCAACTTGTAAGATTCAAATTTCTAGTCCAAATTGCTATCATTCTGGTTAAAAAGATTTTAGACAAATTCAAAAAAACAGTGATTAAAAAAATAATAAAAACTTAGAGGAAAAAAACAAATAAAAATCAAGAAGAACAAGAAAATATTACAAAAACTTGCAAATTTACGTTTGAAAGAAAAAGACCGAAAGAATATAAAATTTAACAAAAAAGAAAACTACGTTTAGAAGAGAATGAAAACAAAGGTGGATTTTAAATTTAAAAAAAAAAATATATTTTATAAAAACTTGAGAAATAATGTTCAGAACAAAAAAATTAAAAAAGTAGATTTTACATTGCTGCCAAATTGTAAAATTCAAATTTCTAATTTAGATTGCTTCTTTGTTGTTTTTTGAGTTTGTTCAGAATCTGGTTAAACAGATTCTGGACAAACTTAAAAAACAACAAAAACAGATTCAAAAAAACAAAAAAATATTACAAAAAACTTAAAAATCAAGCTTTCAAGAAAAAAAACAAAAAATATAAAATTAAAAAATAGAAAACCGTGTTCAAAAGAAAGAATAAGAACAAAAGCAAATTTAAAAAAATACATTTTTAAAAAATTTGAGGAACAATGTTCAGATGAGAAAAGCTAAAACACTATGATTTACATTGCTGCCAATTTGAAAATTCAAATTTCTATTACAGATTGTTACAGTCTATTATGCCGGTTAAAAAGATGCTAAACAGAGTCAAAAAACGGTACTAAGACTATGTTAAAAAAAAAAAAAAATTAGAACAAAAAAATGTTACGAAAATCTTAAAAATTAAAATTTGAAAGAAGAAGAACAAGAGAATCTACAACTAAAAAATGAGAACAAAGGTAAAATTTAGAAGTAAAAAATTTATTTTTTTTTAAACTTTAGAACCAATTTTTAGATGAGAAAGCCTTAAAGCTATAATTTACATTGCTGCCAATTTAAAAATTCAAATTTTTAAATTGGCACAATACATCATGCTGGTTAAAAATGTTCTAAACAAACTGAAAAAACAATAGTAAATCTGCGTTTGAAAAAAGAAAAATAAAGAAAAATTTAGAGAAACAAGTTTAAAGAAAAAAGAACAAAAAAAGATAAAATTTTAAAAATAAAGAAAAAATATGTTTAGAAAAAAATGAGAACGAAAGTAAATTTTAGAAGTAAAAAATATATTTAAAAAAAATGTTTAGATAAAAAAGTCGACAAAATTTATGATTTACATTACTGCCAACTTGCAAGATTTAATGTTATAAATCAAATTGTTTTTATATTATCAGCAAAAGTGTTCCAATCGAACAACAACGTCAAGAAACTGTATACCGGTTTCGAGGTTTTTGCCCCTCATCAGTACAGTGTATCCCGGAGCGTTGTGCTCGATTAAAACATGTGGGAGAACTCGCTTATTTCAAGCGAAGTTTGGCTAGTAGTCGTGTAGACAGACACAGTGTGTCATCTAGAGTGCTGGGACCCGTGCTGATACCCGTTCCAATCGAGGACAACTTTGCTAGTTTTGGTTACACTGCCTTTCAATGTGTTGCTGGTTGGGCGATTAAGTGATGTAATTCAGCATTAATCCGCGAAGTAGTTGTTTTTGCCTAATTGTGGAGGTTGGCTATGTTGGTGGCCGAGAAAGAGCCGAAGAGGTAACTTTGTTATCCGCCAATATTATTATACCAACACTCCCACCTTTCAGCACTCTTCGTTAGATGGCACACTGTGTCTGTCTATACGACTACTATTATATTATTAGTATATTATGTTCTTTAAGAATATTCTTAACAAACTCAAAAAACAGTAGTAAAACAACGTTTAAAAAACAAATTTTATCAAAAAAATTTACAAAAAACTTAAAAATCGACGTTAGAAAGAATAAAAACAGAAGAATATAACAATTTAAAAAAAACATGTTTAAAAGAAGATGAAAACCAAAGGTAAATTTTAGAAGAAGAAGATAGAATTTAAGAGAACTTGCAAAGCAATGTTTAGTAAAGAAACCCATCAAACTATGATTTACATTGCTGCCAACTTGTAAACTTCAAATTTTTACAGTACATTATGCTAGTTAGTTAAAAAAAAATTAGTTAAACTCATAAAAGAGTGACTAAAAAGAGTATAAGAAAAACTACGTTTCAGAGAAAAAATACAAAAAGAAAAGTTTAGAAGAACAAAAAAAGTTACTTGAAAACTTGAAAACCGATAAAAGCTTAGATTTTTTTTAGAATCTCAACTTCAGAGCATCATAACTCTACTAAAATTCTAAAAAAGTAAATTTATAGAAAATTTATTTACTACGAGTACAATTTTTAAAGATATTTTTTTCTCATAGCCACAACTTTTTTATCTAACAAATTAAATTAATTAATAATTAAATTAAAGTAACAATTGCCTATTTTTAAAAATCATAAATTGTAGTTTTTTACTAATTAAAAGTCTTAATTAAAAACTTACTTTTTTTTGCTGCAATTGATGGGTGGCGAATCCTCCTTTTTTTGCTTCTTTTGAACCTGACTTTGATGCACCTTTTTCTGCTGTAATATAGCAATTTTCTTTTGCGTTTCTTAAATTTACATTTAAACCAAATATTCAGTGATGTTTTTACAGCGCTCATCTTAATAAATAAAACAAAAGATGAACATTTAAAAAGTTTTTTTTTTTAAATTAAAAATAGCGTGAAATAAAAACACAAATTTATTAACAAATAAAATGTAAATAATAAATAATATTTTTGTAATTTTTACTAATCGCATCTAATACACTTCAATACAATTTGGTGGATGCGCCGGGCTGAAAATTTCTCCTTTTTCTTAAAATCAATTTATAAAATATAAAAGTAGGTAAATACTGGGATTACATCCCACGTAGAAAACAAACATTTACTTTAGAAAATAACTATGACATTTCGTTGTTATTCTCCCACATAACCAGCCTCAAAAAATTCCCTATTCACTTCCAGCTTCCACACATTCTCGATCATTTCTCACTCGACTGCTTCCAAGTCTCCCAATCGAATTCCTCCAATTAGCATCGGTATTAATCACGGCAAAAGCAGACATTTACCCGATTAGTATTTCTCTGTTCCCGGCATCCATTACTGAGATTACTCCGTTTCCCGTTTCAGACGAATCAGACTGGTCAGGTATCCTAACATATCAAATATTGGGTGTGATATTTTTGACCGCGATGGCATTAGTTCTTCTAGCGGCGGTCAGTTATCAATGTGCTGCAACGTGGAAGTGGATACGAGACAAGACCTGTGGTGATGCCTCCGATGCCGAAAATTCCATAGCAAAGCAACAGGCAGCGATAAGAATTAGTCATTCTCTACCAGATCTTCAAACGGAACCTTTGACACAAGAGTACGTCCAGGATCATAAGGATGTTGTCGCTAAGAAAGTTTTGCGACAAACGACACTTCCGATTGTTCCTACAAGACATCAGACGTTTCAAAGACAACTGTCACATCGGCTGGAAATGCCCTCGAATGTGCAGTTTAGTATTTGTACGCTCGAACACAAGAGTGATTCCAGTATAGTGGGACTAATCAAGGTTATTTAATTTCAAGTTCTTTTTCTTTTTATTGATGTAATATTTTTTTACTTTTTATATTTATCTTTAACACATTATTATTCATTTATAAAATAACTTTGAAAATAACACAAAAAAAATTATTGTTTTTTTCTATTTAATTTTTTTTGTTATTTTCTGTTTTTATTTAGTTTATAGTTTGTTATTTTTTTGGTGTGTTTCTTACATAAAGTTTCTAATTTTTTGTGCCATTTTCACACATCTCTGTAATTTTTTTTAATTATTATTTGTTTTTCTCTACTTGTTAAAATTTATTTGTTCTTAATTTTTATTTTTTGTTCAGTTTTTGTGTCTTACTTATTTTTGCTTTAAGCATAAGCCTTTCAGCACTTTTTTTTTTATTCTTTTAATTTTTATTTTAAGTTTTGTTTGTTTATTTGCGTTGTTTTTACTAATATTTTGTTAATATGTTTTTATTATCATTCTACCCACTAACCGCCTTCTACTTATTTATTTACATTTTTGTTTTTACCGTCTTTTACATTTAATTTTAGTTTTTTGCTTATTTTTTAACTATATACTGCTTATTTTTAACTCTTTATATATTTTTTATTTACTTTTTGCTTATAATTTACCTATTTACTTTTCTTATGTTAGCTATAGTTATATATGTATTTTTTTAATTGTTTGTATGTTATTTCTTTTCTATATTTTTGTATATCAACTCCTAAAAGCTATGTATTTTCACATATTTGTTATTATTTCTATTATATTTCTATCATATTTCTATTATTATTATTTTTCATTCGCTCCATTTTCTAATGTTCATCTTCTCATGTATCTCTTTTTCAGAGTTTGCATTATTATTATTATTTTTAATTATTTTACTGAGTTTTTGTTTATTGTTTGTCTATGTATTCCTAGTTCTTTTTCTTACCCTTGTGTAATTTTATGCTGTTTTCTTCTCCTCTTTTTGTTTAATTCAAATTTTTAGTTTTTGTTTACTTACTGCTTGTTTATTTTTACTTTCATTTTGTATTTGTTATGTAAATCTTCTTTAGGTTTTAATTTGCTTATTATTTTTTCTTTTGTTTATTATTTCCTTGTCTGCAGCCAATTTTCTATTCTCTCCTTATTTTTTGTTAATTTTAAAATTCGTTCACTTTTGTTATTTTTATTCATATTTATGTTTTGATTGATCTTTTTCTTAGCTGTTACAATATTTTTTGTACACTTTTAATTTTTTTAACTTATTTTTGTCTATCGTTTGTCTATGTTGTCTTGTTTCTTCCTCTTTTAAGCCCATGGTGTTTTTGTCTATCTGTTTGCTTTTAAACAAAATTTTTGTTTTTTTTATTTACTTTTTGCTTATTCTTACCTTAGTTTTTTATCTCTTACGTTAATCTTCTTTACCTTTCTATCTTTTGCTTTTGTTTTTTTATTTAAATATTATTTACTTGTCGCAACAATTTTACAGAAATCTGTTTATTTTTAAATTTGCTTAATTTTGATAATTTTTTTAGCGCTACATTATTATTTTATATAACTTTTTATTTTTTTACTGCGTTTTCCAGTTTATCTATATTGTTCTATTTTTTTTACTTTTTTGTAATTTTACGCTGTTTTTATCTGCTCGTTTTTTAAAACAAATTTTTGTTTTTTATTTACTTCTTGCTTATTTACCTTCATTTTTTATTTCTTTTATTAGTCTTTGTTACCTTTCTATCTTTTGCTCTTTTTCTTTTAATTATCATTTGCTTGTTTGCAGCAATTATTATGTTAGCAATATTCTTTTTAAATTCGCTTAATTTTGTTATTTTTTTATGTTTATCTTCTAATGTATCTCTTTTTCAGACGTTACAATATTATTTTAAATAATTTTTAAATTTTTTTAATGCGTTTTTGTTTATCGTTTGTCTATTTCTGCGAGTCTTTTTACTTTTTTGTAGTCCTATGCTGATTTCGTCTGCTTATTTTTTTAATCAATTTTTTTTCTAGTTACTTATTTCTTATTTTTACTTTCAGTTTACATTTCTCATATTAATCTTCTCAACTCTTTTAATTTTCTACTTATTATTTCATTTTTGTTATTTTCTCTTCCGCTTATTTTTTTGTTTTTTTTTAAATTCGCTCAGTTTTGCTATTTTTTTCCCATGTTTATCTTCTGATGTATCTGTTTCTCAGAGGTTACAAGATTTTTTGTATTAAAATTTATTTTTTTAAAACGTTTTTATTCATCGTTTGTCTATATTCTGCCAGTTTTTTTGTTTATCCTTTTGTAATTTTATGCTGTTTTTGTTTGCTCATTTTTCTAAATCAAATTTTTAGTCTTGGTTTATTTACTTCTTGCTTATTGTCACCTTCATTTTGTATTTTTTATGTTAGTTTTTTTACCTTTCTATCACTTGCTTTTTTTCTTTTTATTATTTGCTTGTCGGCAGCAATTTTTCTGTCCTCTGCCTAATTTTATTCTTTCTGCTGTTTTACTAATTTTATGTTGATTACCACAGTTTATTTTCTCTCTAAATTTATTTTGTTATTTTGGTACTGTTTTTTCTAATTTTATATTGTGATAATTTTTCGTTCTGTTTAATCTTTTGTTTACTTTTAACGTTTTTGTTTAATGTCTTCATTTCTTCAATCTTTAGTTAGTTGTGCTAATATTAATTTTTTTTATTTACTTTTTATGTTTTTTTAAATTTATTTTTTGCGTATTGATTACATATTTACTTTGCTCTTCTTATCCTTTTACTTTTTATTTTACTTCTTTTTTTAATATTCTGGAGATTCTGCCCATTATGGTTGTTTTTTGTTTATTTTTTTTTTCTGTTTCATTTTAACTTATTCTTTACAATTTTTTTTCAGTTAATTTTTTGCTCTTTCTCTGTTATTTTTTTTGTCATTTTCTGCTTATTATTGTTCGCTTATTTCTAGTCTTTTCTTGTTTTTTTTATCTTATATTTCTTGTTATTTTTTATTTTATAATTTTTATATAAAATTTTGATCTTTGCATATTTATCTCTTGTTTCTTTTCACCAACGTTTTCTTTTTTATTTTGCATTAACAAACTTTTATCTTTCTATTCGTTTCTTTCTAATTTTTTGTACTTAATCCCACTTCTAATGTCATGCTTATTTTGGCTATATTTTTTCTGCTTATTTTGCTTATGCTTCCTCCACTTTTTAGCTTAATTTTGCTATATTTACGTTTCTAACATCTCAATTCCAGCCAGAACTGTATAAAAAAGACTTAGTCCGGCAATCCTCGGCCGACAGTTCCGGGGGCCCGGAAATGGAATACTGTGGCAAATTACATTTCTCTCTACGATACGACAAAGATGTCGAAGGTCTTGTTGTTAAGGTACCCCAAAACTCCCCCGAATTTTTTTCTTATTACTTGTGTTAGGTTTTTGAGGGTCGAGACTTGCCGATAAAGGATTCGACGGGTAGCAGTGATCCTTACATAAAAGTCTATCTCCTTCCTGACCGGAAAAAGAAATTCCAGACGAAAGTGCACCGGAAAAACCTGAATCCAGTGTTTAACGAGACGTTTATATTCAGGTGAGTAGCAACAAATTAAGTAATTAGTTTTTGAAATTTATATTACAACAGTCAGTAAAGTAATAAATGATCAGTAAAATATTTGCCTACCTCAACAGAAAATGTATCAAAATGATTGCTTTTAAGGGCGGAAAATCCGTGTTTTTACCTTCTTATGACATTACTGTTTTGTTGCCCTTTTTTGTCAAAAGTGACAGTTTGATAGGCCTCTTATGTCAAAATATTCTCACATTACACGGTTACAAATTAAAAAAAATAAATTTAAAACGATAAATAATCAGTAAAATATTTACATTTGCCTACCTAAACAGAAAATGTATCAAAATTACTGCTTTTAAGGGCAGAAAATACGTCTTTTTGCCCTCTTATGTCAAGTAAGAAATTTGTAGACCTCTCATGTCAGAATATTCTTACATCAATCACACTATTACAAATTGAAAAAATCAATCAAACCTAAAATCTATCATAAACAGAAACAATTCATGTGTCCAAAAAAAGTCTTGTTTCTTTTGTTTTAATAGATTAAAGATAGACTAAAGACAAAAACAATTTCTAGGTTATTTGTGGAAAATTATTCCTTGCAAAATATTTTATTTAAAAAAAAAATTTACCTTGTAAAATTGTCAAAAAACCATACTTTTCATAATTTGTGTCTTCAAGAAATTTATAATAACATTCTTTGAGTACTCTAATAGCCATTACCTAGATAGGAAACCTATTAAAACACTCTTTTGAGTGCGTTAATGGCCATTACAGTACCCAGTGCTAATCTTATGCAACTCAAACTTTTTCTACTTTTACTTTAAAGAAAATAGAAAAAATAGATAAAAACGCAAATTATAAAAAATACCATAGAAAACTTGTTTCCTAATTCATTGTCAGCACTCATTCTTTATAAAACTCTCGCTTTTTTAGAATATGCAAGCTGAACACAGACATGAAAACATATTTTTTATAATTTGCGTTTTTAAAAAACCTATTACAACACTCTTTTGAGTGCTTTAATAGCCATTACAGTACCCAGTGCTATAATGGGATATCTCAAAACTCACAATTTGACCTTTTATACTTTAAAAAAATTTAAAAAATTGTTAAAAGTGCAAATTACACAAACTCACGCTTTTCTATGTCTTTAATTTTTAATCATAACACTTTTGCGTGCTTTAATAATCATTACAGCGCCCAATTGGATATTATAAAATTCGTGATATTACACTTTTTACATTAAAAAAATTTAAAAAATGGGAAAGCACAAATTATAAAGCTGATTTTTTTTAAAACTTTTGTTTTTTTTAGGATGAGCGAGGTTAACTCTGTCATTAAAACATATTTTTTATAATTCGTGTTTTAAAAAACATATTATATCACTATTTTGGAGGCTTTAGTAGCCATTACAGCACTCAGTGTTATAATGGGAAAATATAAAAACCACAATTTTTCTTTTTTTATTAAAAAAATTATAAAAATCGTATAAAGAACTTGTTTCCAAAGCCTTAAGTCTTAAAAACACCTATTACAACACTCATTTGTGTTCTTTAATAGCTATTACAGTGTCTCGTACTATAATGGGATAGAGCAAAACTTAGAATTTAACTTTGTGCATTGAAAAAATTGTTAAAACACAAATTATAAAAATTATAAAAACTCAAGCTTTTTGCGTCTTTAATAAATCTATTATAACATTTTTGGGTGCTTTAATAGCTATTACAGCATCCAGTGTTTTTAAAATCTTATTTTTTAAGTCATTGTGGGCACTCATTCTTTAGAAAAATGTCGCTTTTTAGAATGGGCGAAGTAAACACTGGAATAAAAACATATTTTTTATAACTTGCGTTTTTAAGAAATTTATTATAACACTCTTTTAAAGTCTTTAATAACTATTACAGCACCCGCAACAAAAAGGTTGTACTTTGCTGGGTACCAGATCACTGTGGTCTAACGGGTAACGAGAGAGCTAACGTTCTGGCTCGAGAGGGTTCACAAATGGACTTTATCGGGGCAGAACCGGCTCTTGGCGTTACTAAAAGACGCCAAAAAAACACATTTTATAAGTAGATAGAATCTCGCCATCTCTCTGAATAGCAGTTTCAAGATGGCATGCGATAATCCACAGGCTTTTTATTAAAGGAACAGACAAAATACGCAGTGAAAACCTGATGCGTCTCAATCGTGGAGACCTTCAGTTATTGGAAGACATGTACACAGAACATTGCCTACTAAAAAGAGACCTGCAAGTCATCGGACTCAGCGAGGACGAGATTTGCAGAGGTTGTGCTGAAGATGAGGAAACTCCTCTTCATATTCTCTGTTACTGCCCTGCATTAGCAGGCATCAGAGATTTATACCTGGGCTCTCAATATCTGAAGCCCAGTGCTATCGAGAAGGCTCCTGCAGACAAGGTACTGGGCTTTATCAGAGGCTCAGGGCTACTGCAGTAGTACTATACCGAGAGGTAGCACACAATGGGCGTAAGCCTCGGTGTGCGGCTCGCGCTTCGGGCTCCTCCTAAAAAAAAAAATTACAGCACCCAATGCTATAATTGAACACCTGTTATAAAACCCATAATTTTACTCTTCTTACGTTAAAAAAAAATGAAAAATAAAACCAAAAATTTTACTTTTTTTACATTAAAAAAAATTAAAAAAATAGTAAAAACTTGTTTTCTAAGTCATTTTTTATAAATTGGGTCATTTTTTATAAAATTCGTTTTTTTAGGATTAACGAGATAAACACTGACACAAAAACAGATTTATTATAATTTGCGTTTGTAAAAACCTATTACAACACTATTTTAGGTGCTTTAATAACATTACCACACTGACCGCTCTAACGTGATATTATAAAACACAAAATTTTACATTTTTACATTAAAAATTTGAGAAATAAGCAAAAACCGTAAATTATAGAAAAATATATAAAAAAAATGTTTCCTAAATATACTACTCGCAAGTGAAATCCGAGCACCTAGAAAAAATGATTGTTGAAAGATGAAGTTGTAGGGGTTTGTATAGGAGGCCTTGAAAAGCAAACGATTAAATTTTTGTAACAATTGAACAGCGTATAAGGGTGTTTGTAAAAACTTTACCGCAAAACCTTAAACGCAAAAATGATAGTTTTTTGGATTGTGATACGGCTTTATCACTCTGAAAAAGATAGTGTTAGAAGCCACCCGATGCAGAAATGCCCCGTAGAAGGCAAAACGCAAATTTTTCCCAGCATTCCGCGTTTGAAAGGTTTGAAAGATTGTGCGGCAGCGCGAACGTGGTGCTTCATTGGAGGAAGGACGGACACAGCGTGCTAGAGAAACAGGGGCTATTAGAAGAACTACCCAACGCGAAGATCGTCTTCTGCGACTAATGGCTCTAACCACTACACGGTCTGTGGCTGATGAATGGTTTGCAGTAGGAAGGCCAATTCGACTCCGCACCGTATACTACAGATTGCGCACCATGGGCCTGAGATCTCACCGTCCACACTTGATGCTCCCGCTGACAGAAAATCATCGTCGTCAACGTCGTGACTGGTGCGTTGAACGGCAACAATGGAATGATGAATGGTATAGTTTTTGCATCTGGATAAGGGAAATAGACTTAAGCCATAAATTACTTGATGAATAGGGATTACTTAGAGTAATAATTGGTTTATAATTTACGGCATTTGTTGGGTGAGTCGTCCTTTACTTGCCATTCTTATTCAAGGCGACCGGTCCTTACCGATCTGTTGGGTCAGCCATTACCATGGCCGTCTCGAAGAATAGCAGGTAAAGACCGACTGACCCAACAGATGGTAAAGATCGGCCGCCTCGACAATGCCGTATATTATAAAGCTGTTATTACTCTAACTAATCCTATTGATAAAATAATTTATGGTTTAAGTCAAATTCCCTTATCCAGATGCATAAAGTATATCATATTGCGTTTTCGGATGAATCCCGACTTTGTTTGGGAGGCCACGATGGTCGGCAACGGATCAGACGGATGCGTGGTGAACGTCGTCGTCTCGATCTGGCTGTTGGACGCCACGTACACCGCACTCTTGGTGTGATGTTATGGGGTGCCATTGCATTTGGTAATAGGTCCCGTTTATTAATCATTCGTGGCAACATGACAGCCGAGCGCTATGTAAATGATGTGCTAGAGCCAATTGTTGTTCCTTATGTAAGACGCATCGAAGGCGGAATTTTCCAGCAAGACAACGCACGCCCTCATATTGCTCGTGCTTCTCGACGCTTTTTGGAGTCGGAGAATATCACGGTATTGCCTTGTCCACCAAGATCTCCTGATTTGTCGCCAATAGAAAAAGTGTGGAATTGGATGATTCGCTATATCCGAGAGTTACTCCGTCCTCTAACAACTCTTGATGAACTCCGGGTTGCAGTACAAGAAGCATGGCACGCTGAACCTCAGGAATTCATAAATAATCAAATCGCAAGCATGCCTTGACGTATATAAGAGTGTGTAGAACAACACGGGTCACACACTCATTACTGATAAATTGGAGGCTATTTTAATAAAACTTAAATGAATGCTTGGGTCTACACATTCTTTCATTTTCCCAAAATATTATCCTTAAATAACTGCAATTTCAAGGTGTTTTGATTTCACTTGCGAGTAGTATATTATAAGCTCTTGTTCTTTATAATACTCCTACTTTTTTTAAAATGGGCGTAATAAACACTGATATAAAAACGTGTACCTATTCTTTATAATTCGCGTCTTTAGGAAACATATTATAACACTCTGTTTGATGCTTTAATAGCTATTACAGCACCCAGTGTTTTAATGGGATAATACAAAATCAATAATGTTACTTTTTTTCAATTAAAAAATTAAATAATTTAGTAAAGATTTAATAAAATTAGTAGAAGCTTTAAGAGCCATTACAGAACCTAGCGCTATAACTGAATATTATAAAACCCGCAATTTTATTTTTTACATTAAAAAAATTAAAACAAGAGGTGAAAAGCAAAAATTAAAAAAAATATAGTAAAAAACTTGTTTTCTAAGTCATTATGGACACTCATTCTTATGTTTAATTATCTTAAATTATAAAATTCCCGCTGTTTTAGAATAGCCAAAGTAAACACTGACTCCTCTGAGTGCTTTAATATCTATTACAGCACCCAGTGCTATAATAGGTTATTATAAAACTCAGAATTTTTACATTAAAAAATTTGAAAAAAAAACAGTTAAAAACACAAATTAAAAAAACTATAAAAACTTGTTTACTAAATCATTGTTGACACTCATTCTTTGTAAAATTTCCGCTTTTTTAAAAATCGACGAAATAAGCACTGACATAAAACCATATATTTTATTATTTGCATCTTTAAAAAACATAACATAACACTCGTTCGAGTGCTTTAATAGACATTACAACACCGAGTGCTGTATGTAGATATTATACGAGTAAAACTGACACTTTTACTTTTTTTTTAAATGACTTTAGATAATTTTTTTCCTAAGACATTGTGGACATTCATTTTCTATAAAATTTTTGCTTTTTTTAACTTTGTTTTAGCTTTTTTATAAAAACATAATTTTGCTAATTTGCGTCCTTTTTTGTTAATAAACTTTTGTTTTGTTGAAACTTGTTATGACACTTTTTTGGGTGCTTTAATAGCCATTACTGCACCCAGTGCTAAATGAGAAATTATAAAACCTACAATTTTAACTTTTTACATATAAAAAATTGCAAATTCATTTAACTCTAGTGCTATAATGGGAAATTAAGAGACACACAATTTTGCTTATTTTTCTTATAAAGTAACTGATTAAATGCTTTTTTCAGAAAATAATTTTTTATAAGCTCTTTTTTTTAAATAATAAGTCCTATTTTTTCGTACTCTAGTCATGTCTGTGTCAATTAATTCTAAAACATCCTGTACATTATAAATTAAATATTATTTAGTTTATTACGACCCAAATTCAAATCTTGAATGATGAACCAAGTTGTTGGATTTGTGTAATAAAGTGCAGACTTGCTAAGATCTTATCAAAGTTAATTAATAATTCGTAATGCGTACAAGATGAAAAACAGGCAAGATGATGACAGGTGATACATCTTAGCTGTCTTGAGGATTAACAGATTAGAAAAGTTTGTTAAGGAATTTTGTAAATTGTAGTGTTCCATACGAGGAGCTTCGTCAGCGCTACCTCCAGTTTTCTGTTTACGACTTCGACCGTTTTTCCCGTCACGATCTTATTGGACACGTCGTCCTCAAAGGTCTCCTCGACTCGACCGACTTGCAGCAGGAAATCGAGTACACGATGAATATCTTATGCCCTCCACAGGTGAGTTCTAAATTTAAGCCCGACGGGGCTAAAAATAGCCGCTGCAGCTGTCCTTAGGGGCGCTCCGGGAGAAACCTTGACCTATTTCGGAAAGTAGGTCGTGCAGGATTCTCCCTTTTTGTTTATTGATTTTCGAGAGGTGCTTGTTGCAGGAAAAAGTCGATTTAGGAGAATTGATGTTATCGCTTTGTTATCTACCAACAGCTGGACGTTTAACAATTACTATAATTAAAGGACGCAGTCTTAAAGCAATGGATATTACAGGAAAATCAGGTAGAAATAACGGAAAATTCACAAAGGTCAATGTTCGAGGTCATGATTTTCAGATCCTTACGTTAAAGTCTATTTGCTTTGTCAAGGAAAACGGATCAAAAAGAAAAAGACTTCAGTCAAGAAAAATACGCTCTCGCCGGTTTATAACGAAGCGTTAGTCTTTGATGTCCCAGCTGAGAATATCGAAGAGGTCTCGCTTATTGTCAAAGTAATAGATTATGACAGGTAAACACCACCAAAAAAAATTTAAGAGAAATAATAAATTTTTAATCAGAATTGGCTCAAACGAGCTGATGGGATGCACAGCTATAGGTTCAAGTTTCATAGGAATTGGTCGAGACCACTGGTTAGAAATGCTGGACAATCCTAGACGACCAGTGGCACAATGGTACCCTCTTCTTGAATCAATACCAGGCCACATTGCTAATGACTCAACTCCGCTCAGTCTCAGCTGCCTCAACAGGTAACTTTCTCATAGTCCTTCCAGCCTACACAACAAATTTTTGACAAATTTATACTTATTTTCAATAACTCCTTACTCATATTCATTTATGTCCTTGTAGTCTCAGTAATTTTATTTATTCAATTATTAAATACGTTATTTAGAATTTTAAATAAAAATTTAAAAAACATAAAAACAGTTTATAAACAGATCAATATACATATAAGAAGTAATTTTTCTGGCAACGGTAAGCTACTATTTTAATAGGTCAATGACTCCGCTCCTTATATAACCATACGTCCTCCTAGAATGTGTCCGGAAGTTTCGTGACTTTTCTCTACTCGTGCAAAGCAATGATATAATTCGATCTCGATTGATCCATGGGCGTATCTAGTAAACTCTCATCGCGATATCCTTCTGGTATTTTCTTAAACTATTTACTAAAAACTCTCTTTCTTTTATTGTTATTTCGAAATGTTTGTAACAATACAAATAAATTTGAGTTTACGTAAAAATGTCTGAAAAACTTTAAAGCTAAATACAGAAATTAAGGAAACAACAGACCGGTTTCCAAGTCGTTGCTCCCTTTTCAGTACTGTGTATCCTACTCTAAGTAATAAAAATAAAAATGTCAACGACCATGATTGTTCTTAAATGTTTGTACAATCCGCTGTAGTAATATAGAATTTAATAACAAACTAAAATTATTAATTTTAGAAGCCGAAAGTAGTACTTTTTAGCAATTTTTAAATCATCTAGTATAAAAACAACATTTTTTTGTAACTACTTAGGAAACTAGAGACAACAATTAACATTTTACTATTTTTGAAATTATTATATAAAATTTTTACTAGTTTTAGAGACAGAAGTCGATATTTTTAATCAGTTTCTTAATTAATAAAAACAAAAGCAACATTTTTTGTAATTTTAAAGACCGAAGATAACATATTACCAATTTTCGAATTTTTAACGTTTTACTAATTTTGAAAGTCGGAGGCGAGATTTTAACAATGATGGTATTCATGAAATGGGAACCAAACATTATTTTTATAATAACGTGGATAACTGGAAACAATATTTTACTAATTTTGAAGCGGGAGACAATATTATAACAAGTTTGGAGCTAATGAAGGTGATCTTTTTTATTTTGAGAACGGGAGGCAAAATTTTTACTAATTTTTGAAACCGTTGTCGATATTTTTAATCATTTTCTAAATTAATAAATATAAAGATCACATTTTTTGTAGGTAATTTCAAAAACCAAAGACAACATATTACCAAATTTTTGAATTATTAACGTTTTACTAATTTTGTAAGTCGGAAACGATGTTTTAACAACGTTGAAGTTGATAAAAACGCAATTTTTCCTAATTTTGACAACCGGAGACAATTTATTATCAGTCTTATCAGTTTTTCAAATTAAAAACGAAAAAAGCAACATTTTTTTAATATTTGTCGAAATCCCAGACAATTTTTAGACAATTTGGAAATTTGGAGATATAATTTTACTGAATAATAAGCAATATTTCTTATCAGTTTTTTAATGAACAAAAAAAAACTTTTTTTGTAATTTTGGAGACACTAAAAGTACCATTTTACTGCTCAAAACCAGAAGAAACATATTACTAATTTTGAAAGTCAGAAGCAATGTTTTCTCAACTTTGAAACTAATGAACACGACAATTTTTCTCATTTGGAAGTCGGAGTCAACATTTCTTATCAGTCTTTAAATTAATAACGATAAAAAAGTTTTTTTTCTAAGACAACCAAGTCAATTTTCGAAAAATTAGTTTTAATAATTTTAGAACCCTAGGCGATGTTTTTTATTAATTTTTAAATTAATAAAAGCAAAACATTTCTTGTGCTTTTTAGGAAACAGAAAGGCAACATTTTACTAATTTTTGATGTCAAATACAACATTTTACGAATTTTCAAAAACAAATACAACATCTTAGTAAATTGGTAAGTCATAGATGACGAGTTTAGAGGTGGTAAAAGCGACATTTTATCAATTTAAAATTTGAAAATCCGAGAAAATTTTGTAAGCCCAACAAAACACACATTTTACTAATTTTGAAATAAATTTTGAATCAACAAACATAAAGGAAACAATTGTTGTAACTTGGAAATCTGGAGGCAATATTTTACTAATTTTTGAAACCAGGGACAAAATCAAATTTGGAAATTAGAAAACCTGAGACGACATTCTAATAAAGACGCTGATAAAGACAAATTTTTCTCATTTTTGGAGCCGGAGGCGACATATTTTATCAATTTGGAAATTGAAAACGACAAAAGCGTTATTCGAATTTTAGAATTCTAAAGCAAAAAGCAACATTTTATTAATTTGAAAATCCAAAAACGTGATGTACTAGTTTTAAAAAGTGGAGACGATCTCTATTTATTATTTTTTTAGTCAGTAATGCGCAACCAGAAGCAACATTTTAGTAATTTATTTAAACTGTCATTTCTTTTGCTAACATTTCTATCAAATTTTAGAAATGTGAGACAATTTTAGATAAGCCCGGCGCAATATTTTACAAAATCTAGAATCTAGAGACGATATTTTTTATCAAATTTTTAGAATCAATGACAAAAAACAAATTTCTAGATGCTGATTACGTCTCTAGCAAGTTATACAACATTTTACTAGTTTTAAAAGCCAAAAACGTAATTTTATTAATTTTATAATGTGGAGGCGATATCTTCTTCTAAATTTTTTTATTAGTAAAGAACAACAGTTATTTTTTTATATTTTGAGAAACCGGAATCAAAATTTTACTAATTTATTTAAGCTGTCATTTCTTTTGTTGAAAATTTTAATCTTCTTGTTAGTTCTTCTTGGTGTGTTAAATGAAACGTAAAACACCAAACACTTTGCGCGTTTCCACAACAAAGTTGTCATCCTTAGGTATGAATTAAAACTGTTTTAGTTCCTACCAGAGAATGATAACTTTGTTGTCGAAACACGCGACCTATTAAGTAAAATGTTTACTGTTTGTGGGTGTTTTACGTTTTAATAAACCTGTCGTTCAATCAAACAATACTGATTAACATCACAAGGCGGCCGATAAAAAGAAAATAACGGACGGAATTGATTGTTGTAAAATCGAGACGATAAAATTTGTGTAATCTGTAGCAACTGTAACTGTTTTAACACTTCTATTAAATTAAGCGTAATGTCGTACTGTTAAATTATGAGAATTGTTTTTATCTCAGTCAACGTTCCATTTTTAAATTACTGTTGCCGGCAAAGAAAACACTTCCTTTTTTTTGCTAAATTATATAAAACACAAAAACGTACCAAAATCAAACTAAAAATTCGGTGCGTCGATCAGAGTCAACCTTTCTCTAAATACTGGTCATTTCTCATTGTAATTTCGCTCATTTCAAAGCTTTTGTCTACTTATTTTTCAACTTTTTTTACGGTCCTTTGACCCGGACACAACCTGATATAAGTATTTATTCTCCTAGGTGAAGAACCGACCGACTCAACTCTTTGGTGCTGAAATAAAGGGAATCCCTTAGGTTGTCACTTATTTCCAAAAGACAATTCGCTATGTGTGTGAACAATAAGCAACAATGTCGTATTGTAGAGTTATTTTCGGTTTACTTGTATTGACAATACCGATGCATATCAGATTTGTTGTACTGAGGTTGGAGAGAATGTTGAATATTTCTGGAAGCGATCGCTCAACACTCAGTGTTATGTTACTATCTGTTAACAGTAGATTTATTATCGATCTACGTGTCTGAATATCAATTATGCATGTTTGTTATCAGCTTGTTAAACTAAGAGAAATTATTTTAAATATATATTGTACTCAATTTGAATTTTATTGATCCCCCGTTATTTACAATCTCCTTGACGACGTTACCTCCCAGTGGTGCGGTGTTACGTTACCACAATGCCTCCAAATTTCGACGAGAATCTCCTTAATAGGCCGTCAAAGGACCTAATTTTGTTCATGTTGCCCCAAGGGCCAATATCAGACAGTGAAGAAGACGTCGACCCGGATATCGACGGCGACCTTACAATTGACCCTTCTCGTATCAACATCCCCCTAGAGCACAATCTCCGTGCACTTCTCATCCAAGTAACCGGAACTGAAGACTTGGATCGTGTCACACAAGTAAAACTCCGGGTGATTGCCCGAGATGTGCCACTACAACACCTGGGGGCTTTCATACCGGCACTGAGGGAACTCATCCTTGACGGGAGTGTCGTCGCGACGCTACGGGAGTTGGGAACAGGGCTGAGAAATCTGAAGGTTCTAAGAGTGAATCGATGCGGGATTGAAGTTCTGGATAATATGCTGGCGTTGGATTCTCTAGAGGAGTTGTACGCGGCTGATAATTTCATCGAGAATTGTATGCCGTGTGCCTTTTTGAGTAATTTGAAAGTTGTGGATTTGAGGAGGTAAGTTCGGAAGGTTTAAAAGGGTTAGACAAAAAATTGCTTAACCTAGTAGTGGTAGAAAATGATAAAAAAAAATCAAAAAACAAAATTTTTGGAATTTCTGTTCCAGATCTGTTATTATTTACAAAAAAAATATATTTTAGCATTGGAATGTATGGGCTGATTTCAAGTTGAGATAATACCGGTAGTATCTTCCTTTTCATAGAAAAATAAACAAATTCGGGGCTGTGATTGCTGTTGTCATGGAAAAATATTAATATTTGTGCTACTACCGTTATTAACTCAACTTGAAATCAGCCCATTAGACACTTTTCTTTATGTCTTACTACACGGTTTTTTGTTATCGACTTATAATTTTTAATAAAGAAAAGCTTTGGAGTTACCGTAAAAACACAAACCGACCTCAGCCTCTTTTTATTAAAATTTAAAAGTTGATACCAAAAACAGTGTAATAACTAATAAGACAAAAAAAGTGCCAAAAAAAGAATTTTCTTGGAAGATAAAAACAAATCTAGAATTGAAATAACAAGGTCTTATTTTCAATAAAAAAAAATGTAAGCTTGATATTGTAAACAATTTTTTTTGTTATTTCTACACTTTTCTATGACCACTAGTAAAGCCAAAAATCCTCCATTATTTGGCACCGTACCCCCTTAAGGAAGATTGTTGGCACGTGCGGTTTCAGGAATCGGCTGAAAGACATGAGACGCACCTTGACCTTCCTGACGATATGCGAGAAACTGGAACATATTTATCTCGAGGGAAATGATGAAATATGGCAGTTTACGAAGTACCGACAGACTGTTAAAAGCTTATTACCAACATTGAGAAGTTTAGATGGTATTACCTACGGAGGTAAATTCGATTTGCGACTTGTTACATTATTCAGATATTTATCGAATTTCAGATACGGAAATTTCTGATTCAAATCAAATTCAAACACCGGAAAAGACCACCCAAAGCAAAACAGTAAGATTCTTGAAGGGTCACGGATAACCGCGCTGTTAGTGGCATTTTTTGATAGAAATTTTAACTGTTCCAACGTGGTTTTACCCTAAAAACGTAAAGAAATTAGATTTTTATAAATTGATTTCATTTGAAACAAATGAAACAAAATTTTACCATGAAATACAGCAGCACAAAGAGTAAAAATCTACAAGAAAAATTTTTTAGTTTACTTTGAAAAATTGAATTTATTAAAAAAGAACAGAAAGTTACTAAAACATAGCAAAAATATATTGAAAATTTTAAATAGGCGCATGCGTTTACAGATTGATTAGTTTCATATGTCGCCACTAGAATGCGCATCGCTACTTGTTGGTTATCAATAAGCAATAATTTTCAAAAAAATAATTAAATGTCTCAAGGGATAATTTAAACAAATAACAACTTCAAAATTAATTAAAACAGATATTAAAAATACATAACAGATACTTAAAAATGAAAAAGATGAAAAATGACACTAATTAAGTACGCGGATGTCAAGTAAATGGATTTTTTTATTTTTTTTAGGTGTTTGTCCCGATTAATACCGGTGCCAGGTCTCGTCCTACCCCAAGCGATGTTTCCACTGGATTTACCATCACATTTCCCCCTAAAGTATTCCACGAGCGCCTCAATAAATAATAAATTTAATTTCACCCCCTGAAGAGTTCGCACAATGTTCACACTGACGCACAGTTGGTTGCCTATATTAAATGTCAAAAATAATGACAAATTGACAAGTGGCACAAAAACATGACACCTTCGCTTAAAATATCACAAAAAATTATTGATGTAAGTGTTAATTACAATTAAACAATTAAAATTTATGTAACTGAGTCATTTCTGTGTTAATTAAGCCCCCCAAATTTGAATTATAACCTAACATATGTTTCTAACCTCACTTTCAGAGAGTTTCAAACTGCAGTTTTGATTTTCTTGGAAAGCTTTACGGAATTGTTACAAAAGGCTCGTTTATCGTTTTGGGATTACAAGTCGATGTTGAAAATGGTAACGGAGCTTGTATTAATTCACTACCGGCTGAGGTTTACCTCTGCGGGGTTATCCAAAAAGGGGCTGGAAATTACGACGAACAGGCGGTTAAAAACAGGTTGAGTGAAGTGTACGTGACTGATAACCCCGTTTTTATTTGTTATCAGTCTGATACGAAATTTGCTGCAAGTTTTTACATAAATGGTCGATTGGAAAACACGAAATTTGACCCAATTTCTGAACAGGAGATTCTCTCACAATTTCTCTACTTGCGGCTGAAAGCAAACGTGCCTTTAACATGCGAACTTGTCACGAATTCCATCAAGGAGTCTTTTACTAACTTAAGGAAAATTATAGCGTCAGGTGTTATGACTTTTAGTTTTAATAAAAATAATGTCTATTTGTTGGGGAATGACAGTGATGGGGTTGTTGGAGTGGCAGGGAATCCGACAATTGGGGAACTAACCGATGAAACAAATGAACAAAGCGAAGGTGGCAGAAAAAAGAAAGTACATAATTATGAAATTGATGTCATGGAGGTAAATATGTTGAAACGGACGACTGGGGAAAATGGAACTGTTGGGGTACACGAACATGCCCCACTTTGTGTTCTTGATAAAAGTAAGTTAAAGATTTTTGTGTTGGCAACACTGTGACAAATGACAGAAACAAATTTTTGAATTTGACGTTTCAGAACAGTGCAAAACGATGACAATTAACGTCGCAATTGATACGTTATCAATGGTAAATCGTCAAGTGAAAATCGCAAATCTTTATGAGATTTTAGTAGAAAGCACTGTGAGAAATTTACGACTTTTGGAAAACACAATTTTGGATTCACTAGATGAAGTGACACAACCTGAAGTTTTTCATTTTTATCCGGAAGAAATCGGCCATTTTTTTACAAAAATTTATTTAAAAGGTCACAACGAGGAAGAATTACGTAATAATTCCAAAAAAACACATAAAACAGTGTTTAAACAATTGTTTTAGTACCAATTCGTGAAGCTCTTCATAACCAGTTACTCATTGATAACAGTCGGCCATTATTCAGACGTGCCAATAGTTTCGTTTTTAAAACTAAAAACTCTGCTGTGGAGCCACTTATTAATCCTCATGTTGGTCTTAAACCAACTGATAACGGTTCGTATTTCAAAACTTTGTCAAAACTGTTTTAATAAGTTTCTCAGGGGGCAAAGTGGCACTAGTTAAGGGTAAATACACGTATTACCACTACTGCCAAAATAAAATGGACGACAACGGTTGGGGTTGCGCTTACAGATCCCTGCAAACACTGGCATCCTGGTTTAAACTCCAGGGATTCACCGATAAAAAAGTACCGACTTTTGAAGATATCCAAAAATGTTTGGTTGATATCGGTGATAAACCGGCGAGTTTTATCGGTTCTAGACAGTGGATTGGCTCAACGGAGGTTAATTACGTTTTAAATACACTTTTAGGGGTTAGTTCGAAAATTTTATATGTGAGTTCAGGAGAGGAAATGGGGAGTAAAGGACCGGAATTGTTGAGTCATTTTGAAAATCATGGATCGCCGGTTATGATTGGTTGGTTCATTTTGGGGGTGTGGACAGTTTTGATTTTGTTTTTTGGGTTTTTAGGAGGAGGGGTTTTGGCACATACGATTTTGGGGGTTGATTATAATTCAAACAGTGGAGATTTGAGATTTTTAATACTTGATCCGCATTATACAGGGGGTGAGGATTTACATACAATACAGAGTAAAGGCTGGTGTGGGTGGAAAAATGTGGATTTTTGGGATAAGACAGCGTATTATAACATGTGTTTACCACAAGTCCCTAAAGGCATTTAAACACACTTTATTATAATTTTTTTAAGTATTCGGATTAATAAATCATTTATATTGTATGGGTGTCGTCACCAAACAGTTTGTTGGTGTTATTAGGAAGTCAGGAATTCGGCTGGAATGCGCCAATTATACGCTTCTTTTTTATATTTTTTTAACTTTAATAACATAAACGCACTGTTTGATGGCGGGAGATGTAATAATTTTTTACACAATTAAACAAAAACCGTGACTTTATTGGAAAACATTACAAACGTCCATGGATAAAAAGAAGGTATTGCACAGCCTATCAACTAAATTACTTATATTATATTACATATAAGGCACAGTAAAATTTGTGAATTTAAAAAATCGTGTGCTCTTCAACATTTCATACAATTTTTTTTTTTTAATCAACCTCTTAGTAAATTGTAAGCCGCACCAAGGGCCCAACTGATTTCATGACCGTCAATTTTTTTATACAACTGAAACAAAAAACACATTACGCCAGAAAAGCAAATCAAATGACTTACATTTATTTTTGTGTCGCTTCCTAGTCCAAATCCTTTCTCAAGCAAAACCCAAATAAATGTAAGGTCAAGGCACATGAAAGGTTGCTCGGCATTAGGCTCAGCACAGGCTAAAACAAGAGCCAATGAGTCTTAACATAACTAGAAGGCAAAATATGTTGTCACGTGACTGAGAGCAATTTAACTCATACAAGAACGTCATGAAACTGTAGCGCACATGCGCATTATCATGTTGCTTCTGTGAAAAACATAACCTTGTTTTACTTTAGATATTAAGTTTTTGCCTATAGTCACGTGACTTTAGACCAATCAAATACTCACCTTCTTGGGCGGCTGTTTTAAACCCTTTAACGTCAATATTTCCCCCCTTACTTTCGTCAATTAACCCGACTTCAGTCGCTCTGTCAAAATAATAACTAAAAGCAAAAATAATTTTCGTTGGTAATTCAGCAGGGGGTGTTGCCTTTGACATAACATATTCAGTAATAAGTTGGGAACATCTTCCAAAATCTACTATTGGGGTCTCCTGACCAACCCGAAAAGTTGTCTCTTTTTCCTTACTCACAGGGTACTTCTCTTTGGGTCCATTGACGTAATAATCAGTACCCCCATAATGGAATTTACGTCCTTTTATGATATGGTTAATACAATCAGAAGTTACATTTATCTGATTAGGTTGGTTTAACGTAACGACTTCTTTCCGAGCTGCCATCAACCCTAAACCTAGATAACTGTGAGTGTAGACTGGGATTAACCCATTTGGGGAGACAGCTTGGTGGATGTACTCCTTCTGGGAGAGACTTGAAGGAGTTAAAGCTGAAAAAGTTACTTGAGTTGAACCGCCCCCCAAATCTAGAGCTGCTACGGTTTTAGAAGGGTTGCCATGAATGCGCTCTGAAATTAAAATTTTGATAGATGCCGCCACTTGTGGTGACTTCACCTACCCAAGAGAAAATTAACAGTGAACCAGGAAAAAATCCCTTCGTCTGTGCCGTCCATAATCTCCACACTGTCTTCATTTGTGACAAAAGGCGTCTTCCTGAATAATTCCCTAACTGAATTGAGCAAATTTTCGGCTTTTTCTTGCGGCAAAAGTCGTAAACCGGCTGTCGCTTTTAGAATTAGCGGAGTCTTGTTCCAGTACTTCTCTGGGATTTCTTTTTTGGCTTCTTCGAGTAAATTGGCAATGGTTTGAACGCCCTTTTTGGGGTTGTCAACGAAAGACGATAAGCCGGGTTTGGTGTATTTGAACAGTTCCTTATCTAAGACTAGGTGGCCCCCTGGAAGTTTAAATTTTAGGGAGTGTCCCTCAGGAGGTTTATTTACTTATTTACCAAAGAAGGATTCGTGGAACGTAAAAGCTAAAACCCTAGATCCTGTACTACCAGCATCTATCACAACTGCATGTACGGGTTTGTGGTACCCGAATTTTTTCGCAAGACTATCTACAGCTTTGTGTCCCAAATGCCATGGAATGTTGTCGATATAAAGTACTAAAATTGTGTTATTCAGCCGTTTTTGAGTGGCTTTAAGTACTCACAGATAAATAGAGTTAGGATAGTTCCGCTGATGATGAGGCAAAAAAACGACCTGTGGATACTCGACGGTTTGATTTCTTTACGTTTCTTGTTGGGTGCAGGTCGCCCATTTTGGTCTTTATGCTAAAAAACTCGAATTTAGTAAATTGTCAAAAGTGAGGTTAGGTCAGGGACAAGTACATTTAGGGGTGTCATATGTAAGTCTGGGTTTATTTCGGCACATGAGGGTCTGAATGGGGTTTGAATTATAAATTTTCATTAATTTCCACGCGACGTTTTATGTTGGGGTTTATTTTTACAGCACGACACTTCGCCAAATCAGTTATTAATAGATACAGGTTTAAGGTCTTACCTTTCGTCTACGTAATTCGTTGTTAGTCATGATTTAATGAGCGTTTTATCTCGGAAATAAAACTATAGGCCGGCGAAAACTTAACGAAATTGCCTTATTATTGATTACTGTATAATTCTCTAAGGACAGAGGTTGTGTCTGCGCACTTTGACTTACACAAATTCACTACATAAATGCAATTAAACCGCCAGAACTTGCTAAATCATGCCCTTCACTGTTTTATCTTTGTATCATTAAGTCATTTTTACCACTAATGATAAGCTTTGGTTCTCAGAAATTATCTAACTTCAAGCACCACTTATCTCATCTAATTTACCTTTTTCAAATGTAAAAATTTAAAATTCCGAGCGATTCGAAAAAAGGCACGTCTTCCCGCCATTTTTCCAACTTGTCAATAAAACACTTGTCATGTATTTAAAAATTTATTAACATAGAACATAGAAAATCAATTAAATTACATATCTTCAGTATCAGAGTCTGAATCGGCTTCCATTGCTTGTTTCGCCGCTTTTTCTGCTTCAAGAAACACACTTTCAGGCACTTTTTCATGTTTGCCATTACTTTCCTCACAGATCCAAGACAATTCAAGCTCGAAATTCTTGTCCTTGAGTTCATCATGAACTAAATAAATTATTTTAGCTGCTTCTTTCACCAGTTCTCTACATGTCATTCCGGTTAGTCTCAGCTTTTCAATTTCAGTCTTTGCTGACTGTTTTGCTTTTCCAATAGCACATCCGTGGTAGCCCTAAGACAAGACTTAGAGAATAACTCATTTGAGAGAACTTAACTCACATAACTGACTCCTGATGGATCAATTGTGTACATTGAAGGCCCCTCTTCGCCACAACTTCCCAGAATCACGCTACATCCATATGGGCGGACAGCACTGTATAAAGTATAGGCGTGCATGTACATACTGACCCGGTCATTTAAGTATTTCAGGGGGATATCGACACCATACTGGGACCTGTAATTTGAAGCTTCGCGTCTTGCGATGTCTACAATTTGGCGAGCGTCAGCAATTAGGCCTGAAAAAGCCTGAAATTTGGTGAGATTAACACAAAGTTAGGTTAGAGGAATTGCTACCATTCCGACGTGTTTATCCACGTTAAAAATTCGTTTATTAGTGCCGGGTTCATGCAATTTTGATAGTACTAATTTTTCGGCAGCTAGGACAACCCCATCTTTGCCTCTAAGACCGATAACTGTACCGCTATTTTCCACTGCTTTCATTGCATATTCGACCTGAAAGACACGTCCATCCGGAGAAAACTGCGAAGCTGATAAATCATACTAAACCAGAATTAGTATCAAATTTAATTGGGAAAATTAATTATACTCACTCCTGTTCCTATCGAACTCATTTTGATTCAGTAATTTGAAAATTTATGATTTGCAAGTCAACAAAAATGACAGTTGAATTGACAGCTCTGTCAAAAGACAAAAGCGCCCTCTTGCAGCCATTTTAGAAGTTATGACGACAGGACCGTCGCAATAACAGGACCGTAACAACCACGTTGTAAACAACATTTAGAATTCTGAATTATTTATATTGTATAAATAAAATACACTTAACATTTTGTACTTTGGTTGCGAGAGTTGAGATTGCCGTTTTGTCTTTTTTTCAATTTTTTGCCTAATTTTTACAAATTAAAATAAAATCGGGCAATTTGGTGCAAAATTACATAAAACAATTTCAAATTATAAAAATATAAATAAAATAATATTAAAGCTGGATACAATTCGATTGTTTTCGAAATAAAATAAATCAACTTCCGAAAATGAAGCTGATTTATCAAAACCTACATTTATAAAAATACAAAAATATTTTTGGCGGACATTCACAACCCTTAAAGCTATTGCATGAAGTGATTTTGAAATAGTTTTTTATCATTCAAATCAAACATTTCAATTTGAATGATAAATTGAAATTTCTAAAATTGACATGAGAAAATCACAGCCGTTTTTAATACATTGAACTAAAACACAAAATAAATTAGAATAGTGTACAATAAGAAGTGGCAAAAAGGTTTAAAATAAAATAATAAAAAACAAGTGAGGGAATACAGTTTGTACAAATCAGGTTAGCCATAATTAAAGAGAAAAATAAAAATCCATTGTCAGTCTAAACCATATTTTTATCTAAAACATACAATCTTCTTCAGCGTCTTCTTCACTCTTCTTCTGCACAGTTGTTTCGACTTATTACAAACATAATAAACATATCGATTATATAATTCAAATGTTTTACTATTATGACCTAAGACTATATAAGTTTATTATTTTTTAAATACATGCATGACATGTATGATACAACATACGAATGCGGACTAAAAAAAAATTAATGACGAGAACGATGAGACTCGTCTCGACGATCTCTTTCACGTTCACGCTCACTCTCACGACGTCCTGAATCCCTTTCGCGATATCTTTCCTCGTAATAACGAGATTTTGATGTTGGCTCCACTGAGGGATCAACTCCGTCAGGGGGCGATTTGTTCCTGGACCGGGATACTCGCGATCTGAAAATAATATCAATTTTTCTTAAGGGTACAAGCGTCACAAACAAAGTGCAAATTTTTAAATAAAACAATTTCAAACAAACACAAAAAAACTGTCAGATATTACGAAAAATAAATTCTTAAAATTTGTATTAAAAAAAATTAACACAATTACTAGAACATATTTTATGAAACATTGCGAGTTTAAAACTTGTAAATGGCTGTCTTTATATTAAAACGCTGTGTAAACAGTCGAAGCTGCAAAAAAAGGTGTTACAGAAAAATAAATTTTGTATAATAAAGTCCGAGAGACAATTAACAGTTCAAAAAATTTTCGTTTTCTATACTTCATTGCCTCAAGTTTGTGACGTCACAATAACAATAATTTTTTTCAGAACTAACAACGTTTATATCTCTTTTTTTAACCTAAACCATTAGGATATTACATATTCAATATGCCTTATCATTTTAATTTTTGCTGTAAACATACTAATTTGTTGTTAAATTGATATCGATTTATTTTTATCTACTTG
Source organism: Tribolium confusum (assembly GCA_029207805.1). NCBI lineage: Eukaryota > Metazoa > Arthropoda > Insecta > Coleoptera > Tenebrionidae > Tribolium > Tribolium confusum. Next base: position 18,898,690 of record JALGAY010000005.1, read on the forward strand.
TAGAATACTAATAATAATTAAATAGAAACTCACGCATCATCAGCTTCTCGGTCTCTATATTCGCGTTCGCGGTCCCGATCCCCTCTACTCCTGGATCTATCCCGTTCCCGATCCCTATAATCAGTATAGTATCTGTCTCTGTCACGATCCCTGTCTCTATCTCTGTCTCTCTCTCGGCTTCTTTCGCGATATCTCGACGACGATCGTTCTCTCCGTCCTCTTCTATGTGCTCTATCTCGTGACCTTGACCTATCTCTTCTCCCAGAACTATAACTCTTATCTTCGACACCACGTAGAGTATCCTGTAACGAACTAATCAAAATCTTACACCTGTCGTCATTTGCAACTTTCGATTGTTTTATCAAAGAGATAGCTGTGACTAATGTTTCAATAGCGCTTGCATATTCGCCAGCAGCGGCATCTGAAACTGCACGAGCGATTGCAGATGATGAAACCGTCCGATTCCTCGACATAATATCCTCAAATTCTTGTTCACTCAATGGAGGCATGTCGCTACGGTGATCTGGTGGCGGGCCTCCATATGGTGGCTGCGGCATACTAGTCGGAGGTCCATAGCCGTGCGGAGGACCGTGTGGAACACTATTAGGCCCCATAGGGGGTCCATGTGGTGGTCCATGAGGGGGACCTTGAGGCGGTCCTTGTGGCGGCATAGGGCCTTGCATCGGATGTTGCATTTGAGGTGGAGGTCCTCCTTGTTGGAAAAAAGCTGGATTGACGTGTGGCGCAGGTGGTCCTTGAGGGGGACCTTGTGGTGGTGGTCCTCCCATTGGTGGAGGGCCACGTGGACCCATATTGGGACCTTGCATGTGAGGCGGGCCTTGTGGGAAGCCTTGCTGCATCGGAGGGCGGCTCCAATCAGGCCGCATGGGACCTGGTGGTGGACCTTGGTTGGGCATTCCGCGTGGTGGCATTTGGCCTTGAGGAGGGCCTTGAAACTGATTGGGTGTTAAATATGGGGGGTGGGAGTAAGGCGTGGTTACCATAGGTGGACGTGGGGGGCCTTGTGGAGGTGGACCTGGACGCATTGGACCCATATTGGGGCCAGGTCCGTTGGGTCTTGGACCGTTCCATTGTGGTTGTCCTTGGAATCTCGGCTGGCCTTGGTTCATCTGAGGAGGTCCGTTGTAGCCAACAGGGCCTTGCATACGAGGAACTCCAGGACCTGGCATACCTGGCGGCATGGGGCCACGCATTTGGTTGTTCATTGGCATTCTGCCACCGTAGTTTTGGTGGGGACCTGGAGGAATGGAATTGTTAGCGTGACTGGGATGTTGGTTGCGGTTATTGGAGTTATTAGTAGGAGAAGGGCGGGTTTTGGACTGACTTTCAAAGTTACTAAGGGCTTGTTTGGTAGGGAGAGTAACAACAGGATTTTGTCCATTGATCTCTTTCTTAGGGAGATGGTCCATGCAGAGTCTCATGCTGGCTTCAGAACCCAACGAAATGACACAAAAGCCTTTAGATTGGCCATTTGCTCGGTGTTCGAAGAATTTCACCTCGTGGAAGTCATTCACGCCAATATCATGAACTGCATTTGCAATATCTTGATCAGTAGTCCACTAAAACCAAACATTAAAAAACTACCCTAAATTAAAATAGTTTTTACCCAAGTTAAATTCCCGACGTATAGTTGATGTCGGCGCCCCACATTAGGTGTAATATTATTCCCTTGAGTCGAATAGGTGTTCCCATTTGTCTCTTCTGTACTAGCTGTAGTGGCGGGTTGGTGGTTAGTTTCTGCCGTTTCTGTACTATTTGTAGCAGCGGGGGCGGCGATTACATCATCATACAGATCCACATTTTCACTTCCAAAGTCGTCCTAGCACCCAAACATTCATTAACACCAACAATTGGCAACAACAGTACCGGTAACAATCACTGCCGACTACAGCGACCTGACTTAATTCTATATTGAATTGAACGCAAATTTCGACTGACAACAAAAGAGCCCCTTTAGAGGGGCTTACCTAAGTGGAAAATTCACTTACCTGTGCAAAATCTTGGTCAATATCGTCCGCATATAAATCGATGTCGTTATCCGCCATCTTTGAGGACGCGGAGAACCAGCAAACAAATATGGCGAACAAGAAGGTGTTCACACGTTCGAAAATCCGACAATGAAACTGTGTGCGTCTGAAGTTCGTTCATCCGATCTTATAAAATATGCAACCAAAAATTCAACACTGTAAAATTTAGTGTTAAACTGTATTTAAATTATTATTTAATTAATTTAAATTAATATTTTTGTTGTAATGGTTTTATTTTTTAAGTAGTAAATAAAAACTGACTTCTTTTGTTTCGGCCGCTTTTGCAATCTGCAATATGCAACCAACAGTGCACTGTCACTTTTGCATCATTGTTAGTTGGTTGTCACAAAGAGTAAGTGCTTTTTTGTTAGAGTTACAGTTTTTGATTTAAAAATGCCAAATAACATCACAAAAAGTAAGCAAAATGTTAAATTCAGAATAATTTTATTGAAGTTTCTTTTTTTATGTTGTAAATACGCATGCGCCTTGACCCACCATCTGTCATTTGATCTCCATTGGTACTGTTTATATTTATTTTCCTTGTGTCAGTGTTTTTTATAAAAACTCCTCGTTTTTAAACACAAATAGGATGTAGTTATCGTTTCGTTTGCATTTATCTTGCCAAAAATACCAAAATCACGTGTAAAAACAATGGATCATCTCGCCCAAGACCTAAGTGTTGCCCTGGAAGAATCTGAAAGTTGTGGCCCCATAACTTTCGCTCACGACAACCCTGGAAAATGGGGCATGAGACGTCGAACTCGTTCAGCTGGAAATTTACGTAAAAAACTCTATTAAACTCTAATAACCTTTTAAATAACATTTCTCTTCTTACAGTAGTGTACATGAATAACTCCCCTGATAACCAAATAGATGATAGCACTAGCAGTAATTCAGAAACTCGAAATGAGAAAACTTCAAGTCGTATCGCGAGCTTCCACCAGTCTGATTCTGACGAGATCTCTTTCAATATGGCAATAGCTAAAGCAATGCATAACAAGAGCTCAATGCGGATGAAACACGCATTACACAGCTACGTGAGGGGCAGATGTAGCAAATTAGGGGTAAATCACAGTCTTGAGAGTGACTCAGTGAATGAAAACTCCCCTGCTAGACCCAACTTACGCCGTAAACGCAAATTAAAACGAATGAGTATTGACGAGGCCCCCATACCCCCTTGTGGCAAACGTAAACGTGCCCAACGGTTCGATATCGTAGACAACGGCCGTTCAATCCGCCACACACGTATCCGCCCATTACATCAAACCCTCGTCGACAGAATCGAGAAAATGTTTCAAACTTCCTCGGAGGACGTAAGCATGTCTTTCAAGCCTCCTCAAGCCAACACCATGGAGACTCAAAGTATCGACGATTGTGAATTCACCAGTGAGAGCAGCATCAGCTGGAGCGGCGGTGAAGGTCACGACGGGGATGACGAACTGACCGACTGGGCCCCCACGATGGACAATTCTTCCTCAATGGAGCAGACCTTCAACGAAGCGGACCCGAGGGAAATCCGAGCTGGATGTAGACGGCTAGGGGATGAACGGCCGGGATTTAGTATCAGCACAGGGGCTAACGAACGAGTCGCTAAGTTCCTTCAAGACACAACTAAGTCTGAGTTGAGACTCCTCGGGGGTGAACGGGAGAAATTAGGACAGTTGGCAGCACTCTATTCGCTTGATTTGTGGTTTGAGAGCCCCACGTCGTCGCTGTTGAGAAAAACAAGCAAGACACCTTGTATGCAGCCCCCACAGAAGCACCACAGTGGGATGAACGCGGGGCATAAGAGGATTCGGACACATGGCCGGTTCGTGGGGCTTGAGTAGGGGATTACGTGCCTTGGGTGATTTGTGGGTTTTATCATTCCATATCATAGTGGTCCTCGAATAAAGTAGTCCACAAATTTCGGCGTTTTATTATTATTAGAAGCTCAATAAACATGTTTCTACTAGTACAAAGTATTTTAAGTAATAATGATGTACAGTATTTATTTTTACTGTAATTTAGGGGAAGAAATGTTACATTTTGTCGCCTTCATTTTGAGGATTGAAATAAATTCGATAATTTTAATGACAGTCTTTTACTTTCTGTTTACGACATGAAAAAGTATAAGTGTTTGTAAACTGACGTAAAATCAATTTGCTGATAATTAAAATTGTCCATAATTGACGCAAGACCACGAAAAAAATTGATTAAAAAGTATATTTTTACAGTTACGCAAGCTAAAATTTGCAATAATTAATTAAATAATTTAATTAATTAGTGAGAGTCAAGTGATAATACTTTGTCACCCTAGTAATGAACTTTGACAGATTTAACGAGTGACGTAACAAAGGTCTAAGCTTAGAAATAAAAACAAATACAGAGCGAGTTTAAATTAACTCATAATATTCGTAATTCTTTCATTTTTTTAAATTTAAAAAATGCAAAAACGGGTAACTAGGCGTATCAAGGGAGCTTAATTCTGACGTAATTGGATCACTCGTAGCGTAAAAATATATCATGACGTCACAGCGTTGCTATATAGGCCGTTGTGAGTGCTCCAATTACATCAGAGTTCAGCTTTCTTGATACGCTAAGTTAGGCATATTTGCATTTTTTAAATTAAAAAAAAATGAAAGAATTACGAATTTTATGAGTTAATTTAAACTCATATCAATCTGTATTTGTTTTTTTTTATTTCTAAGCTCAGATCTTGTTACATCACTCGTTAAATCTGTCAAAGTTTCTACGATTTTTTTGTTTTGGAATTTCTTCATAATTTGCGTTTTCAAGAAACCTATTAAAACACTCATTTGGGTGCTTTTACAGCTATTAAAGCATTACTGCTATTAAACCCCCAGAAAAGGGAAGTTTGCTGTTTGGACAACTGTTTATAGCAGAACGTTTATAGGGTTTTAAAATAGATTGAATACTAAGGTAGGTATTACTTATTATGTTATGTTATTGTAGTTATTATATTTGCACGTGATAACTGAAAATTGACAGCGGGAAATTAATTTGAAACACGACACGTCAGCCAGCGGAGTGTTTTAATAAGAGCACTGTAAAATAATTACCACACAAAATTTGTATTAAACATAAAAGGCATTTTATAAAAATCGGAATCAACAGGAGACATTTTTAAAAAATTATTATTAACAATTTATAAAAATGAAAATTGCATTTTAATATACTAGAAATTGTAGACCACATTTTTAAAAAAAAATGAATATACAGTGCTCAACAATTGAAATGGGACACCCTAAAATTTTAACAAAGTTTTAAAGTCTTGTGACTCCTACAAAAATTTATTAATTGAGATGATGTTTTTTTTTCTGGGTAGCTCATTTCTTATACTTTAAGATGTTTAATAGAGCGTTCTTTGTAAATTTGTAGTTTAAGTTATACAGGGTGTCAAAGACAGGCTTTGCAAAAAACGAAACGTTTAGTCTGCTCCCATTTTAACAAAAAATATTTTTGAATTTTTTTAATGAGTCTTGGAAGAGCGAAGTTCTCAATACAGTTATCTCAATATATTTTTTTAACAAAATCAGAAACATAGGCATAAAAACTGGGAGTCGTAGGCAACAATTGATAAAAATGGAAGCTGCAAGAGAAGGCATTTTATTAGAATAGAAACTTCAGACCAGATTAAAAAAAAAGAGCTGTCATAAGAGGCATTTTATTTATAGCTTTTTTTAATAATGCCAGAAGCCATAGAAGAAATTTTGTAAGAAATAGAAGTTGTAGGCCACAATTTATAAAAATGGAAATAGCAGAAAGCATTTTATAAAAATTACAATAAAAAATCGTCTTTTTGAAAGAAACTTGTCAGAAAGTGTATGATTCTTTTTATAAAAATGCTGTTACATAAGGCATTTAATTAAAATCGGAACCAATAGGTGACATTTTCTGCCTTTTTTTGTATCAAAACTAGAAGTCGTAGGTGACAATTTATACAAAGTAGAAGTCACACAGGCGATAGTCTATGGAAAAGGGCATTTTATAAAGATAATCACAAATTGCCTTTTCGAATATAAATAAATCAGAAATTTTAGGTATCATTAAAAACTGGAAGCCAGAATTTATAAAAATTAAAATCACAAAAGTCGTTTAATTAAAATTACTAATATCAGAAATCACCTTTCTAAAAAATTTTTTAGATATTGTTGGTAGGCCACGTTTATAAAATCGGAATCAACAAGAGCCATTTTGTAGCATTTTTAATCAAAACCAGAAACCGTACGAGACATTTTATAAAAACTGAAAGCCACAGGCAACATTTTATCAAAATGGAAACTGCAAAGGGCATTTTATAAACATTGCAATCAAAAATACTCTTTTTTTAAAAAAAAGTCTTTTTTGGATATTGTTGTAGGCCACATTCTATAAAAATTGAAATTAAAAGGAAACATCTTGTAGCTTTTTTTTTATCAAAATGAAAAGTGCAAGGGGCATTTTAATATACTAAAAATTGTAGATTACAATCTATAAAAAATGATAAGCACAAGAGGCATTTTATAAGAATGCGAATCAACAATAAGAGACTTTTTATAGTTTGTTTTTCTTTTCAATGCGCCTCATTGTCTCTATTCAATTCATTATCCATATGACGTAGTAATATATACAACAATACGAACTATATTTACTGCTTTTTTAACCAAAAGGTGACATTTTATAAAAAATGGAAGCTGCAAAAGACATTTTAATAGAGGAGAAATTGTAGATCACATCCTATAAAAAATCTCTGTTACGAGAGGCATTTTATAAAAATCCGAAGCAATAAGAGGCATTTTATTTATAGCTTTTTTTATCAAAAGGTGACATTTTATAAATAATAGGAGTCATAGGCAATAATTTATAAAAATGAAAACTGCAAGGGCTATTTTAATAAACTAGAAATTGTAGATCACATATTATAAAACTTGCCTGTCACGAAAGGCAATTTATACATAAACTGAATCAATAAGAGACATTTTATTTATAGTTTTTTAATCAAAATATGCCATTTTACGAAAAATTTGAGTCATAAGCTACAATTTATTAAAATGGACACTGAAAAGGCATTTTAATATATTACAAATTGTGGACCACATCATATAAAAATTGCCTGTCATGAGAGGCATTTTATAAAAACCCGAATCAATAAGGGGTATTTTAAAGTGACATTCTATAAAAAACGAGAGTTATAGGGGACAATTTATAATAATGGAAACTGCAAGGGGCATTTTAATAGAGTAGAAATTGTGGACCACATGCCATAAATATTTGTCTGTCACACGAGGCATTTTATAAAATTCCGAATCAATAAGAGACATTTTTGGTAGCTCTTTCTATCAAACGGTGACATTTTACAAAAGTTGCAATAAAAGATTGCCGTTTTTTTAAATAATAAATTAGAAATTGTGACCATATTTTATAAAAGTGGAAGCTGAAAGAGGCATTTTATAATTTTGTTTGCCATTTTTAATTTTTTTTATTTTATTAAACATTGCTCTTTTCAAGTGTTTGCGACATATATACGTATTTATAAATTTGTAGGCCTATCTAAGAAACATTCAGGTAGCCCCCAGGTACTCTAGTCCGGCACTGTTTGTAGTCAAATTTGAAATTATAGTAAATTTATTTTTTTTGCATTTTTTCCACGAAATTATTCTATCTCCAAATGTCATAAAAAAATTTGAGTAAATTATTTCATTTTTTATAGTATCAAGTTATTAAATAATTTCAAATTACAATATTCTAATTATTGGCGGTTTTCCAAAGCTTATATTTTTGTCTAGTATAAAAATTTTAAGAGAATAGTAATTTCTCTGTAAAGAGAAGTTTAGAAGACCGCCAATAATTAAAATATTGTAATTTTAGACTATTTAAAAAAATATAAAATTTACTAGAATTTTAATTTTGTCATCGAATATTTTTTTTCATTTCTTATTAAAATGAGAAGATTCTTCTAGTAAAACATGTTAAAAAAAAATTCCAAAGTTCACCCTAATGTCTAGTCTAGACTGATGAAGTATGATATTATCTTCATAATCACGGATGTAAGATGTAAATATAAAATCGAGATAAATCAAGAAAAAATTATCAAAATGCGTATTTTAATCTACAATTTAATTCTTCAGGTAGTAGCGTAACAAAAGAATAGAATTAAGGCATCTAAAACAAAACAAACACATTCATAAAATTTTTATGTTTTTTTAAAGTTTAAAAATACCCTTCCCGACGTAAGAAATTCTATTTTAATCTCTGTAAAAAGATAAAAAGCCTTTTTATAGCTATATTTACGTCATTATTACCTATAATTGAATTACAAATATTATCTATTGAAGAAAAAAAATCTGTATTAACGAAATCTTATTTGTTGTTACCCAGATGAAAAAAAAGTAAATAAACAAGCAATTAAACACAAAAATATTGAAAATAATTAGGGTTAATTAAAAATATACTAATTATTAAAAAAATGAAAAAGTGGTGTGTCTCTTTGTAATTACAGATCAAGGACGGTAAATAAATTTTGCGACATTTTATTGGGATAAGACACGAGAGGTAAATTTCTGAAAATTTCTGAAATAGATTGTATCCTAGTTTAAAAATATCCATTTTATCCCCTGGTGAGTAATTTCGATTTTCTGCATGTTAGAAAGCTTGTGCGTTTTCGTCCTTGCCCTTAAGTTTTTGAGTGCGTTATCTCTTCCTGCGTCAATGTTGTCGTCACCGGCGTCGTTTCTCTTGTTCCTCCTGTTGGTCCGGGCTTGGAAAATCCTGAATTTCGCCTCTGTACGTCACGGCGCACTCGTTCTGAGCAAAATGAAGCAGCTTGAAACAGCTGACGGCAGTCTAATCCTGCCTTCGGTCGAGTGATTAAGCTCCGTTATCGTCGTCGTCTTGATCGCACAACAATGACAATACATCGAATTTAGCAATAAACTCTCCTCCCCCGCGAATTTTTTAAATGCAATGTGCGGAGCATCGTAGCGTGTCGCGCTTTGGGGACGATGGCCGACAGCAGGAAGACGGCGGTCCGCGTCGGCTTCTACGACATCGAAAGGACCATCGGCAAGGGAAACTTCGCCGTCGTGAAACTGGCCAAGCATCGCATCACCAAGACGGAGGTGAGTGCGTCTCGACGCCAGTTATACTCGGTTGCTAGGCGCACGTGTCGTCCTGCATTCGGTCTTCACGTGGACGGGAAAAATCCCCAGGTTAATTGTCCAGCTGCAGAAGCCGCGATCCAACGTGCGTCAAACATGACGTCAATCAGCTATATAAGGTTGTTAAGATCCAACAGATTCAATACTCTCGCAGCCGGATGAACGATAATAACACTCTTTACTATACCATTGGGATGGTCAACAAACTCGCGCCGAGATAAAGACAACGTCAATCAATTTTTTTTTTTAATTAAACTCTCACAATCAGACTTTCACAAATTTTTTTTAAGAAACTTTGACGCAAATGTGACGTCAAAAAGGCCGATGATTAATCGATACGGCAAAAGGACACACCGGAAGCTTAAGACCAACAACCGGATCTTTATTTTCACAAAAAACAATTGTTAAATTAGTGCCGGAATTCCGTCGCTATCACAATTTTTTTCCAAGAGCGCAACCTACGTCAATAAATTTATGTTATATCATCTCGGATTGCAAAAATTCGCATTTAACCCCGCCTGACCTTTTTCCGCTGAAAATTGACGTCAAATTTCAGTCCCCACTTGGCCGTGAATCATTTTTTCAATCACCCGTTATCACAGTTTACACATATTTACCGCCCTTGTTCAGTAAATAAACGTTTTTTCGAGTGCGCTTGTAAACCTTGATTCAACCTCGATTTTACCTTGGTACATAGCGCCCGATTTCTCAACGAATTTATTATCGTTTAATTAATTTTTAAACGAAAATACTTGAGGCTGGGAACACTAGACAAAGCAAAATACCTTGATAAGCCTGATAATTTTTTAATTATTATTTCAAAGCAATTGTTAATACATAACTGCTCTAAATAGATACTACTGTTCAAATTTTGCAATATTTTAATTTTCTGTTTCAATAAAAAAAATGGTTGCGGCCGAGGTTTCACTCCGCATTTTTTTGAATGATCTCTGGTAGCTCAAAGGGTAGAGCTTCTGAACAGTTTTCAGAAAGGTCAGGGTTCAAATCCCGGTCAGGATACACTTTATTTTATAAATATTACAAAGATTATCTCATTACATAATTCTAATATTTTAAACATTTTACTAATTTACATCAAAAATATTAATTTATTTATACAAAATTTAATGTTTCTATAATAAAAAAAACACAGAAACTGAGTGGTGTTTGACAATTTAATTTACTAATTTTCTGGTTATTTTTTTCTTTTTTAGGTTTTCTGGTCCATTTCTTCTTATACAAACTTTTACTTATTTTAATTTTTTTGTAAACGTATTTTTTGTTTTTCTGTCTTTTGCTCGTTTTGTATTTATTGTATATTTATTGTTTTTGGTTAAAAGCCGTAAATAATTCCATAACACACTTATATTGTCTTCAATAATTTCTCGGAGAATCGTTTTATATTATTAAACCGAACTGCACGATCAACGACCTATCACTTGCTTATAGAGAGCCAGTTCGTTTCAAATATTTTTTTAACTTCCGACACTGAAAAATTGATACCTAGGTATTAAATGGTACCCATTTAAAAAATGTTTTTTAAAGATGAGTTCTTAATTTTAATAGAAAGGACTCCCTCATCTCAGTTTTTTTATTTTTTCTTTAGTTTTTTTTAACAAAATCCATATTTCGTCACTACTTGATCGTAGAAAAAATTTTTATCTACATTTTTAGTAGAAAATTAAACGCTCTAAAAAAGGTATTTTACATTTTTTTATAGCTATTAACGTTTAGAAGATATCAGAGGTCAAAGTTTGAAAAATTTAATATATTTTTTTTTACTTCGAAATTTTATAACTCGTAGATAAATAAATATTAGAAAATGCAAAATACACAGTTTTATAGGAAATTGAACGCTCTACAAAAAAGGTCTCTTGTGGTTAGTCGATTACTCTAACCACTTAGAAGATATTTGCATTTTAAAAACCAAAATTTGAGACTAAATCCTCAATTTTTTTTAAATGGTTAAAGTAATCGCTTAACAAAAAAACTTTGCTTGTAGAGCGTTCAATTTCCCACAAAATTGTTTATTTATCTACGAGTTATAAAAATAGAAATAAAAAATTTTTTTTGTTAAATTCTTCAAATTTTGACTTATGATATCTTCTAAACGATAAAAGCTATAAAAAAATTGTAAGATACCTTTTTTAGAGCGTTTATTTTCCTAGAAAAAATATAAATAAAATTTTTCTGTACAATCAAGTAGTGACGAAATATGGATTTTGTCAAATAGAACTAAAGAAAAAGTAGAAAACTGAGGTGAGAGAGTCCTTCCTATCAAAATTAAGAGCTCATCTTTAAAAAGCATTTTTTAAAGATGCTTAGGTACCAATTTTAGTGTCGAAAGTTAAAAAAAATCGATTTTTTGGCTCACTCTAATAAACATGCTGCGCAAACGGTCAAAGGTACAGCAAAATGTCCTAGGAAAAATCGTAGAGAACTAAACTTTGCATAATAAAATCCCAGATAGGGGCAGAGTTAAACACAGTTTTATGGACTGCAGCCCAAGATTCTGCAAATCAAAGAAGCCCTTTAACAACCAAAATAATAAAAAATATTTCAGTTAAAAAAATATCAAAAGGTTGGCTATCTAAATTTGAGGGTTTTAGTCATTATGACGATAGTTAAAAAATTGTATTTTATCCTGTTATTCCCAGTTTCTCAATTTTTAACTTTGACTTTTGTTTCTCAGTTCCCAAATTTTCTACAACCTTCACATATTTTTTTTTCAAGTTTTTCTGATGCGTCTTTTACTTTCAATCGATGTTTTTTTATTACGTTCTTTTTCTTCTAAATGTCGTTTTGCAACTTTAAGAATATCCCTTTATTATTCCAGAACTTACCTTTTCTATTTTTTCTTTTGAAATTTTTTTTTTTTTTTAATTGTCGGTTGTCTTATTCCTCTTCTTTCGATTCTCAGTTTTTTAAAAATTATAAAACTGTCTTTTACTTTTTCAAAATCTTTCTTTATTTCTCTTCTATTTTTTCTCGATCTTTATTTCAGTCGTTGTTTTTTGAGTTTCTCTATATACTTTTTGTTTATTTATAGTTGTCGTTATTCAAGTTTTTTACACACTTTTCTTCTGAAAAAAAAAATCCTAAAGAACTCGAGAAACAACGTTCAGAAGAAAACCAAAAAATCTTTTTTTACTATTCACTATAATTTTCAATTATAAACGTAATTATAGTGAGTAGTAGAAAAATAATCTAAGAAAAATAAAAAGTTTAGAGAAATTTTTTTTTTCTTTTAAACATAGATTTTTCTAGTTGATTACTTTTGAGATAAATCAGACGCAAATAAGGTTTTTTCCGGTTTTTATTTATGGCCAACATTTCGCCTCTTTTATTATTTTTCAGGCTTCTTCAGGGCTACAAGGGAACATTTTTATTTAGCCCTGAAGAAGGGTCTCAAAAATAATAAAAGAGGCGAAACGTTGGCCTTAAATAAAAAAACCGGAAAAACATAATCTGCGTCTGATTTAATGCAAAATTAACCAAAATTAACCATCTTGAAACATACACAGACGATAAATATAGAATTAATAGTTTTTTTTTCTATTTCAAATATAATTTTTCTTTTTAATTCTCTTTCAATTGATGTTTTTAAAGTTGCTTTGGAATATTACTGTGTTTTTCTAGAATCTTTCTTTATTTCCTTCTAAATGTAGTTTATTATTCATCTTCCAGTCGTCGTTTTTAACATTGTCTAAAAATTTTTCCTCCCACGACCATTTTGTTATGAATGTTATTGGAATTATGGGAAATTGGTCATAAAAATTTGCCGAAACGTCGGCAACCAATCTAATTTTCCTATTTTATTAAAGTTGTTTTAAAAAAAGTAACAAAATGGCGTATAATTCACACTTATGTCACTCTGAAAATCGCTGTACTTCACTAAACCGAACTAGGCATGTAGCTTATACATGTAGAACCAAGATGGGCACTGTACTTACTATTCTAGCTGTTTCTATCGGATGTCCGAAGTTGAGAATGTATTGTGCAACGGTGACTTTATTTTAAAACGCTGCGCAAACTGTCAAATTTACATGAAAATGTTATAGGAAAAAATTGTTTAGAATTAAATTTTGCATAAGCAAGTTTACAAGGCGATATTTTTATCTCTAACGGTTTAGAATCTAGAGATGCTTAAAGAAAAAAGAATGACCAAACCTTCTCAGATTCCCGTTTAAAACGTTTATTTTATCTAGTATTTAAGTAATGTAAAAAAAAATAAAAAAGGAAAAAAGAAACAGCTATTTGTGCACTTTTACTACAATTAAATTTATTTTTGTATTTTGCAAAACTGTCGCTAATAAAGAAAATGTTTTATACTGCAATACGATAAGGGTTTAACACTCTTTTTTAAGCGCTTCAAAATACTAAACTATTTTATTCTTTTATCGTTTCTTTACTAATATTAACGGTTATTTAATAAATGGTGATTGTCACAAGTGTCACATTGTTGCCACTCAAAATGAAAGTCAAAATCTCCTAAATATGCACCCAAAATAAAAAATTATGTGACATCTCTTCTTCTAAAATTTCTTTTAATTTTTCGTATTACAGCTCTCTCGAGAATTTTTTTTTAAGTACACACTTGATACTTGAGTCTAGTGAACCCCAACCAAATAAATACCTTGATAAGAGTGATAAGTTATATTTCTAAACAATTCCTATTATTAATTTAATAATTGGAAAGTAATAAACTATTTTTATCAATGACCTAAATTGTATTATCAGATTTGGTGTTTCAGTTAGGGTAGGACATGAATTGAGTATTTTTGTTATATTTCAGGTGGCAATAAAAATAATAGACAAGAGTCAATTGGATGCTGGCAACCTCCAGAAGGTGTACCGTGAAGTGGACATTATGAAACGTCTAGACCACCCCCACATAATCAAACTGTACCAGGTAAGGTGTAATCTAGATAGCGTAAGTTCGTTAACACCACCTTCAACTTGGCTGGCCCTGACGCCAGTATGACGTCACAACGGCGTCGCTTGGCAACTGCATTCTCGGTGCACGGCGTCGTTCCCACACTACCGATCGAATTGGTTCAGAGCCGGCTTGATATATTTTTAAGTTTTGTGAAGGTTCTTTTGGTTTTTTTGTGACGTAATCAGGTCGAGGTATCAGGAGACAATATAGTGATTTCATGGATAACCTTCGTTTTTAAATTTTAAATTTCTTATTCCCGGAGGCAATTTATTGTTTACAGACTCGCTTCAATCAAAAGTTTTTATCTGATAAGGCGAGAATTATTGAGTAAAAGTGAAAAGTTTTGTAAGCCTCAAATCTCCGACTGTCATTTCAACACAATTAAATTTACTTAATCTCAAATCCACAAAAATAACTTCGAAATTTTAACGAAATTACGCGACACAGACAGACTGCTAAAGTTCAGTTCAAAATGAATGGCATCGCAGTAGGCATTGGCTGTGTAAACGGCACAGTAATCTTTTTTGTGGAAAATAGAAATAATGGCTTAAATTATAAATTTTCTTCAGAAAAACTGAGGCTTTTAGCAGCTTTATTACGATTTAGAACATATCTAATCTTCTACTATTAAAACCAAAAACAAACATCTGGCATCAGTCCTTTTTGGGGACTACATTAGAGAATTTTATTTCTGCCTGCTTCATATCACTTGTTTTTAAATATTCAAATATTGATAAGGAATTAAGAATTTAAATTCTAATTTTTAACTTTGGTGTCCTCTAGTTCCTAAAAAATTTTTTTTGACCTGAAGTATTTCAAGTTGATTTAGGGGAACGTTTTTTTGAGACAGCTTGTATAATTTAGAAATTTTTAAGGACTTTTGAAACTAAGGATTTCAAAACTGTGGAGGTACTAAAAATAAAATTTTAGAAATTGAAATAATTCTAAAATTTTTGAAAATTCAGCAATTTTAGCCAGAAGTCAGGTACAGTAACCCAAAAAGGCTAGACTGGTTTTGAGGTTTTTGTCTCTCATCAGCACAGTGTCTCCTAGTGCTAATCCCGGCTAGAATATAACTCATAACCATCAGAGGAAAGTTCTAGAAATTTTGAAAATTTTAAATTCTCTAAAAACTTTTGAAAATTTTGAAGATTCTAAAGATGTCAAAGTAAAAGTCTTAGAGATTTTGGAAATTCTATAGGAACTAGATACGCATAAAAATTCAAGAAGTTCTAAAAGATCTTGGAAACTTTACAAATTTCAAAAAGTCTAATGATTTAGGGGATATTCGAGCTTCTGAAAGTTTAAAATTTGAGAGACTCTGATTTCTAGACACTTAAAGTAATTGTGGAATCCTGTGAAATACAAAATTGATCATTTTTTTTTTAAAGTTGTGAAGATTTTTTAATGATACTGGATTCTAAAAATTATAAATGATGTACAAATTCTACAGGTTTTAAACATTTTAGGAACTTTATTTATTCTGTAGTGATATTAAGGGTCCTAAAACTTTCTATAAGATTCTACATACTGTACATGCTATAACTATAAAGATTTTGTAAATTTTAGCGAAATTTCTGAAAAATGTAAAGATTCTGAGGTCCTTGCAATTTCGGGGTTTCAGTAATTTTACAGAATTTGGAGGTTCCTAAAGATTTTTTCCTTCTGAAGTCTTATTAAGGTCGGTAAAAAGAATTTCCAGAAGATTTTGAAAACTTTACAAATTCCAACGAAAATTTAGATTCTAGACAGTTTAAACAAAGATCCCAGGAATATTAGAGTTTCTTAAAGGTTTAAAGTTTGAGAAATTCTTAATTCTGGACATTCTAGGGAATTAAGAAATTCTGTAAAGTACAAAGTTATAATGTTTTAATTTTTTTTTTTTTTTTTTGAAGAGTTTGGAAAATATTAGTGATCCTGGGGGACTCTAAAAATTGTAAAAGATGTACAAATTCTAAGGGTTTTAAGGATTTTTGGAAATTTATCTATTCTATTGTGATAGTAGGAATCTCAAAAACTTCTATACATTCTAAAAAATCTAAAGATTACCAGGTTTTTGCAATTTCTGGATTTCAGAAATTTTACAGAATTTCGAGGTTCTTAAAGATTTTTTTCTTCTGAAATCTTATTAATCGGTGAAAAGAATTTCCAGGTTTTGAAAATTTTACAAATTCCAACAAAATTTTAAATTCTAGACAGTTTAAAGAGAGATTCCAGGAATATTAGAATTTCTGAAAAATTTAAAGTTTCAGAAATTCTTAATTCTAGGCATTTTAGGAAATTGAGAAGTCGTAATAATTTTTTTTTGGAAGTTGTAAAGATAATAATGATCTTAGATTATAAAAATTGTAAAAGATTTAAAGGTTTTAAAGATTTTAGGAACTTTATTTATTCTATAGTGATATTAAGGATCCTAAAAAATTCTATAAGATTCTAAAGAGTATACATACATACTACCAGTATAATTATAGAAATTTTGTAAATTTTAACAAAATTCTTAAAATTTCTAAAGATTCTTATGATTTTAAACTTTCTGGGTTTCAGAAATTTTACAGAATTTGGAAGTTCTTAAAGATTTAAAGTTTGAGAGATTCTGAATTCTAGACACTCTAGGGAATTCAAAAATCCCATAAAATACAGAATTGTAACATTTAAAAAAATTTTGGAAAGTTGTGAAGATATTAATGTGTCTATATTCCAAAAATTGTAAAAGATGTACAGATTTTACAGGTTTTAAGTAAAGATTTTAGGAACTTTATTTATTCTTTAGTGATATTAAAGATCATAAAAAATGCGAAAGGACTATAGAGACTGTACATATTATAACTACAGATATTTTGTGAATTTTAACAAGATTCTTAAAAAGTCCACTCACTCTTAAGACTTTCAAGTTTCTGGGTTTCAGAAATTTTACAGAATTTGGAAGCTTTTAAAGATTTTTTGCTAACAGTAATATTTTATATAGTTTCTATAAATTTTTCCGTAATATATCTTTACCAAATCTCATTAAAATCGGTAAAAAATAAAAATTTTAAAAATTCTAACGATATTTTAGATTCTAAAAGTCTAGAGGTCCTAAATTCTAAATTCTAGACACTTTAGGGAATTGAGAAGTTCTAAAAATACAATATTATAACATTTTATTTTTTTTTAGAAATACGTGAAGTTATTAAGAAATCCGAATTCTAAAAATTTTGAAGATGTACAGATTCTATAGGTTTTAAGGATTTTAGAAACTTTATCTACTTTGTAGTGATATTAAAAAATTCTCAAAAAATTCGCTAGGATTTTAGAAACTGTACATACTAGTAACTATGAGATTTTATAAATTTTAACGAAATTCTTAAGAACTCTAAAGATTTTAAGGTCTTTGAAATTTCAGAAATTTTACAGAATTTGAAAATTCTTAAAGATTTTTTCCAACACTAATATTTTATAAAATACGCCGTAGTAGATCTGTACTAACACTCTCGTTAAAGACAGTTAAATGGTTATTCATGAAAAATGATTTTTAATTTATAACTTTGGAGCCCTCTAGCTCCTAAAGGGAGCAACTTTTGGATAAGTAAGTTCCCTTAAATCGGTTTGTTTTGGTTTCAAAGATCTAGTCTGTCTTATGAGAATGTTTTTCTGGATCACTCTATAAGGAGTGGTCCAAATCTTTCGTCATTGAGTTATCTTTGCAGACGAAAACGTAATGCTTGGATAGATTCCTAAAAAAAATTGAATTGCTAACGAAATTATGATCAAATTTATCAAAACTGTTAATTGGGAATAGAACAATTCCAAAACGTTGACAAAGCACTAAATAAAACAAAAATAATCCTGAAGAATAAACAAAAAATAAATAAATATTAAAAAAGCATAAATTCACGTTTCTGGTGTTTTTAAAATGAAATGAGTCAATCCAAATCTTACGTTTTCGATGACAAAAGATTTGGGCAACTCGTTATAAGGCCAATAATTTGACATTATTCAAAGACAAGTCAATGATAATGGATATACATGTTACTAAAAAGGAATAAAAAATAATAAACAGAAACGAGATAAATGAATATTAAAATAATTTTTGAATAAATTAAAATTCTGGAATTTGGAACAAAAGTGAAAAACAAATTTTTCTCAAAACAAAATAGGAATTAAGTTATTATTGCGCAGCTATCAGTATTGGTGGGTCATAAATGTGTTCTATTCTATATTTTATAAAGTGTTTTTTTATCTTTGGATTCAAAGAGCGTTATAAAATTTTTAATAACGAGTCTATTCCAAATCAAACCAATACAAATTGGAAAAATGATTTCTATTGAAAGTCTAATGAGTGACGAAACACTGTCGAGTCTCGTTATAAATTTGTTTATTGAAATATGCCTTAATAAATTTGATTGAAACTACTAGAAAAAAAAAAATAATTTGTCAAGAAACCTTCAATTTTCAGGCACGTGGGGAATCCCTACCTCATTAAATAATTCATGCAAAATCAAATCTAAACAAGAATATCCACTTAATCAACTTTTTATCGACGCGTCAAGGTTCTTCGCTAATTTACTTCAATCTGTGGGAAAAAATTCGTATTGTTTAAAAAATCGAAAACTAAGTGAGGGATTAAAAGTTAGAGGTGATAAATGTATTGTAAAAACGTATCATAAATTTTAATAAACCACAATTATGTGTTTATGGCAAGTTTATGGTGCGTTCAAAGTTTGAAATTTTTGTTGACCAACTGCGATGTCAAATTTAAAAGAGCAGCTCCCACAATGAATGAAAAATCAGGATTTTTTAAAGTACACTGAACTGTAAACACTTCTCAAGCTTTCTTATTTTCAAAAATATTAGATGTTTTGGGTATTACATGTAATTTTCCTTAATCAAAAATCAGGTTGTCCTGAAATGATCGACAATTCTGGATATCTGTCTTGTCAGAGTTTCATCAGGGATTTTGAAATCTGTAAATTTGATTTTTTTCATGCTGATTTAGAAAATTAAACAATCGCAAGTGAGTATTCTAAATTTCCGACACTTACTGATTTCTCTCTCTCGAAATGCTTGAATTTGATAGTTTTAAAGTACAAACTAGTTTATGAGGTATTTAATAAGGGTTGTTTAAAAGAAAAGTGTATGCTATTATTACCGAAGCTATCAGTTAGACCATTGAAGCAATATAATTGCTTCTTTAAATGATTTTTTATCTTTGAAGGCCCAAAAAGTTAATTGATTCTATTGCATCATAAAATTCAAACATTTATAGACAAACTTTACCAACATTGGATCAAAAAAATGTTGTCTATGCCTTCGAAAATTAGTAAATATCACCTAGGGTACCGAAAATTACAAAAACAATGTCGCTTTTGACACTACCGATTTAAAAATTAACAAAAAACATTTTCTAAATTTAGTAAGACTACCTCTGTCCTTTAAAATCAGTAAAATGTTGCCTCCGGCCCCCAGTATTGGAAAAATTTGTGCGTTTGTACGTATTTATTTAAAAATTAGTAAAATAAACATCTATGGCTTCCAAAATGACTTCTAACATTAGTAAAAGTCGTATCGGGCTTCCCAAATTACCAAAACAATTTCGCCGTGGTTTTTATTGATTTTAAAATGGATAGTAAATATTGTGTTATCTACAGCTTCTAAAATTAATAAAATATCGCCATCTGCTTTTAAATATCTTTTAAAAAGAAAAAATTATAAAATTACCACTTTGGACTTCAAAACTGGTAAACTGACGCCTCAGGTATTGGAAAAAATGTTGTTTCGCATCTATAGCTTCTAAAACTAGTAAAATTACGTCTTTTGACGTAATTTTAATTCAAATTTAATTAAATATTGTCCTCGACTCTTAATATTGGAAGAAATGCGACTTTTGTATTTATTTATTTGAATATTAGTAAAAAATTATTATTCACGCTTCTAAAATTAGTACAATATCTAAAATTAGAATAATAATGTTGCATTTGTAATTATTATTATTTATAAAATAGTAAGATTATTCCTAAGGACTTCAAAATTAGTAAACTGTAGTTTCTTGCTTCCAAGATTGAAAAAATTGTGGCTTTTGTATGTATTTAGTTAAATATTAACAAAAGTATTAAATACAGTTTCTAAAATAAAGGAATGATTGCCATCAGCTTCTAAAATTAAAACAATGTCTTTATCGATTTAAAAAATGTTATTTCTTCCATATGAAATTACCTTTCCGAGCTTCAAAATTGGTAAATTCTCGCCTCCAACTGCCAACATTGAGAAATTGTTGCTGCTGTATGTATTTATTCAAAAATTAATAAAAGTGTTGTCTTCATCCTCTAAAATTAGTAAAGTTTTGCCTTTGGTTTCTAAAATTATAACAGCAATGTCTTTATTGTTTTAAAAATTGATAGAAATATCAGCTATTCCTACTAAAATTTTTGAAATTATATTTCCGGACTTCAAAATTAATATACTGTCGCCTCCGGCTGCCAACATTGAAACATTGTTACTACTATTTTTGTATTTATTCAAAAATTAATATAAGTATTATCTTCAGCTTCTAAAATTAGTAAAATATCCCCACCGTCTTCTAAAATTACAATAACAATGCTACTTTTGTTTTTATTGATTTTATTGATTGATAAAAAAATTTCTCTTCCAATATTGCAAAAAATGTTGCTTTCGTATCTATTAATTTGAAAAATAGTTAAAAATGCTATCTATGATTTCCAAAATTGGTAAAATTACGTCTTCGGATTTCAAAATTAGTAGTTCCTATTAAAGAAAATCCGAGTACGTCACTGGAAGTGAATACAAATAGTGAATTAAATTAAAAGCACTTATTTTAAAATGTAATAAAATTGTATTTTTGTCCTCTCAAAAGATCTCAATTAGAGTACTAGTTTCTCTTACCACACGGCCATTGTTGTGCTTTGAAATTGGATGGATGGGACCTTAAATTTTTTCAGTTTTTTGTGCTTTTTCTAGTTTTTTTTTTGAGTTATTGTGAAATCCATTCATTGTAATCGTTTTTTAAGTTGTATGGATCATATAAATGAATAAAACAAAACTTTTTTCCAATTGATAAATTTAGTTTGATATTTAGCTTTTTTTTCGTGTTTTAAGAAGTATTTTTGAGGTGCGGATAAAACTTGACTAACCCGGCATAACGAATAGAAACGTCAAAAATATGTGGTGCGTTCACAAGCTTAAATTGTGCCTCCTAAACGCTCTAATATATTAAAAGCGTGCAAATTTTGGTTAATCAATTAAAATTTAGCTCTAATTTTTTTTTTTGCTTGTCCTGTATATGTGATTTTTGTTTCCAGGTGATGGAAACGAAGAATATGATCTATCTTGTGTCGGAATACGCAAGCCAGGGTGAAATATTCGGTAAGTTTTGATCGTTGTGCCGGCCACCCACACCGGCATTCAGACCTTGACGCTCTGACGTCATACTGTGAGCGTCGGTGGGGAATCGACGCACACACAACATGGAACATCTCGACCCTGGACCGTATTTATTTTCTTCTTTCAGATTACATCGCCCGGTACGGAAGGATGACCGAGGACCAAGCCAGGACGAAATTCTGGCAGATCCTTTCGGCTGTCGAGTATTGCCACAATCGAAACATTGTGCATAGAGATTTAAAGGTAATTGATGGGAATTGGGGGTACTCCCACACACATCATCGATTTGGGAGACTCCCAAGAGATGCAAAAACAGCAATTTTCGAATTTATTGGACTTTGAAACGAATTACAAAGAGGTGAAATTCTAATACACCTCAACCTACGTCAATGGATTTATATTTAATCCTGAAGCACATAATTAACCACAGAAAAAAAATTTCTTTGTGTTTTTCTAACGTCATGACATGCTTTGTTGTGTAAGACTGACTGACATCTTCAATTGTTTTCCAAGTATTGCCAACACAAACGCAAATTTACAAGAATTTTTTTTTTTCAAAATTCAAATAAAAAACAGTGGATAAAACGCCTGAAATAATTATTTAAAACCGAAATTACTGATCTGTAAAAAAAGAAAATTTAAAAATGAGGTAGATAGGGTTGCCAACCGTTCTTCATTTCAATTGACATTTCTTTAATTTAGTAAACTGTCCTTTAGTTTTTAACATATACTTAAAGGACACAATTTGTTCTTTCATTTAGTTTTTTACCAAAGAGAAACGAGCAAGCGTTAGAAAATTGATATACCTATTTGTAATTGGTTGATTCCAAAAATAAATTAATTATCTAGACGTCCTTTTAAGACATAAAAATAAATTTTAATTACGTATAAACAAACAAAAGTTCTATCCAGATTTGAGTTATGAAACCTACGTAAATAGGGTATCTTATGGTAAAAATTAGAAAGAAAAGAACAATAGGGAGAATTACGACTACTGGAAAAAAAAAGAATAGAGTAGAAGTAGATTCTAGAAGGATTTGAAAAAGTAGATTCTATGAAAATTTGTAGAAAAGATGACCTTATCACAAAAAAAACTCGGAAGATTCATTATGTATACTGTACAAGAAAAAAAAAACAAAGAGAAATTTTAAAAAGGTAGTTTAGATAATTCTAAAAGAGTTGTAGATTCTAAAAACGACAACTAAAGAAAAAAAAGAAAAGTTAAGAGTAGTAAAAAACCAAGAAAAATTATTTGATCTTCTTTAAAAAAAAAAATGCAAAAGGGGCTCGTGAATTCTAGAAGCTGACGCCGCCTTATTTTCGAGCTATTCGATTGAGAAACTTCAAGGATTTATTTTGAATCTATTACTAATTATACAGAAAAAATTAAGAGAAAAAAATATACTCCTTAAAAAAGAAATCTAAATCTAAAAACCCATTCTAAAAAAAAAGTATGTTGTACAAGAAGAAATGCAAAGAAAAATTTTAGAAACGTAGTTTAGACAATTCTAATAGAACTGTGGATTGTAGGCCTATAGAAAAAATAAAGAATCACAATTCCAACAATTGGAAAAGGAGACGAAGATAATACAACTGAAACAAACGATAAAGGAAGATTTTAGAAGTTGAAAACGTCAATTATGAGGTCCTGGAGGAACAAAAAAATGGGGCACGAGCTTGAGAAAGAGTACTGGGAAAAAATAAGAATAAAAAAAACGACTACAAGAGAAAAAAAAAAGAAAAGTTAAGAATAGTAAAAAATCAAAAAAATTCTAGATTAATAAAAGAATAATCCTTCGAGCCGAGTACTGAGAAAAGTCTTGGTAAATACCGAGCAATTACACCCAAATTACGTTTCAAACACCCAAAAATCACTATTTTAGTCATATACATTAAAGTAGTTCCACCCAGTGGCGGCCGGTGATTTTTTAAAACTCTGTGTTTTGAAAATGGGGCATTTGATCCAAATTTTGTTCTAAAGAATTACTATTGAGACCAAACTAAAGGCTACTGCCAAATTTTTTTTTATTAATTTGACTTTTAAAAATGGTGTGTCCCCCCTGGTTATTTTCGAAACGGCTTATGTTAGAACGATGACGATTTTTTTTTCAGCATTATGAAACAAGACAAATTAAGGACTAGTCTTCTTTTGTTTTTTTCCAAAATTTTAATTATAAAAAAAGTTAGGAGCACTGAAATTTAATTTTTGAAAAATATTCTTTCTCTAAAATTACATTACCTCATATCTTCTTGTATTTAAAATTTTCAACAAAACTAAAATAAACTAGTTATCAATTTGGTTCATAATGCTGAAAAAAATTGGCATTGGCCTAACATAAGCCGTTTTGGATATAACCAGGGGGGACACATCATTTTTAAAAATCATATTTCACAAATTTTAATCAATTTTTTTTAGGCAGTAGCCTCGGTTTGGTCTCAATAGTAATCCTTTATAACAAAATTTGGATCCCAATGTAATCAATCAAAATGTAATGTTTTGAAATTATTTTGTCCGGTTTTCAACAAACTTTAAAAATTATTTATAAAAAATTAATCCCGCTTGTTTATGTTATTCTTGAAAAAAAAATTGTTGTTATATCTTCAATTAATTATTCTCAGTTTTTGAAAAAAATCCTGAGAAAAGTACGGTTCCTACCAAATTAAATGCTTATTCTAACTACGGTCGGGATAGGGAATACATGTTAAATGTACGATTTTCAATTGTTAATATTTCGAAATTTAGTACCGCAAGGACTATTAAAAAAAATACCTGCGTATGAAGAACAGTTAGAAGTACGTGTATTTAAAAATTGAAAGATATTGTAAGAAAAGTGATTTTTCACGGAACGTCCTTAAAGTGTTTAATAGAATTTAAATGCTGGAGAAGACAGTTTGCACTCTTTTTTTATAAAAATTGCAGTAAATATTTATTTTTGTAATAATCAGCGTCTTTGACTCTCAAAGTGTACATATTTTATGGTCCTTCGAGACAGATGAAGAGAAACGCCTTATTGTTAGTATAAAAAGGATAATTTCTCGCGAGCGTTTAATTTTATTTTTTTTATAAACACTGCAGAAACATTTTCTTATACTAGTTGTTCTTCGGCTTACAAAATGTGTTGAAAACTGTATGGCTCTTCGAGCGGGATGAAGAAAAAAGATTTGAGTATAGACGGAACATTTTGCAATAGACCTATTTATGGCACTCTTTTTTTAGACTTCTATTTTTGTTTTTGTTATTTTACCTCTAACGTTTCAGGACTAATTATAAAACATGAAACATTAAAAAAGACATATTTTTTATAAACAAATAAACGGAGATACTGAACATAAAACATAATTTTGGGATACTTTATATTTTTTAATATAAAAATTGTGTTAAAAATTGATGGTTCTTCAAGCAAGATATTGAAAAAAGTCTGAGTTTAGAAGAGGCAATTTACAATAATTCTCGTTTCCGTCTTCCAAAAAATAATATTTTAAAATTTTTAATAGAATTTATAAACTAAAGGTAACAGTTTTTATTTCTTTCTAATAAACCTTGTAGAATTATTTCAGCTTTTGGAATAATTATTGCCTAAAATAATTCAGCTCCTAAATTGTTGCTTGAAAAGCCAGTTGTAGAAAAAAAGTCTAATGGGCTGATTTCAAGTTGAGATAATACCGGTAGTATCTCTGTTTCTTCGTAAAATTAAAACAATTTGGAGTTATGATTGGTTGTTGCCATGGAAAAGTATTAAAATTTGCGATACAACTGGTATTATCTCAACTTGAAATTAGCCCATAAAAGCCTACCCAAGAGCAGAGTTTAAAAAACTATAGTAAAATGTTAAACTCAATCCTCCTCTCTTTGTTGGCAACACTAGAGGTGGACAACGCCGCCATTTAAAAAAAAATCTTATTTGTTGATTAATTTCAGGTTGTTTGTGTTGTTCCAGGCTGAAAATCTTCTTTTAGATTCCAATAACAACATAAAAATCGCCGATTTCGGCTTTTCGAATTACTACACAAGCGGGGGTTTATTATCGACGTGGTGCGGTTCACCACCTTATGCAGCTCCTGAAGTTTTTGAAGGAAAAAAATACACCGGTCCTGAAATTGACATCTGGGTAGGTACTCCCCCATCCTTCTCCTTTCAAATTTTTTATGTACCCCTTTTCCAGAGCCTGGGTGTTGTTCTTTATGTCCTCGTATGTGGAGCATTGCCATTCGATGGATGCTCGTTGCAAGCCCTTCGCGATCGTGTTTTGTCTGGTAGATTTAGGATTCCGTATTTTATGAGTTCTGGTAAGTCATATTTTCGGTTTTCTACGTGCGTCAAAGATAAAATCAATGTTTATTCAACGACAATTACGCACGTACACGGCAATTGTTTATTTGCGAAACCAATCCGAAACGGAGGACGGCGTTTAGGGCATGGCCGCTCATTCCGAAAATTTATTTTTAACCGTATTTATGCATGGAACGGCTGAAAATAAATCGCGACGATTTATAAATAGAAAAAATGTTTTGGTTCAGTGATGATGGTAAAGAAAGCGTTGTTCTTTTGTTTTGCGATATTATGTATCAGTTTAGGGAATGCGTGCGCTCGCTTGTGACGCATTTTGTGACGTCAATGTTGAACTCGAGTGGGTGGATGGACGTATTACTGACACCCTGACTTTTCCAAACTAAGGGTTGAATGACGCAACGAAAGGTCAAACATAAAAGGGGCGGGGACAGGTACATTTTTTCACAAATCACACAAATAATTTTCTCAAATGCATATGTAGTTGGCTGAGTTTTTTTTTTCTTTTTACAAAAGGTATTCATTGCCTATTATACATTTTTTTTATTAAACGTTAGACAATGTAATGTTTAGTAAAACGCCGCGATACTAGACAACCAACAAAAGTTATTCCGTCTTATTGTATGTAGAAGATATAAATATTTACGATAAAATGATTCATAAAACTTTAATAAATCAGCTTGAAACCTATTTTATACTCTTGTTATTTCGTATTTATTGTAATTTACCGATAATTTGATCTACTTAAAAAAAAAAAATTGCGAATGAAGCTCGTAAATTCTAGAAGCTGACGCCGCCTTATTCTAGAGCTACTCGATTGAGAAACTTCGAGGATTTATTTTGAATCTATTACTAATTATTCAGAAAAAATTGAGAGAAAAAATGTAAATCTAAATCTTCAAAAAAAACTAATAAAAACCCATTCTTAAAAAACAATGTTAATTTTAGCATTTGTGAAGGGTGTCAGTTTTTTTTGTATAATCAGTAACAGATTTTAAGCAAATTTCACTTTTTCAATCGAGAGAAATAGTGCTTCTAACGAGCCAATTTTCGGCCGTTTTTTTAAAAGTTATTTTGAACTTATTTATGTAAATTTATTTAATGTTTCATAAATTATTCTGAAAAGAAAGTAAAGAAGATTGTGGAAAAACAAAGCAAAATTCTAGGTGAATAAAAAAAGTCTAAGAGAACTTACAAAAAAAAAAGAAAAGCGAAGAAAGATTGTAGAAGCACCAAAAAAGATTCTTGAAGAGATTGAAAAACAGTGCTTGGAAGAAAAAGAAATCTTTGAGAAACGATGATTGGTGAAAAAAGAATGACAGAAAATTCTAGATAGGCAAAAGAAGAGAAGACCTCTAGAAGAAAAGAATTCAACTTTTTAAATCACAAGAAAGACGTTTGGAAACGATGTTTGTAAAAAATAAGAAGAAAGAAAGATTCTAGACAGAAAAGCTTGAGAAATGCCACTTTAAAAAAGAAGACTTTGAAAAACGACAATTTCTGAAAACAGTAACAGAAATTTCTAGAGGAACAAAAGATGTTACTAAAACAGCTTGAAAATCGACGAAAAGAGAACTAAAAAGATTCTAGAAGAGTGACAGCTTCAAAAACAACGATCGCAAGATCTCTAGAACAGCAATTTTTAGAAGAACTCTGAGAACGATGTTTGGGGAAGAAAAAGAAGATCCCAGAAAAAGAATAGAAGATTTTAGAAGACTTTGGAAATGAATGACATAAAAAGTTTCTAGAAGAGCTTAGAAAAAAAACGAAAAGATGAGAAAAAGATGCTAAAAAATCCCAAAGAAATAAATATCTAACTCTTTAAATAGCAAGAAACCCGAATGAGTCAAAATCATATTAGTAACAAGAGACAGATTTAGAAAAATTTGCAGGAAAACAGATGAGAAAAATGAAAGAACAACAGATTCGTTTACTGTTCAAAAATGCCGATAAAAAGAGGATGTTATACACGACTAAAGAAAAACTAAAGCAGGTTTTAGGAAAACAAAAGATTTCTACGAAAAAACAATTGAAAAGCGTTTGAAAAACGACGATTGGCGAAAGAAGATCCAAGAGAATGACTTTCCCATTGTAGGAATCGTCGAAAAGAAAAACCAAATAAATTAGGTACGTCTACAAGAAATAGAAGATCAAAAAATACAAGAAGATAGAAGACATCTGTTGGAATAAAAAGAAAAGCAAACGAAGTTTCTAGAACAATGAGAGAAACATCTATTGGTGGAAAAAGAACAACAATGAATATTAGAAAAGTAAGAACAAAGAAAAATTCTAGAAGAACTTGAAAGACAGCGCTCGGAAAAAAAAGCTTTTGAGAAACAACGATTGGTAAAAAAAGAGTAACAGAGATTTTTAAGAGAACAGAAAGTCTCTAGAAAACTGACAAAGTGAAAAGAAAGACGACTAAAGGAAGATTTTAGAAGACTAGCAGTTTCTAGAAGTACTTGAAATACGTCGATTCTTAAGAAGCTTGGAACTGGAAGAAGAAACAGATTTGTCGCGTATTTGATTTCTTTGGCTCTATTTAAGACAGTGATAGGTTGTTAGCCGAAAGGTGCGATTTAGCGCGAGAGAGGGATTATCACGAACAAATCTTTAAGTATGTTTAATTATTGAGTTTTGTGTAAATTAATTTGTTGTTAAAAATTTATTCCTTTAAAAATTCAACTGTGTACTTCAATGAATTCCCAATTAATCTTTTTCCTTTTCGAAAGTCCCTTAGGTCATGCTAGAATGCGCCAGACAAACGCTTGTTATTTGACACAACAACTGACATTTCTGTTCTTTCACCTTGCAATATACATATTCTCACAAAACAGCTCATTAATAACAATATTGATTTATTTTTTTAATTGAAAACGCATTTTCTACATTTTTATGAATCATTGTAAAACAAATAATCAACACTAAAAAATGCTGAACTATCACTCTTGTCAGTGATACAGTCCCACACTCAATCGCCATTTTGCATTTCATGCAGCGCCTGTTTTATTGTAGCATTTTTTGACAAATACTTTGAAGAGAAAAAAAGGACATTTTTTAAAGTTACTTATTGGTAACTAAAATTCAAATTTGTTACAAATATTTACATAACCAGTTATGTAAAGACTGATATTATTTAATTTCTATATCGAGCGAGCGTAGCAAGTTAGTTTTTTTGTTTAGATTCATTAAAGTATCTATAACGTGGTCAACATATTCGATGCTAAGATCAGAGCTAATCATTACACCTATCATCAATATTCACAAATATCTCGTCTTAAGAACATTTTTAAAAGACGGAATGTAGATTTTAATAACTAATTAATCGATTTTGGTGTCTTGTATCCAACTAATTGTTTTTCTCTTCCAGACTGTGAATCTCTCATCCGAAAAATGCTAGTTTTAGAACCAAACAAACGCTACAGTATCTCCCAAATAAAAAAGCATCGTTGGATGCAAATGTCTATTCCTCCCAGTTTGCCCCCTTTGATTCCCGCTTCACCGACTCAACCCAACGAACAAATCCTTCGACTGATGCAAAGTTTGGGAATCGATAGTTCCAAAACAAGAGAGGTGCTTAATTCTCATTTTCCACATTACCTTTTCTTCAATTTCTTTTATAATTACAGTCGATCCGTATCGGAAGCTATGATCACCATGCCGCTATTTATTTCCTATTACTTGACAAATTACGCAACCAACTCGTAGGGGGCGAAAACCAAATAAAAGAAGTCCAAAGAAGACGGCCATCGAATATAGCCGAACAGGCAATGAGGAAAATAGGGAGAGCGAGTACAAGTGAAGACTGCAGAAGGTTACTCCAACACTCAACTACAACTCCAACAGCTAGTAATAGTAAAATAAATGCAGGTACTCGAACTTGCGATTCGCCCCCTATACACGGCATAGACGCGGCTAAATTACTAGCAGCAACAAACAGCGAAGATGCCCTTAAAATTCTGAATCAAGCAACGACAACAACGTTTAGTATGTCGACGGAAGCCACCAAGTTAATGTCCACGTTGCAAATGTCGGCAATACCGAGCGCCTCGACGGAGACGACTTTCAACCATCCACATTACCCATACGGACATGGGGCGCACACAGACGACACCAAAGGCTCCCTCGGAAGATTTTGCACCAGGTAAGAAAAAAAAAACACATTTTGAGTTTGCTGTTTGCAACCACTTCATGCTTGATTCCAGTGGTTACCGAAGCGGCGAGATCCAGACGCAATACTCGAGTTCAACCGATGAAGGCGTCGAAACCGACCTCGAAGACCACACTCCTAGATTAAGCTACGCATCTTCAAGTTCCTCAAGTGGTGTAGTGACAAACTTCAATACATCGAAAAGCCTCAGCCAAAATCTAAGTTGTGATAGTAATTTCGAAAGTCTGGAGTATCCACTATCGGAATCCAGCGAACTCGCCAGTAGTCTCCCCAGTTGTACCACCACAGGCAAACCTGACCCCATCACAACCCACACCAGTTATACCCTCGCTCCTCGTCCAATCCTCCACAAACACAATCCTCTCGTCCACATGTCAAGCTTCAAAACAGCTCGGGGTCTCACACGTTCCCCTGTTGATTTCCGTGAAGGCCGACGCGCCAGCGACGGCCTCGTTGCCCAACAAGTAACCGATACCCCAAGTGTCGTCGCTTTCAACTCCCAAAAACTCAGCGAAAACTGCAAGGCTAAGGGAGTTTTAGAACTTCACTTGGTGCAGCGCGAAGCCCAACGTCTCCAATCGCAATACCAAGCCCGCGAGCCTCCTGAAGAAGTCTCCCAAAGACAAAAACAGCACACGCAGTACCTCCAACCTCGAGCGAACAAAAGAGTCAGTTTACCCGATAACTTCAGCTATACTAACGCCCCAGAACTTCAAACTGCCATGCAGCACCGGCTGCTTCAGCAAAAACGCCAAATCTTGCAAAAACAGTGCGCAATGTCGGCGAATGCCTCTGGCGAGGGGCACTTAGCACGCAGACAGATGCTCCGCCAGGCGAGCTATAAGATAGCGCAACAGCAACAAGTCTTGCCGCCGCTGCCGCTTAGCGACTCTGAAAGCAAGGATTTAATGGCGTTTCAAGCTCTTGTGGAAAGCTCAGGGGAGGCGTGGAATACACTCCCGGGGAATATGAGTTCGTGTCAGATCTCCGATGGGGCTACACCGCCGCCCCCGACTTGGCAAACACCAGCCTGGACTCAGGTACCCCTGTAATTTGCACTCAGAGGTTTTTGGTTGCACCGGAAGTATTAATTTTACTAGTCGTTTTTAGTGGCTTTTGCATGGTGCATAACACGAACCAAGTAAACTGTATTTCAGTACAAATTATGTTATTTAATTTTAGGAGATTATTTATATTATGTGCAGCTAAATAAACCAATTAATTACTCTTTAACTTTTTGTTGTTTTTTTTTCGTTGTTGTTTGCGTGGATTACTACAATTGGTAGACTAGACCAACGCATGCACATTTTTAAATTTTGGAATTGATGAAACTTGGTGCAAAAATTTGATACAATAACTCTGTGGATTACAGAAATTCCAGTAAAATTCTAGATGGTCTTTTAACTTTGATAGAAAGCAATAGCAAGTTATCAATTGTAGTAAGCAATAGTTGTGTGCATGAAGTGTCCTTACTTTTAGAAAACTCCGTATTTATATAGTGTTATGAATACAGGGACCTGCTTTCCCTGCCAACCCATGGCCACCATTATTACCTCTCAGCGAAAGTCCGATTCTCGAACTAACTGAACAAATGGAATCAATGTGAAGATTTTTTTAAATTTTTTTTATAACTCAGGTAACGATGACCAAGTCAATTCGTTGCACTGGCCACAATTCTAGTCATTTTCTTTAAAAAGTTGACATTCCAAGTGAAGAACGAGGTAGTAAATTAATAATCAAATTTGTTAGAGTTGTGCGTAGAGAGAATTGTAGGAGATCGATCAACAATCAAATAATCAAAAAATCAGACTGTAATAATAAGATAATAATAAAACAAGAAACTGTCACGTAGGACGTAGAACTGGAATTTATATAAACGAGCTCACGTTGTGTGTTGTCACAGTGTTTTTCTGAACATCCTGGTTTTTTAGGATATTACATATCAAATCTTGCCCGGAACTATATCAATGGATATTGCATATACAGGATGATCAGTTGAACGACTTTTTCTAGAATGAATCCTAGTTAGCTTTGAAAAAGCCGTTAAGTAGAAAGCAGCAATAATATATTTGTATATTTGTAAACGTGCCTGGTTTCGGTTTGAATGTTGCTTTTGTTATTTGTTTATATTAAACTCAGTATTAAAACATTTGTTTCATTTCTCATCCTCACCCATACACACTAAATTAGGTGCATTCGGCTTTGCCACTCCGAGGGCACCTACTGTCTTTGTTTGTCTCATTCAGGACAGATAAATCCGTCGCATTATTTAAATTCAGGATTTACTAATATAAAGACTGTTTTCATGACAACGAACGCTCTTTCTGCCCCATCTAATAACTGGATGCACAAAGAGCGTGCATGTATACAGTGTCAAAAAGCATCAAGTCTTGTTCACCGGATAGAGATAGTGATATAAGGACTCAATGAAGTAGATAAGGAAAGAGGCGGTGCACTCGGAGTGGCAAAGCCGAACGCAGCTTATGTCCCAAGATAAACAAAAATTAAAGCTGTGAATTATCCCTCGTGTTGTCACAAACAATTGATAAACGTGTATTTTTGTATAGGGTAATAACCTCAAAAAAAAATCAATGTTATAAAAAATATCCAGTGTATTATGTCACTTTTGTTGTAAATATATTACAGTGCTAATTAATCTTAATTACTTAAAATATTTAACAAGCTTACAATCTATAATAAATTGAGAAAAATAATTGGAAAACACCCAGTATATAAGCCTTAAGGCACTACTTGGACGGCTTACAATTTCTAATACTGGTCCTTTTGGAAAACAGATCATACAAAGAGAGCTCTTGTAATTAATATTTGGTATGACTTAAATAACGCAAATCTTGACACTTACCTAAATAAATATCAACATATATGCAATAAGTACAAACTTAATAATTTGAGTGTTTAGCACCTCTCATTAAAGGCACTAAAAGTGCAGGAGGTCCTGCTTGTCTTAAAAACGGATGTGCGAGTAATTCCTGCGCAGTAGCTCTCTGCGCAGGATCTCTCACCAACATTCTATCTAAGAAACTTTGTAACCTCGCTGAAACTTTATGACTATTTTTTAATTTCGGTGGTGGCATTTCTCTGATCCTCCTCATTGCTTGCAGAGGTGGTTCATTGAAAAATGGCGGTTCGCCATCCACCATTTCTATAACCATAATCCCCAAAGACCAAATATCCACTTCCGGTCCGTAAGGCAACCGACTTATCACTTCTGGTGACATCCAATACGGCGTACCAACCAAACTTTTTCGTTTTGGTAATTCCTGTGAGACTTGAGCACAAAAACCAAAATCTGATAATTTAACCCGACCATCAAGTGCTAACAAAATCGAATCGGATTTAATATCTCGATGGATGACTCCTTGAGAGTGGAGGTAAGCTAACGCTTTAAGGCATTGTTTACAAACAGTTGCGATTTGTTCTTCGTCCATACGGGAATGGGTGACGATATCAGTAAGGGCTCCACCTTCAAGGAACTCCATCACGACCCAAAGCTCGTCGTTTACGAGGTACGAATCGAACATTTCGACGATATTGGGGTGGTGATAGTCGCGCATTATGACAACTTCGTTGAAGAGGAGTTCGCGACGTTGCTGTTTTCGGAGATCCATTTTTTTGACGGCTACTTGGCGACCAGTGGTGCGGTCGTGGGCTATACAGACGGTGCCCGTTGAACCTTCGCCGATTTTTACGAAACGCTCCAAGTTCTCTCGGGGGTCCTTCGAGGAGACTACCATCTGTAGAGCGGCCCGGAACTGAAAAAAGAAAAAAACAGGATTATATAACCAATTTTTTAAATGAGAAAATACATGACCTGAATTAACTTTTTACCAGATGAATCACGATTTAATTGTTATTGTTTTCAAACAGAATGTAATGTAATCTGGTCGTAAAAATTGGAAATTATCGATTTATTTACTTTACGAATTACGTGATTGTACATTGTACAACAATAAAACCATTAAAATATTATTCAATTTGCAACAACTAATTTAAAAAAACAAACTACTCATATTGAGATTTAAGAATGAACAAAATTTTATATACAGTATGTCTTGATTTTTGAGAAAATTTCACTTTTGTTGATTTGCTCTGCTTGTTTTCCCAGGACACAAATTACATTTTATTTAACTCGAACGGTTCTCTCGTTCTCTAGATAATATCATTTTATTGCTAGAAAATATTCAAATTGTGCTCAAGTTTCATTTAATAAATTTAACAAATGGTAAAATGACGAGTGAAATTTTCTGAGAAATCAAAAATAAGAAATTTCTTTCTCTTTTAAAGTCGATCCTGGGATATACTGTAAATAAAAGATTTAAATTTACTTTAAAATTTTATCGTAATAAAGTCAATAAAACCAACGTTACTAAGTTTAGACAACAACCCGAATGCTGATCTCACATCCTTGGCACAAGTATTTACCAAATCCTACAATAAACACTTTTTTAAATTTCAGAATCTAGAAGATCTAAAAAGTCTAGAGAATCTATATAATTTAGATGTCACAGCCAACTATGATTTCTATTTAAAAAAAAGTAACTTTGGTTTATATCTCAAAAACTAAAAGATATATAAAAAAAATTGACAACTCCGTTCGATTCTAAGTAAAAATCTGTAATAGCACTAATTTTAATTTTTTGAAATAATTAAAAAATAAAGTTAGAAAATTTAAAAAAAAACGACAAAAAATAAAAATGCCCTAAGGTGCTAAGACAGAACCGATTAGATCATTAAAGTACCACAACATGTATTATTTATTTTTTTGTGTGATGATCGGATATATGAGAAACCTGCCAAAATCATCGAAAATGAACCATCCTATACAACAATAAAAGCATTAAAAAATATTATTATTCAATTTGCAACAACTAATTCAAAATTTCGAAAAATGCCGTTTCTAGCTCTCTAAATTACTCTAATTGACATTTAAGAACTAACAAGATTTTATTTTAAGATAATTTAAATTGATTTTGAAATTTTATTAAAATTAAATCATTAAAACCAATGTTATTAAGTTTAGACAACAACCCGAGTTCTGGCGCCATCTGACATCCTTGGCGCGAGTATTTTTACCAAGCAGTACAATATACATTTTTTTTAAATTTCGGAATCTAGAATACCTAAAAAGTATATATAAAAGTAAGTATTTTAAACAAAATCTTGAGTATTGTATCAGTAAATTTGTAAAATTTATAAAATTTAGAAACCTGTAATAAGGTAAAAATTCGTAAAATCTAGGTAATTTTAAAATTCTAGAAAATCTATATAATTTAGAAATTATTTTAGAACATCTAGAAGCCTTGGACATATAAAATAATATACAAGGTGAGTCTGTTAAGAGTTTATGTCACTTTTTCTCAAAAATTAGTTACGACATCAAATTCAGAGTTTGCTATTAAAAACTTTGTTTTTTTCTCTACGCATGTGAATTTTTTTAGAATTTTTCTAATATTCCTTCTAACAAAAATTAATTAATATTAATTCTTTGAAAAAAAATATTTCAAAAAATTGTAGATAACCGAAAAAAATAATAAAGTTTATTCGTTTTGTAAGACCTATTTTGAAGCAGCATTGCCAGGTTATACTCGACAATAGGTTGGACATCTACCCTACAACTTCCTTGTCCCACCCACTCTCTTGGAAATAAAGGCGTATTATGTAATATAGAAAAATTTAAAAAAGAAATCAATTTGTTTTTGTTTGGCGATTTAGTGACAATACTTACTTACATACTAAAAAAATTGAGTGGAAACCGAAACAGATCAACTACCATTTTCAGTAAAAAATTTTAACTCAAGCTATTGAGTAAATACGCCATTTTTAAGAAAGTTTATTATTTTTTGCGGTCATCTACAATTTTTTTTGAAATATTTTTTCATAAAACAATATTCCATTATGTCTTCATTTAGAATGCCATTAGAAAAATTGTTAAATTTATATTTTTTTTAAAAAAATTATTATTAATTAATACTCATTAGAAGGAATATTAGAAAAATTCTGAAAAAATTGATATGCGTAGAGAAAAAAACAAAGTTTTTCAGTAGCAAACTCTAAAGTTGATGTGACAACTGGTTTTTGAGAAAAGAGGAAATAAAGTCTTAACAGACTCACTCTCTATAAATTGAAAATCATTTTTTAATTTTCAAAATAGGCGTGTGAGTCTGGCGGAAAACCGGCGAACTAGTTGGTGTGACGTAGAATCGAGTATAAAATAGTATAATATACCAAAATTCCAAAGAAAGACAATAAAACAGGTTTAAAAAATAGATCCGCATTTCTCTTTTTTTATCACCCGATACAATAATAACTTCCCATCCCACCCTTATTTGTTCAATACAAAACTATCGACCAAACCTGTTCGTGTGTCAGCCTTTGTTCGTGATGCTTTGTGGACGTCTGCGCCACAGCCCCCGGCGGTGGTGGTCCCACCTGCCCCCCATTTTTCAGATTCTGATTTTGATCGTGTCTTGCTGGATACCCCGCCTGCTGCAAACTCTGATGCGATCCATGACTGGAATGCGAGTGCGCCCCCAGTTGTGACAACCCCGCCGACGCCATCGACCCCACCGGAGACACCTGGGGGTGCTCCCTGGCGTACCCATACGGCTCGTTTCCGTTGACGTGATGGGGCACCTCGTGATTACTCAGCGAGCGTTCCGCCGGGGAGCTCTCCCGCACCTGGGGCTTGCTCATACTGGGGTCCCTTCGCATTGCGTTGTACTGTAAAACCTGCTCTTCGGGGACGGCTGGAGGCACATTTGTGTTCCGGTGTCGCAGTCGTGGAGGGCTTGACGAGCGGAGAGAATTGCTGCGGGCTACATTTGACGTTTTGGGGAGGATTATGCCGTTCGGGGGGTTCTTGCTAAGGCGGCTGTCAGAGCGGTGGTCGCCCCTGACGATGGTCTTCAAATCGAGGATTTCCGTTGGGGTGATCTCTGAGGGGTCAACGAGAGGTAGAGGGCGGTTTGTGGACTTGAGAATCTGGTTGTTGCCCACTATGGAGGCCCACTGCAGAGGCAGCCCCACATAGCGACCCTCTCGTTTGTCAAATCCCGTGTGGACGCGGTGTTCGAAGTTGGTTGGGGGTGAAATTTGCGGTTTCTTCTTCTTCTTTGAAAACATCGTAATAAGTAGGTTGCTACGCCCCTTTACACCGTTTTTTACGACCAACGGTAATAGTGTCAACACACATAACCTGAACTGGTTTGTTTATTTGACTGTTTTTGGGGCATTTTTGCTGGTTTTTCGCATTGTAACACGGGAAAAGGCACTAATTTTTGA
This sequence comes from Tribolium confusum, assembly GCA_029207805.1. Classification (NCBI taxonomy): domain Eukaryota; kingdom Metazoa; phylum Arthropoda; class Insecta; order Coleoptera; family Tenebrionidae; genus Tribolium; species Tribolium confusum. Next base: position 18,935,954 of record JALGAY010000005.1, read on the forward strand.
TTTGGGCACTGTTTTAGGGCACAAAACGGGAGAAAATCACCAAAACATGACGGGAAAACACACACAACTTGGAGAAATATTTGAGTGTGGCGCCCCCAACGGTGACTTTCACAAGTGCGTTGGAATTCGTTAAGGCGGGTTCACACTCAAAAAATTTTGACGAATTGCGTAACGCACTATAAATTACAAGAATCTATAATTAAAGTGAAATTTTGACATAAATAAATTCGATTACGATGTTATTTAGGGTCAATTATTAGGAGATTATTTTACAGTTAAATTTTATTTAAGTTACAGCAAAAGGAAACTGTTGGGCAATTGCGTTCATTCATGCATTAAGTTGCATTTCATTTTTAGCGAATTTATTTGTTTTAATTAATTAATTTTAATGATATTTATAATTTTCAATGTAAATAAGATTTCAATCACGTAAAAATCAAGGACAATTTGAGAAAAATTTATTTAAATTGATTAAATCTAAATAAATTTGGTAATTAAAAACGGGTGGGAATTATAACAACGACAAAATATGGCCCTTTTGGACTTTCTTCACAAAATAAAGCATTGCAGCCGCAATAATATTTACACTGAGAAACAATGTAAAAAACTAAGTATTTTGAGCGACAAAATGTAACAAATGCCAATGAACGACAAAATACGCTATATTACAAAATTAATTTAGCATATGTCACGCCAAAAACAACGTAAAATAAACGTCAAAATTGGCTATTCTATTAAAAAATTCGCGATTTTGTTTTTATGAATGAGTTAGCTGTCAAGATAAATCTTATTTGTTTACTAACTTTTCGCAGAATGTGATATAAATTTTCCTTTGTTGAAAAAAAAAAAAAAAATGTTATTTAACATAGAGTGCTATAAAGAGCTGTTTTGCATGCCGAAAGGCGTTTGACGTATTTAGTTTTTTGTCGAGTATAAATTTTAAATCATAAAAAATAGTTATAAAAATGTAACAAACACCTACGCAGGGCCCTAATTTTCTTGTTATTCTTAGTTCTTAATTTTTTTATGTACAGGGTGGTTTATTTTTTTGGTTTTTATCGATTTGCCGTTCGTTTCCAAAAAGAAAAACACGAATAATACACTCTCTTGCTACTTTTTTATCTATATTTTTTATATAAACTTAACCAGGGCCGGATTATAGTTGTTAGCGCCTCTAGGCTAATCTTACACTGAGCCATTTTGTAAAAAAAATGGTGCCGTTTTTTATATGATTTAGACTTTTTCAATTGTTTTCAAGTAAAAAAAACATAAAAATATTTATTAAATTAAAAAATTAGAAAATTACAAATATAAACACTAAAATTTCATTTTCCGACACTTCATCGAAACAAATTTTTTTATGATTTTATCAAAATTACAATTTTTAACCAAATTTGACTTAATGGCCAAAAGCAAAAGATGTACCAATTTCTTCCTCCTTAATGAGTTTCTAAAAAAACTTGTATATATTTTTTTTAAATTTATTTTAAATTTAAACAATACTTTTAGTTTATATAAAATTTATCTGGCGGCCTATTTTTCTGTCGCCCTTATGCTATAGTCTAGATAGCCTATTAGGTAATCCAGCCCCGAACTTAACAGTGTAGACATTTTTGGACTACCATCTTTTGTTTTTGAAATACAGCGTATTATCAATTTTTTTTTTAATTTTACAATTGGTACTACTACAGATTTTTGCGTAAAATAGAACGATTAAATCACACTTCACTGGACACTGAAGTGTGATTGACGTCATCTTTTTGACATGGCGCAGTCAGTAAAAAATAATTAATAATTAAACAATCAAAAAAATCTTTAAAGTAGAAGTCTTTAAAGTGAAAAGTGCTCAATTAAAATCAACTTTTACTCTATTGTATGTACATTCTATATAACAGAAATTTACATTAAACTTAAACAGTAGAAACTTATAACATTTTGACTTAGTTTTAACTGTCACAAATATGTTAAAATGTATACCGTACTTCCTTCTATAATAGGGACTTCATCAGTTATTTGTGGCTCCTATAAACTACTAATAATCCAAAAACTAATTTTTGTAATTACACAGAATAAAACAATGTTAATAAAACCACCAAATACAAACATTTATAAAAATAATGTAAATTTAGTTTTGGCAAAATAATTAAATTATTGTTTTTATTTAAATACATTTTTGTATAATAGGATTCTGTCAATATGTAACAGATTTTTTAAAAAATTTGCTTATTTTATATTGCAAATTCAGTCATTATTTATGTGGTACAACTATTAATTTAAAAAAACCTACAATTGGTCACAATAAAAACAAAAAAAAGTGTAATTTGAGAAATAAATAACTCGATATTCACACAGTAATAACTACGATCGCCGATTAAAATAACGTCGCTTCTTCTATCTCCACACTGATCATTGTGGTACTTCTAGCACGTGTGTTTCTCCACAGACAAAGCGATGACATTATTCTTCTCGATCGGTCTATGAACGTGACTAATAATGGTTTTGCAGAATTTTGCGCTACAACACGACTCATGGCGCAATGATTTTGTGGTATTTACTCGAAACTGTCTTTCTTTAGAAATGTTCGTAACAATATAGTAAAAAAAAATCTATCTTTTAGAACATAACTTTGTTTCTTTCCATATAATTTACATTAACAGAAAGCATTTTACAGTCTTCTGAAAAAATATTTTTTGATTATATGTTATAAACTTTGATTACTTATTCAATGTCAGAAGTAACCTTTAAATATATTTTAAAGACAAACCTGGTAATAGCAAGAAGCTTACAACTCTAGCTAACTTTACTTTGTTTGACCTCCAGAATATTGCGCATTGCATATGAAATGCCCGAGTTCTATACAATCTGCCGCTCTATTATCTATCATTACAGATCTTACGACAGCTTAATAACTGCAGCTGCGCTGTAGATTTACAAAACAACTTTTTTTTTCTCAAGTACGTAACGCAGTTATAATTTGACTCTTCTGCGATTTGTTCACATTATTTCTTGTTTTTTAAATAATCTAGTATAACGTTATTTAAAATTTTCGGTTATTGGCGCCTCTTTCAAATTTGAGCTCTACACAATTACTTTTTTGCTTGTGTCTAAAACCGGCTAAAACCGTTTCTGCTAGGTGTTGCATACAACATTTTTTCGTACAACTTTTCCAAATTGCAATAAATTGAAAAAGAAAAAAAACAAATTTTATTGTAGTAGATGTAGTTCGTGAGGTGTTTGTTATACCGAAACTAGTTTGTTTCCTTCTTGTAACAATCAAATAGGTGAGAACTGTTATTTTATGCAAAATTAGTGAAATCTTTAAAATTATAGAAATTAAAATCTATATTGTTTTACTAATATTAGTTCCTGTATATACAGGGTGTAATAAAAAAAAGTATTCGCACTTATTAAATTATTTATTTCCATAATTTAATGAAATGTAGCGATATTTTTGTTTTTTTGAAAATTATTGAGATAAGTTGCTACAAAAACGCTTTTTTCAGTTTTTAGAAAATATGTATTTTTTTATTGCAACCCTTATAATTCTTCTTTAATTTTGTATTTTTTTGTACTTAATTTACCGTCTATTTAAACTTATCTATTATTGTGAAATGACCTATTTCGACATTTTTTTTTAAATAACCCATTAAAATCAGCGAAAATAAATAAAATTTCGCTCAGAAATAAATCATTTATTGCTTTTTAAAATATTCTAAAACAGAAACTTGTTTTTACCTTTTTAGTTTCTGCTTCGTTAAATCTTTATTTTTTGGTACATACAGAATTAAGGTTTTTCTTATTATTGTCCCAAATATGCTTAAACCAAGGCAATTGACGTCATTCTGACGCACCATTTATTTAATTTTGGACCATCAGACCAAATCAGAGCCAGGATTAAGACATATAAAATTATGATTATCCTACACAAAGTACTTAATTTATTGCATCTTTATGACATTAAAAGATAACTAAAAAAAGAAATTAAACATAATATACAAAAAATAACAAGATAAGTGCGGCTTTTTACATTTTGTAATTTTTTATCGCGGTAGGTCATTGCAGAGAAATTTTATTGACGTCAGACGCAAAAACAAAAGCTATTTTAAAATTTACCGTTATTATTTTTGTTTAGAAGTTGTAATTAGAATTCTAGTAATTTTAACAATCAGTGATTGGTAGACATTTGTGTGTGGCGGTAAATTTAAATTGGTTATTAAATGAAATAAATTGAGTACGTCCGATTGTTTATTTTTGTTAGTCAATAACCTTCCAACGGACGTCACTAATGCAATAAAATAAACAAATCATTGTATCATTCTATAAATAAATTAGAATCGCACTAAAGGCATGTTAATCAATTAACCTTTGGCATATTGCGTGAAAAAGTCTTCTACAATCAAAAAAAACTCAAAAACTTCCTCTCAGTAGTACGTAGTGACGTCAACGTTTCTTCAAAATCTTGTTTATTGTTTTTCATTATCTCTATTATAGTCCAACGTTTTAATATTAGATATGTAATAAAAACAATAAAATAAACAAAACATTATTAAGTAAAATATGTGCGTAATTAATATTTGTTTAGATAGGGCAATCGAGTTCAGTCCAATAAATTTAAGTAGCGCATGCGTAGTAGAAAACCGCACGACAGCCCAATATTTTTCTTTGCTCTTTCGTCCATTACCTTACCATTAGTTGACGGCCGGTTTTGGTGTCGAACGTTCTGTGAAAGTCAGTGCGATTTGTTCGAATCCACGTGATCGTCGAATTGCGACACCCTCCCCTACAATGTCCCCGCCGCGAAAATGACCCAAAGGTAGATTTTTCCCGGGTGATAATCGCATGCATACCCCACGACCCACTTTTTTATTAACTACCTCCGGATAAACAATGCGAAGGTCGATGCTTACCTGCGAAATGCTATATTTTATAAACGTAATTACATTCCAAATACAGAAATAAATTAAGTGACGACTATTAGGTCATCACTACAATCATATTGTACGTGGAAGCACCGGATATTGGCCATTTTGTGCTATTTTTATCGAAATAACAGACGCACGTGCTAATGCAAGCATGACAGGTGATAAGCGAGGCTCAAGAATTGAGCATTTAAGGGTTCAACGATTTCTTCTACAATTACCTAAAAAAAATTTTTTTTACAAAATTGTGCTCCGTTTTATTTTTTTTTTATTTAATTTTCTTGTCTACTGAATATAGTACAATTGTGTTACTTGCCCCAAATCGCACGCTTCAAGATTTTGTGTAAAACAGGAGTACCATTAGTTCAAGAAGAACAAGTTTCTAATTTGGAAAATCTAATTTTTTTTTGCTAATATAGTTTTCCGAAATAATCATAAAACCACGGCTAATATCAAGAAATTTTTGATTTGTTTCACTATAGATCAGAGTTTTATTTATTTGTTTATGTTATCTTTGTAATAAAAATTAAAAAAAAGAGTTGGCCTTTCTCAGATTCGAACTTGGACATTTTGTGTTTCTGATTCAAAATTAAAACAGCGAAGTTATAATTTGTATTTTTGGATACGATCGAACCTGAGTTTTTGGTTGCAAATTTTTTAAAAATTACATTTCAATAGTACTATTTGAATAGTACTATTTTTATAAATTGCTGTTATTGAACTTTGTTTTGCGATATTTTAATTTTTATAGTAAACAAAAATTATAAACATTGGTCTTATTCGGATTCGAATTTGAAAATTTTTAGTTTTGAGTTTAAAATTAAAACAACGAAATTATAATTTGTACCAAGCAGGTATTATAATTTTGAGGGTTCAATGACTTTTTTAAGATTTTTTTTAAAATTGTACTGTTTTGAGATTTTTCAATTTATTTTTTTTTATTTGAAATTTTCAAAAAGTAACGGCAAATACCAAAAAATTACAATTTGCTGCACTATAGATCAGAGTTTTAGGTGTTTCTTTTATTTTTATAAGAAAAAAATTGAAAATAAAGTTGGTTTTATTCGGATTCGAACTTGAACATTTTCAGTTTCCGGTTCAAAATTAAAACAGCGAATTTAATTAATTAATTTAAATTGTAATCAGCCGTTTTGAGCTTTTTAATTGAATTTGTTTATTCAGTGTGAACAAACATGTTTTGCAATTTTTCGGTTTTATTTGGATTTGAAATTGAACATTTTGAGTTTTTGGTTCAAAATTAGAACAACAAAGTAGCTTATTTGTATAAAGTACATAACTAATATTGTTATAAACAAACAGTAAATTAAAAAATTTGAAAAATATTCTTGTTTAGATACAATCGAACATGAATTTTTGGTTGCAAAATTTAAAAAAATACACTTAAATAGTACCATTTTTAAAAATTGCTGGTACTGAACTTTGATTTGGAATATTTTAATTTTAATAGTAAAAAAAATTAAAAATATTTTTTTAATCGGATTCGAATTTGAACATTTTTAGTTTTGAGTGTTCAAAATTAAAACAACGAAATTATAATTTGAATCAAGCAGGGATTAGTGATTTTCAGGGTTCAATGGCTTTATTAAGATTTTTTTTAAATTGTACTCTGTTTTAAGCTTTTTAAATTAATTATTTTGTCTAGTGAAATCTTATAAAATAGGAATAGCATTAGTTCAAGAAGAACATGTTTCTAATTTGGAAGATTTTTGACTCATTTTTTGCTGATATGACTGTTCAAAATTAAATCAACAAATTTATAATTTGGGTAGAGCAGGGATGGGGCATATTGAGGCTTTGATGATGTTTTAATACAATTTTTTTAAATTGTAATTAGCCGTTTTGTGCTTTTTAATTGAGTGTAAATAAAATTGTTTTGCATTTTTGTTATAAAAAAAATTTAAAAATCGGTTTAATTTGGATTTGAAATTGAACATTTTGAGTTTAAAAATAAAACAACGAAGTACTCGTACTTACCTAATTTGTATCAAAGTAAATAACTGTTATTGTTTTAAACAAACAGTAAATTAAAAAAATTGAAAAAATATTCTTGTTTAGATACAATCGAACATGAATTTTTGTTTGGAAAATTTTAAAAAATTACATTTAAATACTACTATTTTTAAAAATTGCTGGTACTGAACTTTGATTTGCAATATTTTAATTTTTGTAGTAAAAAAAAGTTGAAAACATTGGTCTCATTCGGATTCAAACTTGAACAGTTATAGTTCCGGGTTCAAAACTAAAACAACGAAATTATAATTTGTACCAAGCAGGAATTAGGGATTATGAGGGTTTAATGGCTTTTTTAAAAAAAATTGAAAAAAAAGTTGGCTGTATTTGGATTTGAACTTGATTATTTTGAGTTTCTAGTTCAAAATTAAATCAACGAATTTATACCTAATTTGGGTAAAGCAGGGGTGGGGCTTATTGAATTTTAATAACGTTTTAATAATTTTTTTTTAATTGTAATTAGCCGTTTTGAGCATTTTAATTGAATTTTTTTTTCAGTGTAAACAAAATTGGTTTGGAATTTTTGTAGTAAAAATTTTTTAAAAATCGGTTTTATTTGAATTTGAAATTGAACATTTTGTGTTTTGGATTTAAAATTAAAACAACAAAGTTATACCTAAGTTGTATTAAAGCAAAAAACTGTTTTGTTTTAAACAAAAATTTAATAAAAAAATAGAAAAAATGTTCTTGTTTAATCGAACCTGAATTTTTAAAAATTGCTGGTATTGAACTTTGCGATATTTTAATTTCTATAGTAAAAAAAAAATTAAAAACATTGGTCTTTTTAGGATTCGAATTTGAAAATTTTTAGTTTTGAGTACAAAATTAATACAACGAAATTATAATTTGTACCAAGCAGGTATTAGGCATTTTGAGGGTTCAATGGCTTTTTTAAGATTTTTTATAAATTGTACTCTGTTTTGAGATTTTTGGAAAATTTTTGACTCATTTTTACTGATTTGACTGTTTAAAATTATGTCAAAAAGTAACGGCAAATACCAAAAAATTACAATTTCCTGCACTATAGATCAGAGTTTTAGGTGTTTCTTTTATTTTTATAATAAAAAAATTGAAAATAAAGTTGGCTTTATTCGGATTCGAACTTGAACATTTTTAGTTTCCGGTTCAAAATTAAAACAGCGAATTTATAATTTGACGTTTTAATAGATTTTTTAAATTGTAATCAGCCGTTTTGAGCTTTGTAATTGAATTTATTTATTCAGTGTGAACAAACATGTTTTGCAATTTTTGTTATAAAAAAAAACGGTTTTATTTGGATTTGAAATTGAAAATTTTGAGTTTTTGGTTCAAAATTAGAACAGCGAAGTTATTAGCTTATTTGTATAAAGTAAATAACTAATATTGTTATAAACAAACAGTAAATTAAAAAATTTGAAAAATATTCTTGTTTAGATACAATCGAAGCTGAATTTTTGGTTGCAAAATTTAAAAAAATACACTTAAATAGTACCAGTTTTAAAAATTGCTGGTACTGAACTTTGATTTGGAATATTTTAATTTTAATAGTAAAAAAAAATTAAAAATATTTTTTTATTCGGATTTGAATTTGAACATTTTTAGTTTTGAGTGTTCAAAATTAAAACAACGAAATTATAATTTGTATCAAGCAGGGATTAGTGATTTTCAGGGTTCAATGGCTTTATTAAGATTTTTTTTTAATTGTACTCTGTTTTAAGCTTTTTAAATTATTTGTCTAGTGAAATCTTATAAAATAGGAAAAGCATTAGTTCAAGAAGAACATGTTTCTAATTTGGAAGATTTTTGACTCATTTTTTGCTGATATGACTGTTCAAAATTATGTCAAAAAACAGCTGTTAATATCAACCAAATATAATTTGCTGTGCCATAGATCAGAGTTTTACTTGTTTCTGTTATTTTTATAATGAAAAATTGAAAAATGACTTGGTTCTATTCGGATTCAAACTTGAACATTTTGAGTTTCCAGTTCAAAATTAAATCAACAAATTTATAATTTGGGTAGAGCAGGGATGGGGCATATTGAGACTTTAATGATGTTTTAATACAATTTTTTTAAATTGTAATTAGCCGTTTTGTGCTTTTTCAGTGTGAATAAAATTGTTTTGCATTTTCGTTATAAAAAAAATTTAAAAATCGGTTTAACTTGGATTTGAAATTGAACATTTTGAGTTTAAAATTAAAACAACGAAGTTATACTCGTACTTACCTAATTTGTATTAAAGTAAATAACTGTTATTGTTTTAAACAAATAGTAAATTAAAAAAATTGAAAAAATATTCTTGTTTAGATACAATCGAACATGAATTTTTGTTTGGAAAATTTTAAAAAATTACATTTGAATACTACTATTTTTAAAAATTGCTGGTACTGAACTTTGATTTGCAATATTTTAATTTTTGTAGTAAAAAAAGTTAAAAACATTGGTCTCATTCGGATTCAAACTTGAACATTTTTAGTTCCGGGTTCAAAGCTTAAACAACGAAATTATAATTTGTACCAAGCAGGAATTAGGGATTATGAGGGTTTAATGGCTTTTTAAAAAAAATTGAAAAAAAAGTTGGCTTTATTTGGATTTGAACTTGATTATCTTGAGTTTCTAGTTCAAAATTAAATCAACGAATTTATACCTAATTTGGGTAAAGCAGGGGTGGGGCTTATTGAATTTTAATAACTTTTAATATTTTTTTTTAATTGTAATTAGCCGTTTTGAGCGTTTTAATTGAATTTTTTTTCAGTGTAAACAAAATTGTTTTGCAATTTTTGTAGTAATATTTTTTAAAAATCGGTTTTATTTGAATTTGAAATTGAACATTTTGTGTTTTGGATTTAAAATTAAAACAACAAAGTTATACCTAAGTTGTATTAAAGCAAAAAACTGCTTTGTTTTAAACAAAAATTTAATTAAAAAAATTGAAAAAATGTTCTTGTTCAAATACAATCGAACCTGAATTTTTAAAAATTGCTGGTATTGAACTTTGCGATATTTTAATTTCTATATTAAAAAAAATTAAAAACATTGGTCTTTTTAGGATTCGAATTTGAAAATTTTTAGTTTTGAGTACAAAATTAAAACAACGAAATTATAATTTGTGCCAAGCAGGGATTAGGCATTTTGAGAATACAATGACTTTCTTCATTATTTTTTTAAATTGTACTTTCTTTTGAGATTATTAATTTAATTTTCTTGTCCAATTAGATCGTGTAAAATAGGAGTATCATTAGTTTAAGAAGATTTGCATTTTTTTAATTTGACTGTCTGAAATTGTGTCAAAAATCAATGGCTAATATCAAAAAAAAAAATTGCTGTACCAGAGATTAGAGCTTTAGTTATGTTTCTGTTACTTTTATAATAAAAAAATTGAAAAAAAATTTGGTTTTATTCGGATTCGAACTTGAACATTTTGAGTTTCCGGTTCAAATTTAAAACAACGAGTTTATAATTTGCGTAAAGCAGGAATGAAGCATATTGAGGCTTTAATGACGTTTTAATAAAAAAATTTAAATTGTAATCAGCCGTTTTGAGCTTTTTAATTAATTTTTTTTGTCCAGTGTAAACACAATATTGTTTTCTAATTTTTGTAGTATTTTTTTTTTCAAAAAAGTTGAGTTTATTCGGATTTCAAATTGAACCTTTTGAGTTTTGGGTTCAAAATTAAATCAACAAAATTTTAATTAAAATTAATTAAATACTACTATATAAATACTATTTTTTTAAATTGTCGCTATTTTACTAATTTTGTAGTAAAAAAATTATTACAAAGTTGCCTTATTCGAGCTGCAACATTTTGAGTTTCGGCTTCAAAATTAAAACTACAAAGATATAATTTGTACCAAACAGGGATTAGGTATTTTGAGGATTCATTAACTTTCTAAGAATTTTTTTTAAATTGTACTCCGTTTTTCGCTTTTTAATTTAATTTTCTTATCCAGTGAGATTATAATAATTGTTCTACTTGCTCTAAATTGAACGCTTTAAGATTTTGTGTAAAATGAGAGTACCATTGGTTCAAGAAGAACAAATTTCTAATTTGGAAAATCATTTCGTTCAGTTTTTGCTAATTTGGTTGTCTAAAATTAGTCAAAAAACAACGGCAAATGTGAAAAAATTATAATTTGCTTCATCTTATATCAGAGTAATATTTGTTTTATGTTGGTTGCGCTTTATTGCTATTTCTAAAAAAATAAACTCTTGTAGACCCTCCTCTAATCTTAAAAATTTATAAACCAAACAATAATTTTTGTGCTAATTGTGGAAGCTAAATTCCTAAGATTCACCGACGTTTCCGTGATTTTTTTATCAATTTCTTCACTTTCTTCAGGGATTTTCTTCAATTAGGTACTTTTTTATTATTGGCAAGCAAGTTTGTCGAACATTAAGACTTTTTTAACAAATTCATTCATCTACTTGTCAAAATAAAAGAACAATTAATTTAAAAACGTTAATTTTTGCACATTACCATATAAAATGTTTATGAAAGTGCTTTTGCTCTTGACAGAACTAATAATAATAATAATTTATTTATTGATATACACATATAGAATATTAATAAGTATAACATTGAAAATTAAATAAATAATGTACTCTATCAAACATTTACATGACAGTTAAACGTATTAATTTAGTTGCATTAATAACATTACAGCACTTACATATTGATTAGGTAGTTCCATCTAACTTTTTTTTAATTCAATTTTGATGGTCACTGAAATAATTGTAATAAGAATTATATCAACAATTATCAAAAAACTGTCTTAATTAATTTAAGACGTTTATAAACAGTTCTCTTGCAGTTTGTTTGAAATTGGAAAAAAAAATTGGTTTTACTCGGATTTGAACCTAAACATTTTGAGTTTTTGAGTTTGACATTTTGAGTGCAGGTTCAAAAATAAAATACAAGGTTTTGTATTTAAAAAAAAAATGGTCTTATTTGAATTCGAACTGGATTATTTCTAGTTCGAGTAAATAACTGTTATTTTAAGCAAACATTTAGAAAAAAAAAGTTTAAATAATGACTTGATTTGGATACAAACAAAATACAAAATACAGAAAAACTGAATTTAAATATTCTTAATTAATTTAGAAAATAGGTGTAAGTGTACATCTGCAATGTTTTAATTTCTGTAGTTAAAAAATTAAAAAAAAAAAAGAATGACATTACGCGGATTCGAACTTGAACATTTTGAGTTTAAATTTGGACATTTTTTTGAAAGCGAACAACACTTAATTCAGACGTATTTTATCAAAAAAGTTTGCTACTATGTTCACTGACGTTTTCATAAAGAAAAACCCTTTTTCTAGCTTAAATTAATACAATTTCAGACAGTCATAACTTAAAATTAAAAATTTAATTTTGAAATGGTGGAAAAATAAATCTAGGATTTTGGGACGTTTAGACCAAACTATTTAAGTATCTGTTTTTTATTTAAATTAGCTGATAGGGTAGGTATATCTTCCTTAATTTTAAAATTTATAAGACTTATAATCATTTTAGTGACAGTGGCCAATGTTGCTATCCGAGTACACTATTATAAAACGAATGACCAGATTTGTTTAAATGTTTTTACAGTTTAAATAAGGAAATACAGATTGGATTTGTCCAGTTTTAAATTACTAATTAAAATGAGGAAAGAAAAGAAGTATGAAACAGATAAATGTCACTTATTAGACAACAACAAAAAAAAATTTGACATTCCAAGTGGATACTTTACAAAATAAATTAAATTATAAATTCTCTATCCTGTGTTGGTACTAAAACATTTAACAACTTACTTAAAGCACGTGTCAAGTTTTATTAAGTAACTATAAAGCTAAAATTAACTTTAAACAAACACCACCCACAACGATTTAATCTATTTTAGAAAGAAGCTTAATTGGTTTTGGAGTTTTTTTGTGAAATTTTGTGTTATTTCTTTTAGATCAATCAGAGTTTAAATGTAATTTGCATTGTTGTTATAGTAAAAACCGATCAAAGCAGCGCTTGATTTTGAATCTTATAAATATGACTGCAAGTGGTAAAAACTTAATTTGAAATTGGGAGTCTTTCAACACTATAACTAGACCTAAAATTAAACATTTATGATAAGTTTGACATAATTATTGGCTATCGCAGTATCAATTATTTTAATTAAGGCGCTATATTTAAAAATAATTGGTCTTACTATATAAAAAGTTTATTACTATTGTATACAGGGTGCCCCACCGAAAAGGGCATACCCCCTGTAACTTTTTTATTTATTAGTCGATCTAAATAAAATTTAGAACATAAGCATTAATATGTACGGTCTACATTTTGCTGTTAAAATATTTTTTTTATGATGTACCAATTTTGCACTCGAAAGAAAAAAATTATGAAATCGCACAAAATTTCTTCAAAATGCATATTATTATAATGCTATAACTCAAAATACTGTAATGACAAATTTTGTTTTAACACAAATCATTTAGAATTCCTCTAATTGGTTCTTAAAGAACACGGAAAAAATTCGTTTTTTTGTGAGAAATATTGTCATCCATGAAACGGTGTTGTCAGATTGTAAATTGCGAGTTACCTGAAAAAAATATGTAAATTTGTCACTTTGACAATTCTTGAAAAAATCGAAAAATGTCTAATCGCTAAAGACGTGAAATAATTTTAGTGTACGGTGAATGCCGCAGAAACCTATTAGCAACCAACAGGATTCTACAAGAGCGCTTTCCGGAAGTAGCCTACACATTGAAAAAAATTCGTAAAGTTGTTCGGTTATTTGAGGACACCAGCTCAGTAGTAAAACCCAAACGGGTCTACTTTCCCGTAAGACATAATCAAGCATTGGTGCAAATTGTAAAAGATGCCGTACAGGAAGATCCTAACATTAGCACTAGAAGTATAGCACGAAGACACAATAATATGAGCAAAAGCTCTGTGCAAAGAATTTTAAAGTGTAATAAATTCCACCCATATAAAATTGCACTGCATCAAGAATTGCGTCGTACTGATTTTGAGTTTAGAATGCTTTTCTGTCAACAAATGATTAATATTTTAGAAGAAAACAATAACTTTACTGATTATGTGCTATTCTCGGACGAAGCAACATTTAAAAGTAATGGGCTTGTTAATAGGCATAATATGCATTATTGGGCAATTGAAAATCCACGATGGTTGCGCCAAGTAGATAATCAAAGAATATGGTCTTTAAATGTTTGGGGCGGTATTTTGGGTCAACATGTAATCGGTCCATTTTTCTTCGATGGAAATTTAAATGGTGACATGTATCTACGTTTTTTAAGAAGAAATCTGTTAGAGTTGTTAGAAAATGTTCCGTTAAACATAATAGTGCAACTTGTGTTCATGCATGATGGGGCGCCGCCACATTTCGCAAGACGGGTTCGGCGATATTTAGACCGACACTTGCCTGATAGGTGGATAGGACGTGGAGGACCTGTTCACTGGCCAGCTCGTTCTCCAGACTTAACGCCTTGCGATTTTTTTCTCTGGGGTGTTGTAAAAGAAAAGGTGTACAAAACAGCTCCCACGACAATAGAGGATATGAAAGAGCGAATAAGAGAAGCGTTTGCTGCCATATCACCCGAAACTCTTGTTAGAGTAAAACAAAATTTTAAGCGACGATTATTTTGCTGCTTACAAGAAAATGGAAATGTGTTTGAACATTTAATGTGTAAGTCTAAGACGTTCGTTGTTAAAACGTTATTAACTATTCTTTTTATTTCAGAAATTTTTCGATATTTATAGTTTATGCACCCACCATGAATTTTCTCCTTTCCTACTCAATAATGCAGGCTGTAATTCCTTATGCACATCTCCTGCAACTTGCACCAATTCTTGATTATGTCTTACGGTAAAGAAGGGCACATTGGGGTTTTACCATTGAAATTGGCATCTTCAAATAGTCCAACAACTTTACCGATTTTTTTCAAGCTGTAGGATACTTCTGTAAAGTGCTCTCTTCTTGAACTCTCTGGTCGTGACTTAAGCTTCTAGAAGTTGTTTCTTGAAATAAATTGTTACGTTGCGTTACAGAAATAAAGTGTTTCCACAAAAAATGTTTTATTGGTGACAACTATAGAAACGTATCAGAAACGTTTAACCTGCCAAAAGTCGTAACAAAAAAGCTGCAGGCATTAGAAATTCTAGGCTAAAATGATTTTACGGTTTTTGGGATTAGACACTTTTCGATTTTTTCAATTGTCAAACTGACAAATTCACTGACGTTTTATTCATATTCAGGTAACTCTCAATTTACAATCTGACAACACCGTTTCATGGATGACAATATTTCTCACAAAAAAACGAATTTTTTCCGTGTTCTTTAAGAACCAATTAGAGGAATTCTAAATGATTTGTGTTAAAACAAAATTTGTCATTACAGTATTTTAAGTTATAGCATTATAATAATATGCATTTTGAAGAAATTTTGTGCGATTTCATAATTTTTTTCTTTCGAGTGCAAAATTGGTACATCATAAAAAAAATATTTTAACAGCAAAATGTAGACCGTACATATTAATGCTTATGTTCTAAATTTTATTTAGATCGACTAATAAATAAAAAAGTTACAGGGGGTATGCCCTTTTCGGTGGGGCACCCTGTATACAAACAATTAATATTTTTTTAAATTTATCTTTAGTATTTATTAACAATAGTTTTTTTATCTTTAGTATAATAAAATTACTATACTTTAATAATTCAAACTCATATTTATCAACGTTTTTATTTTTTTAAACACTGAGCTTAAAGATTTTAAAATATTTTGTTTCTTAAGTTAGAAATTATTTGCGTAGACATATTAGCAATTTTTGTGGCGCTAAATTCAAATTAAATTATTATTTATTAGTGATTTCAGCTATCCAAATTTTATTGAGTAATAAAACTACTATTTTATTAAAAATATTTCTTTATTATTTAGTCAAAAGTGAAGAAGACTTCACTTAATGAAGTAATACTAATCTTGGAATAACTACAAGAAGAGTCAATAATTTTTTTAAGATACAGTTATATATTTGTAGGAATATACCTAAGTAGGACTTCATAGGAAGTAAGCAAGTCTCTTTCGAGAAGCAAAGAAAGCCGCTAATAAATATTGTTAAATTATCAGACTAAAATTCTAGTTTCGGACATTTACATTTATTTATTATTATTATTTACAAATAATACTGATTTCTGCTGTTTCTCAGTGAGGTTTTTCTATCCCTGACTGACTGTTTATTTGGCATTTGTCATTGCTAGCCGCCAGCCAATCTCAGGTTTATCACAATTTTTAGAACTCTTGAAACAGTTGAAACAGAGTAATTTAGAGCTCTTGTTTTACCTTATTTCGTGGCTTTAAATATATCTTTTTATAAAGGAAATAAATTGTTTACTTGGTGAAATCATATTCTAGAAATTTTACAAAACTACATATTTATTACACTGCTGATTCACTTTTAAACCAAACAACTTTTTTATTATGATTTGATATTATAAGTGACTGTTTTGAAAAAGACTAATGAATCTAGGCTTATCACTAGTTTCATCCAAATACTTCAAGAACTGTCAAAAACACTTGTTCAAAATTGACCATTTCGTAAATTCAAATTTGCCAAGTTCTTACTTCTTTTATAGACACATTTTAATGTAAATCTTATCGAATGTAAAAAATATGTAGATAGATTTGAGTAATAAAGGCCTGGCAATCATTTTGGCGCTTTTCTATTGTTCTCTGTTATCAGTTATTACTTTATTATCATCCAAAAACTTCAAGAACTGTCAAAAACACTTGTTTGAAATCGACCAATTCGTAAATTTAAATTTGCCAAATTCTTACTTTTTTTGTAGACACATTTTAATGTAAATCTTATCGAATGTAAAAAATATGTAGATAGATTTGAGTAATAAAGGCCTGGAAAACATTTTGGCGCTTCTCTATTGTTCTCTCTGTTATCAGTTATCATTTTTAACACTCTTTTTGGTAGGATGCTGACAACTATATGTCTATTCCTCAATGGATAATCTTATCAAATTGCCAATAATTATTGTGAAATGAAGTTATCAATTATTAATTTGGCACTCTTTTTGGTAGAACTTTCTCAATTATAGATCTGATATCATAAATGTTATCGAATTGCCAATAATTATTATCGAAGAAAAGTTTTTCTTAATTGTTTTTACTAATAGTTAATCTACAAAATCTGGTGAGAGCGTAGCCAGATTTAGGTGCAGCCATGCTATACAAATACTCGTTTTATCTCTTCACTGTAGATAAACTTAAAACCCTTTGTTGATAAATTTGGTTCTTTCAAAATTTTTATCAACTTGTGGATTATTTGATTGGGTAATATTACAAAATTGTTGTTATTTGTGAGGGGAATAACCCCGCTCGACTGAAAATCAATGCCTGCCTTTGATCGGCAAATTATCGGCATTCACTGCGTTATCTCATTCACAAATTCAGAATCTAATCATGAAAAACTGTCTCAATTTCCTAAATTTAGGTACTAGCATGGAAAAACCATGTGTGTTATGTTATCTCGTTCCGTTGTAATTAAATGCCTTTGGTATTATTTGCATGTTATGCATAATTGAGTGACTCTTTGAATCGCTCAAATACAGCAATTTACTCAGATAACATTGTTCTCAAGAGATATATGTCTTTATTGCGCTTCTCTGGCAAATACCCGCATTAATAAATCGTTCCTTGTTTCGGTGAGTACAAATTAAAATTCTCTGTTTCTTTTTCCAGAATCCACGGATGATTTCGTCGTTGTAATGGAGTGGTAAGTGGTCGTTGAATTAAACTCTTGCGAAACGTTTGACGTCAATCCTTAATGTAATTGACCCACGAAGATCTGCTTTGTGGGCGCATTAAGGGGGGCCTTCCGAGGAGATTAATTTGGCGATTTATAATTCCCGACTTAGTTTATCGGTTGCAATATCAACGCCATATATGCCCGAGGTTTAGCCGGATTGAGGCCAATGATAGCCGAGCAAGGTCGCCATTTTCCTCACCCGGTGAAAGTTAAAAACCAGAATGATCTTATCACTAAATCCAAACGATTTAGTTTCAGTGGGTTTTGGACCCGGCGTCTTCAACAGCCGAATCCTTGGTCAAAACACCACTTTGAGGATCTTATCAATGACGAAATAATGGAAAACGAAGATCTACGCGAAGTTTTAAGGCTTAAAGCTGAGCGCCATAGAGAGTACTACAAGAGTCTCACAGAGAACGATAATACCGACATGGCGGTTTCTTCAACTAACCAAGAGATGGCACTACAGGATCGGGTGAAGAGGCAACGTAAAACCGGGGTTTATGAATTCAAATCTGATGAGACTCAGAGTATTTTCAAAAGTGTTAAAACACTTCGGGACAACTACTTGGCAATGCTTCAAAAAACAAAAGAAAGTTTTGGAGAGAAAGATGAAGGTCTTTTGTTACCACCAAGTGGTTACAGCACTGGTGCAAGTGATGACGAACGTGAAACAAAAAATAAAGTCCAAAGGTGCGGAAGTAGTGACTCTGCTATGGGTCATAGTGAAGACGAGGTCACTTCCAGGTCACCCTATAGTCCTCGAGGGTCAATCGACCACGATAACGTTCCCAGTCGGACACTCCTCGAGTCTCAATTTGTGCCACTTCCGGTCGACCGGAAGTTCAGTGATTGTGTGAGTGAGTGTGAGGTGAATGACAGTCGGAGGCATAGTTGCTTCACGGATGATGAAGAGCCACGGTACCGCTACTGGCGGACACCTTCTGTCGTGGTGAGCGACTACTCGGACGACATCATGGGACTCACCCTCGAGGATATCGAGTACATCAGGAGTCAACGGAAGGAGTCGTCTTCGCCGGATTCTAGTCTTCACAGCTCGTGCAGTAATTTGAATTACTGTGGATCGACGATTAGCAGCTTGGAATCGGAGTACGTTCTGCGGAAGCCGTTCAGGAAGTCCTCGAATTGCTCCACGTGCTCGACGCTCAGTGACGACGAAGGGGACAATCTCCAGGTTAAGAAAGAGGTGAGTGGGGTAGGTCAGAACCGATTAGGAAAGGAATCGCAATAAATCGCGATGAGAGATGGAATCTCGATTAAGAAATAAATTGTTGCGCTTGAGTATTTCAAATGAGGGGAATTTATGACGAATTGCGAATTGCTGGAAAATTGTTTGTTGCAAAAAGTGATTTTTTTGATTTTTTAACATTTTTGAAATTTATTGTAATTATCAAAAAAGAGTTAAGTACGATTCTACAGTTGTGGTTATTATAACGAGTGTCTATTATTTTTTCTATTCAGGGGAGGCCATAACTTTGTTTTTGACAGTTATTTGCGAACTGTTAAGAATTCATAGCAGTCATGAAACAAATATTTTTTTTTCGAAAATTAAATAATTTAAAAACGGTTTTTTGGTTCAGGAGTTAGGACAAAATTGTTGCCAAGTTTTTGAAAATCGATCTTTTCTTTAAAAGTTACGAGTAGAGCTATTTAGGAAGTCTTTTTAGTTGCTCTAAATAGTTACGTAAAAGTTAAAAATATTTTTTTTAGGTAAAAACTGACATTAAATTCGTAATCTTCAGACAATTTTAGGTTTTATTTGATTTAAGCTATTTTGAATTACCTATTTGTTATAGTTACACTGTTACTACAGTTATGCACTTATATCTTAGTTAAGGAAAAATTATCCTTACAGTAGTTAATGTAATCTTCAATTGAATTTATTTTAAATCACTCATTATAAATAGTTAGATTTAAATAACCGCTAACACATCGGTAACTGTTACGGTTACAAATGCTAATAATTATTCTTTACAAAAAAATAACTGTTACGTTTACCTGTTATTTTAAAATAAACATAACAGGTAGTAACGGTTATCAAAAAAATTAACAGTTTGTGTCATCATTAAGCTTCGGCGCTGGAGAATTTTGAATAAACGATCAGATAATTAACCGGTGGAATCCAGCGGGCTGCATGTTATTCATTCAACTGGTCTACACCAGTTGACCAGTAGACCAGTTGAATGAATAACATGCAACTCGCTGGATTACACCGGTTAATTACCTGATCGTTTAATCAAGACTCTCCAGCACCGATGCTTAGTCATCACTAAGAGTAACATTAATTAAAGTGATGATAGTGGCAGGGGACAATTTTAAATCGACTAACCTTATATTTGTCTTGGTTTGCTTTAATTCAGTTTTATAGTTAAATTATTGAAACATTTGTGACTGTTATTGTTGCAATTGTTTGTTTATTTTGTAATAATTCTAACAAGTAGCAACCGTTATCAAAAAATAACTGTTTTTTTATTACTAGAAATGACAATGTCAGTAGCTGTTACTGTTACATGAGTTTAAAATAACTGTTAAAAAAATGTTAAAAATTAATGGATTTTTTTTTTAAACTGATGACGTTATTTTAACCGATATGAGTGGTATTGGAACACTGATAGCTGTTACTGTTACGATTACAAACCATTTGTTTAAAAGTAACTGTTATTACGAAAATAACGGTTTCTGTTATTACTAGTAGTGACATTTCAATTACAGGTGTCGTAGTGGATTATTTTAAATAAACAATCTTTATTTATTTATTTTTTGCGTTTTATTGATTCATTTTATTTTAAATCACTTGTTATAGTTACGTACTAAATAGTTAGTTTGAATGGCAATTACTGGAACATTGGTAGAGCTGTTACTGTTACAACCGTTAACAAAAATTATTTTCTAACGCAATAACAGTTTAAAAATAAGTAAAAATAAGTAGACTGTTATCAAAAAAATAAGTGTTTTCGATTACCAGGAATAACAATTAAAGTGACAGTTGTGGTAGTGGATAGTTTTAAATAGACAAATCTTATTTTCTTCTGGGTCTTCTCTTATTTAATGTTTTTTTTTAATTATTTTTTGTAGTTAGTTACTGTATATTTAAATTTGCAATAACTGGTATTAGAACGGCAGTAGCTGTTACTGTTACGACTGTCAACAATTATTTTCAAAAAAGTGAAAAATAACTGTTTTTCACTGCTTTTCAAAAAAATAACAGTAACGAAAATAACAGTTTTTGTCATTACTAGGAGTGACAATTAAATTATGGTTGTGGCCGTGAATATTTTTAAATGGAGAAATTTCATAATTTTTTTGTTGTTTTTTATTTAATTATTTTTTAATTACTTGTTATAGTTACACACTGCATAATTAGTTTAAATCACAATTATTAGAATATTAGTAGAGTTGTTACTGTTACAACTGTTAACAATTATTATTTTTTAAAACAACAGTTTATATTTAAATATTATTAAAAAAAACGGTTACAGGTAGAAACTATTATCAAAAAATAACAGTTTTACAGGTTTAACAGTTACTAGGAGTGTCAGTTAAATTATAGTGGTGGTAGTACTGGTAGTACTGGATAGTTTGAAATGGACAAATATATTTTTTTTCTTCTTTTATTTATATTATTTTGTATATTTTGTAGTTAGTTAGTTCGAATGGCAGTTACTGGAAAATTAGTAAAACTGCTACTGTTACAACTGTTAACAGTTATTATTGTCTAAAGCAACAGTTTGAAAATATGTATATAATATTAAAAAAAAACTGTTACAGGTAGTCACTAACTGTTATAAGAAATAACAGTTTTTGCTATTGCTAGGAGTGTCAGTTAGATTATTGTAGTGGTAGTGGAGAGTTTTAAATGAACAAACCTTATTTTTTGTGTTTTTTTAAATTTATTTATTGTAAATCACTCGTTATAGTTATATACTGCATAGTTAATTAGAATGACAATTATTTGAACTTTGGTAGGGCTGTTATTGTTACCAGTTCTAACAATAATTATTTTCTAAAGCAACAGTTTTAAAAGAACTGTTATTTAAAAAAAATCAGTAACAGGTAGTAACTTTTATAAAAAAATACAGTTTACTGTTACTAGGAGTAACAGTTACAGTGACAGTAATGATAGTTATATATTTTACTCTTAGGCTTCTTTAATTTAATTTATTTTAAATAACTTGTAATAGTTACAAACATCAGATCTTAAATAACCGTTATTGGAACACTAGTAACTGTTACTGTTACAGTTACTGTTAACAGATTGTGTATTTAACCGTTATATTAACGGTTACTTGTAAAATTTGCCACAAATCGGTCAAATAAGTTTTCTTGTTAAAAGACTTGGGGGTTGTCGAGGGTGATATCAATTTTTATAAAATCTGTTAAACTATTCGTAGTACTCCTTTACAAAATTTTGTTAACAACACATTAAAAGTTGTCTAACAAAAAGGTGTGTGGCAGTTATAAGTACAAATGCGAGATTTCACCACGATGTAATTAATTTTGAAAAGAAGCGTGACTTTTTACCTTTTTTTCCAAAATTCGCTAATTAGCCCTCTTGGAATTCGGCTCAGTCGGCGCCTTCTTCTCGATAAAGCCTTTATACGTCCACTTTTTCCCCGTTTTGATCTTCTTTAATAGGATTTTGATGGTTCATTGTGAAGAATGAGTCGGCTTTCGTTTGATTTCAGAGAATTTATAACCGCCAATTGCAAAATCAGGCCGCAAAAAGATTGAGAGATGTCAAATCCTTACGGGGCATGTATTTACTCAATCCGATTCTGGTGGGCGTTCATTTATGGGCCCTCATTTTTTTGTTTATTAAAAATTACATCATCTTAATTGCGTGTAATTAAAATAACTCGCTTGTGAAGCAAAAAACAGATTTAAAGTGGCATAAATCAGACGCCAATTTGGCGCCCAGGGTGACAACTTAACAAAGCCGCAAAATTCGAATTTGGTGCGCGCTGTTACGCCCAAATATTTATGAGATTGTAACGGTGTTTTCCTGAGGAGAAACAATTTTAAAAAAATAATAAAAGAAACGAAAGACCACACGAAAATTGTTGTTTGACAGTTTTGGTGTTGGGTAATAACAATTTGTGATTTATTAAAGGAAGTAAGTACAAATTTGAAGTGAGGACCTCCCAAGGAAAATTTCTGGGAAATTAATTTTGTTTGATTGAATTGGATCAATTAAAATGATTCAAATATTGATCTTGAATCAAAAATTAATTGATTTATATAAACGGGACGTTCTTTAATTAACTGAATTAATTAAACGTGATTAATAAAAACAAGTTTGTAATTATTGTAATTCAAGTCAGTAAAAATTATTTTAATAACAAAATTTAAGAATGCGGAATTACGGATCTTACACTGCTAGCCTTCTGTTAGTTATCCAAATTGAAAAAATATGTTGATAAATATAGAAATACATTGTAGTCAATGGTAATTACATTTTATAAAAATCGTTACTTTTTACAACGTTGTAAAACCGGTCATTTTCTATATTTCCGGTTGTAGAACGTAACGAAAATTTCCCTCAATGATTTTTTTTAAAACGAGAACATCGGTCCCGTTACAAACAAGAAACAAACTGATTTCTATCTAAGACTTGCAAAAAAAATTTTACTGTCTTTTTGACACAAACAATAAATAAAGACAGACGGAATTAAAAAAAAAATCTGACTGACTCAGAGTTTAAAGTGTAGAAAATGAAATTAATTACTTGTGTTAATCAGATATTTGTTTACATTTTTATTTCTTATTAATCAAACATTTTTATTACGTAGAAACTTCAGAAGAACAAATAATATAGATTAAAACAAAAATGAAAAAAGAAATTTGATTTTGGATTTTTTTTGTTATTGTTACTTTAGTGTTTAGTGTTTGTTTCCTCCTCGTCATAGACTGTAATTATCGTGCGATAATCGTCATTAGGCGTTTATTGCAATCGCGTCCTTAGTTTGAATGACAGCAGCTCACACACACGACCCAGAGTATGGATAGTATCTAGGTAGGCCGGAGTTTTAGTGTGGGTAGTCAGTGCTTGCTAAAACTCGGTGTTGTCTGGACCGAAATCTCATCGAAGAGATAAAGCCGCGTCGCGAGTGTGCTATCATGTTTCGGAAAAAAAGTGCGCGTTTTTTGCCATCACGCTAGGGTGAATCGGCGATTTTTACGGGTAATTAAAGCCCGAACCCTGACCGAATTCGCTCACCAAACGACGAAAAACTAACACAAACAATGCCAGATGCTATTCGGATTATTCTCTGACGTAAATCCAGCGAAAAAATACACGGTTTGTCAACATGTGGTCGCGGTCGGAGAGGGTTAAGAGGGACGCGTGGACACCTGAGGGAGTTTTGCTCAAAAAAAAAAAATAAATAATTTTTTAAGTGGAGGCAAACAATATGTTGAAGATTATTGCGGTTTGGATTTATTTCAAAAAAAGACAAGAACAATATTTATTTTTGAAATTTGACTGTTTTTGGAAATAATACACATTTTTTTATTGAGCTATGAGACTAAAAATTGTCGCCAAAAGTCCTATTTGTTCTGTTTTTTTTTTATTTTTAAAGCAGGCTGTTTCATTTTTCATTTTAGAATATAATTAAATATAAATCGTCAAATTCAATTTTTTGAGACATTTCGAAAACTATTTTCAAAAAATATTTTGACTGTTATTAAGAATTTTGGTATATTTTGATTGAGCCTGTAACAAACATTTTTTTTTAATTTACTAAAATTTTTTGACTCGAGACAGATACGTTCGAAATTTCAAAATTTTGTAGCACGACCCTAGGTTCATAAAATGAGCCGTGAAGCCAAAATTTAAAAAGTTGTTGGAGTATTTCTTTAAAACTGGAATATTTCAATAGATTTTGGGCTTTTGTAACGACGTTATTGTTGGTAACAAAAATAATTTCCTTGAAACTGTTAAGGACACTGAAATTAAAAATATATATTTCAAAATTATTTCTCTAATCACTTATAATACTTTTAAATTATTCTTGTTGTTATTTGTATTAATATGTCTTGTTTATTTACTTTTTTTATCACAAACTTATTATAATTGGCTATTTTTAGCACTTTTTGACGTTTCTAATATTTATTGTGTAGGTATCGCTTATCGCTTAAAATTTATTTATCACTTAATATCACAGCTAACTTATAACAAACTTTTTGATTATGTTAACATTTTTTTTAATGATTTTGAGTTATCAAATTTATCCAGAGAGGCAAGTTTTACAGCACGAGTCCAAGTTTATAAAACGAGCAGCGAAATCAATATTCTTATGTTTATTACTACATATTTAGGTATTTTGAAATTTAGGGTAGATACTAGCGATAATTTATCTGTGACAGACAAAAATATCACTGTTAGAAGAGTAACTGCAGTTTGTAATGAAAGATTTTTATTTTTTACTAATATTTCATTGGGTAAAAATGAAAATAGATATTATAATTTGTATAA
Source organism: Tribolium confusum (assembly GCA_029207805.1). Classification (NCBI taxonomy): domain Eukaryota; kingdom Metazoa; phylum Arthropoda; class Insecta; order Coleoptera; family Tenebrionidae; genus Tribolium; species Tribolium confusum. Next base: position 18,961,182 of record JALGAY010000005.1, read on the forward strand.
GTTGCGTTTTTAATCCATTTGTTTCTATTACTTTATGTAAGAAAGCAAAATTTTGCTATAATGACTATTAAAGCACCTAAATGAGTGTTATAATAGGTTTTTTATTGAGGACGTAAATTATTAAAAGGCTTTTCATTAACTAATAGTTACATTACTACTGTAGCTACAAATTAGAAAATTACTATTGGTATTTTAGCACTGAAATTCTGTGATAACAATTTTTTTTAAAGAACCAAATTGGGTGTTATTTTAGTTTTCTTATTGAAGACGCAAGTTGTAAAAATGTTTCTCTACAAAAAATATTTGAGCACTCAAGTCTTATTACAACAGAAAATAATTTTTTTTAGACTGGACTCAAAATAGTGTTATAACAGATTTCTTACTAGAAACGCAAATTATAAAATGGCTTTTTTATACGTTAATTTTTGCCGAAGTTACAAATGTTAAAAAACAGATTGTGCTACTAGTATTTTCGCACTTAAATTCTGTTACAAGAGAAAAATTTTTTTTAAAAAAGGGCTCCAAAAGTGTTAAAGCAGATTTTTTATTGAAGAGGCAAATTGTAAAAAGGCTTTTTTGTACATGAGTAGTCATATTTTTGCTGAAGGTATGAATGTTAAAAAATAGATGGTACTGTGTATTTTAGCACTCAAATCTTGTTACAACAGAAAAGATTTTTTATAGCACTTAAATGACGTGTTATAATAAGTTTTTTATTTGGGATGCAAATTTTAAAAAGACTATTTTAAACGTTAGTAATGACATTTCACCGAAGATACAAATGTTAAAAAATAGGTTGTACTAAAGATTGTCTATATTTGGATGAATTTTATTATTTTGACTTACAAACTAGTTTATTAGTTTATTAGTACAGACACAGTGATCACATCTAACGAAGAGTGCTGGAAGGTGCGAGAGTTGGTATAGTAATGTTGTCGGATAACAAAGTTATCTCTTCGGCTCTCGCTCGGCCACCAATATAACCAACCTCCACGATTAGGCAAAAACAACTACTTTGCGGACTAATGCCCCGACCGACATTGATTTACATCACCTAATTTAATTTATGACGGATAACTAGTTTATGACGGATTTAATAAGGGTGGTTGTAAAGATAAGTAAACCCTATTGTTACCTAAGCGGTCGGCTAGACCCTCGAAGGAAACAAACAATGGGTGCCAGCGTCAGATCTTTACAATCCACTTAAAATTCAGGGGCTGAGGTTTCTTTATCGGTAAGGAACCCTAAAGTTAATGCCTCTATTGGGCTATAAAATTCATCCAAATATAGACACACTTTACTTGTATTTTAGCACTCAAATCCTACTACCAGAGAAAAATTTTTTTTTTCAAAAAGGGCTCAAATGGGTGTTAATACAATGTTTTTTATTGAAGACGCAAATTATAAAAAGGCTTTTTATGTATTAATAGAGACATTTCTACTAAAGCAACAAATTTTAAAAAATAATTTGCTCTATTGGTGTTATAGTACTCAAATTCTGTTACAATAGATTTTTTAAAGCACTCAAATGAGTGTTGTAATAGGTGTCTTTTTGAAGACGCAAATTATAAAAAGCTTTAATACGTTAATACCGAGAATACAAATGTTAAGTCATATATAGTGCTCAAATTCTGTTACAACCAAAAAGGTTTATTTATTTTTTCAAAAAGGATTTTAAAAATAAGCTTCTTATTGAAGACCCGTTTTTTACACGTTAATAATGACATTTCTACCGAAAATACAAATGTAAAAAATGTAGATTGTACTGCTTGTATTTTAGCACTCAGGTCCTAATTCAATAGAATTTTTTAAAGCTCTTAAATGTTATATTAGGTTTTTTCTTGAAGACGGAAATTCTAAAAAGGTTTTTTTTATATATTAATATTGACGATAGAAATGTTATGACATAAATAGCACTCAAATTTTGATACAACAGAAAAATTTTATTTTTTTCAAAAAGGACTCAAATGAGAGCTATAATAAGTTTCTTATTGAAGATGCAAATTATACCGTGTTTAATACCGAGAATACAAATGTTGAGACACATTCTTTTGGTATTTTAGCACTCAAAGTCTGTTACAACAACAAAAGAAAATCTTTTTAAAATGATTGAAATCAGTGTTTGATAGGTTTCGTATTGAAAATGCAAATTACATAAAGATATTTTTTGTACGTTGATAGTGACATTTCTACTGAAGTTACAAATATTATAGAAAATAGATTGTATTATTGGTATTTTCAGCACTCAAATAAAATAAAAATTAGAACTCGAAAAAGTGTCTATTTTTGAAGACAGATTTTTTAATGGCTTTGCTCTTTTTTGAGTCTAGTTTGGTGCATAAGGATTTACTGAATTATTTTGGAACACTGAACGTCGAAAAAAAAGTGAATAAACAAATAAAAAACAACAATAAAAAATGCAAAATTGCTTTTATTGCCGTTTAAATTTTAATCTGTTGGATGTCAATTTGATTCAGTTAAGCTCCTAAACGTCTGAGCGTAAAACCCGTTTAATCTTTAAAAATGGTCCTTATTGCTTGATCAAGAATCTAGTTTTATTACGTACGAGACGTTTTAAATGCCTCAGTAATTATTTTATGATTGTTTTTTTCCGTTTAATTGGCTTAATTTTTACTGTAAACGAGCTTACAACTCGAGCTTAATTAAAATAATTTCGAAAACACATAAGTCGCAATCAAAATTCGCCCCTTAAAATTTTGTTTATGTCGTTGTTGACGTCAGAAATTTTCCGCTTGCTTTACTTATCAAGGCTTTTCACACTTGACTTCTCCCACGCAAAAAATTTTCCGACTTTTCGAGAGTGTGATGACGGCCCGATCAAGTGCTAATGAATGTATTTTTTATATACCGCCTCTGGGCCGAAATTAGACGCTATTCTTTGCGGCTTTAATTATCGCTCTTTGTGTCTTTTTAGGCCAGTGAAAAAATTTTCGAAACTGATTTACTTTCTAAATTAAAATTAGAACTGTATCGAAGGGGACTAAAGTCGTTAAAATTTTATTATTTTATCTAATGATTCCGGTTATTAATTTTAAAGCGTTCACGATAAATTATTCAAAAATACGGGGTGGCTCCGATATTTTGACCCGGATTTCGGCCAGAACATTGAACTCGTAACAGAATTCGGGAAAAATTGCGAAAAGCCACTGATAAATGATTTAATTGCTGGAACAAATGGACGCAGTCGTAATTAATCCGAGGGAAACTCGATTCGTTCAATTAGTTAGACTTACGATAAATCGATTTAATTTGTTACTATTTTACAGTTAAGATAAAGTGAATGACTTAAGACACGTTTACTTGAGGTTTTAATTAACTTTACTCACGATATTACATTATTTTTTTAACGTCGACTCAAATCACGAGTTAAAAGGTTCTTTTCAAATTTTACTTATGTTTGTACATTAAAATAAATTTAAATTCAAGGTTTAGGAGATAAAAACTATTGTTTTAACTGTGTTTTCACTAATAAATGGGTTTCTCTGGTATTTTATTTTTTTCCGCAATTACGAATTCTTCCAAGTTGAAAACGTGACTAATTTTTTTTTGTCAATGATTTTTTATTACATAATTAATCTTTGTTCTATAAAATTATGGGATTTTTTATTTTGGTGGTCACCGAATTATCTAGAAACTAAAGCAAAATTAATTTCTTTGCTGTTTTCGTCAACAATTTGAGATTTATCCCTCAATAGCCCACGTGTTTACTAGTTTTACTAGAGGGGGTAAATATTGCTTGTTAATTTGTCAATAATGGTAAACAACATGAGGGCAAAATTTTTTTTATTTTGGTTAGGCTGCTTTTTTAGCATTTTTATCACTTATTATAAATAAATTTGTTGGGGCTTTTACAAATGGGTGGCTACTAACTAAATATCGAAAGTCAAAAAAATAGCAGTGTGTTTATTATAAAATATATTTTTATAGAATAGTTATTTAATAAAATCTAAATATTTTGAAGTTATAACTAATTCTGTTACGTGTTTTGCCGATTTAGTTATTATTAACAAGACTTAATGGTTAATTTTGTTAATTTTTGCTAAAATTTTTGGACTTTAAAATTGAATTTTACTTGTTTGTTATTATTATTGTTGTTATTATCTTGAAACGGTGGCAAAAATTTTTTAAAAACCACAATAACGTCAAATGAAGTTGTAAAACTGTATGATTTGTTATAAACAATTTCAGATTTTTTAATTTTTTTGTAATTTGTTAAAAAATGAATTTTCTTAATTGCCTGTCAGTTCTCCAAATTTTCTCCTGACAAATTTATAACTTTTCCACTTTTAAAATCATAAAATTTTTATTGCAGTTGATTGATTTTAACGATTCCGGTTTTTTTAATTTGCAACAGAAATAGATTTGTACATGTTTCAACGGTCGATGTTCAGAACATATTTTTTTTAAATATACTGGGTGTACCAAAATTAGGATACTCTATTATTGCTTTTTCTAAATATAAATTACATCAAAAAGATAATTAGATAAGCGAAGTCTTTAAACGCTTTGTTTTCTTAAAAAAAATATTTATAAATAATTGTATTACTACATGTTTCAGCCGATTAATCTTAGAATGGTCTTTGTATAGTTTACAGTTTTTCCTTCTTTTTTGGCCTTTTTTACATTCGGCTCAAAGAACCACAAAATCTTTAATACAATTTGCAGTGGCGGTGGGTGATTTTTTTATACCTCTGTATTTTGAAAATGGAGCATGGGATCCAAATTCTGTTATAAAGGATGATTAATGAGACCACACTGAAGGCAACTAAAAAAAACAATCAAAATTTGATTTTTTAAAATGGTGGGCCTCACCTGGTTATTTCCTAAACGGCTTATATTAGAGCGGTGGCGATTTTTTTTCAGCATTATGAGACAAATTAGTGACTAGTCTTATTTTGATTTTTTCCAAAATTTTAATTATAGAAAAAGTTATGAGCATTTAAAATTTAATTTTCGAAAAATATTTTTGCTCTAAAATTATATTACCTTATATCTTTTTCTTAAATTTAAAATTTTGAACAAAACTTAAATAAACTAGTCATTAATGTGTTTTATAATGCTGAAAAATATCGGCACTGGCGTAACATAAGCCGTTTCGGAAATAACCAGGTGAGACCCACCATTTTTAGAAATCAAATTTTGCAAATTTTGATTAATTTTTTTTGTAGCAGTTGTTCTTAGTCTGGTCTCAGTAGTAATGCTTTATAACAGAATTTGGATCCCATGCCCCATTTTTAAAATACAGAGTTTTAAAAAATCACCGGCCGCCACTGACAATTTGAGAGCTGAAGGCGGAAATTAATGTAAATTCTGCAATTTTTATAATAAACAAATGAAAACTGTTGCCTCCGACTTATAAATTATGTTTGAATTCTCAAGATATATATTTTTTGAGTAGGAGACAAGAATAATTTTAATTGTTCCATTTCTATCTGTCTATCTATCTAATAGCCAGAGTCTTGTCCATATCTGGCTCGAAAGACCATTCTTTAACTATTCTAGAATTTTTCTTTGTTTTTTATTGCTCTTTACTTTTCTTTCAAACATTGTTTTTCAGTTTTGTCTTAAATTATCATTTGTTCCTCCAGAATATTTCAATCGACGTTTTTCAACATTTTTTTAAATAATTTTTTGTTGTTTTTTATTAATTGTAGTGTTTTTTCTTTTCTTCCAGTCGTTGTTTTTCTGGTTCTTCATTTTCCAGTCGCCTAAAACCTTCAGTTGTTCTTCTAAATTAGTTTTTTTTAATTTTTCAACAACATTTGTTTTATTCTTTTAGAATTTCTTTTTGTTTTTTTCTTCTTGTATGTACATAAGTAGGTTTCTGTATTTAATTTGTATTTTTTAAATTTTGTAAAATTTTCTGTTATAAGTTTTTTATAGAATCTACTCTTTTGTTAATCTTGTCTATGCTTTGGTTTCGTCTTTCTTTAAATTTCTGTAGAATCTTTTTTTCTAGTTCTTTAAGAATCTGCTTTTATACTTTTTTTTATCAGTCGTAATCCTCCATGTTTCTCATTCTTATTTATTCGTCGTTCTTCTTTTTCTAAAAACAGGAACTTACTTTGTTTTTTCTTTTTATAAAAACTTTTTGTTCTATTACAAAGCGTCATTTTTCATTTGTATTGTGTTTTATTAAACACAATAACTGTTTTGTTTTTTTTTTAAGTCTTTGTTTTTCAACTTTATCTAAAATCTTTTGTTTCTCCAAAACCCTTTAAACAATGTTTTTCAAGTTTTTCTAAAATCTTTTCTGATAGTTGTGGTGTTTCTGATTTTTTTTCTTCCAGTTATTGTCGTTTTTCTTCCTTTTTTTCTCTTGCAGTCGTCTATTTCATATAATATTGGAATAAAGATTTCAAACAAAAATGTTTTTCTCGAATTTTTCAAATGAGTTTTTCAAATTCTTTTTTAGAAATATTCTCTATTCTTCTTTTTTTTCACTCGTCGTATTTTTTTCTTCGTGTTGCCTTTTGTTAAATATTGTAGAATTTGTTTATTTTTTTTAGAATCTACTATAAGACGTTTTTAAACTGTTTTTAAATCCCTTTCTGTTTTTCAAGAACTTTTCTTTGATTTTCTTTGTTTTTGGACGACTTAAAAATTATTTTAGAGGCGAAACTACGTATGATCTTTATGGGTCGCAGCTCAAGGCTTTTTTATTCACCAAGAAAGTAAAAATATTCATTCTAAATAAAAAAGTTTCGAAAACAGAAATGACTAAATGTTTGACGTGTTATGACAATGGTTTGATTCACGTAATTTGTCTTCTATTTTCCAAGTTTCTAATTTTTATTCTATTTCTACTACAATTTAAAAAAAAAAGAAAGGTCTAAGCTTCTATTCATATTCTTTTTTTCTTTCTATCGGACTGCTCGAGGTTTTCTTGTTCTTTTGCTTCCAATAGTCTTTCAAGTTTTTCTATATTCTTCTTTCTTTCTACTAATTGTTTCTTAAACTTTTCCTATAGTTTTTTGCTATTATCTTGCTTCTAATTGTAGTCTGTCTTGCTTTGTTTATTCTGATCGTTGTTTTTCAAGTTATTTTAGGAAATCTTTTTATTTTTCTAAATAATAGATTCTTTTTTCTGCTTTTGTTTTTATTAGAATTTTTATTTGTTCTTTATCTTCTAAACGTAATTGTTCTTGTTTTTCTTGCTCTTTCAGTCGTTTCGAGACACTTTACTAATTTTAAAATATTTTTGATGGGCTAAAAAAGGACTTTATCTTACAGTAACAGATAAAACGTTCATTATACGTAGATTTTGAGTCACAAGTGACACAAACAATAATTGTGATTAATAAAACACAATAACAATAAAAAAGGACACGTTGTAATAGAACAAAAAAGTTTTTAGAAAAAGAAAAAACAAAGTAAGTTCCTGTTTTTAAAAAAACAAGAACGACGAATAAATAAGAATGAGAAACATGAAGAAATACGACTGATAAAAAAAAGTACAAAAGCAAATTCTTAATGAACTAGAAAAAAAGATTCTACAGAAATTTAAAGAAAGACGGAACCAAAGCATAGACAAGATTAACAAAAGAGTAGATTCTATAAAAAACTTATAACAGAAAATTTTACAAAATTTAAAAAATGCAAATTAAATACAGAAACCTACTTATGTACATACAAGAAAAAAAATTTAAAAGAATAAAACAAATATTGTTGAAAAATTAAAAAAAAACCTAATTTAGAAAAACAACTGAAGGTTTCAGGCGACTGGAAAATGAAGAACCAGAAAAACAACGACTGGAAGAGAAGATAAAACACTACAATTAATAAAAAACAACAAAGAATCATTTAAAAAATGTTGAAAAACCTCGATTGAAATATTCTGAAGGAACAAATGATAATTTAAGACGAAACTGAAAAACAATGTTTGAAAGAAATGTAAAGAGCAATAAAAAACAAGTAAAATTCTAGAATAGTTAAAAAATGGTCTTTCGAGCCAGATAGAAACAAGAATCTGGCTATTAGATAGATAGACAGATAGAAGTGGAACAATTCAAAATTATTCTTGTCTCCTACTCAAAAAATATATATCTTGAGAATTCAAACATAATTTGGAAGTCGGAGGCAACAGTTTTCATTTGTTTATTATAAAAATTGCAGAATTTACAATAATTTCCGCCTTCAGCTCTCAAATTGTCAGTGGCGGCCGGTGATTTTTTAAAACTCTGTATTTTGAAAATGGGGCACGGGATCCAAATTCTGTTATAAAGGATTACTACTGAAACCAGACTAAGAACAACTGCTACAAAAAAAATTTGATTAAAATTTGATTTTTAAAAATGGTGGGCCTCACCTGGTTATTTCCGAAACGGCTTATGTTAGGTCAGTGCCGATATTTTTCAGCATTATGAAACAAATTAATGACTAGTTTATTTAAGTTTTGTTCAAAATTTTAAATTTTAGAAAAAGATATAAGGTAATGTAATTTTAAAACAAAAATATTTTTCTAAAATTGAATTTTAAATGCTCATAACTTTTTCTATAATTAAAATTTTGGAAAAAATCAAAATAAGACTAGTCATTAATTTGCCTCATAATGCTGAAAAAAATCGCCAGCGCTCTAATATAAGCCGTTTAGGAAATAACCAGGTGAGGCCCACCATTTAAAAAAATTAAATTTCGATCTATTGTTTTTTTTAGTTGCCTTCAGTGTGGTCTCATTAATCATCCTTTATAAAACAGAATTTGAATCCCATGCTCCATTTTCAAAATACAGAAGTATTAAAAAAATCATCGACCGCCACTGCAAATTGTATTAAAAATTTTGTGGTTCTTTGAGCCGAATGTAAAAAAAGGCCAAAAAAGAAGGAAAAACTGTAAACTATACAAAGGCCATTGAGAAAACTAAAATTTTACTCACAAGTGAGATAACGTATCAGTGACAAGAAAAAAAAATAAAATGGAAAACATTTTTTTATTTGTTAATTCTAATAGAAGTATTGGTATTGTTATAAACTTGATTGTCTCTAGGATAATTTTCTAATCGTGACTTTGAAGGGAATTCTTATATATTTTGTCTAGAAATGCATCTATTTTATGGTTTTGACTTAAATACTAGTTTATGGGGGCTTTAAAGAGCTTCTTGTAAAAAGAAGTGTGCTATTATAACCGAAACAATCTTGAAAAGACTGCTTTCTTTATCTCTAAAGACTCAAGAAATAATTGTTTCTATTGAACCCTAAAATTCAAACATTTGTAGATAAACTATAATAACGCATTTTTGCTTCCTACTTAAATAAAAAAAATCTCCCACCTAATATCAACTGTAAATAACTTCTGAGTATTTTATAGCTATTATTACAACTAGGGAAATATGAATAGTATATTTCCCGAGGTTGGCTAGTTACATCCCGAGGGGAACCCGAGGGATGTATAGACAACCGAGGGAATATATTCATATTTCCCGTGGTGGAATCAATAGTTTTTTTCTGATTGAAACAATATTGTTGTTATAATAGTAAAATATTAGATTATTAATTCTGGAATTTAGCAATTAGTAACGTTGCTAAGGATAAGGAACATTGTTTGTAAATAGATATCATAGTTGACTGGTTTGATATTCGCATCCTGTCATAAAAATATTTTGACAAAATGTCGAACTACCTGCTCTCATAGGCAGCAAAAGCCAGGAAATGTTTGATTCCAGCAAAATCGAATATTGCGTATAGTAAAATGTATGTACGAAGACTTTCAACACTGGAGAACAGCAAATACGGTGAATGGTGCCGACGAAAATATTTTGCTAGCGTTTTTTGAAGACTTGGTAATTTGCTATGATTTTTGTTATTTTCGATCGTATGACTAATTTATTCTCTCCGTAGTCGCAGAAATATTCACCAAACACGTTGTGGTCAAAATTATCCATGCTAAGGACAATGTTGCATTTAAAAGAAAAAAATTGATGTTAAAATGTTTGATGAAGTAGAAGCATTTGTAAAGAATAAAAATAAAGAATACGTTTCAAAAAAATCAGAGGTGTTGTCCCGAGAACAGCTCAAAAAATTCTTGCGAGAAGCTCTTACTGACATTTTTTTGGTGTATAAGGTAAAATTTCATTGTGATTCTCCTCTGTTGAATAGACTGTTACACCTGTAATTTAAATTTTAAAGGTCGTTTTAATTATGGAAATCTTTGGCGTCTGCAGAACGCACATTAAATAAAACATTTTCATAGTAAAATATGACATTTCAGATTTTCTTTTATATGACGTATCATATTGTCCCTTGGGACAATATGAGCGTTTCATATTTCCCTAGGGAAATATGAGTGTGTTATTACATATTGTAACTAAGGCAATATTAGTTAATATTGTATCAATCAGAAAAAAAAGCAATTTTGGTGAAAATCCTGCTGTCTTTTTGTTTCAAAATTGGAATTTGGTCATAAACATGTAATTGATGCCTTTTTTGGATCATAATTGCCGCGCTCAGATTTTATCTGGTCCGTCTGTCCAATTTGCCTTCGCAATTTAAAGAGGCGTCCAATTTGTGGTGTTAATTTCGTGAGAACATGCAAGAATTTGCGTGAAAATCCTTCTGGCGCATAATAATCCCCTCTATGTCCATAATTATAAGCGACATTAACTTAAATACCGTCTTAAGCTACTGATCGAATCGTGCAAAGCCTCACCTCCTGATTTATCACTCTCCTAAACCTTATTAATTTCGATATGATAGTCACGGAATCGCTTAATAACAGATATAAATCATTTAAATAGTGCGCTGTGTCATCGCAGATTTGATCAAAAAAATTCGAAAAAACCTAAATTGTTCCGGGGGACCGGTAATGGCGAATTAACATAACCAATAAGATTTAATTGCTTGTTTTATGCAAATGTTGTGGAAAGCTGCATCGCGATAACGAATCAACATTGCTGTTGTGGTTATGATTTGTTTGGAAAAAAGCTATGAAAGCGTTCTGGGATTGGTCGAGGTTCGATGTTTTATTGCGTGTAGAACAGAATACATAACGTATTTACACAGCTTGAGGAATGGAGCAGTTTGTTTTCTTGCACAATTGCAATAGAGGAAAGTTTCTTGGCGGATTGCCGGCTGATACCTTATTTATTGACTACGGAAAAAAAATTCTATTCAATAGACCAACGCAGAATTGCATTTTTTGCAAAACAGATTGAAAACATTCCTATTTTCATAAATATTTTCTGATTTAAGTTTATCTGAGTTCATCCAGTCTCTCTTGATGCTCAATAAGGACATTTTTTTGAAAAACTTTTTGATTCCTTTTCGCTTATAAATCTTGCATTATTTTTCTTCATTATTTCTTTTTTTTTTCTTTCAAACGACCGACAATTGTAGATATGTGTCTTGTCAGAGTTTCATCAGATTTAAATTCTTTTGTACAGTGTCATTCGGTTAAAATTTTGAAAATAGGCTTTAATAATGAAAGACTTGATTGATTTTAACAAATTTACAAGAGAAATAGATTCGTAAACGTTTCGACGGACGACATTCAAAACATCTTTCTTAAATGTACCACCAGGTGTGCCAAAATCAGGAGACTATCAATTTTTTTTGTAAATGTAAAATATTTTTAAAATGTATTGCTACAATTTTACAATTTACAGCTTTTCATCCTTTCTTTCTGATCCTTTTGTTTATTACGATTTGGAAGCGGAAGGCGACAATAACTTTGCGATGTTTATAAAAAACAAATGAAAACTGTCTGTTCTGGCTTCCTAATCACATGTGAAATCTTAAAACATGGGTTTTTGGGAGTAAGAAGGGCGAGAAGTGTTGCAAATTGCTCTATCTAATACCCAGACTTTTATTAATATCTGGCCTGATAGACATTTCTTTTATTATCTATAAATTTATTTATATTTTATAACAATAAGCAATTATTCTAGAATTTTTCTTGGTTTTTATTGGTGTTACTTTTCTCTCTTTTTTTATTCTTTTAGTAGTCTTTTTTTGTTTTTCTTCAAAACGGTGTTTTACAAGTTTGTCTCGAATTTTCATTTATCCTTCATAATTTTTTATTTTTGGTTTCTTCTTGTCTTGCAGTCTTTTTCTTAGATTTATCGGTACTTCATTTTCCAGTCGCCTGATATCTTCAGTTGTTCTTCTAGAGTCATCTAAATTACGTTTATTTAATTATTCAACTACATATATTTATTAATTTTTTTAGATTTTTTTTTTTGTTCTTTTTTATATACATTTACATTTTTATACAGTGAGAACCACTAGAAATGAATAAATCCGATAAAAATTCAGGTTTTTTTTTTTCAGGAAAGAGCTCAAACACGTATCTTGTTATTTTTCAACGCGCATTTGTCAATTTTCAGTTGTTTTTGAAAAAACGCGTGAACCATTTGAAATAATCAAATTCGGTAAAAATTGAGGGATTTATATGTTGGGACACACTGTATATTTCATTTTGTTTTGTCAAATAATGCGCGTTGAAAAATAACAGAATACTACTTCAAACGATTTCCTGAAAATCAAATCCCTGAATTTTTATTGAAATTATTCATTTCTAATAGTGCACACTGTATATATATATATATACATAAGTAGGTTTTGTATTTATTTTGCATTTTTTTCAAATTTTTGAATAAGTTTTTGAGTTCTTCTAGAATCTACCCTTTCTTGGTTTTGTTCTTTTTCGTTTTTGTCTCGCTTTTCTTCAAATTTCTAGATATTTTTCTTCTCAGATTCTTCTAGAATCTGCTTTTTTATTTTTTTACTTTTCTTAACTTTTCACGTTTTTTTTTGTTATTTATTCTTCGAAAAACTTTCTTTGTTTATCTTCTTCCAAAAGCTTTTTGTCGTATTAGTGGGCGTTCTTTTTAAACTTTTTTTTTCTTTTTCTACTTATCACAATAAATCTCATCCTTGTTCTTTTTAAGTCATTGATTTTCAACTTATCTAACATTTTTTTTCCTTTTTTTGTGATACTTCAAAAGCTTCTAGACATCCAGACAATAGTTTTTAGCTTTTTCTAAAATTATTTCTGTTGGTTGTAATGTTTCTTATTCTTCTTTCTCCTTGGTTTTCTCTTGCAGTTGCCTATTTTTACAAAGTACTGGAAAGTTTTGTTCTTCTAGAATTTTCCAAATAAGTTTTTTTAAGTTCTTCTAAAAATTTTTCCGTTTCTCTCGAATTTTTCTTTGTTCTTTTTTTTGCTTGCTGTAGTATTTTTCTTCTTTTTATGCGGCTTTTTCCCAAATATTGTAGAATCAGAATAAAAATCAGAATTGTTGAATTTATTTTAATTTTCTTAGAGTCTACCAAACGACGTTAAAAATTTTGTATTTTTTTAGAATTTTTTTTTTCTTTTTTATTCCGTACGTGCTTAGAATTATTTTAAATTGCCTTCTTTTAGGGGCGAATCTGGATATAAAAAAGAGAACTAGTACCTTTACTTCATATTCTTTTTTCTGCTATTAGACTTTTGCTATTATTTTGGCTTCAAATCGCAGTTTTTTTAAAACTTTTTTTAAACAATTTTTTACTTTTCGAGAATATCCTTTTCTTTTGCTTTTTTTTTCTGTACAAATCGAGAATAATTTTAAATTGTTTTTTTTTAGCAGCGAACGTGAGTATGGTTTCTATGGGTTGTAACCCAGTGTCTTTTTGCCATCAAGAATATAAAATTATTTCAAATAAAAAATATAATTGATACAAATATGATTTTAAAAAATTGACTTATCATGACAAGTATTTAATTCTCTAATATTTATTGGTAATTTGTCTTGTATTTTTCAAGTTTCTACTTTTATTTCTATTTAAAAAAAGGGAACTAGGACTTGGTTAAAAAAAATTATATAATAGACGAACACAGAATTGCAATTTTTTTCTAAACAGATAGAGAACGTATTTGTTTTTATAATTATTCTGAAATATTTTCTGATTTTAGTTTATTTAAGTGGTTCAGTCTCTTTTATTGATCAAAAAAAACCAAAACATTTTTTGAGAGATTTTTCTGATCCATTTTCATTTGTGAATATTGTGTTAATCTACACGATTTTTCTTTATTATCTCTTCTTTTTTCTTTGAAACGACCTACAATTCTAGATATGTGCCTCGTCAGAGTTTCATCAGTTTTAAATTCTTGTTTACAAACGTCAATCAGTTAACATTTTGAAAATATGCTTTATAATGAGAAAGAACAAAGATAGATTAGATTTACGGAGCTAAAATCGCTTCATTTCGCTTGCTAAATAAATAAAAAAACTTTCTTCAAAGGTGAAAGTGTCCTCTCAATTTACGATCAGTTGTCGATTTTTTTCTCCAAATATTTGGCATTCTTTAATCCCATCCGGACGTTTCTACTTAAGCCAAATTATTTCTCTTTTACAATACCAACATAATTGATTAATTTCTGATTCCGGTTGTAATTATCTCAAAACCAATACTTAAAAAACCTGATTTCATTAATTTTTGAGCATCTGGCTATCCAAACCTCGTTGCATAATTAGCAGTAAATCAAAGTCTGCTATCTAATAAATAACCCTCGGGAGGCTTTCACGCCGCTACAATTATTTTGTTAAACGGCCGTCATTGTTATTAATTAGTGTTATTCTGCGGCTAGTGAGTGGAGATTTCGATGATAGATCCGACCGGTAACCTCTCTACAATAACTCAGAATTTATTGATCGATTTTTTTATTTTGGTTTGAGTGTAATCGTAAACGAGCTTCGTTTAAACACCTAATGAATAATTCCGCCACCAGTTATGGAGATAATGCTAATTCGATGAAAAAATATACGATTCGCTTTATTATACCAGTTTGAGAGTCAGGAGATGGGTGTGGGCACAAAAACTATACACAAGTGAATTAATTGATTACTAGCTGAGCCGAAAACCGAATCAAATCAATAAAAACGGGACATTTAAGAGGAAAAAGCAGGAGCGGATTTTAACGATCTGTTGCTCAAATTTGAACACTTGTGATGGGACAAGAGATTGCATTTTAGATGTAGCACAAAAAAATATTTTAAATTCAAATCAGTGATGGCATGAGCTGCATCCAGACTCTTTGTGTTTGTACAATATTATTTTACTTATTTTTAGAAACATTTTTACAAAATGTACTAACAAAAAAATCTCTAAAAGTGCAAAATCTGGATCGGAGTTTTTGAAAGGTTTCGTCCGAACGGTAAAACTGTAAACTTTTTTTCGAGGACAAAATTGGTGTTAAATGTACCCTATTTTATACCAACCGATTGGGCTTTTTATTTCTTTGCAGAATGTTCATATTTTTTGTATTTTAGCTAAAACGTAGATATTTGAAGCTTTAACATTGTCTAGAAAAAATTAAAAAGAACGTTTATCAACAATAACCTTATAATTGAAGTTTTACCTAAACTTACGAACCGTATAAAGTAACACTTTATCCACTAGTGAAATAATGATATCACTTTATTCCACCAGTAGAATAATGAAAAAATACAATCTTAAATAAATCGCATTCTATCTATTATTAACATTGACATGAACATTTACATTAATAGACATTTCGTTTTTTGTTTTCACTTTGTTATCATATTTCACTTTGTTTCCATTAATAAGAAGCTTGTAGTTGTTATCAGTTCCAGAAGGAATAGTAGTTGTAGGAACAATGGACGTCTGCTCTAGTAAGGAACGACTAGTACAAGGAGAACCTTAGATTTTCCTTGCGATATTAAGCTTATTAGATACAGAATCTTCGACATAAGTTTCTGCTATGGCGGAGCTCCTCCACCCACCATATCGTTTAATTGTTGTAAGATTAGCACCCCCATTGGCAAGTAAAGTTGTTGAAGTGCGTCTGTCTCATACAACGGTATAAGCTTCTGCGTTTGTCAGATTCAAAAACGAAACAACTTTAGAAGGAACTTTTGATAAAGTATTAATTCCAACAGGTTGCGATGTACATTTTTGATTAGCGGATCGTAAAAAGAATCTCCAATGGATAACTTCTTCGGACGTAAAGACATGTATTTCTTACCCTTCTCCACAGTGTTGATAGAGAATCCTTCTTCTATTATTGTGAATTTTCGTGAAACGCCCGTCTTGGTATATGGTTTCGAAACAATCAGGTATGCGCCCCTGTCTTCTACATCACTAGTTTTCAAATTTGTTAGCTTACAGCATCGACAACCACTAGACACCCCCATTATTAATGCAACCTAAAATATTCCAAAATTTATTATCTACAATATCTATAAAATGACAGAGATTACCTTGATCATCAAATATTTTTTATCGCATGCTCTTGTCAGAAACTCTTCCACGTATGCTCTTTCTAATACCGCAGCTTTCTTCGGCCTGTAGGTATCCTCTTGACTGATTCTTTAGATAGGCCATGAGCTTACTATATTTTCCAATGTCTATATTTTTATAGACCTTTATAGCGGTCTTCAACATGGAGTACTTCGACCACATGGATGAAATTGCATACCTCTTCTTCAAATTTAAGAAATACGATAGCAGAACTTCCTCATTTATTGTCATTACCCCCCCGTTCTTCTTTCCATTCATTAAATTCTGAAAATACTTTTTCATAATGTTTCCTAGACTTCGCAGGCAATAACTGGCGAGTCGCTTCATCAGTTTTCTCAAGAATTGTTTCAGGAACAGTATCAATTTCTTCTATTTTTACCAACTTGCACAGCGTTTTTACAAATAGAGTCGACAAACAATCAAAAATAAATAGCAACGATTCAACACCTCCTATGTTTTATAGTAAATTTCAATGATTTTTGAGGTGACATCCGCTATCAGAGTGTGATTCAGATTCTGATTTTAAATCGCTGTAATTGTGGATAAAACGTTATATTGGATTTGTGTTTTAGTCGCGTTTTATCCTCTTAAGAATATTAAACGCTCGACTGCGTCTCGCGCTTAAACATTCTTGCGTGGATAAAACGCTGTCTAAAACACTTATACAATAATTAACTATTAAACCATGTGAAATTTTTTACTTTTTTGGCATCATCAGACACTTCTTCTAGAAATATGTCAAAAAGCTTTGGTTCTAAGCTAGTTTTTCGGAAAACAGGCAAAATAAAAAAAATGAAAGATAGGGACTGCTTTCTAGAAAGAGGTGGCGTTCTGGAGACTTATAAATACTCTAATAGGTTTCTGACATAAATATTAATTCGTTTTGATTTCCGAGTAGAGCTTGAGCCTTGTTCAATTAATTAAGAACAAAGTCTTCTTAATTAATCTCGCTCACTCTTTAATCGCTTTGGATTCCACACTAACTGGGTTATTGTCTCTACCTGCTTATATAACGTTACGTTCTTCTAGCAAGTGTCTGAAAGGTTTCGCGACTTTTTTCTACAGGCGAGGCGAAATGATCTCTTTGGAGTAGCGAGATTTCGCATTATTATTTACATATTTCTTCGGGTTATTTAAACGTGGTACAACTAACAAATACAAAGACTGTCACCTGTATATAATAGATTTCTTTATTTAAACAAGAAATATGTTTATAAAAATAATAATAAATATGTTAATTTTGTAAACCAGTTGAATGAATAACATACAGCCTGCTGGATTACACCAATTACTTATCTGGTTGTTTCTTAAGTAGCTCGCTCATGGGCGTGAGTAATGGTTTCGCAGAATTTAACACTATAGCATGACTCATGCTGGTATTAACTCAAACTATTTACTCCTACTTGTCATTTTATAACTTTTTTAGAAAGATCGTTCTGTTCTTCTAATATATTTTCTGAACTCTCTGAATCTTCTTTGATTTATAAGGTGTTTAAGAATATTTTTAATATTTAAAAATATACCTTTATTCTTTTCTTTTAATTTCACATTTTCTTTTTTTTTTTCTTTTAAACATTGATTTTGAAGTTTTTACTGAAAAATTATTTTGTTCTTTCAGAACCTTTCTTGGTTTTTTTTAACGTAATTTTTCTTATTTTTCTTTCTGTTTCAGTCATTTCAAAATTTTTCTGATTCCTCATTTTCTCTCAGATATTTTTTAAATCTAACTTTATTGTTTAACAAGATTTTTTAGTTGCTCGAAAAAATTACTCAAACGCAGTGACGTACTTAGGGTGTGAAAACAGCAGCACTTTCCAGGGAAGTATTCAGCAACTATTAGATATTTGATTTTGGCTTTTGAATACAAAAATTGATAAAATATATCACCTAGCTTCTAGAATTTGTAAAAATATTCCAAAATTGTTCTAAATTTGAAAAAATATCTCTTTTGCACTAAAAATTAGAAAAAATTAACGTCTTTATCAAATTTAACGTTGTTAAAATATCATCTTCAGCTCTTAAAATTAGTAAGATTTTGCCTCTGGATTTAAAATTAGTAAAATATTATCTTTGTTGGGTTCTAAAATACAAAAAATTTTTGCTTTTGTGTTTATTTAAAAATTGATAAAATGATAAGAAATATCGCTTTGGCCTCACAAAATTAAAAAATATTGTGTTTATCAGTTTTAAAGCTGTTAAAATATGGCTTTTGTTTTTCAAAATTAGTAAGATGTTGTTTTTTGGCTTCGACATTTAGTAAAATGTTTCGTTTTTCAAAAATTCAGAAAAATGTTTTGCATTCATTGATTTAAAAAGTAATAAAGAAATCATCGGACGTCCAAAATTTATAGAACTACGTTCTCGAATTTATTTCAAAATTGGAAGATTATATCGTCTTTTAGTTATTAATACAAAAACTAGTAATAAGAATAAAAAAAGAAATGTTCAAAAATCTCTCTGGTTATAAAATGTTGCCTCTTCTCTATTGATTTAAAAATTGATAAGAAATATTGCTTCTCACTTCTGAAACTAGAAAAATTATGTCTCCGAACTTCAAAATGAGTAGGTAAAATATTTTTGTCATGAGCTCTAGAACTGTCTCAGGTTTCCCCGTTTTTGTCATTATTAATATTAAAAATTGAGAAGAAATGTCGGTTTCGGCTTCCAAAGTTAAATAAAAATGTCTTTATCAGCTCTAAAGTTGGTAAACTATCGCCTACGGCTTTCAAAATTAGTAAAATGTTGCTTTTGGTTTCACAAAACTGCAGAAAAATGTTTTGGTTTGATTTAAAAATTAATAAAGAATTTATTATTATAAAATAATTTATTATTATTAGAATTACGTCCTCGAGTTTCAAAATTAGTATTTCAGTAGTTTTTTAGTTACAATTACATTAACGATTTTTTCACAATAACAATAATCATAAATCTTTGAAACTCCATTTTTGAAATCATTTAATTGCTTTTTAATTTACAACGCTGTCCTAAATTTTCTTCCATCCATTCTTTTTTTATTTTTTCCAATTCCTACACAAAATAATAAACTTGTTGTTCCACCGCCCACTCCACGCACAAATCTTCTTCTTTCGTGGTCTCGTGTCAATTACCATCGTCGACATTTCCACTATAAATCCCATCCTACGCGTACTAAACTCGACTTCCTTCAGTTTTTCTCTCGCTATTCACCCGGCGGAGATGGCATCGAACGGTAACCCATTACCATTACCGGCGCACCGACCCAAATCGCTCATGGAGAGCCTCCTCGTCGCCAAAATGGAGCAGGTGGGACACCCTGCCGGCAAGCAACTAGTGCGCACTGATAGCGCCGATTCGGCGAGTTCGATGGGTTCGGTCGCCTCCACGACCAGCGATTTGTGTCGCTGCGATGACTGCCTCCTGGGGATTGCCGATCTCTACGCGCAGGAAGCGCATGATAGTAAGAAGAAGAAGGTAAGGGGGCGCCACACGATGCGATGGGAATGTTGAAACGGAGAGGTGCGTGGAACGTGGCGCCAGCTGGGGTTCTAATACGGAAATTGGTGCGGCGTTTTGGTGAAATAAACAATTACAAATAGAAAAAAAAAGAAAGAGGAAAAAAATTAAAATAAAATCAGAGAGAAACCAGTAAGCGCTGAAAATTTGAAATACTCATTTCTGATTAGTTAATTTTGAAATTAACCAATCACAAAAGGGTATTTTAAATTTCTAAAGTTTGCTACTTCTCTTTGGTAAAAAACCAGACCAAAGAAGTGTCAAATTCGCTACAAATTTTTTAACTACTTATTGTTTTTATTTTATACCTTTAGACGAATCTCAAAATATACATTTTAATAAAAGAATAATTTTGATTAATTTTTACATTATTTTAAACAGCTTCCGGCTCATATTGACTATTTCTTGAAAGTATCAACAATAGAATATGTGGCCACTATGACTAAAATCACAGTTTTTCGAATAATAGAGAGAATTATACAAACAACCCTAAAATAAGCAGAATTTTTTCATTTTGGTAAGCAGATAGAAATTTTTTTGTTTATTTGTATAGCTGGAGATTTATAATTTTAGTCACAGTGGCCAAATTTACTGTGATTGAGTCGGTATATAGTAAATCTAAGATAATAGTGAATTTTGACTAATAACAACGCTATTTAGGACAGATATTAATTAAATAGCACCTGTTTTGAAAGGTCTAATAATGAATACTAGTCCTTTAATATGTATTAAATGCGAATTGCATACACTATTTTTTCTACGACGTCTTTATTTTTAATTAAATTTTTAAAATTTTTATTTACTATTATCTACATTGTTTGTAATCGCTGGTTACTATGGGTTATTAACTTATTACTTATCGTAAAAATGAAATTAAATCTGTATTGTAATTATGTTCTGGATAATAATGTTTTACAACAATAAACTTGTCTAAAAATCTCAGTAATTTTTTTATTTTAATAATTTAAAAAATGGACAAAATTATGTCACAGTCACAATTATTTTTTAATTTTTATCGGAAATAGTACATTATATACCAAAAGAGAGAAATGTACAATTTCGCCTGAGGTTCGATTGAGGACTAGAGAGCGAAATACCGATTGTTATATGCACAAATTTTTGCACGATTTTGATTAAAATACCGATAAAATTTAACTGTTAAGATTGCATTTTTATATTACGTGTTGCCTACACAAGTCTTGCTGACACGAACAAATATCCTTAGCAACGGGAGCAAATCATTTTTCTCTATATTTTAACTTCCGGATGTGCAAAAAAATATTTTTTATTTTTGATTTTTAATTTTGTTTACAACTAGACTAGTTCAAAGAACCAAGGGCTTTAACATTTTTTTAAATATTAACGCTACAACACTAGAGTATGTAGATTAGAGCCTGTTTGAGGCTCTAAGAGGGCCCTGAAACTTGATTGACGCAATAACAACGAGTGTTTAATAATTTTTTTTCGTTATTATTAGACGTTAGTATTATCGTTTGTTGCTGTGGAAGCTGCAGGCTTCAAAAAATTATTAATTCTTTGCGGATTATTTTATTATTTGTGTGTATCTATTAAAGTCTAGAAATTTGGGTAACCGCTTGTTGTGAAATTTCTCTTTGTGCTTGCCCTAAAGAATTTTGGGCACAATTTTGAAAATTATAGAACCTACGATGTGTCTTCTGTGTGTGTGGCACATAAAATTGTGCAAGTGTTAAGTTATCTGTTTGTGTTTTTCGTTTATTTTTAGCTTAATGAACCGTCTGTAGCTAGATTCTTTTTACAGTTTAGTGTTTTAATTACAACTGTATTTATAGAAAACCCAATTTCAAATTTTCAAGTTTCAGCTGGTGATTTTTATTATAAAAAAATGTTTCTGAATATTCTCATAAGTAAAAATTGAAAAGAACTGTTGCCTTGGACAACTTCTGTTACTTACTTAGTCTTAATTCTCTAATTCTAAGTGAATTTCTTCTTCAAACTTTTTCTATATTCGACTCTTAGAAGGATCTAACAATTTTTTCTACACTTTAGGAGCCGAAGGCGCCAACAATTATAATAACAACAGATTTTGCAATATTTATAGAACACAAACAAGAACAAGTTGTTGTCTTTGGCTCTCAAAATCGATAGAATTTTAATAAATTTTCTGGAACCTGGCTTGGCCAAAAAAATAAAACAATAAAAAAATTTGACTAATTTTATTATTTCCTGTTTTTGAGAGTTGCAGGCTTTGGAAAATTTTTAATTCCGTGTATCGTATCGTTTATAATTTTATGAAATTTGGAGATTTTTGAGTAACCTGTCGTTTCATTTAATTCATTTAACTTATGTTTCTAGTAGGTTTGCCACGTTAAATTGTGGGGACGTTTTAACGTTGATACGAAACTCTCCTTATGGTTTTCTCGTTTGTAACCCTTTATAATTGTATTTTTGTTTATTATTAACTTACTTAGATTCTTCGATTAGCTTACTTCTTCTTTACTACTGTTTTGCAATTGTCAGCTGGTGACTCTTCTTATTTCCTCTACTTCTAATAAAATTTATTGTTCTTCTCAATCTCCTTATTGTCATGATGTCTAACTCTTATTCAGGTACATTTATTGATGAAGATTTTTTTTCTTATATCTTTCTATTGCCTGTTTCTCAACTGCTTTCTACTGCTTCTAATAGCTAAAAAGATTTTATGAAAACTTGTACTTATTAGTCTCTTTTTTACTTCTTCTATTTCTGTAGTAAACGATATTGTTCTTTTGAATTTTTAAATGGCATAATGATGAAGTTTTTGTCTATCTCCTCACATTTTTCTGTAATTTATTACTTCTTTTCTTTTAGTTATTTCTTTCTACTATCAGTTGTCTTTTATTGTTACAGTTATCAGAAAAAATTTATTAAAACTTATTTTTACAAGTGTCTTTTCTACTTTTTCATGAATCTACTTATTGCCAAGATCCTCTTACGTTAGAATTGGTATTATGTTTTTTTTTTCATGTTTTTTTATTGTCTATTTCTTTTCATAATTGTCTTCTACTGCTTCTGACACCTAAAGAGATTTTATGAAAACTTATTATTACAAATGTTTTTCCTACTATTTTTACTAAACGTTATTCTTTCCGAGTCTTCTAATTATTTTATTATTTTTCCGTTCTTTTTCTCTACTATCAATTGTTTTTTATTGTTTCGGTTATCAGAAAAATTTTTTCTTAAAACTTATCTTTACAAGTGACTTTCCTATTTCTTCTACTCCCTTCTGAATCTTCTTATTGTCTAACTTTTACGATATAATTGGTGTAAATTTTTCTTTTCTTCTTTATATTTTTTATTGTCTATTTCTTTTCTGAACTGGTTTCTACTACTTCAGATAGCTGAATAAGATCTTCTTAAAACTTATCTTTACTAATATTTTTCTACTTCTTCTATTTCTACTGTTTTTCCGAATCTTTTTCTTCTGTGTCTTCATATTTTTCTACAATCTATTTCTTTTCTCAGTTTTTCTCTTCTGATATCAATTGTCTTCTGATGCTTTGGTTAACACAAAAAAAAATTTCAAAACTTATTCTTACTAGTCTCTTTTCTATTATTTCTGCTTCTGTATAAAAGTTATTGTCTTTATTAATCTTTTATTGCCATGATGTCAAACTCTTACGCTAATTGATCTAAATTTCTCTATTCTTTTTTTTCTCTCTGTTACATATTATTGCCTTCTACTGCTTTTGTTTCTGTAATTTGCTTCTAAATCAAGGTATAAAAGCTTCCAAATTGTATTAAAATCTTAAGATATATATTTGTACATATATAATTGATATATGTATAATTGTATGTTAAATTGGGTGTGTGGACTAATAATTTCTGAAATAAAATTTTGTAAATTAACGTGTTTATATAAACAAATAGATTTTTTTGCATTTGTCCACATATTCGATATAAAAATTAATTATTGAAATAACTTGAATTTGAATACAAAAATTTAGTAACAAAACTGTGACTGTGTAAAAACTGGAAACCTATTAACAGGTCATAAAATTAAATTTTTGGAAATCCTTGTTTCAAATCTAAATTTTTAGCTTCCTTGGAGGGTATTATGTAAGAGAAGCTTAATGATTTTAGAAAAACAATTATGAAACAACAATTAAAACAACTAAGCACAAATAGTGCTCCAATTTTGTTTTATTTTTTCCGATGTCAAATGAATTAATCTACTATTGTAATTCCGCTTATTCTTGTCTTGGAATACCTTTCAAGTGTGTGCTGACAACTCTAACATAACGACGTAGTATTAAATCGCAATTCTAAGACATAAATATTTTAAAGCGAAACTTGTCTACTTAGAAGTGTTTGTTAGTTGTTTTAAAGAAAAATAAACTGTGTATTACTCAGTTATTGACGACTTCTCGTCTTGAATGCCACGTGTACCACATGAAATTTCGGAATTTAAGGAAGAATATTGTCTAACCGCAAATTTTGGATTTTGAAACACCCGGAAGGCATTTCGTGGCTTGAGTTTTATTACACAATTGGCAATAATTGCATCAAATAAGGCAAAACCAACTCGAACTTGAACTATTAATTAAATTGCAAAAATGCGTTCAGTTTGTTATTTTTTTCACGATGGATCTGTTTGAATCAGTCATCGGGTTATTCCTGCCTTATCCTTTGTTACATTTCTGGACTTGCACTTGCTACACTCAAGAGTGGGTGAGTGAAAAAAACGCAAAATTATTTTTCTGATTTAATAATAACCAAAAGCAACAACAATTCAAAATAACAACAATTAATGTTTGTGACTCTTCTTATGCCCCCAGTGTTTATGTCCTTCATGTCCACCCTTCTTGCCGTATTTCGACCCATGTCCGTAGTGTTCATCATGACCACCGGCATGTTTATGTCCTTTGTGGTCGTGGTAGTGTGATCCGTGTTCGTGGTGTCCTTTCTTGCCATAATGATCCTCGTGGTGTCCTCCCTTTTTGTGTCCTCCCTTCTTATGTCCTCCCTTTTTGTACCCGTCATGGTGGTGATACCCTCCGTGCTTCTCGTGATGTCCAGAATCGTGATCTTCGTCATAGAAGTGTTTTTCTTTTTTGTACTCGTCTAGTTTATGGACGTCGTGTCCTCCTTTGGTGCTGTGTCCCTTTTTGTACGATCCTTTCTCGCCGTATTTGTGTCCTTTCTCGCCTTTTTCACCTTTGTGGTGTTCGCCGTGGTAGCCGTCTTTGTGGTGGTGGCCTTTTTTGTGTCCTCCGTGTTCTTCGAAGTGTTTTTTGTGGCCTTCTTTGTCGTGATGGCCTTTGTGTCCTTTTTCGTGGTGGTGGTGGCCTTTGTATCCTTTGTCGCCTTTTTCGCCGTGACTGCCGTGGTGGTCAGAGTGGTGTTCTTTACCGCCGCCTTTTTTCCAGTGGTGGCCGTGGGAGGCTGCTGCTTCCAAGTCACGGGTTTGACGAGAGATTTCTCTGGAGGTGGTTAAACATATTCCCACGATTGCTATTAAACCGAGGACGCACAAGCCCCGAAAAGATAACATTTTCGAGTTTGACGATCGATTCGAGACTGATTGTTCGAGTTCAATAAGCGACTATTTATACAATTTTTAGTTTAAATAGATTTGTTTTTCGATTTAAGTGAAAATAGGAGCGCAAAGAGGTGTGACGTCGATTTTATTATTATTGACAAATGTTCGTTCCATTGCATCTTGTGGTAAAGGACTTTCTCTTTTCGGAGCATTTTTTAGAATGATGTAACATGAATGACAACACTTTTTGAACCATTGTCTACCATTGCGGTCGACTTATCATGTGTGTTTTTTACTAAAGACACAACCAATCAGTATTTTACATAATTTTCGACGCTTAGATTTCAAACATTTGCTTATATAACAGAAGTTTCAGCAAATCGATCCTCCATACTCTGACAACCGAAAAATCACCATTTGATCTAATAAACTACATTTAACAAGAACTCAAACTCTTTAAAATTTTGATTGGCTTGTCAGTGTGGGTCCATGTTTGGTGTCTTCTGCCTTAATAAATAGCCCATTGTCGTCACTGTTTATCTTTAATTGGTGACCGTTTAGGTAGGTAACAATGGCCGTCTCACCCATTAATCAAGCAATTAGGTACGGCTTGTCTTTTTTCGGATTGGCTAATGGCCCAGGAACTTGAATTATCATCGATTTGTTACGTTTTATGCCTCCTTTAATCGACCGATCTCCTTCACTGACCAATTCCATCCGCGTCGGATCTCTCCTTACACAATCATTCCGCGATTTTTTACCCTACCTTACCATACAACAACAAATTAAACAAACACAAATCTAATTATAGCACCGACATGCAAACAATAACTTTAAAAACATTTACAAACGTTTGAATACTAATTATTCTATTATATTGAAACAGAATTTCTTAAATACCAGAGACAATTTGTACAAGGCGAGATCAAAAACTAATTAGGGTAATTCAGGATCTCGTGGGACAAGGTCTAGTATATACATTTTTATTTTTAAAACAGAATAATTAAAATTCTATGACAGATTTTATCATTGTTTACTAAACAAGCTTTTTGCGTGCGTTTAAGATTATATTCCGTCCATTTTGCAAGGTTATGGTTTTATGTTTGGACGTAAAAATCGTGAAATGTTTATAAGTACGTCATTGGTACTTGTTTGTGAAATAAAATTTAATACAACTACTTTGGACTTTTTTTAATTTCATCTGATGATAATCAACGAGATGTTAATTCCTTTACCATAAAAATCTCGGCACTATCTTGTATGAGGTTAATGTGGCAACGACCGAACGACCCGGAAACAGAGGCGTACCTACTTTGAAACACCTAGGATTTTTATTAATTAAAAAAAAAGATTTTTAATAGAGTACCACACGATAAAAATTTTTTATTTTCTACAAAATATTTTTTTTTCATTCTACATTGACAGTTGGTAATAGTAAAATAAAGATATGTTCCTAATTTATAACAAATAAGCCAAAATAAATTTAACTGAAGTAGGACAAGAGGGAAATTAGATCTGTCACCACGACTGTCACATTTACCTAAGTATAAAATAAGTTCCTAACAAGCTAATTTTTTTGACTGCTCGATATCTATTATATAAAATTTTTTAACTAACTATAGAAATTATTAGATATTTTTAATTAATTTTAATTTGTACAAACGTCAAAAACATTAAATTAAGTTTTTTTGTTTTATTTATTTTATAACGATCTAAGACTTACGATTGGCGAGAAATTTATATAAAATGGCCGAAAATTGTGATGTGATATTCTGTCAAGACATTTTTTGATTAATTTACTGCAAGAAGGACCGGATAAAATCTTTCCAAACAAAGTTCAAATATATTTTACAAATAACACGTTACACAGTCATTAAACAAAGTCAGATATAATAATAACTTTAAAACATTTTACATTTAGATATTTAGGACGTTTCCGTTTAAGTTATCAAAATATCTAAAGGGTAAAATGCAGGAAGTCGTGATTCGTGTGAACACATTTGATCAGAAATATATACTGACTTTTGTGAAATTGTTAAACTTGTTAAACTGGAAAGAACCAAATTATTTTGAAACTGATAGAAAGAACATTTATGGGAGAAAGCTTTGACACGAGAATTTTTTAAAATAGCTGTTTTTTCTTGCAATTAGTGTCTTTACAACATGGAATAAGTATAATTCAAAAAAAAAACAAAATTTTTGATAACTGAAGTGGCAAGAATATTTAGTCGAAGCAGCTTTGACATGAGGAATCGTTTCAATAATGTCATTTTACGATTTTAATGAGAAATTTTGCTTAAATTAGTTTTCTCTAAATAAGTTACAGAAAACAAATAGAAATTTTATTTGTACTTGGATTTTAGAGTTTTAGATCAATCGCTTCAAGGAGGTGTTAACGAGACACTCTTCTTCAGCAAAGACATCAGTTAATTTCCATTCTAGACTCTATTCTTCAAATCTCCTTTGCTCATTTTTGTACTCAATTTGTTGTTTCAAATTTTCTTTGAATTACTTCTTTTGATTGGCTTGGAGATGATTATGTTCAGCTTGAAGTGTCTCATTAGTTCCCTAAGCTATTTTCAATAATCCAATTCAGCTTTCTTAAGCTTTTTTTTGTACTTTAGTTGTTGACTTTTTCTACAAATCTTTGCGTTTTTTCTTAATTTACACTAATTAGATAAGCATTTTTTTCTTTTTTTCTTCAGGCAATGAGTTTCTTTTGGAGTTGAATTTGCTCTCTAAGATTTATAAAAATTTGGTCATGTTATCTATCCTCTTTTGGCATCTAAAGCAACGATTTTTTCTTACTGTAGCTATTCTTTCTACTGGACTATTTTTAAATCATTTTTCGGTATCTATTTAACGCCTCTCAACTCCTCCCTATCAAACGCCTCTCACTTTTTAATTTACTAAAATGTAATGATGGAAACTCTCCACGTTATAAAACGTTATAGAGATCACTTTTTTTAAGTGTTGTAGCGTGAACATTTAACAGAGGAAACCAAGCCACGGCAACGTCTTAATAAAAGTCTTACCAAAATCTACCAGATGCTTGTACTCTGTTATTCTGATGACAGTAAGAAGTAACACTATCTGTTATTATCTATTTAAACTACACATATCTAATGGAAAATTTGAACACAGATTGTTAAAATAAAAATTAAGAAGAAATCTGAAAAAACAAGGGAAAAACTTATATTAATTATTTATGAAGAAAATAATCAATTTAGAAATGTTTTTAAGTGCTTTTTTAAAGAAACTTTTTTATGAAAGAAATTAAGAACTATTAATAGAGTAATAACTAACATTACTCAAGTGGATTTACTATAATTTGGCATTTTTTTAAGCAGATATAAAGTAAGCTATTGTTTTCTCCAGCTTCTGCAGCTCTTTGAGTGCTGTTTATCAGGATTGCCAACTCAAAATTTCTTTCTCTACTGTTTGTAATCGCGGGAAATTTAAATGTAAAACGCGTTACTTTAAATTTTTTAGATTTTATTTACTTTTTAATTATTTTTACTTGTCATTTGTATTATTTGTAGTATCTGCTTGATAATTAATGGCATGCCAATCAAACACATGTTACTAAACAATTACTTTTGTTTTCATTACTGGCGTAAATATCGGTTTATTATCTTTTCCTACATATTTTAAAATACTGTCAGATTAAATTTGACAGTTTTTAATCAATAGTAGTTTTAAAATAAATGGCACATTTTGATAAAGACAGTTATGCATTGACGTAAAACATTTTTTCAGTAATTTCTATAAGGTCGGAACTGCTGTCTTCTAGAAAGAAAGTTGTTTTTCCGATTGAAGAAAACCCTTCAAAAACTCTGATCAGAAAGAAAAGTCTATAACCGGGTGCAAACCCACAGCTTAGTAATAGTGGTGACTGTTAAGCTATGTATTTAATATTTATGTACCTAAATTTATTTCGGCCACTGCAATTTGAAACATATTTTTTTAAAAGACTACTTTAAAATTGTTTATTTTTGTCACCGGAAATGGGAAAAAAATGACACTTGAGGTTATGTTACCACAAATTGATTGTATTAACTCGATATTCCAGTCAATCTAAATTGTAAAACTCTGCATTTTTGGACAGAGTTTCTGACTTTAAAATTAGCTGCTTAAAATTCAGGCAAACGAGAACTCGTTCCAACCGATTCCTAAAATGTCTTTTCAGTATCATTACTCTGAAATATAGGTGCACCCCGAGGTGCAGCCTGATTCAAAATTGGATAACAAAATGTATACAGTGACTGATATAATAGGGATAGAACTTTTGGCTACCTGAGAATTTCAAGCGTTCTGCTCTAAAATTATTAACTTTTGGTGTGGCTGTTAAAACTGTCGCAGTTTATAATGTATTCTTTTGAAAATTGTGAGTTTCAGAAGATTCCTAATTCGACGTTACCATTTTGAATCTTACAATAGTCATTTTCTATAATTTGGCCACTGATTAAAGCAGATTCTACCCGATGTAAAAAAATGTTTTTTCACGAAAAATATTTGCTAAAATGATATACAATCAGTGTTGCCAGACTAACAAAATTTTTATCTCCGTTTTTATGTAAAAAATCCCGCAATTTTTAATTTTCTTGCTTACATTAAAATAACTAAAAAAAGTAATGTCTTTTGAACAAATTTTTCCTAGAAAAATCCCGCCTATTGGAGAAAATATCCCGTTTGTTCTTAAAATGTCCCGCAAAATCGGGATAATCCCGGTCATCTGGCAACACTGTATACAATGTTGTCATTTTGTTGGTTAGATGAAGTAAAACCTAAAATAGAGTTCTATGTCATCAAAATTTGAATATTTAAATTTTTTAAATTTGAAAGAGCAATATTTTCATAAAGACGCATTATTTTCTAAATCCAATAATTATTGTTATTTTATTCAATCTCTAAAAATTCTAATTAAGTCAATAATAAAAAAATTACTGCTTCATATAGTCGAATTATCGTAATTTATTGTTTTATTATGGTTTTACTTTCAAAAATAGAAGTTTTAGATAATGGTCATTGTTTCTACCTTCTCTCTGAAATTTTTGGGCACCTTCTTGGAGTTTTTTTAAGCGCTTTTCTTTCTTGTGTGTCGTCGCTTTGAGTTGTAAGCCGTTTTAACGTTATTTTGTAGGATACTATATTAGTCCTTCTCGTTAACTAAGTCATTTAGCTACAAGCTATTTTGTAAAAACAAATCGTTTTAATAATTTCTTATTATGACTTAATAAATTATTTGGAATTTTTTTTCTTTTGCAGTAATTTTTGATAGGCAAAACTATTACATTTTTAAAATTATTGGTATAGTAATTCAAAATCGCTAAGATTATAGGGCCCTAATAATAGTTATTTATGTATTAAGGGCGTAATCAAGGGGATTATAGCACGAGGGAATGTTTAAAGTCCGATGTAGGAGGGCTTTTAATTATCCGAGGGCCATTAGTAACGATTACGCTCGTGGTACATACAACGTTTTATTTTATTTTGAATTGTTTTTTAATTTTTTTAATCAGAAGAATAATATTCAAAATTTCGGTATTTTTTTTAAATTGTGAAAAAAATCCGGACTAACTAGTTGACTATCTTGTTGCCAGGATACGGTATGTTATTTTCTGTTTTGAGATTTTTTAAAATGGAATCTGGTGAAAATCCTGTGAGCTCAAAATTCAAGAAAAAGTTGTGTCTATGCGTTTGTAGTACGACATAAATGATGATTTTTTAAGATAATTGTTATTTAATGTAAAAAGTGACGTTTACAAAATTGAAGACGTTTATTTGACAGCTAGACGAATGGACAGTTATTTATTTGTAATTGTTGCGTAGCAACTTTTAAAATTTCAGTGCTGTAAAAATAAAGATTACGCCCTGATTTGCGAGCGTATAAAGTAGATTATAGTTTCAAAATAAAATATAATAGTTTAACTTTAATAATGACCAAATTATTTTTTGCATTTGGTTTTTTTTGTTAGAAAACATCTCAAGATCTAAAAATCAGTCCTAAAAAAAGGTCAAAACATTTGGTAGGACTGTTTTAGACTAAGACAAACCTGAAGCAGCACGTCTCTTGATAAGAGACTTATTTTAACAAATTAATTTTTGCAGACATAATAATGTTAGCGTTTTTGGATTACTATAATTATAATAGTTATTTTAGACAGCGTTTTATCCATGCAAGAATGTATAAGCGCGAGACGCAGTCGAGCGTTTAATATTCTTATGTGGATAAAACGCGAATAAAACAGAATCTAATATAACGTTTTATCCACAATTACAGCGATTTAAAATCAGAATCGCCAAAATTTCATCGCATGTCATCAAAAAATGATTTGACATTACACTCTTACAGCGGATGTCACCCCAAAAATCATTGAAATTAACTAAAAAAACATGAGAGGTGTTGAATCGTTGCTATTTATTTTTGATTGTTTATCGACTGTATTTGTACAAAACACTGTGCAAGTTGGTGAAAATAGAAGAAAGTAATACTGTTCCTGAGACAATTCTTGAGGAAGCTGAAGAAGCGACTCGCTAGTTATTGCCTGCGAAGTACAGGGAACATTACGAAAAAGTATTTTCAGAATTTAATGAATGGAAAGAAGAACAGGGAGTAATGACAATAAATGAGGAAGTTCTGCTATTGTATTTCTTAAATTTGGAAGAAGTATGCAATTTCGTCCATGTGATCAAAGTACTCCATGCTGAAGGACGCTATAAAGGTCTATAAAAACATAGACATTGAAAAATATAGTAAGCTCATGGCCTATCTGAAGAATCAGTCAAGAGGATACCTACAGACCGAAGAAAGCTGCAGTATTGGAAAGAGCACACGTGGAAGAGTTTTTGATAACGGCTTGCGATAAAGAATATTTGATGATCAAGGTAATCTCTGTCATTTTATAGACATTGTAGATAATAAATTTTGGAATATTTTTGGTTGCATTAATAATAGGGGTGTCGATGCTCTGAGCTGACAAATTTGAAAATCAGTGATGTAGAAGACAGAGGCGCATACCTGATTGTTTCGATACCAGATACCAAAACGGGCGTTTCACGAAAATTTACAATTATAGAAGAAGGATTCTTTACCAACACTGTGGAGAAGTGTAGGAAATACATGTCCTTACGCCCAAAGAAGTTATCTATTGAGAGATTCTTTTTACGATATGCTAATTAAAAATGTACATCGCAACCTGTTGGAATTACCACTTTATCGAAAGTTCCTCCTAAAGTTGCTTCGTTTTTGAATCTGGCGAACTCAGAAGCTTATACCGGCCATTGTATGAGGCGCACTTTAACAACTTTACTTGCCAATGGCGGTGCTAATCTTACAACAATTAAACGATATGGTGGGTGGAGGAGCTCCGCCATAGCAGAAACTTATAGAAGATTCTGTATCTAATAAGCTTGATATCGCAAGGAAAATCCAAGGTTTTCCTGGTACTAGTCGCTCCTTACTAAAGCTGACGTCCATTGTTCCTACAACTACTATTCGTTCTGGAACTAATACAACTACAAGCTTCGTATTAATGGAAACGTAGTGAAATATGATAAAACAATAAACGAAATGTCTATTAATGTAAATGTTCATGTCAATATTAATAATAAATAGAATGCGATTTAAGATTGTATATTTTCATTATTCCACTAGTGGATAAAGGGTTACTTTATACGGTTCCTAAATGTGTAGTAGATTTCAATTATAAGGTAATTGTGGATAATAGAATTTTTTGGCGTAGGTTATACACAACTAGCAATTTTAGTGATAGATACGTAATTACTACTGTCTTGGTAATTTTACAGTAACTTTATAAATCGTTAAGTAATAATAACCAGGTTGTTACCAAAATTTTTGTCAAAGTGACGACTTTTTTAAATGTTACTTGATAGTCATGATTTCTTTAATAAACGTTTTATAAGTAACTCCTACTTTGACAAAGTAATAATTATTATAAAGCTACTGTAGGTAATTATAACGATTTTAGAAATCTTACTTGAAAGTAAATTTGTTAAGTAGTTTTTGCTAAAATATAACTAGAAAAATAATTAAAATATTGGATGTGTTTAAAGTCATACTCCAAGCTAAATACGACTTCAAAAATTGTTCTTAATTAGGTACTCTTTATAAGTAGGAAACAATAAAGTAGTACAATGTGGTCGCCGTTACTAACTTGTTACTATAAAGTTTAGACAACTTTAAAGTAAATGTCAACGGTTTGGCTTTGTAAAATTTTACTATAAACAAATACGAAGAGGTTATTTTTACTTAAGAGGAGTATGGAGGTATTTCTCTTATGGGAATTCCCATGTAAACGCGCGAATCTGTAGCACCTTTATTTACAAAAATATTGTAATGAGATTTGGTACAATCATTCTTCTAATTATTAACTACAAAATGACTGGAAGCGATTCTTAAAAAAATTATTGCAAATAATAAAAAAAAAATATTAAAAATTACTTAAACTTAAAATCAACGGAACTAAAAATTTCAAAAAGTCAAAATGTAGTTCATTTTATTACAATACTCGTAGTGAAAACCGTTTTTAAAAATTTTCATAAATAACGCTGCTACAGATTCGCGCAGTTTTCAATCTGAAACCGTACGAGCAACCTCTTGATTTACAACTCGACAATTGACCTCTCACCAATAAAAGGAGTATAGAGGTAAGTTCTTTTATGGGAATTTCCATGTAAACGCGCGAATTTGTAGCATCTTTATTTAGAAAAATATTTTAATAAGATTTGGTACAATCATTCTTCTAATTATTAACTACAAAATGACTGGAAGTGATTTTTAAAAAAATACTTATAAATAATATAAAATAATAATAATAATGTTTTATTGGGGATTCTCAATGGCCATTGACCGAAATCCTTCAGCCATATAAAATAATTATTGGACAGTACACAGGCAAAGTACTCTTTTTTGGAGTCCGAAACAAATATTGTGTAATTTGTTCACGAAATAACAATAATGAGGAGATAAAATCCCACATCTGCACAAAAAATTATTCGGGAACGTCTACTAGCATGGAGTCTAATATTATTGTTGAGGGGTTCAAATCTAGTGTAACTTTGTATGGAATTAAATATAATATATTGATAGGGGATGGTGATAGCAACACTTATAAGAAAATTGTTGAGTCCAGACAATACAACAATATATCTGTTGAAAAAATTGAATTTAGCAATCATCTTCTTCGTAATTTTTGCAAAAAATTGAGGTTGCTAGTAACAGATGAAAATTTTAAATTAAAAGATAGAAAATTATTAGAAGGACGAATTTTAAGATTACGGGTAGGTATTAATAAAGCAATGAAATATCATAAAGGCAACGATCGAAAAAATGAAGCAATCAAGCTTTTGCGCAAAGATATTCTAAACAGTGTATATCATGTGTTTGGCGAACACAAAAATTGTGAATCATATTTTTGTAAACGGGAAGAGGAACAACATTTTTTAAAAGAAATTTCAAATGAATTTTTAAACAGAATTATTTATATAACTCGATACATTGCTAATCATGCCAACAGTCTAATAATGAATTTTAATAGCAATATTGTTGAACAATATCACTCAATTGTTGCAAAATTTATAGGGGGCAAAAAAATAAATTATGCTTTAGGCAATTCATATCGTACCAGATGTGCTGCAGCGGTAGTAAGCCATAATATCAAAATGCCCCATTTTATGTTATCCAAAAATAACAAAATCATTAAAAAAGTAGAGCTTGGCAGAATTAATAAAGTTAGGAAACAACAATTATTTAAAAAATGTTTTTATAAACACACAAACAAAGACAACAAAATATCCAATGCTGATGAATATTGCGGCGAAAACTCTCAAAAAACAGATATAAGTGCTGCAATATACGAAGAAGAAGAGAAAGAATTTTTGCAGAAATTACGAAAAACTGAGGAAGAAATTAAAACAATTGAAAAAAGAACAGCCGATCAAAATCAAGATGGAGAATGGATGGAGCAAAGAAGAAAATTACTGACTGCGTCAAATTTTGGAAGAGTGTGTAAATTGAAAAAGAAAACTAATATCGCCAACACCGTCAAGTCCATTTTATATGATATAAAACATAAAAATATTCCGTCTTTAAATCATGGAAAAATTTATGAAGTGGATGCGAAAAAAGAATTCGAAAAAAAAATTAAGTACGGAATTTGGAAAAGAAATGAAAATTAATCCATGTGGACTTTTTATCGACAAACAAGTTTTTTATTTAGAAGCTTCGCCAGATGGCATATTAGAAGAGAATGATTATATAGTAGAAATAAAGTGTCCATACACGGCCTATAAACAAAATTTAACTCCAGACGAAGGAATCAAAAAAAAAAATTATAACATTTTGGAAACAGACTATTGATGGAAGTCAGGAAGTTAATTTTAATCATGATTGGTACTACCAAATTCAAGGACAGTTACACATAGCAAACAAAAAGGTTTGCATATTAGCTGTTTGGCCTGGTTATGGAAAAATTAAAAGACAAATTATTACTAAAGACGATACTTTTTGGGATACGAAGATGAAAGAGAAATTGGAAAGGTTTTACAAGTTGTGCATTCTTCCAGAGCTAATTGATCCCAGAATGTCTAGAAATATGCCAATAAGAAGTTTATTTCTAGATTTATAAAATAAATGTCTTGTTTTATTAAAATTAAACATATTTGTTTTTTTAACCTAATGATAAAATTAGCTATACGAACTATCTTATGCAAATGAATTTACGTCATCATTCGAAATTTTTGATTACTGATATTATGGCATTAATATAGAGTATTTAGTTCTTGATATTTAAAATAAATTACATAAAAATAACAGTTGTGACACATAAATATGTTTCTAAATAACCTCATACCTTTTCTAATAATAAAATAAAAAAATTAAAATTTGTCTCATAATAACAAAAATAACATAAAAGTCCATTTCCATAAGAAAATTGGAGGAGTGCGGAGGAATTTCTCTAGTATAATATAAGTGTATAATATAGTATAATATATGTATTATACAGGGTGTTACAAAAAGTTGTGCAAAAAATTTAAGCTGAAATACAGCACCACAAATAATAACAATCTGCAAAAAAAAATTTTGGCTTATCTCAACTGATAACAAAATTATAACCTAAAAATTAATTATTACAAAACCTATAACAATTTTTTTAACATAAGACAACTATAGGTTTTTCAGGTCAAAATAAAGCGATTTAACAGAATTTACCTCTATACCATGTTGCACAGTTTAGGAGCTAGAGAACGCCAAAGTTAGAGATTAAAAGTCATTTTTATACTTTAAACGTAAATATCTTGAAAACGGTACGTTTTAGCAAAATATAGCGTTCTTGCATTTTTATTCGAAATCTACTGGCATATTCACTGTTGCTATAAAAAGTGGTAATTAATAAGGATAAAATTGGTTAATTACCCAAAATGTGTAACAAAAGTGCTGTAACTTGAAATTGAGATGTGCAGCAAAATTTTGCAACTATAAATAAAAAGAGTACACTCAACTTCATTTGTGTACCAAATTTGGTATTAATCGGTTAAGCGGTTTTCGAGATTTCGAGAATGTTTTTTTATATCCAACTTTGAAGGCCTGTAATCTTATTATTAGTTGAGGTAGGACAAAAATTTTTTTTGCAGATTGTTATTATTTGTGGTGCTGTATTACAGGTTAAATTTTTTGCACAACCTTTTATAACACCTTGTATATTCCAATGTATATGCGCGAAGTTATAGCATGTTTATTTATAAAAAAAAGGAAAATAGGTTTTCGTTACAAGTATTGTAATAAGATGAACTACATTTTGACTTTTTTAAATTTATAATTTCGTTAATTTTAAATTTTAACATTTTTTTAATAATTATTTTATATTATTTATGAAAATTTTTTTTAAGAATCACTTTAAGTCATTTTGTAGCTAATAATTAGAAGAATGATTGTACTAAATCTCATTAAAATATTATTGTAAATAAAGGTGTTACAGATTCGCGCGTTTCCTTATTATTTTTCTTATTCCCATAATAGTATGGTACATAGAACGCCTAAAACGCTTTAAAAAGTGATTATGTGAGTTCAAGACTAAAAGTTGATTTTTCAGAAATGATGGCTTATGCCCTAAATATATTATATCCGAAGTTGTTCAAAAATTGTTTTGTGTCAAAAGGCACTATCCAAAATTTTCTAATTATTTATGTAATATAATTCTTCAAAACATAGGTTTTCTTTTAGTAAAAGTGCAAAATCATGTAATACTTCAAAATGTATCTGTTTGAAAGGACTAAAGTCTTGTATTGATTGCTCCTGCCAGCAGTGAAACAATGTTGAAGAGACCAACGACAAATCAGATGAAGATGAAGAAGAAATTTAGCTTTACTTTTTTAAAAATTTTACATAAAAACATTTTTCTTTTAATAAAATTTGGTAAATTATTTTTGGGGTTTATAATTATAGCTATCAAATTACCTTCAAGTAAGTCATAATATAATTGAGGAGCTCGCGTGCAAAACCGGTTATATCCACTTTTACATATTTTGCAGCAAATGAGAAAAACACTCTACACATCTGTTTTAAAAAATAGTGTTATTTAGTGTTATTATTACTAAAAACAGTTTAAATTTAATGGGGTTGTGCAAGTGATTGTCATCTATTTTTTTTATAAAAAAAGAAACAATTTGGCGTTATTAGCAAAAAAAATGGAAAAAAGTCGAACTTTACTTAACGTTTTTAAAAGGAATTACACGGTTTTGGCTGCAAACAAATATATGGGCTTATAGATATCACAACTAAGACCCAGAAACCACCAAAAAATGATTTTTTGTGAAAAGTGGATATATCCGGTTTTGCACGCGAGCTCCTCAATTAGAATGTTACAAACGAAGAACTACTGTGCGAGTGCGTAGATCGCGTGTGGCGCGGAGCAACACGGCAAAGCCTTGTTTTAAAAAAATAATATTTCGGAAACCATTTGAATTATTGTTTTAATTTTTTTAAAAAAAACTTATCTAGAGTTTTGTGAATCCGAAAATGTATGTTATATACACAAATTTTTAATAATTCATATAGCTTCCCGTAGGGTGAAATTGTCAATGCACAATTTTACAACTAGTGACTTTGGATGCCCCTTTTACAGAAACAAAAAACTTTTTTTTAAATCTCTTATTACTGTTAGTTGCGCTCTGGTTTGCTCTATAAGTGGACAAAATTTCAAAATTTTAGGTGAAATAGTTAATTTATAAGCGCGATGTATGTTTTAAAAACACGATTTTGAACACTGTTGCTCCGATATAAAAAAAAATATTTTACAAAGTTCCTACTAAAAAAAGTTGTAGATAGCGATTTCAGATGGCCAAAATGGTACTTTACAAGACCGTAAAGGTCCCGTCTGGTTATATCTTAAAAAAAAATTTTGCGAGAAAGAAGCCTGATAATACAGTGATTTTACTCCACTATTAGCAGTGAAGACGGTAGAACATCGAGAGTGGGGGAACCCGAGAAACAGTAAGAGAGCATTTGGAACTCTACTATAAGAGAAACAACCTCTGTACTCCGATCTTGGCGTTGTAAATCGTCATTTATTGTTTTCCTCGGTGCTACCGATCAAGATTTCACACTCGAGGGTTCGGACGAGAAATTTCAGGGTCAACCTGACTCCATACTCCTCTTAAAAGACATAAATTTAGTAAATTATTGGGAGTATTCACTGTATCAAAGTCTTGCGAACTGAAAGATCAGTAAACGACACTTACAGTGCTACTTGGGTGGCAGTACTGACCAGCAGATCTGTTTTTTCTTTATGTTAACGTTTCATTATCGCTTCGTTTCTAAAATTAGAAGTCTCAGTCTGTTTGTACTTTTCCTAAGAAATATATGAGCATCTTTTTTACGCATTTTAGGCGCCCTTGTTTCTTGTGTCGTCACATTGAAGCATTATTTTTGTGTTTTAAATCGTTCTCTATAGATTTGTGAACATTTTGAGAACTTTGGATACTCGTTTTTTTCTTAGTTAGTTTTGGAACAGTCTGTATGTATCTATTTTGTATCATTTTAATGACTGGAAATTACGATTACGTATCTGGAAAATGTGAAAACCGATGTGGTATAAATTTTTCGTCGTAAAATATTCCCAGTCTCGGCGCTCCTGGTGTGTGCAGAGCGCGACCGCTTGTACCTCATTCATCGTAGAAAATTCGCCGTTGAATTGTCTTTCATTTCCGACGCTTGCGTGCCTCAAACCTCAGACGTCAGTCGACAATTTGAATCATATGAACCTCTATTTTATCTACGCGAGTGCGAAGAAAGTCGCGGTGAAAATCGAAGTGAAACGCGTCAGTAAAAGGCGCGATGTGATCGCGAAATAATGCCTCAGATTTACGGTTATATTATTCCCGAAATTGTGATGTCGAAAAACACTGAAGAGGGATGCGGGTGCCCTTTTTATCCCAATTCACCCGAAATCACGTGCTCACCATCACCCTGCGTTTTTGACCACGAAACCAACGCACTGAAAGTCTCAGGTATTGTGTGAGGGGTAGTGAAAGCCACACCTGTTGATTATTTTCAAAATTTTTTCGGAGAGACTTCTAATTTCAATTCTAAAAACGTAGAGTATGACTCGACGAGTTATAAATAAATATTAATTTCGAGTAATTTCACTTTCTACAACTTTTCTTCATCTAAACAGAAATTTCTATTTTTGGGAATTTTTGAAATGACATTGCTGCGTTCTAGTAACTGACTTTGATAATTAGTAATTATCTCAATTAAGCACAAGCAGTTACGCAACAAAACCATCTTGAATTGCCCCCTCGAATTTTTCAGAGGGTTGCCTCTCCCCCAACCGTTCTCCATCGCGATCTCCCTCACCGGGTTCAGATTCTTCGCCTCGTTTGAGTCGCCGAGGCAGTCTCTTCAGACGTAGTGCAAGTCCTGGTTCTCGGAGAGGTTCAACCACGTCTACTGGGTACGACCAGTACCAAAAAAGCCTTCTAGAGGTTCCTGTACCTACAGATTATGCCGACGCTTCCAGTGACGACCTCAGCTCCGAGTGGGATTCGGACGTACCGGAAATTCCCAAAATCCAGTTGCCTAAGGTGATTGTCCAGGAGCGTATTTAACGTGCATTGCCCCTCTAAAATTGAGGACTTTGAATCGGGGATCCTCGATCGAGGGACTTTGATCAGAAACTCTGCGATATGTTGTTCCACATTGCTCAAAAGAGATAATTCTTGTTTAGTATTTTTATCGGAAGAGTACGGATTTGCAGGACCGGCTTTATGGAATTTTAACAAATTGATTTCTAATTATTATCAATAAGGCGATTGACGTCAAAGTGATAGGTAAATATAGGACGTGGTCGTAAATTAGTAATATTCGAATTACAAAATGCCAATTTCGTTTCATTGTAATTCGTCAAATAATCATAATTTACTGGTTTGTGTGTTATTATCAAATTTCCTGTTACGTCACTGGCTTACTTTGGCGGCCATTTTTCATAAGATATGTGTACAATTGTTGACATATAACCTCATAAAGATATTATTTTATAATAAGGCAATTGATCTAATTCAAGCGAAAACAGATAAACAAACAATGATTTGCAAATAAATAAATGATAAAGGAGTTTATTGTTTAAATTAATTAGTAAAATTTAATTACCTGTGTGTTAACTAAAGATAATTAAAAAGTTGTCTAATTTAATTAGATATTATATAAATAAATTACTAGCTAGAATTTGATTAATTAGTAATTTATGCAGATTTTATTTTCTTTTTATTTTTATATTCTTTTTTTTTTCGTTGAATTACGCTTTGATTTGAAATTAATAATTTTTCCGTACGTCTTTGATAACAACATAATTTTTTTTAAACGTCAAATGTCAAATTAAATGACGTAAACTGATTGGTCATTCACAAATTTTTCCGTTTTGCAAATACGAATCTATGTTAAAACTAGTTCAAACTCAATTTGACACTTCTTGACGTTAGTAAAACGTGTGCTGTAATCAGCGACATACGTCAACTGTCAATTGTTAATTTGAGTCTTAAAGCTATCTGTGATCTAAAATCAAAATTACTTTTATTAGGCTAAAGCAAAAATATATATAGTTTTTGAAAAATCAAAAAAATTCGTGTTTAAAAGACGAAAACGACATTTTTTTGGTGTAATTGATGCAATTGATGTAATTGTGACTGTTTCCTGAAGTAAAATTTACAAAATTGGTAGTTTTCCAAAAAACGATTTTTGCTGTAAAAAGAAATTTCGTTACCGAATCGATGCTAGAAATCGTTCTGTAACGTCAAAAGACACAAAACAGATTACGTTTTGGAATTTTTAGTAAATGACTATTTAAAATGGTGGCCAAAATTTTGAAAATTTTGGAAATAAATTGTTAAGAGCGTAAAAATTAAAATTTTTTGCAAAATTTCTGTTAGACTCTTTCGTGAAGAAAAAATTCGTAAAATTTTGACGAAAATGGCGCATTTTTTAAAAATTGGCGGCTGAAAATCTGGAATAAGATTATAAACATAATTTTCTAAAAAAAATCTCTGGGATAATTGATAAAAATTTTGATAAAATGTAGAAACGATGCTAAATGTCGTTTTTTAATGGCAAAATACTACAATTAGTAAATATTAAATTTTACAGCTAATTTTGTGTATTGGAGGCTAAAATACCGAAATTATCTAAGAGAAATCGCTGATAAGCCTGAAATCCTGTCATAAATTAATTCCAGAAATTGTTTCGTTTTATTATGACATTAAAAATTAGTTGTTTGCGTCTAATTACTAATGGAAATATAAT
Source organism: Tribolium confusum (assembly GCA_029207805.1). Taxonomy (NCBI): domain Eukaryota; kingdom Metazoa; phylum Arthropoda; class Insecta; order Coleoptera; family Tenebrionidae; genus Tribolium; species Tribolium confusum. The sequence goes on from JALGAY010000005.1 coordinate 19,003,252, forward strand.
TTTCAAAATGGCGTCTGCAATTTCGAAAAACATAATTTTCTGAAAGAATTACTACAGAAAAGAGTCGAAACTGTAAAAGGTAACCTTTAGCAGAATTGTTTTGGTGACTGAAAGTACAAAAAACTGTTTTTTGTACACATTTTATTAGCTAATTTTTCAAAATGGCGGCACAAAATCTGAACAGTATATACCTAATTTTCGGAAAAAAATCGGTAAACAATGGGTGAAAACGAATGTTTTTGGCAGAATTAAGGCCAGAAATACATGAAATAGTTTGTTTTGGTGGAGAGCTTTATCGTTTTTTAAAATGGTGGCTAAATATTTCAGAAACACTATTTTTTTTAAAAAATCAGAGTAAAAGAGATAATTACGTGGCAAATCGGTGCCAACAATTGTTTTCTTAAGTAACAACTCGCAGATTAATAAATTGTTTTTTAAAATTGTTTTTCAAAAAATTTAAGGAGCTGATTTTCTCAAAATGGCGGCTTTAATTTTAAAATTTTCACAAAGAAATCATTAAAAAGGGTGAAATTGTCATTTTCTAACTAAAACAATGCTAAAGACCGTTTTATCAAATCAAGATACTAAAATATGTCCTGTTTCTGAGCAAATTTTGGAGGCGCATGTTTTAAAATGGCGCCTGAGTATTTGAAATATATAATTTGTGAAAACTCGTTGGTAATAAAATAAAAAACTATTTTTTTGGCAGAATTATGTCAAAAATAATTTAGCTATGTTAAAAGACACAATATAGCTTATTCTTATAACGATTTTGGTACCAAAATTTTTTAAAATGGCTTCTAAAATTTGGAAACACAATTTTCACTGAGAAATCGCTGACAAAAGAGTGTAAATAACAGGTTTTTTTCCGATGAATTAGTATAAAAAATTATCTTTTTAAAGATAAATTTTACAAAACAACTTGATTAGTTTTTGAGAAAATTTTCTAAAAGGGCGGCAAAAAAATGAAAAATATGTAGATACAATTTTCGGGGAAAAATCGGAGAAGAAGGAATGAGAATTAGATTTTTTTGCATAATTCGTAGAAAAAATATTAAGTAATTTGTTTTTTGAAAAGAGTGCGAGCGCATTTTTTAAAATGGCGTCTGAATATCTAAATAACACATTTTTTGAGAAAACAGTATCTAAAAATGATAATTGTCGAATAAATCAGTGCTTGAAATGGTTCTGTTAAATCAAAATACAAATAGATTGTTTTTGAGAAAATTTTAGTAGCTGATTTTTTAAAATGGCGGCTTGAATTTTGAAATTTTCACAGAGAAATCATTGAAAATATTGAAATCGCTATTTCTTTAGCTAAAATGAGGCTAGAGACCATTTTATTAAATCAAGATTGTAAAATATGACCGGTTTGGTGTAAATACTGTTAACTCATTTTTTTAAAATAGCAGCTGAAATTTAAAAAAAATAATTTGTGAAATCTCGTTGGAGGTAATATAAAAAACTGAGTATCGCAAATTTTAATACTTTTCCATGGCAACAACCAATCATAACAACAAATTTTTTTAATTTTCCATGGAAACGAAGATACTACCGGTATTATCTCAACTTGAAATCAGCTCATTCGTTTTTACCAGAATTGTGTCAAAAGTAATTTACTTATGTCAAGATACACAATACGGCTTGTTTTTCAGGAATTTGGTAGCGAATTTTTTAAAATGGCTGCTGAAAATCTAAAACACTCTTTTCACAGAGAAATCTCTGATGAAAGGGTATAAACAACGGGTTTTTTCGCTGAATCAATATTAAAAATTGTTTTCGCTTAGATAAATTTTATAGAACAATTTGATTAGTGGAAATACTAGAGATTTTTTTTAAAAAATGGCGACAAAAATATGTGGAAAAATGGGTGAAGAAAGAGTGAGAATGAGATTTTTCAAAATAATTGTTAGAAAAAGTATTAAACAATTTGTTTTTTGAAAAGAGGGCGAGAGTATTTTTTAAAATGGCGCCTGAATATCTGAAAAACACAATTTTTTGGGAAAACGGTATCTAAAAATGATAATTGTCGGTAAAATCATTAACACTGATAATTGTTTTTGAGAACGTTTCAGTAGGTATCTGATTTTTTTTAAAAGCGGCTGAAATTTCTAAATGTTCGGGGATAAATCGTTACTTTTCAGCTCGAAATTGCTACAAATCGCTTTGCTAACTAAACAAGTAATATATGAGCGAAAATATAGATCTGTAGTTTCAAGCAATGTTATCAAAAGTAGACAGACATAATTTTTTGTTTGCTTGTATCTTTACCTTTACAATCAACACGTGTCCTATCAGGTAAACAAACACCAAATCTTGATATCACATTTCAGTAAGCGATATTCCATTAACGTCACAGTCAACCGCAAGGTAAAGCGCATTTTTCTCATAGAAAAATAATAACATTAGATGACGCAAATTCGCCCGCATTTCCGAACTGATGAGGGGTTTTTGACCGGAAAGAATGCATTCGTCTGCGTTTCAAATGCGTCGCTTTTTTCGTATGGCCGTGCGTCATACAAGTATTGTGTCTGGCGCGACGATAGATTAGAAATGCGAAAGAAGTTCGTGACGTCAGAGACGAGGAGAAATTTCAGAGATAGTTTTCGGGTGATCGAAAGATTAGGATTTGTTGTTGTTTTGATGAGAGGAGGTGGATGACAATGACCGGAAAAAACTACTTTCTAAAAACAAGCAATTGTTATTTTTTTTTAATTCTGTGATTGGAATCTCGACAAGGTTTGCGATAGACGCAGTAAATTGTGTTTACGGAGATGTCGCTTAATTTAATTAAAGTAATTTTGGGAGGTACTAATTATGCTAATTTGGTAATCCTAATTTAATTACGTTGTTGGTAAATTACCGAAATTTGTAATGGAAAAATGACTTGTAACTAATTATATTATTATGCATAATTAAATATTACTTCTTAATTAATTAATTTTTTCTCTTTCTTTTAGCAGTTTTTAATAAAAAAAATTTTTTGAACTTAGAAACTTCATTACAAATCTTTCGGCTTCAATTTGCTGAAAATATTGTTTTTATCATCTTTTTCAGTAATATTTCTTTAAAAATTTTGCTCGCCATTTTGGAAAAATTGGCTATTAGGTAAAGTCGTGAAACAAACTGTTTTAAATATTTTAATTGTTAAATAGCAACAGGATTTTTGCTATTTAATGCTGCAGAAATATATTGTGTTTACCTATTTTTCAGTGACTTTTCCTTCAGACAAGATGCTTTTTGAAATTTTAGACGCCATCTTAAGTTATACAAAAACATGTTAGTTTTTGTATTTTTGCAGATCAAAATGATTTATGATAAAGCATTTATTGAAAAGGGTAAAAGAATGCCATTTTCAGTGATTATTTTCAGAAGTTTTTTCAGGTTAAAGTCATCTTAATACTTTTTAATTTTTTTTTTAACTAGTTATTTTATTTCAATTTATTGTTTTGATTCTCCTGAAAAATATCGTTTTTACACGTTTTTCAGTAATTTTAACTTAAAAGTGTTTTTTTCCAAATTTACTAAAACCTTAAAACAAACTGTTTTGTGTATTTTGACTTGGGAAAACAATTTCTGGCATCGATTCTGTAGAAAATTACACTTTTTATATTCTTTCAGCGATTTTTTTTTGGTTTTTCATATTTTCAGTCGTCATTTTATTAAATTTTTTTTTAGTATTTCAGCGAGAACAAGTTATTTTAAGTATCTTGATTTATGTCTAGCACTAATTTTCAAAATCTGGTAATTTCACTCTTTTTTTTAGAGATTTTTCGAAAATTTTGGTTTTGAAAACTTTAGCTGCCATTTTAGAAAATCCGCCAACAAAATCTTAAAGAAAACAAGCTATTAGATTTTGGAGTAGATTTTATCAAAATTTTTATCATTTTTACAGCCGTTTGCCACAGGAAATTACGCACTCTTATTTAAAACTTTCAGCTGCCATTTTGTAAAATGCGTTTCTAACATATTTACGAAAATAACAGACGTTTAGTATTTTGATTTGACGAACGATTTGTGGCATCACTTTAACTAAAACCTAACGATTTTACTATTTTTAGCGATTTTTCCACAAAAATTTCCAAATTACGGCCATCATTTTTAGAAGTCTGTTACTAAAATTTTTTCAAAGATTATCTAAAATTGTGTTTTGATTTAACAAATTGATTTAATGTAGAAAATTATTATTTTTAATGTTATTTTTTAGAAAAGCTGTGTTTTTTAGAGATTCGACCGCCATTTTGGAAAAGCGCTTTTATTATTTTTACAAAATTTTATTTTAATGTTTTTTATTAATTACTTCAAAAAAATTATGGTTACCTTTTTTTATCCGAAAATTATATTTTTATATTTAAATTATATTTCAGATTTTTTTGTTGCCATTTTGGAAAATCTGCTTTTTAGATTTTCATATAGCGATTTTGCGGAAGAGCGATTTTTCTGTGAAAACCGTTTTTCACATTTTTAGCAGCCATTTTGAAAAATTCACTATCACAATCAAGAAGCAAACTACATTCTGTAGGTACTTTAAAACGACAAAATAATTTTTAACGTTGATTCTGTCTAAACATAACTTTTCATTTAATTTCCAAAAATTTTTGTAATTTTTGACCGCCATTTTGAAAAGTTTGTTTTTAATATTTTCGCAAAAAACAGGCAGTTTTGAGTATCTTGATTTGAGCAAAACAATCTTATAGCACTAATTTTACTTTTTTCAACGTTTTTTCGCTGAAAATTGGGTATTCCAGCCGCCATTTTGGAAAATTAACTAAAGTATTAGCAAAACAATTTATTTATCGTGTTCTAACACTTAATCCAATAGTTTATCGTATCGATTCCCACAGAGTTTTTTTGTGAAAATTGTGTTTTTCGGAAATTTAGCCGCCATTTTGAAAAATGCTGTCGTTGTGATATTTGCACAAATGGAAGTTAATTAATATATTTCTGGCATTTAATATGCCAAAACCTTTCGTTCTCACATTAGTTTAGTGATGTTTTTTAAAAAAATATATAATTTTATAGATCAGGCTGTTATGGATTGTATACACGGGTGTTTTAGAAATTTATTTAGAAATTTTGAAAGCTATTTTTATGTAATAAAAAAGAATAAGACCGGCCCTGGCCAAAAGGGTGGAAGCTTAATCTTAATGCCGTTTCCGGTGACCGGAACTTGATAATTGCTTGACGTCAATTTGCGGTATTTTAATTATTTGTTTGGTAATTAAGTGGAATGTCGGGTTTAAAGCGCCAAAACGTAACTTTCTTTAAAAACCAAAAATTTTGATAATTTTTCTTTCTTTTGCAGCCATCTGGTTGGAGAAAATTACGTAATATTGTCCAATGGACGCCATTTTTTCAAACGTACAAAAAACAAAGATATCCATGGGTTCAACTTGCCGGTCATCAGGGTAATTTCAAAGCAGGGCCGGACCAAGGCACTATTTTGAAAAAACTATGTGTCAAAGAAGAAAAGTGTTTTAAAGTAATTCAAAAAAAATTTGAGTTATAATTTAGTCAAAATTTCTAATTTTAGGTTTTAATGAAGGACGTTTTACGGCCCTACGTGCCAGAATATAAAGGTCTTGTGGCAAGTGACGACGGAGAGTGTTCCTATATTCAGTTACAAGACCTTTTGGGCGATTTCGTTTCGCCTTGTGTTATGGACTGTAAAATAGGGGTACGAACATACCTCGAAGAAGAGTTAGCCAAAGCTAAGGAAAAACCGAAATTGAGGAAAGACATGTATGAGAAAATGTGTCAAATTGACTCGGAAGCTCCCACTGAAGAAGAGCACAGATTAAAAGGAGTGACAAAACCTCGATATATGGTATGGAGAGAAACAATCTCATCGACTGCAACTTTGGGATTTAGAATAGAAGGAATCCGCAAGGGAGACGGCACGTCAAGCAAGGATTTCAAAACGACGAAGTCTAAAGAACAAATCATGAAGGCATTTCATGATTTCACTGACGGATTTCCACACGCAGTGGTGAGTTAGACTTGTATGAGCTAATTTCAAGTTGAGATAATACCGGTAGTAATTTCGTATCTACAGTATATCTCTAGATTGAGTCAAGTCCGGATTATTGTTGTTAGCCCCGGTCCTTGGCTAATGTAACTCTGCGCCTTCCCTCTTTTCTTAAAAACTATTTTATAGGAAAAAAGTGCCGCTTTTTTATTTTATATAATTTACACTTAATTGTTTTTAAGTCAAAAAGTAAACACAAGTATTTATTGAATTAAAAAATTAGAAATTTACAAATATAAACACTAAAATTTAATTTTCCGACACTTCATAGAAGCATAGTCTTTTATGACTTCATCAAAATTACAATTTTTAACCAAATCTGACTGAATAGCCAAAAGTGAAAGATATATCAGTTTCTCCTGTTTTAATAGACTTCTAAGAAATTTTTTATACGGTTAAGTGTCGAAAATGATCTTTCTCCCGAACAATTTGTAACAGAATAGTATATTAAAGAACGCGTTTTGAAAAGTCATCTTTGTGGCACGAATTCAAGTTCATAAAACTAGCGCGAGTTTTTATAAAGAATGAGTGCCACAATGACTTTAAAAAACAAGTTCTTTATGCTATTTTTTCTACTTTACGTGTTTTACGTAATTTTTAAGTAAAAAAGTTAATTATTTAATCTTTAGGGACTTTTGCGTTAATACGAGACAGTTGGTAATAAAAATGTCACTAAAGTGTCAATAAAGTCATTGAACTTTGAAATGTTTTCAAATTTGTCTAAAATTCTGTGTAAATAACTCACAGATGGTTCTTTTTTACCTACCGTATCGGTTATTGATTGAATAATCCAATTGGCATTAACACAGTAAGGAAAATCTCTATTTATCTCTAAATTCCCACTTTATTTGCGGTTCTCAGCGACTCCTTTCATATCATCGTTATTTCAGTCAAGCAGATTTATACACTCTTCTAGCAAATAACTTGTAAATTATCGAATGCTATGGGGGTTGTAAATGGTCAAAATAAAGGCCAAAAGCTCCATTTTAGTTTCAAGTTTCACTTTAACGCTGTTCTAACCTCAAAAGAAAAGTTTGTGGCGTCTACCACCGTTGTCCAGTGTCCATCCTATTTTCAAATATTTTATAGATTAATTGCGACACACACACACAAAAATACTTTGTTGAGGAATACTGCTGGTCATCAAGTGCAACAAATTTTATTCGAATATAATTTCTGTAATCTCATCGCCGACAGAAACGTGACGTAAAACAGTACATTACACTGAAAACAGTAAATTACACTAGCTGTTACCGCACGCAATTTGGGTGCGGAATTGGCTATTACCGCACCCAAATCGGACTCTGTTACCGACGTCCACACTTAGACTAGTTGAACTAATATTCTTCAAAAAATATTTAAACTGTACCTAGACATTCTTTAAAAAAATAGATCATCTACATCATTCGAAACAAGTTTTGCCTAACATTTTTTAGAAAATATTAAAAGACTCACTCAAACTTTATATTATTCAATTTAAGCAATTTGTTTTTCAGTTAATACAAAATTTTCAAGCACTTTATCACATTAAATCTAAATACGGACTGAGCAAAAAACAAATATAATTTCTTTTTTTTTAGAACTTTATTACAGATGATACCTGCCTCATAAGTATAAGCATTAATAAATGAATTCTACTTATATTTTTTCGATTTATTTTGGAAGGTTTATACTGTAGCTCAAATTGTGTTTAAAAATACAATTAAGTACTTCTCAGTATTTGACATCGCTAGTATATGCTTTCATAATTTTGTGAATTCTACAGAATGTTGTTGTTATCAGATTTTTATTAAAGTCTGTCTCATGAACTTATCCCCTTTTGTAATCAAATTCTCAGAGTATGCCTCAATCTACGACGTATAACTTCGTGTGAATTTGACATTTGACAGAACACAAACAAAACATAAATAACAAAAATATTGTAATTTTGGGAATTAAATTTCAGAAAACTTTGTTGCTGCAACAGAACTGAGTACAAGGAATTATACCCAAAATTTTAATTTCTTAGGTATTGCAGAAAAGTGTGAAGATAGAAAGAAAGACAAAAGATAGAAAAGTGTGACATTTTTAGTACAATACGTTTTATGTTCGTTGCGTTTTAGGCTATGATGTAGTGAGAGATAGCAATAAGAACGTGAATCTTTGCTTGCGTTGAAAGGTTTTATTACAAAAAAGGATAAGACTGTGATACACACTGACTTTACTAATTAGCATGAGTGAGTTTGTTTCAAAACTTTTTTTTTAAATCTTTTATTTTTTATTTATCAAAATTTTTTTTTGTTAAATGCGTCCCATTTTTCTGGCGCCCCTAGGCTACAGTCTAGATAGCCTATTGGGTAATCCGGCTCTGGATTGAGTTTAAAAGAAGAATAAAAAAGAAGAAAAAATAAGAAATTTTTGTTTTTTTAAAGTCGATCCTGAGACATACTGTGTAGATTAGGGTGGGCCAAAAAAATCGATTATTTTTTTTTAACTTCCGACACTGAAAAATTGATTCCTACGCTCTTTTAAAAAATGCTTTTTCAAGGGGAGTTCTTAATTTTAATAGGAAAGACTTCCTCATCGCAGTTTGTTTTTTCAGTTTCATATGGTAAAATTCATAGCTCCTTATTGCTTAATTGTACAGAAAATTTGTATTTAAATTTTTTGTAGAAAATTAAACGTTCTACAAAAAAGTTATTTTACAATTTTTTATATCTCTTACCATTTAGAACATATTGGAGGTCAAAGTTTGAAAAATTTTTCAAAAATTTTTTTTTGCACTTTTAAATTTTATAACTCAGAGATAAATAAATATTATAAAATGCACAACATATGGCCTTGTAGAAAATTAAACGCTCTATAAAAAAGGTCTCTTGTGGTTAATTGATTATTCTAACCATTTAGAAGATATTTGCATTTTAAAAACCAAAATTTGATACTAAATTTCGATTTTTTTTAAAATGATTGAAGTAATCAAATAACCAGAAACGACTTTTTTAAAGAGCGTTTAATTTCCTACAAAACTGTATGTTGCGCACTTTATAATATTTATTTATCTACGAGTTATAAAATTTAGAAGTGAAAAAGAAATTTTTGCTAAATTTTTTAAACTTTGACCTCTGATATCTTCTAAACGGTAAGAGTTATAAAAAAATTGTAAGACACTTTTTTTAGAGCGTTCAATTTTCTACAAAAAAGCTAAATAAACTTTTTCTGTACTATCAAGTAGTGACGAGATATATGGATTTTACCATATGGAACTGAAAAAAAAATGGAAAACTGCGATGAGGGAGTCTTTCCTATTAAAATTAAGAGCTCATCTTGAAAAAGCATTTTTTAAAGATGCCTAAGAACCAATATTTCAATGTCAGGAGTTAAAAAAAATCGATTTTTTTGGCCCACTCTAGTATAGATAATTAAATTATTTTGTACACTGTACAAAATAACTTGTAAAATAACTCCAAAAAGCAGTTATTTTACGAACTATTATAAGTCTGTAAAATGAGTCTTTTTCGGACTGAATCTCAAAAAGTTGCTGTAGCAACTTATGAGGATCACTTGGGAAAATAAAGCATAATTGTTGAATATAAGAATTAAGTTACTTTATTGAAAATGTAATATCCAATAGTTATAGCAAGATTTGGTTAGTAAGGTGTGTACATTAATAACAAAAAAATCAGTTATAATATTTAATAAACATTTAATCTGAAAAATGAAAATGAAATATACAATTTTGCGCATCTTCAAAGCAGTTACCTCTAAACGAAATACTCGAGGTTGAGGGTGTCGTGTTAATTTCTTTTAACGGTGCAACTTCGGTAATAACAGATATTTTGTTACTCGTTAATGATTTATTGTTTTTCCTCTCTCCTGTTAACTTTCTGCACACTTTTTTCTTTTTTTCAATTGATTCTTCTATATATGACACTGCCGTTGATGATGACCTGGAGTTAGTAATTATTTATAATAAAAAAACAATGATTTTGTGGAAAACTGACCTTCATCTTCCTAGTCGTTTTAACGAAGTTAAATCAACGACAGCATCTTCCGTCAAAGTCGCAGAACTTCTTCGAAAGCAATGTCCTGTATATTCTGTCGAGTTTGGTAGTTTCAGAAATTCAACAACAGTAGAGGGCTTTTACTCAAAAAAATGGATTTTTACACGATGTACCGTACCGATAGTAAATAAAAAGTAATCGTGCTCAATTTTTGCTGGTCGTAGTCGAACGTATTTCTAGTATACTTCCAGAGGATTAACAGCCTTGTCTTCAGCTACCACTGGAAAGACTCTCTTGATGTAGGTTTTCGTATCGGGGATTGTTATAAGAAGACATCTTGTGTCTTTTTGCACAATATCTTGTATTTTTAGTGAATGTAGCTCTTCGCGTCTACAAGCATCACACACGCTAATGAGAAGAGCAACCTACGAAATTAAATAAGAAACAGATGCATGTTATTAAAGTATTATTTTAAACTTACTTTTATTAATAAATACTTCTCATCATCTGCTTTTATTAAAAATGAATTGATTTCTTGACGCGTCAAAACTTTTGGCTTTGTTGGCTCGAAGCTTACTGAATTTCTTTTCAAAAAAGCTACGACTCTGACGAACTTGTTTATTTCAATATTTTCTTTGACAGAGAAAACAGCTTTTATCATCGAATATTTTGACCACAGTGTAGATGGTTTTACTTCTTGCGACTGCAATAGGAAAATATGAAAATAATTTACAAAAGTTATTAATAAAGTACCTATAACGACACTTACTTTTTCATATAAATAATTTAATATCTTTGTCTAAAATTACAATGTTGTTTCTTTTCTTCCATTGAATGAATGCTTTATATTCTTTTTTATAAATTTGACGGGACTTTACAGGTAGTAAATCTAACAAAAAATTTTTCGCGTTTTCAGTAATCTTTTCCGGATTCTGCATTTTTGTTGACATTATGTAAACAGTCCGGTTATTATGATAACATGGAATAAATACGACGCTCACTAATTTCGAAAAATATTTGTTCTAATTGCATTACTCATACGATTTTTTTTTTGGGCTCTTTAACAAAAAAATGTTGTTTGTAACACGTACATAAATACTTATTTTGCGGGCTCGGCCGCACAAACTTTATTTTAGGTATTTGTTACAAAAATAACTATTTTAGTAGTATCTCAACTTGAAACTAGTCTTTTACTTTTTTTGAGCATTATTTAATTTTTTTTTTGTTAGCCGAAGTACATCCAGAGGTTGAAGGCGATCAAGGCGACGTTAGAAACGTCGTGTTTCTTCAGTAACCATGAGGTTATCGGGAGTTCCCTCCTTTTCGTTCATGACCGGTATAACGCCAATGTCTGGTTGATAGATTTTGCCAAAACTATAAAACTGCCTGACGATGTCAAAATCACGCACAGTTCGAAATGGAAGGTCGGGAATCACGAAGATGGCTACCTGATCGGCGTTAATAATCTCATTTCGATATTCATGACGATGTTGGAACAACAACCGGTTGCCATATCTCCGCCTTTGACTCTTCCAGATCCGCCGGAAATTGCAGGAAAGGAGGAGGATACTTGAACGATCTCAAATTGTGGGAATTTTTACGTAGCAATTCTTGAACTAGTCGAGAATTTTTTTTTTGTTAATTAACGGTTATCTTAATTGTAAATGAAAACAATGGTATTATTTATTTAATTTATATAACGTGTAGTTGCCAAAACGTATTTGCAATGAGATGACGGTTTTTTTTTGAAAAGTACTGATTTTTATGTACCTACAAAAGTGAAAACTAACTCGGAAGTGACCCCAAGAGTAGGTTAAGACTTGGCATTTATTATTAATTTCATTTGTTTCATTATCATTTATTTTCATAATTACATGAATATATTCTATTATACGTAATTCGAGTTTTATTTTATTTACCTAAACAATAAAAGATTAGGTTATCAGGGAAAAATATAATAACAATTATATGAATAACCTTCAATTCAAAAAAATTGAGTGATTGACGCATTTATAGATAAAAAAAAAGAAATATCTAATCTTGTAACTAAGAGAATGAAACCGTGCCGCTGATAAAAAAAACTACTTTTCAATTGATACTTCATAATGATGACTAATAGATATATTTCTTATTATTAATCTTATTACAATAAGCAATCACTCTAGAACTTGAATGTTGTTGTAGTAAAAATTTTCGATTGCGACTTACAAACAGCTCTAACAGACTGAGTTAATTCTCTGGATCGAATTGTGCTCTAAGCGTTTTGTTCATTCTGCAGCTTATTTATAAGAATATCTGATTCTATTCTTAATTGCTGACTAACTTCTACGGCCGGTGGGTCAAATGACAGGGATTTTACTCGTGGCGCTGCTTCAATTTACCTAATTTGTCTCATTTTCGTTTGTTATCTTTTTTTTAACTTTTAGAAGCTTTTTTATTTATTTTTAATATCTAGAACGTTTTGTGATACTTTAGTTGTCATTTTCCAAATCTTTTTATGTTTCTTCTTCTAGTTGCAGTTTCTTATTTTTTCTAGTTTTTTTTCTGGACGAATTGTTTTTGCTCTTTTTTCCAATCGTCATTTTTCAGGTTCTTCTAGAAACTTCTTTTGTTCCTGTTACTCTATATTCTTTTTCTCATTTTTTTTAACCTACACGTTTTTCAATTTCTTCTAGAAATAATTGTTGCTGTTTTCTTGCAAATCGTCGTTTCTCAAAGTCATTACTTTTTTAAACGCCCTTTTTGAACTTTTCTACAATTTTTCTCGCTTTAGAATTTTCTTTGACAGACTTTTTTTAGTTCTCGTGAAAATCTTTTTTTTTTCAGACTTTGTTTCAAAACATATTTTGTGTTTTCTTTCTTTTAGCAGGTGTTTCTCAACTTTTTTAATGATTTTTTTGTCTCTAGAAATTTGTCTTTTTTTTCTATAAATTTCAATTACTTTATTTCGAAACTTTTGTTTTTCTAGAATCTTTTTTTTTTCTTCTACCCGACGGTGACGCCTTTTACATTCTCTCTGAATTAAACATTGTTTCTAACACTCATCATTTTCCAAAGTTTTTAATTTTTTTAAACTCCTTTTTTTAGTCACTAGATTTTTTTGTTCTAGAATCTTTTGTCTTTTTTTGCCAAACGTTTTCTTTAGTTCTCCTGAAAGTTTCTTTTGTTTTTCCACAAATTTTTTTTTTTGGAACATTTTTTTGCTTTTGTCTTTTTTCCAACAGGTGTCTTTCAACTTTTTTTTAGGATTTTCTCTTGCTCCTCTAAAATTTTTTGTTATTTTTGCATTTTCATATGCTCTTTTTTACCAATAGGAGTTTTTTACTTTTTGTTTGAAGCGTTTGTATTTTTAGAATCTTTCTTTCCTCTTTTTTTTTCACTCAACTTCTTTTACTTTCTTTTTGAATTAAATATTGTTTTTACCAATCGTTGTTTTTAAGTCTTTAATTTTTTTAAATGCCGTTTTTTACGAAGTTTTTGCTGTTCTAAAATCTTTTTTATTGTTTTGACAAAGTCTTTCTTTAATTCTTTTGAAAGTTTTTTTTACGATTTCCCTTCTAGAACATTTTTTGGTTTTTTCTAATATCTTTCAATTTTTTTAGGATTTCTTTTTGCCACTCTAGAATTTATTATTATTTTTTTTCGGATTTTTATATGCGTTTTTTACATTCTTTTTGAAGCTTTTGTATTTCTACAATTTTTTTCTTTTTTTTTCCACTCAGCTTTTTTTACTTTCTTTGTAAATTAAAATATGTTTTTAACAATCGTCATTTTTAAAAGTCTTTCAATTTTTTAAGTCTTGCAAGAATTTTTTTTGTTTACAATTTTTTTTCTTTTAAACGCTTTCTCTAGTGATTTTCTTTTGCTTTTCTAGTATTTCTTTAGGTTTTTTCACCATTTTTTATGCTATTCTTTAAAACTTTTATTTTTCTAGAATATTTCTTTGCTCTTCTTTTTCTTTCATTTGACGTTTTTTATTTTCTTTCTGAATTGAATATTGCTTCCACCAATCGTCGTCTCAAGTTAAACAAGAATTTTCTTTTGTTTCTTCTAATATTTTCTTGTTCTTTTTTTTTCAAACATCTTTTTTGAGTTTTCCCAAAAGTTTCTTTTGTTCTTCTAGACATTCTTTTTTTGAACAATTTTGGACTTTTTTTCTTCTCTAACTTTCCTGTTCCGAAACTGTCTTTGCACAGGACTCGGAGTCACAACAAGGGGTCTTTCAATTTTGAATTCTTTCTACTTTGCTAGAAATTTTTTTTTTTTAGAATTGTTATATGCTTTTTTTACCTATCATGATTTTTTACATTTTGTTTTCTAGAATCTTTATTTGACGTTCAGTAGAGTATAAAATGTTACTACTGGACCAGATCAATTGGCACATGCAAAAATCGTTGAAAAAACGACTAAAAACGGATATGAAACAACCGAAAATGACCTAAAATCACTTAAATTGTCCCCATTCTTCGAACACCCCAAAAGTACCCAAATATCTGTAGACCACCAAAAATTGGGCACACGAAAAAACCGTTAAAATCTCCCAAAATAATGGAAAATTGCCTCAAGAACGCCCTAAAAAACGAACAAAATACCTTGTTTTTACACACCCCAAAATGGCTTTTTACTTCTGGACCAGGACATTTGGCGTCTTGAAAAACAAGGCAGAATCTTACAAATTTAGCTGTTTGCCCAAAAACAAACAACCGATTAGGGCCTAAAAGCTCTCAAAAATCATTAATTTTTATCCACCCCAAAAGTTCCCAAATATGTGTAGACCACCAGAGATTGGGCACACGAAAAAACCGTTAAAATCTCCCAAAATCATGTAAAATTATCTCACGAGCACAACATACCGTGTTTTTAGACACTCCAAAATGGCTTTTTATTTCTGGATCAAACCAATTGACGTATGCAAAAAAAAGAGAAAGACAACACCAAATCAAAGAGGTATATTTGGCGCCTTACAAACTAATGTGGTGAAATTCCTTTAAAAATCATAATTTTTTATGCTCCCAAAAAATACTCGAAACTCAATAGACCACCAGAAAATGGGCACATGGGAAAATCATCCAAAATCAAACAAAATTACATTAAAAGCACCCAAAAAACCTTACAACATTCCTTGTTTTGAGACACCCCAAAATGGATTTTTACTTCTGGAGAAAGCATTGGCACATGCAAAAAATTCACCAGTCGGAGTGGCGACCGGTAATAATATTAAACAAATAAAAGCTCTCGTTTTTAAATTTCCAAAATGGCTTTATTATTTCTGGACCAGGATAATAATTGGTAAATCTTGGATTCAGAATATTTACAGAATTAATAAAAATAAGTGCAAAACATTCCCCGTTTTCATTCCGACTACAATCCGATCTATTCTTACAGCATCTCCTCTTTCACGACAGCTTATACCGTTTATAGGTATGTGTCTATCGACGAGAATCATCGGCACGACCATCAATCCTGAATTCGTCTTCGACTCATGAGCCTTTGGCGAATCAACAGGACAGACAGGTCATTGTTGTTCGATATTACTGTAAGTCATGAATAGATGGAAGAGTCCCAAAACCGAGAAATGTTTTGAGAATATTTGGCAGCACTCAGTTGTCCGTCAATCCTCGTGGGTCCTCAATCTCTATGGCCACTCGAGATCTCACCAGTTCAGATTTAAGAACAACTGCATTCTCAATAAAAAAAGCGGCGATAGGAATCGAACTCAAAACCTTGTAATTATCTGTCTCACTCTTTTCTAACTGAGCTATTTATGTCTTGTCCATTATAATTCGGACAAGGTCCTCATGAGCGAAGCGATTTCTAATCAGCTACAATAATACATCAAATTGCGCAATATTACGAAATTTAAAAAAAAAAAGTTGGATCCGCGGGGGTTCGAACCCGAGACCCCTTGGATTGAAAGCAAATATCTTACCAACACGCCCATAATGGCTCTTGTGCAGTCGTTTTCGAATGAAAGATCTTATAGTGTCTGTCCTAATTTTCTTATTTATTAAAAAATGAAATTCGTTTCGCATGCTACGCACTAGTGTACATAACAATTATTGTATCCAAATTAAATTTATTTTTTAAAGGTAAACACGCACGTAATACGCTGAATACGCTCGATCGTGCAGCGCTTAAATTTGATAACGAATAACGCATTTTGACTTCTGAGCGTTTTTATTAGAGAGTTTTTATTATACTCTAACAGAAAACGGTCGATGGTCGAGCGTTGGTATCCTTCAAAAATACGCTGATACATCGGCCTACTCGTTAAAAAAAACGGGTTTACTGTAAAAGCAATTTTTTTTCCGTTATAGAAATTGTTCTTATTCTGATTAACAATCAATACTTTTAAATTTTTAGCTGATTTTTTTGGTTTGCATATCTTAATGGAATTCTAGACACAATATTATCACAAGTTCATTCACATCCTAATTGTTAGGATTTTACATTGGCTAAAAAAATATTATTACACCTAAGTAACGATGCCAACGTAAAATTCGTTTTTTTATAATTTGTTTTTGTAAGACAACTACTTACTAAAATTGTTTTTTTTTTTGTTTTGTGATATTAAACCGTTATACATTTTTATATTTTGTAAATAATAAAGTTTAAATTGGGCCAGTTTATAAAAAGCAAAACAATATAGTTAGCGCCATCTAGAGCAGTGTGTGTCTGTCTATATACTGTTCAGAACCAACTGTGGGAACGAAATCAATAATCTTGGGTCACAAAATATGACAGGTCGTTTTTTATTACATGAAACATTGTTAATATTTTGATCATTTTTTATAATAAAGTTAGTATCATACAAAAACATTTAGACTTAAAAAATCCTGTCTAGACAACCTATATCAATAAAATTAAATACATAAAATTATCGTTTTCAATCTCATTTTATTCTAGGTAAACAAATTTCACACTTCTACCGTTCGTAAATGAGATAACACATTTTGTACAGAAACACAGTTTTTAGAAATGTATAAACATAAACAAATTCGGTACCATATATCAGCTTAGCTAACATAAACGATAATTTCAATTTTTTTTTCGTTTTGTTATAATCCGACGGAACGTCTAAAAGTTAAGTTTCATAAGGGATTTATGTGAACTAAGCTATATGATACATATCCTTTACAATTTACTAGATTTTACGATCAGCTTGTCATCAGAAATATTTGCGAAAGAGTCAACAACCTGTTCATAAGATGTTGCAAAACCACAGACAGTTACTTTTTGATGGTTCGTGTGTAGCCCAATATATATTTTGTCTTTTGTAATATTCTTTCCTTCAAAAGCTTTATAGTACTCATTGTCAAAAATTTGTTTGAGACCATTTTGTGCACTCCCATCACCAAACTTCACTTCTATAATTATTCCTGTGCCATCCTTTCTTATTAACAGTAAGTCAAATCGATTTCTTTTATTTTCTTGACAAAATCCTTCGCACAATGTATCGAATTTGTTTACACAAAAAGCATAGAGAATACCCTTAAGTTCATCATGATTCTTTGGCTTGAAACTTCCAGAAAATAAGCTTGCAATGGAATCTGCGAACTTTTGAAATGATTCATTATTGTGACGATCTAAATCATTCATAGCCGTCCTATATTTTCTAATCATCTCGTTACTAATATTGTATTTGCTCTTAAAGTACGATGTATCATAAAACTGAGAAAGAATTTCGTCTGTTGCTTCACCATTTGGTATAACGTAAACATGCTGGTTTCGATTCCGTTCAATTATGTTGAAATATCCCCGATCCTTCATATACTGGAGGAATAAATTGGCATGTTCGTCATCGACCTCACTAGGTTGTAACATCACTTCCATCAGTATCATAACGTGTTCAGGTGTCAACCTATCCACAGGCTTCTCTACAGTAACTCTACCTTCGGTAATAATACAACTAAATTTGTCTCTAAGACCCTCAACTGCAAACAGTTTGTTCAATGGTTGAATCCCGTGGCTACTAAAATAATATCTAGGTGCGTGCTTCTTTATATCTGGACTCTTATTAGCTTCATGTTTCGTGCGTCGCCGTGCAACTATCCAATCCTGGAGATATTTTAAAACAGAATATGTGTTATATATCTGCAGATTTGTGCCAAGCACTTTATAGCCATTATAATAAGATAAAATGTCGTTTCCATTAAAACCCTTGAATACAGGCATCTTTAGTAAATCTGCTACTTCATCCTTGGTGAATCCATAATATTCAGAGAAACCATGATTTTCTAGGAATGGACAAATAGAAACATTGTTCGCGTACGGTGATATAGTTGTTGACAATAAAACACAGGCGTTAATCAATGCACCTAATACCTTCTCATTACCTTTTAGAACGGTACTGAGCAGTTCCTCGATATACTTAATGATCTTCTTTACGTACGCTAGTTCAATACTTTGTGATCCATGTAGCAACTTCATAAGAGGAGCGTCAAATTCTTCTATTAATATCAGCACTCTTTTATTGAATTGGATGTACAAATATTTTATTAAGTCGTGTAAAGAAAATCGCAAATCATCTTCATCTAATTTCAAGGTAATTGGTTGACCTTCCTTATCCAATACACGTTTCTCACCCTCAAGAAACAAATTAAACTCTAGCTTCATATCCTCGTCTAAACGACCTCTTTGGTCACCCAAATACATGTGCTTTTTATATGTTTGACACAGACTTTCTGTGAGTGTCTTAATAAACCCGTTCCAATTATGAGGCGAAATATCCTTCAAGCTAAAGAAAATTACTGGATGCTGACCACAATGTTGGTAGAAGAATTGTCTGCTCTCGCATGTTCCATTTTCCAAATCGTCGTCCATGTGCTTTGTAGGACAGGTGCAGCTGTAAATTTGCAAGTGCTTGTTTCTAATAACGGTCTTGAATAGTTTGTAATTTTTTGGTGGAGTTTTGTTTTTATCTTCGACCCATTTTCCGGCTACATTCTTTTTCAAACAGGTAACGATATTTCCTTGTTCATCCACATCTGGTTCACAGAACACCTTCAAGGTATCCATCATTACCGATTTACCAAACCGACTAGGTGCTGTAACGAGAATTTTCTTTGCCCATGATTTTTCGTTTAGACTTCTTCGAAAAAATTTTTTTATAAATAGCGTTTTGTCAATAAACGCATTAGACGTAAGGAGAAGCTCCTCAAATTCTTCTGATTCTATAAGACAATCTTTCTGAAAATTTGAAAGAAACATTGCTAATAAAGAAATTAAGATCAACAAATTAACTTACATTGTCGTCAGAATTACTTTGCCCATTCCCTTCAAGTCCTTGGACACCAGCTCCTAGAACCTCTACACCTCTGTTTTCGGTTGTTACATCCATCTGGTTATACAATAGGACACAATATATTAAGTTAAGACCGGGATTAACAAAATTTATAAAGAAATTTAACAACATACTAAAATTTATACAAAACTTACATTTTCACTTATTCCGGACAGAGTTTCCAAGTCTGAAGAAATCGCCAATCTAGTTCTTTTACAAGGGGGCTGGGCCATTTATCTACAATAACAACAAGATTAACAATAAAAAATTATAATTAATCGTAATAATAATAATCAGTCAGGTGAACATGGTTTATAAATATAAGTAATTAAAATATGTAAAAAAAATAATCTGTAATGATAAGATCCTCAAACGGATAAATCAATGCTGAAAGAAAAAAAAATTAAGTAGCCCTTTATGATCAAGCTACAGAGTGATAAACAATGACTGAATCTGTTGGTATTAAAACAATCGAAAAATATCGACTTTTGTTTGCGGCCAAGTTGTAAAATCTGGACAAACCGTAAGTCACAATATTCGGGCGTGAATGTTCAATTAGGTTATCTCACATTGGGGATTTGAAAACACGATGAAAGGGAAAAAGGTTAGAAAGTCACAAACCCTGTCAAAATGTTGTCAGTGCAGTTAAATTTGACAACAGGAAATGTATTTATTCACAAAATCAATTGGTAATTAACTGTTTTCTAACTTTTAAAAAGTTTGAAAGTGACAATTACTCACTTTCACTCCCATTCCCTGGGTACGTTTCAATCGGTCAGTAATAATAAGAAAAAGACGTCGGTAATGAGACGTACCTAGCAGTTAGTAATGGTCATTCTTAAATTGTGCAGGCACGGGCAATATGTTTATTAAAAAACTAAACAATTGTAAATTTGATGTGAATTTGTTAAGTAATTTAATAAACGATAATATTATAATAGAGTTAGATTTTTACCTATTTTTTATTAAACTATTTATTACTTAGCAGAGGTACAAATTTCATTCAAAGTTGCAGTGCCGCCAACAGATTCAGTCATCGAAATATCAGTAACCTCCTTATTTCTTTTTGAATGATGGAGGCAAATATTTTTTAAATAAATAAAAAAAAATGACCAATACTAAAGAGAACAAAATTGTAGCAGAATATTATACACCATTAAAAACAAGACTACCATCTGAACTCCAGCAATTCAAAAATTGTTACAAATCTTTTACTCAAGATAAAAAACTATATATACCAAAAAATAGCAATGAAGTAACTCAAATGAGAAATCGTAATTTTGCCATTGAATACCTCAATTCTACCGTAAATAAAAAACTAACAAAGACAGATTTTTGCAAATCTAAAAGTATTTCCAGAAATTCCCTTAATATGGGACTAAATTCAGTTGGAATTAAGATTGCATGTAAAACGAGAACAAACGGGAACAAACCAGAGCAATCCGGAACAAAAGAGAACAAATGGGAACAATTGGGAACAAAAGAGAGAAAAAGCAAAACAAAAAATAAAAAAATATTCGATAATGTAGAACACAAAGCAGGTAGTCGTAAACATATAAGTTTAGATGAAGAAGCAGATGAATTAATTAGTAAATCTTTAGAAACTTTTCAGTCATAAATGGACAAACTAGTTTCATACATTCCCAACGATGAGAAAGAAAAATGGAAAAAAGATTTAAAACCTATTATTACTGAAATAGACAGATTAGAAGATGGAGCAAAAATAGTTGGTTTCAAACAAGAAGTTGTAGATAAATATATTGCAAGAAAAGCAGCTAATTTATTCCTTGAACAATTAATTATGACAGACTGTGAACTAGAATCCGCTAATAATAAAATAGATGAATTGGAATATAAATTAGACAACTACAATAATTATGATCCTAAGAAACTAGCAGAATTAAGAAACAAAACAGTAGTAATACCATCAAACATCGATGATGTAAAGAAAAGAACCCTGAAAATATTTGAAAGACATACTAAAAATATGAGAGCAATAAATGAAAAAACTCAAAAATTGTAAATTAAATGGAAAGTACTGTATTCAAGAATTTAAATATATTCAATGAAGAATATCCAAAATTCCGAAAAAAGTTTTCAAGTCTCATTCAACAAGTTAACAAATTAAAAATTATTATTTTTGTTCTTATGTTTATTATCGTAATTGTAATTATTGTTTTCTTAATTTATTACTTCAACACTAATAAAAAATAGCGATTTATTCAACAATGTCCATGAACGTACCTATGATGATACTAATACGTGTCCATAAGCTAATGTATCTGTAGAATTAGGTAAAAGGTATCTTTTATCATCTTTCCAACTTAGAGACTTTTTCTTTACTTCTTCAGTAAATATATCATGTTTATGACTCCTGATCACTTTCTGTCTATGGAAGTATTCTTTTTGATTAAACAAGCAATTTTTGTAATCTTCAAAACTTATTTCTTTCTTCAATACTGCTTTTTTGATACCTTTTAATTTTTTCGAAACAGAATTTTCGGTTCTGTAACTGTACATTTTTGACCTTAAACCTATGCATTCCAATATCTTAATACCATTCAATTCATCTTTGAATTTCCCTATTACTTTCTTATATTCAGAATATAATGGATGATCCTTTGGATAATCAGATGTATCAAAATAGTCGGGATTGTTTTTGATAAATTCATAGAAATCGGCATTTTTAATCTCATATATAAAGCTATCAGTGTCTCCATAAAGAAGTTTTACGTTTTCATTGAATTCTTTTTTAATTACATTGTAATGGAAGTTATACATTAACAATTTCGATAAATCTAATACAGTTTGCCCAATATAAATTGGTTTATTAAACAATACTTTTGTTTTAAAATTGTGAACTGCTGCCAGGTGTTTGCTAAATATAGTTCTGTGTTTAAAATTAGGTTTGTTTATCGCTTTTTGTAATTTTTCTTCATCACAATATAACTTAATATTTTGTTGGTTTCTAACAGATTGCATAGACTTACCATATGGGGCATTAACCATTAATTTCCAGAAATCTTTTTCAAAATCATTTTTCGCCTTTTGTCTTTGTTCAGTATTAAATTTTACATATGGTGCTATGAAATTTGACTGAGTAAATTTTATACCTCTGTGAACCTTTGTTATTCTAATACCTAAACTTTTGTAAAGTTTTAATGTTTCGTAATGAATTATATAATTTTTCTTATCATAGAAATGACAAAGTAGTTTTTCTACTTTTCCGCCCGGAGGAATTCTGTTTTCCGGAGCTAAAGGAAGATCATTGAATTTGTTATGAATAGCTAAGTCTACTGGAAATGCTAAATCGACTTCCAAAACATAACCCGTATCACTATCTGATACCAATATACCGTCGACATTTTTAATTTCATCACAAGTCAACCATTTAAAGTCTTTTTCTGGTAATTTCTGAGATAAAGCCCATCCATATAGATTATTAGCATCTATATAGATAATCTGAGTATTTTCATTTGCTTGCGAATACCTGTTACTACACTGTGAAATACCTCCTCTAATTCCCCTTTCAAAAAACAAATACATTTCATAATCAGTTAATAATTCCAACTCCACTGAAGTATATTTGAGCATACAGTCCCAAGCTAACCCCGGCGTTGTATAATACCAAAGAGGATCGAGTCCATAACTCTTTTCCAAACATAAGTCTCTAAAATTTTCAAATATATCAGTTAACAGCAAAACATCTAGTTTTAAGTATAAATCATGCCATTCACCCAAGTTTTTGATTTTAAAATGTTTCCATACTTTGAATTCTTCTTGAGAAATTCCTTCTTTTGTGAGCGAAGAATAAAATTTATCTATTGATGGAAGTTTTGTTTCAGAAAATTTCTCAAAAGAATCCATGTATTCATAAGGATATATTCCTTTTCGAATTATCTTGCTTTTTCCTTTCCTAAATAACACATCTAATTCATTATTTGAAAAGTATTTAATTATTTCTCTCAACTGACTTGATTCCAGATTAGATGACAAATTGTCTAGGCTACTTGCTAAAAATCTAAATGAATCGATAAATCTCAATTCGATATATCCATTATCATCCATTCTTAAAATTTTACTGAAAGAAATATACTTCTCTTCGTTATTAGGTATTAATTTCAATTGACTTTTATCTTCTCCTAGATTTTTTATAAACAAATGACAATCGTAAGAACTTAAATTATGAAACAAAATTGGAATAAACAATGGTTGTCTATATTTCAAATTGCATTTTCTACAAGCAGCTCCCCTATATTTTCCAGTGTAGTGATCATGATCTCTTACTTTTGGATTTTCTATAGAAAACACATTTTCACAAAGATAACAAATTTTTGTTTTTTCATATACTTCTAGTTCGATATCTTTTATGGGTTTATTTTCTTTTAATAACTTATATATTGTTCTGGTATGTTCAGTTATTCTTTTTATAAAACGTTTATCACTTTCCTCTCCTCTGTAAATTTCCAATGGGTTATCAATATTATTATAAGCACTCTTAATGTATAATCCATAACCACAGGGAACATGAAATTGTGTTTTATGAGTATATGATGATTCAGGATTTGGTTCGCATGTAGGAATAGGTTTCAGAATAGATTCAAAATCAGAATAAATGACATACGGATGTCTTAACATTCTTTGAATATTTTTAAATTTTAATACATTATCATCAGGCATGTTCGGAACACATGGTTCATTACTAAAGCACACATTTTGATGTTTCTTTAAAGCATCTTCAGTTCTAGCGGAGTAGTTTAAACATCTTCTACAGAAATATTTTTTGCTTCTATTTATTTCCAACTGATCGATCATTTAACAATCGACTCAAATTCTTGATCCAACAATAATGATTGTTGTCTTTATTTCCAAAGTATAGTAAGTCGATATTCATTTCATAAAATCGCTTCTTATTATGATACAAAGGATAAAATATTTGTTCTTCGTAACTAAACACGGTAACATTAATTTTATTATGTGATTCAAATTTAGGTATGTCCTGGATTGTTACAGGAAAATTTATTCCTTCAAAATTTAATTCGTTTATATATTCCGGCTTATTATAATGATTCAGTCTATCTACATGTTCTTTTGCTTGATGTAAACAGGATATTACGCTGTACATAAAGCATTTGTTATCGTTGTTTTTAACATTAACGCAAGCTTTTTTATCTTTAATCCACTTGGGTAATTCTACATATGAATTTCCGCTTAAAGGTGTATATTTGTTTATATTAATGCGCAAATGATTTATATTTTTCAGAGTCCATCCAGATCCTTTTTCTTGTAGTTCATCACATCTTGATATAAATAAATCCTGTTGTTCATCCCAGTATTCCTCTAAAGCGTCTTTTTCTCTTAGTATAACATTTGGTAACTGAAATTTATGTATCATTGTGAAGTCTTCATTTTCCAGCTTCATAAACTCACATTCCATCTCTAGATTGGTTTTAATATTTTTATGGAGATTTAAAGCATTTATAATTATTTTAATAGCCTTTTCTTTTATCATATCCATGTATGTTTCCATATCTATACCTTCTTCTAGATTATTATGTTGATATGTTAATAATCTTCCCTTAAAAGCAACCTGAACTAAAATAAAATCTGGCTCTGGATTATGTCTTGCTTGATGCAACTGCATTCGACTTTCCTTAATATACTTTCCACATTCATCACATTTGATCTTTCTTACTCTTTCTTTTTTTGGTTTAGAAAATATGGCATCATCAAACGGAAATATTTCCAAGCTCTTCTTGTTTTCTCTTTTTATTTTTAATTGCTCTTCAGCATTAATAATCTCGTTTATCAATTCTGCCTTATTGTATCTTTTAATGTATCTTATACCTAAGGATTTTGCCATATTACGTAATTCGAGCAAACGACGACTATTCAAATCATGTTTTAATTTATGCAAATGTATTCGAGTTTCCTCGATATATGTTTCACACATATCACATTTTATCTTCTTTACTCTATTTTTTTTTTGGTTTAGCAAATATATCGTCATCAAACTGAAATGTTTTTATGTCTTTATGGAGGTGCATTCGGGTGCTTTTGATATATTTTCCACATATGTCACATTTGATTTTACTAACTCTCTTTTTCCTTGGTTCAGCAAATAAATTATCATCAAATGAAAATATTTCTGAATTCGCTTCGCTCATGAGGACTCTGTCCGAAGCTTTGATAATAGCTTTTATTAAGTCTGCTTTAGTATATTTTCTAATATATTTGATGTCTAATGATTTTGCAATATTAAACAGTTCAGATAAACGAAGATTACTTAAGTTCCTTCGTTCCATTTATTATAGGAAAAAATCTAACAAACAATTTTTAGTAAATAAATAAATTCAATCCATTTTTATGCAAACTTGTTTTTATATGCCTTCTAAAATTAGTTCTAGTGTAATATCTACCACAATCACATAATAAACGAGTAGAATTAACTGCTTTTTTACATTGTTTACATGTTTTTTCATATTTATTTCTATAGTTATAAAAATCATCTGGACATTTTAATTCCAAACAAATGGAGCAAAGACTTGTCATTTATTAGAAAATTTATTCATCAAAGACTTGAAGATTAGGAAAACGAATTTTAAGAAAATCTAGTTTTGCCAAGGTTAATACGTTATTTTCATACATTTTAAATTGATTATGCATATTTTTAAATACTAATCGTTCAAAGTCATTATTTGGTTTGCTTCTCATATCGTTCAACTTTTTTTGAAACATTTGCCATGTTTCTTGGTCATCGTTATGTGAGCGATTCATTTAATTTATTACATTTTTTTCATAAGAAATTATCTATAAACAGTGCATACTAAAACACACTGTCCCTTTTTAGGTAAAATTGTGATAAGTCTCGAGATTCAAAAAAATATGTGTGGTATAGGGAGGTGATCAATTTAATGTTTATTTAATTAATTGTCAAAAAAAATAAATACTTGTAATAAAAGGGATCTAGTACAATATGCGAGGCAATATGGGACCTACGTATTATAAAAAGTCTACATAAAATAAATGAAAAGCTAGATATCAACGTAGATTCAAGAGAAAAGAGCAATTATTTTAGAATAATAATAATAATATAAATAAAGCTATTAGAAGTAATTATATGATGAAGACAAATAACGTATGGAAAGAATTTTATCATCCAAGAAAGAAGAAGCGAAAAATTGACATCAGAGGGTTTTCCCACAATATGAAAGCATGGCAAATGAATTGGAGCAATTGAAAAACGATAACCTGAAACTGAGACAGCTAGTATAAATGGGATCGTTGACCCAATAATAAAAAATAAATTAAATTATTGACATAGATAATACTGTTACTTGAAAGTTTATGATCAAGACGTATTTTTCATATTAGACAATGATAATCAACCTTTGTTTAAAGGTAAAGATTTAGCAGAAATATTGGGTTATGAAAAATCAACAAATGCTATAAGTAAAGACGTAGGTGTTGATTTTAACAGAAAATTGATAGTCGTATTTTTTGGAAATATGTTGTTTTTGCAGAAAAAGAAAAATATTAATCACAAACAATTTGCTTCAATTCATGGGATTTATTGAAGAAATAACGCGATTTTAAGAACTTTTTAAAGGACAAGGAAATCTCATACGAAGAAATAGATTATAAACATGCTAAAGCAAATTTGTATAAATATATACAAAATGATTAAAAATTTTAAAGAATTAATAATGATGTTGAATAACAATAAGGCAAAAAAAAGTTAGGAAATATTATTTTAAATTAGAAGAATTGCTAGATAAATAGGAAACTAACGTTGACATAATTATAAAATTAATGCTAATCCATTAAACCTGTTTGACTTTATAAATAAAAATAACTACTCCTATAAAATTAATTTGAGTACGTGGTTAACCGATATATGGTTTACGTTATTTAAAAGAAAAATATAATAATAACAAATGATCTTTTATGCTTTATACAATATGGAATTTCAGTGGGGGGGGGGGGGGGGGGTGGCTATCCCCCACTGAATTTACGCGATATTAAGAAAGATTTAAAGAAAATTTTAAAAAACTATAAAATAGAATACCAAATAATAAATTATGATAAGATTAAAAATGAATTATCATATTATAAAAAATTGATAACAAAATACTCCTATATTATAAATGTTTCGCCAAATAATTTAAATAAAACAATATGGATTTTATTGAGTGTTCGTAATATTAAATCCCTAATAATAACATTAAATACAAAAACGGATCAAGAAATTAAAGAATATTATATTACTTTATTTATTTTTATATTTTATTCATATTTGGAATACACTAAAAAGTTTTATTTGAATATAGGAGAATCACTCGAAAAGATAGTCAGATAAAGCAAACTGAAAAGATAATTGAAATTAAGAGAGATGGTTAAAAATATTATCAAGTTAACCAAAGATCACATAATAGTATAATAGTTTTATAGCAAAGATTCGGTAATAAACAATATAACAACATTGTGGTAAAGACATGTTTTCATTATAATTTAATCGATGATCATAATGTAAACTGATAACTAACTCATCTTTGATAACCTAAACACAACAAGTTGTCCTTAAAAAAATCCAACTTTTAGATTACTTCAAAATTATTTTTTTTTTGGAATGCAACTAACTTTGAGTGAAATTGTGTTGTTGATAGAATAAGTAGGTACAACTTACAGTACGAGTCAGCTTTAAGAAGATATTTTCTCTGCCTTACGACAACACAAACCTTACGAAAACACAAATTCAGAAAAGCAATTTTGCCTACCGTACAAACAACACGTGTTACAACTTCCCAGTGATAACAGTATAATAAATATAATTATTCTAGTTATTAAGTACTACCATGTTTTGGACGCGAAAACAATGTTTTTCTTTTATGACATTGAAAAACGATTACAATATAAAAACCACGTTCGTGGGTCAGGATTCAGTTATTTGATTTACTTCAATTTTAGACACAATCGTTGAAAATGAACATAATGTCAGACGAATTGCATTTTACTTATAACATTTAATAAATAATATTGACTTACCTATTAACAACGATTAAACACCTATGATGCACCGTAGAATAACGTGTAATGCACTGAAAATTGTTATGTTAGTTGCTGCTGCGGTGTTAACTGTCAACGGTCAACGCAACAGACAAGTAAAAAGGCAAACTGAATTATCGACCGAAACAGCGCCGCGCGCGCTCCTGGTCTAGATGGCCCCATCCATATTATCGTTTTGAATTAAACTTAAAGGTTAAATATTTTTATAATAACCTTTTTAGTATCACAATTACAAAATTATAAAAAAAAAACTTCAAATTTAGTAAGTTGTGTTACAAAAACAAATTATAATTACGTAACAATAATGATATATCGTTGAATACTACAATAAGATTAAGAACAATTTCTATAACGGAAAAAAAATTGCTTTTACAGTAAACCCGTTTTTTTAACGAGTAGGCCGATGTATCAGCGTATTTTTGAAGGATACCAACGCTCGACCATCGACCGTTTTCTGTTAGAGTATAATAAAAACTCTCTAATAAAAACGCTCAGAAGTCAAAATGCGTTATTCGTTATCAAATTTAAGCGCTGCACGATCGAGCGTATTCAGCGTATTACGTGCGTGTTTACCTTTAAAAAATAAATTTAATTTGGATACAATAATTGTTATGTACACTAGTGCGTAGCATGCGAAACGAATTTCATTTTTTAATAAATAAGAAAATTAGGACAGACACTATAAGATCTTTCATTCGAAAACGACTGTACAAGAGCCATTATGGGCGTGTTGGTAAGATATTTGCTTTCAATCCAAGGGGTCTCGGGTTCGAACCCCCGCGGATCCAACTTTTTTTTTTAAATTTCGTAATATTGCGCAATTTGATGTATTATTGTAGCTGATTAGAAATCGCTTCGCTCATGAGGACCTTGTCCGAATTATAATGGACAAGACATAAATAGCTCAGTTAGAAAAGAGTGAGACAGATAATTACAAGGTTTTGAGTTCGATTCCTATCGCCGCTTTTTTTATTGAGAATGCAGTTGTTCTTAAATCTGAACTGGTGAGATCTCGAGTGGCCATAGAGATTGAGGACCCACGAGGATTGACGGGCAACTGAGTGCTGCCAAATATTCTCAAAACATTTCTCGGTTTTGGGACTCTTCCATCTATTCATGACTTACAGTAATATCGAACAACAATGACCTGTCTGTCCTGTTGATTCGCCAAAGGCTCATGAGTCGAAGACGAATTCAGGATTGATGGTCGTGCCGATGATTCTCGTCGATAGACACATACCTATAAACGGTATAAGCTGTCGTGAAAGAGGAGATGCTGTAAGAATAGATCGGATTGTAGTCGGAATGAAAACGGGGAATGTTTTGCACTTATTTTTATTAATTCTGTAAATATTCTGAATCCAAGATTTACCAATTATTATCCTGGTCCAGAAATAATAAAGCCATTTTGGAAATTTAAAAACGAGAGCTTTTATTTGTTTAATATTATTACCGGTCGCCACTCCGACTGGTGAATTTTTTGCATGTGCCAATGCTTTCTCCAGAAGTAAAAATCCATTTTGGGGTGTCTCAAAACAAGGAATGTTGTAAGGTTTTTTGGGTGCTTTTAATGTAATTTTGTTTGATTTTGGATGATTTTCCCATGTGCCCATTTTCTGGTGGTCTATTGAGTATCGAGTATTTTTTGGGAGCATAAAAAATTATGATTTTTAAAGGAATTTCACCACATTAGTTTGTAAGGCGCCAAATATACCTCTTTGATTTGGTGTTGTCTTTCTCTTTTTTTTGCATACGTCAATTGGTTTGATCCAGAAATAAAATGCCATTTTGGAGTGTCTAAAAACACGGTATGTTGTGCTCGTGAGATAAATTTACATGATTTTGGGAGATTTTAACGGTTTTTTCGTGTGCCCAATCTCTGGTGGTCTACACATATTTGGGAACTTTTGGGGTGGATAAAAATTAATGATTTTTGAGAGCTTTTAGGCCCTAATCGGTTGTTTGTTTTTGGGCAAACAGCTAAATTTGTAAGATTCTGCCTTGTTTTTCAAGACGCCAAATGTCCTGGTCCAGAAGTAAAAAGCCATTTTGGGGTGTGTAAAAACAAGGTATTTTGTTCGTTTTTTAGGGCGTTCTTGAGGCAATTTTCCATTATTTTGAGAGATTTTAACGGTTTTTTCGTGTGCCCAATTTTTGGTGGTCTACAGATATTTGGGTACTTTTGGGGTGTTCGAAGAATGGGGACAATTTAAGTAATTTTAGGTCATTTTCGGTTGTTTCATATCCGTTTTTAGTCGTTTTTTCAACGATTTTTGCATGTGCCAATTGATCTGGTCCAGTAGTAACATTTTATACTCTACTACCTTCTTTTTCTTCCATCCGCCTTCTTTTCTGAATTAAATATTGTTTCCACTAATCGTTGGCTTCTAAAGTTTTTTTTCTAAGCCGATTTTCAAGTTAAACAAGAATTTTTTCTTGTCTCTTCGAATATTTTTTAGTCCTCTTTCAAATATTTTATTTGTTTTTCTAAAAGTTTTTTGTTTTTTCAGATTTTTTTAATGTTTTTGATTTTTCTCTTTCTTTTACTAGATGTTTTTTAATTTTTTTTTGAATTATTTTTGCTTCTCTAGTAATTTTTTTTTTGTATTTTTAGAATTGTTATATGCTCTTTTTTTACGAATCGTAGTTTCCCACATTTTTTTTGAAACTCTTGTTTTCTAAAATCTTTATTTGCTCTACTTTTTCTTTCACCCGCCATTTTTTATTTTCTTTTTGAATTAAATATTGTTTTGACCAATTGTTGTCTCTCAAAGTCTTTCTTTTCTTTCAAACACCATTTTTAAGCTATAATAGAATCATCTCTTGTTTTTCAGAATATTTTTATATTTTTTTTACCAAACCCTGTCGTAAAGTTTTATAAGAACCTTCTTTTGTTCCTTCAGAGTTTTTCTTTTCATTTTTTATAGAAAATTTTGTTTTTTTTTGTTAATAATTCCTCTTTTCTTTTTTTTCAGTCGAAATTTTTTATCTTTTTGTAAAATTTTTTGCTATTTCTCATTAATCGTTAAAACAAAAAATTTTGGCCAGAATCATTTTAAAATTTAAAAAACAATTTCTTTTTTAAGGATTCTTGTAGAATTTTTTTTAAAATGGCGGTAAAAATCATTAAACTAACGGTAATAACAACATTTTTTATATTAAAAATTTCCGTAAAAATCAAAAAAAATGTTTATGCAACTAACAATACACGTTTGTATCTAAAATAGAATATCCTTCAAGATTTGAATTTTCAATAAAGAAAAACACGTTTAAAATTCAATAAATTATTTTATTAAGGCACTTGAGACATCTAATCACAGTAAAACTTGAGCACTGGACCTGATACAGGCCACCTCACTCATTCTTATTATCCCTTTTATTAACCTGCCTTTGCACAGGACTCGGAGTCACAACAACGGCCGGTACATTAAGCAACGGCCTTGAAAACCTCCTCGGAGTTCTCGCTTCCGGCATCGGAGTATACGGAGGCGGCGTCTCCTCGACCGGCCTCAGCGTCTCCTCGACCGGCCTCAGCGAGTACCTCCGTTTCTCATTCTGGACGTGAATATCCGGCATCAGCGAGTTCCTTCTCGGCTGGTTCGGTCTAATCGCCAGCCGACGAGCCCTAGGAGGCGACGGACCTTTCGGCGGCGACAAACTCGCAGTCCCGAGTTTTCTCTTCGGCGCACTACTCTGCGGTAGCATAGTTTCAGGAACCGTAATCGCAGACAATGCTCTAATAAAATCAGCAATGGAGGTTTTCTCCAGGAAAGCGTCTTGCTCCTCGGTGGAGAGGACGGAGACGCGGCCACGGGAGGTTTGACGCAAGTAGCGGTCTTCAGAAGTTGTGAACATGCTGGCACGGCGTTGGTTTCTTTCCACATCATGAGAGTGGTCTTTGGGAGAGATAAAGTTTTTGATTCGGGAGAAGAAGGTTTGGGGTTCGTCGGTGGCAGGTTCAGAGAAGGTACGTGGACGGTCGTACCATGAGACGTCTTGGCGGGCTTCCACTTTGTGCATTGATGGGACTCGAATATCGCTGATAGCACGTCGTCTTTGAGATTTTGGTAAAGCAAGGGTCTGGCTCTTGAGAGACCATCTGCTGCCGTATTTCTCACTTGCCAAAATTTCAGAGTCGGGTAAATTGTCATAACCGCCCTCTTCAGAGTCTGATAAATTCGCAAGAGCATCTACGACTTTCAGTAAGAATTCGTTTTGTTCTTGCTCTAGGTCAGATTGGGATTCGGATGCTTGGAGGTTGTAGTAGCCTGGGCATTCGGAAAGTGCCCGTTTTCGAACCATCGTGGGCGAGTTCAGGTTGCGGTATATATCCAGGTCTGGACAGCTTGAAGTTCGACTGATCTTCCGAGGGATGTAATCGAATTCTTTCCCAGCCTTGGTTTTGTTGAAAATTATAAATTCCTGGACAAGAGTTCTTAGTTCTT
Source organism: Tribolium confusum (assembly GCA_029207805.1). Lineage (NCBI taxonomy): Eukaryota > Metazoa > Arthropoda > Insecta > Coleoptera > Tenebrionidae > Tribolium > Tribolium confusum. Next base: position 19,036,054 of record JALGAY010000005.1, read on the forward strand.
GTCTGATTCTGAATGGCGTCTTTTTGATGTTTTCGCTGATTATTTGCTCGAATTTTTTGACTCTCTTGCTTTGGAAAAACTGAGTTATGAATCCGAGAATCATGACGACGTAGCCGAGGCCTCCGATTACCCAAATCAGCAGGAAAATTTTGTACAACCAGTAAGAGAAGTCGGTGAATAAATCTGGACGTTCAATACCTAAAATTAAAATATGTTAGAAAGGTTTTTCGATTTTTTGACCGGTCTCAGTCTAATTTTGGTGCTAGCAAGACTTTCATTTGAAAAAAAAAGAACAAAAAACTACGTCTAGTGAAAAAAATTTCAGAACGATCATGATCAGAACATGATTTGGGAAATTCTAAAATAACAAAAAACATATCTAATTGAATGTAAAAGAGCTGACCTGAGCTGATTTGACTTCGCAGAAGAGAAAAGATCGCAAAATAAAAAATGTTAACTAGAAAAAAATAGAAAAACCAAAGAAGATTTTAGAAGAATTTGAACAACATAGTTTGGAAAATTTTTGACGAACTTAAAATAAAAAGACAAATGGGCTGATTTCAATTTGAGATAATACTGGTAGTATCGCATATTTTAATACTTTTCTATGACAACACCGAATCACAGACCCGAATTTGTTTATTTTTCAATAGAAACGAAGATACTACCGGTATTATCTCAACTTGAAATCAGTCCAGACGACTTAAAAAGGAATAAAGACAAGCAAAATTGCAACTACTAGAAGAAAAAGGACAATAACATTTTGAAAAAGGACACAAAAAATTACGTCTTCATAAGTAAAAAGAAAAGTAATTTTAAAATAAAAAAAGTTTTTACAAGCAAAATACATAGAAAAATTCTAGAAAAACAAAAAAAAGACAATTAAAAGAGAAAGAAGATTAAGAATAATAAAGACTAGTAAGAAAACAGAACAGAAATCGATCCTAAAAAAACTTAAAAAAGAAGATACTAGAAGATTCTCTGGGAATTTGAAAAAATGGCGACATACTTTCATACACAAAAAAAATCAAACAAACTACTAGCGTACATAAATGAAAAATAAAATTAACAACGAAAATTCTAAAAACGTAGTTTGGAGAATTCTAGAAGATTAATTTGAAGCATCTATTCCCTTGTTTATTGGTTGTCATGGTTCAAGCCGCCAAATTCGAATATATTCCAAGGCTTTATAAATAAAACGGCTACACAATGTCCCTCAAAAATCATCAATAATTGTATAAAAAAATTATTATCAGTTACTATCCAAAAAAATGATATTTAAAAACAATTTGAAATGACCTACAACAACCTGACCCATAAAATTTTGTATTTTTTGATGATAAGATACGATAAGATAATAATTAGAAAAACTACAGAAACAAAAAACCACACTAAAGGTTTACTGCATCAAAATCTATGAAAATAAATAAAATTGAAGACAGGTCAATTAGAATATAGAAATTATAAAAGCTAGAGATTCTAAAAATCTAGCTTTTATGATGCAGACAATAAAGGAACTAGAAAATTGGAAGAAACTATTTAAAAATGATTTAAAATAATGAAACTAGAAAATTTTTGTGGATTAGTAGATTAGAAAAACTAGAAAACTGGAACTGGAAAACTAGAGATTAGGAAAACTATTGAAAATAAAAATCTATGGAAATTTGAAAAAGTAGACAAACTGCAACTATTAAAATTATAGATGTTATAAAAACTGTCTTGTCAGTAAATAGAAAGAGATTGAGAGAATTGAAAAAAAAGCGGAGGACTCTAAGAAACTAAATAAATTAATTTTGGGAAATAAAAAAAAATCAGTTAACTAACAAAAAATAAAATTAGAAACGAGTAAAACTATAGGAATTAGAAGAAATTGAAAAACTGAAGAAAATAGAAAGAAAATAAAAAATGTGAAGAAACAACTAAATTATTGTAACTAGAAAGATAAATAAAAGTAGAGCAACTAGAAATTGAAAATTAAAACAAATTAAAAAACTAATTTGCTTGTAAAATTTGAGATATTGGTAAATAATTAAAACTAGAGAATTTTGAGGCTAAATATAAAACAGGAAGAATTTGAAAAACTCAAGGAACTAGAAAAACTAAAAAAACTATAAAAACCATAACTAAAGAAATAAAAAAACTGAAGAAACTATCGAGACAATGAGCTAGAAACATTAAGAATAAGAACTAGAAAAAGCAGTGAAAACTAGAAAAATATGAAGAACTAAAAAAACTAATATTAGAAGAATTATTAAAGGTAGTAAAAGTTAAAAAAACGAGAGGGGCCAATAAGGAATATAAACATTTTAGTAAACTAAGAACTGAGAGCACTACATGTAGAAAAACTGAAATTAGAAAAATTAGAGTTAATAAAGAAATTGGAATAACTAGAAGAACAGAAAATTAAGAGGAATTAAATTTAGACTACTAAACTAAATTTAGACAACCTAAAAAAAATTCGTAAAATAAAAAAAACTAAAAACTAGACAAATTACTAAACTAGCAATGTTACAAAGTAAGGTAATAGATTTAGTAATTAGTAAATCTTAAAAATAGAAGAAATATTAATATACTAGAAAAATTAGCAAAACTAAAACGAACCAGAACTAGACAAATTGGAACATTATAGAAACAAAAAAACTTTAAGATATTGAAACTAGAAGAAAGATTTAAAAATGAGAAAACTGAATTTAGAAAATTAGAGATTAAAAAAACTATTGAAACTACAAAACATAATATTTGAGAAACTAAAAGTACTGCAACTAGTAAATTTATAGAAACTGAGAAAACTGTAAAATCAGTAAAACTAGAAAAATAAGAAGAACTAGATAAACTAAATTTAAACAAATGGGAAAAACTTGTGAATCTAAAAAAACTACAAAAGTTGCTAAACCATTAAACAATAGTTATCATTAACTTGAAGAAAAAAAAAAAGACTGAACAAAATAAAAACTTGAAAAAATAACTGCACTACTGAAATTAGATAGAACAAAAGTAGAGAAACTAACAATAATATAGTTTTAATAAAATTCAAGTTATTGGAGATACAACAAAACTAAAGAAACAAGAAAAATTTGAAAAACTAGAGAAAAAATATAAAGCTAAATTAAAAGAATTATAGAAACCACAACTAGAAAAAACTGTAAAAACTATCAAACCAATAATTCTAAGAAAATTAGGACTAGAAACTAGAAAAAACAAAAAACTAAAGAAACTAGAAAACATTGAATTAGAGGAACTGAAACTAGACGAATCATTAAAGTTATTAAAAGTGGCAGACCTGAAAAACTAATAAATATAGAGTAATATAAACATTACAGTACACGAGAAACTGAAGAAACTACGGAAATTGAGTAAAAGAGAAAACCTATAAAACTAAAACAACTGAAAAAACTTAGTAAAATAAAGAAAACTATAATACTTGGAGCAACTACTAAACTAGTACAGTAACTAAACAAGTTAATTTATACTAATTAGAAAATATAAAGAAATTATAAAAACTGAAACTAATAGAAAAGTCGTATTATCGAAGAAATTAGTAAAGTTAAAATGAGCTAGAACTAGTGAAACTGAGAAACTAGTAAACTAGACTAGATTATTCTTTTTGTATTAAAAAAGAACTTGAGAAATTAGAAAAGCTGAACGAAAATTTTAAAGATTCCAGTCAATTTCATGTTCCAAAACAACAAAAATAATTTCTGTGAATTTTAAATTTTGAAGAAAGGTGATATTTTCTAGGGAAAAAAACTGAAAAAACAGGCAAATAGATGTTGTAAAAATTTAATTAAAATTTAAATTTTGATTAATAAGTGGTAATGTTATGAAAAGTAGGACATTAATTTATGTTTTGTTTCAGTTTTTAGCAAAACTGTCAATGGTTTGTGCGCCTAATTAGCTTGCTTTGCTTTGCCTAAAACCGGCCCTTTTTTGACCTACCTGCAACAAAGTCCCCAAAACCGATTGTAGTGAGAGTGACAAAGGCATAATAAACCGCAACATCGTACTCCCACCCTTCAAAAAGTACCATAAGTCCCGCTGGTAAAAAAATAAAAAACGTAAAACCAGGTACTAGGTAAAGTATGACTTGGCTAATTAATCCAAGTCGAGTGAAATCATCTTGTACTTTACTATTTTTCCATCGTTGGTAGAGTTTCGTAAACTGTAATGAATTTGTAATAAGTGGAACTATAAATAATTCAAGTGATTAATTGACTTACTGATCTTCCGAAATAAGTGCCTAGAGTCACCATCACTATACCATTTAAAGGAATTCCAATCAAACTGTAGAAAATCATAACAATTCTTGTAAGTGTTGTCGTCGGTGCTAAATTCCCATAACCGATTGTACTGACAACTGTAATAACAAAAAACAAGGAATGGTAAAAATCCCAGTGACTTTCTTCTTGAGTTTCGGCCATTTGTGGATTTATCGGTTTACCACAGTATTCAGTTAACGCCTCAAACAGTTGTTTTTCATTTTTAACACCCGAAATTTTGCTGAGGTACTGCACAATTTTCCTTTTGAGTTCGTCTTTTTCTTTAAGTCGTTTTAAATCTTCTTCTGATTCGACCCATTGGAAGAATCCTGCTCCCATCAGGAGGTAGAAAATAAAAATGCAGAGCACCACAAACCACTCTTTCTTGGACATCATCTGTAAGGTCTTGTAATAAGAGCAGTTTTGGGCGTTTTATGCTCACCTTCAATGCAAATCACGTAAAGAGTATTAATCACAATAGTGTCTAGTGGTGTATCCTGCGATTATCCACTTGGTCTTGAAAATTGCAGTCGTTGTCACAGATCGATCGCGTTCTGATGACAATAAAGGGCGAGTTTTGAGGCGCGGTACGCTTTATTATCCTTCATGCTTTTGACCGGAGCACCAATGGTACCGATGAACAATTTCTTTCAAATGAGAACTTTTCATTTATCCATTATGATATGCTCGTCCTTCTCTGATCTGATATGACAAGAGGGGGACACTTGAAGATTACGACCGAGGAAAGAAAAATCTTTTGAAACAGTTTAGATCAGAGTTATGTGAATTTTATGGTAATTAGTGATTCATGAATCCTCTCTTTTTGAAAAAGTTTATTGACGCAACTATTTGGCGATACATGGATAATAAATTGGCCGCTAAGTAATGTCTTTGGGGATGCATTGCGCGATCATTTCGCAATATTTTCTCACCTCGAAATAAGGAATTTTGTGGATTAATTGCATTGCAAAATCCGATCAATAAATTAACACTTCGGCTTCAAAAATTCCATGCCGTCACCATTACTTAACGATTAGATAAATCTCATTGTTCTTTTTTGATTTTTTTATTCAAAAATTGAGCCTTGGTATCAATACACATTAACAAAGGCTAACAACACTTGCGAAATACTCACAAATATAGTAAAAAGAAAAGCTGGAAAATGCATTCCTGCGACGTCATCTCATCGATGTTCCTATTATTCCGATTAATTAGCAATGGAGGTGGACTGGTAATAAGCGGCGATATTTTTGCTTACTTAAATTGTTCACAAGCAAATTTCAATTATTTAAATGAGGACGCGGTTTTTTCCGGGATGCAATCAATCTCTCGAATTCAAAATATTTAACACGTCAAGAATTTTTTTTACAACTATTGTAAGACGTGTTTATGTGGCGCAGGTCAAGGAAATTCAACGCACAAAAATACTGTTTTTGATTTTTTATATTGATTATCGATTTCGGAATCTTGTCAGTCGAGAAAATCAATTTAATTTATCTCTGTTTATGTATTAAACACAATAATAGTAAAGAAATTTAAAAATTGAGAGCAATTTGTAATCGGTGTTTATCGTACAAAGGAAATAAACAATTTAACAATTTTTTTAAAATTTTCAAAAATCAGAGAAGGCAGGAAAGTATTAAGTGATGATGGTTTCACAGAATGACGGATAAGTTACCTAATAGAGATTAGATAATGTCACTTCAAGAAGACGCCATTTCTCAAATTAAAACAATTCTAGAAATTACAAAGTTCTAATAAATAAATGTTTTGATATTGTCAATGTTTTCCTAACATTAATAATAATTTTGTAGTACATTACGTAACAGTTTTATTGTGCAAAAGTAACTAATTGAAATGCGAGGCGCTAGCCGAGCAAGTTACGCAGCTATACTAACTATTGTAGACAACTTAAAAAATTCGTTTTATTATTACATGTTTTTTGATATTTAATTGAAATTTTATTGAATTTGCGTAACTAAAATATTAATTTTCGCTAATCGCCTTGAAGAATTTCTTTCAATCTACTTGATATTCGAACTGTTAGTGACATTTTTCAAAAATAATAAAATTAAATTAAATAATTTTTTTAAGTACATACAAAGAGTGTAAGTGAAAAAATCTCAGTTATCACAACAAATAATAACAAATTTTTGTTTTAACAAGTAGTGTAAAACTCTTTGCTGTCACACAATAAATTATATATAAAATAGTTATATTTTATTTAAAAAATTTTTTTTGCGCGATTGGTTGTTTTTATCAGTTTACTGTGCCTGTTTCCACGACGGTAGGTTGCTGTTACTGGTTGCTACGTGTAACAAAACGGTAAGTAATTCACTTACCGTTCAGTGAACGGTAAGCAATTAAATCTAAAAAAAAACAATTTTGCGATTTACTTATTAAAATTAAATGTACAATTATTATAATTAATAGTAGTAATACCACTCGCATTTGAGTTTCTAGTGTTAATAGACAAACTTTCCGAGATAGAAGTCCCAGGTTGTTGTAATAGTCCACCAACATCGCTGTGTAAAATTTTATGAGCAAATTCAATTTTGTTTTGGAAGGAATCTTTCACGTAACTCTCGGCCACCGTTGATGAACGCTACCCACCATGTCTTTTTAATTCCAACACATCAACTCTGTCCGTTATTTGCCAAAAGTGTAGCCGATGTGTGTCGAAACGAATGTCCAGTAAAACCTTTAGGGGCTTGCAACTTTAAATACTTTGCAATTTTTGACGGCCAGCTTCCAATTGTGCCTTTTCCTGTGACTTGTCCAGTGCATTTGCCATTTCGATAGTTCAGAAATAAATGATCTGACGTTGGGTTGCTTGATCGAATTCTTATGTATTTTCTAAGTATTTCCAAATAATGAACTGCTTCATTTTCTTTATTAATAACTGTGAACGTTCGCTGAATATTCGTTTTTATATTTGGAATATTTACTATAAACATTTCTTCATGTTCTTCTATGTCACTCATTTTAGTATTGTACAATTCCTCTCGTCTACAAGCGCCCGATACTCCCAATATCATTGCTACCTGCAAATATATTGTTTCCTTAGAACTCAGATGTACCACCTCATCATCTACAACATACCTTTTGAATTAAAAATTGTTCGTCTGGTGCTTCATTCAAGAATCTTTCCATGTCTTCTTTGGTAAAAATTTTAGCCTTCTTACGCCGATATCCAATATTTTTTCTCTTAAGATAAGCAATTAATGTAGCAAACTTAGAAATATCGATAGCATCATGGAGAAAAATTGTACTCTTCAGCATAGAATACTCCGCCCATAAACTCTAGGGCCTTCAAGTGTCAACTTCTCACCACAAAATAGGCTAACAAGCTCTTTTCATTTCCAGAAATCTTCTTTGCTTCACGCCATTCCTTAAAAACTTGTAAGTCTGTTTATATCGGGCTTTAGATTTTTCTGGAATTATTGCCGAACATCCTTCTTGCCAAGTGTCTTCTAAATCATCCGGTAGATCATCACTATCGCTCATATTTGCTTCGAAAACGGAACCACAAAACAGAACTATGTAGGAATGATTGTATCAAAAAGACAATTTTACTTGTTTGGAACAAAACTATAGCAACCATGGAACAGCCACCCAAAGTTTTCAGTTTCAATCTTCCCGATTATCACAAATGTATTGATATAAATTATTATTATTATTATTCTAGAAACTCCAATCGCGCAAAAAACGTTATAAGCATGTCGAACGTTAAGGATTACCGTTCTCCATACTTAATATACTATAAAATAGTTAAATTTTATTTAAACTATTATGTCATTGCGTTTAGTGTATAAGGCAGATGGGTTTGTAAAATATTCAGTTTAGAGTTTTACTACAGAATGGTAACATCGTTACCAAAACTCCCTTCTGATGCAAAAAAGTGTTTGGTGTAATCGGGTGCATTTTTCGATTTATTGGACACGTCAAGAAAATCCATTAAGAACTTTTGTTTATAATCTGTATAAAGAAACTATAAGAAAATTAAGAGAAGTCAATAAAAACAGTTTTGATGAAAAAATGTGCATTATTTAAGATGGGCATTTCAAAAAATAATAAGTTTAATTACATACTTATACAGAATGCTTCATTAAGATATTGCATTAGAGCAACCTGATTTCTTGAAATTTGAAACGTTTATTACTTTATCCTCTAATACAGCCAGTTGAATCCTTTAAAAGCCACGGACTGTCAAAGTTCTAATAACTGCTATTTAATCTATTATTTTTTTCTTTCTTTTTCTTTATAATTAAATTAGTATTAAATCTGTATCTTCATAATACTATTCTAGTATTTATTTTAATTCAATTTCGTTTAAACAAACATACTACTATAGAAATTATACTGTGACAACAAAAATTTGCTGAATCAGTGCAAGCTCTGGTCTGCCATTTTTTGGATAGTTTTGATTGATCAATTGTAGGACGCAAAGCCAACTTTTTTAATTCAGTACATTCTTGTTCTTACCGATTTGCACTTGTCTTATAACTTATTAGTTGTTTCTAGATTACTATAGAAAAACTGGTTTTGTTGTTATTTTTTTTAGAGTAATACTATAGTCTGAAATGTTTAACATTTTTTTTTATCTGATATCTGCAAAATAAATTTATTAAAATTCTAAGTGACTTAACAAAAATTTGGTTAAACTTCCTGTTGGATTTTTTGGTGTGTATAATAAAACAAACTTGTCAAAATTCTCCTCTGAGAATGACAACTTTGTTGTCAAAACGTGCGTCGTACAAAGTAAATTGTTATCTGTTCTTGAGTGTTTCACTTTTAAGAATTTTGTTGTTCTACTTTCTGCTAAAAAACTGCTTAAGTGGGTGTTGCAAATTATAAATTGATAATACCGAGGATAATACCTACTAAATACAACCAATATTGATTGGCTGACTGTTCTCAAAAACGGACGATAATAAAACTTTTTTCTTGATTTTTGAAAATAATTTTTGGTTTTATTAGGTTAGGCACACGAAATTTTGGGGTAGGCACGTGCTCACTCAGGTCCATTTTTAGCGAAGCTTCTGTTGCAAAAAGTAAAGTCGATTTTACAGTGACGTTTATCTCACCAGAAATGTAAATTTTACGGTGCAGTGCGTAATAAAATAAGTACAGTAAGACAGTAACAATTACAGAAAGACAGTTTTCCGTAGTTGAATTTGAAAATAATTAAATTTTTGTTTGTGTTGCTGACATTCGGTATTAACCAATTTTTTTTAATAATCAAAAATATATATTAAAAAGAAAATTATAATTTTACATCGTTTCAGCTAATGAGAAACTCGTGCTTTGCGCTTGTTCCTGAAACTAGCTGTCACGCTCTAAAATGTGTCTTTACATCCCTCAGTTGTAAATAATTACATAATTATTTTCGGTTTTACAAAACTTAATAAAGAAATTATTTTGCTATACTCCGTGATTAAAAAAATTGTTGGTTTTAAAGTTACTAAAAATGTTTGTTAAACATTTATTAAATCGATAAATTTTCTTACTGCAATTGATTAGAATGAGGATATTTGTTAATTACGCTGAAATTCTAAATTTTGTCTTGCCAATCCAATCAGTACTAATTTGTTGATCACGGTATATTTTTAATACTTTTTTAGAAGAGTGTTAGCGTAGATTTAGTTGTAGATTCTACCAAAATTAGTTATTAAAACTCATCTGTCAAAGCTGTCAGTGGTTATCATCCGTTTTGTACCAATTCGGAGCTTTGGTGGCAAAGTTTATCAATCGCACCAACCTAAATTTATTTTATCAACAAAATTTTTACATTACGTTTTTACGTAAAATTTACATTTTACATTATTTCTAATGTCATTCTAAATGACATGATGTTGAAATATTGTTTTGTAAAAAATTTGTAGGTAACGGCAAAAAATAATAAACTTTATTTGTTTTGTAGGACCTACTTTGGTGTAGCATTGCCGTTACTCCACAATGAGGTGGCAACCTTTTCTTTAGCTTCTTTATTTTACCCACTTTTTTGAAAAAATTGCGTATTTACTCAATGTTTTGAGTTAAAATTTTTATGAAAACGAGAGTTGATCGGTTTTCACTCATTTTTTTTACTGTGTAAAGGCCTAATTCTAAATCAGATTTACGCCGGTGTAATTTGAATTGCTAGGGGCAACGTTGTAACTTTACTATACTTTTTATATTAGATGGCGTAACTATGCGCTACTCCGATGGAGTAGCGTAGTGATTTAGAATCTGCATAAATAAATATTGTCACTAAATTGACAAACAAAAACAAATTAATCTTTTTAATTTTTTTAAATTTTTTAACATTAAATAATTTGCCATTATTCGCAAGCGGGTGGGTGGGACAAAGAAGCTGAAGGGAGGATGTTCAAGCTATTGTTGAGTAACCTGACGATGCTGCTTTAAAATTGGTCTTACAAAACAAATACACTTTATTATTTTTTGCGGTTATATCTACAATATATTTAAAAAAAATATTTGACAAAACAATATTTTAACATCGTGTCATTTATTAATTAATATTAATTAGAAAGAATATTTAAAAAAATCTGAAAAAATTCAGGTGCGTAGAGAAAAAAACAAAGTTTTTAATGACAAACTCTGAAATCGATGTGATAACTAGTTTTTGAGAAAAGTTAAGATATACTTTTAACAAACTCATGCTGTATACTATATTATTTTACACTATTTTGACAATTTGTCTTTTTTTTCTTTTGTAAGAAGACACAACTCTAAAACACTAAAGGACAAACACTTTTTGGTATAAAGTTTATGTTTTTTATATCAATCAAATATTACAAAAATAAAGAACAATGATAATATTGTTTATCAACAATTCTCATGGCAACCATGAAATTAGGAAATTTATAATTTTTGTACAGAAGTAGTCACGTCGTATATCACACGTGTCCAAAATGCTATTATACATTTTTAAGATTTATATCACTTGCACTATCGTGCTCGTGATTTAAAAATCTCTCACTTGCTTGTAATAATGCAGTTTTGCCACTTATTATAATTTACTACTTAATTTTGATATAAAAAAAGCAAAAACATTAACATAAATCTATGATTTAAATGAAGAAAAATTTACTAAAAGTATAATATACACTCCGAAAAAAAAGATTTGTCGCCGGTCGAGACAAAGGTAAACACCGCAAAGACATTAACAGAAATTTATAAATTAAACATATAAAACTATTAAAAGTACAATTTTTTTTGCTAATCGGCAGTAAACACCACATTTTAGTGACAACTTAAGGGCACTAAACAATCACATTTAGTGACTAGGCAATATGTCAGCATTTTTAGGGATTATTCGATTAGGCAGTAAAGCAGACGCTTTACAGCTTTTCAAGACTTTTTAACAGTCAGAACAGTTAGAATAAGTTGAGCAATTTTAACAGCAATTTTTTAAAAAGTAAACTGGTAGGATCGGCGAAACAATTCTTTTTGTTACAATGACTAGAAAAAGCAGAGTATTACGAAAATTGAGCATTATGCTCGTAAATAACCGCTCTTGCAGTACTCGTAATATAAAAAAGCTGTTATTCAAAATATAAAAAACTACAACAAATTAGTTAACATCTAAATTTATTAAAGTGGTTAAATGACTCTTAAAAGATTTGCATATCTGTATCAATCTACGACCTCGCTTAATATCTCAGATCCAATTTTTGATAGTCATGTAGCAACGAGGATTCAAGCAGCGACTTAATGTTTTACTAAATAGGAAGCATTTAGGTACTTAAACTTTTAAGTAGTGTGAAAATGAATCAAGTAAAAACTTGTTTTTTTATGTCTATAAAATTGCAATGGTTCAGTCAAAACAAACATGATAAAGAAGTCATTGTTTAGATTTTTGAATTGGATAAAGTTTGTTGACCTTGTAACTACATGTTTACATAATTGTATTATATGCCCTTGTTTAGTAATTTAAAAAAAACTCTAGTTATTTTATTAAGTACTTTTTATTGAGATCTTACAAATATTGTCTCAAGAACTCAAATATTGATTATTAAAAATTACAAAAACACAACAATGCATTGACGTGCTTGTGATCGATGATTACACTGATTTTTGGCACGACACGAGACCTCTTATGGATAATCTCGCTCTTAAACCTCGTTTCAAATCTTGAACTGATTTACGAAACGTAGTTTTTTTGTTTGAATAATTTAGGTAAAAAATTCAAAAATTATTGAGGCCGAACACGTGAATCGCCGTTTTATGCTAATATGATAATTGAACTGTTTACGCCACGACTTTGTTTTCCTAATAAATAATTTGTCTGTTGTAGTTATAAACTACTTGCTAATCATTTATTATTTGCTTTTATTCATCAGTAATGACCTCAATTTGATTGGCTATTAACAAATCGCACACCTATTCAAATTTGAGCAGAATTTCACCACCAGGTGCCGCATTACTCCAGTGTACTACACGTGTATATCTGGTTGCATAATCACTATTACATTTCGGAAAACCGCCATGCTGTGGCGCTGCTTTGCCAACTTTTAAACCACTTTCAAATCAGCAGATGATTATTTTATCGAAATTTTTTGAAGAAATTGGCTGTAATGTCGGGTGAAGACACAATAAACAAATCGGACTTTTTCCTTCGCGAGGTTCCTAGTGTTAGAATCGGGTGAGTGATGTTTCTTTCTAAGTTTCTAACCTCAAACTTATGTCAAATTGTGCAACTTTTAGCAATGTTCCTGTCGCCCAAAAAAAGAATATTGTCAAAGAACAACTGCAATTTCTTTACTTGAATGAGGAAATGCAGGAACAGATCATGGAAACCCTCAAGTTTATTCACGGACCGGTTTGTTTCAATCCTTGATAAAAGTGAGGTTATAAAGTGAAATTTTCAGGATTTCAGGCTGAAAGGCGCGTCAGACTATGAGGATGTTAAGACTAATTTGGGGAAAAAGTTCTGGTTGGGTCAGAGTAATTTGGTGATTAAGGGGGCTTGTGATTTTTCGAAAATTGGGGACGACACTTATGAACAGGATAGGCTTAAACAGTTCGCTCTAATGCGACTAGAAAGGTGAACAATAAAGAAAGTTGCTTTTTCAAGCATTGAACGGTTGTCTGTTAGTCGGTAATTCCACCATCTGATGGTTATTTGACCCTCAAGAGCTAAATTCCAACGGTCGACTCTTAAACTGTGTAAATCAGCGTGTCTTGGCCTGTTATTGTCGAATATCAATCCAGAACAGTCATTTAATGGCGCTTTGCCTTTTTTACTAACTTAAAATTCGGTTTGTTGATTTAAAAGATGAAAAAATGAAAAATTCAAAAATTTTTATTATAGGCAACTGAGGCTGCCTATGAGGGCGCCACTGGCGCACCAATCAGCAGATTTATAAGAATTGCTCGTTCTCAAACTTTTCACTCTTTTTTACGTGATTCTCTTTCATGCTTTACATTTAATAATAATAAAAACAGTAAATTGTCTATTCTAGAACAGTTATTTAATGGCGCTTTGTTTTCTTTACTAACATAAAATTCGGTTTGTTGGTTTAATTTAAAAGATAAAGCCAATCAAAAATTCAAATATTTCTATTATAGACAACTGAGACTGCCTATAAAGGCGCCATTGTCTCATCATTCAGCTGATTTATAAGAATTGCTTGTTCTCAAACTTTTTCTCTTTTTTACGTGATTTTAAGTAAGAATAATAAAAACAGTAAATTGTCTATCTGTTTGATCAGCTGTGCGACGTTTAGTGATAAAAAAAACAAGTAAAACAAGTTTAAAAATAACACTGTGATCAAGTAGTATATTAGTTTTTTGTAAAAGTTATTTGAGATATGGTGAATAGCTGTTAGTTAGTGGTTTTAGAGACGTATTTTGTTATTTGTGATAATTAAATTATGAGATTACGGTTACAGGTAAGGAAAAATTATATTTAGAACATAAAATATGACATTTTTTTTACTGCATCTCAAAGAACTTTTACATAAATATAAGCTTGAGGTTAATTTTTAGTTAATTTTATTTTTTAACGGTGGAATAACTGATTCAGTGCACGTAATATACTATTTATTTAATGTATTTGCTCCTTTGTTTTTATCATAATAAAATAATAAAAAAAAAAATAAAGACACATTTTAGGTGCTTTTTCGCTAAGCGATTACATGGAACCTTCCGTTTTTGTTTTTTTTTTCTAGAAAAAATTGTTTATTTTCAATATTTTGTGAGAGTTGAAATATTCGGAACGGCTTTAAAATATCTGTCTTACTGTTTATTTGATACAAATGCTGATCTATTGACTAGTCAATAAATGTGACATTTTAGTGCGTTTAAATTGTTAAAATGTGGTGTTTTCTGTCGTCAATCGCTCTAGAAATACTTTTTTTTTTATTTTTTCGAAACCATAAATCGCATCTTAATAAATTTTACACCAATCGAAGGATCTCAAAATTTTTTATTTTGTGTATTTTTTTTTCATTTTTTTTTCGAGCTTATAGTCTAGATAATATCTACAAATAAAAATGTTCAAAAAAAAGTGTGAACGATTTATAATTTGGTAAATGTTTGGAATTTCATACTTTTTTTTTATATCGGTGGTTACATTTTAGTGAATTTACGTCATACGTGCCTTTTTTTCTTTTTTTCTCTTTGTTTTTTCTCTTCTAAAGGTAGTTTTTTTGGTTTTTATTTATCTTATCTATCCTTTTTGTGCTTCTGTTAAGAAAGTTATTAGAAGATGTAAAGGAAGATTTTAAATTTCTTTTGAAACTTTTTTGTTTTTTGTTTTTTTTTTTAAATTGTAGTTAGAAGTAGGGCTGGCCGATACTTGTTTTTAGGTATCGGGTATCGATACCTGCAAAGTATCGATACTTGCCAAAGTATCGAGGTATCGGGGGTATCGAGGTATCGGTAAGTATCGAGGTATCGGAGGTATCGCGGTTTCGAGGTATCGGGAAGTATCGAGGAGTCGGAGGTATCGCGGTATCGAGGTATCGGAGATATCGAGGTATCGGAAGTATCGTGGTATCGAGGTATCAGAAGTATCAGGTGGCGATAAATAAATATCGCATCAAATAGCTTGTGAATTTGTTTGTTTTCATCCAAATAATAATAGCTTGTGTTTCCAACATCCAATGCAGTCTAAATAGGATATTCATTTATAGCCACTCTTTTTCAAGGTATCGGAAGTATCGAGGTATCGGAGGTATCGCAGGTATCGTGGTATCGGAGGTATCGGAGGTATCGAGGTATCGGAGGTATCGAAGGTATCGAAGTATCGGAAATATCGAGGTATCGTAAGTATCGATACTTCGATACCTGATTGCAGTCGGTATCGGTGTACGATACCTGAGCAGGTATCGATACATTCTGTAAGTATCGATATTTTTCCCAGCCCTAGTTAGATGTAGAAAAAGATTTTTTTTCGGAATATTGGTTTTCAAGTTCCATTTGGAATATTAATTGTTTTTCTAAAATGTAGTTTTGTGCTTTTTTCCTAAATACAGTTTTTATTTTTTTTGTTATGTTTTTTTGATTCTTTCTCTGCTTTTTGCTCTTTGAAACACAGTTTTTTTTGTGCTTTTGTTTCTTCTCACGTTCATCTTGTATAGGAAGCTATTGGAAGAAGTACAAGAAGAGCCTTTTTAAAGCTTTTTTTTTGTTTTTTTACTTGTAGTTAAAAGTAGAAAAAGATTTTTCTTTTTTTTTTGAATATTGGTTTTCAAGTTCTTTCAGAATATTATTTGTTCTTTTAAAGACTATTTTTTTTCTAAATATATGCAGTTTTTGCTTTTCTTTCAGTTTGTCATTTTCAAGTTTTTCTCTTAATATTCTTTTGTTTTTGTTACCTTTTTTGTTTTTTTTCTTTTAAACATAGTTTTCAATTTTTTTATTTGTTTTATTTGTTTGTTTATCTTCTTTTGTGCTTCTGTTTTATCTCACGTTTAATAAGTCTTTTTTTTTATCTGCCAAGTTTACTGGATTTTCTGCACATTGTTTAGATTATTATTATTATTCTTGAATTTTTATTTATGAGAGGTTTTATTTAACACTTTAGCAGGTAATTAGAAAATTTCTGTTGGACATTTGATCTTAAGCTCTCATGAATAAACGCTCAATAATGATAAGCTAATCAATAAGTTTATGGTAATCAAAAAAAAAAAAATTGAAAGAATATACTTATGATAGATAAATAAAAAACAAAATTAATGCCAAAAACATTTTATTTTGTTACAGTTATGGGTTCCATCCGAACCATTGTATTGAGGCTTTAAAATACTGCGAAGACAACGTTGAAGATGCTCTCTATGTTCTTTATAATAAATATTTCAATTCAAACGAATTAAAAATCGCCGATTTTGATTTATCTGAAAAAGAGTTATTAGAACAAAGAATCGACGAGAAGAGTTCATTAGAATCAATTTACGATAAAAGTTTTAGTGAAAAAGTTCAAAATATTGTTTGGATTCTCACATTAAAACTAAATTACTTAATTGAAATGTTTCACAAGAAATATATAAAAAAATCAACAAAAACACAACAAAATAAAGTCAAGAAAAAAGAGAAATGTCGTAATTTTGTCACCGGTAATTGTAAATATGGAGATAAGTGCCGGTTTTCACACGAAAAAGAAGTGATAGAAAAAGATCCTAATGCTCATTTAACTGATTTTAATTTCGAACTAGAAATACGTTTTCCTTATAATACGAAATATCCCTACGAGCCTCCTCTTATTTTACTAAAAACCAATGCAGTACTGCCACCTTTAATGAATTTACATATTTGTAAAAGACTCTATGAGGAAGCTAAAGTCTTAGCTGAAGATGGTATTCCTTCAGTATACACCATAACAGAACTTTTACTCAATGAAGAAGAAATTAAGAATTATATAGAACAAGAAATTGAGTTTATCGCTCCAAATGTTCCACTCTTTAAAGAGGAGAAACAAGATCTTCCGAAAAAGAAACGTCCTACGCACTATATTAAAGGTATAACGAACCGTGATAACCAGAAAATTCTAACTCCTGAAGAGATCCGACAAACTGATGACGAAATCTCTGCTAAATTCAAATCTGTAGTCACTAGAAAGAACTATTTGGAGATGCTCCAGTACAGGAAAAAGCTCCCAGCTTGGGGGCTCATGAACGATATTTTAAACACAATCCAGCAGTCGCAAGTTGTGGTAATTAGCGGCGAGACTGGTTGTGGGAAAAGTACCCAAGTCCCTCAATACATTCTCGATGATTGGCTAGTAAACTACCCAACCGACTCCAAACACGTCGAAATCGTATGCACTCAACCTCGCCGAATTTCGGCTATTAGTGTCGCCCAACGTGTGGCTGACGAACGGTGTGCGAAGCTTGGCAACACTGTGGGTTATCAAATTCGGTTAGAATCGAAAGTTTCGGTATATACTAGACTGACTTTTTGTACAACTGGGATTTTACTTCGGCGGTTAGAAAGCGAACCGACTTTACCTCAAGTTACTCATATTATAGTAGATGAGGTTCATGAGCGGTCGGAGCAAAGCGATTTTCTTCTCTTGATTCTTAAAGAGATTCTTCCGTTTCGGCCTGATTTGAAGGTCATACTCATGAGTGCGACCTTGAATGCTGATTTATTTTCGGATTATTTTGGAGATGTTCCGGTTTTGAGTATTCCAGGTCGGACATTTCCTGTCGAACAGTATTTCTTAGAAACGATATTCGAGAAGACTGGGTATGTTCTTGAAGATGGGACTGAGTATGCGAGGAAATTGAAAGATGCTGAGTTTATTGAAAATGAAATTAGTTTGGTTAATAGTGGACGGTATGGTAGTCCGAATGAGAATTTAAAAGATGAGAATTTGAAGTTTGCACAGTTGTTGTGTCGGTATAAAGATTGTAGTTTTCGCACGTGTAAGAATTTGTTGTTGATGGATCCGGAAGTTGTTAATAATGAGTTGATTGAGACTGTTTTGTTGTGGATTATTGGTGGAGACCATAATTATCCAAAAACAGGGACGATTTTGGTGTTTTTACCGGGTATTGCTGAAATTACAAGCTTGTTTGATCAGTTGGCTGTGCATCCGGAGTTTGGTTCTAGGAGTATGAAGTATCAAGTATTGCCTCTACACTCGTCGCTAAGTAGCGAGGAGCAGGCTATGATTTTTACGTAAGTATAACTGATAAGAGATAGAGAAAAATGTCACGGATTCTATGACAAAAATGTATATAGACAGGGTCACGTAATTATAGGCAAAAAGACGTATATAGACATTCTGCATAAGGTAGTAATGTCTACATTAAAGTGGGAACGAGATTGGTTTCTCACAGAAGCATTAAGAATAAATGGAAGTGGTCACGTAACAATTTGAACATGAACATTTTTTTTTCTCTTATCTTATTCTGTTTCTGTCAAAAACATATCTATCTTTTCAATAATGTAGGCATTTCCGAATATTCTTTCTAAAGGCTTATGTTTGGTAATAGACATATATAGAGTCAGCACTATGTATATATACATGGCGCAATATGTAGTTTTTGAGCTACTATACAGTTCTTACCAATTTTGTGCTATTTTTACATAGAATGGAAAACGTTAAAGCTTGCTCTTCCTAAAGATTCATCTTTTTCAAAATGAAATATTGTGTGACTCTATGTCTATGGTGAAAATCTTTACCTACTAAACAATTCCTACCAATTCTGTTCTATCTTTAAATAGAATGGACATAGTTGAAGCTTGCTCTTCTTAAAGCTCTATTTTTTTAAATGAAATATTGTGTGACTATATCTATGGTGGAAATCTTAATCTTTTCGTCATAGAAAGAAAACAGAGCTTGGCTGTCTTAAATCTCTATGTTTTTTTAAAATGAAAGATTGTTAGGCTCTATGTCTATGGTTGAATGTGAGTTGTAATAGGCTCTATGTCTTTGAATGTAAGTTGTAAGCTAAAGATAATGTATCAAAATGGGTTATAGAACTTTAGTGTCTAAGGATCATTTTTTTTTCGAAATGAAACTGCGTTTAGCTCTATGTCTTTGTAAAGATACACATAGAACGAAAAATTATTTTTTTTGCCAAATCAAATGAAAATAAGTTTGGCTGTCTTAGAGCTCTATCTTTTCCGTCGTTCTATGTCTATGAATTTGTGTTTGTAGTAGATGTAAAAAGTAGAGATAATCTGTCTTCTTGTGGTTGAAAGGAAAAAGCTAGAAAGTGCTATCTTTTTCGGTATGAGTGACCACTTAGATCTATGGTTGAATCTAGGTTCTTTGGTAGAAATAGAAAGTAAAAATGATCTCTCTCTATCTTTAGATAGAAAAGAATGAGTTAGAGCTTGGTTTTTTATAGCTCTGAAAGGTCTCTTGTTTCTGTGATTGATTTAGAAAAGCAAGGGGAGAACTTGGTGTTTTTAAGACCTTTATTTTTTCGAAATGTAACAACTTTTAGCTTTATATCTATGGTTAAATTTGCTTTTGATCGAAAGAAAAGAGTGATAGCTTAATCTTCTTCAAGCTCAAAATGAAAGCGCTGGGTTCTCTGTTCAAGGCTAAATTTGCATTTTTAGGCAAAGATAAGGAATCTAAAGAGTTAATGTTTGGTCGTTGTAAAGTTTCAATTTTTGTAAATGGAAGACAGTTTGGTTCTCTAGACAGAGATATAGTGTATTGGAGAGCTTCATCATTTCTAAAGTAAAAGTCTGAGGTTTATTGTTGAATAATTTTGGTTTTGGATAAAATTACAGCATCAAAATTATCTTTACATTTACATAGAAGGGAGAGAGTTAATCTTTTTAAAACTCTTTTTTTTTTAAAAAAAAAGATCACTCAGCTCAATGTCTGTGGATGTATTCTTTACTTTTTTTTTGGTAAAAAGGAAACAGTTAAAACTTGATTTTCTTACACCTTTCAGCTATACGTCTATGGTTGAATTTGCATCTTTAGATAACGATAATTTTCTAAATAGTTTTTATTTTCTTGTCGTTGAAAGCGCTATCTTTTTCAGAATAAGAGACTTCTTAATTCTATAATTGAATTAATGTTCTTAGATAGAGATAGTTTTGTAGCTCTGAAAACTCGCTTGGTTTTATGTCTATGGTTGAACTTCTGTTTTTAGATAAAGATAATGCATTGAAACATTTTTATTTTTTTGTTGAAAGGAAACTTTTAGACTTTGACGACTACAAGCTCTATCTTCTTCATAATGCGAGAACACTTAGATATCTATCTCAATGTTTCTAGGTAGAGATAGAGAGTTTTATAGCTCTGAAATGTCGCTTGGTTCTATGTCTATGGTTGAATTTTCTATCTTCTTGTAAATAAACCAATTAGATCTTTGCCCTCTTAGAGTTCTAATTTTTTTAAAATAAAGACCGTTTAGCTCTATGTCTATGGTTGAATTTTGCTTTAGATCTAAAGAAAAGAGTGATAGCTTGATCTTCTTTAAGCTCTGTTTTTTTCAAGTTGATATATTGCTTGACTCTACGTCTACATTGGAAATTTTTTTTTAGAATTTTTACCAATTCTATTCTACTTTTAAATAGAATGAAAGAACTTATTTCTAAAGCTCTATCTTTTTTAAAATAAAATATTGCTTCACTCTATATCTATGGTTCAAATCTTTATATAATATAGAATTTTTATCAGTTCTGTTCTATTTTTAAATAAAATGGAAAACGCTAAAGATTGTTTTTTCTAAAGCTCTATTTTTTTTAAAGAATGTTTAGCTCTATATCTATGGTTGAATCTGAGTTATAAGCTACAGGTAATGCACCAAAATGTGTTGTAGTGTTGTAGAGCTTGATTGTCCAAGGATCATTTCTTTTTTCGTAATGAAACCTCGTTTAGCTCTATATCTTTGTAAAGATACTTATAGAAGCGTGAAAGTTATTTTTTTTTCTACTGAAATGAAACAGAGCTTGGCTGTCTTAGAGTTCTATCTTTTCATTCGCTCTATGTCTATTTATGTTTTTAAATGATTGTATAGTTAATCTATAGATAATCCCTTTTCTTGCCGTTGAAAAAAAAAAAAGGTTAGAGCTTCGCTACTTTAAAGCTCTATTGTTTTCGGAATGAGAGTCTACTTAGATCTATTGTTGAATTAGAGTTTCTAGGTAGAGAAAATGATCTATTTCCTATCTTTAGATAGAAGAGAAAGAGTTAGAGCTTGGTTGTCGTTCTTAAGTCTTTTATCTTTTTGAAATAAAACATTGTCTAGCTCTAGATCTATGGTTAAATTTGCTTTAGATGAAAAGAAAAGAGTGGTAGCTTGACCTTTATTAAGCTCTATTTTTTTCAAACTGGAAGAGTGCTGGTTTCTATGTTTATGGCAAAATTTTTATTTTTAGGAAAAGATAGAGAATCAAAAAGAAAGAAATAATGCTTAGTCGTTTTAAAGGTCTAACTTTTAGTGAATAGAAGACAATTTTGCTCTAAAGGCAGAGATATAGTTTATTGGAAAGCTTTGATTTTTCTAATATAAAAAAATTGAGGTTTCTGGTTGAATACTTGCGTTTCGGATAGAGTTACAGCATGAAAATCATCTATTTTCATCTTTACGTAGAAGGGAAAGAGTTAGAGCTGGGCCTTTTTAAAAATCATTTTTTTTTAATATTTCTCAGCACAATGTCCATGGATAAATTCTTTATTTTTTTTGTGAAAAGAAAACAATTAAAGCTTGGTCATCGTACATGTTTTAGCTCTATGTCTATAGTTGAGTTAAAGTTCTTTGGTAGACATAGAGAGTTTTATAGCTTTAATAGCTCGCTTGGTTCTCTGTTTATGGTTGAAGCTTCGTCTTCTATCTTCTTGTAAAAAAATCTTGGTTGTTTTAGAGTTCTAATTTTTTAAAATGAAGAATGCTCTACGTTTATGGTTGAATCTTTTTTTTTAATGAAGATAATGCATCTAAATAATCGTTATCTTCGAATAGAGTTTTTAAATAGAGATAGAGCGTCTAAATAATTTATCTTCTTGTTGTAGAGAGGAAAGACAGTTTTTGTTTTAGAGTATTTAGCTGAATGTCTATAGTTGATTTCAGTTTTTTGGATAGATGTAGATCTACATGTTGTTGAATGAGAAGAGTTAATGTTTGGTTATCTTAAAGTTCTTCTATCTTCTAAATAAAAAACAACTTAATTCTATCTCTATGGTTAAATTTCTTGTTGAAGATATAGAATGTAAAAGTAATTTGTTTTATTGTTTGTTTGTATATTTTTCGGAAAGAAGACACATCCTTGTACATCTATGGTTAAATTTTTATTTTAGGAAGCCCAAAGGTCGCCGAAAAATCATCCTTTCAACAAACATTGCCGAAACTTCGGTCACAATCGACGACTGTGTTTTCGTGATCGATGCGGGTCGAATGCGCGAAAAGCATTTCGATCCGAATCGAAACATGGAAAGTCTCGAAACCGTCTGGGTAACTCGGGCTAACGCTCTTCAACGTAAAGGACGAGCCGGTCGTGTAATGCCCGGTGTTTGTTTTCACCTCTACACTAGTAACAGATTCTACCACCAGATGCTTCCACAACCCATCCCTGAAATTCACCGAATCCCACTCGAACAACTTATCCTCAACGTAAAAATTTTACAAAACTTCGAAGATCGTGACGTTTGTGACGTTATTGACGGTTTAATTGAACCGCCAAAAAAGGAGCACGTTGAGACGGCTATTTTACGTCTACAGGACGTCGGAGCTTTAGACGCTGAAAAACAATTGACGGCACTTGGTCATCACTTAGCTGCCTTGCCGGTAGACGTGCGAATTGGGAAATTGTTGCTGTATGGAGCGATTTTTTCGTGTGTAGATGCGGCGTTAACAATGGCGGCTTGTTTGAGTAATAAAAGTCCATTTGTGACGCCATTTCGTAAAAGAGATGAGGCAAATGAAAAGAAAAAGAAGTTTGCTGTTGGGTATAGTGATCATATAACTGTACTGATGGCCTACAAGAAGTGGTTAAGTGTTTATAAAAAGAGTAGTCTTGCTGGACGGAATTTTGCAAATGAGAATTTTCTCTCTCATAAGACGCTTTTAACTATTGCTGATATCAAGCATCAGTTTTTGGAATTTCTTGTTGATATTGGGTTTATTCCAACGAATTTAGATGGTAGAAGACGTGCTGGTGATGATAATGTTTTAGAAATAACTGGAAATGAGGTAAATAAGACAAGGAGGCGTGGCATAAAAGCCACGCCCTGGCACTTTCTCGTAAATTTTTTTATAGTTTAACAGGAATGGTGAAAATTTGAATGTTTTGTCGGCTATTCTATGTGCGGCTTTATATCCAAATGTGATAAAAGTCTTAACTCCGCCTAAATCGTTTGTTAAGACTGCAGGAGGTGCAATACCGAAAGACAACGAAGCCAAAGATTTTAAATTTCAGACAGTTAAAGAAACAGTGTTTTTGCATCCATCGTCTGTGAATTTTACTGCAAAGAATTTCCCAAGTCCCTATTTGGTTTATCAGGAGAAGGTGAAAACCAGTAAAGTGTATTTTAGGGATTGTACGGTGATTCCTGTCGTTTCGCTTGTGCTTTTCTCCGGTTTTGATCTTGATATAAGTGTAAATAACGGTTGTACGTTTATTTCGTTGGAGCGTGGATGGATTATGTTCCAAGTGGAGGAACACAGGGTTAGTAATTTTTATTCTGTTTGGTTGGTTGATAAGAAATGGTTTTAGACTGCTGAAATGATTAAGATGTTAAGGAATGAGTTGTTTATGCTACTGGAAGAGAAAATCAAAGATCCGTTATTAAATATTTGGCATCACGATAAAGGTGAACGGATTATTTCAACGATTTTAAACTTAATCAACTTGAAATAAGATTATGAGGTTTCTGTTATTGTTGAATTGAGAAAGAAATAAAATTTTATTTTGTTAAAATGTGTTTTTATTTCCTGTCGTTTCAGAGAAAAAAAAACTAAATGAAACGAAAACAAATTATTGTTGAAGTGGTCTATAAAGAAACAATAAAAGAAAATCATGAGAGTTTTTCTTTTGACGCCTGTTTTGGGTGAAAAAAATTTCAAGAGTTATGAAAGTATCCACCTTTATCTTTACTTTTACGTCCGTCGAAATGTTTTAGAGCGCGTTTTCTTTTTTCTCGGGTTAATAACGTCAAGGAGGATTTAGAAATATTTTCAAGGGGGCTGCCTTAATCGGCACCTCGATTTTCTCGCAAGCGTGAAAACTGATACGGTTTCCTTTTTACGTTTCAAAATTAAAGAAGACCTACATCGTCTCTCTCTCACTACTTTATTCTTGATATTTTCGATTTCGGGCTTGCCTCTTCTAATTAGTGACAATATCGCGCAATTAGCGACTCGGAATGATATATATTCGGCGGCAATTTATAATATTAAACAGCGAACGGATCTCGTTAATTTTCCGATGTAAATTCGTTTGCACCAAATTAGAGTAATTAACGCTCCTTTCAACAGCTTTATTCTTATCACCTGCAATTAGGACCCTCCAGGACAAGGCGACTACATTTTCAACGCATCCATACACACACCCATCGCGAACAAAAGACAAAATACGATGTTTCTAGCGCGGTCATTTGGGGCGAAAATCAATATTTTTGAGCATTTTTTTTTAAATGGCATTAATAGTGATATAAAACTTTTTGCTGGATCCCCTTGTCATCTCGAATAAATCGAAAAATGCACCCAATTACACCAAACACTTTTTTTACAATTCTTTACAATTTTTGAATCAGGCGTATGTTTACAATATATAAAAGAACGCAATGGAAGCGAAATATAAGGCATTTTTATAAAGCATCGCGAATCTGTACTTTAATATTTTTTTTAACATCACGCGTTACTGGAATTTTTGCTTTGAGTGTACACCCGTTATATATAGCGATTTGCTAAACAATACTAAACATCTGCCTAGTTAAACTTAAAAGTTAAACTTCGAAAAAAAAGCGTTTCAAAAAATAGTCATCCACACCACAGTAATAACTACAATTGCCGTCGGTTTATAAATACTTCTTGCCAAGTTTCTTTTGCTTTTTTTATTTCTAGTTGTAGTTTTTCATTTTTTTTATTAATAATCTTATTTTCTTTTTTTTCCAGGATTTTTTCGTTTTTTTTTTTGCCTTTTTTCGTTATAATAGTTGTTTTTAAGAATCGTCTTTTGCTCTTCTAGAACTTCCTTTGGCTCTTCTTTTTCTTCTAATCGTCGTTTCTTGAATTCTTCTTTTTTTTTAATTGGCGTCTCTCAGATTTATTCTCCAAACGCCGTTTTCTTCATTTTTTTGTTGTTCTTTATACTCTGATCTTTCAACTTTTTTCAGAATTTTCTTTTGCATCTCTGATCGTCGTTTCTCATATTCTTTTTTGTAAATGCCGTTTATCAAGCTCTGTTAGAATCTTTTTTTATTGTTTCTTGCATTTTTAGAACTTTTTTTGTTCTTTTTCTTTTAAAAGTCGTTTTCCGACATTTTCTAGAATTTTTAAATGTTTTTTATCGTTTTTGAGTCTTCGTTTTTCTATTATTTTCTTTTAGTTTCTAGAACCCTTTTTAGCCCTTCTTTTCTTCTAATCGTGGTTTCTTAAATTCTTTTTTTTTAATTGTCTTATATTTATCCTCTAAACGCCGTTTTTCAAGCTTTTCCAAAATCTTTTTTGTTCTTCCAGAATTGTTTCTTGTATTTTCAGAACGTTTTTTTGTTGTTTTTTATTTTTTGACTGACATCTTTTAACTTCTTCTAGAATTTTCTTTCGCTTCTCTAATCGTCGTTTTTCATATTCTTTTTCTTGCAACCGCCGTTTATGAAGGTATGACAATTTTTTTTATTTTTCCAGAATAGTTTATTGCAGTTTTAGAACCTTCTTTTGTTTTTTTCTAAAAGTTATTTTTCGACATTTTTCAGAATTTCCTAATGTTTTTCATCGTTTGAGTCTTTGTTTTTCCATTTTTCTTTGGGTTTCTAGAACTTTCTTTAGCTCTCCTTTTCTTTCTTTTCGTCGTTTTTCGATTAATTTTTTTCTTTAAATTGTCGTCTTTTTTTTGTTGTTCCAGAATTGTTTCTTGCATTTCCAGAACGTTTTTTTGTTGATCTTTATCCTTTGGCCGACATCTTTCAATTTCTTCCAGAATTTTCTTTGTTTCTCTAATCGCCGTTTCTCATATTCTTTTTCTTGCAAACGTCGCTCCGTATCAAGCTCTGTCAAAATTTTCTGATTTTTCCAGAATTATTTCTTGCATTTTTAAATCTTTGTTTTGTTCTTTTTTTTCTAAAAGTTATTTTCCGACATTTTCGAATGTTCTTCATCGTCTTCAAGTTTTCGTTTTTCTATTTCTTTTGGTTTCTATAACTTTCTTTAGCTTTCTTTTTTTTTCTAGTAGTCATTTATTGAATTCTTTTTTTTTTAAATTGTCGTTACTTATAATATTCTTCCAGAATTGTTTCTTGTATTTTCAGAACCTTTGTTTTTAGAATTTTTTTTGCTTCTCTAATCTTTGTTTCTCATATTGTTTTTTTGCAAACGCCATTTATCAAGCTCTGTCAATTTTTTTTTCATTTCTACAATTGTTTCTTGCATTTTTTGAACCTTCTTTTGTTTTTTTTTCTTTTAAAAGTCGATTTCCGAGCTCTTCCAGAATTTTCTAATATTTTTCGTCGTCGTTTTTCTATTTCTTTTAAAATTTTTCTTTGTTTATTTGTCAAATCGTTGCTTCTCTTCTTTTTGTTCGAGTTTTTCTAAAAATAAACGCATTTGTTTCTCCGATTTGCTATGGATAAAATACGTTTGAAGAAATAAAACTAGAAAATTTAAAAAAAAGAACAAAATTTACAATAATTCTAATATGAAAACTATGTTAAGAAGTGGTGGTTGTGAAATTGATTGACATTTTGCCAAGTAGGGTTAGGATTTATCAGAGATAAACAAATTTATTGTTTTACAATTATATAGCAGATAGATTCTAGAAAATACTAAAAAAAATAATTTAAAAAACTTTTATAACACAGCTTAGATCATAAATAATAAGAAAAACTACAATAGAATGAAAAAAGAACAAAAGTTTTCGAAATACGAGTCCTTAACAATCGACGACGAAAAGAGAAAGAAAATTAAGAAAAACTACTAAATCTATGTTTAGAAATAAAGAACAATAAGAAAAGATTCTGAAAGAACAAAATTTCTAGAAAGTCTGATCTACAACTGAAAGAAAGAGAACAAAAAACTACGATTGAATAAAAAAACACTTCGTTCAAAGGGAAGAAGAAGCAAAGGTTGATTCTTGAAGGGTGAAAGAATATTTTTGAACAACTCAATAAACAGAGAAAAAAACAAGAAAAATTACAATTGGAAAAAAGCAAAAAATGCCTTAGAACATCGTTTCTCAATTTTTTAAATGCGATGACATGATTCTAAAATGCTTGAAAAGGAAATAAGAATTTTCGCGACTCTCTAATTATTATATAACTGTAATTACATCTTCTTTAATTTTCGCAAATTTAGAAAAGGTTGGAAAAATAACGAAACAAAGACTAAGAGATAAAGAAACAAAAAACACAATGAAAAAAATAAAATTTTGAGATATTCGTTTAAGTAAGCTTAAAGATGTTGAAGTTTTATGTTTTAAATTTAAATCTCTCACCATTGCCAACAACAGAGAAAGAAATTTTGACTTGGCAACCCTGTTATATCAGTAAATCTGTCTAAACAATGATGGCGTCTGATCCATATTTACTCATCAGTCATTAAAGCTGATTTTTCTATTTTTACAGATGCCAAAACAGAGTGAAACTTCTGAAAAATTTTTCGCTGTTACTGTGATAAATGACTAGCAAGACGTGGTTTTGACTTCTAAATCTACAGCCAGTTTTAAAAACTTACTTCAAGTATGTCATTCAATTAACAAAAAAAGTTCCTAAATAATATAACAGCTTAAAGAGTCAAAATGTATTTAATAACGAACGAATTTTTACAAAAAACTTTTGATAATTAAATAACTTAATAATACACTTTTATCGCTTCGAATAATCGCTCAGTTTAGCTAGATCAGACTGCCAGAGTGTAGCGCTTTTTCTGTTTTATATACAGCAAAATAGGCTTTTAGTAAACCATTTTGAAGCGCCTTCGACTCGTACAATAAGACTTTTTTAAAATGCGTTCAATATTTGAATCGTCGGTATTTCCCAGAGTAAACCATTACAATAAAACTAAAAATAGCAGCTAGGTTATTTTCAGCAAGACGAAGCAATTCAGCAGTTTTTTTTTATAACTGTGCTATCAATTTATGAACTTCTTCTAGATCTTGTGACGTAACTCCATGCGACTTTTTACAGTCATTTAACAAATCGATTTTTTAAGTATATGGGCGGTGGGGTTGTTTAATAATTGATCTAAAATAACGAAACAGCAGTGGGAATTACGAGTATCTGTCGTTTTTACCCTAACACCCTGTAGATGTTTATTTTTTCGTTTTATTCGTCGAGATTAGTCTAATACGTGTGAGCATTGATGTCTCGCTATCGGCGCTCTTAAACTCGACAAAGTTCTTTGTAATCCAAGGGATGAGCAAGCAGTTAGCATCATGTACCGGATACGTCCCAGATAAGCCCTAGGTCGTCTCGTGATTATTTTTTCGGTTTAATTTTCCACTTGCTATAGAATAATTGTGTTGGTGTTTGTTTTTTTAAGGTCTAGAATTAGCGAACACTTGTCGGTTCTCAGCCGAGAATAGTCTTTTCGACGTATCTTTTGTTTACGTTTATTGACTTGTTGGGGTGAAAGAAGTGTAAAAGAGGAGGTGGTGGCAGTGGAGGCGGCGAGGCGACAGCGGAATATCGTTAATTAAGTCGCACGTCATGCGAAAAATTGGAATTATAAGAGTATTGGAGCATCGTCATTCACCATGGGATTTCAGCCGCGGGGAAAAGTAGTTTAATTAAGACATCATCGTCAAGGAGTCTTTTAATAGATGATATGTTTACTCGTATTACATGAACAGGAGATAATCATAACTTCAGATAGGTTTAAAAATAAACAAGAGAGGAAATGCTTTGATAACACTATATATATAAAAAACTGTTAATTAAAAAAAAATTGGAAATAGATCAATGAGGAATTCCGTCATTGGAACATTATTGGTTTAAATTTTTTTACTATTGACTATTGTCAATCAGATTACAGTTATTTCAGAAATTTTAGTTGAGATACCCTGTATAATCAAACATTTTTCTTGAATGTGTCGGATGGTTTGTGATTTTTTTGCATCCAGTTGGAAACGATGACTCATTTATCTCGATCGACTTTGGGCAGGTGTATTAATGATTTCTTGGAATTTTACGTTTTGACGCGCTTCTGGCGCGATATCTTTTTTTGTATTTTCTGGAACTATTTACTCTAACTTTTTTCTTATATTGTATTTTGAAATGCTTGTACCAGTATATAAAACGTCAAGAATAGTATATTAAGTATGGAGAACGGTAAGGAATGTTTACCGTTCGAAGACAATTGTTTGGAGGAGGAGCGAAGCGACGACTCCAATTATTGTCTGAGGACGGTAATCCTTAACGTTCGACAAGCTTATAACGTTTTTTGCGCGATTGGAGTTTCTAGAATAATAATAATAATAATTTATATCAATACATTTGTGATAATCGGGAATCTGTTTTGTTCCAAACAAGTAAAATTGTCTTTTTGATACAATCATTCCTACATAGTTCTGTTTTGTGGTTTCGTTTTCGAAGGAAATATGAGCGATAGTGATGATCTACCGGATGATTTAAAAGACACTTGGCAAGAAGGATGTTCGGCAATAATTCCAGAAAAATCTAAAGCCCGATATGAACAGACATGCAAGTTGTTTAAGGAATGGCGTGAAGCAAAGAAGATTTCTGTAAATGAAAAGAGCTTGTTAGTGTATTTTGTGGTGAGAAGTAGACACTTGAAGGCCCCAGGCAGTTTATAAGCGGAGTATTCTATGCTGAAGAGTACAATTTTTCTCCATGATGCTATCGATATTTCTAAGTGTGCTACATTAATTGCTTATCTTAAGAGAAAAAATATTGGATATCGGCCTAAGAAGGCTAAAATTTTTACCAAAGAAGACATGGAAAAATTCTTGAATGAAGCACCAGACGAACAATTTTTAATTCAAAAGGTATGTTGTAGATGATGAGGTGGTACATCTGAGTTCTAAGGAAACAATATATTTGCAGGTAGCAATGATATTGGGAGTATCGGGCGCTTGTAGACGAGAGGAATTGTACAATATTAAAATGAGTGACATAGAAAAACATGAAGAAATGTTTATAGTAAATATTCCAAATACAAAAACAAATATTTAGCGAACGTTCACAGTTATTAATAAAGAAAATGAAGCAGTTCATTACTTGGAAATACTTCGAAAATGCATAAAAATTCGACCAAGCAACCCAACGTCAGATCATTTATTTCTGAACTATCGAAATGGCAAATGCACTAGGCAAGTCACAGGAAAAGGCACAATTGGAGGCTGGCCGTCAAAAATTTGCAAAGTATTTAAAGTTGCAAGCCCCTGAAGGTTTTACTGGACACTCGTTTCGACGCACATCGGCTACACTTTTGGCGAATAACGGAGTTGATGTGTTGGGACTAAAAAGACATGGTGGGTGGCGTTCATCAACGGTGGCCGAGAGTTACATGGAAGATTCCCTCCAAAACAAAATTGAATTTGCTCATAAAATTTTACACAGCGATGTTGGTGGACTGTTACAACAACCTGGGACTTCTACGTCGGAAAGTTTGTCTATTAACACTAGAAACTCAAATGCGAGTGGTATTATTACTATTAATTATAATAATTGTACATTTAATTTTAATAAATAAATCGCAAAATTGTTTTTTTTAGATTTAATTGCTTACCGATTACTGAACGGTAAGTGAATTACTTACCGTTTTGTTACACGTAGCAACCAGTAACAGCAACCTACCGTCGTGGAAACAGGCACAGTAAACTGATAAAAACAACCAATCGCGCAAAAATGTTATTTTTATGGCAGATTTTGTATTATATACAGGCTGTCCCATACGATTTGAAAAAGCTCTATAACCTAGATTATATAACCTAAATTAACTAAATTTCCATAAGCTTTTCTGTTGTTATATGATTGTGCTAGATTAAATAAAAAGAAAAATCAGTATCTCTTAAAATAAACAAGTTATAAAGCTTATTTGGACTGTTGGGACAGCTTGTATGTAGAGTGATTTTTTAAAGTGAATTGTTAAATTTGATTTTATTGTTATTGACTACTAGTTTATCTACTTTGTTTGTTGAAGGGAATAGCGTAAAATGGTGGATGCGCCGGGTTAGTAATGTAGATGTTTATGGTAAATTGTGTTAGATTTCAACAAGTACTAAGTGTGATCGTGTATGGGACGCCTCTGCTGGTCCGGCGGGAGACAGGGCGGCGCCGTGCGCGTCGCTTTATTTGTCGGCGGTCCCGGCGCATATCGCCTCTGTGAGTGTCCCGGAGTGCACGCGTCCGTGTGTCCGCTCGCGAAGAGTCATGTAAGCGAGTGCCGCAGCAGAATGTCCGCGAATGCGTCGTCGAACGCAACGTCGGAGGGCCTCTTCCTGCTCCTCTTCGAAGACATCGACCAGTATTTCAGCCACCTCAACGTCTCGACGTCCAACGACTCGGAGTTTGCCGTTACCGCTTACGAGCACTCCAACTGTTCGTTCGCAAACGCCAGCAACGGCTCGTGTCTCGGCTTGCCGGAGGTGGTGGTCGCGAAACGGAACTACTGGGCTTTGGTGCTCGTCCTTTTTCCCATCTTTACGCTATTTGGCAACGTGCTTGTGATACTCAGTGTTTATAGGGAAAGAACGCTACAATCGGCCACTAACTATTTTATTGTTAGTCTAGCACTAGCTGATCTTCTTGTCGCCGTCGTCGTCATGCCCTTCGCGGTCTACGTCCTGGTGAGTGGCTATTTTTAGCGTATGAGATGCTCAATGAAGCGGAACGATGGGTAATAAACATGACAAAGGGTCATCATCATCAGATCAATGCTGACACTTTACACTCCAATGAGGGGGTGGTTTCTTTTCGATTTAAATCAGTAAGCCTTAAATACACATACCAAAACCTCTCCAATTTGATAAATAACCCAGACTGAATAAAAACCAACAGATAAATCATCAAAGGAATCGGGAAAAAAACACAGCATAGACATCGATTTGTCATCTGGTCATTGCTTTAGACTCACAATCAAACTTTTAACGAACTTGAGAGTGGAGTTTGTTTCAAAAATTTTCCGATAGTTGAGAGGAATCAATAACAAAGAATGGACCTAAATAATTAGTCTTAAGCTACTCAGATGTTACGTTTCCAAAATAAGAAACTCGTACGAAAATACACAATTCTATCGCTTAAACGTCATTATTTGCATTGAAATGGCTTAGATATAATTTCGTTCAAGAGGGTGCATCTGACAGATCTACAAACTCAATTTCAGGCCGACAGATCTCGCGAATTATTCGCGCGGGATTTACATTTAGCTCTTCATATTTTTCGACGGCTACAACCGGTTGGTCTATAAGAATATTTTTGTTGCTATAACTAATCGGAAATAATATAGAGCTGTCATCAGTTATAGAAGGAGCTAAAAGTGGAAATTTTGTTATGAATAGGTAGATTGTATATGGGAAGAAATTTCTTTGTTTTATTTTAATTTTGAGATTTTCTTATGTTAATCATCTTTTCTGTATATTAATATAATAACGTACAGATGTAGAATATCTATATTTATGTAAGTAATACGAGTAAAAATAATTTAAAATTAGTAGTTATATAGTCATTACATAATTGTGGAATTTGCAATATTAGTCACGCAATTTTTTTTTCCTGAGTTAGAAGAGCAAACGTAAATTTTCTTGAGTGACTAACAAGCGGTTCTATAGAATTTATCGATAGTTTTTATCAAATGTAGTGAGCAAAATAACCTGTTTAAAAATTGTTTTAAATTAACAATGAAATAGAAAACTTAACTCTACTAGGAATCGTGTATGAAGCCACATCTGCAACAAACAGATTATTACCTATCAAAATATGGATTAGAGAGACAAAAATGTGTTTTTTTGGAAAACCATTAAATTGCTTATTATGTTTTATCAAATAAATACATAAGTTAATAAATAAACAATATTTAAATCTACGATTTTATGGCTATTTTACCTAACTTTGAAATTTGCGTAATAACTGTGTGTATTAAATATATTGAGATTATTTTGACTGGTCGTAAAAAAGACGACACTCTTTAAAGCTACCGACTTCGGAAGATTCTTAATTTGATTTAGGAACTGTTTACTACATCGTTTAGTACATTGTGATTGTAACAAATACTGTTACTAGTTACTAGAATTTTTTTTGCAAGTTATTTGTTTGTTAATATTATCTATATGGTTTATGTTTTATATCTGTCAAGAAATTATCAAGTCAATCAATAAATAATTAATTTATTTTTAACAGCAATAATAATTTTGTTAAATAATACAATGAAAAATAAAGCAAATAGATAGAGGGAAACTAAAATTAAAGGTGAAGTACAAAGTGTGCAGCGTTATTTTCAATTTATAATTTAACTGGTTGTTTTAGGGTGTTAAATATAGTAATTAGCGTATTTGGAGTTTATAGACAGTAAAACCTGTTTACAATGAGCATCTTTACAGTTTTTCGCAGGTTTTGTTCTATTCGAACGCAAATGCTTTCTACAACATCTTCAGTAAGAGTGGAAGATTGATCAGATTTTGTTTTTGCAACATTTTCTGTATTTAAAAGACGTTTTATAGCACATGCAGTGTTGTGTAATTATAATAAAATATAAACAAAAATTAAAATAAAGTATAATACAATTACTTTGGGGTAAATTTGTTAAAATTGGACGTACACTGCGTCCAGGGAATATTGCCAACTATTAATTTTATAATGGACTGTACTTTTGAAGTACGCCACTACAATAAAACTGTAAAGTTTTAAGTCAAAAACTATTTTAACAAAACTTTAACAACAATTAATGACAACTTATTAATCGAATTTTTAAAATGTCAAATTAGAATTTGATGATTAGTTAGATTAGCTAATTTTAATTGAGATTTTAATGCTGCAAACTCAATCAGTACTTGTTAATCACGTTGTATGTTCACACAGTTTTGGAAATATTATTGATTTACTGTACTTTGTTGTTTTGAATTTTGTTTTTTTTTTCTAAAATTTGAAGGATTGGAAATCGATAAATCGGTTGTTGTGAAATTTCTGTTTGTTAGTACCTTTTCTTGAACAATCTGGGCACATTTTTATGTATTTAAAAGTCTAGATTTTTGTGCCTTCACCTGGATACAGTGCCTGACAAAATAAACAGAAACGAAAATGCAAGCGCTATCTATTGAGTTTTTTTTTTATAAATAATTTTGCCTTCTAAGCAAACTACTTGAACAGAATAGAGTGCAAAATAGTTTTTACCGTGGCATTAAAATCTGAAATAGGTTTTTGAAAAAATCATGGGATAGCTAACGATATTGGTAGAATCGCATTTCGAATACGCTATAAATTAATCTCGAGCATATTTTGAAGTGCTACATGAAGCAGTTTTTGAATTATTTTTATTTTTTTTATCAAATTAAGAGCACTATATATTTTTTCTGGTTTAAACGTAAATTTGGCTTGGAAACCTAGGTGTATCAGCCATTCTTGTCGCTTATAATATCTATGTGCTTCTGTTGATTCTTATGCTAAGTTTCTCTGAGTTTTACGACTTTTTGATTTCTCTTGTTTGCAGAATTGCTTTTATCTTTAATATTATTCGAATTTAGTGGCCGTATAAGACCTTAAAATTTGGTTTTAGTTTGATTTTTACTTTTTTTAACTTCAATTAGAGAAATCTTTACAGAAATACAAGATATTCCAAAATAAACGTGCTAAATTGTCGATACGTGGTTAATTGGGGCTCAAACAGCACGAAATTTTTTTTTTAGTTTACAATATACAAGACCAAATACAACTTTTTAGGTCAATTTTGAGATCTAGGAGGTACGAAAAAAAATCAATTTTATTTTATTTTAGTATTTAAGATACAAAAAATGTAAAACTTATCACTGTGATATCTGACGTAAATTTTGGCTAAACCGTTTTTGCATTTTGTTTAATTAAGACACTTGAACTGTTATAATTCTACGAGGGATGTTTCTAAAGTTCTGGGAATCCTGCTCTACTTAAATAACACAAAACTTATAGGCAATGCTATAGGTAACAGACAACTCTTGACGTGTTTATGCAGCTATCTATTACAATATTGTTTAGTATAATTCACGTAGTCGTCTAATGTAGACGCGTTTTTGTAGCCCTGTTTTTGAACCATCGAAAACGCGGCTAAATTTTAAAGAGCAACGATTTTCTTTTTGTGGAAAGAGGATGTAAAATCTTCAGAATTTATTCAACGTCTGCAAGAAGTGTTAAGTAAGTCTGCAAAATCTAAAAGTACTGTATATTGCTAAATCGATTGTTTTAAAACTGGTAAAACTCATTAGAAAACGCTCTCCGCAGTGGTCACTCGAGTACCTCGGTAAATGAATGAAACATACTGTCGTGAAAAAACTACTGAAAGAAGACAGGTGAAAGACTATTCGTAGAACGAGTGTGCGTCTAGGACTAGGTCCATGACAAGTTTATAATATCTTACCTGTTTGTATAGACGTAAGCAAGATTTTAACCCACCGGGTACCAAGACTGTCGGGATCGAAAGAGAAACTTCATAAATGTGACTTATCAAAACTGTTAGCTCGTTATAACAATTACTGACAAAACATTGATTTTTTATTTTAATCCTAAGACCAAAAGTTAATCCAAAAAATAACGCAAACTCGAAAAAAGGCCTCCACTTAAAGCGCGTGCAGTCTAGTTTATTACAAAACTAATGCCGTATTCCGGACTTGCAAAAGAATTATTTTTATAGATTACCTCACGCAAGGTGTTACAATTAACGCAAAATATTATTTAAATTTATTATACAAACCATTGCGGCAGAAATTTGTCAAGAAACGACCTGGAAACTTGCGGAAGCGTCTGTTATTGCAACCGGATAATGCAAGACTCTACACTGCCCGAAAAGCAAAGGATGTTTTGAACGTTTTACGATAGTAATTGCTTTGGTATCCACCTTACTTGCCGGATCTGATTTTTATCTGTTCCCAGAACTGAAATTTTTTATGGGGTGTTTGATTTGAGTGTTTAACTGATGTAAAATTTGTCACAAATAGGTGGAGTAAAGAGACACCGAAAAAGTTCCTCGAAAACGGTTTTTAAAATTTAGAACATCGGTGAAAGAAATGTATTCAGTTAAATAAAGATTATATTGTAAAACTACATTATAATATTGGCAAAAATTAACAGAATAAAAAAATATAGTTAAATTCCCAGAACTTTAGAAACATCCCTTGTATTTGTAGAACTTTTTCTACAGTTTGTTGTATTTTTTGCAGCATAACTTTATAAATTGTACAATTTCAGTTATTTTAAATCAGTTTTTTAATGTTTCAAATGTTATCATTATGGCAAATATCAAACCGAGATTGTTTTTTGTAACCATTTTTTTTTTAGATTCTATTTGACAACCTTTAAATAATTTGGTTCTTTTTTTTTGAGCTATCTATAGATGTTGGCGTTTCAAACCAAGATCGTCGTCTGCTTTGATTGACAGTTACATCAAGTCTGTCCATTCACTCTCAACGAGACTAGAGGTGTTTTTGCTTTCTCCTTAAAATATAATTATTATTAGTAATTTTTTTATAGTTATCCGCAAAAGAAAATAATAACAGATGGCGCTAAAATTTTCCTTGGCTTCCTGTTTTGAACTTAAGCGATAGATGTCGCATCTTTTTGCAGAACTTTGCAAAGATTGATAATAAATGGCGGTAAAACTTCTCGACTTCGTGTTTTCTAATTTTGGCGATAGATTTACAAAATTTTGCAAATTATAAGAAACAAAATTAACCGAGATTTTGTCAAAAATGGCACTGAGAGTGCGGATATTATTTGAGTGGACTATAATGTAGTATAATCTATATTTTTCAATTTTAATCTCACAGCGTTTATGTTCACCTAAAATTGAAATCTTTTTTTTTTGAAAATGGGGTTGGGATTTGAACCCTTTTTAATAAATTATCTGGCACGATTGGACGCTCCTTGAGTATTTATTTCAGCTAGTTCCTGGACGTTTTCCAGATTGGATTCCGACTTTTATCGTTGTATTATGTTTTATTGTGTCACCTTTAGGTTAATTTCGTTCGTTCGACTAATCCCTTCGAGAGGATTTCTCTTTTATGTGTTTTTGTAACATTATCCTGAGGTGTCAACCGTTTGTAATTTTTCTTCGGGTTTGAATTCCAATTAAATTCGTCGTTTCGTGCGGTTTTTATTTTCAATTTGAGTTTAGTACCGATAAAATTTCGATGAAATATGATTTGTGAAGATTTTCAAGTCGCAATTGGCAAAGCTGCAAAGATATCTTAATCCGTTTCGGGGCCGAGCACTCTCATTAAGCCAATGCGGCGTGAAATGAACGAGGCCAGAACTCGATAACGGATCTAATCAGTCGCAATGTCCACCGGAAAAACCGGCAATAATTTCATTTTGTAATTAGCAAACTCGGCGCAAAAATCCAAATTTCGGGAATCCGGAAAATTTTTATTTACTCGGAGAGTGGCGAGCTTCATATTTACACTTCACCCTCTTCGGCTGCTAGGTTACATCTCGTACGTGAGAACGGCGTAATTCAATTACGCCCACCCTAATTCCATTAGGCTAAAACCTCTTATGGTTTTTTGAATTTTTAACAAGCCGAAATTTTCGAAATTTAATTTCTATAAATAATTGTTTTGCATGCTATTTAAATGCGTACGAGATTCATAAATATTTCAACGATGAAGTCGAGCGGAAAATGCCCTTAGACACGAACAGGGAGCTCGCAAAGGCCGAAACGTCGTCAGCTTGCATTCACCACAACTAATTTATTACACAAAGACTTAAAAGCTACAAAAACCGGACATGTAACTTGTGCTACAACAATATTGCAATTCGGGGATTTTAGATTAGACCAGACTTTTGTTTTATTCATTCGACGAGAAGAAATCTCGATTCGGGTGTATACACGCAATCTGGACAAATTTTGTTGAGGATACGTGGAATATAACGAGCGGCATTAATGAAGGACGTTCCAGGATTATAATTTTAATTACATCAAGTTTTATTCAAATTTTAACTAAATCAATAAATAAAAATAATTTTTTTGAAACGATTATGTAAAAAGAAAAATTGAAAAAAAATTCGAGCTACGAGAAAAAAATGCTAATTTTTACCTACATTAGGGAAATCAATAAAAACACTCATTTTAATAATGGCAACACTTTTATTTAGTAAGGCAGGTCAAGGTTTTGTTTAGAAAAAGTCTTTTTAGTACAATACAAAATATAAGATTACTTACTTTGAAAGACATTTTTTTTAATTAATAAAACTGAAATTAAAATTTGTTTTTAATGTAACTTGTGAGCATGAAAAAATTTAATTTACGTAGGCTGTAATTGCATTTTTTTAACGTCAATTTATTAAGTGGTAATTTTGAAATAAATAAATTAGAAACTGTAGTTGTGAAATTATTTCGTTCAGTTTATCAAAATTTATTTATAAAAATGTTTGTTTCTATGGAAACTATAATAAATGCCGCCAAAATAATTTTAAAAATACAACGTTACTAAATAGATAAACCAAAAATTTCAAACATTGACTACCTGTTACGATTAGATTAAATTTGAAAATTTTGTTTTGCTAAAAATATTTGTTGTTCTGCTATTTACAATTACGGCTACCGGCATAATTTTTAAATTTGGATTTTAACATAGAATTTAGAAAATAAATTGTTAGTGACTATAACTTGTTTAAGAATTTTAATAATTAACAGCTTTCAGCGATTTAATTATATTAAAAAAATTGTTGATAACCACATTGGCTAGCTGAGACAGGGCTTTTTTAAATTATCTTTCTGCCGTTTAACATTTTATTTTCTTTTATTAATTTATTAACTCATTACTACAATAACTCATTAACTCTTTGACGAGATCTTTTTTCATTTTTGTTTCAAATCTATTAATCTTTTTTTCAGATTTTTTTGACATTTTTTTTTATCGACACGTTTCTTCAAATTTTTTTGAACTTCTAGAAGCAGAAGCAGAAGTTTCTCTTAAAAACATCTTGCGAAGTGTTGAATTTTTCAAAGATATACGTATCTTGTTGTGTTGGTGGTCGTTTTCCAAAGCTTCCTGAAAGTTTCTTTGCTTTTTCTTTATTTTCAGTTGTAGTTGTTTATTTTTTTCTTTCAATTTCTTTATACTTCTCTTTTTTCCAGCATTTTTTTAAGTTTTTTTTGTTTTTTAATTGTTGTTTTTCAAGTTTTTTTAGAGTCGTCTATTGTTCTTTTAAAAACTTTTTAAGCTTTTTTTCTAATTGTCGTTTCTCAAATTTTATTATCTCTTTCATTTGCCGTCTTTTCTATACTTTTTCGACCATACGCTGTTTTTCAAGCTTTCCCAAACTCTTTGTTTTTCCAAAATTGCTTTTTGCATTTTCAAAACCTTCTTTTGTTATTTTTTATCTTCTAACCCAAGTTTTTCAACTGTTTTATCAAACCGTTTATCAAATTTTATCAAAATCTTTTTTTGTTTTTTCAGAATTGCTTCTCTATTTTTTTAAAAGTAATTCTTTGAATTCTCGTTTTACTATTTCTTCTAGAATTTTCTGTTGTTTTTCTTTTTCGTCGAGTCGTTATTTCTTTTTTTATTTCAGTTTTTACAACAATAAACGCATTGTTTTTTCATTATTTCTAACCGATTCGACTAGAACGATGACTCAGCTTAGTCAGGTCAAGTCAGATCAGGTTAGGTTAGATTAGTCAGATAGTATGATTTATAATTATGGAAATGTTCGGCCAAAATCTTTGGAATAGTTTACAACAGTATTTTATCTAGGGCTGTTTAGATTTTTAAGAAAGTATTTTTTTTGTTACATTTTAAATATTTTGTAAATTCTATCTGAAGATAGGAGCGTATGAACAGTTGTTGCTGAGAAGCAATATTGACGATAATAAAGAAAATAAATGTAACAGGTGGTCACACGATTACCAAAATACAGAAATCAGTAAATTGGGCAAAAATCGCAACCGTGGAGTGGTTTGCTAAAATTCTAATTATGACAGCAATAGTTCTTTTTAACTAGATTTTATTTTTATAGCCCGTTAATAAAAAACAAATTTAAGTAGGTTTATTTTTTTTATAAGTTTCTTTTGCACTTTATCTAAATTTTGATAAGACCAAAAACCAGTTTTTCTGAGTTGAAACAGCACTAAGAACAGAACTGGTAAAAAATTTAAAACAGTTGAAAAGTCAAAACAGAAATGACAATTCTTGGCAAGGCGACACACTAGAATTTGTTTTTATAGCTAATTTGATAACGATTACAATAGGTATAGAGAGTTTGTATATACAGGCTGTTAAAAAAGCGTCTAAAACATTTGAGGAGATACGAGGGCCGGCTGATAAATTCGCGGCCTAAGGTACTTAGCGATGACTTAGCATTTTCTCATTAATACCACTGGTTGTGTGACTTTTGTGAGCATATATGACACGCCTTTTTAGTATTTGTTTCATTACGTCTTTATTCCTGATACGAGCAATAACACGATGTCAACAGAAACTGGAGATGCTCTCAATTTGGAGCACCGCGCTGTCATAAAATTCTTTGTAAAAAAAGGAAATACGTCGAAAGAAATTTTTGAAGAAATGTCATCGGTTTTTCAGGATTCTGCACTTTTATACACGATGGTAATAAAATGTGCTCGGCTATTTCAACAAGGAAGAGAGACCTGGAAAGCAACACCTGCCCGGGCCGCCCAGTGACTGTAGTGACCGAAGAAAATATCAAAAAAGTGGAAAAATTAGTACTGGATGATCGTAGAATTACATTGTGGCAGATAGTAGAAGAACTCCACATTAGCAAAGAACGAGATGGAGAAATTTTGCATAAACATTTGCATATGAAAAAAATTAGTGCGCGTTGGGTACCGCAAATGCTCACACCACTCGATAAGCAACGTCGATTGGAAAGTTGTAGGGATTTTTTGGAGTTGTGTCAGGGGGATTTGGAGAAATTTGAAAGCAGATTGTAACTGTTGATGAAACCTGGATTCGTCAATATGATCCCGAGTTCAAACAAGAGTCAATGCAGTGGATAAAAAAGGTAGAAAAGCCACCAAAGAAATTCAGAGTGGAAAAGTCGGCGTCAAAGATTAAGGCTACCATTTTCTGGGACAGCGAGGGAATTTTACTAATTGATTATTTGCCTATAGGGACTACAATGAATGGGCAATATTACGCTAATTTACTAGATCAGGCACGTAAGGCAGTGGTACAGAAGAGACGTGGCAAGTTGGCGCGCGGGGTGCTGTTTCTGCAAGACAACGCGCCCGTTCACACCGCTCGGGTTGCAATGGATGCCTTAAAGCTACGGGATTCACCGAACTTGACCATCCACTCTATAGTCTGGACCTGGCTCCCAGTGACTTTTTCCTTTTTTCAAATTTAAAAAAGAAGTTGCGGGGACGGAGA
The DNA here is from genome assembly GCA_029207805.1 of Tribolium confusum. NCBI lineage: Eukaryota > Metazoa > Arthropoda > Insecta > Coleoptera > Tenebrionidae > Tribolium > Tribolium confusum. The sequence continues at coordinate 19,077,924 of JALGAY010000005.1, forward strand.
TTTTCGGATGAAAATGAAATGAAGGCGGCCGTAGAAAACCATTTTACAGAAAAAACAAAGGAATATTTTTTTGTGGTATAAATGCCTTATATTTACGATGTGAAAAATGTATTGTTCTTGAAGGGGATTATATTGAAAAATAAGAAATATAAAACTATACATTTTATTCATTAATTACCTTAGGCCGCGGATTTATCAGCCTTTCCTCGTAATAGTATGAACCAAAAAAAAAAAAAACAAAAAGTCTTAATAAAAATGGATCCGAAATCGAATGGTTTGAGAGACGTGGAAGGTTATTTTTTTTAAGACATTTATTTTGCAATTATTTATCACTTATTTGTTATGTGCAAATAAACAAAGAGAGCTTCTAGAAAATACAAAAAACAGAGTTAGAGAAGATGTTTGAAATGCTCTTTTTTTATTTCCAAGCATGCATGACACCCTCTTCTGAAGGATATTCAAACTCTTTCTAAAAGTTTTGCATTTTGTTGGCATTTTTGACTAATTTTTTGCTGTAGTTTTTTGAGGCTATTCAGAGAAGTACCATTGAACAATGTTTTGAAGTATCCTCAAAGAAAGAAATCTAGAGAGTTTAAATCAGGCGATGTTGCGGACCATAACACAGGTTTGGTCCTTTCTACCCATTTATGTGAAAACATTAGATGTAAGTGTTTTCTAACGACTATCGAAAAATGAGCTGGCGAACCATCATGCTGGAACCACATTTGTTGGCTTTGGTCTAGAGGAATGTCGTTCAAAAGATCATGCATTATGTTCTGAATAAAGTTTAGAGAAGGTTTGGGGATACCGAAGGAGTTTGGACTGGAGTATCATTGCTGAAATTTGGCCAAGCTAAGTGTCTAAATTATTTAACAACGTATTGTGTTGGCTCTTCAGGCGCAATTCTAATTTAGCAGTATTACTCTAGCAGATTTTTTAATAATTTTTACTAATTAATTTTATATTTAATACTAAAAATTTTTGACTAAGAATTTAATACTAAATAATTTTTGCTAATTAATATAGTAGAAACTAGTTGTTAAATTCTTAGTAATCAGGCATTGCGTGATTCTAGTTATTTAGATTTAAAGCAAAATATATTTATAATATATATATTTATATTAATAATATATATATTTAAATATATATATTTAAGCTATAGCTGCGCTGTAATATTGGATTTTGAAATTAGTTATTTTTAAATTTGTTTTAGTTACATAAAATATTAATTTTTGTAAGAAACAAGAACCGATAACGATGTAAAATGAGAGAAAAAATAAGGGGTCATATCGATGGTAATTTTTTTGACACAAGACTGGAAGGGGTAGGAAGAATTTTATAACTCCAAATATGTTTTATTGGTTTCAATCTCTAAATTACGTAACACGATTTTAATAAAATTTTCAAAATTTATTCTGCGGTCATTTTTGATATAAAATGGTTTTGATAAATAACAAATTTGCGTGTTGTAGCGCATAAATAAATAAAAATATTATCTTGAAATATTGTACTTTGAATTTTAGTTTAATGTTTATTATTTAAGCTAAAATAATTTACCAGTAATATGTTCTAAAAGTTTTAAATTTATTTAATATTTTATCATGTTTTTAGAGCGACGCCATGTGACGCCGCCATTTTGATGGGTTTTTATCATCCTAATTCCTTAAAGTTGCTTACAAAATTAAATAATTTAACAGTAATTTAGAAGCTTACGTAACTAAAAGCCATCAATTGAGAGATTTGAGTCTATGTCTGTCATGATTTTAGAGTACCAAAAGGAGTTGTAGAAACTGGAAGTTTGGGATAGGTTATCAACACTGGAATTTTGACTAAGCTATAATCACGAGAAGATTATTTCGCTATAATCTTCCGTATTACTTTAATTTTATTTTTACTTTGAAAATTAAGCATTGCTAATGTTTTTCTGCTTTTTTTTATCAGTTAGGTCAATTTTTTTTACCTGTGAAAACCATTTAGAATTACTGCGCAATTAAAAAATTTATATGTTTAGATGAGTTTTACTATTTTCGACTGAAAGTGTCTAAATTATTTAAATAGTCTTGAGAGAGGCATCAAATTTTTCGTTTAAAATAGTTTTAATAAATATTTTAGGTAAAATATTTACAAATTAGGTTCTCAAAGTTCTAGAGCTTTTATCGTTAAATTTCAATTAACGTTAGATTAAAAAATATTACAGAAATAACAAAAAAAAGCTTTTATCACGTTTTTTGAGTGACACCATGTGACGTCGCCATTTTGATCAAAGTTTAAACCCACATATTTTAATAGATATATTTTCTTTTTGGTCGAGAAGCTCAAGGAAACTCATGAGGATGTAGTAAAGTGTTTTGAGATATCAATTAAAAAATTTTAGTATACAGGGAGTTTTTAAAGTTACTTTACATATTTTAAAAGATGGTAACCCTTGCTGAATAGATACCAAAAAACTAATTTGCACAAAAACTAAATTGTACAAATATTTATAATTTTTGAGATATGCGATGTAGAAATTTCGGTTGAAAAACAGTGTTATTGTTGAAAAAAAGTTTTTTTGATAAAAACGTGTTTAAAAAAATCTAAATACTGGTTTAGAGGTTTTATCGTTAAATTTCAATTAACGTTACCGAGATTAAAGAATATAACGAAAGTAACAAAGAAAGCCTTTATCACGTTTTTCGAGTGACACCATGTGGTGTCGCCATTTTGATCAAAGTTTAAATCCACTTATTTTTTCAAATGAGAAATTACAAAAAAAATAGAAGCTAAAAACTTCTTAAAAGTGCTGCGTAACAAAAAAATTTTTTTTTTGAAGATGTATTTCTGTTTCATTTGAGAAGCTTAAGGTAATTTAAGAGGTTGTAGCGCAATGTTTTAGAACATTAATTGAAAAATTTCAGTATGCAGGGTGTTTTTGAAGTTACTTTTTTTATTTTAAGGGATGCTCGCTTTTGCTGAATAGATACGAAAGAACTAATTTACGCTGTACAAATATTTATGATTGAAATTTCTGTTCAAAAACAGTATATTGTTGAAAAAATCATTTTTTGATGAAGCTGCGTTTTTAAAATAAAACCAAAAAGCTAAGGACTAATTTAGACATTTATTTGCCCACCGCTATATCTATTTCTTGTATTTGAAATTTGTTATACCTAAGTAAGGCCTGTGCTTCAAATTTTGAATGACACAGATTTAAATATTCCCAGTTATACCTGAATTTATAAAACTGTGAGAGGTATAAAAATAGTCTAGTAAAGAACGCGTTTTGTAAAGTCAATTTGGTGGCATAAATTTAAGTTTATAAAACGAGCGCAAAGCGCGAGTTTTTATAAAGAATGAGTGCCACAATGACTTGAGAAACAAGTTCTTTATGCTATTTTTTCTACTTTGCGTGTTTTACGTAATTTTTAATTAAGAAACTTAATTATTTAATCTTAAGGAACTTTTGCGTTAATACGACACAGCTGGTAATAAATGTCATAAAAGTGTCAAATGTTTTTTTTGAAGTGTTTTGATATTTGTCCAAAATACTGTGTAAGTAACTCACAAATGGTTTTTTTTTACCTACCGTATCGGTTATTAATTAAAACACAGTAAGGAAAAACTTCAAAAACATTGTAAAATTGTTCTTAAATTACTCAATTAATTGCGATTTTCAGCGATTCCTCTCATCGTTATTTCAGACAAAGCAGGGCTATATGCTTATCTAACAAAGTACTTGTAAATTAATAAACGCTATAGGAGTTGTGAATCGTCAAAGTAGTGGCTAAAAGCTGTTTTATTTTAAAGCTGTTCTAACCTTAAAAAGAAATTTGAAGTTACCTCATTGTAACCGCCACTTGTCTACACCATTTTCAAATGTTTTATAGGTTAATTGCGAGACACACACCTTGGTGAGAAATACTGATTATCAAATGCAACAAAATTTATTAAAATTAAATCGCCTGTTAATCGGTTTGGAAAGAAAACAGAACTTTGGAATCTGTTAAATTCTGAATACTTATTTATTTATTGTTTATCATCAATCTACTCTAATAAGAAATCCAAATTTTTGCAAAATAAAAAAGGGTAAGGAAAAGACAAAATTTCATATCTATTTTAGTAAATCTTTTAAAAATTTTCGAAAATTGGTAAATAAATTAGAAATTGTAATTGTTATTGTTAATTAATAAACTCCCAACATAATGTTAAAAATTTGACATTTCCATATAAACTAAAAATAACTATCTACAGTGTCTCTGTAAATAAGCTTATCTCACGTGAATAAATACATTTAAAAATAAACAAATTGGTTACGTGGGTGAAAATCATGTCCGAAGGGCAGTTTACCCGTTTTGTAATAAACTTTGGTATTTCTGTTTTGTGAAAAATGCTTATAATTCATTATTTTTAAGTGCTGCTAACACACTTTTTAAACTTTGATTTAATTATATTGAACTAGGAGTAATTAATAATGTAATATTTGTAATTAAAAAAAAATGTATAAGTAGAATCACTTTAGTAGATGCTTTTTTATTATTATTAAAGATCTGAAGTTGGCTCGTTTGTGTTCAATAAAATGGCCTTTAAAAAACTTTTCCCTAATTTGCGAGGAGAAGACCGGAATAAAATTTTTATTACGTAAAAATATGCTTGATTTATGTTTTATGTTACAGCAACAAACCATTCGGCAAATTTTATTTTAGGGTAGTAAAGTAAAGCTGTCTTCTAAGTACATTTCAGTAAATAAATAACGTTAGTTTTGAAGTAGCACCTCGTGGTGTAAACAATCATCTTTTGTCGGTTGTCACGCAAAAAGCCAATGCAATGAATATTTCTCGATTGTGAAAATTTATAGCGGCCATATTTTCCACTCGGATATCTGCTTTATAGTTGTATTCGCGTTATTGAAACGACGCGTGCTGTATTTATTGACTCAACTATTTGATTCGATTCCAATTTGCTAAGCAAACGTTTCGGTTCTTTTCGTCACCTTCTATCACAATGCGGCTTTTATTTCGTCAAGGATCAAAGTTTGGGCCGGGCGGGCCTTTGACAGAATCTCGGACAAATTAAATTTTCAATAAGTTTACGGTCTTGACTCGGTTACATCAGTTTAACAGGGTTGAGCGATCGCTGCACGGCTTATTATTTATAGACGTGACCCCGGACAATTCCGGCCAATTGACGTTTTCATCTCGAAAATACTTTCCACATTGAGGAGCATCGCCACAGATGGAAGATTTACTCGTTTTGAATTGACTCGATTGCATCTTATGTCCGTTTCATTGTGCACTGGATAATGTTCTGATTAAATCCGATTGGAAACTCTACGATAAATTCCAAAGACCGAGCCGCATTATGCGATGCTTTACCGGCTCTGAATACTGCATAAATCATTCGAGTTTCACTTTCCAAATTCAAATAAACTGCAAAAATCTGGCGAGATCGGACATTCTTTATTTCAAGAGGGACACTTGACCAACCCATACACAACAGTTTTCAAATGCAATTCACCCACTTCACACAAGATTTATAATTGGGTAGATTTGGTTTTCTCTCGTCGGTCTTATGCGCAATTTTGGTGCATTTGAAATCCTTTAAAATTGTGTTTGAGACACTCATTGAGCTAGCCAGCAATTCTTTGAAAGCCCGAATTGTTAAGCAGTAAAAGTAGAATTCAAGTTTAGTTTTCAGAACTTTTTTAAATCTGATAATACAAAATATTTAGTGCGGGGAAAGTTCTATTAAATTCAGTTATGTGTAAAACTCTTAGGCTTCAGCTTTACTGTTTTTTTATTTTAATTTTTTTGAATTCTTATTTAGAGGCTTATTTGTTTTGAGCTCAAAATGTTTTTTTGCTTTTTGTGCCAAAAAATGGGTAATTTTTTGTGGTTTTATTTGGTTTGTGATGGCTACTTCAGTAGGAAGGCGCAAAATACGGACATTTCGAATTTGATTGTTAAATGATATAGCTGCATCTTCTCTGCTCTACTCCTCTAGTTCTTCATTTACTTTAAGAGGAGGAAAGAAAGTTTGTGGGTACTGCCGGCTCCCCCATTCGCTTCCACCACCGCTACATCTCTTTGTTTGTTACACATTTTAATGAACAGTATCTATAGATTTTTTATAGATTTTTAGCGTACGATCTCTCAGCAATACCATTTTGTTACAGAGTTTTTTTTTGAAGTAACCATTGGATTTCTTACTATCGCACTACTATAGTACACATTTTAAACACCATTTCTTTAAAGATTTACCAAAATTTTTGTAAAGACAGAATTTATAGTCTCTTTCTGTCCAATATATGCTTTATTTCTATTTTTTAGTCATTCTGCAGCGATTTTTGATGAATTTTCTTACAACAAAGACAGTTACCTTTAAGGAGTTTTGTTTAGGAACCTGGACCCGACTAATACTGAATCAAAAACCGAAACCTATATTTTTATATAAACCAAAATCTAAATATATATTTTAATTTTTTTGGACTACCGAATCAGAACAAGAATTGATTTTTTAAAATAATTTAGAATCCGAATGAAACCTTTATTTTATCTAATTGCAGCCAGCAGGTGCTTGCATTGCATATTCAGTTACAGGCACTAAATAAAAAATAATTATTATTGCGTTTACCATGGACGTAAATCTCTAAGCGGTTGTCTATAGTAAGTGGAAAAGATATTTGAAATTCATTATAAAAGTCAGTTGATAAGTGCACAATAGTTTATGGTCAGAGGATTATTGGTGCCATAAGTAAATGACAAGACTCCAGGCGCGTTCTCCAAATACTGAGGTAGACGGATTAAAAAATTTTGGACCCTTTGCAAGTCTTTACATTCTTCTCGGCTTTAACTTGAAATTTCTATTTCGGATAATTGCTAATGTGTATTTAATTTGAAATGTTAAGTATGGTTGACAAATATCTACATATTTTAAGCGCGTTAAAGATTAAGAGAAAATTTTGTTTTGAAATAGGTGTAGTTTCAAATATATTATCAGTTTGAACTGAATCTTCGAGCGAGTCAGTGTGTACTGTACAAGATGTGGCGACCATGGGAAAGTGAATTTGTTGTTCAAGTAAATCTAGATGAAAATGCAGAGGGTGAAAATGCTGATGTGGAAGCGAACCAAAAAAAGAAAACGTAACCATTTATCTTACGATGAAAAAAGTCTTATTTTGCCAATTTACGAAAAGAAAAAAAGTGAGATGGAAGAAAGTGCTTTGAAAGAGACTTGCAAAATGTTTGGAATTCCAAAAACTACAATGTGGCGTTTGGTAAAATTTGGACCGTCCCAAAGAAAAATTCGGATTGATAACGGATCATTAATAAAATTGCTGCCGAGTCAGGAAGATCAAATTCGCCGAATTGTTTATGACTTTTACGACAAAAACATTGTGCCGACTATTAACTTGTTGTACACCAGTTTAATTGAAGATAACATTTTGTCGTGCTGTAAAAAAACTTTTGTGAAATATATAAAAACTATTGGTTTCACATTCAAACATATTAATAGAGAAAACTTTTTAATGGAAAATGATGTAGTGAAAAAGTGGCGATATCGTTATTTACAAGAAATTGAACAATATAGAAAAGAAAACCGAGACATTTTTTTTTATCTAGGTGAGACCTGGTTCGACACACATGAGACAGTTAAAAAAGGGTGAACCGACGGTACTAGAAGATGCATTTTAAATATTCCTCCTTCCAAAGGTAAAAGAATTTTAATTTTGCATGCCGGGAGTAAAAACGGTTTTGTGCTTGATGCATTACATTTGGGGTGTAAAAATTTAAAAGATGCTAACGCCGACTACCATTCTGACATGACTGCAGAAGTTTTTGAGAAGTGGTTCACGGAAATCTTAATACCTAAACTTCCAAAAGGTAGTATTATTGTGTTAGATAATGCCAGTTATCATTCTGGGCAGATTGATAAGGTTCCGACCTCCAGCAGTAGAAAAGAAGAAATTCAAGAGTTTTTAATTAAGAAAGACTTGTTCTTTGAAGAGGCGTATACCAAAAATAAATTATTAGAAGTTGTTCGAACAAAAAGTTACAAAAAAAATACAAAATAGTTCAGGTTGCGTCTGAATATGACTTAATTGTTCTGCGGTCACCGCTCTGTCATTGTGTTTTCAACCCGATTGGGATGATATGGGGCCAATTTAAAGAAAAGTTAAGGAGGCAAAAACTGGACAAAAATTTAGCAACGCAACATTAAATTTAATTAGAAAAACATTTAAGTCAATTACTGCAGAAGCCTGGAAGAATTCTGTGCAGCACGTGGTGAATATTGAAGACGAATACCGAAAAAAGAATGTTAAAGACCTAAAAATCGAGCTAGAAAATGATAGTGACAGTGACAATGATTAACAGTAAGTGATGAATCGGTGAAAAAACTGTGCGTCATAACGTTTTACGTTTTTATTTTTGTGTAGTTTTAAACAGTTTAAATTTTTACGAAATTCTGTTTTTTAATTTATATTGTAAATGTGTATTTTATATTCAATATCAATATATTTAGTGTGTAAATAGATACAAATATTTGTAATATAAATAATTTTTTTTGTAAATTAATTTCAAAATAAATGTATGGTTTCACTGTTTTACAAATCCTAATTACTCTATGACTATTAAAAAATATTTGATTCTCATGCTTGCGTCTTTATTTCAATTTTAATTTAACCGAAAATTTAACTTAAAATATTTCAAGTCAGGCCTAGTTGTAAAATTTATCTTCGATCGGTGGGTCTTTTGTAGTTGACCGTTACCAGCTTAGTGTTTATTTGGGTCTGTCATAAAGAGGCTGGCTACTAATAAATTCCTGCATAAGTCGGGTTCATATATCTTTTCCATTTACTTATATCCATAACTGAACTAGAGCTGAAAACCGATCTGGAATCGAAACCAGAATCTGTATTCTATATACATATTTTACTTTTTTTTGGCTACCGAACTAAAATTAAAATTGTCTTATTTATTTAGAATCGAAACCATAATGGAACTGATATATTTTACTTATTTAGAACCAAAATTTGAATGGAAGATTTATTTTATTAGGGATTAGGTTCTTGATTTTCTATTTCTAAACCAGAACGGTAACAGAACCGATATATTTTACTAGTTAAGAACCTAAACTCGAACGGAACTTCTATTTTATTAGGGATCGTGTTCTTGATTTCTTGTTTCTGATCCTGAACCGAAACGGAACCAATATATTAAACTGACTTATAACCGAAACTCGATCGGAACTTTTATTTTATTAGGGATCGGGTTTTTGTTCTGTTTCTGAACCAGAACAACAACGGAACTGATATATTTTCCTCACTTAGAATGGAGAATTCTAACGGAACTTTTATTTCAAAAGAGGCCGAGTACTTGATTTTTTATTTCTGAACTAGAACTGGAACGGAACCAATATATTTTGCTTATTTAGAATGTAAAACTCCAACGAAACTTTTATTTTCTTTGAAGCTGCGTTTTTGTTTTTTTGTTTTTAAATTAGAATCATAACGAAACTGATATATTTTACTCATTTAGAACCGACATTCGATCAGAACCTTTATTTTTTGCAGGGACTGGGTTTTTAACGACTGTTTCTTTTTTTGCAGTCTACGAGGATAGGATGAAAAGTTTTTGCTTGAGATCTAGATAAAGTAGGTAATTTGGCATATTCTTAGTTCTTTCATGTACTGTCACTGGCTGTCAGCTTTCAATAATGTGTCAGTAAAATTTTATTACATTTGGTCTAGCACTTTACATTTAAAAAAACGCTAAAGAAACCAATTTTTGAATTAAAAAAAAATGGGGAAAATTGAATTAAGTACTGTTATATATTTTTTTAATTATAAGCTTAATTCCTACAGAAATTAAAACTGAGTTGGGCTTTACTTTAAATTGGTCTGCTCTATTGTTTACCACTGTTAAAACATTAGTTTCCGACTTTAAACGTGGTCGTAATTGAGCGTCCAGACAGACCAGAGACGGTCAAAACTCTGAGAAAAGGGTTCTTGATGCCATAAAGTGGTTTTCAGCTAGCGACTATTACTTATAGTTGACCGCGATAGCTCACACTGTGGACATATTAAAAAAGCGGTTATTTCACAATTGATATTTTTAGGATGAAAGAGTTTTCTGGACGATGGTTGCTTTGGTTGCAACACTGAAGCTATAGCTGATCTAAATTACTATTGCAGAGGTAATTTGTAACAGATGCTATTTCAGCAAATACCATTCGCTTTCTTATGATGTAAAACAAGAGAATACACGTCTTTTCTTGTACCATAACCAAGACGCTGAGCCACTAAGGAACATCAGTGCATTGTACAGTTAAAATAAAAATTAAATTATTATTCCTTACCCGATTATTGTACAGTTAAGTTAGAAATAAATAATTAATTAAAAATCAGATCTTTATTTATTATTAATTATCGCGGTTAATAAAAATACCTCAGTAGATTAAACATGAATTTACGTTTGAGATGAAACAACAATCAACAATGGAGAGCAAAAGGAAAACAGTTTTCTTAGCCGGTAAAGTAGTGGTAACTGTATTTTCTGATTTAGAAGGCGTTTTTGTGGTAAACTGCTTTGTAAAATGTTAAGCTATTAATGGAGAATATTACGTAAATTTATTTGACAAGTTGAAGGAAAGGAATCGTAAGAACAGGCCTATATTGATGAAAAAGAAATTGTTGTTTTGCCAGAACAATACACCTTCTGACAGATAAGATGTTGCTACGACCTAAATTTAAAAATTAGGGTTCAAATTGTAGTTTTACGATTGCTGATTTAACGTTTTCTGACTTTGGTTTGTTCTCAAATTAAAATTTTTTTTAGAGGGTTAGTGTTTAGTAGCTCAGTAACATGGAGGGAAGTGCGACGCGCCCGCATTTTGAACGAGGCGTCTGAAAGTATACCTGTTTTGAATCTGTGATTGGATCCTATAAAAACATAAAGCGAGAAAGTGAAAAGAAAAATAAAATATGTAAAAGAAAAAATTGGCACTGTGAAAAATAAAATATAGAATTAAGAGATGGAATAATAAAGAGAAAGTTACGGTGGGATAAACAGAAAAAACGGGAAGAAAAAGAAGAGAAGGAAGAAGAAAAGACAACAGACGAAATGTGTATATACTCCTAGTAAGAACAATAAATAAAATTAAGATAAACAAGGCACCAATTCTGAATTTATTACCAACGAAAATGGTAAAATAAAAAATATTTAATGAACCAACATTTTTTTGCCAATTATTTAACCTATTATAAACCGAACTTTATATTTTTTAGTAGAGGAAGAATGCAAATTTTGTTTTGTGTTTTTGTTTAATCTTTGGGTTATTTTAGTGTTTTATAAATATCATCCATTGATGATTTATTTCCGTGTTACATATATTTCCATATTAATTGCGTATCGATTTTTGTGAGTTGAGAAAACTGATCTAAATTAGGAGATAAAGAGTATAAAAGCGTCAAGCTTGTATTTCATCAAACAGAATTTAGCAGCATTGGCAGATAATCGCCTTGTTTCGCTTTGTATACGGACTTAGTTTTTTCCCGCCAATCCCTCATGTTTTATGAAAGAGTATTACGTGCATCTAGACCGGCTTAGCCGCTTCCATTCCATGTAATCGTACTTAAAAAACAAAAAACTTGCGTTCATTACTGGTCCAGAAACAAGCTTCCGGGTCAATAGTAATAAACCTTCCGACTTGAATAAAAATTCAAATTATTTGATTTGAAATATGAAGTCAAAATGATTTTCTGAATTGTAAAACTCCCTTTTACAAGCATCAATAAAACACAGAGTTTGCATAACATTTCCGTCGAACGAGATTGATCGATCACAGAGATATTTAATGTAGGAGATCGCCTCCCGGCCACCACGGAATTGCTCCAAATATTAAATAATGCAATCCCTATTTTACTCGCGAGGATTCCTAACGCACGCACGCTTTCTACATCATCCTTTAATTTACTGCAACCTCGGCTACGAAAGGGAAAAGGGCCACGTCGACGCTGTCAATTCTCCAACGACGACAGGACGTCCAAAGTCGTTGCTTTTAATGTCTTCAAATCTTTTTTACGGACGATCGATAGCTCCACTGACCTATTAATGAGATCTGAGGGCTTTAGTGCCTTTTTAACGACAACCAGGAACTAAATTGCCCACACTTTTTAAGTCTTTACACAAAAAAATTATTTAAAGTAAGAATGCAATAAATATTTAGTTTCACCATACTGCAGTGCTCAATAAATTAGTATTTTTGATTTTTAATTTACAAAACAAGCTTTAACTACATTTTTTGTGTTTAAATATTAAGAAATTATTTGAAAAACGTATCTGCTTTTGTAACAAAATAAAGATTTTAAATGCAAAAATGGTGGATGCGCCGGGCAAATTTGTTTGTTAGTATCTTTCAGAATAATTATTTGTGTAATAACAAATCTGGTAGTAGTAAATATAGAAAATATTTTTTATATACACAAAGAGGTATTAACATTAAAAAATTATCTCAAGAAAATATTTGCTTTTGTACTAAAATAAAATTTCAAAGGCAAAAATGGTGGATGCGCCGGGTAAAATTTTACATAAATTACGCACTTTATTTTTGATCTGTTAATATTACGTCAGTACATGTTACTATAGTAACTTTAACTGATACGTCACTATTGCTATAGTAACAGCAATAAAGATGTTAAAACTCTGACGTTACTATAGTAACTGGAAACTGGAATCAATGACATAATTGGCTAGATGTTTATTCTGATTCAGTAAACGTATTTGGCACTCTATGATTTTTAAAATTGGTTTCATTATATCTGCAGTAATTTTTTTCAGGTCGTTTATGTCCTAATCTGGCACTTTTATGCCAAAAAATTTAAATATTTTCTTAAAAAAAATTTTTAACTTGTCAGTAAAGCCTGTCTGTCGCTTCCCTTTCGTAATTATCTCGGCGTTTTGGGGGCGGCGTTAATGAAAAACGTCCCTCGTCATCGATTAATCGAGCGGTCCCCAATTAGGCCAATTAGTCGGTTCCAAGTCGCGCCAGGTGTCCCTTCCACACAACACGAATCATGGCTTACCATTTTTTGATTAATTCTTGGCGAAAACAATTCCGGGAGAAAGAGTTCCTGGTGCGGGTGAAGGGGACTCGAGAGAGTCTCTCCATAAATCTTGACGTCGGTGATGAATTTGCTGTCCGTTGCATAACCTTCAAATAAATCAGCGGATTGCGATGCGACATGACAGGAAAACTTTATTAAGCATTCCCGACGAAAAAATACACGAATCGGGATGCGATTGTTACGTTTTGATTTATTAGGAGAATTATTGCCAGGATGGGGTTTATTATTATTGGCGGACCACCGCTGACGTTTGATGTACAAAAAATCCTTTTTTATGATTTTAAGAATTTCGATTCTATTAGAAATATTACTTAAAAAAGAAAAAAAATCAGAATGATTACTAGTCATGTAAAGAAAAAAACGAGAAGATGAAAATAATGATAAAATTTATAAAAGGAAGAAAAGTAGAATAAAGAAATTGAAAGAATATTACGAACAATTTTTGAATATGACAGAATAATGAAAAAAAAAAATACGGTGAGGGAAACAAATATAACTGAAAAAAAGTACCTGAAAAAAGTACCGCAACCTAAAAATGAAAATGCAAACATATGCCAAAGTATGGCTATATGGGAAAAAACTCTGTTTCTTTCTCCGGTGACACTAGCTGAGCTATATTTGGTAATAATACAGTCTTCTAAGTAAAGGTTTGAAGGACCAGATGGAATTCCATGTTTTATTTTGAGAAAGAAATTACACCATTTATTATAAAACCTCTTGTTGAAATTGTAAACGCATCGTTTGCTGCTGGTGTGTATCCAACGGCGTTAAAAACCGCGAGAGTTGTAATACTTTACAAAAAAGGAGATCAAAAAGAGATGGAAAATTATAGAGGTATTTCCAATCTATCAGTTTTTGCAAAAAATATTGATCGGTTAATGTATAATAAATTAGTAGAATATATTGAGAGAAATAATTTACTATCACGAACACACCATGGTTTTAGAAAACTAAAAATACAGAAACTGCACTTTTTGACATTTATACAGACTTAGTGCTCTTGACAAAAAGAACAAAACGATGTGTTTGTTTTTAGATTTTACTAAGGCGTTCGATTTGGTCAATTACACATTAGTATTATATAAACTAGAAAAGTAAAAAGGAATACAAGGGATGGTAAAAAATTGGTTTGATTCCTACTTATCCAATAGAATAAGTAGGCTCTACAGAAGCGATTATGAGTCAACACACTCAATTTACAATAATGAAGTGATTGAGGTAACCATGGAGGAGATTGAAGGAATTATAGCTTCTCTGAAAATTTGATTTGATAATCTAAGAGGCTCCCTGCTCAAGACTTATCCTCCCTGCTCAAGGCCCGTATCTTTCTCCATTTCTGACTCACATCTACAACTCTTGTTTAAAATCTTCATACTTCCCTAAAGCGTGGAAAAAAGGATGCCTTAAAATTCTTTTAAAAGACCCCGGAGGGGACCTGGGTAACCCGAAAAACTATAGACCAATAACTTTGCTTTCTGAACTGGCTAAAATTTTTGAAAAAATAATAAAGGGTAGATTGATGTTTGGACAGGGTGAATTTCACTCTACTAAACAGTATGGCTTTATCCCGGGCCGAAGTACGATCGATGCGTTAAATAAATACCTGCACACTGTAAAAGATACAACATATAAATACGTCGCCACCATATTCGTTGATATCTCAGGGGCATTTGACAATGTGTGGTGGCTAGCTGTCATTAAGTCCCTTATAAGAAAGCAGGTGCCCAAGTATCTTGTAGCACTACTAAAGAGTTACTTCACCGATAGGACGGTCGAATTCCGAGAAGATGAAATAGTGGTGAGTAAAAACTGTAGTAAGGGATGCCCCCAGGGTTCTGTCCTGGGGCCCACCTTATGGAACTGTCTTTTTGATTTGTATTTGAATATCCATGACGACAACGAGACCTTTACTGAGATTGCCTACGCTGATGACCTGGCAATTGTTATAAAATCAAACCAAAGACAAGACTTGAAAATAAAGCTACAGGAAGCGACTCAGTCCCTGGAAGCCTGGGCTCACAAATTCAAGTTAGAAATCTCAGTAAACAAGACCAAGATTATGATTAATTTGTCCCCCAAAAGAGTACACAACAGGAATATAAAAATACGTATTGGAGACTCTCATCTCGAAGTGGTTGAATGCTTCAGATATATATCTGAAGGCATAAGTATAGACAGAAATCTAAAATTCCAACAACATATACTGTATGCCAGAGAACCAGAAACATTATCATAACTCTTCGAAAGTACGCTAGAGCGAATTGGAATCTCCCCACCGAAAAGTCTATAACCACTATCTATAAGCAAGCGATAGTCCCCATAGTATCCTATGCTGCTGAGCTGTAGGCTTCTAGACTCACAATTTCAGCAATTCCACTCAAACTGTTGTCCCTGTATGGGGCCACCTCTAGGATAATAGCAAAATGTTACTCGTCTGTATCTACTGATGCCGCTGGAGTACTTGCCGGTATTCCTCCTCTAGATTTAGAAATTGCCAAAATTTCTGGCACCAGGTCAATCCGAAGAGAAGGCACAGCAAATTTTTTGGATACAAGATTGGATATGACAGAGTTTGACAGCGTAAGACATCTAAAACAATATCTTGACCTATTAATACTAGACATGGCAATATAGATGGGAGAACTCCCAAAAAGGACGCATCACTTATGCATTTGTTCCCTGGGTTTTGACAGAACAAAATCAACGTCGCGCTGACTGGGGATTATCCCAGTTACTCTCCGGTCATGGAAATTTTAAAATTCATCTCTTAAGAATTGGGAAAGCAGATGACGGAAATTGCCCTTTATTTGGGGTGGTAGATGACCCACCTCACCACCTAATATCGTGTACTCGTTTTGAAGATGAACATCTGGACCTTCTTATGAGCATTTACCCATATCCATTTGATCTCACCTCTGTACAAGATTACCCACTGGACTTGCTCCTGCCTTCCACGAAAGATCTAGAGCCCCCCCCCCCCCCTCCCCCTGTTTCCTAGAAGAGTTAATTTCCTAAACATGGTGAACATCTTACCAAAACTTACTTTGTTGCATATACCGTTACCTGCTCTCAAGGAATGCCAAAAGACTAAGCTCCCTTTTCCTCTAATCCCCCGTTATATCGATTTGTCGCCTACACCACCGACTCCCTATAGTAAGCCTTGATGGATTCATCCCTGCCAATGCCTACTTGTTTTCCTGTTTATACTGCATCTATACTTACCCGTGACTTGGATGAATCCTCTGAAATGCAATATAGAAAAGTAGCATATTGTACTCAGACCGGTCCTTGATTGGAAACTCAGCTGGCAACAAACATACTATACAACATATATGTACCACTTGTTCCTATTGTACTATGTACCATTGTTTTTTTATGCGCCCAATTTGGCGCTCTTGTATTGTTTAATCAATAGATGTGCCCTTGTGGCACCTCTTTTTTTTATTCAATAGAAAACAATACCTGGAAATTACAGGAGAAAGCGGCAATATCATTAACTATAAATACAGGTTTAAATTAAGTATGTACTATTGAAACGGGTCTTCCACAAGGAGGAATTTTGTCACCGATCTTATTTCTATTATTTAGAAATGAACTAAACAATCTGGTTCAAAATGAAGTCACTAATCCTAACAATTTCTCTTTGTGTCAATATGCCGATGACGATGACGTGTCCTTTGCTATATAAGAAGACAGTTTAGATTAGTGCATCAAATTATGCCAAATTTTGGTAAACATAATAAGTAAATAGTCTGAAAGCAATTGTTTAATATTAAATTCAACAAAATCGTTTATTATTCAATTTACCAACACAAAACAAGAAAGAAGCCAAAGTGTCCTAGTTAGATCTAAAGGCAAGAGTATCCCAGTAGTCGATAAAAGTAAACTTTTAGGAGTATGTTTTGATACTAACATCACTTTCAATAACCACACCACTCAGTTAATAAATAAATTAAATAGTGCACATTTTGCAATTTTCAGTTTAAAAAAGTCTGCCGACGGAAAATCCTAATAGTATATTATAATGCTCAAGTTAGAGCACTGCTCGAGTATGGTCTAACAATTTGGGGAAGTAATAACGAACTTGAAAAAGTGTTTAAAATACAAATGAGAATAGTAAGAACTATTGATAATGCTCCTTGGCGAAAACATTGCAGGCCTATCTTTAAAAGATATATTAACAATTTATGCTTTGTTTATACTTAAAGTTTTTTTATTTATGTTTAAGAACAGGCACTTATTTCAAAAAAATAAAGATCTGAATACAGGCATAGCTACTAGAGAACGTGAACTGCTGTCAATACCACATCACTCCTCCGCACTTTTTGAGAAAAGCATTTTATTTGGGCATAAAGTGTTTGAATAAGGTGCCAATACAGATGTTAGACTATTAATTTAACAAATGCAAAACTACACTGCAAAATCATTTTTTAAGCCATCCATATTATAATACCTTAGAATATTTGACAGATTACTTTTTATATCTAACAAAAAAATTCTTCACTGATTAATTAATTAATTTTATCGCCTACCACTATGGAAAGTAAAACTTTATTGTATGCATTCAACGAGAGAAAGTGTCACTTTGTCTAGAGAAAGTGTCACTTTGTCTGCCTAGGCAGGTAAAATATTTTACCTGACTGGTGATAGGCAACCCTAATTGCATGTATTTTACATTAGCATCTTTTCTAGTTACGTTTAACATATTTCTTTAAACCTTAAACAATAATCAATCTATCGTTTTAAATTTAGATTATAATGCAATTTTTAGAACATACTTAGTTATTTTCGTATTTTTAGTTTACTATCTAAATGAAAGTTTATGTAAAAAGAGTTGCCTGTGTTAACGTGACTGTCAAATGTCAACAAACTAAAAACAAACCCTAACCTACATTGTTTTCATGGTCGTTTTACTATTTGGCGAAATTCTAAACATTTAAACCTTCAAACTAAGGTAAATAAAATAGATTCATCAAAATCTTAGTAATATAATAGACCCTGACTCCGTTTCAGATTGATCAAAGCAAGCAATCTGAGTTATTAAAAAAATGCAACTAAATTATTTTTGGTGGTACAATGGTGTGGTGGTAGGCGATAAAATATTGTATGCAACACGGCAGTAAAATGACCGTGTCTGACTCGTTTGGTTGTTTCGCCTCGGCTCAACAGTTTCTAAACTCGTCAGACAAAGTTGCATTTTACTGCCTTGTTACATAAATAACTATTATTAATTTCATAATTTAAGTGTAAGCTTAGGTATATTTTTATGTAATTGTAACTATTTTAATTAATTTTTTGCATTATATTGTACATGACGAGGTCAAACTCTTGTAAAGAGTCTAATGCTAAATAAATTATTCTATTCTATTCTACAGCTCCAATTTTTTTTAATTTTTGATGAAAACGAAGATAGTACTCCTATTGTCTCAACGTGAAATTAGCCGATTAATTGAGATTTTTGTGGGAAAAATTCTGCAAGTTCCAGGTGTTCAAGGCTCGTAGAAACTCTCTGGAACTTTAGATCAATGCTTTAACTAGAGGTCTCGCAGAAAGGCAGTTATTTTTCGGTTTGCAGTTGGGCGCTTTTATAAAAACATTTATAAAAGAATCAAAATAATGACGGCTTGTTACAACAAATTTATATATAATATATAATCATGGATTATGTATGGACAGTTTATAAAAACCGAAAAAATGTCAAACATATAGCATCTCTTGAAGCTGAATGTGTAAGATGGAGCCACTAATTTTTAGATTTACTATAGGCAACTAATAATACACAATTTAAATAAATAATTTAAAGACAAAGGTGAGACAAAAATAAAATTATTTTAGGCTTTGTCTGATTCTTGTCTTTCAATTATTTGTCATGTTATTTGCAGTTATAGCTATTTAGATTTAAATTAGGTATTACTAATTGCCTACAGTAAATCCAAAAGTTAGTGGCTCTATCTTACACATTTAAGTTGAAGGAGTGCTAGCTTTTTGACAAGTTTTTGATTTTTATCAGTTGTCTATACTGATTCATTTCTATACTGTGCCTGGGTGAAAATTTTTTCAAAAATTAATGCGAGAGGAAAAAAAATGAACAAGTGCGATACAAAAATGGAGTAAAAAAACATCATCATGTCACTACTACATAAGTAGTAGACAAAGTTGCGGATAAGTAAGTAAGTAGAGCAAATAAAAATTGGTTTTATTTTAATAAAATAGTCTGAAATAAAATAAAACAGTTGGCGTCTACTTTATTTAGGACGTCCCTTGTGTGTTGGCACTGACTTGAAATGTAGAAACTTTAGTTAATTTACTATACAAAGGCCACCTTAAACACAAATGGCTTGCTAAAATTAGTCCGGAATTGGAGAGAAGCAAGATATGTTAAAAGACTTATGTTGGCATTTTGCAAAGTTTTGGTTAATTCGAGTAAAAAAAATCGTCTAAACATCAAAATAAATAATGTTGCTCATTTTGAAAGTGTTTGTGAAGCAGAAAATTAAACTCTAGCTGTGAAAAATAACTTATTTTGGTAATAATTTTCGTGGAGGTCAGAATAAAAATTCGTTCCTTAATGGGTGTTTGAATTTTTCTTTTCGTCCTTGAAAATTCCAGCTTCGAACTCGTCGCTTCATCCCCACATGAGCAAAGTTTGTTTAAAATTAATTCCTCTCGCATTATAACTCGACGGAAGTTGCGTGTGATTGTTCGGGATTGGAGGAATAATTAATTTAAAATAGCGAGTCGTCACGGTGACGTTGGGGGTGTCGTAACTTTTTCCTCTTAATCGAATTAGACGACAAGAGTGCAATTTAGGGAGACTTGAAATTATCTTGCAACAAGTGTCGCCGCCAAAATTCGATTAACTGATGAAAAATGTGATTATTTTGGATTGATCGGAGACTATAATTTCCAGCGATAATTAGTAAGGGAGCGTATTTGGAGCGCCGGGGGTGGAGACGCGCTTTGTGCGGTTTCCTGCAATTTTAATGGCTTGATTTAATTCTAAGCAATTTAACTTGCAATTAATTGCTCCAAGTCTCGATCACGTGCAAGCACACGGAGAGGACAACAATAAATTTCGCCTTTTAACAAATCAACAACAAATTATTTTACTGCTGATGTCACTTTAAAATAAACAATTCGACTGAATTAATTCACCTGGAAATGGTTCGGGTAATTTCATTTGCGCATTGCGATAAAATTCATTCTGGACTGAGTTGTCGCATGATATTTTTATACTCGGTGCACTTTGATGACTTTACACGCGTTATTTTAATTGTGCTTTGCACGCAAAACATGATCGTTGATAAACGAAACATTTTATTATCTACACATTAAACAACTTTACATTGCAACACGAAAAATGACAACTGAAATGAGACATTCTACCGGGAAATACAGCTAGAAACAGAATTTTACATTGTTGCAAACTGAAAACTACAACTACGGAATTGGACAAACAACCTGTTTTGTAATAAAAGCAAATATCATTTTGTTTCGGTTTATTGAAGTTTTTTTACTAAATTACTATTTATTAGGCTTTTGTCTTAATTCCAAATTTCTTTAATTAAAAAAGTAAAATAATTAGAAGAATGTGGGCGAAATACAACTCTCAGCTGTTCTACCTAAGCTCTGAAATAAAAAAAAATGAGTACAATTCTCAAAAATAAGACCAGTTGTTTTTTATGACAATTTATTCTGCTATAAATTAGCAAAGTGGTTAAGCTAAGTTTGTAGAAATTCCAAAAATGCAGTTTATATCGGACAGAGAGGACAAAAAATTGACACAAGAATTTGTATACTTGTAAAGACACTAGAAAGTACAAAAATACAGACATAATCAACATTTTATTTTCTTTTATTTTTCCTTTCTTTCTGTTATTCTTCTTCTTCTACTGATAATTCTAAAATCCTTCATATTTGCAATAAATAGTTATTTACATTAGAGTGACAGCTTCGTTTGGGAAACGAGCTCTACTACGAGCCTAGTAGGGCGAGTTTCACATTAGCTGGAGCGCTGTAAAATAACTTAACACACGAAATTTGTATAACATTTTTTGTCCGACAGTTTTTTTAATTTTAATAAATCTAATAAACATATATAAACATAGAATAAACATCTATCTATTTATGTGATTGATTCCAGTTTCTGCTTGCTGTAGTAACGTCAATGTTTTGAGATTTTTATTGCTGTTACTATAGTAATAATAACGTATTGACTAAGATTACTACAATAATAAGCATACTGACTGTACAACAATAGGACTTAAACACGATTTTACCCGGCGCATCCACCATTTTTGCAGCCCAAATTTTTATTTTTTGATAAGAAAATATTTTTTTTTGCATTGCAACACAAACAATAACTGAAATGAAACATTTTACCTTAAAATACAGCTAGAAAGAGAATTCTACTTTGTTGCAAACTGAAAATTACAACTAGAAAATTGGACAAACAACGTGTTTTGTAATAAAATAAAATATTATTTTGTTTTGCTTTATCGAAGTTTTTTTTGATTAATTGTTATTTATTATAATGCTGTCTTTATTATAAATTTTATTATTAAAAAAAACAATAATTTGGCAAGTGTGGATGGAGTATAACTTAGCTGTTCTACTTCTATGCTCTGAAATAAGATAATAAGTACAATTTTGTTTTATTTTGTGATTGGTTTACTACATGAAGGACCGGATAAAACTTTTATAAACTGTGTTTAAATACAAGGTTTAAACATATGTAAAATAATAAATTACACAAATATTAAACACCGCTAAGCCTAGTTCAAGCTGATCTGACTTTGTAAGAGCTTGTAATAAACCGATAATAGTTACTATTGTTGGGTAAAACTACCGACGATGGGTTTATGATCCCTAGCAATTTTATTTTAAACCGCTTATGGTTTGGTCAAAGTTTAAAATAGGTCGTTTTCACCAAGTATTATTGTAAATCGAATTTTATTTTAAATGTAGTTTGACCTCTTGTAAATTTAACAATAACTACTATCTAGTTTATTACAGGGTCTATAAGGTGAGTTCACCTAAATTGATTAATAAATTATGACGCTTCAGATTGGAAATTTTAAAAAATAATGAAATAATAAAAGTTTTTTAAAAATTTTGTAGTTAGAAGTTATGGTGCAATAAAATCATTTTAGACTGATAGCAAGAAGGTTTAGTAGAGAAAGCTTAGACACGAAAATTTGTTGGAATGTCACTAATAACTATTTGTTTGCTAATTTTTATACTAAGGTTCCTTTTTATGATGCTAAAGATCCGCATGGGTTTTTTGAAATAGCACTAATATTATTAGTCGTATAGACAGATTCAATGTGCCATCTAACGAAGAGTGCTGGAAGGTGCGAGAGTTGGTATAATAATGTTGGCGGATAACAGAGTTATCTCTTAGGCTCTCGCTCGGCCACCAACTAGAGCCTTAAAGAGATAACTTTGTTATCCGCTAACATTATTATACCAACTCTTGCACCTCTAGTTGGTGGCTGAGCGAAAGCCTAAGAGATAACTTTGTTATCCGCCTACATTATTATACCAACTCTTGCACCTTCCAGAACTCTTTGTTAGATGGCACACTATGTCTGTCTATATGACTACTAGCCGGACTTTGCTTGATATAAGCGAGTTCTTCCACTCGTTCCAATTGAGCACAACGCTCCGGGATACACTGTACTGATGAGGGGCAAAATCCTCGAAACCGGTATACAGTTTCTTGACGATGTTGCTCGATTGGAACACCTTTGCCACAAATATTATGATAACTATATATTTTTCTCATCGAAATTTTCTTTTTCTTAAATATCTACTAATAAACAGGATAATGGAAAACTTCAAGAGATAAACTAATGAGATCTCTCTGACACCATCGCTTTGTTTTATTTTTCTATTATAACGAATAGCTAATGAAACATTTAAAAGTTATTACTGAACACAAGAATATATTTAAACTGTAATAAACAAAAAAAGAATTTGAAATTTGCTTTAATAATGCTAAATAGTGGAAAAATATTTGTAGAAAATTTATGCTGACAATTCAAGTCTCTTATCTGGCGTTTTAATGACTGGCGAAATAAGTACTTTCAGTATTTTTTTAAAAAATTTTTGTTCTTTTCTAGACAGTCTAATATATCAGAGTTAGAAACGATTTTTGTAGTGGTTTTACTGGATTTTGGCATTTGTAGAAGGTTAAAGTCATTTTTACGTGTACCGGTTAGCACTAACTAATTTGGCGCTATCTAGCAGGATTGCCAACCCAGAATTTCTTTTACTCTAATTGCGGAATATCTCAATTTTAAAGATTAATTTGTTGATACTAAGAAAAGTATTACCAACTTCTTTTTTTTATTAAACAGTTTAGTAAATTTTACGGTGTCTAAAATAAAGTTTTTTGTAAAAACAAAAGCTATCAATTGTAAAAAAAATGTTTCGTGAACAATTCGCCATGATAGGAAGATAGTACAAGGCTAGATTATCAATTTTGCCCAAGATGATCTCTCAGATTATAATGATTTCTAATTTAGGTATTATATAACGATTAGAAGAACAAAAGAAGATTTTGGAAGAAGTTAAAAGACGTTGGTAAGAAGATAAAGATCAAGAAAAAAAGGTTTCAAAAGGAAAAAAAGACGATTCTGAAGAAGCTTGATAAACGACGATTGGAAAAAAGGGAAAAACAAAAAAAAAATAAGAAGACAAGAAAATGTTGGAAGAGCAAAGGAAGAGTATAAGAAAGATTTGGAAAACGACTACCAGAAAAACACGAGAATATTTTTAAGAAATTTGCGACATTGCAAGATGTTTTTTAGAGGAACGTACTAAAGTACGTTCTTGAACTTTATGAAATTTAGAAGGAAAAGGTTAATAAAATAGAACTGAAAGTCAAAGAAAATTTGAGAAAAAAGTTAATCAATTTGAAACAAGTATTAAAAAAATTCTATAAAAAGGCTAATGGCAATAAAGTAAACATTAAGAAATTGCCGTCAACTAAAAACGACTTTAGAGATTTAGGAAGACAAAAACCAAAAGTCATTGCAAAAAACAGGTAGGCCTAAGGTTTGTTTCATTCAAGGAAGCATTGTTACAAAATATTTTAGAAAAGTGGCAAACAGTTCTAGAATCACGAGTTTGAATCACACTATAGCGCGTAATTCTGAGAAAAGTTTGTCACAGCCACTGACAAGAAACCTCAGTCATCGTTTCGCTAAAACAAAAACTTTTTTTGGGTTAATTTTCAGATAATTGTTAGAAGGATGATTTGTTATATAAGTAGCGCAAAGACAATGACCGGGCATTTATTTACTTATTTATTATAACTTATTTAATCGACAATTATTTTTATTATTGTGTGAATATTGTGTTATTTATCTATCAAATTATAAATATTACAAATTATTCGTTATTAATCTAACTCTTTAAATCAAAGGAATTTTTACAGTTGTTTTTAATACTGGCAATATTATGATGATTATTTATGGGCTGATTTTAAGTTGGAGATAATACCGGTAGTATCTTCCTCTCCATGGAAAAATAAACAAGTTCGGGGCTGTGATTCGCTGTTGTCATGGAAAAGTATTAATATTTGCGATACAACCGGTATTATATCAACTTGAAATCAACCCATTAAGAGATCAGATTGGTTGTAAACATTTTTTTTTGGTAACGGAAAACTTATAGCTGTTTTCCTCGAACTTGAAAATAATTTTGTGCAATTTATAATGTATGCCATTTGTTGGTAACAAATGGGCAAGAATATTTAAGCATTCAAGATGATAAAGTATCTAAATCTTTTGCACCCTAGTTGTTTATATCTCTAAAGTGTGAGAACTATTTTCTTTAGCATTAGTTATCAGAGAATTAAATAATTTTCTCTTTTAGCTTAAAACATTTGAAATGCAAATATAATTTGTTTTATCTGGGACAAAGAAGTGTAAAAATGATCTTAGTTGCAATTTCTGCTGTAAATAACATTAGGTAACTTTAGCAAGCAATTTGTCATTCTGTCATAAAAGATAAATCAAGCATTTGTCCGTAATAAAAAATTTATATCTTCTAGCTAGAGCAGATGGAGTTAATTTTTGTATCTTTTTGCTCTCACAATTCATTTTTCTAATTTCTCCAGTTTTTGCGAATGTAACACATTTCTGCGCTTATATTTATTGTGACAACAGTCCAAATATTTTTTTTGTATTTACTTCAAAGCGTTTTATTGTTTGCTTTGACACAGTCGGTCACTTTTAATTTCCATTTCAAATCCACGTTCTTTTTACGAGATTGCCCTTCTTTCATATTTTTATGCGTGGCAGAGTGTAATTTAATTACGACATGATGCTTGTAGCGTAACTTTTTTACGGTCCATTCCGACGTAAAAATTTTTCTCGTTGGCTAATCCCATGTTTAAAGACTAGATTTGTGAAATAAGGAATTTATGTATTCGATCGTCATAAAGCGCGTCTTTAGGGCAAATCATTAAAATTTCAAAGACTAGGATCAGACACTAGGGAGAGAAATTATAGATTAGAAAAGGGGCTAACAATGGGAGTGTTTATGAAGTCGGTTAAATATTTAGTCCTGTAAAAAGTCGATTTAATTAAAAAAGAAGTGAATACACGGTTTTTATCTGGAGCGAGTAATTAATTCTTTTGGTGAGTGAAAAATTTTACCTCACGGCGAATTTTCTTTTATCTCATGCGGGTTAGATCTTTCAAATGTCTCTACCAATTAAATAACTTAAATACAGATCACACAAGACCAATTCCTAGAACCTTAAATAAATACATACATTACCAGTCCATATTGATTATTTACATCTAAAGTTATTTTTGATTAATAATAATTTTCTGTGTGGGAGCACAATTATCATCTCAAGCATATCCTAATTGTGTTTATTTCTGTAATTTAATGAAATGGATACATTGGGATGCAAACTAGATTAAAGCAAGTGTTTACAAGGATTCTATTTAATGTGTTTGCATTTACGTTTTTTTTAAGACACGTGTCTCAAACTTTTGAATTATGCTAATGACTCTATTACCAAGCCAACGTCGGCTTTACACCTCAAAAAAATATTATAAATTATGTAAAAAAAGCATTTTTTATTTCCTTCTCTCTAACTTAAAACTTATGGCCTAGTGGCAAGAACAACGAAAGCGCATCTGAATGTTAAACACAAATCAAACAAGTCTCTTCAGTTTTTTCTCCAAACTTTCCGAATTTGTTTGTGTACCATCTGGATCTTAACAATCATCTACTCTCAAAATACGCTTCACTGAGTCAGAAATAACTACAACATGGCGCTGTGAATGCAATTGTCAATTTGAAAAATCTATTTAGGAGGATATATAAAAAGTGACAGACGACCTGCATCCAAATCGAGCTACCAACCACACAAACACGAATTACGAGATTGGTCTAACCGAAATTCGGACATTGGTCGTGTTTGGGGGAAAAGACGTGGTATGCTTAACCGAACAGTTTGAGAATTGTTAAATTAAACCGAGTTATGGTAAATTAAAGCCGTCTTCTTACAATTAACGAAAATATTTTATTTTGAGTAGGTAATTGAGATAGACTCAATCTCGGCAGATACTATAATTACAAACTTATTTACTGGTAGGTATTGCAAATACCTTATATAAAAATGTTATTTTTACAACAGATTTTAACAGAATTTTTTTTCACTTTTTTTTTACCTCTAAACAGCTGGTCAAGTTTTATAAACGTAAATGCATGAAAGATAATAAATAAAAGCGTAAAAGAATAATAAGTTTGACTTTAAGCGACTCTCTTATAAATTAGCCGATCACTGCGATAAGAGCGCACTTATCTGCCATCTTAGTTGCTAATAGTGTTTAAGCTTTTGATAATTTAAAACAAAAATATGTCTACCTAATCAACCAAATTTTTTAATAGTCATCAAAACTCAAAGAGATTATTTGTTTTAATTTTTTTTAAGGACCATATTATAGGTAGTTAAGTAGGCACATTTAGAGAACTTGTTGCTTGAGGCAAATGAAAATGAACCTATGTTGTAATGAGAAAGAAAGAGAGACAC
Organism: Tribolium confusum; assembly: GCA_029207805.1. Taxonomy (NCBI): domain Eukaryota; kingdom Metazoa; phylum Arthropoda; class Insecta; order Coleoptera; family Tenebrionidae; genus Tribolium; species Tribolium confusum. The sequence continues at coordinate 19,105,085 of JALGAY010000005.1, forward strand.
GCAGTGATTTGTTTTTATTATGTAATTTTTTATATCTTTAAGCTTTTCTAAAGATAAAGATATCGCTTTGCAGACATTATTATGAAAAATTAAAATTTCTACAACTTTCTTTTTATAACATTTTATGTAGCTTTGAACGTTCACACAGAATTTTCACATAAAACCAGTGCTAAGCAATGTACAAAGTTTCAAAAATTTACAAAATAGATTTCAGTATCTTTTGGTTATTTTTTTTTAAATATAAATATTAAGAATGTAATTCTCTACATGACAGTATTTTTTGTATAATTTGTTTTTCAATATTTAATTTAAAACTTATTGCTATCGCAAGTTTAAACAGCTGATTTTTTTCTTTGTTTATTTCGGATACTTATTTGTGGGTTGAGGAAGAGTTTACTATAGCCCAAGCCTGGATCCAGCTTCTGTTCTTCACTGTGACGTTTAAATTTTGGATAGTAAAACTTACAAGGCTATATTTATATAGTTCAGGTTTAAAAAGTTGAAGAACATTTTTTATATAAAGTAAAGCGTTTAATTTATTACCAATTATGAGTCAGTTTTCGTTCGATTATTTTTTCTTGTACTTCAAATGTTTCATTTCTGGATCTTTGCGTTTTAGGTGCAGTATATTTTTGACAAATGACGGGGTTTTTCTTTTTTTTTAATGAGTTGATTTTTAAATAATGTTAGATAAGCATCTTTTGTTAATTTTGGAATTTTTTAGGTACATTGAAAACACTACCATCTGGTCTAAATGCTTTATTTTTTTATACAGGGTCTGACATAAAAAACGATTCTAAAGAACAAATTATTTAATTAATAACTAAAGATTGAATCAATTATTTGTGACGGTAATATTTTTAAATAGGCAGTTGGCTTTTAAGTTTTTATTGTAATTGTTATTATTTATCGAAATTGTGTGTTGGTAAACAAAAAAGAGATTTGGAGCTGAGGCTTTTACGGCCAGACTCAGTATTTGAATTTTTTAGTCCAGCTTTTTCAGGAGTGAAGTCTATTTACAAATACACACATCAAAAGAATCTAGGGGACAAGCTTAATAATGTAAAAACAAAATATCGTACATTGTTTTAACGAGTATTTTTTAAGCTAAAGTTTTAATTAAGCATATGTCTATCAACTTCTAGTGCTAACTTTCGGTTGACAAAAATTTTTGAGATTAGAAACGCTATTAAAATGATTTTTATTCAGTGGGACTAAAAACATCACTTTTACTATCGGGTTTAAGTTATGATAAGGGTAAAAATTTTTTGCATTTTATTTAGTATGAGATCGGGTAAAGATGGAAAGACATCATTTAATCTGTGATACCCAGTTGCGTGTTATTGGAATGCTCCAAGGGGGTTTGTCCCAACGAGCAGTAGGTGACGCTCTCAACATTAGCAAAAGTGTTGTTAATCGACTTTAGATGAGATATCAGCAAACTGATGCCGTCAAAGAACGACATACAAGACGTACAAGAAAAACAAATGCTATTGAAGACCGATTTCTCCGGTTACAAGCTTTAAGGAATCGCAGCATAACAGCTACAGAACTGGTAATTTGATTAAATAACACTCACAATGTTATAGTGAGTGACCAAACTGTTAGAAACTGACTTTATGAAGCTGGTCTCAATGCTAGACGTCTTTTAAGAGTGCTTAAATTATCTCGAGGAAATCAGGCAATCAGATTACAGTGGGCGCAAGAACACGTGAACTGGCAACGGGAAGAATGGACTAGAGTTTTGTTTACGGATGAATCTAGGTTTGGTTTACGTCCAGACACTAGACGAACAAAAGTCTGGAGGCGACCTGGAAACGCAGAACGGCTGGCAACCGCTCAAGAGGTCTCCATTCACCAAGGAGGTACGGTGATGGTTTGGGCTGATATCACCATTGGTGGAAGAACGCAGCTCGTTTCTGTAGATGGCAATTTAAATGCGGTGGGTTATTGAGACCGTATTCACCAACCTGTTGTTCATCCATTTGCTGAAGAAATGGGAGAAAATTTTATACTGATGCACGACAATGCCCGTTCGGCTGGGGTGATATGCGAGTTTTTGACCAACAACGAAATCAACGTTTTACTATGGCCTGCCCAGTCACCTGATTTAAATCCCATTGAACACATATGGAATATGATGGACAGACGTCTTTTACGGCATAATGTCTTTTTAGAAACAAGAGAGCAGCTTACAGAATGCCTCAGAGAAGAATGGCGCTCTATACAGTTTCAGGAGATAGACAATTTAATTTTAAGTATGCCTAACAGGTGTAGGGCAGTAACTAATAGTCGAGGAGGGCACACAACTTATTAATTTTTATTTTCTATTGATTTATAAAGTTATAATTTTTCAATTTTTTTTTAGAATTTGTTTTTATTTTTTTTTGACATTTTCGTTTCTTTGTTGTAAGATTTTGTTGAAAAAATAAAACTCTTAATAATTCGTATAAATTTTGTACATATTTTATTAAAAATTCTTGCCATACATATCTGTCCCCTAGATTCTTTTGATGTGTGTAGTTGGCTGAGTTGTAGCACATCCCTAACCAATTGTCTCTCCATTCCTGAAGAAGATACTACGCTGGTTGGAAAAACGTCGACTACCAAAACTTCATTGATACTGTCTAATTCCGAGAGAAGAAATTTACAAAAAACTGTCTTCTTTTTGAAGAAATTTATTCAATTTTATTTAAAAATAGTTGTTTAAGAGTGTTTTTGAGTTTATTTTTGAGTCTTTTAGTATTAGATTATTTTTATTAAGATTTCTAAAGCATAAAGATGTTTGCAAATGTATTCAAAAATTTAAGGGAGCTGAAATTATTTGCATATTTATTTGAAGCAACTTTGAAAAAGGCTAATTTGGACTAAACTGAATAAAGTTATCGAGAAAAAGATGATTATTTTGTGGATCAATGTACTATTTTTATGTACTATTTTTATAGATGTTAAAAATTACAACAAAAACTTTAAAGCTTACTGTTTGATTAAAAAAAAATGTTGTTTTGAATGGTTGATTCAATATTTAGTTATTAATTACAGTAAATAAAATAGGTCGTTTTTCTACCGGATCTTGTGTAGTAAAATTTTTGGAAAAAGAGTTATTGCAATTCTTAAATATTCAGTCACTGTGATTTTTTTTTCAAAATGTATCTACTTTTGACTAGATTTTTATTTCATATAGAAAGTGAAAGATAGTAATATCACCTCTCTTAAGGCCTTTAAGGGTAGATCTCACGCTGGTTATTTTTTATAATCGATTATATCGATGAATTTGAGGAGCTTTTCTGATGCGGCACTACTAAGGCTAGCATGGATCATCGGATAGATGAGAGCCCTAGGTTATTTCTAGGCAGCCGTAGGCAAAATTTGGCGTTTTTTACAGGGTTTGGTTATCAAGACTTTGTGCTACCTGCAATTTTTACGACACTTTTATCTGGCTGTTGGTTTTTGAAGAGTGTCTTGCTTTATTTCTGTCCTGAGAGCGGTAGCAGTTAGCGCAATCTTCTGACTTACATTAATAATTTTTAAAATTTTTATTTTTAGAAAATTTAAAAACTATTTTTGTGTGCTTTTTTTCTTGTTTCAAAAACTACCGTTTTTTAATAAAATAGTTTTTTTTGTAAATTTGTAAACGAGAACTGCATCAATTAGAACATTTGAAAAAGGTAATAAAAAATGACTAATTCTGATTAGTGTGTTAGTTGTTTTGTTTTTAATTTTTTTACTTATAAAATAGCTTTTTTTAAATTCAAATAATTTGACTTATGAACTGAAATCGTAATAATGATGTAATAAACTGAATTTATATACAGGCTGTGTCATAAATCGCGAATTGTTGATACATTTTTAATTAAGCTCCAAAAAACCCGAATTAACTTGTTGATGCATTGTTAGTTAAGCTTCAAAAACCCGAAAAAAATGCTTTTAAAGATATATCTCTATTTTGACAGTTACAATGGTAATGCTGTTTGAGAAAATGATGATCTTAATTAATATGACAAAAATAGTGAAGTTTGGAAGGTTATATTATCAAATACTTTTTTAAATAAAATGAACAACAAAACTATATCTAGAAATGTTGTAAATTCCACTAAATGCTGCAAAAGTCTTTATAAATATTTAAGGGTAGTAACGCAAACGCTTTTCTAGTAAAAGTTTTCTGTAGATGTAGAAATAAAAGCAACTAAAAATTTGTGTTTGGTATGTTTTATCTTGAAAACTAAAGATGCTAGATTTTTTTGGAATTTTAGGAAATGCGAACTATTTTATTGGTCCGCGATTTTTGGCACACTCTGTATAATAACAATTAAAAAAAATAATTATATAAAAGAGGTGCAGTTGGGTGTGTCAATTAATTACAATTACAGAAAAGTTCTAATAAAAAATTTGTTTGCTTCAATAATTCCTACTTATTCTACTTTAACCCGTAGCGTTGAGTTCTATTTATGCAGTGACTTTATTTAAAAAAACGTAGAAATGTAGTCTAAACCAAAGAAAATGCTTTATATAGAGTCAAACGTTGTAAATAATTTTTTTAAATTTTTTTTGTAATTAATAAGTTTTTAGGTGTAGCCGAAACGGAATTAGTGGTATTCAACTATCTAAAGCTTTAAATCTGGGTAACTACAAGTCTTTTGTAAAGTATTTTTAAAAATATTATTAACAAATTGAGTAAAATATTGTAAAAACAAGCAAGATATTTGTTTATTTATAACACAAAATGTTTATAAATATTTTTTAGCAATGAAAACACATTTTAATGTGTCGCTTAGTCGAGAATTGTTATCGTTTTCTGTCATCTATCCCTTATGACTTATTTTTTTTTTTATTAATGTTATTTTAATCTAGAAGGTTGAGTTTTGTTTATGGGGCCACAGAAATTTACTCTAAAACAAAAAAAATACTTTATATACAATCAAGAGTTCTAATTTTTTTTCAGTAAGTATTGAGTTTTTATTAGTTTACCGAAGCTTTCAGAGCCGGCTCTAACTTAAATTGCCACCTGTGTTTGTTACATGCTGACCCATAGAACATCTCTAATACTAGATGTTTAGTGCTTTTTTTATTTTCTTTTTGCTAAATTAGATTTTAATAATTTGTTGTGTACCCAAGCTGCGTTCAAAATCACCGCATTAGCTTCTTGTGTTGTACCATGTTGTTATTTGTGATTAGAGTTGGTTGTAAAGTAGCTAATGGGTTGTATTATTGTATAGTTGCGTCAATTTCAGTATTAAGTCCAGTTTTTGGCGACAAGTTAATGCCTCGGTTAATTACGTCAATCAATCGTCGTAAACAAAAAGCCGACACGATATGAATAATGTTCTCACTTCCATTATGCCTGGTACAAATTGTATCACATTAATATGCCGGTCGAGGGGTTGCTTACATTACTTGTTAATGCCGTCTCTATACCTCATATACAATAATCACTGACACTGAATAATCGATTTCTGGGTCGTATGCAAATTTCTTAATGTCCACTCGGGATTAGGTTGAGGATTTTTGGACGAATTAGAAAGAGCAGTGTGTGGTCTATGCAAATAGTGGTATTTTGCGTGTTTACCTAGGAAAATGTTTATTCAAACGGTGGAATTTTCGACCGTGTGTAAAACATTTCCGTGTCTATACAAAAGTCAAATAAAGCTGGTAGCTGTACAAGCGTGAAATAGACTACGGAAACATTAAAGGGATATAGTCTAAAAGACTTCCTTTACAATGGATTATTTCAAAGTTTGTGAGGCCTTCTATATTCGAACATGCCAAAACAGGCAAAATTTCGTTTGTTAACTTCCGGGAAGAAAAGTACAAAGGGGGAGGGAGTCTTAAGATTAATTACTGATTAAATTAATTGTATTGTTTGTGTTCTCTTTCCGGCGACTGGAAGATATCAATTTGCGTTCATTACAGCCGGGAAAAATGCGTCGGTAACAACTGGAGAGCTTTAGACAAATATTAAATTCAAGCTTTCTCATTGTTTAAGTTTGAGTATGCCTGAAATGAAATTCTGTTTGTTTTCCATCAACACTGGCTAGTGAAAATTGTTTATTTATCATTGGAAATGGCGTTTTCTTAGTATGGCCAATTTATGCTAATCTATGAGTGGTTCATTTGCGATTAATCTTGATTATAAACATCATCATCATTATTAATCACGGACTATTTGTGTATATACATACAACCAATTCACAGACGACGAATTATATATCAGACTAATTACGTTCGACCAATACCAACGGTTTGACAAGGACAGGAACTTTCATGCCAAAACAACTCTCTCAAACATTTCCTTTCAACAACAACACGAAAATTCGATCAAAAGAAGCTAATCTCTAACATCAAAAATAAAACAGATAGACGGATTGATATGGAACACAATGCGGCAAACACCTTTACTCAATATTTGATACAGATACAACCAAACTAACCCCAAATCGGTTTCGAAACTCCAAACACAACACAATCTCAGATATGCCATGAAAACTAAATCAGATCTTTGGGAAGGAATGCTGGTTTTTTAAATTTAGGTATATTTGATACAAAATTTGATTATACTACTAAATCTTTGGTTTTCAGGGGCGGATTATAATTGTTAGCGCCTCTAGACTAATCTTACTCTGTGCCTCTACCCCTTTTCTAAAATTGCCACTTTATTATTTTTTATAATTTACACTTAATTGTTTTTAAGTAAAAAGTAAACACAAGTATTTATTAAATTAAAAAATTAGAAAATTACAAATATAAACACTAAAATTTAATTTTCCGACACTTTATAGAAGCAAATTCTTTTATGACTTCGTCAAAATTACAATTTTTAACCAAATCTGACTGAATAGCCAAAAGTGAAAAATATATCAGTTTTTCCTGCCTTAATAGATTTCTAAGAATATTTTTATACGGTTGAGTAGCGACAATGATCTTTCTCCCGAACAATTTGTAACAGAAATGCTTAAAAAAATTCGTAGCGCCACTCAACACTCAACCGCAAAATTAACCGGACACTTGATTTTTGTCTCGTAAATTTGCGAAAACGCTCTCTACATTAAAAACAACTAAAAGAAAGGATATTCAAGTTTTTTAGGTTAACTCCCATCACGCGGATTACTTTTTGTACCTATTTTCTTAGGCGGCTTCCAATCAGAAAGGTTTTGTTTGTTTTACACGTCTGTCAAATTTGTGTCTATAGCTGGTTCTGATGTGTTTAATTTGGCTTTTTGGGGAAAAGATTTGTTGTAGAAGCGATTCATACTGTAATGAGTTCCGAAGAAGCTGCCCAGCCTCTTGCTTTACATAATGATGGACGCAGCATACGATTTATTGCAAATGTGCTTGGCTTTCCTAAAAGCACGATATCTGATGCGATACAAAGGTTCAGGGCAACTGGTTCCTATTCCAAAAGACCTGGACAAGGCAGAAAACGAGTAACAAATAAAGTGGAAGACCGATTTCTTCGATTACAAATGCTGCGAGAACGGACTCTTCCTGCTACAGCTTTGGCCAGGAGACTGGCGGATGTTCATGGGACTATGATTTCTCCAGATACTGTTTTAAGAAGGTTAAAGGAAAACAATTTGACATCACATCCACCTGCTACTGGCCCTGAGTTGAACGCAGAGCATCGCAGACAGCGATTGGAACTTGCGCGAAATCATGTTGATTGGAATATGGACGAATGGGGCTCCGTTCTCTTTACGGCTGAGTCGCGTTTCACTAGGTATTCACCTGATCGTCGTCAACGAGTATTTAGACGCCCGGGGGAACGGTATACCCAGTATTGCTTTGCGCCTAGAGTAGCATTTGGTGGTGGAGGTGTAATGGTATGAGGAGAGATTTCTTTGGAGGCTTATACAGCTCTTGTAACGGTGCGAAGAAGTAGCATTAACGCTGACTGGTACATTAGGGAGTGTTTACAAGAACATGTGGTATCTTTTGCGCCATTTGTAGGGGAAGAGTTTCTCTTAATGCACGACAATGCGCGCCCTCACACAGCCCAGATTACGCGTCAGTACCTTCACGACGTTAATGTTCAGGTGCTAAGGTGGCCACCCATGAGTCTTAACCTAAACCCTATTGAGCACATATGGAGCAACCTGGGGAAAGGGATTAGGCAGAACTACGGCGAGTTTCATACAACAGTTGAGCTGGAACAGGCGTTGCTGAATGAGTGAGAGCTAATAGCACAAGATGAGATTGCAGAGTTGATTGCAAGTATGCCTCGACGAATGAGAGCTGTAATTCAAGCGCGAGGAGGAAATACTTGCTACTGAAACCATTTTTTTGCAGTTTTCTTAATTTCGTTTTGTAACTTGAAATCAAATTTTTGTTTAATTCGTAAATAAATATTTATTTTTGAACATCATTAATCAAAATTATCTTGATTTTAATTTAAATGTTTATTGCACATTTTTATTTAAAATTATTTTGATTCAAATTTTCGTCACTGAAATTTTTCTAAAAAAATTAGTGTCCGATTAATAATTTGGAGGTCGAGTGTAGTTTCTATAATTTTGTGAATTCTACCCAATGTTGTTGTTATCATGTTTTTATTAAAGTCTGTCTTATGGACTTATCTTTTTTTGTAATACAATTATGAAAGTATGCCTTAATCTACGACGTATAGCTTCGTGTGAATTTGACATTTGACAGAACACATACGAAACATTTAAATAACAAAAATATTGTAATTTTGGGAACTAAATTTTTTTTCTAAAAAAATTATTTTATTTATATTTTTTTTTGTTAAATGCGTTTGTTTTTTTCCTGACGGTTCTAGGCTACAGCCTAGATAGTCTATTGGTCAATCCGGCCCTGTCCATTTCTTAGCAGAATATATAGTTAAAACGGAAATTACCAATCAACTTAAGTTGCATTTTAGTCAGAGAATAAGAAAGAAGCGACACATGTTTGATAGTCTTTCAGTAAAATCTCACAATAAAAATATTTAATTTTTATACAAAAGAGAAAAAAATTATTTTGTTATTTATAATTTACACTGAAATATATGTATTTAAATTATGTAATAACTTGAAAATTTTAAATTTTTAAAATGGTCGCATGTAAACATAGCTTTTGACGCCTAAAATGACAACATTTTTGAATTTTTGAAATGAGACTTGAAGGTCATTTGAAAGCATACCTGCTGCTTACATTTCCATCTATTTCGTCACGCTCTAACGCCAAAAAAGTTTGCGTAATATCACTAAAAGTTACGGCTGGTAAGGTCAGTTGCGATAAGTGCGACACAAAATTGGTCAAGTTAAAAAAGTTGTCATCTGTGGCACATTATAAAATTTATAATTACTAGTTTTATTTTTTTTAGAAGTATGGATAATTGTCTATACGCAACATAAAAAATTTGGTTTAAAAGTCGTTTCTTCCAAACAAAAGAATTTTTTTAAAAAAGCTGTCAGTGATTGCACTTGCCTTCACAAAATGGGGATAAGTACATTTTCTCGTGATAAAGAGTAATGTGTATGAGTTTAGTTTATTTAGAGGTATAAACGTCTTTCTTGAACAGTTTTAAAAGAAATGGTTTTTACAGATCTAAGATATATTTATACAAAAAAATGTTATTAACTCGGAAACTTGCAACGAGTTGAAGAAAAAATTCGAGCTTATATGAGTAAATTAAAACAGTGATTCAAATATATTTATATAAAAAAATAGAAGTTATTTTTCTCAATAAATATAATCACTAAATGATAAGGAGAATAATTTTTCCTACATTTGCTAATTAATGGAGTCGGTAAAACCATTACAGTATTATTTGCTGTAATAACAGAAACGTCATTGGCAGGGGGAAATTTAAACACTAAGTTTATCGTAAAAAAAGATTTTTTCTACAATTTTTTTTTATTTTTAATATTGGCTCACATAATATTTAACGTTTCTTTTTCTTAGAAATTTAACAAGAATCTGGTCTGTCACAGATAAGTCTAATAAATGTTTTGTGATTTTTTCGGGAATTTGTTTTTCTTTTTCTTCTATTTGTTGAGGTTATTTCTCTATAGTTTTGTAGTCTTCTTTTAAGTATTTAACGGTATCGCTATTTAATCAGTTTTGCTGCCAGGATTGTTATTTCGTTTTACTAAAAGTTTTTATTTAGGGTGGTTTTCCTTATCTCTTCTTCTGTGAATTTATTTTAGTCTTGTTCTTTTTTTTTGGATTTATTATCTTTGTTTTCTTTGTCTTTTAAAGTCTAGTAATTACTTCTCCTTTTGACGCTATTTTCTTCTTAGATTTTCACATAATCTGATCATATTTATATTTGTTGAAATATAAACAGAATTTGGTTATGAGTTGCAAATTAACGGTCAACGAATTGCTAATTTTGCAGTTTTAATCTGATTACTTTTGCATATTCAGGGTGGTTTTTTTATTTGTTCCCGCCCGAGATTTCAAAAATAGGCAACACGTTATACAAACGATAAACAACTTTGGGAAAACTACAAATGATTTAAATAAACTGACTGTGGAAGCACTGTCAAAGGTATTATCAGAAACGTTGACATTAATCCACAACCCACTGTGCCTTAATTTTAAAAATTTAATGTTAAAAAACGAGCAAAGTATAATGAGTTTCGGGCGGGAGCAAATAAAAAAAATACCTTGTATTGTCTTCAGGTTTTAATAGATGTTTGATAGATCTGAATTTCTGTTATCTTTATTATATTTAGTGCTACTATTATCGTAATCTTGGATACCTGATGGCTCTGGAATTTGATTTTTTGTTGAACAAATAGGAGCTATATCTATTGTTCTTTGAACTGATGAATTTTGATAATTATGCTATTTTTGTAGGCCGAAAAACCAAATTTGTTTGATGGAATAATCTGAACATTAAAAGGATAGTTCTGCTTTTTTAAAGCCGTTTTTTATTATCTATGTATTATCTTTGAAAATGTCTATTTTATTATTTTTTTTTTCTGGAAGTTGACGTTGTTATTTAAGCATCTTGCCTGTATTTTAGTGTCTTTAACACAGATATATCCAGCGGTTGCAGGAGATGGCTAGGAATTCTTAAATAGTTACTTGTTTTCGTAAAGTTTTCTCAATTAATGTAATACTAATGGCCATCATAAATCAATAATATAGATCGCTTGTCTTTGAAATTAGAGAGTAGAACTTTACTAAAATAGATGATTGTTAAAAACTTCTGTCTACATTCAATTTTTCTTAGTTGTTGCATCAACAATTTCAGAGTTTTTAGCATTTTCTTTTAGAACAGTCTGTTTATCATAAATGTGATGGCTTCTAAAAATTATAAAAAACGTTTTTTGTTGTGTTTTACAGCACTAAAACATTACCATTGTTGTATATTTTAATTTACCTAAATAGTCGCTGATCAAGTTTAAACAAGCAGGTTACCAAGTTCACATTCTGACAGACGTGCTAAAATATTGGTTGCCAGATAAAAACAGTTACAAAACTAGCTTTTGACGAGCATATTCTTGCGGTGTTGCTTCATCTAAAGGTTAGATATAAATGAAAATCTCATTTACAGTGCATTGGATTTTGGAAACACAATTTAAACACAATGAAAACAAAAGAATTCACAAGCTATTTGATGGGATACTTACCTCCCTTATATTTCAGTCTTTGTAGATAGGTAAAAATGGTCGCACTCTTATTCTTACTGATCTACGCTGAGAAAATTGTACATTTTGTAATTAATTGATTTGTGTGAATTTGTAATTAATTTGAATTTTTGCACTACGAAAAATTTTTTGAGGACCAAAATACCGTTAAAAGATGCGTTGCAAATTGCAGTTGTTATCTCTCTGTTATTTTCTGTTATTGTGTAATTATTTGTTGTGATTGATTGTAACTTCTTGCTGTTGGAAAAATTTACTTAATTATTAAAAATTGACTTATTTAATAAGAACCCACAACTAGACTAGTTTGATACAGTTTCTTTTGAATCGGAAATGAACGCATTGTTTTGGGACGAGCTCACTGGTCACGGAACTTCTGAAAACTTTTTCCTGTCAAGTTATTTGACCTAACTTTTGATGTTTGTTTAAATATTGTTTTACCGGTAATCTGTTGTTTACAAAAATGTACAAACGTATCTTTTATTAACTCTTCCTGTAAAAGTTTTAGATTTAAAGCTCTTTTCCTATTTAAAGGATCGATTTTTATATTTGCCAGGAGCTGTAGCAACGTGGAAACGGGTCAGATGACTAATTTGCTATCGATGTGAAAATAAAAAAGAACTATATTTTATTTCAAAATTTATTTTTGTACCGAGAAATTAGGGAGCAACAAATAAAAGTTTAAAAGTAGAATTTTTATATTTCATCTTGTTAAAACATTATAAATGTTAAATGTGCTTGTCTTATATCTTATTAAGTTAGTCGAGTTTATCACGTGACTTTTGGATAGATATATATCTCTCTTGACAACCGGTTTAACTAAAACTAAATTTAATTTGTCTTAATTTGTTTCAACTACAGTTAAAAAAAAGGATCACGTGCACTCTTTTTTCTCAACTTTTTCCTCACAACTCTGTCTACAAGTTGTTTAATTAAATTTATACAAAAAAAATTTTTGTTTATGAGATAAACAATGTAAGCATTTTGTTTCAATAGCATTGATACATTTTTAAATTTGGCGCTTTATAAAGGCATAAGAAGGGACAGAACGCGTGCATCACGACTACAGTGCAAAGCCGATATTTTGATTTTTAAAATACAATACAAAATTTAACAATATTAGTGTAAAAATAATGAGTTTATGTATTATTTGTTATAAACTATTTGTAACAATTAGTGGAAGGATAATTTACAATTTACTATAAAAATATTATTGTTTTAAAGTTTTAAATACATTGCCGGACTTGAGCCCACCGGGATATGTTTTATTGAGAGGCCGACTAATTTATAAATATGTATACTTGATTAAAGAAAGCATTTTATCTTAAAAAAAATGATTTTTTCTGGCAATAAAAATGCTTTTATAAAATAAAAATGTCATATAATAAATTTACAAAATGTCTGTTGCAAATGCTACTTCTATAAATTGTCGTCTATGATTCTTAGTTTTCTAATATATTTTAAACAAAAACATTATTTTTGATTGCAATTTTAATAATATGGTTTTTACAGTTTTTATTTTTATAAATTGTCGTCTACGACTCATAGTGTTTATGAAATTTTTTACGGCTTCTGTTTTTGATAAAACAAAGTATAAATGACATGTTTCTTATTGATTCAGGTTTCTAGAAAATACCTCTTGTAATAGACAACTTTTTATAAAATGTGGTTTACAATTGAAGAGCATATTGAAACATAATGATAAGCTACATTTCTAAAAAAATTGTTTTACTTCTTGTTCTGTGTATGACCAGGTGCAAGACCAGGTTATGCCACAGATGAAACGATTTTGGCGTTTTATAGACATCCATAGGGGAAACGCCAAAATCGTTACATCTGTGGATGTCTATAAAACGCCAAAATCGTTTCATTTGTGGCATAACCTGGTTTTGCCTAAATACACAGAACCAGAAGTAAAACAATTTTTTTAGAAATGTGGCTTATCATTATGTTGCAATATGCTCTTCAATTGTAAAATTTAAAAAACACTAGAAACTTCTAAAAATGCTTTCTCTTGCACTTGTTTTTATGAGTTGTTGCCTATGGCTCTCAGTTTTTATAAAATTTTGCCCAGGGTTTTAGTTTTGATAAAATAAGCTATAAATAAAATGGTTTCTGTTGATTCCAGTTTTTATAAAATGCTTTTTGTGACAACCAATTTTTTTATAAAAGAACCTTTACAATTTCTTTTTTTATATAGAAGATTATTTTTTATAGTAATTGTTATAAAATGCCCGCAGATACTATTTGTATGGTTTTAATAAAAAAAGCTATAAATAATATGTCTCCTGTTGAGATTCGGATTTTTATATAAATTATAAAAATATAATTATAAAATGTTTTTTGTGACGGTTTTTTTTTAGGATATTGTTTACAATTTCTATTTTATTAAAATGCCTTTTTCAGTTACCATTTTTCAGTTACCAAATCGTCGCCTATGACTAACAGTTTTGTTATAATTTCATCTATAGCTTCTAGTTTTGATAAAAAAGCTATAAATAATATGTGTTTTGTGGATTTGGATTTTTTGAAAATACTTTGTGACAGCTAATTTTTATAAAATATGGCTTTTTTTAAAAGAAGGCAACCATTTACAGCAATTTTAATAAAATGCTCATTACAGGTTCTATTTTTATGTTTTATTGTCGTTTTTGGCTCACAGTTTTGTATAAAAATCACAGATGGCTTTGGGTTTTAATTAAAATAAGCCACAAAATGTTTTTTTTGTGTTTTGATTTTTATAAAATGTGGCCTAGAACTTTTTTCACAAAAGAAGATTTTTGATTGCAATTTTAATAAAATGCTTTTTGTAGTTTCTATTTTTATAAACTGAGGTTATCAATTTTTTAAAACAAAAAGGCAAATTCTGATTGCAATTATTATAAAATGTTTTCTGTTTTTTCCATTTAATGCTTTCTGGTTTTATAAAAACATATATAAATAAAATGCTGCTTGTTGATTCCGATTTTTATAAAATGCTTGTTATGACAGTCAGTTTTATATAAAATATACTCTATGATTTCTAGTTATTAAAATGCTTTTTGCAGTCTCCATTTTTATAAATTCTTGCCTATAGCGTCTAATTTTTATATAATTTTGCTTAAAGTTATCGGTTTTGATAAAAAAAAAGCTATAAATAAAATGGCTCTTATTAATCTCGATCTTAAGAAATGTCTTTTTTATAAAATGAGTTCTACTATTTGTAATATGACTCATTTTACCAAAATGGCGTTCTATAATAACAATTTTAATAAAATGCCTGTTACAGGTGTCATTTTTATGTCTTATTCTCGTCTGTGGCTTACTGTTTTGTATAAAAGTCACAGACGGCTTTGCCTTTTGATCAAAATAAGCTACAAAAAGTTTCTTTTATATTTCGATTTTTATAAAATAAAGTCTACAACAATATCTAAAAAATATTTTTTTACAAAAAGGCAATTTTTGATAGCAATATGTATAAAATGCTCTTTACAGTTTCTATTTTAAAAACTGTGGCTTCCAGTATTTTTTATACAAAAAGACAATTTTCGATTGCAATTATTATAAAATGTCTTTTGCTGTTTTCATTTAAAGCTTTTTGGTTTTGTAAAAAAAAACTATAAATAAGATGCCTTTTGTTGATACCGATTTTTATAAAATGTTTTTTATGACAGCTAGTTTTTTTTATAAAAGTGGTTTTCAAATTTAGTATACTAAAATGCCTCTTCTTAAAAAAATCGTTTTTGTATAAATTGTTGTCTATGACTTTCAGCTTTTATAAGATTCTGTTTAGGCTTTCGGTTTTGTAAAAAAAAGTTATAAACAAATTGCTTTTTCTGGATTTAGATTTTTATAAAATGCTTGTTATGACAGCCAGTTTTATATAAAATATACTGTATAGTTTCTAGTATATTAAAATACTTTTTGTAGCTTCCATTTTTATAAATTCTTGCCTATGGCGCTCAGGTTTTATAAAATTTTGCTTAAAGTTATCGATTTTGATTAAAAAAAAACCTGTAGATAAAACGACTTTTATTAATTTCGATTTTTATAAAATGCCTTTTTTATAAAATGAGCTCCACTATTTCTAATATGATTTATTTTACTAAAAAAGGCGATTTTCAATAAAAATTTTAATAAGATGCCAATTATAAATTATGTTTTTTATAAATTGTTGCCTATAACTTCCAGTTTTAATTAAAGAAATCTATAATCTCTGATTTTGTTAAGAAAAAGGCTGCAAAATGTTTTCTGTTGATTTCGAATTTTATAAAATGCTTTTTATAGAAGCCCATTCTTATAAAATGTGGTCTAAAACTATATGAAAATGCTTCTTATAGTTTTCATTTTTATAAATTATTGCATATGGCTTCTAATTATGATACAAATAGCTTACTTTTTAAAAATTTTAAGAAATTTTACTTTTGGGGCTAAATAGAAGTAAATGGTAAATTTTACATACGCCCTTTGCAAAAAGACTACGGAACATTAAGATGAAAAAATAGGATTTCAGATGACTGAAATCTGATTATGTTTTGTATATAACTTTTAGATTAGTAAAAAATTAAGTAAATGTTACTTATCACGTTATATAATTTAAAAAAGTGTTGAAAATTGAATTTAAATGAGAATCTACACCACGTCTGTGTCAAAATCCTTCATTCTGCATATCTGATGCCCTTCTTTTACCTTTTACTTTATACTCCGTTGAATTATTGTTTCTTAGCTTGACTCTGACACTGCAATATCTCCCTCACTCCATCACCCATCTTGAGGGATTTTCTATGCAATGCACTCATGACAGCCAGTCAATACTCGCGACATTTTTCACTCAAGCCGACATTTTTAATAACTCAACCATCACACATTTGGCAAACATTTGCAAATCGTTATTTACCTGCCGGTATAATTAATGCGAATTTTCTGCAGCGTCAAGCAGAAAAAAGCAAATTAATTTGTACCGCATGAGGAAGACATCTTTTGTTACTCTTGATTTAAGACAACTGCCATCAAAACTCCACTCCGTTGGGGCCCATCGGGCCACATTATGGAGCCTCGGAGCTTATTGATCGGCCAACCTAAACGCGTTTAACGCCCGCCAAAGTGAGAATGGACAAATTAACAACGAGACGGGGATGTCGACACTGACACGCCTTCAAAGAAATATATCCAGGATTTGTCATACGATTTTTTAAAAATACGGATTTGAGACGGTTTGTGGGTCATTAGGACCAGCTCTAAATCAAGGGTTTTTACTCCCAAAAAAATTGAAGCTTCGAGCTTGTGTGATTCATTTTTTATCAAGAGCTTTCAAGATTTATTATTGTTTGACAATTAAGTACAAATTAGGGTCTGAATCTTTGTAGAATGTAGAAGGTAATCATCTTGTCCTTTCCTATGAATATTAATGTACTGAGAGTGCATCTCCGTTTCAGTCTTCTTTTTATTCTGAGGTCTCTCTATCTTACTTTATTAACTCAGGTTTAATTTTCCTTCTTGACTTTAACTTTATAAAAATATTGCGTTTTACTGATGCATAGTAAAAACATTTCTAAACAAAAGTTGACTTAACTAAATGACAACTATTTAAAAGGTTTTTTAGTGTAGGTAAAGAGACAAAAGTAAATAAGAACGTTTTACTATCTATAAAATTTTTTAAATAGGAACACGCAATAGTATACTAAATATGGAGAACGGTAAGAAATGCTAACCGTTCGAAGACAATTGTTTGGAGGAGGAGCGAAGCGACGACTCCAATTATTGTCTGAGAACGGTAATCCTTAACGTTCGACATGCTTATAACGTTTTTTGCGCGATTAGAGTTTCTACAATAATAATAATAATTTATATCAATACATTTATGATAATCGGGAAAATTGAAGCTGAAAACTTTGGGTGGCTGTTCCATGGTTGCTATGGTTTTGTTCCAAACAAGTAAAATTGTCTTTTTGATACAATCATTCCTACATAGTTCTGTTTTGTGGTTCCGTTTTCGAAGCAAATATGAGCGATAGTGATGATCTACCGGATGATTTAGAAGACGCTTGGCAAGAAGGATGTTCGGCAATAATTCCAGAAAAATCTAAAGCCCGATATGAACAGACATACAAGTTGTTTAAGGAATGGCGTGAAGCAAAGAAGATTTCTGTAAATGAAAAGAGCTTGTTAGCGTATTTTGTGGTGAGAAGTGGACACTTGAAGGCCCCAGGCAGTTTATGGGCGGAGTATTCTATGCTGAAGAGTACAATTTTTCTCCATGATGCTATCGATATTTCTAAGTTTGCTACATTAATTGCATATCTTAAGAGAAAAAATATTGGATATCGGCCTAAGAAGGCTAAAATTTTTACCAAAGAAGACATGGAAAAATTCTTGAATGAAGCACCAGACGAACAATTTTTAATTCAAAAGGTATGTTGTAGATGATGAGGTGGTACATCTGAGTTCTAAGAAAACAATATATTTGCAGGTAGCAATGATATTGGGAGTATCGGGCGCTTGTAGACGAGAGGAATTGTACAATATTAAAATGAGTGACATAGAAGAACATGAAGAAATGTTTATAGTAAATATTCCAAATACAAAAACGAATATTCAGCGAACGTTCACAGTTATTAATAAAGAAAATGAAGCAGTTTATTATTTGGAAATACTTCGAAAATACATAAGAACTCGACCAATCAACCCAACGTCAGATCATTCATTTCTGACCTATTGAAATGGCAATTGCACTAGGCAAGTCACAGGAAAAGGCACAATTGGAGGCTGGCCGTCAAAAATTGCAAAGTATTTATAGTTGCAAGCCCCTGAAGGTTTTGCTGGACACTTGTTTCGACGCACATCGGCTACACTTTTGGCGAATAACGGAGTTGATGTGTTGGGACTAAAAAGGCATGGTGGGTGGCGTTCATAAACGGTGGCCGAGAGTTACGTGGAAGATTCCCTCCAAAACAAGATTTGCTCATAAAATTTTACACAGAAATGTTGGTGGACTATCACAACAACCTGGGACTTCTACGTCGGAAAGTTTGTCTATTAACACAAGAAACTCAAATGCGAGTGGTATTACTACTACTAATTATAATAATTGTACATTTAATTTTAATAAATAAATCGCAAAATTGTTTTTTTTTTTAGATTTAATTGCTTACCGTTCACTGAACGGTAAGTGAATTACTTACCGTTTTGTTACACGTAGCAACCAGTAACAGCAATTTACCGTCGTGGAAACAGACACAGTAAACTGATAAAAACAACCAATCGCGCAAAAATTAACTAATTGATATTGTCTATTATAAAATAATCCGAACTAATTTATAACAGCCCGGTTTAAGCAAACATCTATTTCGACCGGGCTACATAAATTAGTTCGGATTATTTTCTGATTGGCACTGTTATTGTAGATTGTTTAACGTATTTTAGTTTAATTACTGCAGTGTTTAGTAAAATTTTCTTCGATAAATGCATCGAGTATAAATTTCAGTACTGAAACAACCAAAATCGGTCAATTTTAAGAAAAACCTGTAATTTTGAAGCGACGCAGGTGAAAGATAATTCAGTTTATTTATGCTAAGCGATTAATCTTCTCTCGAATATTAATCAAACCGAAAAGATTGCGAATTAATCCGGTTAGAAAATTTTCAAATTTAATTGAAACTGTGCCTCTCAATTAAAACTTTACCAATACCGAGTCAAGATTTTCTCGTTGTCATTTCAGTGCCTAAACAAGTGTTAACAACGAAATGAAAAGAACATAACCATTTGAAGCTTCATATAAGAAAAAAAATTGAGAGAAAAGTCATGAATTCAGATGAAGTTTGGTGTTTTTTCTAAGACACGTTCGTACCGATATTATATGGAAATTTAATTTTTATAAAGGAGTATTTGGTCTGGAACTGGAAATAAAGTCTTGTTATAATTTTTATTAGGGTGGTGCGTCTGTAAACTCCAATTTAGGGACAAAATGAAAATAATATTTTTTAGGGGATACGGAATTTGGGATAATGGTTCGAAATTGTTTTAGTTTGGGTCGGGAAAGTTTATTTGTTTTGTGGCGAATACAAAATTTAATTTTCGTAATTTAGTTTTTTTCTAAATGATATTGGGGTGGTTTCTTTTGCAGTTGGTAATTAACAAATGCAACACGCGCTCTATTGATAATTAAGATCTGTCAAATTTCTAAATTTTTATTTAAAGTATATCTTAATTGGTCTAAATGCTATTTGAGATATCGTGGAATATTAGTCGATATCTCAGAAAATATTTATTGCAGAACAAAATTAGTGAGAGATTTGGAATTCTCAGAAACTTTTGCATTAGAAGACATTAATTTTAAGCTAATATTGTGATCAGGGTTGCCAACAGGTATTTTTACTTTATTTTTTATTTATATTCTAGAATCTGAAGAAAATCGATTTTTGAAACTTTATAAAATAAAAAAAAGCTGTAAAAATTTCAATTGTTTTGTAGGAATTTAGAAAAATTAATTATATACTGATTTTAAAGAATTAGAAATGATGATGTTATTAATTTAAAAACTTTTAAAAAGGATATTAAAGGCTTGAGAGGTATTATAGAAATTCTAAAAAGTTTACTGATTTTAGATTTTAGAATTTCTAGAAATTAAAAAAACAAAAATTTTTTAAAAGTTTTAATTGTTTTACAAACTCATCTAGTTCTTAAAATTAAATAGATTTTAATAAATTTGTATAAATTCTAGAAATTTTAAACAAACTAACTGAGATATCTAAAATTTCTACAATCTGAAAAAAATCTGGATAATTAATTTAATATTGATTTCAGAAGAATTAGAATTAAAAATAATACTAATTTTAAAAAATTTAAACAGGATTTTAGAAGTGTTAGAGATTGTAGAGATTTAATAATTCAAAAAATGTTGTTTTTGTTATTTAGAATCTCTATAATTGAAAAAAACAAGAAATTGTAAAAATTTTATTTATTTTAGAAATTAACCTACCTTTAAAGTATATTATGTTTTAGAAAATTTGCAGAAAATCTAGAAATTTTAGGTAAACTGAATGAGATGTTAAAAATTTAGAGAATCTAAAAAAACCTGAAAAATATTTTTTTTTTAGGAAACAAAAGACCGCATCAACCATAGAGGTTATTAGCGGTAGGTACAATAGTGTATTCACAATATATGGCTATGATTAGAGATCTTAATAATAGATGGATCTTCTAGACGGCTTTTAGTAAGAATTTGAGTTTGTCCCAATGACTACGTAGAAGCGTTTCTACGGGTTCCTGTGAGAAGTGTTGTCTTCGGTGATGTTGAAATTGTTTGCATTCTTCTACGATGTGAGGAGAACAGTACACCAAGTGCAGAGTGGTTTTCTGTCACCGGTGATAAGATAGCAATGCGTTGGACGAGTGTGTTCTAGTCTCAGTCGAGATACTCGTAATATGATGTGTGACTGTCTATCAGATGGTACGGTCATAGATTCTAGCACTGTGGGTTTAATGTTCTTAAGAAATCTGGAGCTTGAAGACCACACAAGTTGTCATAAAGAGTAAATTTTTGATTTGATTAGGGTTATTTTAACGTCCAGAAATATTCAATATGTAATAAGGATAACGGAGGATGGACTATGAAAAGAAAAATTGCACTTGTAAATTGGTCGACGCTTCGCTGATTTTTCAAATGCTTTAACTGTCTTAGTCTCTGAATAACTGAGTAATAAAGTCTTGAAGAAGCTGAGAAAAATCAGCGAAACGTCGACTAATTTACAAGTGCAATTTTTCTTTTCATAGTCCATTCTCCGTTATCCTTATTACATATTTTTGATTTGAGTTCAACACGATGGTCACTATATAAATTGAAGAACGAAAGAGTAGCTTCAGTGGTGTCTGCTTTTGCAAGCGTGTCTGCTATTTCGTTGCCTGTGATTCCTACCTGAGAGGTGTACATAAATGTTAAAGTCTTGTCAGTTTATAGAAGAGCCGATCTGTATTCTGCAATTTCTTGGACGATGGGGTTAGATGCATAAAGATTTGGTAAAGCGGCTAAGGCACTAAGAGAACCGGTGCAGATAACTAGATGGATGTTCTGAATTTTGCTTGCATATTTAACTGCTTCATGTCCGGCACAAAAAATGCTGCAAGTTGTCGAAAGCTTAATTTGTTTTTGAAAATATGAGGAGAATACTGCAGCCTTTACTCTATTTAAAGACTTGGATTCGTCGGTAAATAATGAATAGCGCTTCTTAGTGTTGGTTGTGTTGCTGATGGTATTCTTGAAGTAAGATTTCTGGCTAAGTGTCGGTTTTGCTAAACTAAGTCAGTGTAAGATTAATGTTAGGAGTCGGTATGGTCCAACGAGGAGTTAAAATTTTGGGAAGATAAGGTGGATAAAGGAAGGGGTCAAAACCTACATGAGATGAAAAGAGATGATAACGTTGGCATATGGGAGCTGATAAATGTGGTTTTTGTGAAAAAAAAGCAGAGTATGGATTTGTAAAAAGAAGATCAAAATTTGGATGGTTTGGCTGCATTGCCATGTTTGTACCATATTGAAGAAGCAGTTGTTGGCGTTTATACTGCGGTGGAAGTTCTTGTGTTAGGCAAAATAAACTTACATTAGGACTGGTTTAAAAGGGTTCCAAGGGCACACGTATGGACAGAGTCTATTTTCTTTAGAGTACTTTTGCAAGCGGTCTCGTAAACTATTGCTCTATATTCAGTTTGCGAGCGAATTAGACTGCGATATATTCTAAGAAGGGAGTTTTTGTTAGCTCCTCATAAGTGATGGGCTATTGTATTGAGAAGTTAAAGACTTTTAGAGATTGTAGTTTTTAGAGATAGTTTCTTCCCATGTCAGCTGTGAGTCGAAAAGAAGGCATAACAATCTAATATGATCTACGATCAAGTTGTAAAGCATTGCGGTGTTTAGTTTTATTTCGACTAAAGAGAATGCATTTTGTATTGGTAGACGAGAATTTAAAGCTAGATAATGATGACTAATATTGTAGTAGGTTTAATGTTTTTTGCATAATGGTTTTGGAGTTTTGTAATGTTGACTCCTTTGACATATACAATCAAATCATCAGCGAAAAGGTATGCGTAAAGCGGGAATTGTATTTTTTCTATTACGTTATTAATGGCAATCAGGAAGAGTGTAACACTTAATATAGAGCCCCGCGGACAACCGTTTTCAAGTGTTTTTGCTGTGGAGGTATTGCCGTTTGCTTTTACTCTGCACGTTTTGTTTTGCAAAAAGTTAACTACAAAGTAAAAAATATTTCCGCTAAAGCTACAATCTTTCAGTTTAAGTAGGATTCTCGGTTTCCAAACCATGTCATATGCCTTCTCTATGTCGTAAAAAACATATAGTGGTTTTTGTTTTGTTGCAAATGCTTTATGAATTTCTGATTCTAGTCGAACTAAATTATCTAATAGAGATGTTTTTTATGGAATCGATTTTGAGCGTTTGTTAATTTGGCAGATGATTTGAGTGTCCAGCATAGACGATTGTTTATTATTTTTTCTAATAGTTTGCATAAGTATATTGCAAGTCAGAGAAATAGGGCGGTATGCACCTGAGAGGGTAGAAGGTTTGTTAGGTTTTAGGAAAAGTGAGATAATGGTTTTAGGCCAAATTTTAGGAAAAACGAGCTTGGTCCATACAATGTTGTAAGAATAGAGTAATTGTTTTTTGCTTTCAAAAGGAAGATTTGCTATGAAACAAAAAAGGATATTGTCCGGGCCTGGGGTAGTATTTTTTAAAGTTTTAATTGCGTTTCCATTTCTTCTAGAGTAAGTATTTTGTTTAAAGAAAATTTTAAAAACTCATCAATTTCTTAAGATTTAATATATTTTAATGAATTTGCAGGAATACTAGAAATTTTATATAAACTAAATGAGATGTCTAGACTTTCTAGAATCTAAAGAATATCTATAAAATTAGTAAAATACTGATATCAGAGATTTAGAAATAGTAATTTTACTAATTTAAAATGTTTTTAAACCAATTTTAAAAGTTTTAGAAATTGCAGAAATTTTTGAAAGTTCAACAATTTTATAAATTTTAGAAATTAAAAGAAACAAGAAAATTGTAATAATTTCAATTATTTTAGAAATTCATCTAGTTTTAAAAGTTTAATTTACACTGCTCCAAGAAATTAACGCACCACTTGAAAATAAAGTAAAAAAATTAAAACTAGGACATTTGACAACTTTGGTTGAGAAGGTTTATTCAAGCTATAATCTAGTTACCCATTGTAATAAAAGTTTTGACATTAAAGTCAGAAATTTGAGTTTAATACATTTTTAAGCAGAAATTTTAAAATAAATTTTATTTTTAAATTGTGTTAATTTGTAATTTCGTTTTATTGTTATTTGAATTTGCCGTTCTGTGGATAGTTTTTATCAATTGAAACAATAATAAAAACATTATGAGGAATTTGACTCGAGAAGAATGCGCCCAAGCTGTGGTTTTGTCGGAGGAAGGATGGAGCAACAGAAGAATTGGTGAAAGGTTTGGTGTATCTCATACGTCAGTTTCGCGTATGATACAAAGGTACAGAGAGACAGGAAGTCACCTCAGAAGACCTGGGCAAGGAAGAAAAAGGAAAACCACTCCTATCCAGGATAGATTTTTAAGAATATCTGCGCTAAGGGAACGCTTTGTAACCGCCAGGAAGCTACAACTGAGTTCCGTGACGTAGAAGGAATATAAATCAGTACCGAAACTGTTAGAAAAAGACTTAAGGAGGGTAATTTAACACCCCATATTCCTGCTCGTGGTCCTGCATTGACTGCAGACACCGCAGAGCCCGATTAGAATTTGCTAGAGAGCACATAAATTGACAAAGAGAGGATTGGGAGTCTGTTCTTTTTAAAGATGAGTCAAAATTTTGCCTTTACAATTGCGATAGACGTGTTCGTGTGTATCGTAGATCAAATGAGCGGTACGCACAGTGTAACATTCAGAATACCACATTGTTTGGTGGAGGCTCAGTAATGGTTTGGGGTGGTATTTCCTTACAAGCTCGCACGGAGTTAGTGGTTGTAAATAATCGCTCTATAAATGCGGACCGTTACATAACAGACATTCTTGAAGAACATGTCGTATCATATGCCCCTTATATTGGTCCAAATTTTTTGTTAATGCAAGATAGCGCTAAACCCCACACTACCCGAATTGTTAAAGATTACTTGAATGAGGCAGAAATCAATGTTTTGGATTGGCCAGCTCGAAGCCCTGACCTGAATCCTATTGAGCATGTTTGGAACATTCTCGGGAAAAGTTTAAAAAATCTTCCACATCCTCCTGTCCATCTTCAAGAGGTAGGTGCTCAACTAAATGAAATTTGGAATAACTTAAATCAAGAAGACATAAGTTCGTTAATTTTGAGTATGGAACGAAGATGTGCAGCGGTTATTCAAAGTAGAGGTGGAAATACGTGATATTAAGATGCTTTCTGTAACTTTTATAACGGCGTAACTTTAATAAAATTTTGTTTTCGATTTGTTTTTCTATATTTGGACACATTACATATTAATTTACTTTAAACAAATGTTTTTGTTAAATTTTTCTTAATTTTGTACCAATTGGTCGAATACATGTTTCAATTTTCAAAAAAATTCAAGTGGTACGTTAATTTATTGGAGCAGTGTATTTTAATAAACCTTACAGGAATTCCAAAAATTTAAGTAAAACTGAAAAGAAGCCTGAAATTTCTAGAACCTATAAAAAATGCATTCGATAAATACTGATTTCGGAGATTAATTCTGGGGATTTTAAAGTTTCTAGTAATTTTGAAACATTTGTATTAAATGCAAAATGTTTTAAATAAAATAGCTTTTTATTAAGAATTAATCAAAGTAAATTTAGTAAATTATTAAAAATAAAATTAAAATTAAATGATATTATAAATTAATTATTTATTAATTAAATTTATGTAATATAAAATATAATAAAATATTAAATAAGTTTATATTAAATTACGTTATTAAATAATATAATCTTTTTTTGTTACTCATTAAAATAATTAAATAAATGAAATTTTTTATTACTAATTTTTTACCCAGAATCTTTATTCACAGGGCTTGCTGATGACGTTTTGGTTAAACATAACTTCATAATTTAAATAATTATCTGAAGAGAAAATCAACTCGTCAATTTATGATTCCTAAACCTTACAAAACCTTCTAGAAATACCTTTATGTTTCTCTAAATTTATTCTTATTGTTCTTGAAGTCGTGTTGTCACGTGACTTTAGCTAAAACTAATTTTCTCTTAACCCTTTCTTGTAGAAATTCTAAATTTAAAGCTCTTCTTCTGTTCAAAGAGTCGATCTTTATATTCGCCTTGAGCTGTTGCTACGTGGAAACGGGTCGAATGACTAATTTGTTATCGAGGAGAAATGATATTTTTCTGTCAATGCATTCTTATCACAAAGCCGGTTCTTATAAAACAAAGGTGCGAGAGCTTCAAATATTCTAAAAATTTAATTAATTCAGGTAATTTTTACTATTGTGCCAAAACAAGATTGATAAACAAAGAATCTCGAAGTTGGCTTGATTTTAGTCTATTTCTTGGCTTGAAACTTGAAATTTGTTTCGGAAAATTTCCCTCCTTAATCGATTCTCTCTCTGACAGTTTGGATTCTTTCCTTTGCTTTCATCGCCAATACTTTCTTATCGAAATTGATCTGATAAGTTCGTTGTAATTTTGCAAATGTCTGTGAAAAGAGACAGGTACATTTTGGCTCAATTGGAAAATCTCGTCGATGCTTTAATAAAATTTCCCTATTCAAAAGTTGAATCTATTTTTGTATTATCGAATATTTCTAAATTTTTAAAGTTGCGAAATGTGAGAGCAAACATCGCCTATAGAAAAATTTCAGAAAGCAATTCTCGGTTAAAAGGAATTTTTTCTTTATTGTTTATCTACATCGTTCGTGATGAAAACGCACGATGGAATTTCTTATTAACTTTGATCGATTTTCTTTGATTAATGTGACAATTAACTGGAAATTTTAGGGGGAAATTTAAGCTCAAGCCAAGTTTTTAAGACTGGTCTACATAAATCAAGGATTAAAAGCTTGGCGAGATTTCAATCATTCAATGAAGAATCGCTTGGTGTGATCACTGTTTTTTCTAAATTGAACTTTCTAATCAACGGCCTATTGTTCACTTATATAGAGCCAAGGTTGACACGCGTTTTGAGTCTGTTTTTAAGACTGTTTTTTATAAATCAAGGATTAAAACCGTGGTAACATGTCAATCATTCAATGAAGATTTGCTTAATGTAATCACTCTTTTTTTCTAAATCGAACTGGTCAGTCAGCGGCTTATTGTTCATTTATGTTGAGCGTAGATTGACACTCGTTTCTATCATGCTTTTATCTGTGAATATTGGGGTAGAGTTTAGATTCAGGCGCTGTTTTTAAGACTCCTCTACATAAATCAAGGATTAAAAGCTCGGCGACATTTCAATCATTCACGAGACGATTCCGTTTGAAAAACCCAACTTTAGGCACTGAAATAACCTGTTTTTAACGTCGGGTATAACAGATTGAAAACAGCTGCTACTGACAATGCATTCAATGAGCTTTTTGTCTGAATGATATAAATAATTCAGTATGAAAAGTTAACTAGGAAAAAATCCAATCTTTCGCCGGAATTTGCGTGAATTTCAGCAATTTTAAAGCCGTTTTTATTTTAATACCAAGAGCGACGATTTTTAAGATACAGACATATCGACGAACTTTCATATTGTATTATTACTTTACAATTTTTCAATGGCATGAATGCAAACAATGCAAATAAAACGGAGCGATAAGAGCAGACGGCGAAAAGTTTTCCATTTGGAAAATTTATCATCGGGAGAAATATTGGACAAAGGAAGACATGACTCAAATTTTGAAATTGAATATTGTCTTACTTGAGTAGAAGAATTTTTGGAATACTACTTAAGATGAAAAATATTTTTAAAAGTCGCCGAAAAACTTTCATGATAAAGTTACGTGATATGCGTGTCTTGAAGTCGTATTATAGAACATTCATATCGTTTTATTGCTTTCCAATTTCTGAATATTTTGAACGTGAACTGTGTAAATAAATATCCTGTTGATAAAATTAAATACCATTGAGAAAAAACAAAGTCGAAATTGATTTTAAATCAGCTTGCGGATTAGTTTTGATTAAAACAAGTGTTACTAGATTTACTATTTTTATCTCTAATACGGTATTCAGGTGAGTTTGTCATGTGTTTTAACAAAATTTGTAATATTTCTGTCACGGTATTTTTAAAATGTTTACTGGTTTTCAAGCTTTTGAGTGTCTGTATTATCATTTTCTCAAACTTTACACAGATTTAGAGTGTTAAAAAACAATTTAATTTTAAAGAAATTTAGAAATTTTAGTAAATTTTGATATTTTATATGTTTTGAATATTATTTAAAAAAAATATTTAAAATTTAAACAATAAGAAAGAGTTCAAAAGTTATTATTTTTGTACAATTTTAATGAATCTTAGTATTGTACCCGGCTCTTAATAGTCGTCTTAAACATTTTAAAAATCAAATTGAACTAACAATTAATATAGAGATTTTAAAGATGGCAGCGACAACATTTTCAAAACCTTTTAAAGATCTTCGGTAATTTAGAAAATATGACTGTCTTACAAAGTACAAAAATTAAAACTAAATAATAGTAAATTTTAATATAGAGAAGCTAAAAATGACAGAGAATTTTTAGAACTTTAGATAATCTGGAAACTAAACTCAATCGAAAAATTAACCGGACACTTGATTTTGTTCGGTAAATTTGCGAAAACGCTCTTTACATTGATTTTATATGGCTACACATAAAAAACAACTAAAAGAAAGGATATTTAAGTTTTTTGGGTTAACTCCTACCACGCAAATTACTTGCTTTTTGTACCTATCTTCTTAGGCGGCTTCCAATCAGAAAGATTTGTTCGTTTTACACGTCTGTCAAATTTGTGTCGATAGCTGGTTCTGATTTGTTTAATTTGGCTTTTTGGGGAAGAGATTTGTTGTAGAAGCGATTCATACTGTAATGAGTCCCGAAGAAGCTGTCCAGGCTGTTGCTAATAATAATGATCGACGCAGCATACGATTTATTGCAAATGTGCTTGGCTTTCTTAATAGCACGGTATCCGATGCGATACAAAGATTTAGGGCAACTGGTTCCTATTTCAAAGACCTGGACAAGGCAGAAAATGAGTAACAAATGAAGTGGAAGACCGATTTCATCGATTACAAATGCTGCGAGAACGGACTTTTCCTGCTACAGCTTTGGCCAGGAGACTGGCGGATGTTCATGGGACCATGATTTCTCCTAATAGTGTTTTAAGAAGGTTGAAGGAAAACAATTTGACACCACATCCACCAGTTTCTGGCCTTAAGTTGAACGCAGAGCATCGCTGACAGCGATTGGAATTTGCGCGAAATCATGATGATTGGGATATGAACGAATGGGGCTCCGTTTTCTTTACGGATGAGTCGCGTTTCACTAGGTGTTCACCTGATTGTAGTCAACGAGTATTTAGACGCCCGGGTGAACAGTATGCCCAGTGTTGCTTTGCGCCTAGAGTAGCATTTGGTGGTGGAGGTGTAATGGTATAGGGAGGGATTTCTTTGGAGGCTCATACAGCTTTTGTAACGGTGCGGAGAGGTAGCATTAACGCTGACTGGTACATTAAGGAGTGTTTACAAGAGCATGTGGTTCTTTTTGCGCCATTTGTAGGAGAAGAGTTTTTCTTAATTTACGACAATGCGCGACTTCACACAGTCCAGATTACGCGTCAGTACCTTCACGACGTTAATGTTTAGGTGCTAAGGTGGCCACACATGAGCCCTGACCTAAACCCCATTGAGCACATATGGGACAATCTGGGGAAAAGAATTAGGCAGAACTACGGCGAGTTTCATACAACAGTTGAGCTGGAACAGGCGTTGCTGAATGAGTAGGAGCTAATAGCCCAAGATGAGATCGCAGACTTGATTGCAAGTATGCCTCAACGAATGAGAGCTGTAATTCAAGTGTGAGGAAGAAATACTCGCTACTGAAACCATTTTTTTTGCAGTTTTCTTAATTTTGATTTGCTTTGTTTCGTTTTTGATTTCAATTTAAATGTTCATCATTGCATATTTTCAATTAAAATTATTTTGATTGAAATTTTCGTCACTGAAATTTTTCCAAAAAACTTAGTGTCCGGATAATTTTGCGGTCGAGTGTATTAATCTTTTAAAAATTATAAAAATAAAACCCAACTTATAGTTAATATTTAAAATAAACATTCTCTAAAAATGTCAAAGACAACAATTTTAAAATTTTCAAGACCTTAGATAATCTAGAAACTATGATTCTCCTAAAAAGTATAAAAATCAAACCTAATTTATAGTTTATATTTAATCTAGAGATTATAAAAATGACAGAGACACTATATTTAGAACTTTTAAGATTTTAGATAATTTAGAAACTAGAATCGATTTAAATATTTCAAAAATCAAATCCAACTAACATTTATTATAGAGACTCTAAAAGTGACAGACTATATTTTTGGAATTTTCAAAAGTTTTGATAATTTGAAAATTATGGTTGTTTTAAAAATTTTGAAAATTAAACACAACTAATATGAGTAGTTATTATTGAGATTTTAAAAGTGACAGAAACTCTATTTTTAGAATTTTTAGGAATTCAGATAATCTAGAAACTAGAGTCAATTTAAAATTTTTATAAATTAGATCCAATTAATAGTTATTATAAAAATTCTAAAAATGACAAAAACAATATTTTTAGATTTTTTAGAATCTTAGATAATGTACAAACTGTGGTCGTGTTAAAAATTTTAAAAATCAAACTTAACTAATAGTTAAAACTAAATATAAACATTCTAAAAGTGGTAGAGAATTAACATTTTTAGAATTTTTAGGATATTAGATAATTTAAAAGCTATAGTTGTCTTAATATTAAAACTTTCTCATTTTGTGCATCTACTTTGGGGCAGATGCGCAATATCAATGTTTCATATTCGGCATCGATAAATATGTAATAAACCCTAGGAAAAACGCGATCAGATCCGTCGGTTTTGCTGGTAAAACTGCAATAATTTACGTTTAATGCCCGTTTGAAATGAAACCGCTAAAGCAATAAACTGTTTAATAAATGTTGATGATCTATACTGCCACGGACAGGCAAAAACGAATCGATCGGGAACGACTCCTCTGGGCAAATACCCAGTCTTTGGCCCAATTTACGAGCTTACTAATTTTTTTTCGAGAAGCATTCAATTTGAAACAAGTCTGCTCTTTCCATCAATAGATGTCTAATGAATTTTTAATATCGGGAAAAGGCTGCTGCCAGAAACGTGATTAATCGCAAATAAATGACGGCTTTCGGGATTTTACGGCGTTTGAATAACTTTTTTTACAAACTTGGAAATATTTATTAAAGGGACGAAAAGTCATTTAAGTCTTAATTGATTTTGGATTGTTTTAGCCAGACAAAAAGACAAGTCAAATCGAAAATTCGGCAGACAATTCATAACCAAATCAAGACAAATTTTATCAAAACTATATTTATTTTTACAAAATAACATAATTAGGTATTAATAATAAGTTTATTTTTTGCGCGATTGGTTGTTTTTATCAGTTTACTGTGCCTGTTTCCACGACGGTAGGTTGCTGTTACTGGTTGCTACGTAATGCACTTACCGTTCAGTTAACGGTAAGCAATTAAATCTAAAAAAAAAACAATTTTGCGATATATTTATTAAAATTAAATGTACAATTATTATAATTAATAGTAGTAATACCACTCGCATTTGAGTTTCTAGTGTTAATAGACAAACTTTCCGACGTAGAAGTGCCAGGTTGTTGTAATAGTCCACCAACATCGCTGTGTAAAATTTTATGGCAAATTCAATTTTGTTTTGGAGGGAATCTTCCACGTAACTCTCGGCCACCGTTGATGAACGCCACCCACCATGTCTTTTTAGTCCCAACACATCAACTCCGTTATTCGCCAAAAGTGTAGCAAAAATGTGCGTCGAAACAAGCGTCCAGTAAAACCTTCAGGGGCTTGCAACTTTAAATACTTTGCAATTTTTGACGGGCAGCCTCCAATTGTGCCTTTTCCTGTGACTTGCCTAGTGCATTTGCCATTTCGATAGTTCAGAAATAAATAATCTGACGTTGGGTTGCTTGGTCGAATTCTTATGTATATTTTCGAAGTATTTCCAAATAAGGAACTGCTTCATTTTCTTTATTAATAACTGTGAACGTTCGCTGAATATTCGTTTTTGTATTTGGAATATTTACTATAAACTTTTCTTCATGTTCTTCTATGTCATTCATTTTAATATTGTACAATTCCTCTCGTCTACAAGCGCCTGATACTCCCAATATCATTGCTACCTGCAAATATATTGTTTTCTTAGAACTCAGATGTACCACCTCATCATCTTCAACGTATCTTTTCAATTAAAAATTGTTCGTCTGGTGCTTCATTCAAGAATTTTTCCATGTCTTCTTTGGTAAAAATTTTAGCCTTCTTACGCCGATATCCAATATTTTTTCTCTTAAGATAAGCAATTAATGTAGCAAACTTAGAAATATCGATAGCATCATGGAGAAAAATTGTACTCTTCAGCATAGAATACTCCGCCCATAAACTGCCTGGGGCTTTCAAGTGTCCACTTCTCACCACAAAATACGCTAACAAGCTCTTTTCATTTACTGAAATCTTCTTTGCTTCACGCCATTCCTTAAACAACTTGTTTGTATGTCTGTTCATATCGGGCTTTAGATTTTTCTGGAGTTATTGCCGAACATCCTTCTTGCCAAGCGTCTTCTAAATCATCCGGTAGATCATCACTATCGCTCATATTTGCTTCAAAAACGGAACCACAAAACAGAACTATGTAGGAATGATTGTATCAAAAAGACAATTTTACTTGTTTGGAACAAAACCATAGCAACTATGGAACAGCCAGCCAAAGTTTTCAGTTTCAATCTTCCCGATTATCACAAATGTATTGATATAAATTATTATTATTATTCTAGAAACTCCAATCGCGCAAAAAACGTTATAAGCATGTCGAACGTTGAGGATTACCGTTCTCAGACAATAATTGGAGTCGTCGCTTCGCTCCTCCTCTAAAGAATTGTCTTCGAACGGTACACATTCCTTACCGATCTCCATACTTAATATACTATAAATAAGTAAAATAAGACAGTTAGTATTCTTTTTTAGAATAAATTAATTTGCAAAATTTTTAAAACCATCTAAAAAAAAGTGGAGATAAAAATGTTTAACAGTATTACAAAATTCTAAATTTATTCGAAATGTGGCAGATTCTACCAACGATAAAATTCTGTGAGATCATTTTAATACATTTTTGATACATAAATAATTCGCGAAAAAAGAGATTTTTAATGATTTCTCTAAAAGAACGTGTTTGAACACCGGTTAAAGAACTTGTAGTATCAGCATATTCTCTTTTAGATAATTAGACCAGAAATAACTTTATTTATTGTCTTATTTTAATAAGCGCTTTTATAACAATTTAACGTAAAATTGTATAATAAAATTGCTATTATTTTCTTAAAGTTTCTTACTGCTATTTAAGTTAAGATTTTTATCAAGTATTATTTGATTTAAGGATTTATTGAAGATACATTTCATTTATCATTCGAGACTTTTTACCAATAAGTTTATTAGTGAATACCTACAGAGTGAAAATAAAGCCACACAATGCTCAGAACATTCTGGGGTAATATATGCCACATTAATCACATAATATTTGTCGGATCTTTTAATTGTAGCTACCTTTATCATTTGGAATTTAAGAAGAGTAAATTGAGATAAGAACTAAAAATAGTTATAGTAACTTTCTAGAGTTTCTACTATCTCAATTAGCCTGAAACAGTTTTAAGAGAGATAGGTGGTAAGCATAAAATGGCCACAATAAAAAACTTTGGTGTGAAGAGCAGGAAACAAATTGTATTAATTTTTTCTCTATCAAATGTTTTTGTTATCAGTTTTAAATAGTTGTATCATACGCAAAAATCTAGAGAATTTTTCAAAATCTCTAAGAATTTTTAAGATTTTATAAACGGGCATGGTTTCTTAATTATCTAGAGTCTTAAAAATTCTTAAAATGTTGTTTCTGTTATTTTTAAAATCTCTATATTAGATATTAGTTTAGTTTAATTTTTAAAATATCTAAAACGACTTTAGTTTCTGGGTTATCAAAAGTCTTGAAAATTTAGAAAATGTTGTTTCTGTCATTTTTGAAATCTCTATCTTAACTACTAGTTGAGTTTGATTTTTAAAGTTTCTAAAACGACCATAGTTTTTAGATTATCTAAAGTCCTGAAAATTTTAAACATACTGTTTCTGTCATTTTTAGAGTCTTGATTTTAACTGTTAGTTTAATTTTAAGACAACTATGGTTTTTAGATTATCCAAAATTTTGAAAATTTTAAAAATAATTGTTTGTCATTTTTAGAATCTCTAAATAAACTAAATATTAGCTGAGTAGGTAGAGTGTGTTTTAAAACTAATGTCCTCAAAGCAGGCTTTAGTTTTTAGGACGTATGTCTGGGTAATTAAAACTATTTATTTGGGTTTTAAGCCTACTACTAAAAACCTACTGTTAAATGTTTGCGCCTACTGTCCAAAGAATACTTTTCGCATTCTAACCCCATTAATCTATAATAATTACCATTAAAATCAAATACAACACAGAATCCGTTAATTTGCAAACACAAGGTAGGAATAAAATTAGGCAGGTAAGATGAAACTTGCCTGGGGAAAGCAAAACATTAGAAACAATACCAAAAGCTTAGAAGAAAACCGTTGCAGCACATCAAACAAGATGTGCTACATGACCTCCATTCAATTCACCGCACACTCTTGTTCGTGTTTTCACAGAAGCGATCGCGTTCTCTAACAGATTGGGTGATTTGTTTATCTCCTCTAACTTGAGGGTTATCCTTTACCGTAGGTCGTCCAAGTCCACAACAGGAGTATTGAAAATTGAGTTTTTCACATATGGCCACAAGAAAAAGTCACATGGAGTCAAATCACATGACCTCGGTGGCCAAATCACTGTCGCATTCAAACTGATCACTCTGTTATCGAAAAATGCACAAATAAAATTGAGATTATCTCGAATAGTGTGAATACGCGCACCATTCTGCTGGAAATATCCCTGTGCAGTTCATCATCCAGCAGCTGCTCCATAAAGGGAGTGATGATTTCAAGACGGTATCTATGAGATGTTAATATTCTTACAACTTTTTTATTCTTATAGTTGTTCTCTTTAAAAAATGTAACAATAATTACCTTCAAAAAATATGGGTCCAATAAAACGATCTTTGCTTATTGCAGCCCACACTCCAATTTTCTGCGGGTGCAACGGAACCTCAACGTAATAATGAGGATTCTTGCCGCTCTACATCTTCATGTTCTATGAGTTAACATAACCGGAAAGAAACCTCGTCGGTGAAAAATGTTTTTTCCAGTGCTTCGTCACTGTTGGCAAGATTTTTTATAAACCACTGGCTATATGCCCGTCTCTGTGGCAAATCATTCGGCGGCAATTCTTGATGGGCTTGCAGCTTATACTGATGCATATCGAGGTCCGTTTTCAAGATCCTCCAGCAAGTGCTGTGAGAGAGGTTCATCTGTTGTCGCAGATGACGAACCGAAGTGCTAGGGCTCCTCGTCCAAAATATTCTTTACGGCCTCCACATTTGCTTCGGTTCTTACTCGTTTTCTGCCTCCACCTGCCTTGTGATTCTCACTCCCTGTTTCCTTGTATAAATCCACAACACGGCGCAGATTTCGACTGAAATGGTCGAAGTAGACAGCAAATCCAGGAAACTCTTTCTGAAAATCGGCGATTATGGAGTAAACCCACTGTTCGTCGACTCTCTGACCATTTCTGAAGTATGCTTCTAACGTGAAGCGCTTCTGTTGCCCGTTGAAAGCCATTTTGTTTTCTTAAACCACCAATTTTTCAACTTAACTGAGAAAATCAACCGAAAATGCAGCGAAGTATAAAATTAGCAGGTTTTCAACACAAACAAAACATAACCTCACGTCACATCATTTATTTCAACTACTGTCATAAAAATTTCAGAATTAGGCTTAAATCCAACCTAAGACATGATTTTTCTTGCATCTCACTTTTCAATAGCACTCTGCATGACAATAGTTTCGAGACACGTAATATCTAAAGCCTTGAAAATTAGCAAAATCGACAGATCTGATCCCGTTTTTTACGGGTTTATTACATATTTATCGATGCCAAACATGAAATAATAATATTGCACATCTGCCCTAAAGTAGATGCACAAGATGAGAAATTTTTCCTCATCAATCACCTCTTGCTTAGACTAAATACTCTATTATATTAATTTGTCTGTTATATGGGTTAGCTCCTGATTGTTATGCAACACATAGAGCTCAAGCGAACTAGCGATAATTATGTAGCAAAGTGTAATTAAATTTCAGGTTCAATAATCTGAGGAAACCTTTCGGTTTCTAGTCTAGTTACACTAATTGAGAAAAAAAAAACACAAAATGAAAGCTTCAGTAAATATTAAGTTAATAATGGTCCGTTCACTAAAAAGAAACAAAGCGAATTTTTACGGCAATTAAATTATTTGATTACACTGAAAGAATTCAACTTTAAACAAAACTCTGAATTAACAATAGATTCCAGGTTAGGGAAAAAAACTCAGTGGTTAACATGTGAAGTACAATATTGCTGAAATACATGGAATAGTCTGAATGCCTGTTAGGCCAAAAGCGACATCAAAGAAATTTTTTTGTAAACACGATCCTGCAATTAAAATAATAAAACATTTGGCTTAAAGTATTATCCTTTAATAGCAATCAACCATGTGGGTAACTTGATTTATCTAAAATCGTGGGTAAAAAGCGTAATTTGAAGCAAATAATGCTAATCATTATTCATGCAGTGGGGGAAAATGTTACGGAATTGTTGAAGAAAGACGCGAGGACAATGTCTGATTAGTGTAGAATCTAACCGGCGATTGAGGAATGAGAGGTTTATTAAAGCGACAGCGATCGTGTTATTACTGTGTGAATATCGAATAATTTATTTATTATATCATTGTTTTATTTATATGTGAATATAGAAATAATTAATTACGTAGAAATATAGTAGAAGAGGTGCGACAATAAAGAGCCGGTTGGAAATAATGGAGGAACAAATGTGTTTATTGTCGGAAAACTTTGAAGAAAGAGAAAAGAAAAAACGACTCGAAAAAGAGGAACAACAAAAAATTTTAGAAGAAATGGAAAAACAAAGACCCAAACCCGATAAAAAATATAAGAAAAATTTTGGAAGATTGCGGAAAATTACTGTCAAAAGAAAAAGAAAAACGAAAGAAGGTTTTAAAATTGTGAAAAACAATTATGGAAGAATGAAAAAAGATTTTGAAAGAGCTCGATAAACGGTGTTTGGAAGAAAAAGAATACGAGAAACAACAATAAATGAAATAACACAAAATTCTGTATAACGTTAAAAAATGTCGATTAGAGGATGAAAAACAACAAAAAAGTTTTAGAAAAGCAAAAAACAATTTTTTAAAAACAAAAGAAGATTTTTGAAAAGCAAGGAAAACGGCGTTTGAAAGAAAGTAAATATGAGAGAAGACAAAAGCAAAAGGAGAATTTGAAAAATAACGATTAAAAGAATAGAAAAGGTAAAGAGAAGGTTTTAGAAAGGCAATAGACGATTATAAAGGAGCTTAACAAGCAACGATTGAAAAGAAAAGCAGAACAAGAAACAAAAAGAACAAAAATGATGTTGATAAAAAGCGTATTAAGGTATTAAAAAAAACAAAAATACAACTAGATATAATAGAAAAATACAAGAAATTTTTTAAAAATTTTAGGAAGAAACAAGAAAACTAAAAATTTAGGAAATATAAACAATATCTTCGAGAAATTTGACACATTGCAAGATGCTTTTCAGAGAGATATCCAGAAATGAAAAGGAAATTCCAAAAGGTTTTAGAAGTTTAAGAATATTTGGAGTAAAAGGTCGATAAAAGATAGGTTAGTAAATTTGAGATAAGAAGAAAAGAAGGTTTCAACAAAAAGATTAATGAGATAGAAACTAAGATAGATAAAATAGAAAGATATATTTTCTTTTGTTTTATAAAAACCCTTAGCCTACAGATGTCTCTTTAAATATATGTAAGTCTCTTGAAAATAAGCCAATAAGCTCAAAACTTGTCGAATAAAAATAATATGAGACAGAGAGGTTTTATCTCTCTATGTCTATATCTCAATCTATGTATAATATTAATATTCATGCCATAAATGGGTTAATATTGTAACGAACTATTTTAAAGAGATTTGACGTTATAACGCGTGATTTTGAGAAATATTAGTCACGGCCATTGACTGTATCCGAGGAACAATGACGCATTGTTTGAAATGAATTAAATGTGCGATTTTGTATAGCTTATTTGTATATATGCATGTGAGAAGACAATGACTAGTCAGTGGGACCAAATGAATTGAGTTTGGCAGTTTAACAGAGCGGTAATATCGGGGGCAAACCGACAAGATTGAGCGATAATTATGGGCGTTTGACTGTGTGATTTAGTCATTTAGTTATCGAGTTATTGTTATGCTGTTTAAATTACTTGCTGGAGGCTGTTATTAGTAGTATTGTTAAATCAATAGATGAGAAATTTGAACTGCTTGCTTTTATAATTATTAAGCATGATTTTTTTGTTCTAAACTGTATTAAGGGGGATAAATATTTGCTTTGATAAAAAAACTATGACATTATATCAGTTTTATTTATTTAACTGTTTTAATTAGAGTCTTAAGTTATTTTTTGGCAGACATTTGAGTAACGTAATAGAGTTTATTACGTAATTAGTCATGTAATGAGCTTTATCTACTGTTTATTTATAATTGAAGTTTTATCCACACTTACGAACCGTATAAAGTAACATTTTGTTTACTAGTGGAATAATGAAA
Organism: Tribolium confusum; assembly: GCA_029207805.1. Lineage (NCBI taxonomy): Eukaryota > Metazoa > Arthropoda > Insecta > Coleoptera > Tenebrionidae > Tribolium > Tribolium confusum. The sequence goes on from JALGAY010000005.1 coordinate 19,143,688, forward strand.
TTACTTTATTTTACTAGTGGAATAAGGAAAAAATACAATCTTAAATCAATCGCATTCAGTTTTTATTAATATTGACATTAACATTTACATTAACAGACATTTCGTTTTTTGTTTTATCATATTTCACTCGTTTCCATTAATAAGAAGCTTGTAGTTGTTATCGGTTCTAGAACGAATAGTAGTTGTAGGAACAATAGACGTCTCCTCTAGTAAGGAACAACGATTACCAGGAGATCCTTGGATTTTCTTTGCGATATCAAGCTTATTACATACAGAATCTTTGATATAAGTTTCTGCTATGGCGGAGCTCCTCCACCCACCATGTCGTTTAATTGTTGTATGATTAGGACCTCCATTGGCATATAAAGTTGTTGAAGTGCGCCTTATACAATGGCCGGTATAAGCTTCTGCGTTCGCCAGATTCAAAAATGAAGCAACTTTAAAAAGAACTTTCGATAAAGTGTTAATTCTAACAGGTTGCAATGTACATTTTTGATTATTGTATCGTAAAAAAGAATCTCTCAATGGATAAATTCTTCGGACGTAAGGACATGTATTTCTAAAACTTCTCCACAGTGTTGATATAGAATCCTTCTTCTATAATTGTATATATATATATATATTCGGTTTATAGCGTCTTGTGTCGCCTTCCGATTCCCAATCTCCATTTTTTTCTGTCTAACCAATCTGCTTCGGCTAGATTTCTCTCACTCATGGCCTTGGTGATACCCTGTATCCAGTTTTTCCTCGGACGTCCTCTTCGATTTCTACCTTCTGGTGTCCATTCTAGCACTTGTTTTGGTAACCTATCTTCCCCCATGCGACGTATGTGTCCATACCATTTTAGTTGTTTTTGTGCAATCTCGTCAATGACTGTTGTCTTTGTATTCATTATATCTCTTATCTCGTCGTTTCTTTTATGGTCTAATTTTGAGTGTCTGGCAGATCTTCGTAATGCATCCATTTCTGTTGCCAGTATTTTCCGTTTGTCATTTTATGTCATAGTCCATATTTCGGCGCCATATGTTAATACACTTTTTACCACGGTGTTGTAGATGTTTAGCTTCCTTTGTCTGTCTATATTTTTTGACCAAAAAATTCCATTAAGTGCTCCTATAATTCTTCTACTCTGGCCTACTCTTTTTTGTATTTCTTTTTCATCTTTTCCGTTTTCTTCGAACGTTATTCCTAAGTACTTGTATGCTGTACATTTTTCAAATGTAATTCCATTATCTAATAGTAAATTACCATCATTGCTTCCTATGCCCATATATTTAGTTTTTTCTATATTTATTTTCATTCCCCAGTTTTTATATTCCTCACATAACTTTCTCGTCATATATTCTAGGTCTTCTTTTGTTTGAGCTACCACTACTTGATCGTCCGCAAATTGCATAGTATCAAGAGTGGTATTGTTTAATTCAAAGCCCATTCGGCAGCATTTCTTCTTCCAATTTTTAAGGGCGTGTTCTACATATATCTTAAATAATGTTGGTGAAATGCAACAACCTTGTCTGAGGCCCTTTGATATCCGAAATCCACTTGACAGTTTTTTGCCAATTTTTATTTCTATAATTGTAAATTTTCGTAAAACGCCCGTCTTGGTATCTGGTATCGAAACAATCAGGTATGCGCCCCTATCTTCCACATCACTGATTTTCAGATTTGTCAGCTCACAGCATCGACAGCCACCAGACACCCCCATTGTTAATGCAACCTAAAATATTTTAAAATTTATTATCTACAATGTTTATGTAATGACAGAGATTACCTTGATCATCAAATATTCAATATCGCAAGCCCTTGTCAAAAACTCTTCTACGGGTGCTCTTTCTAATACTGCAGCTTACTTCGGCCTGTATCTTCTTGACTGATTCTTCAGATAGGCCATGAATTTACTATATTTTTCAATGTCTATGTTTTTATAGACCTTTATAGCAGCCTTCAGCATGAAGTACTTCGACCACATAGATGAAATTGCATACCTCTTCTTCAAATTTAAGAAATACGATAGCAGAACTTCCTCATTTATTGTCATTACCCCCCGTTCTTCTTTCCATTTATTAAAATCTGAAAATACTTTTTCATAATGTTCCCTGGACTTCGCAGGCAATAACTGGCAAGTCGCTTCTTCAGCTTCCTCAAGAATTGTCTCAGGAACAGTACCTATCACTTTCTTCCATTTTCACCAACTTACACAGCGTTTTGTACAAATGGAGTTAATAAACAATCGAAAATAAATAACAACGATTCAACATCTCCCACGTTTTTTAGTTAATTTTAATAATTTTTGAGGTGACATCCGCTGTCAGAGTGTAATTTCAAATAATTTTTTGATGACATGAGATGAAATTTTGGCGAGTTTGATTTTAAATCGCTGTAATTGTGGATTAAATTATATTGGATTCGTGGTTTAGTCGCGTTTTATCCTCTTAAGAATATTAAACGTTCGACTGCGTTTCGCGCTTAAACATTCTTGCGTGGATAAAACGCTGTCTAAAACACTTATACAGTAAATAACTATTATTAAATTTAAATCTAAAAAACTAACAAGAAAAATTCTTAAGTTGAAGCCGCGTACAAACGAATATAAGTAGAATGCTTTATTATCATCGTCAAAACCGAAATTTTGATTTATTATACTAAAAGCAGGTTTCTGAGGCGATTTTTTTTAAATTTAGACGATTTGTTAATAGTTTGTGAGCACTAGTTAAGCAGAATTAGCAAAAGAATTTAGTTCAACTCAATTTCATATTATAAAAGACACAGAACGATCACAAAAATGTACTAAATTTAATTAAATGATTGTTGTAGAAGTTTTGTTCTATATAATGTAATTAATCAAATCTTCAACTAGATTAGTTACTTTATTTACAAAACTGTAAATTTTAATGTTTGTTAAAGTTGCGTTTTAAACATTCACCGCTTAGATGTGTCTAAATTATTTTTTATTGGCCAACTATTTTTAGTTTCTTGGACAGTACTGACTCAAGTTTTTCATTTTTTTTTAATAAAGGCGATAATAATAATAAAATCCGTGATTCAAAAGTTTTATTTATCACTTTGATGGTAATTAGATTGTAGACAAGCCAAAAATCCGAATTTCCAAGCGTAATGAAGTTTTATTATCAGACTCGCCGCCTTTGAAATATTATTACCGGGGCTTTTTTCCAGATACGGCAGAAAGCGTTAGTTGGACGTAATAAACGTGGCTTTTTATGAAATCCGAAACTCATATTTGATAAAAAAGCAACGTTGGGTTGTTTAAACATCCTCTGTTATCTCTTAGCACCGGATTGTAATATTTAATCGAGTAGTTTTCGGCGAAACGAGAATAGTTTTTGTGATAAATGCAAGTGTCTAACATCTGGCCACACGTAGTTAGAAATTCGTGCCGAAACCGCCGCTAACAAATCTTCGAAAATGGTACGATAATAGTCGGGTTATCTCGGCGTGCCGTTTCAAGCAAGCATCCAATTAGCTGTCGAGTAATTATCACGTGATTTTTCGGATAATGATCGAGGACGGATTAACGGACAAATCAACACTGCTTTATGACGGAAAAATGATAATAAAAGGAGGGTTTTGTTGAGGAAATATCTTTCAGATGTGAGTTTATGACAGTAAAGGAGAGCGTTTAGATGGATTAGGAAACAATTCGGACGGTTTAAAGGCAGTTAAGCTTGTGTCCGAGTGAAAAAAATCAAAGAGAGTTAATTTACATGACAAAGCAGAAGCTAGAGGCACGACATTTCGACGCTTTTTACACTTCCTTTCCAATAATAAACACTTCGGAATACTGTGACAGCCGCACGAACAGCTTCCAAAGGATTCGAATTCCAAAGAATTTTTTTTAAAAGAAATTTATTTTGCAGTTTAAAACGCATTTTATACAAAGCGACGAGTATTAAGGGTTGTACGATTTTGTAACTTTGACGATTTACAAAAAAAATGTTCAGAACTGGACATTTTCCTTATTATCTTCTAATAATGCTAAATATAAAAATTTGAAATTCACACCATCTTTAAACTCTAGTATTTACAGAAAGTCACTATCCACTTGTTATAGAAACAGTAATAGAATGACATTTATTTGCACCACAGTGTTTTTTTAAACAATAAACAGATATTAAAATTTTTTGGTTACGTGTAAGCGTTTTATTTAACATCAGCTGACTAAAAACAAAGTGCAGTTTTTTTGTTAAATGAAAATTGACAGATTTTTATGTTATAATTTCGTATTTAATGAAAAACAGTCAAGAAAGTTGGAAGTGTTTGATGGCTTAAGACAAGAAGACCTGCTTCTTAGACATTGTTTAAAATTGTCTTAAAAAAAAGTATTAAGACAAAGGAATATACACTATGTCCCCGGATTTTTTTGCTTTTTTACAAACCGCAAAATTTTGAAACTGTGAGAGCTATACTAACGGTTTTGCTCTTTTGTTTTGCTAATTATTACAAATTTTGTTAATTTTAAATACAAAAATATATCTATTTTTGCTGTAAAACTAGTGTTTCAGAGCTATGAATAACAAAAACTTATGAAATCAAAAAAATTAGGCTTTATCTAAATTATGAAAGCTATAGAAGCTGTCTGTACAGCTAACTTTAACTAAACTCTTTCAACGATCTGTCCTGTATGTCAGCGCATTTTTTGTATGTATAATTAGGTTAAACTATTCTTGTAGTACTTCGAAGAAACGCCACTGTTTAAACGTCAGATTTAAGCTACTTTTTGCGGTCATCGTACACCAATTGTGTTTCAGTGAGTGTTTGGCCGAATTTGAATCAAAGAAGTGCCTTGCTGACTGCACCAAGTTGTCCTGTTTATAAGAAAATATGAAACTGCTGGTGTTTTAGGGTGCGCAAGTCGTTGCTATAATAATTACCCGAGATTAGTTTACTTTGTAGATAATTTAGGTGCACTATAACGGTATATCGTGTCGTAAAGTCGAGGGGTGGTTGAATTCATTGGTCGTTAGTTTAATGTTAACATAGTCAACCAAATATACGTCATAAGTGGGCGGAAGGTAGTCCCTGAAGGAAGATCCGGTTTATTATCAATAAAACCTTCGAGTTTTACTTGAGATCTTTTCTTTATCGGCTCAACCGCAATTTTCACTGTTGCAAACAGACACAGTGAAAAAATAAGAGGGCTTTGGCCTTATGGAAGCTTTTTGAATAAGCATAGCGAATTTAAAGTAGTAAATCCCGAAGAGTCATTAAAAACTTCTGATGCAAGATGATAAACGACCTTTGAGGGAAGTGAATCCGGCCGGAATACTAAAAGACAAACAGGGCCAACAAGTGAGACAAAGACGGTGTATGCGGAGAAATCTTACCTGGAATTTTTTACTTGTATGAATTCATTAAAGACCCACACTCCATTTAACAGCATCTCGACTTCTCAAAAACCGATCTAAACTTTCGATAATTGGAAATTTCATTTACGTTTCAAATCAACTTTAATTTGCGAGACGAGAGTTCACCACTTTTATCTCCAAATTTACTCGCTGATTGAAAATTGCTCAATCCACAATTTCAAATCGTACGAATTTTAATTTACATTTCACAAGAACAAAAAATGATAACTTGGCAAAATCAGCCAACCAGACACTGATAAACAGTGAGATTTTTATCCTTAAAGGACTTGCTCTGAGTGCCTTTAAAAAATCGATTAACTAACGGAATCAATTTTCGACCTTTAAAGTTTTTAAAAGTTTTAAGAATCTCGATTATTATTACAGTTATAAAAATCTTTAGTTCTATAGTTTATCTACTGAAGTATCAATATAATTAATATAATCTTCAACATTTTTATATTTTTTGAATGAGTCAAATAATAAATAAAAGTATTTTAGAAAAATTGCGAGAAAAAATGGTGGATGCGCCGGGCTAATTAATTTTCAATTTATTCAAAAACTAATAAAAATTATAATTTTCTTTTTATTTTTAAATTATAAAATTAATTAATAATAGAGACATCTGTATTTACTTCTATTGTGCAACATATCTAAGTCGGTGAAGCCGGTGCATCAACTGCATTTTTGTAAAATTGCAACAAGGAATGGTAGATGCGCCGGATTAATTTTATTTTAATGTATACAAAAATTAATAAAAATTGTTACAAATTTGAGTCGATAAAGCTACTGCATCAGCTGCATTATCAAAAATTTTAATAAAATATGGTAGATGCGCCAGGATACTTTACAATTCATACAACAATTAATAAAAATAATATTTTTGCTTTTTTTATTGATTTTTAAACTACAAAATTAAGTTAAAGGAAGATATCTTTATTTACTAAAATTGCACCACATAGCAGAGTCGGTAAAGCTGGTGCATCAGCTGCATTCTTGTAAAATTGTAATCAGAAATGGTGGATGCGCCGGGCTAATTTATTTTCCATTTATAGAAAAATTAATAGAAATAACAGTTCTACATTTTTATTATTTTTTAAACAAAATTTATTTAAAAAAAACATATCTAAGAGCTTCTTAATTTTGAAGTAAATAAAGTTTCAATTACATTTACTTTAGTTAATATATGAGCCTCGGTTTCTCTGTTGCGCTCTATATAAAATTTTTCATCAAGCGCATTTCTCCCATCCGAACAAAACGAATTGACAAAGACAAACATCAAAGAAGTCTTATTTAAACTTTAGGAAAAAGTATTATTTCAATGATTAGAGAGTAGATACTTTACGTTGGCAACACTTCTTTAAGAGAAAAATTCTTTTTTGTCTAGGTTGTGTGCTTAGCATAGTGGTAGGTAGTTAATTAGGTATCCGGAAGTCGTCGTCCGCTCCGGACATCCGCGCACTTGATGAGACGTGAAACTGAAAAGTGGCAGCTTTCCATTCTGAAATAAAATCCGGCTAGCGTTAAATTTGCCTCCGGAATAATTTAAATAATAATTAGGGTTGGTGAGTGACGCTATTGTAAATTGCGAGTGACCGCTGCTAGACCTCGTTCGACCCAAAACCATGACCGAGTCTGGTCCTGTCTCCGGGACTCTAGACTAATCAACGCTTGGAAATGCGGCTAGGACACCTACAGCTGGAGGTTCCGGCACGAGCCCACGCTCTGATGCAATTACGACTTTGACGGACGAATGTCACTGGAATTACGAACTACAAAGTTTGAAAACGGAGGTTTTTCAAGAGACGCGAGGAAGTAATTAGAAGTTGGAGAAAGAGATCGAACAATAGAAATCACAAAAACTGACAAAAAAATTGACTTTGACACAATCAGTTTTCACACTTTATTTTATGTTATAACAGTTGTTAAGATAATAAATTTTTTCTACAAAACTGTTAAAAGTAGGCTTTTCATTTGTCATTTTTGATGTTAAAAGTGTCATTTTTCGACACTCGTTTTAAAAGTAAGTTTCTTTTAACACTAGTGCTAAAAGTAATTTGAAGTTTATTTAAATTTGGTTTTAAAAATTAATAGAACGTTTTAACAAACACATGAACAACTTTTATTATAAATAAGTACAAACCAACATTTTAACTAGTTAATAGTATTAATATTTATAGTAAAATTAGAACAATTTGAAAATGTAACTTCCAGTGGAGCCATTATACAAACCTGGTTTTACTGTCAACATGTGTGACACATCTATTTTCTGTAGAAATACTAGTGGTAGCACCTACTGGTGGTCTTGCTAGTAGCTGCAGCAGTAGAAAATATTTGGCACGCAATTTCCTTCCTCCAATGAATTTTTAATGTAGCCTTCAGCTACTGTCGAAGATTTTCATCTTCCATGAAGAGAATCTGCTAACAATGTCGCCGACGAACGACGAAAACAGTGTCCGTCCGGTGTAGAGTTGATGATTTGGTAGATTTAAGAACTCTGCAATGTCGGCAGGCATTTTACCAAACATGTTGATTCCAATAAGATTCTTTACACATTTATTTCTCATATATTTAAGAAAAAATCGTCTATGGTCAGCGTTAGGTGGCCGGAGTGCCATATACTTTCTAAAAAATTTAAATAGAATTCACCAACAACACTTAAATTCCGAGGCACCTTCGTTTTGGTATCTGGTATGATCACAACAACCAAAATGTCCAAATCTTCAATATTGTCGATGGTTATCTGACAGAATTTTTTTTGGCGACACGCCTTGAAGACACCCACTATTGCTGCGACTTTCATCATCAGATATCTACTTTTCGTCTTGTGCTTCTGTGAGAAATTTGTCGATATGCGTCTTCGTCAAAACTTTTGATTATTTTGCTTGATATCCTTTACCCTTTCGTTTTCAAAAAGCAATAAGTTTATAATGTTTGTTTCTATCTTAATCTTGCTTTATTTTTAACATAGTTTTACCTAATCATGGAATAATTTGCTCACAGCGTTGACAATTTCTATATCTTGTTTTTCCTCAAAATATGCCAGTAAAACACTTCGTTACATTTCCCAGGGACCTTTTAATGTTACACAATTCCAAAAAGGGTCTATAAGCGATTTCGAACTATTCTTTTGATTTCGCCGGCAATAATTCTAATGTTGCTCGACGGTGGCTTCTTCGATTTCAAAATAATGTTGTCAATATTTTTGCGTTTTTTTTTTGTAACTAACAATTGCACTGGTTGCAACGAAAATTTTGGTTCATAAACATTGCAATTTGTGTGGTATTATTTTATGATTTCTTATTTTTATTGAGTTTAAAGTTCTTCCGATTGTTTTGTAGAAAAAATAGTGTATGATATACTAACAAAAATGATTTTGTTGTGCTTGTGGAGTTAGAAAACTCGCTTTAACACTAATATCATAAATAACTATAATTTTTGCTGTAAAACTACTGTTTTAAACTTAAGATTAACAAAAAAAAAATGATTCTGACATAATTAGTTTATAAACTTTAATTTTTTGTTATAACACTTGTTATAATAATAAATTTTGTATGTCTTTAATAAATTTATCTTTTTATCCTTATTGAATTTTGAATAAATTTATATTTTGTAGCCCGGCGCGGCGCGTCCACCATTTTATACCTTAAGATTTGTAGTTGTTATAGACACAGCTAGAAGAGCTAGGCCAACCTAAACATGACAAGTCAGTCACAAAACGACTGCAAAATATATCTTAAAACTGACGTTTAAACAGTGGCGTTTTCTCGAAGAATTACAAGAATAGTTTAACCTTATCAAACATACGAGGAAAGCGCTGACGTACAGAACAGATCGTTGAAAGAATTTAGTTAAAGTTAGTTGTATATATATAAAGCTTCTAATAGTTATATTTGTTTATAATATCACCATAAGTTGTAAAACCGGTTAATATAACTCTCACAATTTTATAATTTTGTAGTTTGTAAAAAAAGTACCAAGTTTTGTTCGATTTTAAGAGTTTTGGTCAATTTTAACCCTGAAACACTAGTTTTCCGACAGCAGTAGCTATATTTGTTCTATTGACTACATAAGTTGTAACAATTTAAAAGTAAAACGCTTAGTATAGCTCTCACAGTTTTAAAATTTTACAATTTGTGAAAAAGACTTTGATTTTCTATGTTTTAGCTAATTTTAATCTTTAAGCACTAATTTTTTGGCAAAAATGGTTAGATTTGTTGCTACTGTTAACATAAGTCGTAAAAATTTGAAAGCAAAACGGTTAATATAGCCCTCGTAGTCTTAAAATTGGCAGTTTGTGAAGAAGCATGAAATTTTGTTCGATTTTAAGGATTTTAACTAATTTTAAATCTGAAGCATTAACTTTTTGCTTAAAATAGTTGGTGTAATTTTAAATTTGCCGAATTTGTTACAATTCAAAAGCAGAAAGGTTAATATAATTCTCACAGTTTTAGAATTTTGCTGTTTGTAAAAATACAAGATATTTTGTTTCTAGGGTTTAGTCAATTTTAAACCTAAAACACTAGCGTTTTGGCAGAAATGGTTACCTTGTTTTTAAGTCAACAAAAGTTGTGACAATTTAAAAGCAAAATGGTTATTATGGTTTTTGCAGTTTTAAAGATACAGCATTTTAAAATGTTGTAAGTTTTAGAGAAGAACAAAATTTTATTTTTTATTATAGGTTATTATTAATTTTATCTCTTAACTTCTAGCATTTTGTTAAAAGCGGTTATTTGTTTTTAAAGCCAATAGAAGTTGTGACAATTCAAGCACTAAACGGTTAAATATGGCACTCGCAGTTTTAAAGATACAGCATTTCATAATTTTGCATTTTTTAAAAAAGCGATTTTATAGTGTTTTATCAATTTTTACTCTGAAGCACTGGATTTGTGGCAAAAATGCTTATCTTCAATTTTAAAGATAACAAAGATTGTGACAATTTAAGACAAAACGGTTAATATAGCGGACGCAGAAGATTTTCAGCATTAAGAAATTTTCAAATCAAAATAAACGCATAATTTTACAAAATCGAGTTATGCATATTATTAGTAAGTTTTTTGATTTAATTTTTTTAGAGTAAAGTTTATTAATATTTTAATTTAAAAAATGTTAGTTTTTCATAAAAAATTTAATTGAAAACAAAAAATTATTTCATTTAAAAAAAATGCAAAATTAATAATTGATATTGTTTAGAAAAACAAATCTTAAAAGAGAGAATTTTTTCCTGTGGCGTTTATTACAGCTTGGCATCGCTCTCTCATGCCGCCAATTACCGTTCTGATTTGGTCCTGATCAGTTTGGTTCTGGAAAAAGGCTTTCCACTGTGTTTGGAGCATTGGGTAATCATTTTAGCTGCCTTCCCAGACAGTCCCATATATGTTCTATTGGATTAAGATCGGGACTTCTCGAAGGCTAAACCACGGTACAAATTTCGACCTCTTGAAGATACTGTTGTACAATTCTTGCCAGGTGGGGCCGTGCATTATCGTGCATAATCATGAAATTTTCCCCAATAAATGGCGCAAATGGAACAACATGTTTGTCTAAAATGTCGGTAATGTATCTTTCTGCTGTAAGCCGACCTTTATGCATCAGAACTAAGTCCGTGCGGGCTTCCAAATTGATTCCACCCAATACCATTACTGATCCGCCACCGTAACTCAGAGTTGGCACAATGTTACACTGAGCGTATCGTTCCCCCCGTTCTTTTATACACTCTATTTCGCCTGTCGTCAGAGAAAAGACAGTATCGAGACTCATCAGTAAACAATATTCTTGACCACTGTTCGATATCCCAGTCTACATGTTCACGCGCAAAGTTTAATCTTTGCCTTCTGTGCTCTGCGGTAAGTAATGGGCCTGTGGCTGCCCTCCTAGGCCTTAAATCCACTGCTGCAAGTCTTCTTCAAATCGTACTTGAGCTAATTCTAAAATTATAACGCTCAAACAATTAATTTTGGAGAAGAGTACTGGTCATAAAACGCTGCCTCAGTGTGCGCATTCATAGAAATCGGTCTTGTTCTGGGGTTGTAATGTTTCCACGACCCTGTCCTGGGCTTCTGGTGTTACTTTCATGTTCTGTAAATCTTGTCAACACTCTAGAAATTGACACAAAAGCGTTCAGCGAGTTCTGTTTGACTGTATTCTTCTTCGCGAAGAGTAATGATTCCAACGCAGTCAGATTCAGATAAATTGCGATTTTGTCGTTGTTGTCGGTGCATTTTGCAAAACAATACTCAATACAGTTACAGTGCGTTTTGTATGATCTTGTACAATACACTAAACTAAAATTGCAATAAACTCTTTTATCATTCTCTGAACTTCTTGGTAAAAAAACAGCAAAGAACTTTAACGTTTATACAATGTCTCTGATAAACACAAGGAAAAAAGCAAAGGTAATAACATATATTACAGCAAGATTTAAAAACTTAAAATTATTTTATTTAAACCGATTTTTAAAATTATGCGTTAATTTTGATGCGCAGTGTATTTAAAATCATTTTATTTTTAAAATTCAGTAATTTCAAATCGCCCGATTTTTGCTTTAGATTTAACAAAAAATGTTAACTTGACAAAAATCACCCAACCAGACAGTGATAAACATTGGGATTTTTATCGTTGAAGGAGTTGATGTTTTTTGTTGTGGTTGCATAAAAAGTGAATCTCTCACTAAAGCATCGATTATCTGTCGGATTAGAGTCGAGCCAAAGTTGTGTAATCAATTTTCGACTTGGTAAAGTTGAATCTTGACGAGTAAATGGTTTAATTAATTTTATTAATAATAATGAAGGAATTTACCTAAACTTTGTTTAAATATCGAAGAGTTGTTCGTTTTGGGAGAGCACCTGGTGTGCTTTTTCAGTCGGCAACTCTTAGATTATGGCATAGTTTGAATATTATATGCTGCGTAATACAAACTCGGCTTTGAATCACTTTACCTAACAATAATGCAGCATTCTCGTCGAAACTATGTGTTAAATTAATCGGATGTAACCTGAAACGTCTTTAAAGTGGCTTGAAATCGTTTAATTTGAGTCGGTAAAAAGCCCCCAAGTTTGGAAAGTTATGCAAATGTAGAGTAATTGAGTTGGTAAACTTGCCAAAACTTGGACTTGTTTCCAATGATTATTTACAAGATGACACATGGAAATGATACCGAATAAATCTAATTTCAAGTTGGAGAAAGCAAGGACTGAATACGTAATAGACAAATGTTTATATCGAAAAACTAAAAATGCAAATTTTTGTTCAAGTCAGCTTGGTAAAATGTTTCCCAAGTGAAGCGACACGATAAATAGGTATTGCGCGTTTTGCAGACTCGGTGTTTTCTGCTTGAATAATTTTTAAATTTGGCGCTGGAATTATAAATCTGTCAGTCACTTAGTTTTTTTCTCTAAACAACACAAGGCCCGCTCCGAGCTTGTTCATTATTTCCAGTTCACACGATTCTGAGTGGAACGCTTATTTCCTGTTTGAGTACAATTTGCATCTGCACTATTCTAAGACAGATTTTCCACCAACACCAGTTGAATACTTTCATTCGGAAAATTCTGACAGTCTTGTGCTGGATTAGTGAAAATCAACAAAGGGTGAATAATGCGCTTGTTTAGATTTCACTTAAAATAATAGGCGCAGTCAGTAGGACCTTGACGAAGCTCTTTTCTATTATCAGCCGATGAGAGCGTTATAAATCTTACCGGAAAATTTCATTTTCCCTAAATTAATAAAAGCTTTTTAACCGGAAAAGAATCTCTATTAAATTCCAAAACCGAATTTATCTTAATACGAACCTGTCTGAATTTTTTAATCATTGATGAGTGATTGAGAGGCCCGGAATCAAAACCGGAATCTGCGCTAATACCACCACATTCGCATGCAAACCTCGTTGCCCCGAATAAAAATATACATCAGCATGAATATAACGCTACTACGTGAAATTCAAATTCGATCGGCATATGTGCCAATATTAAGCGATTTTATCCGATTTTTCACAAAATTCTACAAATACATTTACAACGATTTACGTGTACCGGTTATAGCCAAGGCAAAAAATATTTTTGTTCAAATGTTTATTTTTGTACGTCCACATGTTTGATTAATAATGAAGCAGAGCAATGCGTGTTTGTTCCGGTCAACTACGGTTACTCCGGGGCGTGCTGTGTGCACATCAACACGCGCCACCGGAACGGATAAGCCAGCCATAATTTGTGGATGTTCCCTATTGTAAACAACCGCTAATTAGCGACAATTCAACACATGCAAAAAAAATTTTTAGAAATTTAAAAAAAAGTATTTCAGAAGACTACACTCAACCGCAAAATTAACCGGGCACTTGATTTTTGTCCCGTAAATTTGCGAAAACGCTCTCTACATTGATCTTATATAGCTATACATAAAAAACAACAAAAAAAGAATATTCAAGTTTTTTGGGTTAACCCCTATCACGCGGATTACTTTCTGTACCTATTTTTTTAGGCGGCTTCCAATCAGAAAGGTTTTGTTTGTTTTACACGACTGTCAAATTTGTGTCGATAGCTGGTTCAAGTTTATTTAATTTGGCTTTTTGAGGAAAAGATTTGTTGTAGAAGCGATTCATATTTTAATGAGTCCCGAAGAAGCTGCCCAGTCTGTTGCTTTACATAACGATGAACGCAGCATACGATTTTTTGCAAATGTGATTGGCTGTCCTAAAAGCACGGTATCCTAAAAAACTGGTTCCTATTCCAAAAGACCTAGACAAGGCAAAAAACGAGTAACAAATGAAGTAGAAGACCGATTTCTTCGATTACAAATGCTGCGAGAACGGACTTTTTCTGCTACAGCTTTGGCCAGGAGACTGGCAGATGTTCATGGCACTATGATTTCTCTTGATACTGTTTTAAGAAGGTTAAAGGAAAACAATTTGACATCACATCTACCTGCTACTGGCCCTAAGTTGAACGCAGAGCATCGCAGACAGCGATTGGAATTTGCGCGAAATCATGTTGATTGGTATATGGACGAATGAGGCTCCGTTCTCTTTACGGATGAGTCGCGTTTCACTAGGTCGTCAAGGAGTATTTAGACTCTCGGGGGAACGGTATGCTCAGTGTTGCTTTGCGCCTAAAATAGCATTTGGTGGTGGAGGTGTAATGGTATGAGGAGAGATTTCTTTGGAGGCTTATACAGCTCTTGTAACGGTGCGAAGAGGTAGCATTAACGCTGACTGGTACATTAAGGAGTGTTTACAAGAGCATGTGTTTCCTTTTGCGCCATTTCTAGGGAATGAGTTTCTCTTAATGCACGACAATGCGCGCCCTCACACAGCCCAGATTACGCGTCAGTACCTTCACGACGTTAAGGTTCAGGTGCTATAAGGTGGCCACCCATGAGCTATGATCTAAACTCCATTGAGCACATATAGGACAACCTGAGAAAAATGATTGGGCAGAACTACGGCGAGTTTCATACAGCAGTTGAGCTGGAACAGGCGTTGCTGAATGAGTGGGAGCTAATAGCCCAAGATGAGATCGCAGACTTGATTGCAAGTATGCCTCAACGAATGAGAGCTGTAATTCAAGCGCGAGGAGGAAATAATCGCTACTGAAACCATTTTTTTTGCAGTTTTCTTTCATTTCTTTTGCTTTCTTTTGTTACTTGAAATCAAATTTTTGTTTAATTTGTAAATAAACATTTATTTTTGAACATTATTAATCAAAATTATTTTTATTTTAATTTAAATGTTCATAATTGCACTTTCAATTAAAATTATTTTGATTCAAATTTTCGTCACTGAAATTTTTCCAAAAACTTAGTGTCCGGTTAATTGTGCGGTCGAGTGTATTTGCTGTGAAAAACATTTGAAAAACAATTGAAATGGAACATCATAAAATTTTAACAAAGTTTAAAGCCTTGTAACATTTGGAAAATTTCATTAACTGAGATAATTTTTTTTCTGGGTAGCTCATTTCTGGTACTATGAGATGCTTAATAAAGCGTTCTTTGAAAATTTGTAGTTTAAGTTATACAGGGTGTCAAAGATAGGTCTTGCAAAAAACGAAAAGTTTAAACTGCTCCCATTTTAATAAAAAACAATTTTGGATTTTCTAATGGGTCTCAGAAGAGTGCTGGATTAATCTCTTTATACAGTTTTACAGATTTTGAGATACACTTATAAATTAAAGCAATAATCCCAAAAAACTGTTTTTTTTCGCATTAAGCAATAATTTTTTTAATCGATGTAAAATTTTGGATTATTCTAAAGATAAAAGTTCAAACTTAAATTTTGAAAGGCAACGGTAGACATACTGTTAACATTTTGTCTAGAAAAACACTTCCGAAGATGACCAAATTTTTAAACAACTCCGAATTTTAGTTTGATAAAACAATGATAAGAATTTAAACTACGTTGTTACTATTTTGCAGCATATTTTTAACGCAACGTATTTTAACGTTTCTACCATTTCATTTTGCACTTTTTTTTACTAATAATCTTTTTTTTTCAAACGCTTTTCTCAATCTATTTTAGATTTGTTTTGTGTTTTTTTTTTGCTCTTCTAGAGCCTTCTTAATTTTTTAATAAACATTTTTTGTTCTTCTGATCAAGCTTAATTCTTGCAACATCTTTAGAATTTTACAGATTCTATAAAATTTCTAAATTTTTTTATTAAATTTCGGACTCCAAAATATCATCTTGGAATTACTACACTAAAAATAAAAAAAAATTGACGTTTGTGGCTGGATAATCCTTTGTTTTCTCCTTCCTGGAGTTGGATTTCAGTTAAAGTGTCCAGATTCCGGGTTCTATTGTCAATACCTTGTGTTTCCAGTCCGGGACTCTCTAACAGTAGGCAAATACCAATCAAGGGCTCATTAGCGATCGAATCCGGGTTTCTACCTGAACCGGAACATCGTAAAACGGCGTGTCCGGTAATCCGGTAGATAACTAAAAGCTCCTTTAAATTATGTTTGCTCCGGAGCAGTTAAATCCTTTACAGATAGTGTCCTTAATCTTGACGTTATAATAATTATGACGACAGCAGAGAAGCCGGTTTTTCTCGATTAAATAAATATTAGAACGGAACTGGAGAAGCGGAAAAGTGTGTTTTTTCTCTCCGATAGGAAAACTTTTAATGAAGTCTAATAATTAAGTAATTGTTTTTTTATCAAGGGAAACGAGTCGAGAAAATATATTTGTTTGAAACAGAACGGGGGTGTTTTGAATCGGAATTTCTCCCTCAAAAGCAAACATGTCAGAATATAAATGAGTAAATTTCGGGTAAAGGGCGCAGTGATAAATTCAATACGGCAGAAGGTTATTTATTTCTTCAAAGTTTTGTTTTTTCTTGGAAGAAAACTTTTTTTTAATTGCGTTTTTTGTGAAACTAGATGTTTTATTATGCTTAGAAATCCGGATTATTGCCGAGCACCGGAACTTGATAAAAGGGGAAGTTTCCGGTTTACCTGTATTAGCAAACTTCCCTGAATGATAAAACTTTAGCTCGAGAAGGGTGAAAATATACATCACATCGGCATGGTTTTGGGTTTTCGTCTAAATTACCCACCCTTAGAACATTAAATCAGCTGAAACTCTTCCGAAAGAAAAATTCTAATAAATGTAAGGGCGCACACACCTCGAAATTTCTTTCCTGAATTATGTATAGGATCGGCTCAATGGGTGACAAATAATGGAACGAGAATTTGCATTCGGAAGCCGCAATACATTTGCAGGCCCTTGTATTGTTAAGAACGGACATGAACAAATTCGAGGGCTTCTATTCTCATTTTACTCAGAATTAATTATGTTGGGACTGAAAGTATTATTTTAAACGGCTCAATGGAAACCAGTCCTACACAATTTATCAACGAGGAAAACGAATTTCAAATATATCATACCAAAAGTTAACCCGAATTTATTGTTACAGAATTAATGCAACTTCTTGGATACTGAAACGAGGGCCAAAGTCAATTACTCACAAGTTTTAGACAATTCTGGCACTTACCAACTTTCGAAAATGAGTTTAAAGTTAAATAAATATTTTTTTTGTTACAGCGTTTTATAACAGTGACTTTTTGATTGTCATTCCGATTGCTAAATGACGTACTTTTAAAAGTGACATTTTTTTAAGCACTAGTGCTTAAAAATAAAAAATACATTTTGAATTTTATTTATTTATTTATTATAAACATAAAAAGTACATAAAATTTCATAGCAAGAGTAGATCTAAATAAATAATGAACGGCCTGTACAATTACTTAAGTGACTAAATTGATCATTCGAAGATTTCAAATTTGTTTCCTAAGCTTCAATACAAGTGGAAACTGTATTTGTAGACTTGCACTTCAGATTTGCTACGAAACGTCACAGATTCTTCTTTGATACAGTTTCTTCTTTTCCTATAATTTTTATCAAAATTGCGTTTTTGCTTTTAACAGAGAATTCTATGTAACTTTCCGCAACAGAACTCGATCACCATCCTCCATGTCTTTTGAGTAATGTAATATCTGCTCTTGACTCTGCTAACAGTGTTGCTGAACAACGGCGAAAGCAGTGCCCGGTATATTCTTTTGTATTTAGAAGGCCGAGACATTCTGCAACTTTTTCTAGGCAAACCTCCAATAGTATTTACACCAACGAATAGCGCACAACACCTGGAATGTCTATAGGTTAGGAAGAATCTCTGATGTTCAGTATGAGGAGGTCAAAGCTGTGCGTATTTGCAGAAAATTTCTAAGACTTAATTCCATTTACAAATCCTTCAGTTATTGTAAACATTTGTGACATTTTTGTCTTGGTGTTTGGTATCTTTACTTTAATAAAACTTGTACAAACTTCTATATCTTCCACCTTCAAAAACGTAATTTCTTTTCTGCGTAACGCGCCAAAAATCTTAGACATTAGCACAACTTTTTCCAATAAATAGTCTTTGTCATCAGCTGCTTTTATGAAACGTTTTATCTCTTGCTTGGTAAATATTTTGGACTTTTTAGGATGGAATGGAATCAAGTTTGTAAATTTTTTGATATCTACATTCTCGTTAAGATATATTATCGTTCCTAGCATTGAGTAGGTACTCCTTAAAGTAAACGGCTTATACATAAAAAATAATTTCAAAAAATAGGCCAAAAGTACCTTTTCTTCAATACTTCTTACATTTTTTTCCTCACACCAACTACCAAAATTCCTGTATGTTTCCTTTTAAATTTTCTTAAATTTTTTGAGCACTCCCGTGGTTGGTGCAGCTTCTGCAGTATTTTCAATGTCGGAATCAAATGCAGAATCGCTCATTTTTGTGTTCTTTTATCACAGAACTTAAACAAAGTATTCAAGTTGACAGTCTTTAATTTTATAAAAAAAATAAACAACAAAATTTACGTATATAGCAACCTGCCGTCTGCCTGTGAATGATTGATTGATATCTTTATTTTTAAAAAAAAAATCTGTTATAAAACGCTGTAACAAAAAATCTTAAATGCAATACGTTGCAAAATTAATGTCTTTTAAGCTCTTGACGTGTTGGACTACGAGTGAAACGAGAGATTCACGTCGCGTGCTTAAAAAACTTTCTTTTTGTAACTTATTGCATTATTAGCTATTTTGTTTATAATCTTTAAAATGGTTATTTATCGGACTTAAAACAATCTATAAAACACCATTTTAGCGGCCGGTCCAGTAGTAGTAGTCGCCCCCACAAAATTATTTAGACTATTTTTCTATAAATTATACAAAAAATGTTATTTTATATTTGTTATTTGTATAATGTTATTTTTATATTTGGGTCTGAGTTTAATTAAAACAAACAACTTTTAAATTAGTGTTGCACCCAGATGGAATAGGTTTTTGGAAGTGATTTTTTGGCAACAAAATGAGTAAATTTAAAGTTTTTTATACTAACTATTGCAACGTTTTATTTTTGACGGTTTTTCCAAAAAAAGTTTAAATCCTTTGTTTTTATTAAGCAAAGGGGCTTATCAGAGCTGATAAATAAAAGTATTTGCAGTTGTTTGCCTCCGAGTACTTGTTTCAAGGATAAATAAATGTCTCCAGTCTGAAAGCATCAACGATATCACCATCTTAGCAATTTCGACAGAGGTAAAATTGTAGCCTTTTGAGAAGTTGGTTTTTTCTGCACACACCTTTCGGGTGTAGACAGAAGAAAGTAGGGAGACACGAGACATGTAGTTAATAACCGAATCGTACTATAGAGACAACTAGCTCTTCAAAGTCATTTTGCTACTACGCGACAATCCAGTGACTATTGGTTTAGAAAAGACGGTCGATTTGTTAGTATGCTAAATTATATTGCCGCATTTGAGTTTTTGGACTTTTTTTACCGTTTAAGGTTAGAAAAATACTTTTTAGACAACTATTTAGAAAAATACAGAGTATTATATCTTTTTCACTCTAATCCAAGTCGGCTAAATACGCAGAATACCAAAGCAAGCATTTGATTGACTTTTTCGAGCTGTAAAAAATACAGAGATATATCTCTCTTCCTATTTATTTTATATAGAGAGAGACATAAGATATAATTTGAAACGATGCCATATTTCTTTCTCTTCTTAGTTGGGCATGCGTATTGATGTACAACTGAACATCAATGCAACAGAAAACCATCTTCAACTTTGTTGGGCTGTGGCTAGTTCTTGAACTGTGTGTTCTAATTGTTTATAAAAATTGATCCTAAAGTACAAAGAGCTAAAAGAAAATACCTCCAGAAAAAATGCATTGCAAAAAGACATTGTGGCAACTGTTGGAGAGTCTGCAGTTTTTTATAGTCATACGCTGGTGTCGAAATTTAAAATGCAGAAAAACTTTTTGTGAAAACCAACATGCTGGTGGTTTTCCCATAATGGTACCAACAGGCAAAAACGTTAAGAAGGTGCTCAATATCGCACTGCAAGCTTACGAGGACGCATCAAGAACATTGTAGAAGACACTGACTTATCAGATCATGTGGTGCGCTACATACTGACTAAAGCATTAAATATCAAAAAGATGAGTGAAAAATAGAAGCCAAAAAAATTGTTTTGATTTGTGAGCTTTTTTTAGAAAAGTACCATGCAAACAAAAAAAACTTTTTTGGTTGGTATGTGACCATGGAAAAGTCATGAGTGCACCACTATGATCTCAAGACCAAAACGCAAAGTAAAGAAAGAAAACTTGGCGGTTTTCCTCCTCCACACAAATTCAAAGGTATGCCGTCTGTTGAAAAGGTTTCGCCGTTTTTTTTTCTAGAATGCTCAGGGAACTATCCTGAGCAACTATTTGCAAAAAAGCAAAGCATTGATTTTTAAATTGCGAGACGGTCTTAAGAAGAAACGCCGATGAGAGTCAAGAAACGGTGTGCTGTTCCATCAGGATAATGCTCCCTGCCATACATCTTGTATTGCTATGGATGCTATACACTAAACAGGATTTGCATTAGTAAACCATTTACTATATTTGCCAGATTTTGCCCCCAGTAATTATAGGTTTTTCCCAAAATAAAAGAGAATTTACGTAGGAAATTTTTTTTTAGTAATAATGAACTAATGCATTCTGCAGAGAGGTAGTTTGCAAAGATCGGTCAAAATTTTATCCAGAAGACTGTTGAGATGTTAGAGCACTGATGAAACAAGTGCATAAAAAAAGACTATGTCAAGAAATAAAAAATATACCTAATGCTACTATAGTTTTACTGTGGGGATACAAAAACACTTTCAAGGGGTTCAAACTTTTTATTGAGCAACTTGTATTACAAAATACCGATCAGAGTTTTCTCTTCTACCTGAATCTTGACTACCCCTTTCTTAAAGATTTGACATCCTTGCGAAGAATGCAGGATTTCTGCGATGGTAGAGAACTAGTCGATCACTATGAAACACTTTTGCCTGTTGGTGCTCTTTCTTTATTTTAAAGACTACATTATTTAAGCACTTTATTTCGTATGGTTTTTTCTAATCTTCTTCTACTTTTTAAATCTTTTTTTTTTTGGGTTGCAGAACCAGACCAAATAGTGTTCTTTAAGCGGTAGTTTAATACGCAAGTCGTATCATGCTCACATTCTTTCTGAGGTGGTTTTGAAATGTAAGTATCGCAGATGTCTTTGCAAGGCTTTCACATCTTGAGGCAACTTTTGGTTACTGCCGTCACGTGGCTCACTTCCTGTCAGCAAGAAGTCTCCTTTCTCGTCGAAACATCAATATTGTTAAAGTGTGCTGGGTGCTCTCGTAAATAACACTTCGATATGACATTATAGTCAACTGCATTTTTCTATCTCAATCAACAAACTTTAACAAATGGTCTAAAAAGACTGCAGATGAATGCTCATTGTTCTAGTCTTGTTAACTTCAAGTAACTTTATTGTTGACTGAAATAGCTCCGATTTGGAATTTCGTTCTTGGTCTTAATGCAGCTCTATGAGTACTCCAAATCTTAAAACAACTTGATCAACCAAGCCTTCAGCGATGGGGTTTGCTTCTTGATTCTATAAAGACATGAAGCCCATTATTTGGCGAAATAATCTGTTGCTACCAATAAATATTTATGTCTATTTTCAGTAAGTGTTTTCAAGTTGTTAATAACCACAGTCTTTCAAAGGGAGATCCAACATTAAAACTCCAGTTTTGATCTTGTTTTACTTGCTGGTCTTTTTCTAGAATTTCACGCGTTACAATTTAGTAGAATCAAACTCTGATCTTTTTTAAGGTTCTTTTGACATCTTGTTGTTTTTGTGATTAATTTTTTGGTCCATCATTAGAAGATCCATTTAGTAATTGCTCACGTTTTTACGACAAAAACTGTTCTAATGTTAGCCGACCAGATGCTTGTACGTACCAAGTACGTTCATTCTAAGTCTTTCATTCATGGCGATATTAAACCTGACAATTTTATAATGGGCATAGGAGGTAATTGCAATAAACTGTTCCTGATCGATTTTGGTTTGGCTAAGAAGTTTCGAGATGCACTTTGGATATTGTGACGAAAAAAATCTCACGGGAACGGCGCGATTTGCTTCAATTAATGCAAACTTGAGAGTGAACATATAAGACGTAATGAGATGGAATCGTTGGGTTACGTATTGATGTATTTTATTAGGGGATCTCTTCCATGGCAAGGACTTAAGGTTGCTACTAAAAAACAAATATTCAAAAATATTCCAGAAAAGAAGCTTCTACAAAAATACTTACGAGGGGTTTAGACACTTTACTAATCAATTTCTACTACTAAATGATGTTCAAAGATTTTTTCTCTAGCTGAACCCTTTCATAGCTTTTTTGAAAAAATTATTTACTACGTTCCCATGCCAATTTGCAAATTTAGGCACAACTAGCTAGATTTCTAAATGTAAATTCGCCAAAATATGTAGTCATCACATCTAAAATCAACAAACCTAGTAATTTGCAGTGCTATCAACATAAAAAGCTACTAAAAACAATGCTGCAAAACTGAAAATATAGCACTGTTTTTTGGAAAACCATGCTACTAAATACAAAATAGAAAAAATATTGATACGCACAGTTTTAAAAATGAGATTTTAAGTCGAAAATGATAAAGTATTTTCAGTCGATCTTAACCAAAAATTTACCTCAAATTTGGTCAAAAAATAACTATTTGACATCTGTTCAGGATTTTCCAGCTTTAAAAAATTTTGAAATTGATAGTATCAGCAAAAAACTATATGTTTTACTTGCCAATAAAGCAGATTAAATGCTTTTGCAGTTAGGAAGGCATTAAATGTGCTTTAGTGAAAATCTAGACTGCCAATAAGGCATCAATTTCATTTTTAAAAAAATAAAAATGGTTAACTTATACATAACTCATAAAATCAGCAAAAATTTACATATTCAACTCGGCAATAAAGCAAATTTAATGCTTTTTAAGCCAGGAAGGTATTAAATGTGTTTTCGCGCCGTATTAAACGTATAGACTTGCAGTCAAGGCAATAAATCACATTTTTCTAAAAGAAAAAAAAGTAAACTGATAGAATCGGTGAAAAACTGTATGTTCAATTTTGCAATAAAGCAGATTTAATGATTTTGAAGCCAAACAAAGCATTAAATCTGCATTATTGCCGTATTAAACATATAGACTACCAGTCAAGACATTAAATCACATTTTTCTACAAAAAAGGTGAACTCATAGCATCAGCGACAAAACTATATGTTTAACTCAGTAATACAGCAAATTTAATGCTTTTAAAGCTTAGAAAAGCATTAAATGTGCTTTATTGTCGTATTGATAAACATATAGACTACCAGTCGAGGCATTAAATTACATTTTTCTAAAGAAAAAAAGTGAACACTTAAGATCAGCGACGAAACTATATATTCAACTCGCCAGTAAAGCACATTTAATGATTTTAAAACCTGGCAAAGCATTAAGTGTGCTTTATTGCCGCATTGATAAACATATAGACTGCCAGTCAAGGCATTAAACCACATTTTTTTATAAATAAAAAAAAGGTGAACTTATAGGATCAGCGACAAAACTATATGCTTAACTTGTCA
The DNA here is from genome assembly GCA_029207805.1 of Tribolium confusum. Taxonomy (NCBI): domain Eukaryota; kingdom Metazoa; phylum Arthropoda; class Insecta; order Coleoptera; family Tenebrionidae; genus Tribolium; species Tribolium confusum. The sequence continues at coordinate 19,167,519 of JALGAY010000005.1, forward strand.
ATAAAGCAAGTTAACGCTTTTGAATCCTACCAAGGCATTTACTGTGCTTTACTGCTGTATATATAAACATATAGTCTGCCAGTCAAGGCAATAAATCATGTTTTTCTAAAAAAAAAGGTGAATTGATACGATGGGGGAAAAAACTATATGTTCAAGTCGGCAATATTGAGAGACTTGGTGCATTTAAAGCTAGGCAAGGCATTAAATTTGCTTTATTATTATATTGAACATCAGACTGCTAGTCGAGGCATTAAATCACATTTTTCTACAACAAAAAAGGTGAACTTATAGAATCAGCGACAAAACTATATGTTTAACTCAGCAATAAAGCAAATTTAATGCTTTTGAATCTTCGCAAGGCATTAAATGTGTTTTATTGCCGCATTAATAAACATATAGACTGCCAGTCAAAGCAATAAATTACTTTAAAAGAAGGGAAAAAACTGTAAATTCAATTCGGCAATAAAGCAGATTCAATGCTTTTTGAATCTAGGCAAAGCATTTAATTTGCTTTATTGTCGTATTGAATTTATAGACTGCATTATATAGTTAAGGCATTCAATGTTTTGATTGATTGAACATATAGGCAAGACATTAAAGTATGTTTTTCTACAAAGAGAGAGAACTCATAGGAATCATAGGATCAGTGACAAACTATATGTTCAACTCTGCAATAAAGCAAGTTTAAGGCGTTTGAAGTCCAGCAAAGCATTAAATAAACTTTATAAATAAAATCTACAACCATTTTGGGGTAAATTTGTAAAAATTGGACTTCCAGAGAATATTGCCAACTATTTGTTTTATTATATATTATTTATTTTGATATGGATTGGCACGGTTGAAAGACAAGTTGTTTTTATTAATTTTAAAATTATGACCTTAACTTTCTTTTTGTATGTTTTGTGTTCATTGTGTTATATGTGTTTATTGCTAACTTTTTGACGTGCCTTTATATACATTTTTTTTATATTATTAATTTGGCAAATAAATATTATTATTATAATCAAATTTTTTAAATGTTAAATTTTGATTTGAAATTTGGGCAAAATATCGAATTTTAAGCGACATTTTAATGCTGCCACTCTAATCAGTCGTTATAGTTATAAAAGTCAAGTTTTGACATTTACTTTTCACTTAGTAAAATGTTGTGGCACTTACGAAATTTTTTTAAAAGAACACTTGATATTTAATTAAAACTATCTACTAATTCTCTAAAAGCAGTCAAAGGTGAGTGGGTGTTTCTTGCAACTCCCACTTATCTTCTTACAATAAGTAACCGATAGAATCAAAATAGTGTTTATATCCATTAGCAATAATTAAAGTAACTAGATAGATATTTCATTGGATTTTAGCTGTTAATTTATTTCTGTTATCTAGACAGTTGTTATTACCTAAAGAAAATTAATCGAGAATGCATATAAGAAATATGAGCACAGTATGGATTTACCCTTGGCTTTTATAGTTAGTCTGGTCGTTAGATCTAGCTTTTTCTATAAAAACTAACTTTTAATGCCATTTCCCTGTTTTGTAAATCTCGAATATAATCTAAAAGCGTGAGTTCATGTTTGCAGAAAATTAGGTGATGGTGTTAAGTTTAAATTACATACGAGTACATAGTTTAAATGCGTGCGTGGCTTAATCTTGATATATAATCCTTGAGATGTAAAAATGTTGTAGTTAAATATCAGTAGCGATAATCGAACTAAATACAGGTGTTAAGGGTGTTAAATATCAAAAGCGTGAGTCGATTTGAAATGGTATTGTTTGAAGGGTAATCAGCAATGTCAGAGTCAGCTTTCTGTTAACGATGTCAGGTGAGTCGAGCATCGATTACAAAGAAAGTTTCCTGTGAAAAATGTATGATTAAAAGCGAGGAGAAATTTCTTGTTGAATCACGTCCGAGTTATTGTTTCGGGTAGGGCTCGGGTTAATTATCCGAGAGAGCCCTTGGGGAGATGAGCTGTGTATTAAGAGTAGGTACGGCGTCTTAATCGATGTTCAATAATAACATTACGCCAACTATTGGAATAGCAAAAGCAATTTCAGCACTTTGATATTCTAGCAAGGAAATTTTGAAAGAGTGGTGGGAGTATAGACACTAGACAGTAAAAATTATTTCGATAGTTTCACTATTTCTTAACAAATATACTCAAGAGTAACATAAGAAGAGTTACACTCAGAAGAAATTTTTTTTAACGTGATTACTTCAAGAGTAAAACGATGAAATTTGATCAATGAAAAAATTGATAATGTTTTTGGCGACTCTGAATACAGTTCTGTACACGTCTAGGCATTGACAAAATGCGTTGGTTGATATCTGCTTGTGCCGCCTAATTCTAAGAAACTTGAACTTTATGGATTAACAGTGCCAGAGTCTGCTGAGGACGATGCCAAGCCGACACTCTTTTCCCCATCATATCCCACACAAGTTTGATGGGATTTAAATCCGGTAAACGAGGTGGCCACGACAAAATATTAACATTATTTACTGAGAAACTATTTGCTAATTCTGTAGTGTTTGACGGCGAATTTAAATTTTCTTCTAATTTCTCATCTTTATTATGGTGTGTTCTGTCAATATTAGTGTTTACTAAAGTTAGTCCACTACCACTAGCTTGTGATTCTTGCGTTATATTGGTCTGTTCTTTTTCTAGGATTCGTTGTGTTTCTTTGATTTGGCTATTTCCTGCTGATGCTACGTTACAACCCATGCGTTCATCTGTGGTCTTTTGTTTCTTTTCCAGATGTAATAAATTTTTTTTAGTTAAAAATTTATTTAGAGAACATGCCAATTCTTGTTCTACTTGCAATTTATTTTGCTTTTTTTTTTCAATGTTGTGCTCTAGACAACGATTTTGGCTTTTTCTTAATATCTCTACCTGACATCTACATAAAAATAATTAAATTTTTTAAAAAATAATACTAATTAAATGAAATAGCTTACTTAAAGTTATAAACTCGCTGAGTAGGTAAACAATGCGTAAAGTTTAAGCAACAGCACGTTATATATTTTCAACAATAAATGGCAGAACAGCAATATTGCTAGTGATGACAGAGTTGTTAGGAAATAGCAGCTAATGAGTCAATTCTATTTGCATACTAACAAGTCGAATTTCTTCTCCAAGTCATTGGTCACGGAGTTGTTGCGTAGTAGCAAAACGATTTTGAAAAGCTAGTTGTCTGATGGGCTTGTTGATACGCCTCAGTTGACCTGTTGATCTGTTTCGAGTTTCTCTATTTCCATCTGTCCACACCCAAAACACAAGCATTACCAATATTGTAGTAAAATCAACACAGAGGTCAATTTTGCGATAATACAAACCAACTTCTCAAAAGGACACAATTCTGCTTTCCTCTTCTTGGGTGGAAAATGACAAAAAGCGATTTATGAAAGATAAGCAATGAAGCGACTTTTATTTATCAAATTATGTAGAGATCCAGCCTGTAGTTTAATTAGGAAAATTGTTTTTAGTGTGTACATTAATGTTTTATTTTTGTGGGTCTCCAATTAAACGTCTTGGATGAGACGAAGGTCATGACAGGCAAGTGAACCGAATTTAATATAACTGGGGGATGACGGAATGACAGTTCGGTTTCCGGTCGCCCCAATTTATTACAAATATGTCGGTGTAATATGTATGGTAATGCAATTAGGTCGGCATTGTCGCAATCGGATCCTAGTTTTAAAACTGGTCAGAAGTTAGTCAACTTGTCCCATCCATCACTGGAACTTCCAAGCATAATCCCGAAACTTATAAATTACAAGAAAATGGATTTATACGGAACGAGATAAGGTACTCGAGTTGTAATAATATAAAGAATAAACTCGATACGAGATGGTGGAAAATAAAAGCACGAGCACATATTTCTTGAGGGAATTCGGCAAGGGTCAGATAAAGACTTTATGTTTCAATTCATCGACCGTTTCAGGTTTGATAAAAACGCATCCACGATTTTCTCGTAAATTAAACACGAAACCGAGTTAACTTTTTTACCTTCAAATAATTAAGCGAGGATAAATGCGTTTAGGGAATAAAAATTGAAGTGGTATTAAGACGGCTGAGGTCTCGAGATTGCTTGATACAATTTACTCGTTTCATTATTGCTCTAATTTGACATTCCGACTTGCTAAGGGCTGCTCCCGAAGGCACCCAAAAATATCACTCAACTCGACGGGACATCAATTATTCAACAATGCCACACTCTGCCAACCAACAACCCATGCCGACAAACGAGACGACATTCTATGACAAACATAACAACCAAATCTTTTACACAACACTTACTACACATTTTTTACAAAAAAATAATAATTTACAAACATTTTTTAAACCATAACGATACTCTTTACCGTTCTCAAAACATTACCAGTGCCGGATTGTCCCCTAAAATTTTTCTTGGCCGTTTGTTAATAACAATATCAATGTGTGATTTTCGATAAGAAATTGTTTATTAATATTTGTAAAGATTAACTATATTTATGATTGTTTATTGTCATTGAAGAAACATTGTACCTAATTAAATTAAGACATATTTTAATAAATGACTAATAATCTTATAATAATTAAAAACGTTCACTCGCTAATGCTCGTTCTTGCTTTAAACAGCCTCGATTATCAATCTCCTTTGTAATTATCCTTGTTTGTTAAAATAGAATATTATCAAAAAAATATTGAAAAAAGACTATGACACATTGACATATTAATATAGATTAATAATTATATCCCTTTTTTAGGTATAAATAATAATTTATATACTATTAATAGACAAATATTTTTTAGGTCGTACCATTTCTATTAATTCAAACATTTGATTAAAATCAGACCATAAATTCTCAAGTTATGTGTTTTATTCAAAAATTAATTAAAACAGCCTTAAAATGTGACATTAATTATGATTTTCATTTCTAGGGCAGAAAATTTTATATTAGTTTACATTTAATATAGAAGTCATTCCACGCCCCAAATAGAGACTCATTTTTTTTTTACTTTCTATTTTTTTAGTAAGAATTCAGAGAAGTTTCTGTTTAGATTTCCAGATCATTATCTTAAACCAATTATAAAATATAAGTTTGTTTTAAAAAAAATACCTTATTGTTTAAACTATCTCATTTTTTTTAAATTTGTGTGTTTAAATTTACTTTATAAATAATATAGTCAAAAAATATCTTCAGCGTGTCTGACAAATATTCTCTAATTTCTAGTTAGGCAAATCATTTGTTTAATTAGGTAATAAAGCACACGATTTAATGCTGTGACTGGCAGTCTATATCTTCGATAAGCAAATTTAATGATTTTGAAACCAGGCAAGACATTGAATGCGTCTTATTGTCGAATTGATCGTACAGTTCTCCCCGATCCTATTAGTCCACCTTTTTTAAAAAAAAATAGTATATTAAGTATGGAGAACGGTAAGGAATGCTTACCGTTTGAAGACAATTGTTTGGAGGAGGAGCGAAGCGACGACTCCAATAATTGTCTGAGAACGGTAATCCTTAACGTTCGACATGCTTATAACGTTTTTTGCGCGATTGGAGTTTTTAGAATAATAATAATAATAATTTATATCAATACATTTGTGATAATCGGAAAGATTGAAACTGAAAACTTTGGGTGGCTGTTCCATGGTTGCTATGGTTTTGTTCCAAACAAGTAAAATTGTCTTTTTGATACAATCATTCTTACATATAGTTCTGTTTTCGAAGCAAATATGAGCGATAGTGATGATCTACCGGATGATTTAGAAGACGCTTGGCAAGAAGGATGTTCGGCAATAATTCCAGAAAAATCTAAAGCCCGATATGAACAGACATAGAAGTTGTTTAAGGAATGGCGTGAAGCAAAGAAGATTTCTGTAAATGAAAAGAGCTTGTTAGCGTATTTTGTGGTGAGAAGTGGACACTTGAAGGCCCCAGGCAGTTTATGGGCGGAGTATTCTATGCTGAAGAGTACAATTTTTCTCCATGATGCTATCGATATTTCTAAGTTTGCTACATTAATTGCTTATCTTAAGAGAAAAAATATTCGATATCGGCCTAAGATGGCTAAAATTTTTACCAAAGAAGACATGGAAAAATTCTTGAATGAAGCACCAGACGAACAATTTTTAATTCAAAAGGTATGTTGTAGATGATGAGGGGTACATCTGAGTTCTAAGGAAACAATATATTTGCAGATAGCAATGATATTGGGAATATCGGGCGCTTGTAGACGAGAGGAATTGTACAATATTAAAATGAGTGACATAGAAGAACATGAAGAAATGTTTATAGTAAATATTCCAAATACAAAAACGAATATTCAGAAATGAAGCAGTTTATTATTTGGAAATACTTCGAAAATATATAAGAATTCGACCAAGCAACCCAACGTCAGATTATTTATTTCTGAACTATCGAAATGGCAAATGCACTAGGCAAGTCACAGGAAAAGGCACAATTGGAGACTGGCCGTCAAAAATTGCAAAGTATTTAAAGTTGCAAGCCCCTGTAGGTTTTACTGGACACTTGTTTCGACGCACATCGGCTACACTTTTGGCGAATAGCGGAGTTGATGTGTTGGGACTAAAAAGACATGATGGGTGGCGTTTATCAACGGTGGCCGAGTGTTACGTGGAAGATTCCCTCCAAAACAAAATTGAATTTGCTCATAAAATTTTACACAGCGATGTTGGTGGACTATTACAACAACCTGGGACTTCTACGTCGGAAAGTTTGTCTATTTACACTAGAAAGTCAAATGCGAGTGGTAATACTATTAATTATAATAATTGTATATTTAATTTTAATAAATAAATCGCAAAATTGTTTTATTTAGATTTAATTGCTTACCGTTCACTGAACGGTAAGTGAATTACTTACCGTTTTGTTACACGTAGCAACCAGTAACAGCAACCTACCGTCGTGGAAACAGGCACAGTAAACTGATAAAAACAACCGATCGCGCAAAAATTTATTTTTCGAGTCAAAACTCGACTTGACCTGACCTAACCTAACCTGACCTGACCTGACCTGACCTGACCTGACCTGACCTGACCTGACCTGACCTGATCTGACCTGACCTGACCTGACCTGACCTGACATGACATGACATGACATGACATGACATGACATGACATGACATGACATGACATGACATGATATGACATGACATGACATGACCTGACTTAACCCAGGCTAGAAAAATAAAAAAATAGTACAACAGTAAATCTATTTAAGGATCTGAAGGATATTACCTAAACTAACCATAGAAACAGATCTTAGGATTACTGCTTCAAACTGAAATATTTGGGAATTTTGGAAGCTAGTGAAGTACTTAAACCTATCGTGACAGTACTAAAGGTTATAGTACAACAGTGAATGTGTTTAGAGAGATAAAAGAAGGCTAAAAGGAACACTTAAAGCTACAAATGGAAGGCATTTGAACATATAAAGCTACTTGAAGCGACAGTCAGCTGCGCTGTAGACTTGCATACAAATTATTATTATTACTTTAACTTCACTTAGCGCTTTGGTAGAAACGCATAGAAGCAAGCCAATCAGTGCTTATTGATCTAAAACATGGTTTATTTTATTTATTAATTGTGATGCAAGACACTGTCAAATTAGTGTCCTTCGCTAGATTCAGTTTTAATCTTAATGAAATTTTGAAAAAATCTGTCTTGGAAGTTTTAGGTACACCAATTTAACACCAAACTTCGTTAATTCTGTTTATTAGAACAAGACAGATTCACCCGGAAATAATAATTGTTTTGTAAAACATGATTTTTAAATAAACAAAGTTTTAATTAATTTTAAACAAACAGTTGTCATGAAAGTTGCGTTAGTGATTTTTTTTTAATTTTAATAAGGATTTAACAAAATTAAATTTACTTTGAAATTTTGTGTAGGTGTGAAATTTAATTTCGAATTTGCAAAGCTTTATTGATTTAAATTTTTTGTGGTTTGGACCGGTTTATAGCCAGGCCTGTAATCTGTAAAAACCGCTTTAAAGCTTGTAATTCGGTTTGAAAAGCGATCAAGTGTAACAAGTGAGAAATGAATGATTATCATCGTAACTCATCAAATAAAAGAATGAAATAACTCCAAGTTTAAAATTTATTAAAAGAGCTGTGAATCATGATTGGATTATCAGCTCGGACGAAATCCCCAGCAATATTTCATATTAAATCTCTGTTTCAAACTGTAATATCTAAACATATGTCCACGCGTCATATTTGTTTGTTTATAGAACAATTTCTGTCAGCTCTTTTAGAAAACATCTGTTCTGTTTCATTACAATTTTAGAAAATAACACGAAAATAAAACTGTTGTTGTTATACACAATTTATTTATTCAGCCCCAAGCAGATTTTTTTGATTACACGCAATAATTGATTCGTTAAATTTTAACAAATTTTATTTCGTTGTGATTTGGAAACGGCAACGAGTAAATCTACAAAAATATGTAAAGCCGATAATAGTCAAAAGGGGCGAACAAATAGATATTTCCTTAAATATTCTAAATGACAAAAGAATTAAAAATCTCAGTTAAACCCCCAAGTTTAATTAACCAAAATTTTTATCTAAAAATGTCAGAGCGCTTTTAAGAGCTACATCTCATCATCAGTGCCTATAACACTGTAAGAAGAAAAATTGTAAAAAGCTTTTGTCAATAATTAATTAAAACAAAAATATGTTTTAATTTATTATCTCTATTTGTTATCTCTATTTAAAAAAAATGACAAAACAAAGTTACATTTAGCGGCCTAACATGTGTGCTTCTAAAAGACTTTACATTTGATTTAGAAAATAATTAAAGATAATTTATAAAAGGTATGAATGTTAATACAGAGAGTAAAGAGACATGATTATAAACAAACAATTGATTAAATGACTCGTCTGGTTCTAAAATCGGCCAAACCAAGAAGCCTTTTTTTCTTAGGAAAAATAAAAACAAAGACAGATAAAGATAAGATCAAAAAGAAAGATAAAGACAAAGAGCAATATTAAATTGTAACAAATTATATTGCTTAACTTAGAGAGTAGTATTTAAAAAAATATTTTTTTGTTACTTTGATTTGAATCGAAAGTCCCTCCAGTTTTTTTGATTTTGGTTTCGACCGATTTTGAAACAATTTTTGAATTAGGTCGGTTTTAGAACAATTTAGAAAAAAAATGGACAACTTTGGAACAAAATTGACCTTCTATTGATTATGAAATGAAATAAATAAATGCAAGATGGATTAACATAAAACACAACACAAAATATAATAACGCGAACGAACTTCTGAATAACAGCAGAATAATCTTTCACTTAAAATCTCTCAATAAAAGAACAAAAACAAAAAATCTTTTCAATTTGGTCGAAAATGTTTTTTTAACAAGTTTTTAACATCTGTTATTAATTTCAAGAAGATAACTACAACATCTCCAATAGGTATAAGCTTTGGTAGACATGTCTTTGGTTGTTTTGCTTTTCTCAAACGCAAATTTAGAATTTTTATAATGTGATCTATAGTTAACTTCTTGCAGTAATATTGCTATTGTTTTTTTCAATATAATTTTGTTTGCAGTTTAAACTAAAAGTTGCTTAACAACCGATATTTTTAGAACAATTTTATGTAACCGTCTAGATTTTCTATAACCTCAAGTTTTTTGACAGTTTTCAATAATAGCAAACACTTATCAAATGGTAGAAACAAGTGTCGTATTATGGGAAATCTACTATATATTTTTATTATTATTTGATGTGGCAAGGTTCTTTTTGGAATCTGAGTCATTATCATGCCTATTATATTAGATCTAACATTTTTATTCTGTCTACCACATCCCTCAGCAATTAATATTTTCAGAAATTTCTATGCGACATAAACACTCAAAGACTGCTGATGCCACTTTGTTTCATACGTTATTGTACTGGATTTTCTTCCATTTGTTCATAAAAACATTGTCTTTAGCCTAAAAAATTTTAAAGCCTTTTACCAAACTGTAAGATTTATACAGTTATACAGTTGCTTGTTGTAATAGAGTGTCTGGTCCGGTTAAGTCAAGTCAGTTTAGTATAAGTCAGTTAGTTGTTTGATTTTTTAATGTACTGGCTTTTGCTTTATTTGTAAATAAAAACATTGTTTTTAGCCTGAGAAACTTTAGAGTCTCTTACCACAACTGTAAGGTTATACTGATACAGTTGCTTGTTGTAATAGATTGTCTGGTCTGGTCAGGTCAAGTCAGTTAATGCCACCTTGTTTAATCTCTTACTGTACTGGTTTTCGTTCACTTTTTAGAGAAAAACGTTTTTAGTCTGAAAAATCTCAGAGTTTTTTACCACAATTGTAGGATTAGACTAATACAGAACTTGCTGTAATAAACTGTCTGGTCAGATGGGGTCAAGTCAGGTTATTCGATGCTAATTTGTTTGATCTCTACTTGCTTTCGTTTCATTCGTAGATCAAAACATTGTTTTTAGTCTGAGAAATTTTAGAGTTTTCTACCACAACTGATACAGTTACTTACTGTAACAGACTGTCTTGTCTCGTCAGGTCAGTTGCTACTTTGTTTGATTTATTATTGTACTGGTTTTTGTCCCATTTGTAGATAAAAACATTGGGAGTTGTCTGAGATACTTTAGAGTTTCTTATCACAACTGTAAGATGTTACAGTTGCCTGCTGTAATAAACTTTCTAGTCAGGTCAGGTCAGGTCAGGTCAGTTAATGTTTTTTTTGTTTGATCTCTTGTACTAGGTTTCGTTCTATTCGTAGATTAAAACATTGTCTGTAGTCTAAGAAACTAAATGCCTAGTTTCACAAACGTTTATCAAAATTGAAGAGCCATTAAGTTATGATTAACGCATTTTTAACCAGTCAGAACACGGTATTTTGAATTAGTCTGAGTTTACTCTCTGTCAATTTTAATTGACTTGCAACCAAGTGTTAGAGACTCTTAACACAACTGTAAGCTTATACTGATACAGTTGCTTGTGGTAATAAACTGTCTGGTCTGGTCAGGTCGTCAGGTTTGTTGATGCCACTTTGTTTGACCTCTAGTGGCTTTGTTTTATTTGTAGATAAAAACATTGTATGTAGCCCAAGAAACCTTAGAGTTTCCTATCACAACTGTAAGGTATTACAGTTGCCTGCTGTAATAAACTGTCTAATCAGGTCAGGTCAGTTAATGTCACTTCGTTTGATCTCTTATTGTCCTGTTTTTTGTTCCATTTGTAGATTAAAACATTGTCTTTAGTCTAAGAAACCAGATACCTAGTTTCACAAACGCTTATTAAAATTGATGGGCCATTAAGTTCTGATTAACGCATTAGGACACGGTATTTTAATTCAATCAGAGTTTAATAGTCCGTCAACTTTGATTAACGTTTATACAACAGAGGGTTAGAGACTCTTAACACAAGAACATCAGTAAACTTATACTGGTACAGTTGCTTGCTGTAATAAACTGTCTGGATAGAGATTTTAGGCAACAGTTTTTCTGACAATCTATATTATAATAATAGATAGTATAAGCAACTTAGTTCTTCTTTTCTTTAATAAATGATAAAGGCTTTAGTTTTCAAGAAGTGTACTTTCTCTCAGTTTACAAATTTGACTTTTTTCTTTTATCTGTAAAGGTTTTTATTTGTTTATCAAGTGAAATTGAAGTCAAACACTTATCAGTACGTAGTGAACTAATTTATATATCAAATTTGCTTTTAAAAAAGTTTCATTAGTAACTTTATTTAACTTTTAATGGTTCGTTTAATTCTGATTGGTACATTCTCTACATTTTTTATGTTCAAACCTGAATTTAAATAAATTATTTTAAAAGTTTTACTTTTGCAGTAACCGTTTTCAATAGCTGGAAGTTGTCTTATAATTTTTTTTTACATAATTAGCTTTTTTATAAAATCTAGATCTAGTACTATCTCCACGCTTTTCAAAAGGACTATTTCCGATTACTCTGGATTACTACAAGTTATTGTATAGAATCTTTAGAAACCAAAAGAAAATCAGAAAGGTATTTCTGTAAACTAGAACTTTGCCATGAATATCACACCTTTTCCTTTGAGCAGTTATTCTGGGCTTATTCTTTTATTGCTTTCGAGCTGATTTTAGATCACAAACTTTCTTAATTTTGGAATCCATCTATACTAACTGCTGACTTCTAATTCACAAACGCATAACTTTCAAAAACGTAAATCAAACTTACCTACTACCACAAACACCTATAGAGATGGCCGCTTTTGTAACATATCAACGTCCAAAAGACGTAGATAACATGTCTTATAGCCGGTTATGTTTTAAACCTCTTAAATGTAAAGTAAAAAAAATATTACACAATTTTATTTTACATAAAAGTTATGAAAAAGACCGGAAAAAAGAATGTGAAAAGCAAAAATAAGTAAAGTGTTAGTTATATTTGAATTTTTATACTTTTCTGTTGTCTTTGCATGTTTATGTGTTCTTGTTTTAATTTTTTGTTTTTGTCTGACCGATATAAACTGCGTTGTAGTCAATATAAAATAATTTGCAGACGACCTGAATGATGTAAAAGAAAATTTGATCTTTATTGCGTACCAGACAAGTCGAAAGACTATCTCTAGAATCAAAACAATTTTAATATTATGCTTTTTTAAATATCAAAGACAGAAAAAGAAATGTTGCTGCAAAGGGGATAGAAGAACAAAAAGATTTTAAAGAAAAAGATGTAGAAAGAAAATATTTAGAAGCTTAAAGTTTTTTTTTCTAATTTTATGAAAAAGTCTATTTAAGTTATGTAATGGAAAGTAATAATTCAATGCTATTTTTTTATATGTTATTCTTTTTTTAAAACAACAGTGTTTAAAGAAAATAAAAAACCTTATATTATGAATTAGCAGAAATAGAAGGATATAGGTTAATGATGTCGAAAAAACAATTAAAGAACTTGAGAGGCTATTAAATTTTTTATTTTTCTAGTAAAATCTTAAAAAAAATTTCAGAGGATTTATTGTTGAAGTTTATAGAATTTATAATTGATTGATTTAACTACTTTGCTAATTTATAGCAAGGTGAGTTGGTATAAAAAAACACTGGGCTTATTGGAGTATTTTTTGTGAATTTTAAGAAGTTTATAAAGTTTAAGAGTGGAACAATTTATTGAATGAAAAAAGATCTGTTTTGTTTTATTACAATTTTACAAAACAGTAGAGAAATAAAACAACAGAGTTATACAGAATTTATTTATACAGCTCGAGGCAATCAAATGCAATAATTGATTCGTTAAATTTTAACAATTCTCATCTCGTTGTGATTTGGCAATGGCGACGAGCGAATCTATAAATATATTTAAAGCCGGTAAGTAAAACAGTCTTAAACCTTACCTATAAGCTTCGAGGAAAGTTTCTTCGAGCGTCTAAACCTCGCAGACGTCTCTAGTTCATACCTCACATCAATAGAGCTCCTCCTGAAAATTTTTTTCAAAATTTTCGGCATCCAATTCTTATTTAATTTCTCTGAAGTCAGAACCTTCTCTAACTGTGCTAAAAAATCGGCCATTTTCTCCAATTTCCTGGCATGACTGACCATTTGCAAGCACTGAATATCGCTCACAGCAAGGCCCACCATTAAATTCATCAGGACTATACTTGTAAGGATAATAAAGAGGAGAAAAATCAGGCGAGAAGTGGGTGTTTCCGGGCCGGAAAATAAATCTCCGTAGTCAAATTCGCCCATCATCATGACTGTAGTTTTGACTAAAGCTCGCCAAGGGTCGGTGAATTCTTTACAAGTGGAAAACTCGATAGAAAAAGTTAGTGAAAAGCCGACGACCAGACAGAGGAATGCCAACAAAACCTAGAATTGGTGAAGTGAGGCAATTTTGTTGTACACGACGTGTTTGAATTACTCTAATAACGTTCTGTAAGACGGCGGAAAACATGAGTGCATAATATCCGTATGTTGGAAGTCTGCCAATTAACAACATTAATTCTGTCCATGACAGCAGGATAGCTAGGCTGCTTACGTGCAACACCCAATTAGGAGCTGAAAGAGGCGATTGGAGACACGCAAGGGACTTTTAAGAGCAAGCACTAGACTGGCAAATACAACCTAAGTTTATTCAGTTTTAACAAATAACGTAATTCTGAGGAGAGAAAATAGAAAAAAATTGCAACTATTTAATTTATTATTAGTTATAATACCACAAGAACTCCAATTTTTTTCGGAAGTTTTTTTTGAGTACATTTTAAAAAAGATTGTTTTAAAAATTTACTAGAAATTAATTAATGTTTTTGTGGTATTCAGCAAGAGAATCTCATAATATTATATTATAACCAGTAGCAACGAATATTACGACTTGATTTTGTAGAAAGCTAAAGCACAGTATAGAAATAAGTCAGTATGGACAGCTGATAAAGACTTGTCAAAAGCTAGCATCCCTTCACGTGAAATGTGTAAGATGGGGCCACTGATTTTTAGATTTTTAGGCAACTAATAATACACAATTTAAATCTATAGGGCTATAGCTGTAAATAAATACTATAAAAATTATTTGAATCTTTGTTTTACCCTTGTCTTTTGATTATTTATTACATAATTTACAGTAATAGCCCTTTAGATTAAAGTTGTGTATTATTAGTTGCCTAAAAATTTAAAAATCAGTGGCTCCACCTTACACATTTTACGTAAAGGGATGCCAGCTTTTGACAAGTTTATATCAGCTGTCCGTACTGATTCATTTCTATACTGTGGCTAAAGCTACAGCTAACTAACTACAGGTCTAGTGCTAATCGTGAGGTCTATTTTAGAAATCTAAATCTAAGCGGTCGATTTTTAAAATTTGTATAATTTTTGTATTCAACCGATAATCGTTAAGCAAAAAAATGTTTCCAAAGTTTTAGTTCACATTTTTAATAAATTTTATATCTAAAAATTTCTAGGCTTTTGATCTAGGTCTTGGCTTTTTTTTTAAATTTTGACTTTGAGAAATATAAAAAAGCTGCTGTCGATTTAGGAAAACAGACGCTGAGGATAATCATTATTTTAATCACATTCTCATTTTTGAATAAAAAGGCTATAAAAAGGCTTTCACTACAAACTGATCACTCACAACTAGAGTTTAAAAAAGTTTGGAGAAAATTCTGTATAATTTATCACTCTAAATCTGATTTTTTGGAGAATTAATCAAGAAAAATTAAAAAAAAAAAAAATGAAAACTTCGATTGGTTATTGATTCTGGAGGAAGTAAGGAAAAGAAAAAAACAAAAATTTATAAACGGCATTCATGGGGAAGAACAATTTTGAGAAACTAGGTTTCGTAGTAAAAGTAAGTTATAAAAAAAATTTGAAAGTTGAAAAGGAGAAACAAGGAAAGATTTTAGAAGAGCAAAACAGATTTCTACAAAAAATTTAGAAACGAGAATCGGTAAAAAAAGTAACAATTGAAAATTTTAGAATAAAGTTAGAGACGTTGGCTGAAAAAAGAACACAAAAAAAACAATAAACTAAAAATGTCTGTGATCCTAAAAGTTAAATTGAAAATTTTTAGTTTAAAATTTTTAGAATGACTATAATCTTTAAAATTTTGGTTTGTTTGAATTTCTATATCTACTTTTAGTTTGTCTAAATCTGCATTAGAATTTTAAAACAGCATAAAAATAAAAATAATTGTGAAACAATGTTTCATTGTCAAAGTTAAATTATAAAAAAAAGTCTAGAAATTGAAAGAAAAAGAGAAGGAAAAAAAATTCTAGAACATCAAAAAGCATTTCTACAATTTCTGAAACAACAATTGGTAAAATAAAATAACAAGTAAAAATTTTGGAATAAAGTAAAAGATGCTGGCTTAAAGCAAAAAGAAGAATAGAAAAAAGAAATACAAAAAAATCTAGAAGAGGAGAATGAATAGAAACGATTGATAAGAAAAAAATCTAAAAGAAGTTTTGTGTATACCGTCTGATATAAAAAGAAAAGAAACAAATGATTCTGAGAGTTAAGATGAGAATCTTTAGTTTGAAATTTTTAAAACGACTAGAATTTTTAAAATTCTCTGAATTTTAGAATGTCTATAATCTTTAAAACTTATAGTTTAATTAAATCTTGAGATTGATCTTGATAATTGAATCATCTAGTTTGTTTAAATCTCTATTTAGATTGAAAAAAAATTCTAGAGGAACTACAAAATATTCTTGAAATTTTACGAAACAGCATTTAAAAGAAAAAATTTGAGAAACGAGGTTTGGTGGTAAAAGTTAAGTTATAAAAAAGTCCTAGAAGTTCAAAGAAAAAAAGATGCAAAAAACTATTCTAGAACAGCAAAAAACATTTCTAAAAGAATTTTAGACACGGCGACTGGTAAAAAGAAAAGCAAGCAAAAATTTTAAAAAAATAAAAGACGTTGGCTAGAAGAAAAAAAAACAGAAGAAAAAAACAAAGAAAAGAAACATAAAAAAATCTAGGAGAAAAATGTAATAAAACAAGACTGGTAGAATTTTTTTTTAAATAAGTTTAAAGACGTCGTTTGGAAGAAAAAAAACAACGAATGATTCTGGAAGTAAAAATAAGAATCGTTAGATTGAAATTTTAAAACAATTTAATATTCTAAAATTTACAGAACATTAGAATATTTATAATCTCTAAAATTATCAGATTGTTTGAATTTATAGATCTAGTTTGTTTAAATCTCTAAACATTCAAAATTAATAGACTTTTTAAAATTAATAAAATTTTTATAATGGACTCATAAATTACTCGTTTAACTACATTTTGTTTTTAACTATATTATTTTGTTATTTGTCTAAAAATAAAAGAACTTTCTTTCTACAAAAAAAAGAAAGAACAAAGAAAGCAAAACTTTTTTTTAAGAAAACAGGTAATTTCAGCAAGAATTTCAAAAATGACAATTAAAAATTTAAGAGTAAAGTGAAAATTTTTGGCTGAAAGATATAAAAGAAAATAAAAAACAAAAGAAGAATCTAGAGAAATAACGCAGAAAAAAAAATTGGTAAAAAAACAAAAAAATTACGATAGGTTTAGATAATGATTTTGGAAGTCAAAATATGAGTCTTTAGTATGTTTAAAATTTTTGGAACGACTAAAATTTTTAAATTTTATGGAATTTTAAATTATCCACAATTTTTGTAATTTTCAAATTGTCTAAATTTCTACATCTGATTTGTCTAGATCTCTAGAGTTTCAAATTTATTACAATCTTTGGAATTTCTAGAATTCTTATAATGAGCTTATGAACCATATTCCAAATTTTGCATTTGACTATTTAATATCATTTTGTTACGTATCTAAAAATGAAAAAACTTCTGTTTCTACAAAAAAAAAGAGAAGCAAAAAGATTCTAGAAAAGCTAAAGAGATTCTACATAAATTTTAAAAACAATGGTTGTTAAAAAAAAAAGTTCCAGAATAAAAAATGTTGGTTAGAAGAAACAAGAATAGCAAATGAAGAATCTAAAAGAAGAACGTGAAAAAAACAACTCGTGAAAAAAAAACTCAAATAAATTTAAAGATGTCGTCTGGAAGAAAAATAAAAGCAACTAATAATTCTAAAAGTAAAAATAAAAATCCTTAATATGTTTGAAATTTTTGGAAAAACTAAAAATTTTAAAATCTATAAAATTTTAGAATTTCTCTAATTTTTAAAATTTTCAGCGTGTTTAAATCTCTACATCTGTTTTATTTAAATCTCTAGAGTTTTAAAATCGCTAGAATTTTTAAATTTTTTATGGTGGTCTTATGAACCATGTCCCAACTTTTAATTTTAATTATTTTATTTTATTATTTGTCTAAAAATAAGGGGATATATCTCTTTATTTCCACGAATCAAAAAAGAACAAAAAGAGCAGAAAAGATTTTAGAAAAGCAATAAACATTTTACAAAAATTTTAGAAACAACTATTGGTAAGATAAAGCAATTAAAAATTTTAAAATAAAGTAAAATAGGTCAGTTTGAAAAATAACAACAAAAAAAAACATCTAGAAGAATGTGAAAACAGACGATTAATGAAAAAAAAATTAATAAGTTTAGATATGCCGTTTGGAAGGAAAAAAGACTAAAATAGTTAAGTGTAAAAGAGAATGTTGTCAGATTTTTTTTAACAAAATAATTTGCTGATTTCAAGTTGAGATAATACCGGCAGTATCTTTGTTTTCACGAAAATTTAAAAACAATTGTTGTTGTAATTGGTTGTTGCTTTGTAAACGTATTAAAATTTGTCAAACTAACGGAAGTATCTCACCTTCAAATCAGCTCATAAAACTATTTTTAAAAATACTAAATTTTTTAAACTAAATGGTGCCAAAAGATTTATAAAATTTTATAGTCTTATGGGCTGGTGAGATAATGAATTTCAAGGTGAGATAATACCGGTAGTATCGCAAATTTTAATACATTTCCATGACAACAGCGAATCACAACCTCGAATTTGTTTATTTTTCCATGGAAATGAAGACACTACCGGTATTATCTTATATTTGAAATCAGCCCCTAAATGCAAAGATCTTATAGTCAAAAATTTTTTGAAAATAATAACTATTTTTTTATGAATTTTGAGACATTCTGTATTCGGAAATTTAAAAAAAAGGAATTTTTTCCGACAAGCTGGAGAAATTGATCTCTGATTGATTTCTATTTGTTTCTGGTTTGATCTGCTCAACTATATTATAATATCATTATATTACAATATCAGTATTATATATCATTGAATATATTTTTTACAATAACAATTAAAAAATTGCTTATAGTATTTAACTATAGATTTGCTATAAAAATTAAGTTAAATAATTAATTAAAAATTAAAATTGGAAATTAATTAAAAATCTTGCTAATAAAAGCGCAAGAAACAGTTTTCTCAGCAAAACTATTTCGAGATATAGGGTAGGCGGCTATCGGAAACACATAAAGATAATTAAACATTTTTTTTGTAAAATGTGAGTTTTAAATTTTAATTTTTTGCAGTACTTGCTTCTAACGCTTTATATAATGATTAATACAACAAATCTAGAGAAAGAACAGTAAATTTAAAATTAATTTAATAATAGAATGAATTTTTAACTGATTAAACAGAGCTTTGGCTAGAATTTCTCAGTAGAGCTTGCCCTGAAAATAATTTATTATTTTTCAAACGTTCATGTTGACTTTAAAAGAACTAACATTTAAAAACTAATTTAATTAAAACCAAAATTTAAAAAAGTGTCCTCACCATTTCCGTCCGGTTTTCCCGCGATTGCCACAATTAAAGAGAGCAATGTGCAGGCGAGATTCAACCACATTTCGTATTTCCTGAAGTGGTTTCCGTGTGTCAGACAGCACTGCAACATAAATCAGCCCTCCAGCTGTTATCATTTTTCGAATTAATTACCTCGAGAATCGCGTGTGCTAAGAGACATGCGGCACTCCACATCGATATCCACCTGGAAGCCGTCATCAAAGCATCGTAATCCCTATTAGAAAGCTTCACATACGCCGACGTCGACAGAACGAAAACCACATAAGCGAAGATCCACAAATAGAAGAAATAACACACTCTAGACCATTTCAACGACAGGTACAGCTCTGCAAAAGGAAAAGTCCAGAAGGATGTTATGATGGGGTTTGGGGGTTTACCGAGCACTGGGTGTTGCAGGATTTCGGTTTTCTCCTCCTCGGTGGCAGCGAGAATTAGGCGGGAAGTTACCGACATTTGTCTGGGATTTTGCTTCGGCGCCAATACACTAAAATCTAGAAAAAAGGTTTTTAGGAAATAAATATAGTGAGAGCAAAAAAAAAATTTATTAAGTAGTTTGTAACAGTTTGTCTAAAATAAACACTCAATATAAGACGATTTAAGCACAATTGTTTTTTTTTACTAAAAGCTTTTTCAATGGTGAGACTTTGGAGCTGATATTAAAAATTAGTAAATCGTTATTTTCTTTACTAAATTTTAGAAATGATAAGAATATCGAGTCTGGCTTTTAAAATTAGCAAAATTACTATCCAGACATTTAAATTATTAAACTGTTTTCTCCTGCTCTCAATAGTGAAAAAAATGTTGACTTTGTGTTAATTAGCAAAATCTCATCTTCTATTTCCAAAATTAGTAAAACAGAGTAGCTTTGGCTTTATTTAATTAAAAAATTTGTAAAAAAATATTTTCACTGGCTGTTAAATTTAGTCAAATTAAGTTTTTAAATATCAAAATTAGTCAAACATTAAGGACGATCGATGTTACAATACTAAAAAAATCGTTTTAGATGTACTAATTCAAAAATTAGTAAAAAATATTAATCATTATCTCTAGTTACTTTAGTTAGTATTATGACGGTTGCAGATTTTAAAATTAGTAAAATGTTGCCTCCATTACCCAAAATCGAAAAAAAAATTTAAAAATTAGTAAAAAATTCTAATTTTTGATAGAAATTTGATTTTTACATTTACAAACTTAAAATTAATAGGCAAATTGTCGTCTACGGCTCCCAATATTGAGAAGGAATGTAACTGTTGTACTAAACAGAGGTTCACTTAGAAGAGGATTGATATATTTGAAACCTTTTTCAAATATTTTTTGAGTGACGTAATTTATTGATTTTATTTTTTTATATTTGTATTGTCCGTTTCACGAAAGTAGCGACTTTCGTCATCAATTTATTTTTAAGTTACGACACACGTTATTCACATTTTCGATGTACTGAAAAGAAACAATATTCGAAGTAGTGTCTACTAGAAGCCAAAGGTGAAAAAGTGATAACGAGGAAAATGGCTGTATAATTGGGCTTGTTGATTATTAGATTAAGCAACTTATTATACTTCTCGTCTTTCGGGAAAACGGGGCAGGTGCTCCGCGCTCATTCAATCAACGCGGTACGTGCATATTGTAGTTCGGACTATTAATGGCTATGACAAAAGTCGCTTCTTTTGTGAAACAGACAATATATTATCAATATTATAAAAAAGCTCAAATAGTTATTTTACACAACTTTTAATTATTGAAGAAAAATTATTACATTACTCCGCGACTCGTCGTGCTATAAAATGTAATTTACCACACGCGAAAGTAAATAACTATTGTGTATAATAATTTTACGATCCTGGCGCATCCACCATTTCTGCTATTTTTCATAGTTGCAAACAAATCTCGATATCTAACAGGCTTACCAACATAATATTTCTTTTTTTCGCCTTTTTGAAGCACAACACTTAAATCAAAAATTTCCTGAAAAAACTCTTCAGGCCTTGTAAAATTTTCAAAAATCACATCCATTACACTATCCCCCATCAAATCTTGTTTCCTCAAATCTGCTCCTTTTTCTACTAAAACTCTCAAACATCTTTTATGTCCTTTGAGTGCTGCAACAAACGCTGGTGTCCTTGCAACTCCATCTTCTCTATCCACCACTTCCCGACTTCTTTTATCTCCTAGTAAAACCTCCAAAACTGCATCATCTCCCTTTTCTGCTGCTAGATGCAACAAATTGTTTCTTCTGAGGTCGGCACCAGCTTTAAGAAGAAGAGTGACTAGTCTTGCTCTTCCGTAGAACACTGCACTGAGGAGCGGTGTGCCGCCCCCGACGTCCGGATCAGCTCCTGCTGAAACTAGCAACTCCACGATTTCTTCTCTTGCATTTTCGTTCTTAATGCACTCGGCGAGGATTAAGGGAAAAGTACCGTCCTTGGTGGCGGTGTTGGGGTTGGTACCTGTGTGGAGGAGGTGGCGTACAAGTGTCACATTTCCGGAAGTAACCGCGTCGTGTAGCATGACGCTAATAAACGAAAATTGTTCTCAACCGCAAACTATTTCAGATTAATAGGCTCTTATCGCGCCTAAACCGCTTCCCTTACGGTCAATGTGAGCTTGTTTAGGATTGCTTATCGCTAAATTTCAACCATTTATTTACATTTTTATGAAGCGGAAAGTGAGATGGAAGAGAGAGACGATCAAAAACTCATCACGCTTTTATATATACACATTGGAAAATGATCAATCATCAAGGGAAAATTAAAAGATGAGATGCCATTTAGTCAAAGAATTGATATTTCATTAGGAGGAGGCGAGACAATGATTTTTAGTCAAGGGAATTAGGGACAGTGAAAGAAATCGCTGAAAAATTTTTACTTAAAGGAGAAATTCTGAATGATGAGAGGCTTAAAATGGGAATGGGAAATGCTAAAGAATTGGCAATGACCTGAAAACGCGGATATATTTTTAGAAGAAAGACAGGGAAATATGGAAAAAAATTATTCAAGGGGCGGCGAAAATTGTTCAAACAATTCCAAATATATTGAATTAAATAATAAAAAACCTATACTAAAGATTTTTTATTTACATAATATTATTTTTTACTAAAAATAAGCCGACAGTAAGAAAAAAATTTCTTTTCTACTCCTATACTTTAGATGTCACTTATGTGTCTTTTAATAATATTTATCCGCAATTACCTTATATTTAAAGTTATATTCAAGTTATATACTTACAAACCGTATAAAGTAACACTTTAATCACTAGTGAAATAATAAAAAAAATACAATCCTAAATCAATCGCATTTTATTTATTATTAATATTGACATTAACATTTACATTAAGAGACATTTCGTTTTATTATATTTCACTTCGTTTCTAGTAATAAGAAGCTTGTAGTTGTCAGAGGTTCCAGAACAAATAGTAGTTGTAGGAAGAATGGACGTCTCCTCTAGTAAGGAACGACTAGTACCAGGAGAACCTTGAATTTTCCTTGAGATATCAAGCTTATTAGATACAGAATCTTCGACACAAGTTTCTGCTATGGCGGAGCTCCTCCACCCACCATGTTGTTTAATTGTTGTAAGATTAGCACTTTCATTAACAAGTAAAGTTGTTGAAGTGCGCTTCATACAATGGCCGGTATAAGCTTCTGCGTTCGCCAGATTCAAAAACGAAGCAACCTTTGGAACAAACTTTCGATAAAGTGTTAATTCCAACAGGTTGCGACTGTACATTTATGATTAGCGTATCGTAAAAAGAATCTCTCAATGGATAACTTCTTCGGGCGTAAGAACATGTATTTCCTACACCTCCACAGTATCGATAGAGAATCCTTCTTTTATAATTGTGAATTTATGTGAAACGACCGTGTTGGTATCTGGTATCGAAACAATTAGGTATGCGCCTCTGTCTTTTACATTACTGATTTTCTAATTTGTTAGCTCACAGCATTGACAGCCACTAGACACTCCCATTAATAATGCAACCTGAAATATTTCAAAATTTATAATCTACAATGTTTATTTAATGACAGAGATTACCTCGATCATCAAATATTCTTTATTGCAAATGCTTGTCAAAAACTCTTCCACGTATGCTCTTTGCAATACTGTAGCTTACTTTGGCCTGTATCCTCTTGACTGATTCTTCAGATAGGCCATGAGCTTACTATATTTTCCAATGTTTATATTTTTATAGACCTATATGGCGGCCTTCAGCATAGAGTACTTCGACCACATAGATGAATTTGCATACCTCTTCTTCAAATTTAAGAAATACAATAGCAAAACTGCCTCCTTTATTGTCTTCACCCCTTGTTCTTCTTTTCATTTATTAAATTCTAATAATACTTTTTCATAATGTTCCCTGGACTTCGCAGGCAATAAATGGCGAGTCACTTCTTTAGCTTCCTTAAGAATTGTCTCAGGAACAGTATCACTTTCTTTCATTTTCACCAACTTGCACAGCGTTTTGTACAAAGTGAATCGATCAACAATAGAAATAAATAGCAACAATTCAACACCTCCTTTGTTTTTTAGTTAATTTTAATGATTTTTGAGGTGGCATCCGCTGTCAGAATGTAATGTCAAATCATTATTTGATGACATGAGATGAAATTTTGGCGATTCTGATTTTAAATCACTGTAATTGGGAATAAAACGTTATATTGGATTCGTGTGTTAGTCGCGTTTTATCTACTTAAAAACATTAAACGCTCGACTGCGTCTCGCGCTTAAACAATCTTGCGTTGATCAAACGCTGTCTAAAACACTTATACAATAAATAAATATTATTTTAATAAAAGTTTTCGTCAATAGCAATACAATAATACAGCAATATTAAATTTATCTCTACCAGCAATTGTGCATCAAGCCGCTACACCCATAAACAATGTATTATTCTTTCACTAATTTATAAACTTTTGGGTTTTTAAACTTTTAATCTCGGGATTAAATGATGCAATTAGTTCTTTGAAATATACTGTTAGTCACTTATTTTCTATTTTTTTTTTTGTTTAACAACAGTATTTTTAAAGTTTATTAAAATAAGATTATAAAAAGCAGAATTAACGAGTATAATTTGTACTTGGGGTTTAGAAATATTTGCAACATTTGGCCACCAGAAAACAACAAGTAGAATCACAATAACTCACTTTAAGTCTAAAGTTTAAAAGAAGGATTGCAAACGTATTTTTTTTAAATATCTATTTCAAAATATTATTCAAAAAATGTTAAAAAAAAAAGATGGAACCTTGAAAAAGAATGCTAGTAGAGAACCTCAAAATTATCTAAGTTTAACGTTTTTTCTAGCTAAGGTAACTCGATGACGAAAGATTTAAGCCACTCGTTACAACAACTTTTTAATATTAGATTAGCTCTTTTGACGATAATGATAGATAAAAACTAATTAAAAAAACTAAAAAAATTGACCTGACCTGACCTGACCTGACCTGACCTGACCTGGCCTGACCTGACCTGACCTGACCTGACCTGACCTGACCTGACCTGACCTGATGAAATTATGTTGCGGTACAACAACATACTTCTTCTCAAAAAAATTATTCCAAAGGAATAGAAGCAAGCTAGAGTGGTATTGCTAAAAAACCAGGAAAAAAAACAAGAGAACCGCACATATTATTGACTCTAAACCTTCTAAACGTACTGGCAAGGTTCAACAAGCAGCTAATTTTAACAAAACTCAAAAAAGATTTGGAGCAACTCGGATAAAAAACGACAAGAAGATAGAGTGTTCTTTTCACATTTGCTTCTTAGCAGACTAAAAAAATATAATTATGTACCTATTTTGACACCAAAAATAAATGTTTGCAATTTTTTTTTTAAATATTTCTTGGGACAGTCGCTTTTTTGTCTCTTAGCACCACATGGCTTTTAGTTGGCCGCTGTTTTAGAGCAATTCATCATCTTTGATAATTTATGCTTTCTAAAATTGTCAAAAAAACATTTTAGTAGCTGCTGATTAAAGTTTCTTGAAGTAGATGAAGCCGGTCACTGGTGCATTTTTTGAAATAACTTTCTTGGAAAAGATAAAAGCAGTCATATATACTTATTTTGAATTATGTTTTCAATTTTTTCTGTTTTTATGCGTCTTTGCTGTAAAAATTTCTTTTTCAAATTATATTTTTATATTTTTTATATATTTTTATATTTTTTTGCTTAGTTCTTTTACTATAAATATTTATTTTTGAACAAGGCACAGTTTCTATTTGTAAAAAATGAGCAAATTATTAGGCCAATTTTAGCACTTGTTGAGAGCTGTAGGCAGTTTGACATCAACTGATGGTTATGACGTCAGTAGATCCTTGCTAATTGAGTTAACTCTAAAGTAATTTCATCACGGAGATATCATTTAAACATTTATGAGCTGCAAAATCTCGATTTGCCGTTTTCCTATTTCCGCAATTTTAATTAAATTCATCGTAAAAATTTAACGATTTGCTTATTTCCCTCATATCGCATTTCGTGATTGCCTTCATTAG
Organism: Tribolium confusum; assembly: GCA_029207805.1. NCBI lineage: Eukaryota > Metazoa > Arthropoda > Insecta > Coleoptera > Tenebrionidae > Tribolium > Tribolium confusum. Next base: position 19,193,193 of record JALGAY010000005.1, read on the forward strand.
GAGCTTCTTGTCTTATTGGTGTGTTTGTGTTCCTCCGGGCCTCCGTCTCTTCTCCCGCTTGCAATTTCGAATTATGCTTCGACGTCTTAATTGTGCCCCGCTGCAACATAATTGCCGGATTACCCCGGATTGCTCGATAATTATTCATTGTGAAGTTTCAAAGCTCTCAGGTCGCCTGCCGGCCGATTTTGAACAAACACTCCAACTTTTTCTTCCTACAAATTTTACTACTTTAATCCCTCTATAAACTTTTAATTAATACTTGGCTCTTGTTACACAACTAAACGAATTTTTATTTTTATATTTAACGTTTTTACGGACGAAATTATCGAAGCAAATTTCATTTCTAACAACTTGCCAAGAGTTTATTGACGATTGTTAAATTTCCTAACTTTGAATACCAAGAGAATTACTTGTGTTTTTATTAGAGTAAGAGATGGAGTGAAAAGTTTTAAATTATTACAAGAGAAAATTTTCAGTAGGTATTGTATTGTTCGCTCAAACTAAATAAATATAATATTTCAAATTAATTTAATTTATATTAAATTAATTTACTATATTAATAATGAGTTTTATTCAGTAACAGTAACTAATGCTAGTCCAGTGTAAACAAATGTAAATCTGTTTCAATTCAAATTATTACATTAAGCTCTTTGTTTGATCTCCATCAAACAATAATTTTGTTTAAATTTGATTTATGTGCTAGCATAAAACCAGGTCATGTTCCGGTCGGATTTATTATTTTGTAAACAATTAATCTAATAAAAAATAAAGCTAAATAGAATTAAACCACAAGCTATTACAACAATGTAAAACAAGCTGATAAGTGCTTATAACAATATCAGGCATATATAATTTTTTTTAGTTTGCATTATTTTTAAAAAATACTCTCAATTTTATGCTGTTTCAAGTAAGCAACTGCAATTTTCTAGCTCTGTATTGTCACTCTAAAAATTTGACGATTTTGTAATTTTAAAAAATTATTGAGATGTTTATATTAGGTTAAACTAGGTTGGGAATGAGGGTTATAAAATAAACTGATCAACAATTGAAGTGATCCACCACAAAAATCTTAATTATACAGGATTTATTCTTGTTTTTTGTTGTTTTTTTGTAATCTGTTGCCTATCTGAAGTATTTTATGGTCTATCTAGTAGTAGTTTTTAGGTATTAATTTTAAAAACGGGTTTTTTTGCAGTTCATTATCTGACAAAACAAGCAAAGTGAGAATATAACTGAGTGTCTTTTTCAGTAATATTAAAACTGACACGTTAAAAGTATCATTGAGGGTAACTTATCCTTAATTTCTAATGCTTCAACAGCGTTTATCTGACCGAGAATTGCAGCATGTAGTTCACATGGTCCAGGAAGGGTTATCTCATCGCGCGGTGGCGCGAATTTTTAATGTGGCACATGGGGTGATCAATAGAGCAATAGCTTTCAAGAATGTGGAACTCCTCGTTTCAGACATGGTGAGGTGGTGCACGCAGTCTAACTCCAAGACAAATTCGTTTTTTACAAATTACTCCTCGCCGAAACCCTACCTACAACGCTACTCAGTTAAATAACGCGCTACGACGAGTGACAGGAGTAGTTATTTCTACTCAAACAGTTCGAAGAAGGCTACACGAATATGGTTTAAGGGCTAGAAGAGGTGTGCCATGCCCACTGTTAACCCGGCAACATCGAGTACAACGGTGACATTGGGGGGAAGCTCATTTGAACTGGACCCAGGACGAATGGTCCTGTTGTATGTTTGCAGATGTGACTCAATTTACCCTTTGTTTGGATTGGCGTATTAGAGTGTGGCGACGCCCAAACAAGACGTACCATGAAGAAATGCGAGAACACAGAATACCCTTCGGAGGAGATGGTGTTACTCTTTGAGAAGGCATTATTTTTAACGGCCGCACAGAGATTGTGGCACTAAGGGGATTATGCATAAATACACAATATTATAGGAATATGTGTATTCTACCGCCTGTTATTCCTTTTGCCAATAATTTTGGAAATGAGTTTGTGTTTGTGGATGATAATGCACGACCGCACTGTGCTCGGATTGTGAACAATGTTCTTAATGCACATTGTATTGAACGAATAGTGTGACCGGCACGCTCCCCTGATTGCAACCCCATCGAACATCTATGGTCGTACATAGAGCACAGGTTATTAGAACAAGATGTCCAATCAGAAACTTTTGAAGAGCCTCAAAACATGTTGGAACAGGAATGGGACGCAGTGTCTCAAGAAGTCATCAATAATTTAATAGAAAGTATGCCTAGGAGATGTATGGCTGTCTATAAGGCTAGAAGTGGTCCTACTAGATATTAATTTATACAATATGTTTAATAAATAAATATGTAAATACAATATGTGTTTACAAAATATTGCTGGGGGTATTTACTGTTTTTGTATAAAATTGAATAAATAACCAAATATACTGATTTACGATGTTGTGATGCATTTGTACCTTTCTTTTTTACTCTCCTTGTATTTAAATAACGGTTTTTTGAAGAAATATAATGTATGAAAATGAAAACATCACTTATTATAGAGTGAATCACTTCAATTGTTGAGTAGTTTATTTTTTCCCCAAATCAAATTTATTTATTTTGCTACATGTTTCGGCCATTTTTATTGATTATGGCCATCTTCAGGCACTCCACCCCGCCCGTTAAATTAAAACTCGTCTTTAAGAATGAATTTGTCTCTCCGTTTTCTTTTACCTTCTTTTAGAATCTTTAGATGAAGATTTTCGTCATATTGATGTTCCTCAAGGTCCTCTGGCTCTAGAACTGATCTATGTGGAACCCCACTTGTTAATTGTCTGTCTCTGATGTCTATACTCCTATCCCCTGTTATTTTTATTAAGTATTTGTATATGCTCTTTTCTAAGTTACACAAAAATGGATTTTGGCCAAGGTTTTTACAAATGCTTATCTCTTAGAATCATATTGTTTTGCAGCGATAGAAATAGTTTCTTGTATTTTTTTTTAATCGTTTGTAGTACCTAATTTGAAGTTTTAAAGTGCTATTATTTCTCGAAATCTAATAATAAATAAATTCGGCAAATTGTCACATATTATCTTGGTCATCGTTGCTTCTCCGTACTTTTTCATTTCTTTTTGTATGTTGCTTTTTCCTGTGCTTTTGTTGTTTTTTTTTTGTTTTTTTTATAATATTTTTAACGTTTTTATATGTGGAAAGTTCTTCTTTTTTTCTTGTTGTCCGTTTCTGTTGCAATTCTTCTTTTTAACTGTTCTTCTTTTAGTTGACGATTTATTTAAGAATTTTTGAAAATATTTAGCCTATCTTTCTATTACTTTTACTTCGCTTTTCACTAATTAGCAAACACAAATTTTTGGATGAAATCCTTGTTTAATTCTCTTGTATCGTTTATAGAAATTTCTTATCTCTTTATTTTTGTAAATTTTTTCTATATCTTCGATTATTACATTGTGCTTATATAACTTATATTTAAAAAAAAATAAATACCTGTTATTCAGCTTCAGTTTTTAGTTTCTGTAGTAACAGCAAAATTTTGACTGAATTTATTAAAGTTTCAATAGCAAAAAGCAAATCTGAGCAGCGTAATTATTTCAATAAATTATAATAGAAAAGTTTCTCGTTTTCGCTAAAAGAGGAAAGGCAAAAATCAGGTCATGTCAAAGCTTTCCTTCTGCCAATTACGAAAATGTTAAGTTGTTTATTTTTTGAATTGAAAGTTTGTGAGAATGCGAGCGATGAAAAAGGTAAAAATAATAACGGTAGCACGTCTCCTCTCGAAAGTTCTAAGCGCTTCTCAAGTTAAGACTTTGCGAATTCTATTCATCACACATCAAAACAATATCCAAAATCATCAGTTCCCTTGTTGAAACTCTTAACTGATATAACACTCATAAACACTTGAACAGTTTGAAAGTTTGAGAGCGCGACACGAGAAAAATATCTTCTTTATCTCGTTTTTCGTCGCAATCAGTGTCCGTCCCTGTTTCGGTTTTTAACTATTTAGCTGTAAGGGTTGCGACCCGAATCTATCCTCGGGGTCAACTAACACGACTCCCTTGCCTCGTTAACCCTACCAAAAATCTTTATAATTACAACAAACGATTATTGTACGCAATGCGTCGAAATATTTTAATCAAGGCGAGAATAAAATTGTGTCTTAGAGCGGTCTTACATGGTTATTCACTTTAAGTGATAGATTTCGTTCGTTCTTGTTAGTGCATGTTCGCACCGAAACCATCAAGATTTATTTCCCGGTTGCTTTTACAACAATACGCTCGCCTCGTGTTTAGCTAAATTTATTAGGAATTATCTCGAGCGAAGCTGGGTTAATTATTGTCTTGCTCTTTTTGTCTATTTGATACCAAATAACGAGAGGCTTTGTCAAGATTTTAAGGATCAAAAACAAATTTTCTTAACACGTAAAAATACACTACTCAAAACTGTCAGGGAGAAGATTATTTCTATTTACGACCTATGTCTCTATCGATTTTATGAAACTGTATTGAATTACGACCTCGAGAGACTTGGATTAAGTTTTCTAATAATTTTGGGAGTTTCGCAACAGCCTGTATAAACACCAACAGAATTATTTTTAGTTTCCACCGAGGTAGAGAAAGCGTTTTTGCAAAGTTTCAAGGTTGATTTGGATTTAAAAGAGCAAGCTCTACCGAAAAGTTTTAGTAAAAGCTAAATGTTACTTCTAAAATCCGTTTTGTAAAAAAAAATAAAAAAGTAAAAACGGTTTAGAATTAGACTGCACATGTGCAGTAGCATTTTCGCGGTCCGAAATTTTTATTGCGCATGCTCAGTACAGTTCTAAACTGTGCAGAAAAAGTTAAAAATATTAAGAAAATTCGTATTAAATTAGAAAAAATTTAATAAATAAGACAACAAAATATTTTATCCACAATTACCTTATAATTGAAGTTTTATCCACACTTATGAAACGTATAAAGTAACACTTTATCCACTAGTGGAATAATGAAAAAATACAATCTTATATCAATCGCATTCTATTTATTATTAATACTGACATTAACATTTACATTAATAAACATTTTGTTTTTTGTTTTATCATATTTCACTTCGTTTCCATTAATAAGAAGCTTCTGGTTGTTATCCGTTCCAGACCGCATAGTAGTTGTAAGAACAATGGACGTCTCCTCTAGTAAGGGACAACTAGTACCAGGAGAAACTTGGATTTTCCTTGCAATATCAAGCTTATTAGATACAGGAACTCCTCCACCCACCATGTCGTTTAATTGTTGTAAGATTAGCACCTCCATTGGCGAGTAAAGTTGTTGAAGTGAGCCTCGTACAATGGCCGGTATAAGCTTCTGGGTTCGCCAGATTCAAAAACGAAGTAACTTTAGAAGAAACTTTCGATAAAGTGTTCCAACAGGTTGCGATGTACATTTTTGATTAGCGTATCGTAAAAAGAACAATAGATAACTTCTTCGGACATAAGGACATGTATTTCCTACACTTTTCCACAATGTTGATGGAAAATCTTTCTTCTATAATTATGAATTTTCGTAAAACGCCCGTTTTGGTATCTGGTATCAAAACAAACAGGTATGCGCCTCTGTCTTCTACATCACTGATTTTCAAATTTGTCAGCTCACTGCATCGACAGCCACCAGTCACCCCCATTAGTAATGCAACCTAAAATATTCTAAAATTTATTATGTCTACAATGTCTATGTAATGACAGAGACTACCTTTATCTTCAAATATTCTTTATCGCAAGTACTTGTCAAAAACTCTTCCACGTGTGCTCTTTCCAATACTGCAGCTTTCTTCGTCCTGTATCCTCTTGACTGATTCTTCAGATAAGCCATGAGCTTACTATATTTTCCAATGTTTATGTTTTTATACACCTTTATGGCGGCCTTCAGCATAAAGTACTTCGACCACATAGATGAATTTGCATACCTCTTCTTCAAATTTAAGAAATACAATAGCAAAACTGCCTTATTTATTGTCATTACCCCTTGTTCTTCTTTCCATTTATTAAATTCTAAAAATATTTTTTCATAATGTTCCCTAGGCTTCGCAGGCTATAACTGGCGAGTCGCTTTTTCAGCTTTCTTAACAATTGTTTCAAGAACAGAATCACTTTTTTTCATTTTCACCAACTTGCACAGCGTTTTGTACAAAGTGAGTCGATCAACAATAGAAAATAAATGGCAACAATTCAACACCTCCTTTGTTTTTTAGTTAATTTTAATGATTTTTGAGATGACATCCGCTGTCAGAGTGTAATGTCAAATCATTTTTTGATGACATGAGATTTTAAATCGCTGTAATTGTGGATAAAACGTTATATTGGATTCGTGTTTTAGTCGCGTTTTATCCACTTAAGAATATTAAATGCTCGACTGCGTTTTGCGCTTAAACATTCTTGCGTGGATAAAACGCTGTCTAAAACACTTCTACAATAAATACAATAATTATTATTTACTAATTTTAAAAAATAATTTGATGGCTTTATAAAAATAAATTAAAAATTAAGTCCACAAATATAAAAAATCTGGTGCATATAAAAAGTATTTTTAATGTAAATAGAAAGTATTTTGGCCTCTAACACGTAAAACTTCTCGAATTCCAAGAGACATACTCCTTATGAAATTATTATTTTCTTTTCGTAGAATTTGCAATCACAGAATGGGTTACAGCTGCGTAACCTCTCTCACGTTTTCGGGTTGAAGTTTGTGCCCTTCCAAAAAGATCCCATACATGCTCTATTGGATTTAAATCCAGTGAACGTGATGAAAGATCAGTTTGTTTAACTTCATGGAAATCAGCTGCATTTAACACTTTTGCGGTACGGTTAGGCCGACCATTATGGTCAATAATAACAAAATTTTAAACAATAGCGGCTTGAAAATTGACAACAATGTTGTTTATAATATTAATCGCATATATGTGATTAGTAATGAGTGGAATCAAATATTTTCTTTGTTGGGGAGCACGACGAGCTATTGATGAACGTTCTAGCGGGCACATGTAGCACACGGACACCGAGTGAGTGGTTAGCCAATCACAGAGAGCAAGTTTAGTATCGTGTTGTCATCGCCTTAAGCGTTTACTGTTTAGACGGAGTTTTACCACGATAGCTTATTACAAAGTGGTGTGCCGCTCTGCTCCGAGAAAATATTTGTTTCCGCTCACCAGTGATTAGTCATCATTTCATGCCAAATGTACAAGTCAGTACAACCCCCAAATTCCTCCTCATACCATAATTGACCTCTTTGGGAATAGAACGGTTTCTCAGATAAATTGTTGTTGATACGGTTAACCAGCCATTCTCCTTACTCGAAAACGTCTACTGTCACTTCTGACGCCAAATCTAGAGTCGTCAGCAAACAAAACCGAGTTTTATTCCAGATCTCAATTTTGATATTGCAACTCACACGTGCCGCATGGTCTTGGTGTGATAATTAGGATTGTCAACCGTTCTTTATTTGAAGGAATAGTCCTTTAATTTTATAAACTGTTCTTTAGTCTTCAACATGTACTTAAAAGACAAAATTTGTTTTTTTTGTCTAGTTTTTTAACCAAAGAGAAACACGTAAGCCTTGAAAAATTGAAATATTTAATTGTGATTAGTTGATTTCGAAAATTAGTTAATTATTTGGAAGTCCTTTTAAGTCACCAAAATAAAATTTCAAATAGGTGTAAACAAGCAAAAATTCTTTCCAGGCTTGAGTTATAAGACCTACGTAAATAGAATATTTAATAAGAGAGAAATAAAATCAAAAAGAAGTACGACTAGTGAGAGAAAAAATAGAAATGGGTTCTAGAAGAATTTGTAGAGAAGGTGACCTAATGACAAAAAAACTAATATGTTGTAAAAAAAATTCTATAATAATAAAAAAATGATTTTTTGAGCCGGATACTGAGAAAAGTCTGTATACAGACAAAACAATTTATAATAATTTTTGCGCTCTCAAAAACCTATATTTTAAAGTTTTTAATAGAATTCAGAACTAAAGGCGACAGTTTATACCTTTTTCTAGATAAATTGCAAAAAAATTTTAAAAACATTTGTTTTTGCAATAATTATCGCTTTCGGCTTCCAAATGGTATTGCACTGAAAAGCCAAATGTAAAAAAATCCAAAGGTTTGCCCAATGGAAGAGTTCTAAAGACAATAGTTAGACAGTAAAAATTCAAATTCTAAAATTTGATTTGACATTCAAAAACGTATTATAAATAACAAAAAAGCAATTAATATTCCCATTTTGTTTACAATCAAAAATAAAAATTGTGCTGCAACTCAAAAATAATAAATAAATCGTAATGTAAAACAAGTTTTGTTTAAATTTTATAATATTCCTAACTCTTTGTGCACAGTGTTGTTCAAAACTGTTATTGGAACAAACTTATGATCTATGTCCTTGAGAAAAAGAATTCCACGTCACCATTAAATTGCAACTCAGCAATCTGTATGTATTTATGTAGATTGCTCAATTGAAAAGCATTCTATCGATATTAAAATCAACACAGTACATGTTCAAAGTTGCATAGAAAATTCGTGATTGGGCTTTACCTAAAACGAAATTGTTATTCGTTTCACGGTTTTATGGACGTAGAAAAATATTTGAAATAATGAAAATGTATAAGCTAAGTCTGGGGTAGTTTTATACGAAAATTTATGCACGGATCAAATGGGATACACTGGAACCACATTCTAAGAATTTTTTTCTTCAATTTTCTTAAATCAAATCTTATCAGATTTCGTTTTATACTAAAGAGATTTGTATTTTCTTTTTTTGAGAATATTTAATTAGATAAAACTGCATGTGAATGAAGTTGGGATAAAAATCCTTCATTTGCAACATATTAATTATGTCGTGTAGCAGAGATTCCTGCAATATGTGCAGGAAAGTTCCAACTTTGTTCCACTGAGGTTTCTGGTAATTTCCTGCTGACCAGCAAAGCTGTGCAGAGTCATCCCTGTCAGGTAATAAAACGTATTTCCCATTAATAAAACACACTCGCAACGATTTACAAATTCCCGATTAAAATCAAAAATTTCATATCCGCATTCCCTCGTTTTAAACGGATTATCTCCACTTCCGAACTTTGAGTAATTTGAATTCTTCCCTCGGCTTTAACATAATTGCAGTATCGATCAGGACCGTTCGTCTGATGGACGACAATAATTCAATATAGGAATAAAAAGGGGACAGGATTAGATCGATTCTTGCTCCATTGCATCTGGACGATTTTCTTTTACTTTTTTTTTAAGAAAGATGACAACCGAATCTTGATTTATAAGAGCAATAAAAGTTTTTAAAGCGGTTATTTTATGTTTAAAGTGCAGCTTCACGTTGATTTATCAAACTCTATTTATCGCTGAACTTTGCCGGAAAGACAGGACCGCATTAAGGCGCTCTAAACACATTTTTATTTGCATGTTCCACACAGGTTTTATTCCTTAAAAGCTTTCTGACATCTTAAAGCCACATTAGTGAGAATATAACATATAAATAATGCATAATTTCGTATGAGAGAAACAGATTTTCACCAGAAATGGAAATTTCGGGTACAAGAGATGAAATGGGATTTCAATTAAATTATTTCATTTCCAAAATTATAATAACAAATTTTTAGCCGCACTAAAATGAATTATTACAAATAATGGATGCACCGAGAATAAACCTAAATTCAATAGAATTTAATTTGAGCGAGATACAACTCTATTCAGTCAAATTTTTATGATAAAATTTGTTTTTTAATTAAAAACTTTTTTCGTTGAAAATCGGATACAAAACATCAGACAAGCTGCTAAAAATGCAAAATTGCGAACTTTTTCGAGCTAATAAACCAATTAATGCTATTTTTGTTAATTTGCAAATTAATTTCTTGATGAATATTTCAGAAATTGCATTAAAACAAGTACTCCAAATTTTCAAAGTCATTGATTATGATTTTTATGTCAAAATTAAAAAACCTAAAATGGCAGACAACAAAATAGATGATATTTTAAAAGGTGTTTAACAAAATTTCAGAAAATTGTGCACTTACCAATAACCGAATTGACTAATGACGACTTTCCAACGTATATTAAAAAATACAAAATGGCAGACCAAATGCGGATGATTATAAAAGTAAAAACTCTGTACATAAAGCTCCTTTGCCATACAAATCGTATATTAAGTTATTGGAAAGTATGGAGCAATACTTTCACCAAAAATAAATAGAAATTTGCAAAAAAATTTTGGTTTCGTGTTAACTGATAACAAAATTATAACCTAAAAATTAGTAATTATAAAACAAATAACAAAAAGAAGGCGGATATAAGACAACCACAAGTTTTTCAGGGTAAATTAAAGCGATGTAACACAAGTTATCTCTATACAAAGTTGCACGATTTTGAGGCTAGAGAGCGCCAAATTCGGAGGTCAAAATACGTTGTTATATCTCAAAAAAAAATTAATTTAAAAACGGTACTCTTTAGCGGAGTTTTGCGTTGTTACTTACTTACTGAGAATTTATTTTTATAAAAAAAACTGTAATTACTAAGGTAAAAAACGAGACAATTATGAAAAATATATAACCAAAGAAGTCAAGGACCTCAACTCAAATAAAACGAAAAATTTAAAATTATTTTTACTTTATTTAGTGTCTAGATGTTTTGTCAATAATTTCGTGGAATTTTACGTTTTCCTCTTTACTCAAAATTCTCTTGCTCTTATTCTTATTTCCAAATGTTTGCAACAATATATTTTAATTTGCAATATTTTTATTAAATAAGTGACAAAAAAATTAGTAACAATTTCTATAGGAGTTAAAAAAGCTATTTTGTTTGTTTGACAACGTTTTGCTGACATCAACAAAACCTAGATTTGGTTTCTTTTGCTAAACTCGGTCATTGATGGTTTTGCTTGGTGGAACTTTTAAACACGGAACATCTGTTACGATTTTAAAGAAGCTGTATTACTAGCTGTCTATCTAAGTTTTTTTAAAATAACATTTTTTTATATCTCTGCTTTAACGCTTCAGTCAGACCGCTTTCTTGTAAATTTGGCATTGATCAAGACTGATGAGTAAGGATTTCACAAATGCATTCAAGATGACCGTGACTAATATCTCTCAGAAACACGCGCTATAAGGTGAGTCAGAGACAGAGTCAAACTCGCTAATTAAAAGGTTCTACTTAAAATTGAAAATCGGATATTTTGGATTTCTCTGTTTACTTGTATATTTACAGTAGATACAAATGTTTAAGAAGTAATTTTTTATTGTATAGAATTAAAAACTTGAATTTTTCATACAGACATAACCGTATTTAGTATTAATGTTAGACTATAATCTATAGATGTTCTTTTGATAGACGCACTGACAAAAATAGCTATTAATGCAATAAGTTGCAAAAAGAAAGTCTTTTAAGCATGCAACGTGAATCTCCAACACATCAAGAGCTTAAAAGACATCGATTTTGTAACGTATTGCATTCAAATTCAAAGCGTTTTATAACAATTTTTTTTTTAAATAATGTTTTTAATCAAACATTTACATTGTAAAGTAGGCAGATGGCAGGTTGCTATCGATGTAAATTTCGCTAGTTACTGTTTTTATAAAATTACAGACTGTCAACTTAAATTCTGTGTTTAAGTTCTGTGATAAAGGAACACAAAAATGAGCGGTTCTGAATTTGAATCCGACATCGAAAATGTCGCGGAAGCTGCACTAGCTACGCTAGTGCTCAAAAAATTTATAAAAAAATGCAAGAACACATACAGAAAATTTGGTAGTTGGTGTCAGAGAAAAAAATGTAACAAGTATTGAAGAAAAGGTACTTTTGGTCTATTTTTCGAAATTATTTTTTATGTATAAGCCGTCTACTTTATGAAGTACTTACTCAATACTAAGAACCATGATATATCTTAACAAAAATGTAGATATCAAAAAATTTACAAACTTGATTGCATCTTTAAAAAGAAATGCCAGTGGGTACAGAAAATCCAAAATATTCACCAAGCAAGAGATAGAACGTTTCATAAAAACAGCTGATGATAAAAACTATTTATTAGCAAAGTTGTGCTAATTACTGGGATTTTTGGCGCGTTACGCAGAGAAGAAATTACGTTTTTGAGAGTGGAAGATATAGAAAATTGTACAAGTTTTATTAAAGTGAAGATACCGAACACCAAAACAAAATTTTTACAAACGATTACAATTACTAAAGGATTTGTAAATGGAATTAGTTTCTTAGAAATTTTCTGCAAATACGCACAGCTTCAACCTCCTCATACTGAGCATCAAAGATTCTTCTTAACTTATAGAAATTCTAAATGCTGTACGCTTGTTGTTATAAATACTGTTGGAGGAATTTTAAAAAAAATTGCAAAATGTTTCGACCTTCTAAATACAAGAGAATATACCGGGCACTGCTTTCGCCGTTGTTCAGCAACACTCTTAGCAGATTCGAGAGCAGATGCTACATTACTCAAAAGATATGAAAGATGGCGATCTAGTTCTGTTGCGGAAAGTTACATAGAAAACTTTGTTGAAAGCAAAAACGCAATTTCGGTGAAAACTATGGGAAAAGAAGAAACTGTATCCAAGAAGAGAAGAATCTGTGACGGAAATAGCAAATCTGAAGTGGCGTCTACAAATACCGCTTCTACTTGTATAAAGTTCAGGAAAGAAATCTGAAATCTTTAAATGTTCAATTTAGCCACTTAAGTAATTGTACTTTTCATGTTTATAATAAATAAATAAAATAAAAATGTATTTTTCATTTTTGAGCACTTGTGTCATTTAGCAATCAGAATAACAGTCAAAAAATTACTGTTATAAAACGCTATAACAAAAAAAATATTTTATAAATGAAAAGAAACGAATAAATTAGTAAAAACAATGGAATCGTAAATTGTAATATTTGTATTGATTATACATAAACTTGGTTTAGCTGATTAAATATTCAATTTTAATTGGTTGAGTAAACATAATGAAAACGTCGTAAAATCAATGAAAAATGTAGAATTGAATACAGTTGAGGTATTTCTCGAGTAACTCAAAATAAATCTCCGGTTAATTTGTGATTCAAAAAGTCAGTATAACGAGCTTGAAAGTAGTAAACAATTAATCCTTGAAAGTTTTTTGGAGTGTGTTGAATCCCGATCCTCGGTATTTTCGTCGACCTTTTGTGAGTCGTTCTCTCTTAGCCGTCTAAGATCTTATTTCAGTAACAATGCGGGCATCAACAATTGAAGCCCAAGGGTAATCGCAGTTAACAATGCCTTCTATCTATGGTGCATCAATGGCCCGAGGTCCACAGGAGGAACCGTCGCTCGAAGCGGCAGACCTTGATAGCGCCTTTGTAAAATTAACTATTTACCTAAATCTGGGTATTGCCCGCCTTTCTAGTCCGTCTAATGCTCGGAAGGATTAAATTTCAGCCGCATTGTACATACATCTCTCCAAGGAAAACGAGAAAAAAACTCGATAATATTTAATTGATTGTGACTTAAAATTTGCATCAAGATTTGTGACCGCAAAGCCGGACTCGGCCTGCGACCTATTTATATAAATATTTAAATGACTTTGATTTTGGAAGGACCCTAATGGCAGCCCGTAAACTTTACGCTTATTTGCATATAAAATACAGTTTTGGAGGGCGAGGAAAAGGTGGGATTTATAGCATACCTGCACCTTCTTTTAATAGAAATCATACCGGAAGGGCTTCTGGGGAAAAATACGCCAGACGTGCAAAATCTATATGGATTTATGCGCGATGCTCCATTGAACAACATTCCTTAAATCGAAACGTGCATAACCACGAAAATCGCCAAAAGATTTTTATTGCCAAATATATGAATATCGGATTGAGACAAGTTTTTTCTAATACTGACCTAACCCGGCGCATCCACCATTTTTACAAAAATCTACACTAATTTGTAATGTTATTAAAACTTTCAGCTTGTTTTAAAATAAATTATAAGCGAACACAACTTTAAATTACATTTAAAAAGTTTGTAGTTTTGTTGTTGTACAATATTTAAAAGCTGTTTGGTAATTATTGTAGATTATGTTATTAGAAATAAAAGAAAATTAGGCAGGCAGAAAATACTCAGCAAAGCATCAAAAGTTTTTTTTAGTTTTCTCAACTATAAACCAAACATTGACGTTGTACACCACTTTTTAAAATATGCTCGAGATTACTTTACAACGTTTTCAGAATATAATGCTACCAAAATCTTAAATTATTGCAATGTTTATACAGATTCAAGGTTCGTTAATTTGAAGCATTGAATAAATAACAAATAATTTATTTTTGCAATGTACACCAAATAAAACAATAAATAACTACCTCGATTTTTACACTATATCGCGGTTGACTTAATCAATGACGTCGCTTTTGAGAATGTCGCTTGTTCGGTTTTCGCTAACTGACTGACTAATTTTCTGTCAGTTTCTTGTTTATATAATAAAACGTTCTTGCTAGAATGTGTCAGATGTTACCAAACCTAGATTCTTTCCCATCGGTTCTTGAGCGGATCTATTAATTATTTAATAAAGAAATTTTACGCCTCGATGCGGTTTTGACGTCTTTTTTCCTTAATAGTCTTCCGCAATCTTGTTATTTGACCAGCGTAGTAAGACACCGTAAAAGCAGCATCCTTCTCCAAATATTTCATCATAATTATTTCTTCAGCCTTCTAAAAAACAGACACCATAACCTTTGCCGCCAAACTTGACAATGAATTTTTTTGAAGTCGATGAAGAGGCTCGCTTCCAAGTCATCGATTGTTATTTGGTTTCAGAATCAAAACGGTGGATTCAGGTCTTATCCATAGTCACAAAAAGTGATAAAAAAATTTTATGTCTTCTTAAAACTTTTTGAGATTGACCCTCGAAATGTCGACTCGGTTTTTCTTGTGCTCGTCGATTAACATTCTCGGCACCCAACGCACGAAGCCATTTTTCATATGTAGTTCGTTCACACAGATTTTTTAAACGCTGCTATATAAGATCCCTGTGACCTCAACTACATGCCTAATGGTCACTTTTCGATCTGCCAACACCATATTATTTAGTTTTTTACGTTATCTTTAGTGAGAGACATGAATGCGCGTCTTTTGCGATGTTCATCTTCAGTAGATGTTCTGACCAGCTTAAACTCTTTTACCCAACTTGAAACTGTGGGATATGGAGGAGCAGAGTCTCCCAATGTTTTCACCAAGTTGCTATGTATATCTTTGGTAGATATTTTTTGTAACAGAGGTACTTGATGACAGCTTTAATTTCGTTTTTGTCCATTTTGATGTTATACCTTCGACGGTTCGTATTCAAATGAATGTCCCTCCCGGGAATTGTGGCCTATTTATATGATTTTTTTATGGTGACTTAGTGCGTATATAAGCAAGCAAAAAAAAATTATTTTGAATTTTTATGCGAACTGAAAATATCCGATTATCATTATTTTTAGATCACCCCTCGTATCTAAAAAACATATTGATTCTAGAAAGTTTAAAGTCTGTAAATCTTGAACTGTTTTTCAATTCTTTTTTTGTTTTAATTAATGTCTCAAAAATATACCTAAAATATAAAAAACTTAAAATTTAGAAAGTTGTAGTTTTCTAGAATCTAAGAGGGTTATTTCTAAAAATCTACATAAAATATTTTTAAAAAAATTATAAAAAACAAGTTTAAAAAGTTGTTTTTAAAGTATAAAATAATTTAAATCTAGAAAACTATAAGCTAATAAATATAAACAAAAAGAAAAAGTACAAAAAAATAGATAAATACTAGATTGTCTAGCAGCTAAATACCATCTTCAAAATTTACAGACTTACACAAGTTACAGACTTTAAAAAATTGTAAGTTGAATACTTAATCAACAATAATTTTAAAAAAAATATTTATTTAGAAAATTTAATATAACGTCTATAAAATATGGTGGATGTGATAGATATTCATTAAAAATTGATAAATAATCTAGATTGTCTAAACAAGCTACAAAATCTGAACACAAATTGAAGAGAGCATCTAAGAAAGAGAAATCTAAGTAAATATTAAAAGCTTGGAAATCTAGTTAATTGAAAGTTAACTAGTAAATTTAGAAATCTTATCAAATCTTAAGAATGTATATATAAATTTTTAAATTTTCAAAAATTATTTTTTATAAATTGGACAATGAAAAAACCGACATTATAATTTTGACAGGAGCTCACTTGTCTGACTCTCGCTACTTACTGACCAACTCTCGATCAATCTCCCTCTTTATATATAATCGAACGTCTTTGCTAGAATGTGCCAGACGTTTTGTGACGTTTCTAGATTTAATCACAAGCGATAACTCATTTTTTGCGGTTGGTCTTTGAACGCAAAATCTTTCTATTATTTTCTAAAACTATTAACTCAAACTTTCTCTCTTTTATTGTTATTTTTAATTCCTTCAAAAATTTCTAAACAAAAGTAAACTACTCTATTAACAAACAAAAATTTGCAGCAACAAATTATTATTAATAACTTTAAACTTACAGATAAAAAGATGGCGACATCAACAGAGATATTTACGAATTATGTTTAACTTTGGAGAATCAGATAATGAGAGAAACACAAAATAAATTGTTTATCGAAAAAAGGATATTAGTGGCGTTAGCCTGACGTTACTTTAAAATTAAAGTACGATTTTATAAGAGTAAAAGGCACATAGATAAAAATTTAATAAATATTTGTTAAGCTTTAATTTGGCATTTGTGCTGCTTTTACGTTTGCACTGATATTGAGTTATATGCGTTTTGGTGCAGTAAACTCGTTCAGATTAATTTCATTTTTGTTAGCATAGTAATTTCTTGCTTTTACTATTGCAACTAAATTTTTTTCCAATGATGCTAAGCAGTCTCATCCATTTCGCTAATTAGATCCCGTAATTAGCTCTTGTCAAAATTGCAAAGTCGAGTCTCTTAAGCATCGTAGTCGTTTTTGCTTGATTCATTTATCAAAATTACGTTTAATCCGACAAGAGTGTATATAAATAAGCTTCTGATTGTTGCTTCATCCCTAAACAAGTCAACTTCTTTCCACTTTTCGGTAAGAGCCCCTCCGAAATTTAACTATAGAAATCCGGTCATGTGTATGTGATGAATATCGCCTCCGGCCGGAAAATAAAAGAACCGTTTGATCCTCGGTGGAAAATGGTTGGCTCAGCTGAGTCGTGACGTCATCGATCATTGCGACGAAATTTTCAGAACATACCTCACGTCTGAATTGAACGTTCGCCAGTGCTGATAAAGAGCCGAATGGAATTCAACAGACGGCTGAGAAATTTCAAATCGCGACGATCAGGACGCGCTTTCCATCTTCGATAAAAGGATAACGGAAGGAAGGGGGAATTGTTTCTAGCAGTGCGGATTTTCCAACGCAAAAGCGCGAGGCTAAAGGTGACCCGAAATAGAAAAAACGATTTCAAAAAGGAAAAACGAAATTGGACAATGTTTTGCATATTTCAGGAATTTTACTGGAAGTGAAAGAACAAAATTGAAAATAAATAGAGTTTGTACGGCGCGTCCATCATTTTTTTGTTGAAACACGTATTTATAAAAAAAGTGTTTTACACAAAGTTTATAATTTAGACAAAAATGCTGTTAGAAACCGACAAAAATTCTATCAATTTGTTTTATTTTATTTCATTAATTCTATTAATTAATTTTAAAAAACTGCAAAAACAGATAATATTATGTAATAATAGATCTACAATGTAGAAAGTTTGGATAATATCTAAAAAACAAATAATCTATAAAAACCGACTAATCCAGACTTATTCTTATCTTGCATTTTAGTTTTTCTAGATACTTTACATTTCCTAGATCACTTCAATTTTATAGATTTCTTAAATTTCGTACATCAAAATCTAGAAAATCAAGAAATATTTTATAGAATCCAGACAATCTATATTCTTAAAAATCAACTAATTAATTTTATTAAAAATTAACAAAATTTTGGGCAAAAACAATCTGAAGATTTTAAAAATCTAAAATGTAGATGATTTTAATTAAAAAATATTTTGTTATCAGAAATTTAGCAAAGATGTTCCAATCGAGCAACAACGTCGAGAAACTGTACACCGGTTTTGGAGTTTTTGCCCCTCATCAGTACAGTGTATCCCGGAGCGTTGTGTTCGATTGAAACGGGTGGGAAAAACTCGCTTATATAAAGCAAAGTTCGGCTAGTGGTCGTATAGACATCTAACGAAGAGTGCTGGAAGGTCCGAGCGTTGGTATAATAATGTTGGCGAATAACAAAGTTATCTCTTCGGCTCTCACTCGCCCACCAACATAACCAACCTACACGATTAGGCAAAAACAACTACTTCGCGGACTAATGCCCCGACCGACATTGAATTACATCACCTAATCGCTCAACCAGCAACACACTGAAAGTGTAACCAGAACTAGCAAAGGTTTTCCAATTAAGCAACAACGTTGAGAAACTGTATACCGGTTTTGGGGTTTTTGTCCCTCATCAGTACAGTGTATTATAACAACTCTTTCACCTTCCAGCACTCTTTGTTAGATGGCAACCTGTGTCTATCTATACGACTACTAACCGAACTTTGCTTGATATAAGCGAGTTCTCCCACCCGTTCCAATCGAACACAACGCTCCGGGATACACTGTACTGACGAGGGTCAAAAACCCTGAAATTGGTATACAGTTTCTCGGCGTTGTTGCTCTATTGGAACACCCTTGCTAGTTCTGGTTACACTGCCTTTCAGTGTGTTGCTGGTTGAGCGACTAGGTGATGTAGTTCAATGTCGGTCGGGGCATTAGTCCGCGAAGTAGTTGTTTTTGCCTAATCGTGGAGGTTGGTTATGTTGGCCGAGCGAGAGCCGAAGAGATAACTTTGTTATCCGCCAACATTATTATACCAACTCTCGCTACCTTCAAGCACTCTTCGTTAGGTGGCACTTTGTGTCTATCTATACGACTATTATTAGAAATCTAGAATAAAAAAATTATTCAAAAATGTATAAATCTATATCTAAAATGTAAAAATATTTTATAGTTTTTTTAACTTTTCACTTTTTTTGGTAGACAGATAAATCATCTGGATTTTCATGTAATTTCTTAATTGCAGCAATTTTCTAAATTTTTCAATTATTTTAGATAGGCATTTTAAATTTCATAGATTATTTATTATAAGGTTCTACATTAAACTGGTTTTCTAAATATGTTTATACACATTCTTCTGTAGCATTTCTAAATTATCCAGTTATTCTAAAATTTTACTAAAATTGAAAGAACAAACAATATTGTAAATAGTTTGCCTAGCGCATCCACCATTTTTTAGTAAAAAATATTTTTAAAAATATGCTCTTGGAACACGAGAAAAAAAGAAACCATAAATGTCTTTTTTAAAAAAAAAATTTTTAGATTAACATCTAAATAGTGTAAATATAGATAATCATATATATAATAATAGAAATATATAAAAAATTGATAATATCAATGAAAAATAGATAATCTAAAAAATGCGAATAATTTAGACTTACCTTTATCTTGGTTTTAAGTCTTTTTATTTTCCACATTTTCTAGATTAACTTAATTTTATAGATTTCTTAGATTCTGCAGATATAGAATCTACCAAATCTACGAAATCAAAAATAATTTATTATATTCAGACAGTTAAAATCAACTAAAAAATTTAGGAAGAACATAGATTTTATTTAAAAAATGTGTAAATCTAGATCTAGAAAAAGAAAAAAGAAAAAATTATCTTGACTTTTATATAATTTGTAAATTGCCTTAAATTTTCTAGATGTTTCAACTATTCTAGTTGGGCATTTTAAAGTTTTTTTTTTAAAGACAGGTATTCTAAATATGTATTTATAAAAATATATATATTTTTTTGTAGCTTTTCTAGATTTTGCCAATACTCAGATTCTTCAAACTAACTTAGTTTTATCAATTTTAGAAATTCCACCGATATGGTAGATAATCAATTAAAAAATCTAAAAATATTCTCTAAAAATTTGAAGTGTTTTGAAGGTACAAATTTTAAAGTCTAGAATTTTTTAAGAATACAGAATTACCTAAAAATTTTGAAAATTTTATAATATCTTAACAAAATTTTTAAAAAAAACTGTCAAAAAAATTTATTTAATTTTAAAGAAACTTAAAAAATAGATCTAAAAATTTACCAACAAAGTACAACATAAAAAAAAATAAACGCCAAAAATGAAAAATATTTTAGAACGATTTAACGTGCTATAAAATCTTAAAAAAAATACTATATCTAGTTCAGGAAACATCTAAAAAATATTAAAATGCTAAATAATCCAGAACAATATAAGATAAATACACATAAATTTTTTAAAAATAGCTAATTGATAAAAAATCTAAAAAAAATTAGAATATATGTATAAATAATTTATCAAATACATATCTAAAAAATATATTAACTCTAGCAAGTTTAGAATCTGTAAATCTATAAATACTCTTAATAGCTTTTTTGTGAATGACATAATGGGCATATCAAAAATATGCCTAAAATGTAGACGATTTAAAATCTAGAAAGTCGTAGTATTCTAGAATCTGAAAGAACCAATTCTAAAAATCTACAAAAAAAATTTAAATTTTAATGAAACGAGCATAAAGCGTTGTTTTTAAAGTATACAAAACTACAATTTTAGACAATTGTGAGCCACAGAATTTAGACAAAAAGAAAAAGTAAAATAAAGAAAAATAAATGCAAGATAGAGTGTCTAGCAACAAAAAAAACATCTTAAAAATTTAAAAACAAATTAAAAATTTGAAGTTAAATACTTAATCGACAATAATTTAAGAAAAATATATTTACAAAATCAAACATAACGTTTAAAAAATTTTTGACTAGCTACAGATTCTAGAAAGAAGTTGAATAGAGCCTCTAAGAAATTTACTAGAACTACAAACTGTTGAAAGTGGAAGACGCTAGATAATTAGATCTAGATTTAGATTAAAACTAAATAAAAGTTGATAAAAAATTCAGAAAGCCTTGAGGATCTACAAAATCTAGAAAAAAGTTGGATAAAGCATCTAAGAAAAAACTAGAAAATATTGAAGACGAGAGTGAACTGTATATGATTAAAGGTTGAATAGCAAATATAGAAAACTTAGCTAGAAAATCTACAAATAAAACTCTTACTGTATAAAAAACTTTTTTTTGTAAATTGGACGATAAAAATAATTTATCGCCTACCACTATGGAAAGTAAAACTTTATTGTATCCATTCAACGAGAGAAAGTGTCACTTTGTCTGCCTAGGCAGGTAAAATATTTTACCTGACTGGTGATAGGCAGCCTTAATTGCACGTATTTTACATTGATTAAAATAAAATTGCAAAAACGATTCTTGGTGACGTTTACCAACAACAGTAGTAAATACTTTCATGGCTAATGAAGATACGGAGGTTTGCCAGGAGGATTTAACTAGTGAAGATAAGCAAAAGAACAGTTCTACTAACAACATTGTAAACACTTCAAACACATTTTCAATACCTACTCCTTCAACATCTGGTATTAATTTTCATAATCCCACTGGCTGCACAATTACCTTTAATGTATTTATTTAATTATATTAACCATAAAATGTACTTTTTCATAATACCTACCTTAAAATCTAAGTATTAAAAAAATGCAACTAAATTGTTTTTGGTGGTACTATGGTGTCGTGGTAGGCGATAAAATATTGTATGCAACACGGCAGTAAAATGACTGTGTCTGACGAATTTGGAAATTGTTGAGTCGAGGCAAAGCCGAAAGTTGCATTTTACTGCCTTGTTACATAAATAACTATTTTATAAGTTGATCAAACAAAAACAGCTTTGTAATTTTGATAGCAGCTAATTGCGGGATCTAATACAATGAATAAGACCGCTTATTACTATTGAAAAAAACTTATAAAAATAAGTAAAAAATAAAAAACAAAATTGAGAAGAATGTCAGCAATGCCCTTTTATAATCAAACTTGTTAGTAAATAACCCAGCGCATCCACCATTTTTGACTCTATAGTTTTTGGGTGTTTTGGTGCGTTTATGAGATAAATAAAATGTCCAAGTTTTCTCATCAGTCTTGATTAACGTCTGGCGGCTTTTAATTAAAACACTTCCTCTTCCTTTCGGCTTTTGGAGAATTAGAGAACAATTCCGCGTTCCAACTGTGCCGACAAATTATATACATGTCGGACATGCAGAAAGCGTCAACTGCAATTGGTCTTGTAAATGGTTTTCTGTCTGGGAATTTTTCATCGTCTAATAGGTTGAAATTGCGTTTATGGTCGAGTTAAAATCACACTGTAGAACATGAGTCGTTTGATCTTGGTTGAGATAACATCTCAAGGGAGGATACGGGCCGCAGGTGCCACCATCGCTGTATAAATTCTAAGGTCAAAGCGTAATCAACAATTACGAGTTTGCTTGAGGTAGAGTGATTGAATGTGGGCTTTTAGAAGGAATGATCGGTCAATATGTCAATATTTTAAATAAGACGGCAAGTGAGGTTTCGTGTTTTGATTTCCGCCAAGGCTAAAGCGGCCATTTAAAGCCTTAGAAATTTAGAAATTAAGCGTCGTTAACTGTCACAAATAGCAGATTAGTGATAGTTATCTGTAATAAATTTGAAGCAAGGCTAAGAACGTTAGAGCACGCTATCGAAAGCAACAAAGTTGATGAATTCGTTTTAAACCTCCGCTAAGGCCAATTTGGTCCGTTTTACAAGGCGCCATAAATTAGAACGCTGTCGGTATATTTTCAATTACAACGGCTATTAACCGAGGCCGGTGCAAAGCGATCACAAAGGGCACGAGTTACCGGGCGAGAATCCCTCTCTCGTTTCATCTTAACTGATTTGAAAAAGACAGAAGATGGTTTACAAGGCACCGAAACGCTTTCATAAACATGTTATGGGCTTGTTTGAAGGGAGCAAAAGAAGGACTCCATTAAAATAATTACTATTTCAGATGGTGCGATCGATGCAAAAATTACTAAGTCGCTGAGAGCTATTAAAACTTAGCCTTCATTAGCCGACGTTCATTATAAATCATCTTAATTAATAATACAGGAATTATTTTACACACTTCCGGTGAAATTTCTCCGGCTGTTACCTCGGACGCTTGTACACATATTAATTAGTTGTCGAACAACTTCCTCGGGAGATAAAACATGCGGAAACGGGATTTTTACGAGGCGGAACGGGAAATTGTAACCGCACGTGATGATTATTAGAGAGTGCATTAAACTAGATTCGATCAATAGCCAATGCAGATTCCACGGACAGCGAAACCAGATTATACCTCAACTATTTGAATTTAGGTCTGTTTCAAAATATAACGAGTTGTCATTTAATAAGTAAAAGATACTCACCTGATACGGGTATCTCTTTTCTTACTCAAACACACTAATAATCTAAAAACCAACAAAACTGCTTTTTTTTTTAATGTCAATTGGTACACCATTTTGTTAATTTAAAAAAATTAGAGCACTACAAAATTTAACCAGTCTAGAAAATCGATTTTTTGTTTTATAGAATAACAAAAATTGTCGAAGCAATTATATAAAATGTTAACGAAATAAAAGAGAAAAAACATTTTTAGAAATTTGTAGAATTTAGAAAGTAGAAAAATTAGCAATTTAAAATGTCTAAACCACAACAGTCTGAATGACATTTTTTGGAAATTGACGTTTATAACAGCCTGTTGCTCACTTAGAGAGATCTCCGCGTGGCGCTGCTAACATCGGCTTTCCTTTAACCTTCAATATCTCAAATCTGTCAAAAGCAAAATGCAAATTTGTCAAAAGTGAAAATTGTGTCAAAAAATTACCAAATAAAAAATTAAAAATTTTCTTTTTCCGGACGTTTTGATTACTATTTTATTATTTTGGACCACGTGTATAAAGTAAATTTAATAATTTAGGTATCAGGTATCAGGTATTTAAATTAGATATCAGGTAATGCACCTCGCATTACTGATACCTGAATAGGGTGCGTACAAGTGATGGTATATTCTCTTGCCTAATGGTACACTTTTAAAATAATCACTTTCAAAATGTAAATTGTAAATTCTGGCATTTTCAGAGAAATGTTGATGCGATAGAAAAACCTTACCACGAAAATGATAATTATTTTTCACCCATTTACTCAATGTTGAATCAGTCGGTAACTCATGAACGGTTTTTTGAAGAGCAAAGGTCTTACAGTAAAGCACGGTGCATTGCTGTTTACATGACATAATGCCGTAATAATTAAAGAATTTATAATAATTAATAAACCTTCCAAACCGTCGACACAAACATTAAAGAACTGAACCTAAGCAAACGTGTCTAGCCATAACTAGAATAATGAAACAACTAAAACAACGAATTACTGATTAAAACCTGTGAAGACTACAAAGTGATCAGCAGAAACACTAAAGCAAATATGAATAAGAAAAACTCAATCTAGAACAATAAACAACTAGAATAAATAGTCAAAACGATCATCGCAAACACTTAAGTAAACGTGACAGAGGCAAAAGATTTAAAATATTTTAGTAGAATAATCTAACACAATTTTTAGTTTTCACAGATTTGATGTTTGTCTTTTAAGAGATTTGAAGGAGGGCCGATGTTAGCAGCGCCGTGCGGAGATCTCTAGAAGTGAGCAAATGAACAGGTTGTTATAAACGTCAATTCTAAAAAATGTCATTCAGACGGTTGTGATCTAAACAAATGTTATTACAGGAAATTAACAAAAGTGTTTATTTAATCTAAAAAATTTAGAAATATAAATCAGATAATTCATAGGAAAACTGATACGTTATAGAAACTGACTAATCCGAAAAATTGTAAATAGACAAATAGAAACCATAGAATTTGTAGATCTACAAATCATAAAACACTTTAAATTGACAAAATTCTGCTGAAAAACAAGTCTAAAAATTGTTTTAAAAACGTACTTAGCCAAATTTGAATCTAGAAAATTACGATTATGAGCTACAAAATGTAGACGAAGTATAGAAAATAAACAGAAGAACAATAATATATATATATTGCATTTAAACAGTATTTTGAAAATATTAAAAAAATTAAAAAAATTAAAATTGCATTGTTAGCCGACAATTTAAAAAGCTCGGCTAATCGAAAAAATTTAAAAAGTGTTTAAAATATTGTGAATAGAAACTTAGGAAACAAGAATTTATTATTTCTAGAATGTTAAAAACTTGTAAAGCTAAAACTATTTTGGTCAATTTGACAGAAAAAAGTTGCCCCCTTAAAGGAAAGCTTAAAATCGAAATAGTTTGGATAATCAAGCATCAAGGAAAGCGAGTAGAAAAATCATTTCTAAATTACCAATATAAAACATCTAAACAAACATTATAAGATATCGACAAAAAATGGAGTCTTTCTAATCAAAGAAATTTATAAATGTACATGTCGAAAGCTTAGATAATTTAAACAAAATAGATAATTTATAAAATCTTGTTAATCTAGAAAATTTTAAATGGAAAGGTATTTGAACACATTTGGTGCGTTTTTGTCTTAAAGGCTAAAACAATAAAAAAAATCTACAAAAAAAAGTTTTAAAAATTTATAAAATGGAATTTTAATTATCTAGGAAAAACAGAAAATTTATAAAATTTGAGTAAATCAAAAAATTAATTTATAGAAAATAATATTAACAAGAGTTTCTTAAGATAAGCCTAAAACCTAAAAAAATTAAAATCTAAAAAATTGCAGAAGCGTTCTAAAATTTTACAACAAAAATAGTCAAGATCTATAAAGTAATTTTACCAAAAATATGTAGTTTATAATCGTTTTAAAAATATAACTAAATATGAATTTTGATAATTATGAGCTACAAAATCTAGACAAAAAATAAAAAACAAATACAATAAAATAAAAATAGTGCATCTAGCTTCTAAGCAGCACTTTAAAAATTTGAAGAATCTAAAAAATAAAAATTGGGTAATTAAGCAAGAATTTAGAGAGAATTTGCCAATCTAGAAAATGTAGAAAATGTTTTGAATATTACATTTCTAATTAAAACAGTCAAGAATCTAAAATTTTTAAAATTTAAAGAATTTTGGTAATTCAAATAATTTAAAAAATTTAATAATGTTACAGATCTAGAATGTAAAAATCTTGAAAATTGTAATCTACAAAATTTAGACAAAAAATAAAAAACAAACAAAATAAAAATAGTGCATCTATCTCCTAGCAGTACCTACTTTGGATATTCGAAAAATCTGGAAAATTAAACTTGAAAAATTAGACAAGAATTTAGAAAACTTGCCAATCTAGAATATTAAAAAAGTGTTTAGAATGTTATGTTTATAATTTAAAAAATCTAGAATCTAAAATATTTAAAATTTACACGATTTTGGTAATTTAAATCATTTACAAAATCCAATATTACAGCTCTAGAATGAAAAAATTTTTAAAATTATGAACTACAAAATTTTGTAAAAAAGTAAATAACAAACAAAGTAAAACTAGTGCATCTAGCATCTAAGCAGTATTTTGAATAATTGAAGAATCTAAAAATTTAAAATTAAATAATTAGACAAGAATTTGAAGAATCTGAAAATCTAGAAAATTTAGAAATTGTTTAAAAAATTACGTTTACTATTGAAAAAGCCTAGACTATTTAAAATTTAAAGAATTTCGATAATTCAAATATTAGAGATCTAGAATATAACAAATTTTTGAAACTTGGAAAACCCAAAAAATGTATAATACCTGTGACAAGCTACAAAATTATTAAAAAAATTTGTTAACATCTAAAGAGTATTTGAATATTTTGAAATATAAAAGATTTAGAAATTGAAAAGAAAATAGCTGGATGTAAATTTAAAAAACTTAGCTAATTTAGAAAATCTACAAAGATTTCAGAATATATAAAAATTAAAATTTACTTTTTAAAAATTTAACTTTTTAAAGGTATTAAGATTAGAATTAAAATTAGAAATAATCACAAAAATTAAAATATTTTTTTAAAAACTTATCAAATTTAGAAAATTTAAAAGTATAAACAAAATAGATAAATTGATAGTTGTTGTTATTGTCTATTATAATTTAATTAGTTTATAAGTTGACTGTTGGGTGTTTCAAAAACGTCCAAAATACCCAACATTCAACTTATAAACTAATTAAAATAAATAAATAAAAATATAAATTTTAATATAAAATTTAATAAAGTTTAGAGAGTCTTAATAAACAAGAAAATTTGCAAAGTCTAAGAACCTTGCAGATAAAGAATACAAAAATTTAAAAACTTAAACAATTTAAAAAAATAAGATTTATAGAAAATATAAAAAAAATCAAAAGTTGAGAAATTATTTAGAATCTTGACGAGCTACAAAATCTTTAGAAAAAAATTGTAAAAAGCATTTCTTATTTAAAAAGCATCTAAAAAATTCTAAAAAGCTACACGTAGGTATCAAGAAAACTCAAAATTGAGTCGTTGTAATTTGAGTGGTTGGACGTAAATTTAAAAAATTTAGCTAATTTAGAAAATCTAATTGTTTGTAGTAGGTATATACATATAATTAGAAAATTTATTAACTAGGAAATACGTTTTAAAATTGTAATGTTAGAACCATTTCACTGACAAAAAAAAAACGTTCATAGATAAACCTTAATTCTAGAAAATTTAAAAAATCGTGGTATTCTAGAATCTAGAAGAGTGAATAGTGGAGATCTGCATAAAAAAGGTGAAGTAAAATTTTTTACGAAACGTCTCTAGAAAATTGTTTTTAAAATGTAGAGAAATTTAAATCTAGAAAATTATAAGCTACAGAATCTAGACAACGGATAAAAAAGTATTCTAGCATCTAAGAGACACCTTAAAAAAATATCAATTCAAAAAATTTAAGATGGTATAAAATTAAATTAAAAAATTAAAATATCTTTTTTAAATGTATAACATAAAACCAATCTAGAAATTTTTATAAAATATAGAAAATCTACAAAAACAAAAATTTGATTATTTATACAATTTAGATAAGTTAGTAAATTGCGGCTTAAAAACTTATTTAAAAAGGTTTTTATGAGAACGACAAAAAAGGGCTTAGGATCTAAAATGTAGAGTATTTAAAATTTTAGAAAGTAGTGTAATGACTTGAAAATTACAAAAAGTAAAAACGTTACAGTTAGAATTTAATGAAAGTAAAACACAAAAAATTTAAAATGTTTATAAGCAATTTGTTATACTTAGTAAGAGGCACTTTCAATCAAAAGAGTTTTTTGTTAGAATATTATTTTGGAATAGAAAAAAAAACATTCTATCTGGTAGTAAGCGTCCTTTAATACAATTGTTGGCTAACTGTTATTCAAAAATATTATTATTACACAACTTATTGAACAACTTTGCTATAACAAAGAATATGAAAGCTGTTTTAAACAAACTGAGACACAAAAACATTTTTTTTTTAATTTTTATGTTGAAATGTTTTAAGCTTTACATTTAGACAAGTAGATAGAAAAATTTATAGAAGTCATTTCAAGGGACAATTCTGCAGAACTCTATATTGGCATTAAAACTGCCAGTTATTTTTCTTGTCGAAATCATTGTAAATTGCTAAATATCCTAGCGTTTCCTCTTAATCGCTTAATTTTATGCCCCAGCATCTGTCCTCGGCAATTCTACAATTGTCCCATTCCCTTATAACACTTGGAGGTTTAGTTTGCCTAAAATTTGGTTCGCACCATCTGTACATAATTACAATCTTAACGATATCTCCTCCACATTCAAAAGAAATATTTTCTGTCTTTCTACTCGAACAGTTTTGTGTTTTCTTAGTGCAGTTGTTCTCCTTCATCCGAACCTAATTAGAATCGACCTTCTCTCGGTTATAATCTCTCCCGTCGTCTTGTGCATTGTTTTATGGAACGTGCAAATTGGATTATCCTCCGTTAAACTGTATCTTACAAGAACGATCTCGATTGCTTCGTTCGTTTCCGCACCGATAACAAGTGTCTCACATACGTTTTTGCAACAATAAAGAGATGTTTTCCAACAGGTATCGAGTATCACAATCCCTTGAAATCGGGTCAATAAAAATTTCCTCCAGTGGCGGAGGCATTCCATCCCACTTCTGACACGAAATTTTTGTTTCAGGTAAATGGCGCTTGGACATTACCAGGCTTCGTGTGTGATTTCTACATCGCCATGGACGTCACTTGCTCAACATCTTCCATCTTCAACCTGGTCGCTATTTCAATAGATAGGTAAGCTGTCTGTGTTCTCACTTCCGCTCCGTCGGCTTTAATCAAATTGTTACGACCGGATGTGGTGTGCGATATTGCGATGATACGCCGCCATGGGACTTGTTGAGATGTTTATTGGATTTTTCCCATCGGTTGTTAATTAGATGCGCGAGCGCGGGGGCGGTTGTTGCCGCCACCGGCGCATACGTGACACATACACACTTAATGACTTCATTAGGATAAGTGACAGACATCCATCGAGTTTCTTGCGGCGGATGACTGAAAGCACTAGCAAGATGGATCGATAAGGTGGGTACCTGTCGCACGCTCTCGAAAGGGGACGTTGTTAGCCGAAATTGCATATCTAGCTTTATGTGGTGATTCAGAATAACAATGCTCGGCTATTATCATTCGCGTGATTGATGAGCCTCGTTTAATTTGCCACAACAAAGGTCGCAATACCTCAGGGGGAACATTCAACCTGTCTTGCCAAAAAATTCACAAACCGTTTTTGTATGCCAAAGCTGATATGTTTTGCAACACCTGACCTGACCCGAACAGACCCAAATAAAGAGGACTACGGATTAAATGCTACATTATTTTACCATCTTAGATAGATTAATTCTGACAAATTTAACTAATGAATAGAATTTGAAAGATTTAATTTAAATATTAAAACTAAAATAATTATTCTTAGAAATTACATAAGATGTTATAAAATATTCTAGATAGATTCAATGCCGAACACTTCCGGAATTACAATACTGCTCTGTGACTCGCATAATAGCGCGTAATTCTTCGAAACATTAGTCACTTATATTGTCTACATTCGATAAAAGCTGAGTCATCTTTAACATAAATAAAATAACGTATTAAAACAGTTGAATTTGTGAAGTACTTACTTTGTTTTAAACGCTGCGTAATTAGTCAAGGCTATAAAAATATTCAAGAAAAAAATTCTAGAATAATTAAGTCTGCAAGTTTATATTTTAGTTTCCAATATGTGTAGTTTAGGTTCTAGAAATAATAACAATAATAATTACATTTTAAAAACTAAAACAACACGAAGCTATATAATCAAATTAAAATACACTTAGCTGTAAGGGCTTCTTAGATAATAAAGAGGATTAGGCAGTCTACTCAAATCAAAAACTCGCAAAAACTAGCCGAAACTTACAACCAGAAACATGGATTAATAGAATGGTTAACCTTCCGTTAGTCGTGCATGTACTCGTATCTTATAGATACATGTCTCATTTTCTGGAAATATTTTTAAAGCTGTTAGTGCTATGAACTTGAAGTTTAGAGAATTCCTTGGCCAATAAATTTTAATTACGTTTCTAGAAAAGCAAGTTCAAATTTTTATATTAAGCATGGTTATTTGTAGACGTACAAAAAAGTTATACAGTGCGTCTGTATGTATTATCCCGTGTTTCACTACCTGCTTCATTTACTATCAGTTTTACAGACCGTGTTCATGTGTTTTTATTATTTCTCTAGTTTACTTCTCTATTTTAAACAGCAAAAATTTATAGCCACACACAATTTATAAATAACACAATTTATCCTCTAAATCCTTAAGTTTGTACTTCCGTCTATTTCGACATGAACTAATAACAATGAAATTTACGGAGTAAGTCGCAGTTGACAGGTAAGGATTATCTTCTTAACAAAATTTTTATTAAAACAATTCTTACGCTCTTAATAAAGTATTAATGCAGAAGGTAGAATAAAATAGAAATCAAATAATTTAAATTTTATGAACGATAAAATAAACCTTGCTGTAAATCTCTCAAAATCACAAACGGTACGTTGAATTAAGAATTTTCTGAAACTTATAGCTAAAAGACATTTCGACAGATTCTGGCTGGACATCTGTAAATACAACAGCCATATTAAGAAACAAAAATAATAACTTTATTTAGAGTCTTAATGTTGTAACACTGAATTTGAGATCTCAGAAATTGTCTATCAGACTGAAAAAAATTGGAAATTTGGTGTTCTTGTGTTAATGCAAATTTTAAAGTTTTTTAGTTTTTTAGGCCAGTCAAAATAGCACAAATTAAAGTTAGAAAATAAAAAAAATATTACAATTTTTTTAAATTTTGTTATAAACTTGTTTAAAAACATTTGAAGTCTATATGATAGACTTTGTAGAAGGTTTATTTAGTTTAGTATGAGCAAGTTTTTGGTAGAAAGCACTAAAATTAGACTTGAAATTCGGTGAAAAAATTTCAACTGCTTTGATGATTGCCTACCTAATTTTTTTTTAATTTTAGAGGAAAAAATTTGGGACTGGTCTAAAAGACAAAAAACTTTAGAATTTGCACAGGTACTAATGCATTTATCTTGCTATAATTTGGACTGTTTAAAAAACCGAAGTTCTTAAAATTTGCAGCAACAATCTTCATAAAATTCTTAATTCGTTGTACAGTTCTTTTACAGGCAATCACAAAAAAAATAAAATGTATTAATTTTGTGATGAAATTTTAAGGTAAATTGTTTATATTGTAAAAAACGTTGTTTGCTAAGATTGGCTTGCGAAAAATTGATCCGCCAAAAATACAACTTTAGAAAATATTGGGTGAGGGTTTGCTTGGTACTGCAATTATTGCAAAAACAAGCAACTTATTCTTTTAGTTAATAGACAATCTTAGCATTTATTTGATCCTTGTTTTGTCTAGTCAATTAATAAAAAAATTTTGAGAAAAACTGCCAACAATCAAGTGATTAAAAACAGCTCTAGTAAACAATTATCACAATCAAACTGATTTTCTAAAAAAAATTTATAAAATAATTAATGTACCGTATTTTTTGAAGTCGCCTCTAGAACTACTTGTATATTCACATTGTTTTGTCAATAGGTTTACCGTATCTTATCATTCTGTTATCGCTCTGTTTGTATAATTCAAAAATTTGAATAATCGGTTCTTGTAAACGTTCTGTTTGTTCGTACTTTCTCTTAGAAAATATCAAGCAAGCATATTTTTCTAGTATTTTAAAGCCCGTTTTTAATGAGTCGTCAAGTTAACTTATGAGAGCTTTTTAACATAAATTTACATCTTTGTTTTGTTTTTCTTGTTTTCTCAAGCTTTGTGAAACGTGTGTAGCCAGATTTTGTTTTTTATTTATTAAATTATAGATATTTTTTGGACGGAAACGCAAATACAAGCGCTTAAAGTCTTTAAAAATTTATTAGAAGCTTTTTACTGTAAATTTTTGTGTTTTAATATCGCAAGTCAAAGTTCTAAAGTGACTACTTTAACACTACTTTAAAACTAGAATTTGGAGTAGCCAAATAATTTTTTTAATTTTGTTTAATTAGACTGTCACTTTTTAAATTAAAATTACCAAAACTTCTACAGAAATAGCTAGTTCTATCACGGAATTTAAGCAGACTGCTCCACAGTTGCAAATCTTCTTTTTCTGCATTATATTAAGTAACATTTAATTGGTTTTTTATTGTCTTGTTTTGAAAAAAAAATTCATTTTTTTGCTGTTTATGCAGCTCTATTTTTAGGTATAGGTTACAATATAATACTATTATTAGAAATTTAAAATTCTAATTTCATTTCTTATATGTTAACACGAATATTTTTGTGCTCTAGGGAGTCATTTTTAGAGAGAATGATATATATCTCTCCTTGGGACCATAATGACATAATTTCAACGTTTAAATAAAAAATTGAAAAATGTTTGAGTAAGAGAAAAAACATGTTTTCTCTCTGGTTGAAATAAGAGTTTTCAGATTTTTTGCCAAACAAATAAAATTTATTTTAGATTAATTTCAGCTACAGACACAAATTTAAAATTTCGCTTTTAATTTCTATAATACACCAAGTTAATTTTTCCATCCACATTAGCAATTTCCATTTAAATCACCTCAGAAAAAACCGTTCAGATTGCTTTAACAAAAAACCCTCGTTACGATTTCACAAATATCAAAAGCAAATTAAATGAAATTTTCGCTGTGAGAAGAAAATTAAGTCTTTATTGTTGAAATTAGCTTGACATCGGCACCTCCATTGTACTGTTTTGCCGTCATTAACTCCAACTTCTTGTAATAAATAACACCGAACGTTCTCTAATTGGCGTGTTTATTTTTCTCCAGGTATATCGCAGTGACACAGCCGATAAAATACGCCAAACACAAGAACAATCGTCGAGTTTGGTTGACGATAGCTCTGGTATGGATGATTTCGGCAGCGATTGGCTCACCCATCGTCCTGGGTCTGAACAACACTCCTGATCGTGTAGCAGATGCGTGCCTATTCTACAATAGCGATTTTATCATCTATTCCAGTCTTTCCTCTTTCTACATTCCCTGTATCATCATGGTTTTTCTTTATTATAATATATTTAAGGTAAGGAACAACCACCTGAGCTCAGATTTTCAATTTTCTAAACAATTAAAATTCATTTTCGTTTTTTATTCATAAAATGCGACATGTTTAACCATCTATTTTAATATACAAGCTTTAGAAAAGCGGGACGTTTGCCGCTCATAGCCGCAGGTAATCACTCATAAAACCAAATCTTCTAAAAAGATTCAATACAAAAACTTTCACTTAATCAAAATCTCATTTTATATATCAAAAATCTAATTAAATTTTTTGTAGTATAATGAAAAATTTGAGATTTTGTGACGTCTCACACTGTTAGTAGCCCGGCGCCTCCACCATTTTTGCAGTCAATAAATCATTTTTTTTCTCAGTCGTTTATGCAGTGAAAATTTTTTTTTCTTGTTCAGACGTTTAGAAATTAAGCTATTTAATTATAACTTTAAAAACTGAGTTAGATTTTATGTATTTCAAAAAAATTAAGATTTTATAAAGTGTCACACTGTTAATAACCCGGCGCCTCCACCATTTTTGCAGTAAATAAATTTGCTTTTTCTTGCTCTTGTACGCAGTTGAGATCGTTTTTTTCTTTCAGGCGTTGAGAAATCGTGCGATCCAGGCACGTCTCAACCGCAAACCGCTCCCATCCGAAATCAAGCCCGGATCTGTGATAGAGAACGTGGCAAACACAAGACGTCTGGCCGAAACGACCCTCGGCCCTGCCACTATTGAAGAGCAGGCAACAAACACCGGCTCTGGCTCAGGGGATGAGGACGAGGAAGCGGCCGAAGCCGACTGTCACGTCATATCAAACGACAAGAGTACTGAATTCATTTTAGCCACGGTTGTCGAAGAAGCCGCGTAAGTGTCACAGCTGATATTTTTTTGTTTTAATTAATCGGGGGATTAAGAGACGGTTTCGGGTTTTTTTATTGTAAAAATGAGGGAGATAAGGAGATTAGGTTCAAGCGTGATTTCTTCAACTACCTAATAAATTTTGTTCCGGGAAAATTTAGATACTCTTTATGAAATGAAAATAAAAATGTTTTATTCTTTTGTAATGCTTGAGGAATGGATTCGGAATGGTTTTGTATTATTTGAAACAACTGAGTTTTCTAAGAATATTGAAGTAAGAAATAAAATACGTTTTTATATTTTTTTAGTAACAAGAACCGCTTACAATTTTTATTTAAATGAAGTTCATATTAGACAGACAAATGTTTTACAAGAAAGTGAATTATAAATTATTTATTTTCAGTTTAACATTTTTTTTAGAAATATTAATGACTTCTCTACAGAAACACAAACTTCTCTAATGTTCCAAAAATTACTCGGATTTTTTAATATTTATTTAAGTGTTTTTTTTTAAATTCGAGAAAGTTAACTATCTAACTTTTTTTTAACTTTTAATTTTGCAATTTAGCTACATAACATTTATTTTCTCTGTTAGTTTTGGAAATTTGTTTGCTTTCTCCTTTAGAAATCTCCTTCCCTAACTTTGCAAGGGTTGTTTATCTATCTAGAGGGTTTATTAAACCGTTCTGTGACAATTTAGCAATTTAATAATTCTAACACTTATGTGACTTGTGAAACGAGGTCATAGACTTTATTCGTTTAAGAGCACGAGTGTGTTAATAGTCTATTAACTCGCGTGTGATATACGACATGTTATCTACGACTGCAAATACTGATAAATAAAAATGTAGGTTAGATAAGGAGAAATTTGAGTTAAATAATGTTTATTACATTACAAGATACGTAATGAAGTAGGTTTATTACGTAATTCTAATAAGTTATAATAAATAACTTAAGAAGCTTTATTTTTATAGACATATAACATCTAATAATATCATACAATAAAATATAACTCTACCAAAGTCGCCCTTTTTAAAAAAAATATTTTTCTACTAGTCGAGAAGGTTAATTGTAAAAAATTATGTTTTTTTTATTTTAATATTGTAAAATTTTTGATGTTTCTTCTATAAATAATTACCTTTTTTCTATCAGATTTCCCTTTCTTGATCTATCGAAAAGACTAATCAACCAGAATTTTTTAAACATTCTACTGCGACAAGGTTTTAATTTATAAATTGCTAGTTAAATAGGTATTTTGTAAAATGTGTTATAATTTGATTAGATATTAATTTAATCCCCTTCTTCTTTAAAAATATTTTTTTACGTATCGAGACGATTAATTATATAATTTTTTTGTTTTTTCTGTTTTATTAATTTATCAAATTAAACAATTTTTCTATTTTTAGAAAAATAAAGTAAATTTTATTCTTATAATTTAGCAATCTAATGAGCTAATTTCAGGTTGAGTCGGTAGTATTGCTTATTTTAATATTTTTTGTACCAACAACTAATCAAAACTCTAAATTTTATTAATTTTCAAACTTGAAATTAGCCCATTAGTTTTTTTTTATTATTTTGTAGCATTGAAAAAGATCTAATAACTTGCCTCAACTATCAAGCTTCAACCCAAGAAAGTCTCTTTCAACATTCATCAAGATAGCTAATAGTTTAAAATTTTTATTATGCAAATGTTTTTTAATTGTTTTTTGTTACTCTTGTTGTAAATTTTTAAATATTTTTTTAAGGCTCTTCTTATCTCAAAACAGTTTTTCTTGATATTTTAATCGATAAGATCAATTGTATAAAATTTTTGTATTGCAAGTTTAACAAGTGTTTATTTATTAAATTTGCAAAATTTTCAAATTTTTTCAAGAGATTCTCTTTAATCCAAAAATTTTCTTTTTTTTATTTATCAAAAAAATTTTTTCATTAATTATTTTGTACAATTATGAAAATTTTCTAAAGAATCTATTTATTTCAAAAAAGTTTTTTTCTATATTTATTGAAAAAGTCAATTGTATAAAACTTTGATTGTGCAAAATTAACAATAATTATTTTTCTCTATTACTCTTGTAGAACTTTTATATTTTTTCCAAACACTCTCTTTAACAAGAAATTGTTATTTTTTAGATATATGATATATGGATATAGATATATGGAGAAGGTTAATTATATAACATTTTTATCGTGTAAATTTAATAATGATTTTTTCATGTAAATAATTCTGTAAAATTGTTAAATTTTTTTAAAAAATCTTTTTAACCCAAAGAAGTTTTTTGTTATATCTATCAAAAAGAATAATTGTAAAAAAAAATTTCTAAAGTGTTTCTTTACCTAATCTAAAAAAATCTTCTTCTATATCTTTCAAAAAAATTAATTGTGTAAAATATTTATAGTACAAATTTAACAATAACTGTTTTTCATTTATAATTTTACAGACTATTTAAACTTGTTCAAAAAATTTTGTTTAACCAAAAAATATTCTTTTATATAACCATCGAGAAGGTTAATTGTCTAAAAGATTTTGTACTAATTCAACATCAATTGCTTTTCATTAATAAATTTGTAATTTTTAAAGGGAATTTAACGTCCTTTTTAACTCAAAAAAGTTCCTTTCTGTTTCAATCCAAAAGGTTATTGAGTAAAATTTTTATTGTAAAAATTTATCAATTACTGTTTTTCGTTAATTATTTTGTAGAATTTTTCAATTTCTTTTATACACAATTACCTTATAATTCAAGTTTTATTCACACTTACAAACCGTGTAAAATAACACTTTATCCACTAGTGGAATAATGAAATCACTTTATTCTACTAGTGGAATAATTAAAAATTACAATCTTAAATCAATCGGACTCTATTTATTATTAAGATTGACATTAAAATTTACATTAATAGACATTTTGTTTTTTGTTTTATCATATTTCACTTTGTTTCCATTAATAAGAAACTTGTAGTTGGACAACAATGGACGTCTCCTCTAGTAAGGAACGACTAGTACCAGGAGAACATTGGATTTTCCTTGAGATATCAAGCTTATTAGATACAGAATCTTCGATATGAGTTTTTGCAATGGCGGAGCTCTTTCACCCACCATGTCGTTTAAATGTTGTAAGATTAGCACCTCCATTGGCAAGTAAAGTTGTTAAAGTGCGCCTCATACAATAGCCTGTATAAGCTTCTGCGTTTGCCAGATTCAAAAATGAAGCAACTTTAGAAAGAACTTTTGATAAATTGTTAATTCCAACAGGTTGCAATCGTAAAAAGAATCTTCCAATAGATAACTTCTTCGGACGTAAGGACATGTATTTCCTATACTTCTCCACAGTGTTGACAGAGAAACTTTCTTCTATAATTGTAAATTTTTGTGAAACGTTCGTCTTGGTATCTGGTATCGAAACAATCAGGTATGCATGCGCCCCTGTCTTCTACATCACTGATTTTCAAATTTGTCAGCTTACAGTATCGACAGCCACCAGACACCCCCATTATTAATGCAACCTAAAATATTTCAAAATTTATTATTTACAATGTCTATGTAATGACAAGATTACCTTGATCATCAAATATTCTTTATTGCAAGTTCTTGTCAAACACTCTTCCACGTGTGCTCTTTCCAATACTGCAGCTTTTTTCGGTTGTATCCTTTTGACTGATTTTTCAGATAGGCCATGAGCTTACTATATTTTCCAATGTCTATGCTTTTATAGACCTTTATAGCGGCCTTCAGCATAGAGTACTTTGACCATATGGATGAAATTGCTCTCTTCTTCAAATTTAAGAAATACGATAGCTGAACTTCCTCATTTATTGTCATTACCCCCTGTTCCTCATTCCATTCATTAAATTCTAAAAATACTTTTTCGTAATGTTCCCTGTACTTCGCAGGCAATAACTAGCGATTCGCTTCTTCAGCTTCCCCAAGAATTGTCTCAGGAACAGTATCACTTTCTTCCATTTTCACCAACTTGCACAGCGTTTTGCACAAATACAGTCGATAAATAATCGAAAATAAACAGCAACGATTTAACACCTCCCACGTTTTTTAGTTAATTTCAATGACTTTTGAGGTGACATCCGCTGTTAGAGTGTAATGTCAGATTATTCTTTGATGACATGAGATGAAATTTTGGCAATTCTGATTTTAAATCGCTGTAATTGTGGATAAAACATTATATTGGATTCGTGTTTTAGTCGCGTTTTATCCACTTAAGAATATTAAACGCTTGACTGCGTCTTCCGCTTAAATATTCTCGCGTGGATAAAACGTTGTCTAAAACACTTATACAATAAATAACTATTAAAAACCTTTTTTGTCCTCCCGTATTGTAAAGTAGGGTATCATAGTTGAGCATCCACCAATAGTAAGTCGGACTTTTGGAAACTGTGCGGTAAAAATGAGAAAAACACCGGGTCTCACACAGTACGGTTAGAATTATCACAGGAGATGCTTGAGGAAAAAACTAACTTTGTAATAATAAAGTTTATGTATCAAAGTGTACGTACCTAAAATATTATCACAAATAAAGCTATATTTAATAAAAAATAATATATTGAAAAAATCGCTGAAACGTCACAGGTCTTATGTCAAACGTTGTGTGAGACCTTAGACAACGCACAGCGTATAGTTCAAGTGTGGATCCCCATTACTAACAATAATACGAAATTATATGTATAAAAGTACATTTTGGAAAAAGTTGCAGTTAATAAATTTTAAAAAAGACAACGTGTGTATTTGAGATAATTTTAAAAATAATATGCAATTTTATATAGAACAGAATGTTAAAAATAAACCGATACAGCGCCATCTATTCAGAACCTGTGTGTTCCTGTCTAGTTAATAAATGTCATTATTCTATTCTATGGATCTGTGGCCATTATTGTTGAATGTTGAATCACTCAGTAATTATAAATTTAGAATTAAAAAGTGTGAATAAAAGTACCGGGAAGACCTTTGAACATGTTTTAAAGAAAATTATGCAAGCAATAACAGAGTATTTAAGCCGCATTTGGGTACGTTTTATTGGTTTTTAGAATTTATTTGTACCTAACCTAACTTTTGATATGGCGCAAAAAAATCAGAATTTGACTCTTTCGGACAAAAAAAATTATACAAATCTTATGCGTTAGTTAATTTTACAGGCTCCAACTAATCAGCTGGAACTGAAACAAAGCTGTCGCCTGTAAAATTAAGCTTACCGCATACGAATGTAAATAGCTATTTCAACCCAGAAAAGTTTTTCTTATATCTATCGAGAAGGTTAATAAACAACAATTTTGCAATTTACATTTTTGAATTTAAAATTGTTTCAGAGACTTCCTTTCTTTAAAAGTGTTCTCATATTTTTTCATCGAGATGGGTAACTGTAAAAAATTTTGCATTTTTTTATTTTATTAACTTGACAATTAGAATCTTTCTCTTTTTAGTTTTACAGAAATTTTAATCACTATTCTAAAAACCTTTCTTTTTTTTCTACATATAACCCTTTCTTCTCTATTACGAGGAGAAGTCAACCAATCAGTCTTTTGAAAAAGATATCCATATCTTTTTCTGTAAAGAAGGTTAATTGAATCAACATTTTTACTTTTTTGTTGTTGAATTCTTGGTGTTTCTTTAACAAACTTTTTACTTTTTTCATTTCAAACCGAAAAGAATATAAATCAGTTATTAATTTTTAATTTTCTAAAATTTATTAGAACTTGTTTAAAAACTTTCTCGTCTTCTATTTAACTAATATCCCCCTTTGTATCTCTTTTTATTATTTAAGAAAGTTAATTGTATAGAATTTTATGTTCTTTCTATTGCACTAATTTATCAAACTACTTTTATTTTTTTATTTTAGAAAAATAAGAAAAAACTTTATAACAAAGTAATTATAAACTTTCTAGAATATTTAACAACTCATCTCTCTTCTTTATCTCGCAAATAACCCTTTTTTATTTATCTGGACGGTTTATTGTTGATTGTAAATATTCTCTAACCTTTCTATTTCTGTTGTGACAATCTAACCAATCAAGCAATCTAACCAACATTTATTTTATAATTTTTTTAAAATCCTTGTAGAAACTTTTTTAACCTAAAAATGGCATCTCCTTTTTCCCTAGTTAAGGTTAATAAACTTTAGTAATATGTCAATTAAAAAAAAAGATTCAACTATTTATTTTGCAAAATTTCTAATAACATTTCTGCAAATTAAAAAAAATTGGGTTATTGCCCTGTAACTGTTTTAATCTCTAGGAGTACTTACCAATCAAAAAAGTTAATTTTTAGTTCTGTCAAATTTTTAAAAGCCTTCAAAAGAACCTTTTTACCTCACAAATGTCTCTTTTTAATTAAATTAATTTTGAAATGAATTATTCTATTAAAATTTTCAAAGCGTTTTATGCTCTTTGTGAATTTTTTTATTGCAGTCATAACTTAGCTGTTTTGTTGTGAAACCAGTAAGAATCCTTCCGAAAAGTGTCCATTTATATTTCGTAAGCTGTACACATTAAAAACTCCACAGTTGGTTTAGAGAAATGAAGCTCATTTAGTTTTCTTTAGGCTTTCATTCGGCATTAAAGAGTCATAATCATTTGGAACGACTTGTATTATTCAAAATTTAATTAGAGTTAATACCTTTAATTCGACTAGAATCTAGGAGCAAAAATCGAGTAAAACCAAAATGAATTTTCCGCCATTATTCATGAGGGGAGCCGCTTCGTTCGATGTTTTTTAATTCGGAAGTTTAATTTTTTATTCTCTGCGTCTTATTACTCTTTGGAATTTCTTCAATTACGGACTTTTATAATTTTTCATTCATGTAAACACAAACTTTTTTTGATTTTTTCATTACAGAGTTCAACGCAATAACACCAAGCCTAAATACGACGACGTGTAAGTTCGTTTAGAACCCTTGTTTCCCTGATAATTTACGATATTTCACTCCTGAAAAATTTCGGAAAAAAACTCGATTAATTACCACCGTCTAGCGAGAAATTAGCTTTATTAGTCGCGACTGAAATTTGCTTAAAGTTCGTTATCAATTAGAGACGACCTTGTTAATTTATGCGTTGCCAGATAAATTTCGGTTTAATTTTTCTACTAAACTCACTTATTACAAAATCTTTTCCACCGAACAATCAAATGAATATTCAAATTTCCCCCCAATTCCAGCAAAAGTAACGAAAATGTAGCAATTAGCGACCCCAATATTCAAATTTATAAACTCAGTTTTAGCCAAAACGAGCAATTTATTTTCGTTTTTTCGCGTAGGTGTTGAACCCTTGTTTGATTCGGTGTGGTTTGACTTGGTCGGCTTAAAAATTCGCGCTTTTTTGCCACTGATTCTGTTTGTTTTGGCAGCATATCAAGCGTGGTAGCCAGCCTAGCCTCACCGGCGCCTCTCGCTGATCCAAACGGAAACAACGATTCAGGGTATGCCCCAAGTCAACCCGACACCACTGCACCAGAGAGTCCTAAAAGGAACAGAAATCAGTCCAAGAGAAACGGCGCAACTTTAGACACTGAACTTAGGCAAGTCTACATGTGCCGAGTTTACCTATTTTCGTTACTTTTGCCACCAAATATAGAGTAGATGATGTCAAAGTCCTGCATGATTGCATTTTAGACCGCCAAATTTTAAAATGTATTTATTTCTTGTTGACTGTTAGCACAAATAATGGGTATTTGTGTATTTAAAAAAAGAGTCAACGAAAAAATACTGTAACCAATTCCGGCTGTATCTAACAGGCGACTAATAATATCAACAACTAAAAAAAACTTGTTAGATAATATTAGATTATTATAGATGTAAGGACAAGCTCTAC
This sequence comes from Tribolium confusum, assembly GCA_029207805.1. Classification (NCBI taxonomy): domain Eukaryota; kingdom Metazoa; phylum Arthropoda; class Insecta; order Coleoptera; family Tenebrionidae; genus Tribolium; species Tribolium confusum. The sequence goes on from JALGAY010000005.1 coordinate 19,235,391, forward strand.
TAAAAAAAAAATTGTAGCTTTTAAAACAAAAAATTTTATAAATGTTTAGAAAACTCTATAATTTCTATAGATTCCACATTTTAAAAAAACAATTTTAAAGAATTTAAAGACAATAAAAACACAACCAATAAAAAATACATTTTTAGAATTATTAAAATAATAAAACTTTATAATAACTCAAATTGGCCATACACTTTAGATGGATTGCAAGAAGGATCGGATAAAACCTTCTAAAACAATGTTTACAAACAAACCTCAAATCTATTTTTAAATAACTTATTACACAAATATTGATCAACATAATAAGTATACATTAAAAGTAGAGAATAAAGATAATTATGGTGACACAAAAACAAAAATGCATAAACTTAGTTCGGCATTTTTTTTTCTTTTGTACTCTAATAAACTATAGATGTAAATTGTTTAAAAGATTTTAAAATGTAGCCTGGCGATAAATAAACATAAAATCCTAAAAAAAAATAAGTTAACAGAAAGGGGATTACAATAAAAAATAAATCCCTTATCTACTTAAAAAAAAATCCAGATCCATTCTCTCTTCAAAAAATTACATTTAAATATCTTTGTAAAAATTGAGTTTTTTTGTTTTTTTTGATAAAAGAGAGAAGCACTAGAATAAGAAAATATTGTCATTCTTATTTTCACTGATATAACACTTGTTATCAACCATTTTTGCCACTTAAAAACTTTTTGGTTCTAGCAATTTTACCAATTAAGCCCTTAGAGTCTATTTCTTTTGTTGCTGTTTTAAAAATTTTGAAAAATATAGTAAATAATTTTAAAAAAATATAGAAAAAATGTATAAAATAAATATATTAAAATTAAAAAATAATTAAATAAAAAATATTTTATTTCTTTTATTATAAAGACCGAAGACACAATACCACTAGTTTTTAATAAGAAGAAAAACATTGGAAAACGTAATTTACTAATTTTAGAAGTCAATATTTTTTAAATCAATACAAAAAGTAGCAATGTTTTTGTAATTATTAAAGACGGAAGCGACGTTTCATAAATTTTTGAAGCCAGAGAACATATTTTACTAATTTTGAAAATTTTAATACCTAAATAAAACAGGATTTTGCAATACTGAAAGTTGAAAGTGTCATTATACCAATTACTTAATTTGTGTTGTAATTTTACTAATTTTAGAACCAAAAAACAATATTTCTTATAATTTTTTAATTAATAGAAAGAAAAAATACAAAGTTTTTATAATTTTAAAGCTAGAGGCAATGATTTACTAATTTTAATAGTCTGAATACAAATTTTACTAAATTAGAGAACTGAACGAACCATTTTTATCAAATTTAAATTAATAAGGACAATGTTGACATGTTTTTTCAATATTGGAAGCTGACGTGACGTGACATTTTACTAATGATTAACTAGGAAACGTAATTTTACTAATTTTCTAAATTCAAAGGCTTCTTAAATTAATTATAAAGAAAGCGGCAAGATTTTTAAAATTTTAGTAGCCAAGAGTAATGATTTACTAATTTTAAAATTTTCTATAAATTTTAGCATTTTAGAAAATCTAGGCAACATTCTTATAAAGTTTTAAATTAATAAAGACAAGGTTAAAACGTGTTGTCAACGATTTGCTAATTATAAAGTTTGAAAACATAATTTACTAAATTTATAAGACAGTCATTATTAGATTAGTAAGAAAAGCAGTAAAGTTTTTGTGATTTTTGAAGCTGAAGTCAAAATTTTACTAATTTTGTAACCCAGAGGCAATGTATTACAAACTTTGCAAGTCCGAGACAATATTTTAACTATTTTGTAAGCCAACAGCGATATTTTTATAATTCTGAAATTTGAGGACAAAGTTTTACTAATTTTAAAAGTCAGAAACGATATTTTTGTGAGAAAGTTTTTGTAATTTTAAAAGCCAGAGCAATTTTACTTATTTTGGAAGCTAAGAGCAATGAGTTACTAATTTTAAAAATCTAAATTTAAATTTTAGCCATTCAAGAAGCTTTTTATTAAGTTTTAAATTATTAGGAACAATGCTGTCTTATTTTTTTTTAATATTGGAAGCTGAAACTAACGTAAAATTTTACTAATTACTAAATTCAAAAACGTAATTTTACTAATTTTTGGAATTCAAAAGCTTTTTAGAAATGTTTAAATTAATATTAAAGAAGCCGACAAAATTTTTATAATTTTGAAAGCAGGAGGCATCGTTTTACTAATTTTGAAAACCAAAGCAATAATTTACTAATTTTAAAAATTTGAGCCTAAATTTTAATAACTCAGAAAACAGCAGGCGACATTTTTATCTATTATAGTTTTAAATTAATTAAAACAAGGCTTATTTGTTTTGTCAATTTTTTACTAATTATAAACAATAAAAACGTTATTTACTAATTTTACAACTCAGTAATTTTTAAGTCAATAAAGAACAGCAAAAGTTTTTATAATTTTTGAATATGAAGCCCAAATTTTATTAATTTTATAAGCAAGAGACGATATTTCTTGTAATTTTTTTAATAATAGAAAAGAAGACAAAGTTTTATCATTTTAGAAGTTGGAAGCATTATTTTACTACTTTTGAAAGCCAGAGGCAAACTTACTAATTTTAAAAGTCTGAATATAAATTTTAGTAATTTACGGAGCCAAATGCACCATTTTTATTTAATTTGAATTAATAAAGACAACATTGACATGTTTTCTAATATTGAAAGCTGAATATAACGTGACATTTTACTAATTATTAAATTCAAAGACGTAATTTTACTAATTTTTAGAATTTAAAAGCTTCTTAGATATTTTTAATTTATAATAAAGAAACTAACAAAATTTTCATAATTTAGAAGCCAAAAGCAATGATTTACTAATTTTAAATGTTCTAGGAAAATCTAGGCAACATTCCTATAAAGTTTTAAATTTTTTAAAGACAAGATTATAGCGTTTTGTCAATGTTTTACCAATTATAAAATTTAAAGACGTGTGATTTACTAAATTTATAAGTCAGTCATTTTTAAATTATTAAAAAAAACAGCAAAGTTCTTGTGATTTTTGATGCTGAAAGCAATATATTACAAATTTTGTAAATTTGAGAAAATATTTTAACATTTCTGGCAGCCAAAAACGACATTTTTATAATTATAAAATTTGGGAACATAATTTTACTAATTTTATAAGCTTGAAGCTATAATTTTTTAGCGATTTTTAAATTAATAATAAAAAAGACAAAGTTTTTGTAATTTTGAAAACCAAACACATTTTACTAAATTTGGAAGCTAATAACAATGAGTTACTAATTTTAATGTTTAAATCAAATTTTTAGTAATTCAGAGAGCTGAATACGACATTTTTATCAAATTTTAAATTAATAAAAACAATGTTGACATATTTTTCTAATATTGGAAGCTAAAACTAACGTGAAGTTTTACTAATTATTAAATTCAAAGGCATAATCTTACTAATTTTTGGAATTCAAAAGCTTTTTGTAGATTTTTAAATCAATAATAGAGAAGGCGACAAAATTTTTATAATTTTGGAAGCCGGAAGCATTATTTTATTAATTTTGGAAACCAAAAGCAGTAATTTTAGAAGTTTGAGCTTAAATTTTAGTAATTTAGAAAGCCTCGAGCGACATTTTTACCTAGTTTTAAATTAATCAAGATAAGGCTGATATGTTTTGTCAATGTTTTACTAATTATAAACAATAAAGACGTAATTTACTAATTTAGAACTCAGTAATTAAATCAATGAAACACAGCAAAAGTTTTTGTAATTTTTAAGTCCGAACCCGAAATTTTATTAATTTTAGAAGTCCTAAGCAATATCTTAACAATTAACAAAGAAAGTTCTGAAAACAAGAAAAACATTTTTTTTTAATATTTTAAAGTAAAATGATTTTAAAATATTGGGACCTGAAAGTAATATTTTACTAATTTTGAAAATTGAGGATGCCAATCTACCAATTTTAAAAGCCAGAGACTATATTTCTTAGTAATTTGTTAATTAATAAAAGAAAGTATTTGTAATTTGGAAACCCGAAACGGCAATCTTCTAATTTTAGAAGCCAAAAAAAATATTTTACTAATTTTGAAAAATTTGAGGTGACATTTTAACAATTCTAAGAGCCAAAAACAACGTGTCTTATAAAAAAAAGTAAAATTAATTTGTTTAAAAAATTTTTAGTGTTGTAAAATTGCTAAACAATTGTTTTAAATGTCTTTCATAAATTCATCTATCTACTTGTCAAAATAAAACGTAAAACTTTTTTTTTTATCAAAACACATTATCTTAAAGAAATATCATTTATCTCAAAACTGATTCTGCCTCAACTGATGGATGCTGAATTCTATTTTTTTGATTCATTCAAACCTACTTTTAATTCCGATATCCACCAATATCAGCGAAAAACAAACTAATAATTGTTTTTGTTTGATTAAAACAAGACAAACCTATGCAATTACTATTTTCCTAAAAGAGATAACATGCTAGTAAAAGCACAGTATAAAAATAAATCAGTATGGACAGCTGGTAAAAATTAAACTTTGTCATAAAACTAGCATTTTTTTTCGTTTAATGTAAAAGATGGAGCCACTAATTTTTAGATTTACTATAGGCAACTAGTAATACACAATTTAAATCTAAAAAACTATAACTGTAAATAAAATACTATAAAAATTATTTTAATCGTTCGCTTTCGATTATTTATTATAATATTTACAGTTGCTTATAGTAAGTCTAAAAATCAGTGGCTCCATCTTACACATTTAACTTGAAGGAATGCTAGCTATTTGACAAGTTTTCAGTTTTTATCAGCTGTCTATACTGATTCATTTCTGTACTGTGGTAAAAGTGATTCCTACTGTTTATTGAAACATGTGAGGTAGACCAAATTTCAGCTAAATCTTAGGTAAATTTTTAAAATGTAGTGTAGCCCACAATGCTGTACTTTCTCAGGACAAACTGCCAGTCCTTTTTAATGACAGTTGTTAGAGTGTTGTAGAGCTTGTTCTTAAGAGTTTTGATTATTAATCGCCTTCATTATCATCTTTGTTTTTTAAGTAATTATTTATATATTTTAATTTGTTATTAATAGACTTGTAAATCCAGTAAAAAATAAAATTTTATTTTTCTTTATTTTGTTTTATTTTCTCATAAATTTTTTAGCTTCTTTCCATGACGAGGGCCTTTTGTCGTCGATTTCTGGTGTATAAAACCGTGTAATTTTGTTTTCAGAACTGTTGTATCAACAATAAACACGGGATCTGAGCGCGACAGATCAACAGGGTCCAAAAAAGAGCGTAAAGCGACTGCAGCGGCCCGTTTCACCATCTACAAAGTGAACAAAGCGAGTCGCAAAAAGCGGGAAAAATCATCGGCGAAAAAAGAGAGGAAGGCCACGAAGACATTAGCCATTGTATTGGGTAAGTGTGGGAAAATGTGGGGCGTGAAAATCAGGGACTGGCGTTGTTTTGTAGGCGTGTTCCTGATCTGCTGGGTGCCGTTTTTCACTTGCAACATCATGGACGCGATGTGCAGCAAACTGAACTTGCCCTGTCAGCCGGGGGTGGCGGCTTTTCTCCTCACCACTTGGCTGGGGTATATGAACAGTTTTGTGAATCCAGTCATCTATACCATATTCAATCCGGAGTTTAGGAAAGCCTTCAAGAAATTAATGTTCCTCGGGCCTTAATTTAATTCTAGGTTTTTTCGAAGTTCAGTTTCGAACTCTTTTATAAAATTTCTCTTGCTCAATGTACATAAACGACGATGTTTTCCGTATTTAGTAATCCTAAATTGAATTCTTCGCGGTTTTTTTTCTAAGCTCAAGCTTCTGTCATTACGTACCTGAAGACTCAGCGGTTTAATTTCTCTTCCGATCTTTCTCTTTCATTTATCGTTAGGCGAATAAGAGATATTCCGAATTTATTATAGACATATCATCAATTTTCATTCGGATATTCAATGCCCACGCAAAAACGAGCTTCAATCATTGATAATAATTAGTGTTTTTGTAAACGTTTGACTCCCTGTCAAAACGGGGTCAATCAAGTACTTTCATTCCAAATATATTCTGTGATCGCTCTAAACTTAGACTAGTTGATTTTAAAAAAATTTAAAAACGTTTAATAGTACAGTAAAATTAGACTTTAACTTCGAAAAGACTTCAACCGATTTAGGTTTTCCTAGAGATCTTTACTTAAATCCCCCAAACACATCCTCAAATCTACCCTTAATTTAACCCGTGCGTTTCGATTTTTTTAAGAAGGGAAAAAAGGGCGAATTTTAGTTTTTTGCAAATATCTTAAAATTACCAAGGTTTTATTATTGAAAAAATTCTAGTTTATAAGATTTTACCCAAAAAAGTTTCTTAGGATTTTCTGTCGTAAAATTAACAGAAGAAAACAATAAAAAGCGTCAAAAACTGCAATTTAAAAACGCTATTTTTAGCGGTTTTTGACTCTCCAACAAATTTTTTCCTAGTTATTCTTAATAACTACACTTCAGCCGGTCCGCGAAAACTAATTTTATGGCCAATACAGAGGCTGTAAAACTTCTATTTCGCAGATTGTTGAACAAAAATTACAACAGTTCAGAAGTGGAGTCATTTCCAATATTTTCTGGACTAATTTTCACACGCTTAGTCCAAAGTGGCTGAAGATTTTACAATGTTTAAACAACACTGCATGAGAATGGTGAAGCGCCTCTTAAATAGAGGTAATGTTGCAAAAACAAAACCCTGGTAGTCCTGGTCGTTTTTCTACTATTACTGACTTGTGAAAAATATTCGCGTTCGATTGGAGCGTCTGTTTCTAGTAATCCGAAAAATTTCTAGCAACTATTGCCAACTCAATCAGTACTTGTTGATCAAGGTGTAGTTATTTATTTGTAAAATAAATTTTAATTAAAGCTTTAGAATTCAGAAGACATAAATTTTTATTTATTCCAGAATTAATATCTGCACAGAACAGTTAAAATTTTTCTTTTACTTGAAATTAAAAATGCCGTTTTAAAATGGTAAAAATTGGTAAAAACCAGAAAACAATAGAGAAGCGTTTTAAAGCATTTTAAGAAATTAGTTTTAGTTTAAAATTAAATTAGTATACAAGTACCTCATATTTTTTGTGCAAAATAGAAAAATTAGATTGTGTTTCATCTCAGTATCTGTCTAAAAAATATAACAATTTGTAAATTTTAAATTTACATATCTTTTCGACTGAATATAACCACTAAACTCGAAATTTTTTATATGTAACTGTAATAGCAAGCATGATTTTTTTTTAATTTTTTGATTTGTTTTGACGGTTTTGTTCAGAGAAATAAAATTGGGAAGAATCTTAAGTACTCGTTGTATGGAACGCCACCATTTTAACTTTAAGCCAAAAAAAATAAGACAAGACATGGGACAAATAAGACAAAAAATTCTCTAAAAGATGGTTAAAAATAATCAAATCATCATTCGTCTATTAGTGGTGGCTTCTGTTTAAGAACTATTCATTTCTATGTGTTGACACTAACATTAAAATGGCGGCTTTTCCGCTTTTCATATTATCTAACACGTATACTTCGTCTCCCTACTTCTTTCTATGGTTGACGTAAGTAAAAAATAAAATAATAGACTTTAAAAACAGTGTGAGTTTTACATAATTTTAATTAAGCATAAAGATTTTATGTGTAAAAAGATAATTAAATATTTTGTAAATAAAATTGTATTTGGTTTGTATTTTGCGTCAGGAAAAGTTTGTTGCACAGACAAAAACCGTTAAAAGTTGTGTTTCAAATTGCAGTTTTTGACGCTTTTTTTTCGTTTTTTGATAAAAACTGTCATATAGACGTGGCCAACATAAGTTTATAAAATACAATAAAAATAAAATAACTACATTTGTTAGATAGAACAAACAACATAAACAAATGTAAATTTATTTTAATTTAGCCTGGAGTGCGTTTTTCCATATTTTTCTGCAATTTTTTTGTAATTAAAATTATTCAGTTAATTTATTTCTCTCTCGAAATCATAATAAACAAAGAAAAATCAACAAAGATCAACCTGTTCAATTTTTTTCCAAAAAGCAACAAACATTATTCAAAAAAATGACCAAATAGATCGGTCTATCCGTTCTCAAGTTATGCGCTTTTCAATAAACAACATTTCATTTTTATTTTTTCGGCTTGGCGCGGCGCTATGGCCATTTTGATTATTTATTTAAGTTAAAAAAAATTTAAAAAACAAAATTCTGAATATTGGCGGGAGGCCCGGTAAGTGTTTTTTTCTACATCCACTATAATAGTTTTTTTTTAAAATTCTATTGCTGCAGTGGCTAGAAAACGTTTTTTGTAAAATATCTGTTAAAAACTGTATTAAAATTGTTAAATAGAAATTTAGTTATTGTAGAAAAGCAAGTAAATTATGTACATACAGATTGTTCTTTAGTTAGGCTATTGATAATATAAAAAACAAAAAATAATTTAATTTAAATTTTTGGAAATGTATTTTACATTTCACCAACTTCCAAATACCTAACTGTTTTTTTTTATATTTTTTATTTGTTTTATAAAATATTCTTATCCAAATCTAAAGTTGTTTTTATGAGAGGGTCTATTAAAGGTAAAGAAAATTTCTTACCAGACTAGAAGAACCTGGACTGAACCTGGACTCAGGCAAACGAATTTGATTTACCAACAGACCTCAACGACCCATTTAACCGCATAATTATCACATTCCTAATAACAATTCTAGTGTTATAAAAACCAGTTTGAATTTGGATAAGTATAACATGTCTGTGCTTTCAAATCGTACTTTTATAGCTTCGTTAATGAAAGAATTCCGATAAAAAACACGCAAATCTTGCTCTTCTGTCCGGTGCTTTATATTGCAACGTTTAGGCGAAATTGTTGTTTTATGATCAAAAGAGTTAAATTAATAACAAATTACTTATTTCTACTATATATAAAGATACACACAACAATAATTTAATAGAGAATTAACTCAATATTCGCTACGATTGCAGAAAACAGCACTTCTATTGAAGCGCTTACTCTTTCATCGTTTATCGAATTTTTATTAACTCAGTCATTGTCTCGACCAGCTGATACAGCGGTACGTCTTTCTAGCAGGTATTTGAGATTTTAATAATTTTTATCAAGAATAATCTTAAAAGTCTAACTATTTTTTTAATTCTGAGAGCAAAATGCAACATTAAGTTTTAAATTAGTTAATTTTAATAATTCTAGAAGCCAAAAACCATTTTTTTTAGAAATTGAATGCTAATTTTGAAAATCTGAGGCAATTTTTAACAATTCTAAATCCGAAATCACTATTTTTTATCGAATTGTAAATTAATAAATACACAAAATATTTGTTTTTTTTATTATTGAAAGCCAGGACTAACTAATTATGAATTCTCTTCTTAATCGGTCTATGGTAGTAATTAATAATTGTTTTGTGGAATTTCACGCTACAGTATGAGTCATGGCGAAATGTCCTATTGGTATTATCTAGGACTATTTACTCAAAACTGTCTTTCTTTGAAACTATTTGCAACAATATGTAAAGGAATCAGACCTCCACAGTTGTAAGAGAAAAGTAGACCGTTTAAAATTATGGGGGTCTGGTTCCTTTACATGTCAAACAGCGGACATAAATCTGTGTGTTTGTCATCAGACTTCTTTTGTTAACCAAGCAGTATATCTAACATCACAAAAACTTTCATTGTTTTTCAATTTTTTTTTTAATTGTCAATTATAAGGTTTCTGACAAAAATTTATTTTTATAAAACTACTTTAAAAAAATGATTTTATCCACAATTATTGTTAAAATGTTTTTCAGTTCGGAACTGTAAAGCTTGTTTGAATTATTTAAAACGTGTGATCAAAAAATACCTTTAAATAACACACCTGAAATATTAAAAAATTTAAAAAAGTTATTGTGTTCCTTTTATTTATTTAAAAATATTTTAACAATAATTAAGCAACAAAAACTAGATTATATATCTTAGAAATAATTTTTTAGGTGAGATCTTGTAATTGTCAAATTTTCTATTAAAAAAAAAATATTTTTGTGAAAGAAACTTAAAATTTTAAAGGAAAGACTTCTTTCAGTTCAATTTTAAACTCTACATTTTTTTTACTAATAAAACAATTGGTAATTGTTAATATAATTACAAAAAATTAAAATTTGATCTGTTTCGTCCCTTGAAAAATCAAAATCCTCAGTTCAAATTAAGGATACTTTTGAGGATATGTTAAGCACATCCAAATAGAGATCTCGAGAAAAATTTAGTTTGTTCGAAATTTTTCCGAAGTTTTTTACATTTTTTGTCTAATTTTCCTGTTCTATAACATTGTTGAGTTTCGATTTTTGTAAATATCAAATTTTACAGCTGCTGTAGAACAATATTTTGGCGCCCAACATCTAGGCAACCAATAGTGCGCGCCTGATGTTGGAACACCGCATTTTTTTCAAATTCAGTTTTCACCTGTACATACCTGTAAATAAAAATTGCAAATAATTTTGATGGTAATTAAAAAATCAGTATTAGATCTTGCAGTAAAATTGTCCTTGTGAGCCAAAGCAATATTTGTAAAAGTGCGTGTGTTTGAGGCCGTACAGCTTCAGACACACTCTTTGAGCCCCATTTTTACAAAACTTTGCTCGGAAACTTCCATCCCTTTGTATAAAATCAAAAACCTTACGCTTATTATCATAAATACTGTAAAATAGAATGTATTATATTAGGTGCATTGCAATGGACATATATCTAATGTTAAAATAAAGCTATTTCTTATAAAACAAACGTTTTTTATTGCGCAACATGTTTACCAAACAAAAATATTAATTCGCTGGGAAAAAAAGCGACGAGACCCAAAGCAAATTTGTTTTCTTATGTGTCATGTGACACAAAAAGAATTTCATTCCAAACACAATCCTCTTAAAAAGTTCAAAGTTAACAAAACAGTGACAATTCAATCAGAAAAAAAAACTGTTTTCTTATTTGAATTGAGACTTTCTAATAATATATCAAGTGAGTTTTTAAATTTTCTTTTAAAACAAAGCTAACTGTCAATTCTATTCAGTTAAGCTACAGTTTATAAATTTCTAGAAGGAAAACTGCTAACAACAGCTTTAAGACTTCTCGCTACTCACTTGTATTTCATTTTTTATGCTTTAAATCTTTAAAAAAACTGTCAATTACGGCAACTAATAGATCATAAAAGAAAGAAAAAGAAAATAAATAAATAATAAAAAATAAATAAAAGCTTTTTAATTTATAAGAATAGTAGTCTGTAAAATTAAATAACAAAATTTAAAAGCATATCTCTTAAATCTTTCTTTACAGTTCCTTACTTAAAACATTTTTTTCTCAACAGAATACAACTTTTACGTGGAAATTCAAACTATAAGAAGTCAGAAAAGTCATTTTTTTGTTTTATAATTAATACAAGTAATTAGTAGTTGTGACTTTTTACCTTTAAAGTCAATTTAACTGTATCTGAAAATGTAAATCTGACTAAAATAGTAAATAAGTTAATAAAAACAGGCTTAAAACTCTTAGAAAAGCGACAGAGTTTTTGTAATTTTGTGAACTAAAAGCAACATTTTACTAATTTTGAAAGTCTGAGGCGATTTTCAACATGTGTGGGACCAAAATGCGACATTATTACTCTTAAATTGATTAATTTTATTAATTTCAGAAGGCCGAAAAACACATCTCTTAGCAACCAAATGCTAGTTTTAAAAATCCGAAGAAATATTTTAACTGGAAACCAAAAAAATATTTCTAATTAAGTTTTAAATTAATAAAAGCAAGAATAATATGTTTTTCTAAATATTGAAGCCAAAGGCAACATTTTACTAATTTTAAGAGCCAGAAACAATATTTTATCTTATTTTATTATTAATTTTTTATTTTTTAATTTCTTATTTTATTTTATTACATCAATATTTTATTCTCTATTATATTAGTTTTATTAATTTTATAAGCTAAAGGTCACATTTTTTAACACTCAAATACTAATTTTAAAAATTTGAGACAATTTTTTCTGGAAGCCAAGAGTGTTTTAAATTAATAAATACAAAAATATTTGTTTTTCGAAAATTAAAAGCCAAGAGTGACTAATTATAAAATGCAAATAATAAATAAAATCAATATAATAAAAGACAAAAAAATTACAATTTTAGAATCTGGGAGCCGCATTTTCCTAATTTGAAAAGCTAGAGACAACATTTACAAATTTTGAAAACCTCGAGAAACTTTTTACCATTTTGAAAGCCAGAGAAATCATTGTAATTAAGTTTTAAATTAATAAAAGCAATAAAAACATGTTTTTTTTTTAATATTAGAACCGAAGGCAACATGTTACTAATTTTATAAACCAGAAACAATATTTTAGCAATTTTGAAAATCAAAAAAGATACTTTTTATAAAGTTTCACCAATTTCACTAAGTTCAGAGGCCAAAAGCAACATTTTACTAATTTTAAAAGTTTAAGAAAATTTTTTAACATTTACACAAGTAGAATACGACATTTTAAATTATTTACTTTTATTAATTGTAGAAGCTATAGAACACAGTTCTTATCAATCAAATGCTAAATTTTAAAAATCCGAAGCAATATTTTAACAATTTTTGAAGACAAAGGCGCCATTTCTTATCGAGTTTTAAATTAATAAATACAAAAGTGTTTTGTTTTTTTTAATATTAAAGACTAAAGGTAACTAATAAAATTAGGAGACGTAATTTTACTAATTTTTTGTAATTTTAAATTAATTTTTAGAAAAACAACAAAATTCTTGCAATTTTAGAATCTACAAGTGACATTTTACTAATTTGAAAAGCTAGAGGCAACAAATTTACTAACATTTTTTATCAAATTTTAAATTAATAAAAGAAAGATATTAAAATATAGCTTTGCAATTTCAAAATTGAAATGTTGCTTCTAGCTTTCAAAATTAGTAAAATATCGTATTTATTCCCATTGTTGAAAAAAAATATTAAAAAAAAAATTTTAATTATGCTTTGCATTTTCGAAATTAGTACAATATTGCTTTTAATTTTCAAAATTATTTGTACATATGATGTCTCTTTTGGTTTTATAATTTACAAAAAACTTTTTTATCTGGCAAAAGTGTTTCAATCGAGCAACAACGCAACGTCGAGAAACTGTATATCGGTTTTGGGGTTTTTGCCCCTCATCAGTACAGTGTATCTATCTCAGAGCGTTGTGCTCGATTGGAACGGGTGGGAGAACTCGCTTATATCAAGCGAAGTCCGGCTAGTAGTCATATAGACAGACACAGTGTGCCATCTAACGAAGAGTGCTGGAACCCATGCTGGTACCCGTTCCAATCGAGCACAACGCTCTGGGATACACTGTACTAATGAGGAGCAAAAACCCCGAAACCGGTATACAGTTTCTCGACGTTGTTGTTCGATTGGAACACCTTTGCTAGTTACACTGCCTTTCAGTATGTTGCTGGTTGGGCAATTAGATGATGTAGGTGTTTTCGACTAATCGTGAAGGTTAGTTATGTTGGTGGCCGAGCGAGAGTCGAAGAGATAACTTTGTTATCCGCCAACATTATTATACCAACTCTCGCACCTTCCAGCACTCTTTCTTAGATGGCACACTGTGTCTGTCTATACGACTACTAGCCGGACTTCGCTTGATATAAGCGAGTTTTCCCACCCGTTCCAATCGAACTCCGGAATACACTGTACTGATGAGGAGCAAAAACCCCGAAACTGGTATACAGTTTCTCGACGTTGTTGCTCGATTGGAACATCTTTGCTATTTCTGGTTAGACTGCCTTTCAGTGTGTTGCTGGTTGGGCGATTAGGTGATGTAATTCAATGTCGGTCGGGGCATTAGTCCGCGAAGTAGTTGTTTTTGCCTAATCGTGGAGGTTGGTTATGTTGGCCGAGCGAGAGCCGAAGAGATAACTTTGTTATCCGCCAACATTATTAATCCAACTCTCGCACCTTCCAGCACTCTTCGTTAGATTAATCTGCTTCCAAAATTAGTAAAATTACGTCTCTGTATTTTATAATTAGTAAAATGTACCTAATCTGCGGCTCTCAATTTTGCAAAACCACGTCAGTTTTTTCTTTATTAATTAAATTAAAACTTGGTATAAAATTACATTTACAGTTTTCAAAATTGTTAAAAAAATTACTTTCAATTTAAAAAGCAGTAAAATATTGTCTTTTCTATCTGAAATTAGTAAAACTTTAGAGAAGTGTTGTTTTTCGCTTCCAAAATTGCTAAAATATTATCTCTAACATTTAAAATTACTAAAATGTGGTCTCCGGCTTAAAAATATTGAAAAAACAGGTAAAGCCAAAATTTTAGTAATTTTGAAAATCCAAGACCTTATTTTACTAATTTTGAGTGTCTAAAGCAATGTTTTACTAAATTTATAAACTGAAAGCGATATTTTTTCTTAATAATTTTTAATTCAAAAAAAAAGTCAAAAAAATTTTGTTATTTTGAAAGTTGTAGGCAAAATTTTACTAATTTTGAAACTTTACTATGTACAAAAATCTGAGTCTATATTTTAGCAGTTGTAGGTACTTGAGGCAACTTAATTATCTTGCAAAATTTTAAATTAATAAATAAAATAGAGACATTTTTTACAATAATGAGAGCTATTTTTCTAATTTTTTTTTTTTAGTTTTCTTCTAGGTCAAGATAAAATATTCTCTCGTGTCATAATTCCTCTTATTATGCCCTTCATAGGGCTGTTAGGGAGTGTTAAGGCTTCATAGCTGTTACGTAGGAGTAGGACTAAGCAGATGTAAATTTAAAAAAAATTTAAACGGTTAAAAGTGATCATACTCCTTTTTCAAAACAACTTAAACTGAAAGAAATATATAATTTCAAATAGCAAAGGTTAGTGATCGTTTCTGGTATAAATGGTGCCATAAAAAAATTCTTAAATAACTGCTCGATAAACAAGTTCACAAATTCGAGCGGTCATTACTCTATTATAATTATTTACAATTTTAGTCGGATTCCTTTCTAGAAATGCATTCCCGATCTTCAACTTTCACACCATCTGCAGCTCCAAATAAAAATAAAACAAAAAAATTAAAAAAATCCTTTATTAAATAACTCACGGTAAGTAACAATCTATCAACTAAATATGTACAAAAATGACTAAATCCTCATCACTGGGCATAGGCAACTCCTGGTGTGGCTTGTTTACCTTGTTGTGGCACGTAATACTGTGGGGCTTGTGCATAGATGCTCTGTGGAGCCGTCTGTGCTGTATAAGTCTGAGCAGCCTGGTAAGTCTGTGCTTGTGGAGCCGCAACGTACTGCTGGGCCTCCTGCTGGTAATACTGCTGAGGAGCCGCGGCCAGGACCTTCTGCGGGGCCTGTGCATACGCAATCTGGGCCGGCTGAGGAGCATACGCTACTTTTTGTTGGTACGCCACCGGCGCGGGGGCGGCAGCCACGGCCTTGGCTTGCGGCTGACTCGCCAGCTTGCCTACAATCTGCGAGAGCAACCCCTGGTTGCTGTAAGAGACCACTGGACTGGAATACTGGAACGAGGAGACGTCGTTGGCCAAGGAGAAGGGCTGACGGTACACCTGCTGCAATTCGAAATTTCACTTTCACGGAAATATTTCGGAGGTCAAGGTGAATGTGTGACCTTCGCGCTTTCTAATTCAGATCAGAAGAAAGTGATTGAAAGTGAAGTACCTTAGCGACGGGTTGAGCTGCATAAGCGATCTGTTGCTGAGGCTGAGGCTGAACCTGGGACTGGTATTGTGAGTATTGTGGTAGAGCGAAGGTCTGGGGTTGGTAGTACTGCTGTGGGGCGGCTTTGGGAATTGGTTGTTGCACTTTAGAATAAGCGATTGATGCAGGGGCTGAGTAGGTTTGAGGAGCGGCAGCTACTCCACGTTTTTCTTGACCTCGCTCGCCGCGGACGATGGCCACAAACAGAAGCGTTATCTGAAATGAAAGTTAGCACTAGGTCTTAGGAATTTTTTTTTAACTCACGGTTATGAATTTCATGTTGAGGAGTGATGATTTCGTGAAATGTTTTAGTGAGAGTGTGTGCTTATGAGGGGTTCAGGCTGTTATATATCTTCGACTTCCTGCTGATCTCCTTTCTCCAAACACGCCCTTTTCTACCCCTACTCCTGGATTTGTATTGTCTCAACATTTCTTCTTCCAATTGCCGTAAAGTCAAAGTCATAATTTTACAAGAATTACGTATTAAATGATCTTTAAGTAAAGTGCAAATGGTATCTCACAAATTTCATGTTTACAATAGAAATATGCAAATTTTGGAAGCGATCGAAGAAACATCAAAGTCTCTCAAATTACTCCAAAAGTATCAAATTGTCTTGTCTTAATTCTCTCCCTTTTAACACCCCTACTTAATAAAAGCCATCACTTCTAAATGAAATAAAATCGCAACGTAAAGATATAACTTTAAATATAGTCCAATTTCACCAAAAATTTCTCTTTATGATCATCCGATATAAAATAAAACAATAAAAACAGGCAAGGCAACCACACAACCCATGTCTTGTAATTTTATTTAAATTGATAATTCGGATAAAAGCACACGTGGGACTATGAGATCAGCAATGTGCTTACATAACAGTTATACATTTTAAAACAAATATTCATTAAGGCCAGTAAACATTTTTAAAAAATTCAGCAAGAGATTAAAATTAACGACAAACGCTTGCATGACCCACAATCCGATACTCCTGCTTCGAATAATTTGCAATTTTCACCAATTACACCGGCATAATGCCATAATACACCGACCGGCTCAAAAAAAACAACTTATGTAACACCAAAAAAAGTCGTAAATTTAACCGCAAATACTAAATGAGATCTTCGCCGAATCGCGCGTGATTTATCTGAGCACAATTTTAAAGTTTTGTATTAACCTGGTTCGCACAGATAAATTTTTTTTTTTTTTTGGTATTTCAGAAAATCATAGAAGCCTTAGTTGGTTTTTCTATCAGACCGTGTTATTCAAGAAAGTCAATTTTGTAATTTTCGTTCTAAAAATGATAGAGATTAAGGAGAGAGCGGCAAAACGTGGAGCAAAGATATAAAATTAACCAAAAATTATGGTTTTGGAATGAAAAAACGAAGAAACTAGAAGAAGACGTAAAAAGAATAAAAAAACTAGAAAAAACAGAAATAAGCAACTCATCGAAAACGATTGGTACAAAGGAAATATATCAGGCGACTAGAAAAATATTCATTTAAATACCGTGTCAATTTTTGGAATACGCTACGCTTTAAATAGGGTGGTTGGCAAAACTGTCACATAATTTTTGACACATAAGTTATGTCATAAAAGTGTCATATTTTGATTTTGGCACTTTATGTCACTGTCACAAATTCAGTACTGCCAACTACAAAAAATAGTCCACAGCAATAATTTTAAAAATGACCCGTTAACCCGTTATGATTTTGACTGTGATTTTGAGCACTTGTAAGATGTCAATACAAATTTTTTATAAGGTTATGTTTTATGACAAATTGCAAGTGTCTAAAATCACAGTCAAAATCATGGCCTGTTTTTAATAAAGATTTTTCTAGTCGCACGATGTATAGGAACGACAGGAAGACACAGAAAACCTGTGGAAATAGACAACTACCTAATAGATTCTGGAATAGAAGATATTATGAATTATAGACATGCAGCATGTTTTTTTTTAAGAAAAACATACATAATAGACTTAGAAAGCGACGCGTTAAAAATATATAATTTAAATAAACTATGTGTTAGTCAAAAAAGAAGAAAGGAAAATATAAGAGATTTGACAACAGATAGATCCCCGGATATAGATTCCTCACCAAAATAAAAAAACAGAAATTAAAACCAATAAGACTAAAAAAGAAAAAAGTAAAAGTAAAAATATCGAGAAAAGTCAAACAAAACCCAAAAGAAAAATCAAAAATTCTAACGGATAAAACGACACATATTTAGTAAAAAGAAATAAGAAAAGACATAAAAATTAGTGCAAATGAAATAAAAAGTAAAGAAAAAAAATGATCAGAAATATAGATGCATGAAGAATGCACCAAAAAATCACAAGAAGTTCAGAAGAAATACAAAAAACAAAAAAGAAGCAATATAATAAACAAAAACAAAATAATCGATATAAAAAATATACCAGACAAAAACCAGTATATATACTACAGAAACAAAGATGGTGATTAATACAAAGCTAAAAAATCATTTGTAGAAGTGGGACAATATTTTGATGTCTTCCTCAATAAAAACAATCAGAAATACGAAATCTACAAATGCAAAAAAAAATAATAATAAAATACAAAGAGAAGCTCAAAAAGTAATAACCTTGAAAAATTAAGAATGTAATAAACGACATAAAAAACAACCGAGAAATAGATGACTTAACAAACAAATGTTTCAAAAATAGAATAGAAGGTTATTAAGTAATTAAAAAACAAAAAAATGTAAAAATGATACCGTAGGGATGAAAATAAGCGATAATAATAGCAGTCATTGTTTAAAAAAAGGACAAAACAAAGTCTGTAAGTTATTATAAAATAGCAATATTTAAAGTCGCAAACACAAAAAAAAGTACAAATTGAACTAAAGCTGTTTTCAAAGTAAGATCAGTCAATAATCAAATCTGATTTCTACACATCTAGGTACTCTTTATTATTCTAAGAAAGCTTATAATGGAGTTATCAAACAATTTACAAACAATTCTATAAAAAGTGATTATTAATAACGTGCGTATCACTGTAGCACTGTTTTTGTTTTTGGTGTTTTCTTAGTGGAAGGGGGGGGGGGGTATAATAACGTGATAAGCTTAGCTTAACCACCTCTTGTAAGGTTTGTTTACAGAACAATTCAAAACGGTTTAGAATTAGACTACACATGCGCAGTATTGTTTTAACAGTTTAAAATTTTGATAGAACATGCTTGAACAATTCTGAACTGTTGTTGAAACAAATCTATCAAATCGGGTCCAATAACTGTATAAAGCCTCAGAAAATTTGAAAATAAAGAAAAGAAAAGAAAAGAAAAGAAAAAAATAAAAAAAATTGGTGTTAAAAAAATCATGACAATGAGCCGACGACAACGTTTCATTTTTATTAAAACTTCCTCCAGGTTTTAAAAAAGAACCAAACGTCTACTGAGAGCCCAGTTAAATATTGATTACTGTCTTAATCCTGTTAAAACAAAAAAATAACCATTCAATTGACGTAAAAGTAAATAAAAAACCTTACAGAAAAAATTATCTTAAAAAAAAAGATCCTGTATTATATACTGGTCAATGTTAAACTTAAAAAAAAGTAGTAAAAGACGCTAGAGGCTTTTACTATAAGAAAGGCTAAATCTACTTTTAATGACACCGATGTCTTGCATTCTTGGATAACTTAGACATACTCAGAAGAAGCTTAGAAGAGTTGAAGCAAGTAGTGAAGATTTAATAAGAACAGTTTACAACAATAAAAAAATGTACAACAAACAGAGCTCTTTATTTATTTTAGCAACAATAACAGCTGGTCATTTGTCAAAAAAGATCAAAACTATAGAAAAGAGAATAGGCCAGCAGAAAAATAGAAAAACTAACTGAGACCTAAAACAGCTTTACAATAAACCAGTTATTGTTGCGGTGGTAAAATACTACAGAATTTAGACTAGGATACAACAAATATAGGTAAAGAAAATACCAATAAAGTGACACATATAGTAGAGGAAAAAGACAAGAAAAGTTAAAAGATAACAAAAAAGTGGAATTGAAAAATCAATTAGACACGAAAAGAAAAAGATAGAGAAGACTGGAAAAAATAGTCTACAAAACCAAGAGCTTCTTTTGAAGGAGGTTGAGAAGAAAAAGTGCTTTCACAGGTTTTTACTCTGTATCTAATTCCAACGACAAAGCAGTTACATGGTCTACTCTAATTGTTTTTTTTTTTCAATTTT
This sequence comes from Tribolium confusum, assembly GCA_029207805.1. Taxonomy (NCBI): domain Eukaryota; kingdom Metazoa; phylum Arthropoda; class Insecta; order Coleoptera; family Tenebrionidae; genus Tribolium; species Tribolium confusum. The sequence goes on from JALGAY010000005.1 coordinate 19,255,324, forward strand.
CTTCTCAATTTTTCACAATATACTCAAAAATTTCTGTTAGATAGAAATCCACCGTCTTATGTCTTTAGATATCCGTATAATATCCATCGCCTTTTTTTAAAAGGTTTGCCATTTTTCTTGCCGATTGTCTTGCAAATTTCTTTTGAATATGTCCTAAAATGTTAAATTTTCTTTTTCACTTTCGTTTTAGAATCTTGTAAATTTATTGCAATTGAATTAAAAGATATTTTTTAATGCATCTCTAATAATCTCTCTAAGATGTAATTTGTGTGTTTTCTAAATTAAATTTAATATTTTTTTTGACTTTCTCTTTGCAATTAGAAAGACCTTTTCCGTTTTATATTTTGCCAGTCGTACACTTACTTTTCAACCTTGCTCAGCGTTGAGATCTTCATCTTTTCGTCCTATAAGACTACCCGAACTTAGAATACTAAAATTATATACTCTTTTTTATTTAGCTACTTTAGGGCGCAGCTGTTTTCACTATTAAGTCACCATCAGACCTACACAAAACACATTTCAAATGCATCTTAATTTAAATAAAATTAGCTTCTATTATTGTTACATTTTATAGTCACGCTATCGCTATTCGCTATCGTCATCACGTGCTTTTAGCAAAATTTTATAATTTAATTTCTAATTATTTATTTATTTTTTAAATAAATCAAAAAGCAATTAAACCGTTTTTATATATTTTAGCTGATGTATTTTTGGGTTATAAACTCGGGTGTTGTGGCAGTTGTGGCTTGATGCACAGTTACTGGTAGAACTTAAATTTTCTATTTCACTATCAATTTTTACCTGAGTTTTCCCTTATCTTAACTTCAAACAATTATAAATATCAGACGTTTATGGCAATCTTTTCTTAACAGAATATTGCTGTGACATTGCAATTTTATTAGTCACAACTTGTATCGTAATTTAAAAAATTGTTTCTTAATGAATATCATTAAGGTAGGTACAGCTAGGTAATTGATACCTAATAAACCAATTAAAGTAGAGAAGTAGAAAAACGTATTTACATAATTTTATTCAAAATTTAGGTTTTCAGGTTTGGTAAACTTATTCAATCAAAGTTTTTTTTGTAATAAAACTAGAATAACAAATAAAAATCGTATAAAACTGGTCAAGGTACTTGTTGGTAAATTGCACTAGATTTTGTCAATAAAAACACTGTTTATTTTGTGATAAAAATTTATTTGTGGTTTTGTGTTTATTGAAATGAGGTGATTTTGTGGCGGTTTATTTAAAACTGTATTTTTGATGTTGTTGTATAATTTCTGCCATTTGCAACGTTGCAAAACTTGTTGAATTCGGTAGGAATGTTATATATCGATCTGGTGTCCTCATAACACCCACTCTCGCCAAATTATAGCAATTGGGGTAAATATTTAGTCGAGGTGCACATTTCGGCGAACTTTTTTATGAAAGAAAAATTTAATTAAAATTCTTGGAGTGAATCGAAATGCACCTGACGGTATTTCCTCGCGCATAAATCCGATCGCTGAAAAAATGCGACCAGATCGCTCAATTTCATCTTTTGACGGTGACAATTTCCATAGAAAAGGCCTCTGCGGTACGTTTGAAGATTCTTTTGATCATAAGTGAATTTTTAGCGTTCGAACATGTTGTGAACTAGACCTTACAAACAAGGTGGGTTGGGTCGAGACAAATCGGAAGTAGATTTCGCTTTCTTTAATGTACTTTTCCAGATGTAATCTTAAAAATTATCGTATTTTATAATGATTTATCGAGAATTAGAAAGCGCCGGATTTTAGTCGCTCTTTTTGGAGCGTCTCGTGACAAAATCACACGTAATTTTGTTAGAAACACAATTAGGAGAGCTAATTATCAATTAAAAAATGCATTCCGAACCGGTAAAAACAACGGAAAAAATCTGGTTACATCATGTTGTTTTACTGTTTTATTACTGTATTACTGGCTGTCTAATTACAAAAATTTTAGGTTTTTTTCTGATAGAAATAGGGTGAAATAGCGCCAAAAAGCTGTAACTATCTGAAATTCTAAATTTATTATTTAAAACACAAACAAGCAGTTTTATAACTAAAAAAATCTGGAATTTTGTGACAAAATCATACACAATTTTATTATAAACACAATCAAAAAGAATCAAACGTCCTTAATTTTAAAAAATAGTCCTTTAATTCTATAAACTGTCCTTTAGTCTTTAACATGTACATAGGAGACACAATTTGTTCTTTTATCTAGTTTTTTACCAAAGAGAAACAAGCAAGCGCTAGAAAATTGACATACCTATTTGTAATAGGTTATTTCAAAAATAAATAAACTGTCTAGACGTCTTTTTAAGTCACCAATATAAATTTTAAGTACGTATAAACAAACAAAAGTTCTGTCCACACTTGAGTTATAAAATTTACGTAAATAGGGTATTTAATGGTAGAGAGAAAAGAACAATAAAGAGAATTAGGGCTAGTAAAAAAAGAAAAACAAAAGTAGATTCTATAAAAATTTGTAGAAAATATGACCTAAATACAAAAAAAAACTCAGAAGTTTTAGAAGAATGTTGTACAAGAAAAACGCAAAGACAAATTTTAAAAACGTGGTTTAGACAATTCTAAAAAAACTGGAGCTTCTATACCCATAGGTATAGAAAAAATTACAAAACTAACAATTGGAAGAGAAGAACAAAATAAAACTAAAAGAAAAAATAAAAGATTTAAGTTAAGAACGTCAATTGGAAGGTCCTGGAGAAACAAAATTCTAGGGAAATTTAAAAAACAATATTTGGGAGAAATGAAAATAAGAAAAACGTCTCCTAAAAGAAAAAAAAGTTAAGAATAGTAAAAAACCAAGATAAATTCTAGGTTAATATGTAAAGGAATAATCCTTTGAGCCGGATACTAAGAAAACTCTTGGTAGATACACCCACACCCAAAAATCTCTATTTTAAAGTTTCTAATAGAATTTAGAAGCTGCACAAGATAGTTTGTACTCTTTTTTGTCTAAAATTACAGTAAATATTTATTTTTGTGAACGCATCGCAATTGCGGTCAAAATTTCAGTAAGGTAACGGGCTGATTAGTGGCATGTTGTTCTTGACGGAACTGCGGTCACTGTCTTAACCCTAGAGGTTCGCTAATCCGAATTTCAATTCTAGTTTGCTAAGCTCTGAGCAGGTACCTACTTTCTCCTTATCATACAAATAAGTCAATTAGTCAATTACCCAAAATCATAGCAAAATTTCATAAATAAAGAAAGAAAGGGTGCTCACAAAAGATTATCAATTTGTCATTTGAGAAGAAAAATCAGTTTCTCTTTGAAGTTTGACGAGGTACCATGGAACTACAACACATGTTCAGTGAACGAGGTCATCGAATCATTGTTTTTGATGATTTTAAATTCTGAAAATATCGCGAATTAAAGAAATTTGGTGAAACTGTGTAGTGCTGCACTAATAAAAATTGTGTTGCTAAAGTGTATACCTTAAATAAAGTGTATTCAAGAAAAGCTGGTCACAGGATTGACGAAAATGTTCTGTCACGACAAAAAATTAGTAACTCCTTGAAGAGGAAAGCCAAAGATCCAAAGAAGATATCTTCGAACGACCTTCAAAACTTATACACCGTGAAATAAGTACAAATACCTAAGAAATATCTAGATGTATTAACAAACAAAGATGTCCGTTTGATTAGTCAAACTATCAATTATACTAGATTACAAACAGTTCCAAAATTGCCAAAATCATCAATAGAACTGCAAGAAGTTTTGAAGAGAATGAAAATAAGAACTTCCAAAAATGAAGATTTTATTTTCGTCAACGATTTTGGGAATAATATAGTGGTATTTTCATCTACCTCAAACATGCAATTTATCTGTAGTCAACATACACTGTACATAGACGGCATATTTGTTTTCATCTGTTTTTATGTTTTTTTATTGAAAAAGGTGCATATGTTTTCTAACTAAAAACATTTTTCATTGTTAGGGGGCGAAAGATACAAAATCTTAGTCTTGCTGTCGAATACAAGGATAAAAATTCTGAAATAGGAGCATGGCTGAAAAATCTTTTAGGTTTAACTTTCTTGGCGCCGCGCCAGAAGACGTAGGAGAATCTCTCGTAGAAGATTTTATGTCAGAGAAACCAAATGACCAAAGAGTAGATAAATTTGTCGAGTATTTGGTTGACAATTATATAGATGAAGATTCTAAATTGCCACCACAAGTGTGGGCTGAATGCAGTACAAGTATATTTAGAACAACCAATGAATCGTTTCATGCAAAATTTAGGGAAATATGTCCATCACCACATCCTAATGTTTATATTTTTATTGAGACATTAAAAAATATTTAAACTTGTACATACAGTTGGCTTTAAAAAACGGCAACTGCCAGAAGAAATTCTATCAGATTTTATTAAATTTTTATATTTCGAAACAGTCTTTTAAAATTTAGGTTAAAAAACTGCACTTATGTGTCAGAAATATAGACATAAATTGATATTAATTGACAAATTGAATTTCCAATTCACCTTAGGTCAAATTTTATTTCCCGATTTTTTTGAAGCCAACTGTATATAAAAATTAATTCTGTTACATAAAATAAAAATCGCTCAAGAAAACGCAATATTCTATTAAAACAAGAATTTATCAAAAACAAAATTATTCAATTGAAAAGCAAAGATATTTGCCGGTATGACTTTGTGAAATGTGTTAGTCACAAGTTTGGAAATGTAATGTATGTGATTTATTAAGATTAATAAATGTCTCATAAGTAACTAAATTTTTTTATTATTTTTTTGATCTTTTATACCGTAATCTCTAGTGATGCCCCATGCTGATATTTAGAACGCAGTTCCGACAAGGATTACACCTAAAGTGTGTCTATATTTGGATGAATTTTATAGTGCAATAGAGGAATTAACTTTTCGGTCCCTTACCGATAAAGAAACCCCAGCCCTTAAATTTTAAGTGGATTGTAAAGTCCGTCGCGTGGCATCTGTTGTTTGTCTCCTTCGAGTGACCAGTGTCGCTTTGGTAACAATAGGGTTTACCTATCTTTACAACTACCCTTACTAAATCCCTCATAAACTAGTTTGTAAGTCAAAACCATAAAATTCATACAAATATAGACAATCTTTAAGCAGATATATTTCGACCGCAATTCCGTTACTCCTTAAAAACGGACCGCAGTTCCGACGCACCGATATTTGTAATAATCGTCGCCTTTGGCTTCCAAAGTGTGTATATTTTATGCTTTTTTGAGCCAGATGAAGAAAAACAACTTATTGTTAGTATAAAAAAGACAATTTTTCGCGAGCGTTTAATTTTACTTTTTTTATAAACACTGCAGGAACAGGTTTTTTATATTAGTTGTTTTTTGGCCCAAAAAATGTGTTTAAAACTGTATAGTCCCTCGAGCGGAGTATCCTATTTATGGCACTCTTTTTTTTCAGACTGTTATTTGTGTTTTTGTTACTTAACTACTAACGTTTTAAGGCTTATTAGCCCTTATAAATCTTAAAACATTAAAAAAACATAGAATTTCGGAAAACTTTATTTTTCTTCTATTTTAATATAAAAATTGTGTTAAAAATTGATGGTCCTTCGAGCAAAATATTGAAAAAAGTCTGAAATTAGAAGAGGCAATTTACAACAATTCTCATTTCCTTCTTTCAAAAATAAATATTTTAAAATTTTTAGAAGAATTTAGGAACTAAAAGTAACGGTTTTTATTTGTTTAAATAAACCTTGTATAAATATTTGCTTTTGAAATAATTATTGCCTTTGGCTCTTAAATTGTTGCTTCAAAAGCCGGATGTAAAAAAAGTCTATGTGCCTACTTAACAGAAGAGTTGTAAAGACTATTGTACTAAGATGGTAAAAAATGCAAACTAAAAAAATTAATAAAGCCAAAAAATGCAATATGTGACAGTGTATTGTTTGTAGCTGCAAGACACTCAAATTCAATTTTTTGTTGATAAGATCACAGTGGAATAGCGATACGAAGCTGTAACAATCTGAAATTTAAAATTTTATTATTTGAAACAAAAACAGGCAATTTTATACGTCAAGAAAAGTCTGCATCGATAAAGGAAAAAATTGCCTGTGACCACAACCAAAGGCTCTTTCACTCGCCACATAAATATAAGAATATCATTTTTAAATCTTTTTGATGCAAAAATCCAGGGAGTTTCATAAGCTGCATAGAAGATTTTCTCACTCTGGAAACTCTAAATTAGAAAAATATTTGTTGGATTTGTACATACATTCGTAATGAGATTTTGGCTGAAATAACAAAAAATAAATATCTCAACAAAGTTGTTTAGCTGGTAACTTGCAAAGAAAATTACTTGATCCAAGGTGTGAACCTGAAAAATATATTTCCTAGAAAACAAATAATAAAAAATAGTGTTTTGACAGCAATAAACTCTAAAAGAAGTTATTTAATTCTTGCGAACAACAAGTCTACAGTGGTTACAGTTCAAAGACGGGCGATATTACTGCTGTCATTCTGAGGCATTCCAAGTTAAAAAATCATAAAATTTAAAGCAAAACACACAACTTACCTCGCTTATTTGCAGAAATATAATACAAGATATTATAACTTCTGTTGAAAATAAAGTAAAAATGTATGATTTGTAATTTAGGTCAAATTTTTTCATAAGTCTACAAAGAAAATTTTTACGTAACTATTTTTCATATTGTTATAACTCACTTTATAATAAATTGGTGCTGATTGATAAAACTGTATAGACTGGTTTCCATATTTTCATAAATATTTTCTTCACTCACAGTTTTGTGTCTTTTTACTAAATCTTCTTTACTTATTTCGTAAATATTTCGCAAAGAGTCACATAACATCTCGCATTCAAGACTTATAACATTCACAAAGCCGTAAACAATAAGATCTGAACAAATTAAGAAAATTACAGATAAAACCAAAAATAAAATTTGTGCCAAAAAAACAATTTCATAGAATGGACTTTCCTCGCGATCGACTGGCAACCACATATCAAACATTAACCGTCTTGAAATCAGAGAATAACATATCCACGTAGTAGTAAATATAATCAACGAAACATAAAAGCTAAACATAACTGAAATTATTTTTGTGTTTTCATCTTCGATCATTTTCTTTTGTAGGTGAGTTCTTGGTTTTAGCAACGGATTGTTTAAAATTTTGACCAATTTCAAAGTTTTGTTACGATTGTTTTTGAAAATAATATTTTTTACCCAAGCTGTAACCATAGATAAGACGAAGAAACCACTCACTACACTTTTACTAGATTTTTTGTAATACACAACTGTGTTAAGTAGCAACGAAATTACTAATATTATTGTCAGAAAGTTAAAAATCCAAAATACAAAAACATTTTTTGAGAAAACTCCCACAAAATTTAAAATTTTTAAATTAAGCTTGATTGGGTCTTCAATTGATCCGAATTCTTTGTTCAGGTATTTCTTGATATTCATTTTAAAACACACTGAATTAAATAAATTACTGAAACAGTTTAAAACTTTTCAAATTGGAGTAAGAAAAGAGAAAATTACTGTCTGGATATAGTTAAAGTTAAATATTTAACAATGGTAGTTTATTAGCAAAAAATTTTAATAAAAAACCAACAAAAATAAATTTTATTTGTGTAAAAACTGTGTTTCAAACAAAGTCTAAAAGCTACAAAAAAAGAAACTAAAAAAACTTTTATACTAATTATTTTTTTAAATCTTTGTATATAATTTGTAATAAAATCCGTTTTAATAAAAAACTTTTTGGTAAAATTTCACTGCCATTTATTCTTGATTCAAGAGATTCAAGAGGCTCGCTAATTAAAAAGTTGTAAAAATACACTGGACCGCAAAATTAACCGGACACTAAGTTTTTTGGAAAAATTTTAATGACGAAAATTTGAATCAAAATAATTTTAATTGAAAATGTGCAATGATGAACATTTAAATTGAAATCAAGATAATTTTGATTAATAATGTTCAAAAATATTTATTTACAAATTAAACAGAAATTCGATTTCAAGTAACAAAATTAAGAAAACTGCAAAAAAAAATGGTTTCAGTAGCGAGTACTTCCTCCTCGCGCTTAAATTACAGCTCTCATTCGTTGAGGCATACTTGCAATCAAGTCTGCGATCTCATCTTGGGCTATTAGCTCCCACTCATTCAACAACGCCTGTTCCAGCTCAACTGTTGTATGAAACTCGCCGTAGTTCTGCCTAATTCTTTTCCCCAGGTTGTCCCATATGTGCTCAATAGGGTTTAGGTCAGGGCTCATGGGTGGCTACCTTAGCACCTGAACATTAACGTCGTGAAGGTACTGACGCGTAATCTGGTCTGTGTGAGGGCGCGCATTGTCGTGCATTAAGAGAAACTCTTCCTCTACAAAGGGCGCAAAAAGAACCACATGCTCTTGTAAACACTCCCTAATGTACCAGTCAGCGTTAATGCTACCTCTCCGCACCGTTACAAGAGCTGTATGAGCCTCCAAAGAAATCCCTTCCCATACCATTAGAACTCCACCACGAAATGCTACTCTAGGCGCAAAGCAACACTGGGCATACCATTCCCCCGGGCGTCTAAACACTCGTTGACGACGATCAGGTGAATACCTAGTGAAACGCGACTCATCCGTAAAGAGAACAAAGCCCCATTCGTCCATATTCCAATCAACATAATTCCAATCGCTGTCTGCGATGCTTTGCGTTCAACTTAGGGCCAGTAGCAGATGGATGTGATGTCAAATTGTTTTCTTTCAACTTTCTTAAAACAGTATCAGGAGATATCATGGTCCCATGAAAATCCGCCAGTCTCCTGGCCAAAGCTGTAGCAGGAAAAGTTCGTTCTCGCAGCATTTGTAATCGAAAAAATCGGTCTTCCACTTCATTTGTTACTCGTTTTCTGCCTTGTCCAGGTCTTTTAGAATAGGAACCAGTTGCCCTGAACCTTTGTATCGCATCGGATACCGTGCTTTTAAGAAAGCCAAGCACATTCGCAATAAATCGTATGCTGCGTCCATCACTATGTAAAGCAGCAGCCTGGGCAGCTTCTTCGGAACTCATTACAATATGAATCGCTTCTACACCAATTTCTTCCCCAAAAAGCCAAATTAAACAAACCAGAACCAGCTATCGACACAAATTTGACAGACGTTAAAACAAACAAAACCTTTCTGATTGGAAGCCGTCTAAGAAAATAGGTACAAAAAGTAATCTGCGTGATAGAGGTAAACCCAAAAAACTTGAATATCTTTTTTTTTAGTTGTTTTTTATGTGTAGCCATATAAAATCAATGTAAAGAGCGTTTTCGAAAATTTACGGGACAAAAATCAAGTGTCCGGTTAATTTTGCGGTTGAGTGTAAAATAGTCGTAAAAACTATGTAAACAGTCATTACATTAAGTAGCCGTGGCCTTGGTACAGTCGACCAGCTTTGTTGTCTATGTAACAAAGTGTAATCATTGTCTAGCTGGACAACTATGTCAACATTTCGTTACTAATTGATCACAGAAGTGCAGCTGTCTCCTTGAACAGGTTGGCTTCTAGTTTAAGCACTTCTGCGATCAATTAGTATCGAAATGTTGACACAGTGGTCCAGTTGGTTAATGATTAGTTATTTACGCTTTGTTGCATCAAAAACAAAACTGGTTAACTGTATCAAGACACGGCTACTTAATTTAACGACTGTTTACATAGTTTTACAACTATTTTACGTTTATGACTTAATTGGCAAGCCCTATATCTCTTGAATCAAAGATATGTAAGAGTTCAATTTTAATTTCTTGCTGATAAAATTACAGTAGAATAGCGATACGAAACTGTAACCATCTGAAATATAAAATTTTATTATTTGAAACAAAAACAGGCAATTTTATACGTCAAGAAAAGTCTGCATTGATAAAGGAAAAAGTTTGCCTGTGACCACCACCAAAGGCTTTTTTACTCGACACATAAAAATTAGAATGTCATTTTTAAATTTTTTTGAAGCAAAAATCCAGGGAGTTTCATAAGCTGCATGGAAGATTTTCTCGCTCTAAAAAGCTTCAACTAAAGAAAATATATTTTGGGTAGTTACCTTTACATTTGTAAGAAGATTTTGGCTGAAATAACAAAAAATAAAAATTTCGATAAAATAACTTATTTGATAAGATGCAAAGAAAACAATTTCACTGATCGTCTGAACCTGAAAAAAATATTTTTGTAATTTATTATTTTAATAAAACTGATTTAAGTACCTCGCTTATTTGCAGAAAAGTAATACACAGTACTAAAACTGCAGTTGAAAAAAAACTAAAAATGTAGGATAGAAAGTTTTCATCAAATTTTTTCATCAGCCTAAAAAAATATTTCAATTTAGTTATTTTTAAATTTTTTTAGTTGTGTCAGATTAGCATTTTTATTCAAACTTTGGCGAAATTAGAGCGTTCAACTTAACTCCAAAATATTTTTTTAAATTTACCTATTATTAATAACAAAATTAACAATTTTTACGAAGAATTTTACTATTATAAAAAATATATTACGAAATTGCACTAAATTAAACAGACAAAGTGTACTGTTTTATTTTATTTTGTCTAATAAAACCTGAAATTTTATTACTTGTTCTAATAGTCGGCCATTTTAAATTTTCTAATTTTTGCACCGAAATCGTAATCAATAATTCAAAAACTACAAAGTGAGAAATTTTATACCAAATATTTTGCTAAACTAAATATTTAAATTCATTGTATTTATAGTTTCTCATTTTGAGAAGCTAATTTGGCACTACTATTACTTACCTTAGAATAAATTGGTGCTGTTTAATGCAAGTATGCAGAATAATTTCCATATTTTTATAAATATTTTTTTCATCCACAATTTTGTGCATTTCTAGTAAATTTTCTTTACTTATTTCGTAAATATTTCTTAAAGAGTCACATAACATTTCGCATTCAAGACTCATAACATTCATAAAACCGTAAACAACTAAATCAGTAGAATTTACAATAATTGTAACTAAAGCCAGATATACAGTTTGTCCCAAATAAACTATTTCGTAGAATGGACTTTTCGCACCATCCACGGGCAACCACATATCAATCAATAACGCTCTTAAACTCAGAGAACTATAAAACCAAAAAATATTAGACAGCATCAAGTAAAGATAGAAGCTAATCAAAATCAAAATTAATTCTGTATTTCCTTCTTTGATCATTTTCTTCTGTTGGACAGTTCTTGGCTTTAGCAATGGATTCTGCAAGATTTCTACCAAACTCAAAGTTTTGTTACGATTGTTTTTGAAAATAATATTTTTGATCCAAATTGTAATTATAGAAAAGAAGAAAATAGCACTCACGATAGTTTCACTGTAATTTCTGAAATTCAAAACCGTTTTAATTAACAGTCCAATCATGATTGCAACTGTCAGAACGTGGTGAATCCAAAATACAAAAACATTCTTTGAGAAAACACCCATATAATCCAGAATTTTTAAATTAAATTTGATTGGGTCTTCAAGTGATTCAAATTTTTTGTTCAGATACTGCTTTATATGCATTTTGAAACTGAATAAGTTAAATAGATTACACAACTTTTCAAATTGGAATAAAGAAAAGAAAATAACTGTCTTTATTTTAAATTAAATATTTATAGAGGGTGGTTCAGTTTATATCTCTGACTATGATTTGTGGAAAATTTGTTTTATTAATGAAAAACTTTTTGGTGGTACACGTATACAGTTTGTCTAGCTCCAAAAGTTTCAAAAACATTTTTTGTTGACCAAATTTATTTATTTATTTGATAAAAAATATTTTATTTAAACTGTTGACTCAAAGAAACTTATAATTTTGATTGTTTTTGTCTTATCCGCCCTGGTTTCTCAAGTCGAAGTCTATCCAATTAAATTTCTCTCAATTACACCTTTGAGAAGCTTCATTTATAAAATAAAAAATGCAAAAACAATGTCCAAACTTTAACATAAAAAATCTATAATAACTGCCAAAACTTTCACTTAATATTCATGATCATGATAAGATAGAAATACTGTGATGAATAGGTAACCTGAGATCGAAATGTAACTGAACCAGAGCAAGCCGTGGAAGTGGGTATTAACATTAGACACATTGTTACAATTAAGCTAGTACAGCCTGCTCTGATTCAGTTACATTTCGATCACACTTTATTATTGTCAGAGGCGTCAGAGCATTGAGGATCTATGATAAAGAAATATTTTTTGAGGAATGTCCCACAAATTTCAAAATTTTTTAATTAAGCTTGATTGAATTATCAATTGATCTAAATTATTTGTTAAATTACTTCTTGATGTGGTTAAATAAAAAACTAATCAAATTTCACTCTTCAAAGTGATAGAGTAAGGAAAGAGAAAACGACTGTCTTTATTTTAAAATAAATATTTATAGAAGATGGTTCATAGCAAAACATTTCATACAAAAATTATAGAAAACAAATAATATTTGCCTAAAATTAACTTATAACAAATTCTGTAAATTATTGTTATCTAGAAAATATAAAATATATAAGAACATAAGACGCCAAAAGTTTTATACCAAAAGGTTCAAAATCAAAAAGTGGGAGAAATTTTTTTAATGCTCTATACCTTGTCAATTAATGACGATGTCTCATTAGAGACAAAAAATAGTAAAAGTCGTTTAATTTTTAAGTATTTTTTATAACTGCATATTTAGCAAAGGTGTTCCAATCGAACAACATCGTCGAGAAACTGTATACCGGTTTCGGGGTTTTTGCTCCTCATCAGAACAGTGTATTCCGGAGCGTTGTGCTTAATTGGAACGGGTAGGAGAACTCGCTTATATTAAGCGAAGTTTGGCTAGTAGTCGTATAGGCAGACACAGTGTGCCATCTAACGAAGAGTGCTGGAAGGTAGCAAAAGTTGGCATAATAATATTGGCGGATAACAAAGTTATCAATGTTGGTGGCCGAGCAAGAACCGACGAGATAACTTTGTTATCCGCCAACATTATTATACCAACTCTCGCACCTTCCAGCACTCTTCGTTAGATGGCATACTGTGTCTGTCTATACGACTACTAGCCAAACTTCGCTTGATATAATCGAGCACAACGCTCCGGAATACTTTGCTAGTTCTGGTTACATTGCCTTTCAGTGTGTTGCTGGTTGAGCGATTAATAATTCAATGTCGGTCGGGGCATTAGTCCGCGAAGTAGTTGTTTTTGCCTAATCGTAGAGATTGGTTATGTTGGTGGCCGAGCGAGAGCCACATAGATAACTTTGTTATCCGCTAACATTATTATGTCAACTCTTGCTACCTTCCAGCACTCTTTATTAGATGGCATCAGTGTCTGTCTACACGACTACTCACTGTTTATTAATAAAAGATTGTAGGTTCTGTTAGCAAACAGGGTGTTGTTTTATGTTTAAATTGATAGTTTCCACCCACTTATGTGTTCCCTTCTACTAATGATTTTGAAACAAAATTTGAACAAAAGGATCAAATTTCAATTGTGTTTAAATTCTAAGTTGTTTAAAACTCAAATTGGACTCAAAATCTCAAACATCTCTAGCTAATAACAAAAAAACACAATCAATGTGATTTAGAATTTTTTAAAGACAAAATCTCTAAGACAAAACGTAGTGCTGTAATTTAAAAAAAAATTCCATGTTCAGCTAAATTTTTCTTCTTCTGTACTTCAAGCTTGTTCAATCTTCATGTTTGCCATCTTTTTCTAGACCTACCTAAGTCTCTTTCCCTCTTGGTCTATAACGTACTGCTTGTTTTACCATCCTATCATCGTTTATTCTTTCAATGTAGTTTCCATTCTATGTTCTGATGTATTTTATCAATCATCGAGAATACGTTTAATTCAGCCCTTATTTCTTCATTTTTTATTTGGTCTTTCTCATTGTGCAACCTTTTCTTCATTTTAAAAATTTTATTTCAGCAGCTTATATGCGTTGTCTGACTTGTTTTCGTAGAGCCCAAGTTTAATATTGGTGATGCCATTACTTTATAGAATTTCAATTTTGTTTCTTTGCTTGTCGTATTTTGCAATGTCTTTTGTATGACGCTATACATACCATTTGGTGTTTATGTATTTTGTTTGTAATATCTTTTTTGTAATCGTAGTTTATGTCGCATTCTAGAAAATTAAAATGTGATACCTGTTTCTACAGGCACTTCTTTACTTTAGTATTATCTTGGAACGTATGACTTGCTTCCTTCAAAGCCCTAATTTTTTTTCTGATATTTTTGAGTTCTAATTCTTACATAATTGATTTAGGCGGTAAATTGCGTTCTGTTCTTTCCTGAAATTTTTAACACAAAACATTAGTTTGGCAATTCAACAAGGAAATGCTTCAAAAGTAGGTACTTGAAGCGGCTAATAAAGAAACTGGTCTTGAAAGCTTATATTCCATTCTTTATTAAACTTTATTATACTGTCACAGATATAAATAAAAATATTTTGTTATTCCAAAGAAAAAAGTAGTATCCTCCATATACACCGTTTTTGCTTCTAAACGATTCGTTTATAACAATTTTGACAGAGCATTTTAGTCTATTAATATTATGTTTAAACATTTTTAAGTGAAATATTTGTTCAAGTAGCTGCTTCAAAATATTTTAAAAATATTTACATCATTTTAAATTTCTATCTCTAATCTGTGGAAAATCCGTTTGTTACATTTATGTAATAGTTGCCTAGTTACAAAAGTTTCAAATTCAATTTTTTGCTGATAAAATCACGGTAGAATAGCGGTACGACACTGTAACAATCTGAAATTAAAATTTTTATTATTTGAAACAAAAACAAGCAGTTTTATACTTCAAGAAAGGTCTCGAATGATAAAAGAAAAAGTTTCCCTGTTACCACAACCAAAGGCTTTTGTACTCGCCACATAAATATAAGAATGTCATTTCTAAATTTTTTTGATGCAAAAAACCATGGAGTTTCATAAGCTGCATAGAAGATTTTCTCGCTCTGAAAACCTTAAACTAAAGAAAATTTTTTTGTGTAGTTATCTTTACATTCGTTATAAGATTCTGGCTGAAATAACAAAAGAAAAAAATTTCGATAAAGTAACTTAGTTGGTAAGTTGCGAAGAAAACAATTTCACTGACTGTCTGAACCTGAAAAAAATATTTTTGGAGTTTATTATTTTAATCAAAAACAAATTTGAGTACCTCGCTTATTTGCAGAAATGTAATACACAGTACTAAAACTGCCGTTGAAAAAAAACTAAAAATGTAGGACTGAAAAATTTCATCAAATTTCTTCATAAGTCTACAAAAATATTTTAATTTAATTATTTTTGTAATTTTTGTGTCGTCATATTAGCATTTTTATTTAAATTTTGACAAAATTACACTGTTTGAATTGACGCCAAATCATTTATGTAACTTTACCTATTAGTATTAACAAAATTAAGAATTTTAACAAAAGAAAGTTATTGCACCAATCTGAGTAGGCAAAGATACAGTTTTATCGTTTTTTGTGTAATAAAACCTGAAATATTGTTATTTTTATTTATGTAATCAGTCGCAGTACGTTTGTCATTTTGAATTTTCTAATTCTCACATTAAAATCGTAATCAGTGTTGCAAATATTTGTTGAACAATTCTCTTAATAGTTTTTTATATTCAACAATTATTTTTTACTTACTTTAAAATAAATTGATGCTGATTGATGCAACTGTGTAAAACATTATCCATATTTTCGTAAATATTTTTTTCATTCACAATTTTGTGTCTTTTTACTAAATTTTCTTTACTTATTTCGTAAATATTTCCTAAAGAGTCGCATAACATTTTGCATTCGAGACTCATAACATTTATAAAACCGTAAACAACCAAATCAGCAGAATTTACAATGATTGTAATTAAAGCCAAATATAGAGTTTGTCCCAAAAAAACTATTTCGTAGAACGGACTTTTTGCACCGTCCACGGGCAACCACATATCAACCAGTAACTCTCTTGAAATCAGAGCAGAACACCACCAAATTATAGTATACCCACCCCATATAACATAAAAGACGACCAAAACTAAAACAACTTGTGTATTTTTATCTTTGATCATTTTTCTCTGTTGGTTAGTTTTTGGCTTTTGCAACGGATTCTGCAAGATTTTGACCAAATTCAAAGTTTTGTTAGCATTGTTTTTAAAAAGAATATTTTTCATCCAAGCTGTAACTATAGGTATGAAAAAAATAGCGCTCACGACAGTTTCACTGTAATTTCTGAAATTCAAAACTGTTTTAATTAACAGTCCTAACATGATTGTGACTGTCACAACGTGGTGGATCCAAAACACAAAAAGATTTTTTGAGAAAACACCCATATAATCCAATATTTTTAAATTAAATTTGATTGGATCTTCAATTGACTCGAATTCTTTGTTCAGATACTTCCTGATATGCATTTTGAAGCTCAATAGATTACTGCAAACTTTTCAAATTGGAGTAAGGAAAAAGAAAATGACTGTCTTTAGATTGAATTAAATATTTAAAGAGGGTGGTTCAATTTATAACTTTGAATATTATTTGTGGAAAATTTGTTTTATCAATGAGAAACTTTTGGGTGGTACACGTGTAGGTACTGTTTTTCTAGCTAGAAAAGTTTCAAATTTATTTTTTTGCTGACAAATATACAGTAGAATAACAATACAAAGATGTCTGAAATTTAAAATTCCATTATTTTAAACAATTCTATAAACACATGTTTAGACAGCTAATAGCTATCTATTAATGCAATAAGTTGCAAAAAGAGAGTGTTTTAAGCACGCGACGTGAATCCAACACGTCAAGAGCTTAAAAGACATCGATTTTGCAACGTATTGCATTCAAGATTTTTTGTTACAGCTTTTAATAACAATTTTTTTTTTCATAAATATTGATCTCAAACATTCACATTGTTCAGTAGGCAGACAACAGGTTGCTGTATATGTAAATTTCGTTATTTACTGTTTTTATAAAAGTACAGACTGTCAACTTGAGTTCTGTGTTTAAGTTCTGTAATAAAGAAACACAAAAATGAGCGATTCTGAATTTGATTCCGACATTAAAAATGCTGCAAAAGCTGCACTAGCCACGTTAGTGCCCGAAAAATCTAGAAAAATTTACAAGGAAACATACAAGAAATTTGGCAGTTGATTTGAGGTAAAAAATGTAACAAGTATTGAAGGAAAGGTACTTTTGGTCTATTTTTCAAAATTATCTTTCGTGTATAAGTCGCCTACTTTATGGAGTACTTACCCAATGCTAAGAACCATAATATCTCTTAACAAGAATGTAGATATCGAAACATTTACAAACTTTATTGCATCTTTAAAAAGAAATGCCGGTGGGTACAGGGTTAAAAAATTCAAAATATTCACCAAACAAGAGATAGAACGTTTCATGAAAACAGCTGATGACAAAGACTATTTATTGGCAAAAGTTGTGCTAATTACTGAGATTTTTGGCGCGTTACGCAGAGAAGAAATTACGTTTTTGAGAGTAGAAGATATAGAAGATTGTACAAGTTTTATTAAAGTGAAGATACCGAGCACCAAAACAAAAATTTTACGAATGTTTATAATAACTGAAGGATGTGTAGATGGAATTAGTTTCTTAGAAATCTTCCGCAAATACACACAGCTTCGACCTCTTTATACTAAACATCAGAGATTCTTCTTAACCTATAGAAATTCCCGGTGCTGTGCGCTACCCGATGGTATAAATACTATCGGAGGTATGCCTAAAAAAATTGCAGAATGTCTCGGCTTTCTAAATGCAAAAGAATATACCGGGCACTGCTTTCGTCGTTGTACAGCAACACTCTTAGCAGATTTAGGAGCAGATATTACATTACTCAAAAGACTTGGAGGATGGCGATCGAGTTATGTTGCGGAAAGTTACATAGAAGACTCTGTTAAAAGCATAAATGCAATTTCGATGAAAATTATGAGAAAAGAAGAAACTGTATCAAAGCAGAGAAGAATCTGTGACCAAAATAGCAAATCTGAAGTGGCGTCTACAAGTACCGTTTTCACTTGTATTGAAGTTCAGGAAAGAAATCTGAAATCTTCGAGTGTTCAATTTAGTCACTTAAATAATTGTATTTTTTATATTTATAAAAAATAAATAAAATAAAAATGTATTTTTTATTTTTGAGCACTAGTGATTTAGCAATCAGAATGACAATCAAAAAGACACTGTTATAAAACGCTGTATCAAAAAATTTATTTTACTTTTGCCAGTTTTTCGAATTAGCAACTGTTTATTAAACGACAAGGACGCAGCCCGAGTTTATCTGTAATCACACGAGTTACTGTAATATGCTCTAGCTTACCTAAGATAGAAAGAAAATTAATTTTTTATTTTATTTTTGTTTAATAAAAATTTTTTGTTGACTTTTTGATTTTAGTAGAAAATTTTGACCAGTTCCAAAAGACAAAAACAAAATTCTACTCACGACACTTTTCTTATAATCTTTATAATTCAAAATTGTGTTAAGAAACAACGCTTTGATCACTGTTATTGTAAAAAACTGTAAAACTAAAATACAAAATTTTTTTTTCATTTTTTTTAAATTAACTTTAATTAGATCATCAATTGACCTAAATTCTTTGTTCAAGTACTTCTTGTTATATATTTTGAAACTCAATGAATTAAAATAAATAACCGCAATTTAAAACTTGAAATTGGAGTAAGGAAAGAGAAAATGACTGTCTTTAGTTAAATTAAATATTTATTAATCACTTGAAACACAAAATCACCAGTCGTAGTAACCACCGTAACCGCCATAACCGCCATAACCATGGTAACCACTGTAGTAAGGATAATACCCTCCGTAGTAACCATGTCCAATACCGTAGCTCACTTTACTAATTACAGGGCTGTAATAAGATGAGTAGTATGGGTAGTAACCACCGTAACCACCATATCCTCCTAATCCGTATCCACCATATCCATAACCGTATCCCAGAGCTCCTCGTTTCGTCTTTTTCGGTTCATCTTCAGCCAAAACTGAGGCAACAAGAACGACAAGGAAGAAAGTCTGGAAAAAATTATTATGTATTATAAAATTATTTTTTTTATGTCTTACCAAAAGCTTCATGTTTGTTGTGTGTATGTCAAGTGCCATAATTCGTTGTATATTTATAGTTATGTTAGTAATGGAAGAAGGGGCAAGCAACCCCTTCCAAGGTGAGTCAATTGCAAAACAGTTAAGGTTAAAAGGAAGTTTTTATTTATTGTTTCGTCGTTGCGTGTCGTTATTGAAATAATTACACGTCTCGATGCCCCGTTTTTGACGTCCATTACGGCCCCTCGATCATCTCAATCATCCGATCAATTCCCATCGGGGCTTAATGGAGTGCGACGCCACTTGACGCGTGTCTTATCCATCAAGGTCCAATTTCGGCTGGTTGTTGCCGTTTTTTGGTGGAAAAGTGTGCGAAATTAGCATACGGGCGTAATTGACTTGAACACGTCAGTGTCAAATTAGTTTTCTTAAGTTGTGAAATACCAGAAGGCTGCGTGCGTTATTAGCTCACCTACCCACTGGAACGTTAAATATTTCTCGGATTTTATGCGAATTTATTGATTTTTCTATTAAACGAATTTCGGGGACATTAAAATGGTATTAGAATTCGGACGGAATTGGCTCGTTTGTTATCGATTTAAGGAAAACGAGATTAAAACGAGCTTAACAATTCCAAGATTCAGAAAAATACTGTTATTGAATGGACACATGTCACAAAGCGGAGATTTTTTTTTAGAAGTTTGACTAATTAATCTGACCTAAAAAATATATTTTTTATGATATCTTGATGGTATCACGCTTGCGTTAAATTTTGGTCGCGATAAAGATCTTTGACTTAGAATATCTGATTGTGTTACTATTGCGAAATTTTTTTTTCTTTAATCAATCATTAATTATGCATCAAAACTTTGTTAAAATTATAATTTCATAACTATTGTGATTGTATTGAAAGTGAGATGTCCTCTCGATGTTGCTTCCACTGTGAAGGATGTACTGTTCTTCTTTCTATTCTCAAGACATTGGTTATTCCTATTTTTATCACGAGTCTCAATGATAGCTATTTTTTTAATTTCTCACGTTACATTTCTAATTGTTTATTTTTCCAGTCAACACATTATTTTAATATTAATTTATTTAATGACATAGAAGCAAAAAAAAAACTTAATTTAGATAGGATATGAGTGATATGATTGCCTTTTTCAGTCAACTACTAGAATTTATTAAAACTACAACAACGTAAAAACAAAAATTGTTTTTCATTATTAAATAATTAATGATTAATGTGGATCATTAATGTTTGATTTTGAAATTCTAAAAACAAATTATTATTATCATTGAAACAAAAAATACTCTAATCAACTCATACATACCTTAATAAGCAAGTTCGAAAATTAAAGACACTCACTCTATAGTAAGTAACGCGCTTCAAGTTTAAATCTCTCGCGATTACCAATAGTTGAGAAAGAAATTTTGAATTGTGATCCTGCTTAATAGATGTGATTACTCACTCTAATTAAATAACAATTAAGAAGATGGCATCAGGTTCATACTCATTTCAAACGTTCCAATTAAAATCTTCTACAAATAATAAACAGATGATTTAAAAAAACACATATTTTTAAAAATATTGGCAGTTTGCTGAAAAATACATGTTTTAGCAGACAAAACAACGCTAGCTAAAAGACTTGCAGTGTCAGCATAAGTTTTCTACAAATTTTTCAGCATTTAATGGTACTAAATATTGGCTTTCTAAACTGTAAAACGTATGTGACAGTCATCTATACTAGAAGAAATCCATGTAATACATTGCTTGTTACTCAAAAAAATTTCAAATGTAGTTCTCAATAAAACATAATTGAGGCTGAGGGATAGACCACTTAGAGATTGCTGATGTACAAAAAGTAAAATTTTTCATTAATTTTCGAGTTTTTACGTAAACTTTCCGAGGTGTTTTATCAGATTTAAAGATTCTTGGAGAATTACACAAGATTTTCAGAGATTTTCCAAGAATTCTCAAAAAAATGTCTTAAAGATGTCCGAAAATTTCCTAAACATTTTACTTAATCTGCTCATTAAGTAGTGTTACTACAAATGCGAATCCTAGAACTAACTCTGTTAGAATTTATTATTTACGAGGAGATACAAAGGAGCTACAAAATAAAATAGGTAATTATATTGATAACTGTATTAATAATGAAAACTAATTATTTCATTAAATTTTGAGATTTCCTACTCATTTCTGAAGAATTTCATTTGTCAAAAAAATTTTTGGCGTACATATTTTTTTGGGAATTGTCTCCCCTTTGGTTAGGACTCTCGGTTCCTAAATATTATTTAAAAATTTTATGTTTTTTTTAAGCCGGATATAGAAAAAACTGAGAATAGAAGAGAACAATTTATAATAGATCTCGCTTCCGACCCCTAAAACTTCATTTTAATGTTTTTAATAGAATTTAGAAGCCGGAGGCAACAATTTTTTTTATTTTGTTTTTTATTTTTTTGGGCGCCCAAATTGTTGTTAAAAATGTTACGGATCTTCAAGCAGAATGTAGAGAAAAATCAGAGTATAAAAAGTGCAACTAGCAGTAGTTGAAACTTGTAACTTCCAAAAATATTTTAAGATTGTTATTACACTTCTATTAAATTTGGAAGCCGAAGGCAACAGTTATTTCTTCTTTATTTTCTATAAACATCGTAAAAACATTTTTAATTTTATATTTGTCGTTTTTGACTTCCAAATGTATTAAAAATTTTATGATCCCTTGAGCCGGATTTAGGAAGAAGACTAAAGAGGTAATTTATAATAGATCTGGCTATCAACTCTGTAGTTCTTCAAAACGGATGTAGAGCAAAGTCAGCTGGGCAATTTAAATTAGTTCTCGTTTCCGGTTCCCAATAATAAATATTTTAAAATTCTTAAGAGGGAATTTTAGAGCCGAAAGCAAGACTTATTTTTTTTTTATTTATTTTTTTTACAGGTGATATATGTCGTGTTTGTCTTTTTGTTTTTTTTTTAACCAAAAACAAAAAAATTACAGAAAGATTTTGTTTAATACGTTGTTTAAAAGTACAATATATTTGAGTTTCGTAAACATGGTTTATGAAAGTTTTATCCGCTCCTTTCTGCAGTAAGTAAATCACAAAATGTTTTAACAGAATGTAGTTTATTAGTACAACATTGTTATTGTTGTTATGTAAGTTTTTTTATAATGTACATTTTGTTTTGTTTGTATTTAATTTGTTTTACATAAAAAAAATTACTGTAAATAACAAACAAATAAATATTTTAATCTACATACATTGTACTTTTATTGTATTGCCTCATCCAATTCAGTAACATTTTAACAAACTTTGCCGCCATCTTGTCAAACACAACGGTTTTTTTTCTAAATAACAAGTACGATTTTCTACCGCTTTAAATAAATTTGAATTTAGCGCACAATTATAGGTAGTTGATTAAATTACAGTAGTTTAATTTATTTATTTACACACAACAGTAATATTAACAACTATCACAGGTAATTATAATTTGTTTTTTTTATCTGTCGCTTCTCTTCTTTGGGTGTTTTCTTTGACAGTCGATGTTATATATTAAGTCAAACTAATGATTTTGCACTAGACCTGACCTGATCTAACCTGACCTGACCCGACTTGACCTATTTATTATAAATAATTTAAGAAACCCCCTTTAAGCAAACTATCCAGAAATAAGTAAGTACTACAATTTTTCAAAAATATGTAATACGAAAACAGAGAGTTTAAAAAAAATCTCCTGGATAATAATGAAAAGCAAATGATTAGTATCAGACACCAAAAATATTAAAAAATTATAAGAAGAAAAGGAAAAATATCTTCCAAAACTTTAGCAAAGTTTTATACGGCTCGGATATTTTATGTGCAATCCGCAATACTCTAGACTTCTGAAAGACAAACAAAGTGAAGTTAATTAGTTGGGAGCATCACGTGACTGGCATCAGTGACAACATGACATAATATGGACAAAACCAAACAGCGGCTTTGCTGATTTGAGTTGATTCCGTTGTTGTAATTTCCCAATTTTAAGAATTTGTACATTTCTTGATCTAGTTTGGTATAAACAAAAAATTGGAGTTGATTTTAATACATATCCTAGCTTATAACTCTAGTTAACTTCACTTTCTATCTGTTCTAGAGTGTTGCGGATTGTATATAAAATAAAGTGCCAGAACCTTACAAAAGCGCAAAATAATGTGTACAAATAAAGAAAAAAAAATCTTTTAAAAATCACTCCACAAAAAGACCAAGATAATGCAGAGCACAACCAATTGGCCAGTAATTATTTTTTGAACTTAACAATAATTGTTTTTGGTTTAATTTATAATCTTTTTTTCTGTGGGACGATGTAACATATTACTGCTAAATTTCATTTTGTTTTTGTTTTTTTTTAATTCCATTAAATTCTATTATCGTAGTAATAAAACGTTAATTATTATAGAATAGCTTTTACAATGAATCCTTTCTTTTCAAAGTGAAAATGCGATTATTTTAAAAACAAAAGAAAGCAATTCTGATTGAGTAAAAATAAAGATACTGTTAAATTAAGTAGAAACGTCTTCGCGAATAAAAACTATTTGTTATACGAATGCTAAAAGAAATAAAAAAGGTCACTCTAGCATCATAAAAAAAATATCAAAAATAGAATTTTTGATAAAAAAAGTCGTATTAATAAATGCAGTCACTTTGTTAATTATTACTAATGTCAAAATGAAGTCAAAATTCTTGTGAAAAAAATATTTCCTCAAAAAAGGGAGTTTAACAGGATCTTTAGAGTGCGTTAATGAAACTTATATATATACAAAGGAGCACACTCTGTATTTACGAATTTAAATACCGGGTGTCCCAAATTTTACCTTTACCCCAAAATGTACTTTCTATTTTAACAAAAATTTTTTTAAAAAAATCAGATATTATCTATTAATTGTAGAAGTAAGTACAGTAATTTTGAAATTATTTTAAAATCAGTTTTTTTATTTAAATAATTTATTGATTACCTACCAATGTATTTTGAGTGCATTTGGAAGTGTTATTACACTTTTTTTTAAATAATTTTTGATTTTCTTTAAATTATAATTGTGATATTAAACCACTACTGACGTAATTGGATTACTCGTAGTCGCCTATATCGCGGTCTCATAACGTCATTACATATTTTTTAAATAAAACAATATGAGTTTTTTATAACTAAATGCCCTACTAATAGGGCTTTACAACTATGCTAACATTTTTTTATTAATTTTAGCTTGCTTTTTTTTGTTAATGAGTTTATGACAGAACCGCAAATTTTGTTAAAAAGAGAAAGTTGGTAATTATTTGAGGGCCAATTTCATCGTGAAATAAAATTTGTTTTATTCAAAAACTAATAATTTAAAAAATAAAATAAATTTACTGATTGATTTCTTAATTAATTTTTGATTGATTCTTCTAAAAATTGAAACATCTGAAAATAAAATAATATAAAAAAATACGTACAATCGAAGTATATTCCTATCAAAGTACACTCTATTTGTTTTTTAATTTCTTTCTGATACGAAATTAAATTTAAAACTTTGAGCCTCTGGAATCCCAGTATGTAATATTTGTTTTTTTTTGTAAGCCTCTGTAGTGTTGCCCCTTGTTATTTCTTGTGTGATAACGTAATTAGATTAAGAAGATTAGAATAAATAGAAAAGAATTGAATTTTGGGCGTTATTATTGGCACCACAAACGTTTAAAAAAAATATATTAGGTAGGTATGTATCGAAATTGCAGTCGGGAAAAATCAAAAGAATAAATAATGTGACTTTAAATAAATATTTGCAAACAATTATTTATAAACAATTAGTTAATTAAAATGCTAATTGTTTTCTTTTGATGGTTTCAGTAAATTAATTTTCTATTATTTTTTCCCAAATAAGGTATCTCTAAAACCATCGAGTGTAAAACTAATTTGCGTGGTTTATCTAATGTAGGACTCGACTTTCATTTATCAACCAAGAATCTGAATTAAAACTAGTTGAAAGTACATTCTTAGATTGATGTACACGTGTCAGTCAAGATTTTAATTTTTTGTAAATGTTTGTACACTTTTGATTCAATGCACGAAGAGATTTTAATTTGAGTAAACCTCTCTGAATAAATTACAGAGACGTGATTTAACAAATTTTTGGCTTCATAAATTCAAAGGCCACCATTCCAATTAAAGAAAAACACAATTTCAACATTTGATCAAAAATTCCAGATCTTACAATAAAAAATAAGAAAGTAGTAATTAATTATTCACGAAACCTCCGAATTGTTCTTAAATTAGATAACGTCGAAAATGTACCTTAATTTATTCAATTGTTATTCCCGTATTTACTTCGTTTGTTTATCTCAAACCCCCAAGAATCCCTAAATAAATACAGTCAGAAACTCAAGTGTCTCTTTATTTAAAAATTAAAAACTACGTGAAAGCCATGTCCTGCGCCTTGTCCTCCCGTATCAACCCCGATTCCAAAACCTCCCAAGTGCTCTCTGTAGGGATTGTAAGGGTGCACGATAAGCACATGGGCAGGTATATAGAAATGGTGTAGATGGGGCGGGATAAAGGCATGGTGGCGCACATGCCCCGGCACCCATTTGGTGTGCCCTGCCGCCCCCAGTGTGGCGTTTCTTGCCACCTTCGTCTCGAACGTCACCAAGCCCACTTCGAGGGGTGATCGCTTCGCTGTCTCTCCACTGACGAGGAACAATAACAAAACCTGGAAACTACTGTAATTACAATCGATAATTAATGTTAATGAGACACGAAATATGTGATGGGATTCGTGTAATTAGTTTCATAATTTGATGTTGCACAACAATGGAAGGTCTCCGATTTTACCTACTTTACGAAAAATAACTACTAAAAACGATTCGTTGTTCTAGCAATGACATTATTTATTACGAAACGGTTAGACCAATTTTACAACAAAGACCCACTTGGTATGGGCAAGGTCGAGGGCAATTAAGCCGCGACTTGACCCTTTGTCTAATTATTTTAATTGGAATTAAAGAATTACCTGAATGAACAGTGAACGCATATTGCAGACTGTGCCACTTTCTTTCACGAGACGCCAACTGATTTATCGCAAATATCTATGCTAATCCGACCAGATCTGAACCCACAGCATTTAATCATTTGCATTATTGTAACCCAAAACTCGAATTCAAAATGTTTAAAAAATTTTTTTTACAAATTATTAAATTTAAAAAGCGCGCCTGTCACTACCAACCCAACAAAAACAAATTCTCTAGTAATCAATATAATTTTGAGGTTATGTGTTCACGAATTGAAAGTTTTTAATTATTGCATAATTTTAATTAGGTAAATTGATTAGTTAGAATGTTGAGCATCCTTAATTGGGTTATTTGTAGCAAAAATGAATTTCCTAACTCAAGCGGTTCGACGAGTTACACAAGCTTCGGCCCGACTAATTGTAAATGTGCCCCCACAATGTAAACAGGTGTCCCCACTTTACGATATTACAAGTAAATTATCCTGTTTGACAATGCAAGGTAGGAATCGTTAAAATTATAACAATTATTGATTAATTATTGTAAAATAAATAAAAGTTTGCAAAAGTATAGTTATGCAACCAGTAATACACGTTTCGTTTTGGTGTGGTGCCTAAATACACTTCAATTAACAAAATTAAAATCTCTTGTTGCCTTATCAGTTATTGAAAATACTATTTTATACTTAAATAATGTGTTTCTAACAAGCTTTATAAAAAAAATACGATGACGTCATAACGCAGTCATATTGGCCGCTACGAGTGATCCAATTACGTCATAATTGAGCTCCCTTATTATTACAAGTTATCTGCATTTGCATTTTTTTAAATTTTGAAAAATAAAATTATTAATAATTTTATTCTCTATTTTAATTTACATCTATTGGTTGCTAATTTTCGCCAATAAGAGTCTTAAATTTGTAATAATTTTTCCAAATAGAAGATTAATTCTTAACATTTTACATTAACAAAAAATAATCAAAACGTTGCAGGAACGTATTTTAAAAAATTATGCAGTGTTAGCTTTATTTCAAAACACTGTGCGAACGGCCAAAGCTACAAAAAAATGATAGGAAAAAGTTGTAGATAATTAAATTTTGTATACCAAGGTCTTCCAGACGATATTTTTATATTTATCAGCATTTTATGAATATTTATATTATATTACCTAAAATATAACTGAAAAAAAATTTTTAAGAAACCTGGAACAACTCTTAGAAATTTTATTACAAAAAATAATTTTCAGAAAATGACAATTGGGCTATTTGGTGCTCCTAGAACGGCAAAATACCGTTTTGCGAACAAGATTTGTAGCCATGGAAGCACAAAAATTACCATACCGTTAGCATATACCAGATTTGACTTATTATAGACCTCGGCTGTGGGTCGATTAAGATAAGAGCTTCAAAAAAATATTTGTTTAAATTGAAAAATTCTGAAATGTTTGTCTTCATAAAAATCTATGTTTGATTTGTTTGAATACTGTTTGGTGTCTATTTTATAATGACGTCATTAAGAATTGAACTAGGCGCAAAAAAAACATTTTCCCAGAACTTAAAAAAATCTTTTGAGAATGCGGGTGGTTTATTTCCGATAGTTTAACAGATTTATCATATCTTTGATCATCAGTGCAAAAAAACACAATTTTTTGTAACTTTGGCTTATATCTCAAACATTAAAAGTACAAAAAACAAAAATAAAAACAAATAAAAAAATTTGAGTACTTCGCTTCCCTCTGAAAAGCAGCTTGCAAAGTGTCAAATTTCTCAAAGCTATTCTCCTGTTTTTCCGGTGATCGTTTTCCGAAGCTTTCTTAGAGTTTTTTTCCTGCTTCTTTATTTCCAGTTGTAGTTTTTCATTTTTTTCTTCTAATTCTAATATTTATAATAATAAAAATACTTTTCTCTTCCTGAATTTTCGTTCGTTTCGTTCTTCATTTTTGTTGTCCTTTTTTTCTAATCGTTGTTTTTCAAGCTTCTTTAGAATTTAGTCTTTTAACTTTCTAGAACTTTCTTCTAATCATCATTTCTCGAAATTTTTTTTTCAAGCTCTTCAGAAATTTCGAAATTTTTTTTGTCCTTCCTGATTTCTTGCATTTTCACAACCTTTTTATAACCGATGTCTTTCAACGTTTTCCAGAATTTTCGGTTGCTCCTGTATCCTGTAATCGTCGTTTCTCATATTCTTTTTTTTCCAAACGCCGCTTATCAAGCTCTTTTAAAACCTTCTTTTGTTCTTATTTTTCTTCTAAAAGTAGTTTTCCGAGATGTTTCAAAATTTTCTTATGTCCTTCGTCGTCTTTGAGACTTTGTTTTTCCATTTAATTTAGAATTTACCGTTTTTTTTTTTGTCCAGTCGTCGTTTTTCATCTTTTTTTTTCGAGTTTTTTCAACATTAAACGTATTTGTTTTTCTATTGTTGTCGCACCTTGCTTTATAAATTACTGGGTCCAACTAATGGTCTATTTTTGGCTACTAAATAACTATTTTCAATTTCAGAATTTTTAAAATATCATTTTTGCGAATTCTACAATTAGTTATAAAAGTAAAAATCTAATTATTTATTTTTCTAATTGGTATTTACATTTAAAAAAATTTCAAGGGTACAAACGACTAATTACTTAATCAGTTTCCTAATTACACAAAATAATTTAATAATTTGAAATAAATTAACTTATTATGTGAAATTTTCTAATTATCACACATTTACGTAATTTGTTAGTTTTATTACCTAAATTGGTGTGTTTTATTATTGGCTGCAGCAAAAAATTTATTGTATATTCTATTTTGAATTAGTTTAAATAGTTATTTATCAAGGGATTTATAAGGATGTTAATGACCACGAGCAACAGGATTACGGTCCTGACGGCGTCGATTGGTTGGCCCAAGGGGTCTTTAACAATGTAATCATTCATGGGATACATACATAATTTTATTACCTACTAATTTACAAGTTTTGTGGTTCTTTAAAACAATTTTAATGAAAAATTCGGGAATCGTCAATTTAGTTGTATTAATTCTTATATTTAAAAAAACTTTGAAAAGAAAAGACAGCGTAACTGAGGCAATATTTAACTAAACGTTTGGCTTCATCACCATTTTCTAAAGTTTGCCTAAATTGCGGTTTAAATGATAAAAGTTTGCTCTGCTTGAAGATTCTTTGTAAATGAGATTTACTAATCCCAGTTTGTATTTCCCTCCTTCTTAAAGACAACCTTGGAGCTTCTCTTGCGAAATGAACGGCAAGAACTAAAGCAGCATCGTCTTCATTGAACAACTTTGAATTCTTAATGTTTAAAACCGAGCCCGTTTTAAGAAATTTGTGACTATGTTTTTTGCACCGGAATTTGAAATAGTAACTTCCTGGTATTTTTGGTTGAATTTTCTTCCCCAGTTCCATATCATTAAATTAGATAAATTCTTTGTTGTAAAATTAACAGTAGTTCTACTAACTTATTAGATTTGTCATCTGCTGATCTGCTGTCAGTTGTATTTTTGAATGAAATCCGCCTCCCAGAGTTACTTCTAAAAATTACAAAATAAGACCAAATCTTGAAGTGAAGTGATATTATCTCGAGAATCGTTAGAATTAAATAAAAAATAATTTGTGTTTTGGGGATTTGAAAACAAGCAGAGCAAATCAACAAAAGAGAAATTTTCTGAGAAATTAAAAATACGAAATTTTCTCTTCTTTTAAAGTCGAGAGGAGGACATACTGTATAATTGTTGTTTAGTAGGAAATACAACAAATTTTAATTATCCTAGAATAAAGATATATAACTGCTAAGAATTCTTTTTATTTGGTCGTTCAATTAAAAGTTGTAAAACTTGATGTCTCTATTCCCATCCTATGTCCTCATGCGTCATTGAAAGTGTCCATTCTGGCGTCTCATGTCGGTTTTAACAGTTCGTGAGTCCTCATCATTGTCCCTTCTAACGAGAAAACTTTGAAGCAACTTACATAACGTGTGTGGCCGAAATGACCAGTGACCAGTGGCCACGACAAATCTTAATCCCCATTGGCATATTTCCCATTTCCTAGTGTAATACAGCGTGAATGTGAGCAATGCATTGTGGTTTCTGCTATTCATCTGTCAATGGACAATGTCCGAGATGCGTCACCTGCCATTTGGACCCAAAGGGTGAAGTGTGGGAGGATTAATATGTGGGCCGGACTTTCACACAACCCCTTAATATATCCCAATCAAAAAAAAAACTATAATATCTCTAGAAATACTGACAATAAAAATCAATGTCGAACCCACAAGTTTAATTAAAATTCAAATATAACAGGGACAAAGCGCTTTCAGAAATTAATGTTCCATCTTCAGTGACTAACAGTAACAATGTAAAAAGGAAAGTTATATTCCATTAAAATATCTCTCTTTAATCAAAACAAAAATCTAGGTATCCTCACCACAATTATATAAAAATGGTGTTTTTTTTTCGGTGTAAGTCCTGTCCTGTCCTTCGATGGTAATCTCCTGGATTTTGCTTATTACATTTGACCACTTGGCAGATATGTCATTTTCGTTCAGCTGTTGGAGAAGATAAGGATTTCAATTATGATTTTTCTGGTTGTAGAGAGATGCAGTTCATCTTTGCAAAGGATGCACAGGACCGGACCGCACATCAAACCCCGGAAACCTCGTCGGCCACTTGACGGAAACCCGTTTATGAAGGGTGTAGTCCTCAAGACGTTGATAAAAAAACCGAAAAAACCTAATTCGGCCAACAGGAAATGCGTGTTGGTGAGGTTATCCAACGGCAAGGAAATGGTCGCTTATGTTCCAGGGATTGGACATAATTTACAAGAACATAATATTGTTTTATGTCGGGTTGGAAGGGTTCAGGATTGTCCGGGAGTTAAGTTGAAGTGCGTGAGAGGAAAATTTGATTTAGGACATGTAATTAAAAAATAAAAATAAACGAAAGGATAATGAACGTGTTTTTTAATTATATAAAAAATGGGGTTCAAGCAGGGAAAATTGTTTTTGTGATGAATTTTTTCACTGTTTTGAATGGAAAGTGGCTAGTTAGAAATACACAGGAGTAGAATAAAGAAAAAAATTATAATTTTCTTGTTGTTTTTATTTTAATACCTTTTCTAATTAAATTTAATTACGAAATAAATTTACACTAAAATAAACAAAAAGTAGTAAACCGACAATACAAAAAAGAATTTTATTCATTATATTGTCTACTTGAATATTACAAATATCTATTGATTAATTAATCATCGACGATATTAAATTCGTAAAATAGGAGCAGCGACTCGTCCTTCGGACTTCTAGATTCTCCAGTTTTAAATGATTTTTTTTGAATTTAAAAACAAGGTTTCGTAAAAAACAGTTATTTTAACTTTTGTGATTTTCACATCAAAATCGTTATTAGTGATATTAAAAAAACCCAAGTATAGACTTTGATGTCATCAGTATTTTTATCTTTTGTCGGCCATTGGGATTTTTTTTAATTTTTGGTGTTTAATGATCCTAAAGACGTCTTTCGGTAAGTAAACAATTTTATATTATTTTATACAGAACTGTCCGAAATATAAGCTATTTAAAATAGTTCGGGTTACTTTCCAATTTTTTTAAAAATATCCAATTCGATTTGCTAATTCAATTTAAACATTCTAATTTTTATAAACATAGATTGAGTGGACGGTTCTAAAGTTATTCCTATTTTCTGATTCGGTTGTAACGTCATCTCGGGTTTAGCACAGGTTATTAAAGCGGTAGTCGATACGCCAAAAACCTGCATTAAAAAATTAATAACTGGGAAACCATTAGGTGTAACAATTTATTTTTACATTATTTAAAGTTTTGTGAAACTGAAGTTATACATTATATGGTCAAATTTGTAATAATACAAATAGCTCACCCAGGGTGAAATTTTCAATCCACAATTTTGTTTCTAGTAACTTTAGAGACTATTTTCTCAAAAAAAAAAAAATTATATATCAGGGTGCCCCACCGAAAAGGGCATACCCCCTGTAACTTTTTTATTTATTAGTCAATCTAAATAAAATTTAGAACATAAGCATTAATATGTACGGTCTACATTTTGCTGTTAAAATATTTTTTTTATGATGTACCAATTTTGTACTCGAAAGAATAAAATTATGAAATCGCACAAAATTTCTTCAAAATGCATATTATTATAATGCTATAACTCAAAATACTGTAATGACAAATTTTGTTTTAACACTAATCATTTAGAATTCCTCTAATTGGTTCTTAAAGAACACGGAAAAAATTCGTTTTTTTGTGAGAAATATTGTCATCCATGAAACGGTGTTGTCAGATTGTAAATTGAGAGTTACCTGAAAAAAATATGTGAAAATGTCACTTTGACAATTATTGAAAAAATCGAAAAATGTCTAATCGCGAAAGACGTGAAATAATTTTAGTGTACGGTGAATGCCGCAGAAACCTATTAGCAACCAACAGGATTCTACAAGAGCGCTTTCCGGAAAATTGAAAAAAATTCGTAAAGTTGTTCGGTTATTTGAGGACACCAGCTCAGTAGTAAAACCCAAACGTGTCTACTTTCCCGTAAGACATAATCAAGCATTGGTGCAAGTTGTAAAAGATGCCGTACAGGAAGATCCTAACATTAGCACTAGAACTATAGCACGAAGACACAATATGAGCAAAAGCTCTGTGCAAAGAATTTTAAAGTGTAATAAATTCCACCCATATAAAATTGCACTGCATCAAGAATTGCGTCCTACTGACTTTGAGTTTACAATGCTTTTCTGTCAACAAATGATTAATATTTTAGAAGAAAACAATAACTTTACTGATTATGTGCTATTCTCGGACGAAACAACGTTTAAAAGTAATGGGCTTGTTAATAGGCATAATATGCATTTTTGGGCAATAGAAAGTCCACGATGGTTGCGCCAAATAGATAATCAAAGGATATGGTCTTTAAATGTTTGGGGCGGTATTTTGGGTCAACATGTAATCGGTCCATTTTTCTTCGATGGAAATTTAAATGGTGACATGTATCTACGTTTTTTAAGAAGAAATCTGTTAGAGTTGTTAGAAAATGTTCCGTTAAACATAATAGGACAACTTGTGTTCATGCATGATGGGGCGCCGCCACATTTCGCGAGACGGGTTCGGCGATATTTAGACCCACACTTGCCTGATAGGTGGATAGGATGTGGAGGACCTGTTCACTGGCCAGCTCGTTCTCCAGACTTAACGCCTTGCGATTTTTTTCTCTGGGGTGTTCTAAACGAAAAGGTGTACAAAACAGCTCCCACGACAATAGAGGATATGGAAGAGCGAATAAGAGAAGCGTTTGCTGCCATATCACCCGAAACTCTTGTTAGAGTAAAACAAAATTTTAGGCGACGATTATTTTGCTGCTTACAAGAAAACGGAAATGTGTTTGAACATTTAATGTGTAAGTCTAAGACGTTCATTGTCAAAACGTTATTAACTATTCTTTTTATTTCAGAAATTTTTCGATATTTATAGTTTACTTTATGCACCCACCACGAATTTTCTCCTTTCCCACTCAATAATGCAGGCTGTAATTCCTGATGCAATAAAATCTTAAAGAAATTAATTTAATTTGTCTTTAAAACTCTTTGCTCATATTGTGTCAGCATTCGTGCTATAGTGCTGTTGCTAATGTTAGGATCTTCGTGTACAACATCTCCTACAACTTGCACCAATTCTTGATTATGTCTTACGGTAAAGAGGAACACATTTGGGTTTTATTATTGAAACTGGCATCTTCAAATAGTCCAACAACAGCTTCTAGAAGTTGTTTCTTGAAATAAATTGTTACGTTGCGTTACAGAAATAAAGTGTTTCCACAAAAAATGTTTTATTGGTGACAACTACAGAAACGTATCAGAAACGTTTAACCTGCCAAAAGTCGTAACAAAAGAGCTGCAGGCATTAGAAATTCTAGGCTAAAATTATTTTACGGTTTTTGGGATTAGACACTTTTCGATTTTTTCAATTGTCAAGCTGACAAATTCACTGACGTTTTATTCATATTGAGGTAACTCTCAATTTACAATCTGTCAACACCGTTTCATGAATGACAATATTTCCCACAAAAAAACGAATTTTTTCCGTGTTCTTTAAGAACCAATTAGAGGAATTCTAAATGATTTGTGTTAAAACAAAATTTGTCATTACAGTATTTTGAGTTATAGCATTATAATAATATGCATTTTGAAGAAATTTTGTGCGATTTCATAATTTTATTCTTTCGAGTGCAAAATTGGTACATCATAAAAAAAATATTTTAACAGCAAAATGTAGACCGTACAAGTACATATTAATGCTTATGTTCTAAATTTTATTTAGATCGACTAATAAATAAAAAAGTTACAGGGGGTATGCCCTTTTCGGTGCGGCACCCTGTATATATGCCATCCCTGGCTTTTCTTTGAAGATTCATGAGGTTTGAAGTATACTTTACACGTCCTTTATTTTATTTGATTTTACAGTATTTGATTTGCGAAATAATTAATTCGAAACGAACGACATTTTTTTATTGATTTTTAAGAAGAAATTGATGTAATGTATAGAAGAGACTTATCATCTTAGAGATGTCAAATAATATATAACGATTTTAAATCAATTTTGTGAATAATCAAAGCTAGCAATTTGAGTATGCAATATGAGTGCAATAATTAACAATTTTTAAAAAACAAATTGTAAAATTAATAATTAAGATGCGCCGGGAAAACTTTTTGACTAAGTTGCCTCGAATCGGCTACTCAGGGGTTTTTAAGGTTGCTGATTACGATTTTAACATGAAAATTGAATAATTTAAAATGGACGATAAAAAAATTGAAATTATTTTACAAAATAACGTGAAACTGCACACTCTGAGGTTTTTGAGATCACTAATTATCATTTCTATATGAAAATTGGAAAATTCAATAGGTAAAACTTAAGATCATCGTTTATAAGTAAAAAACTTTTTACTTTAAAAACCCTCAGATGTATCACTTTATGTCATTTTCTAAAATACATATTTTCCCAAATATCAACATTACCATTTTTATTTCTACAATAGGCCATAATTTTTTTTAATGTTTTTACCAAATCCGTATAATGATAACAAAAAAATTTATCCTCTAGGAAGCTGCTGTGAAATGCTTTTTCCAATGTGAATTATTTACCCCCGGTTGCATAAACGTCAATCAAATTTGACGGACCATTAAACCCTCATTAAATGAAAATATCGTGCTCTGATTGGCTAAAAATACGTTAATGACAGATTAACAAACCATCAATTTTGAAGAATGTTTGTGCAACCGGGCAACAATATAATTATTATTATTAATTAATACAATATTTCCAATATAAATTATGTATAAAAAGAAACAAAGTCATAGCAACCCTCTAGAGTGTCTAGAGGATAAATTTTCTTGACCACATGATATTAATACAATTAAACATTAGGTTTGCCATTGTGAAATTTCTAATTTGCACATCAAAATCGGAATCAATAATTTTAAAATATCTTGAATATTCATCAATTTTATATACAAATTAATATTTTCAGAAAAACCTGCATAACTTTTCGTCTACCATATTGAGTCCACCGTTTTGATTTTTTAGATTTTGCTTATAAATCACCGATTTTGAAAGCTCCCAAGTACCTGGCTCGCAGCAATTATGTCAGACATTTTTCGGAATATTTTTGAATATCAATAATTTACTGTTTTTTTATATATTCTGATTAAAAATTGATAATTATGCTAATAACAACCAACGCCAAGATTTTTAAATCGTTTCTAATTCTTAGATTTTATTTATTATAAGAAAAATTTTTAAAAAATGGTCTAAAATTATTTATATACTTAGAAAACCTTAATTAAATTAATTAATTCCCAAAGTATATTTTTTTTTGGAAAACTATTGTGGAGCAAATATTTAAATGTCTCTCTATTATTGTTTGTATGACAACCTAATTCTTTCGATATAGAAAACCAAATCTAGGAGATCCTTTTTTGCACCACTAACTTTAGCTTTAAAAAAAACAGGTATTAAGTCTAATTCTTTCTTCCGTGACCTGCGTTATTAAATTTTTTTTATCACTGTATAAAATTTCATTTCTTTAATGTGTTTTCCCAAGACAGTAGATATCGTCCCATTTGGCACTATTGGCCTAACTCTGTACATTTACTCTGTATATTTACAATTAAATTCTAGTTAAAAAAAATTGGAACAATTGTAAATAAAGATAAGTGATAGCAGGTTCATTTAGTTCGTTTGTCTCTCTTATCTGCTTTAACTGTAAAAATCGCCCCTAACTGTAAAACTCCCAGAAAGTTGCCCAAATTCCCGCAATTAAAAAATAAAACTTTTGCAAGTCGCCGACCTGTCGTGTTTATGAGTATCCGAAATTTAGAATATTCTAACGGTTCCTTTGCAAATCTAAATAGCGGAAGACCCTTTGCGGTTTGGGTCCCAAGCTACTGTAGGTAAAATTTTATCGCCCCCTAATAAACGGTGAAATGTACCGTTTTTGCGAAAAAATCATCTAAACCCATTGGTTACGGCAGATGTTTCCAATGTAGGTCAAGCGCTTTCAGTATATTTGCGATAGAGATTAAAATATTGTGTACAGTTATTTCTGACAGAGACATCCATCATAACCCTACAAAGGAAGCAAGGAAAGGCTAGTTTTAGTGTATTCACGTCAAAAACCCTTTAATAATGCGACTATTTGTAAAGGCAAGCGAACGATGACAAGTGACAAGTAGGTAGATATCCCACGCAACAACATGCACTTTTCTTAGACTTTTGAATGATTTTTGATCACCTAATCGATCAATTTGTACAATTTTTATAGAGTTTATAAGAGATTTAAGTCAAACAACCCCTTGTTAAAAGCGTGGCACCGTTATTTCGGACCCCCCATTGACCTGTTTGCAAATTTTTTGTTCCGTTATTTTTTACAAGGACGCTCAAGATTTATTACTGTTGTAAAAAATTAGAGAGAAAGCTTCTTTTTTACATAAAATTGCAAATTCGACTTTCTAAACTTTCAAGGAAATTATTTAAGAGGGTTAGAACCTTATCTCAATTTACTGTTTGTGTCATTAAATGAGTTTCACAGAAATCTGAATATTTACACAAATTTTAAACCAAAACAATTCAATCAGATTAAAATCAGGTTGAACCGCTGGCACGTACCTTGAAACTTTCAATTTTGCGTCAAAATTACGTGTTAATTTTAATAGTTTTTTAATGAAGTTGTGAAATAAGAATTTTTGAAAAATATATTGAACACATGTGTGTCCACATGTCGAGATTTGCGGAAGCGGAAGGGTTATATTCAATATCTCTTCCTACTTTTCAGAGTTATTTGTATTTGGGGTGGCTGAAAGTGGGTGAGTCACAATGACGAAGGGTTGACATAGATTTGCCAATTTTGACCGAATTTACGTACCACTACCCCATTGGGTTTTACGATTCTAACGGCACTTTTGCAAACTGTTATAAATCATGGAGTTTTCAGAACTTGAACAGCTATACATCCTTTACCCACATTTTATGCAAATTTTTAGAGAAAGTTTTCCTGAAAAAGGTAGCTAAAGGTTTAAATCCTGTGAGAAATCTCGAAGGGGTGAAGCTTACGCAAATAAAGAAAACACGCACCAAATATTGAGCGAAAAACTTTTTTCACGACATGAAATATTCAATTAATTCATGAATTATTGGCGGTATTTTTCAATCAGCGGTGTTTACCATTTCATGATTGGTTTATTAAATTTTTTATTTATCTCCTGTCACAATTGCCGAGTCGCCATAAAAGTAAATAATGCTTTACTAGAATCAAAATAAAATTATTTAAAAATTTATTGGACTAATATTCATATACGACGCTTGACAAAGATCGACTATAATTCTAGTTGTTGATTGGAACGTTTATTGACTTTCTGCCATTTTATAGCCACCTAAAATGCCGTCTAATACGAAAATCAACTTTGTCTTATAAAGGGAAAAAGGATGGCAATTAGAACCAAAAAACGATAAAAATTATAGGCCATCTTCGTCTTTTTTGCAAAATATTAAACTGTTTTTACTAGAAATGACAATATTGTTACAAACAGAGAAAGAACGTCGATTAGACCTAATAAATAATCAAAATCATAGTCTATCTTTGTTTTATTATTTTGCATAACATTTGACTGTTTTTACTAGAAATACGAGTAACAGTGTATGTCCTTATAAATTGAAGGAAAAAATTTTTGACAGAACTAATATCTTTGTCTTGATTTATGACAACACATTTTACTGTTTTTACTAGAAATAACAGTTTCATACACAAAGGAAGACAATTAGAACCAATAAACAATCAAAATTATAGTCTATTTTGTCTTTTTTTCGTAATACATTTTAGTTTTTACTAGAAATGACAATTTAGTAAGAGAGAATGTCAATTAGAAGCAATCAACGATCAAGTTTATAGTTCATCTTTATTTTTTCATAAAAATTGTAGTCCATCTTTGTTTTTTTTAGCAAAACTTACTGTTTTTACAAAAAATGACAATTTAATGAGAGAGAACATCAATTAGAACCAATAAACGATCAAGATTATAGTTCATCTTTGTTTTTTTCGCAACCAGATCTCCAGTAATGTCAAAAAAAAACATTATACACAAATATACGGTTATAGTATATTAAGTATGGAGAACGGTAAGGAATGCTTACCGTTCGAAGACAATTGTTTGGAGGAGGAACGAAGCGACGACTCCAATTATTGTCTGAGAACGGTAATCCTTAACGTTCAACATGCTTATAACGTTTTTTGCGCGATTAGAGTTTCTAGAATAATAATAATAATAATTTATATCAATACATTTGTGATAATCGGGAAGATTGAAACTGAAAACTTTGGGTGGCTGTTCCATAGTTGCTATGGTTTTGTTCCAAACAAGTAAAATTGTCTTTTTGATACAATTATTCCTACATAGTTCTGTTTTGTGGTTCCGTTTTCGAAGCAAATATGAGCGATAGTGATGATCTACCGGATGATTTAGAAGACGCTTGGCAAGAAGGCTGTTCGGCAATAATTCCAGAAAAATCTAAAGCCCGATATGAACAGACATACAAGTTGTTTAAGGAATGGCGTGAAGCAAAGAAGATTTCTGTAAATCAAAAGAGCTTGTCAGCGTATTTTGTGGTGAGAAGTGGACACTTGAAGGCCCCAGGCAGTTTATGGGCGGAGTATTCTATGCTGAAGAGTACAATTTTTCTCCATGATGCTATCGATATTTCTAAGTTTGCTACATTAATTGCTTATCTTAAGAGAAAAAATATTGGATATCGGCCTAAGAAGGCTAAAATTTTTACCAAAGAAGACATGGAAAAATTCTTGAATAAAGCACCAGACGAACAATTTTTAATTCAAAAGGTATGTTGTAGATGATGAGGAGGTACATCTGAGTTCTAAGGATAAGGAAACAATATATTTGCAGGTAGCAATGATATTGGGAGTATCGAGCTTGTAGACGAGAGGAATTGTACAATATTAAAATGAGTGACATGAAGAACATGAAGAAATGTTTATAGTAAATATTCCAAATACAAAAACAAATATTCAGCGAACGTTCACAGTTATTAATAAAGAAAATGAAGCAGTTCATTATTTGGAAATACTTCGAAAATACATAAGAATTT
Source organism: Tribolium confusum (assembly GCA_029207805.1). Lineage (NCBI taxonomy): Eukaryota > Metazoa > Arthropoda > Insecta > Coleoptera > Tenebrionidae > Tribolium > Tribolium confusum. Next base: position 19,295,038 of record JALGAY010000005.1, read on the forward strand.
GACCAAGCAACCCAACATCAGATCATTTATTTCTGAACTATCGAAATGGCAATGCACTAGGCAAGTCACAGGAAAAGGCACAATTGGAGGCTGGCCGTCAAAAATTGCAAAGTATTTAAAGTTGCAAGCCCCTGAAGGTTTTACTGGACACTCGTTTCGACGCACATCGGCTACACTTTTGGCGAATAACGGAGTTGATGTGTTGTGACTAAAAAGACGTGGTGGGTGGCGTTCATCAACGGTGGCCGAGAGTTACGTGGAAGATTCCCTCCAAAACAAAATTGAATTTGCTCATAAAATTTTACACAGCGATGTTGGTGGACTATTACAACAACCTGGGACTTCTACGTCGGAAAGTTTGTCTATTAACACTAGAAACTCAAATGCGAGTGGTATTACTACTATTAATTATAATAATTGTACATTTAATTTTAATAAATAAATCGCAAAATTATTTTTCTTAACGTTCACTGAACGGTAAGTGATTTACTTACCGTTTTGTTACACGTAGCAACCAGTAACAGCAACCTACCGTCGTGGAAACAGGCACAGTAAACTGATAAAAACAACCAATCGCGCAAAAAAATCATTATTTATCATTGTCTTTTCTTACTAGAAGCCATTTTGTTTTGAAGCCTGCCACAAAAAAGCGGAACGTCCGCAATAAACGATCAAGATTATAGTTTGTCTTTGTTTTTTTACAAAAATTATAGTCCATCTTGTTTTTTTTTTACTAGAAATGACAATTTAATGAGAAAGAACATCAATTAGAACCAATAATAATAATAATAATCTATAATAATGTTAAAAATTATATAATACAAATAAACGATCAAAATCATAATTCTTCTTTGTCTTCTTTTAAAACTAATCAAAAAAATGAATAATGAATCTAACAATTAAAAAAAATGACAGAATTAAAGTGACCTCAAGGTTTAATAAAAGTTCTTGTTTTGCCTAGAAAGACATTTTCAGGCAAGGTTACCTAAATTTGAGAGTTAAGCTTTAGCATATTTCCAAGAACCCCATATGGTGGTCCACCCCTAAACGAAATTATCAATAATCCTTCTTATCTTTCCTACGAAAGTTAATCCTTTTTACAAGTCACAACAAGAAAATAATCAAAATTCAAAGAAACAGCCCCAAATCTAGTGTTTTTACAAGTTATCTAATCTTTTTTGAGACAAATCAAAAATGAAACAAAAACATGCAAAAATCTAACGGTAATTGCAAAATTGTGCGTAAGAAACCACCCGAATATTGCAGTCCACCCCTCCACATTTTCGCAACCTTGACCATGCAATTGGCAAGGGGTGGGGACCACCGCAAATTTGGAAAAGGGTCTCCATTGGTCATTTTCGTATCGCCTAAGGACTCTTATAAATTCAACACTTAGCATTTCGACTTATTCCCAAATCGGCAGCTCGTAGTGAACTTTCAAATTTTTTCCGTGTTTTTTTTGACAACGTCAAATCGGATTATTCTAAGTTTTTTTATTTTGACGTTTTTAGGTGAGTAAAAAATTTTAAAAAATGTGATAAAAACTTTGGGATAGTTTAGATGCGAGATGGAGAGTTCGGGCGAAGTCTTGGACTTGTGTGTCCGTAAGCGGCCCCATTCCCCTGATGGATACCCCTCTGGGTGTCCCCCGCTTTACGAGCCGTCGTGCCAGTACAGCCCCGTTTCGAACAGTGACTCGGAAAATTCGGAAATTTCAAGCAATTCTTATCCCTCGAAACCGAAAAGCTGTCGCCCGTTCAAGGCTTACATCAAGGACCCCCTTACACTGGCTCAAGGATTAGTGAGCACGGAAATGCTATTGAAAAAGGATTCATCGGAAGCGTTCAACGAATTCCGAAACAAAATCCTCGCACAAGTGCACGCGACCAACAACGGAACTAATAAAAACATGCGGAGGATATCATCATCGACACAAAATCGAAATGAGGATCCTTCATATTGGGAAAAAAGACGGAAAAACAACGAAGCGGCAAAAAGATCCAGAGATGCGAGGAGAGCGAAAGAGGATGAGATTGCCATCAGGTGCGCGTTTCTCGAACGGGAAAACTGCCATCTGAAATTCGTCACGGATACGCTGAAAAAGGAGCTGGAAAAGCTACAGAAAATCGTCTATTTGAGGGATTATCATAATATGTAACGGGGTTGTTTACGGAGGATAACTTGGATGTGATTTTATTCTTGTCAGAGAAGAGAACGGGCGATAGACCCACAACTGAGGTTCTTAAATTATTTTTTTATGTATTTATGTATGAATGGAAATAGCTTTTGTGTATATTTTTGTGTGGAGTTTAACCAAATAAAGAGATTTTTATGCAATTATTGACAGAAAATGGCGCAATTATTTCATTATCCTTCACATTTTACCCCAAAAATTTCAGCCGACTGAAACTGCACGGTTTTGGCATATAACGACTGGACCTAAACTTTTGTCATCAAAATTTTTTTTGCCTGTCAAAGACATTTTCTTAATTTAACATTTTTGATTAATAATATTTTAGAAAATTCAAATTATCCTTTTTTAATTTGCAATGAGTTTTTCATTTATTTTTGTTGTATACCGTTTAGACAGATTTAAGTTTTGGGACACAGTGTATATGTATAGATAAAAAAATCCACTGTACGGATTTTTTTCTTAGAGAGGCCCACCAATTTATAAATTAAACTATTATTAGCTCGTCTTTAAAGAGATAAGAACAAATGAAATAACTGTTTTATTTTTTGCCGACGTTTCGATTTTTTTTGGGTCAAAGCTTCGACAGGGATGGTTTAAAATGTACTGGTATTTTTTTCAAGTTCTTTATGGAGCTAATTGTCAACATTTTTATTTAGAACATAATTGGTCTAACGTCTAACTGGTATTTAAGAAATGAAGGAATATGAGTCGATATCTCAGAATATATTTATCGCAAAACAAAAATAGTGACAGATTTAGAATTCTCAGAAATTTTTACTTCAGAGGACATAAAATTTAAGATAATTTGGTAATCAAGGTGCTCAATAGATATTTTTGAAAGACAATTTTGTGATTCAAATTTTGTATACATTGGGGGATATTTAACAAAATACTTATCATAGAACAAAAATAAAAAATGACTCAAAATCATTAGAAATTTTTAGATCAAAAGATATATATTTTAAGAAAATTTGATGATCAGGATTGCCAACAGATATTTTTGAAAAACACTTTCTGATGAAAATTTCGGTGTATATCGATGGATATTTTAAAAAAATATATCAGAAAAAAAAAAAACTTATTTAGAATTTTCAGAGATTTTTAGATCAAAAGACATGTATTTCAAGAAAATTTGGCGATCAGTGTTGCCAACAGATATTTTCTAAACACTTTCGTAATGACAATTTTGTATATCGATGGATTTCTCAAAAAATATTTATCACAGACCACAAATAAAAAATGATTTAAAATCTTCAGAGATTTTTAGATCAAAAGACATATTTTAAGAAAATTTAATGATCAGGGTTGCCAAAACATAATTTTGAAAAACACTTTCTAATGAAAATTGCGATGTATATCGATGGAGGTCTTAAGAGAATTTATCATTGAACAAAAATAAAAAACTTATTTAGAATCTTCAGAGATTTTTAGATCAACAGTCATATATTTTATGAAAATTTGGTGTTCAGGGTTGCCAACAGATATTTTTGAAAAACACTTTTCTGATGAAAATTTTGTACATCGATGGATATCTCAAAAAATACAAGTCTTAGAATTGTGTTATTAACAGATTTATAACGTTCTAGCAATTTTGTGTCATACTATATAGGTAGGTATATTTCAAAATCATTATTTGATAATTGAGAAATAATAGAATGTTGGAAAAGGCATTTATCACCAAACAGAGATAATATAGACACAGAATCCCCAGAAATTTTTGTATCAGAAAACTTATATTTTAAGACATTCTGCTAATCAGGGTTGCCAACAGTAATTTTTTTTTGAAAAACACTGTTGGTAAAAATTTTGTATATTGATGAATATCTCACAAAATCTTTATAATAAAATAATGATAAAAAGATAATTCAGAATTTTCTGAGATTTTTAGATCAAAAGACATACATTTTATAAAAATTTGCTGATCATGGTTGCCAACAGATATTTTTGAAAAATACTTTCTTCATGAAAATTTTGTATATCGATAGATAGCTCAAAAAATACAAGTCTCAGAACTGAATTAATAACAGATTTATATTGTTCTAGCGTTTATGTGTCACACTAAATACGTTTGAAGGTCATTATGTAACCAACTGTCGCGATTTTTATTTAATTAATACAATTATTTTATCTGATATTTGAAAAATAATAGAATATTGGTCGATATATCTTAAAAAGCACTTCTCACAAAACAGAAATAATACAGATTCAGAATCATCAGAGATTTTTGCATCAGAAAACTTATATTAATTTTAAGGCATTTTGGTATCAGTGCTGCCAACAGTTTTTTTTGTTTAAAAAACATTTTGTGGTAAAAGTTGTGTATATTAATGGATATCTCACAAAATAAATACTTAATATAAAATTTAAAGAATTATTTAGAATCTTCAGAGATTTTTAGATCAAAAGACATATATTTTAAGAAAATTTGATGACCAGGATATCAACAGATATTTTTGAAAAATATTTTCGTAATGACAATTTTGAATATGTATATTTGAATATCTCAAAAAATATTTATCGTAGAACAAAAATAAAAAATGATTCAAAATGTGCCTAGATTTATAGGTCAAAAGACATATTTAAAAAATTTGTGATCAGGGTTGCCAATAGATATTTTTGAAAAACACTTTCGTAATGAAAATTTTGTACATATATCAATTGATATTTCATAAATACAAGTTTCAGAACGGAATTCTTTTGTTTAAAAATTGCATTACAAGCCTTACAAAAGCTGTGATTCTAATAAAAGCGAAACGTCGCCAAAAAATCCATCAACGGTTTTTTTTTTAGCAAAAATATTGTATAATTAATACTTATCTAATTATTATTATGAATATAAAACTAGAAAAAACATTGTGTAAACAATACAAAAACTAAAAAGCCTATATATTTAAAAAAAATAAAAAGCGACTAAAAAAATTAGATTACATAATAAATAAAATTATTGTTGAAGCTAGAGGGTCCCAATATTAAAAGGCCTACCGGGCAATTCTCGATAAACCCATATTACCAGTCCGGTACTGTAAATAGAATTATAATCATGTTATTGTATACATTTTCAGCAGATGGTACGTCTAATTACAAGACTTTAGCAATAAATAAAAAAACATTTTTTTCTAGAAGTTTATTTATAAAAATACGAATACAGTTCTATAACTGAATGCTAGTAAAGTTACTAAGTAGTAACTAAACCTAACAAAAATAAGGGTAACACTGAAAGTACAACAATATAAAATTTAATCAAGTTGCAACTGTCAAACAATATTGGTTTTCCTATAATAATGTATAAACCATTAAAAAAATGAGCTTTCTCTAGCTCATAGACAATGCAATTTGATGAACAAGCAAATTCAAAAGCACAGAAAACTTCTTAAAATTTGACCTGTTAACACAGCAACAAATAAACAATCACAAACAATCTTTGGTACTGTTTCAAAATCAGGTATAGTCTGTTCTAGTGACATCCGGCCTGTCAGTCATTTTGACTTCATTTAATCTACTCTATTTTAAAAAAATCAGTAGACAAACTTTTTGCTGAGCAAAAGCAACAATAATAATAATCCGGATGTCACCTGAATCGACATTAGTCACAAAATTGTAAAAATTCTTAAAAAAGGAAATTTTTTTTATATCCTGATTACGAAAAGTCCAAAAACGCAATTCAAATTTTAACTCTCTTACTTCTAAACCAGACTGTATATAATGAGACCTGCTAAGTATCTCAAAAAGGACGGTATTTCTGAAACAGAGTGTATAAACCTGAGTAAACAAAATTCCAGTATTTATTACTGGGCGTTTCTATTACCTCCAATTTGTGTTAATCCCTAGCAACCAGTAGCTCAAGTCACTGCGAAATTCCTAGAAGGTCTAATTACATTATAAGTTTGGAAGAGATAAGAGAATTCTTGAATAAATATAAATCAGTCTATTCTTAGGTTTGATATATCAGTATCACTCATTTGCTTGTAGTTGCTGTAGTTAGTATTCATTGAACTTGTGTATTTCGTAACAATTTTTTCTATAAGAAGTTTTTTTAAACGTAATAAATATACAGCTAAAAGCGCTGCTCTCATTTTATCATTTTTCAGAATGGGTCTTGTATGCCAAAACTTATCAGGCTCCTTCTGCAATTAAAAAAAATATATTTTTGAGAAAAAATGTAACAAAACGAACCATTGCTTCTAATAATACTGAAGATGGAAGATTAAAATGATAATCTAGACATTCAGCTAAGTTTCTTCTAATTTCAATATTTTGTTGCTCTTTTGCAATCTCACTATCCACTGCCTGAAAAAAAAAAAAATAATGCACTACGCACTCATCAGTGACAAGTAACTAGAGAACATTATTTAACACTAGAGCTACTAAAAAGTGCGAAATTCAAAAACACTTGTCTTATTGTGTTTAAAATTTTCTCGGACAAGAGGGCGTCGTTACTTCATTTAATAACAATATCGGTTTTGTCCCATGTTCACCAGTTTCAAATTCTACCACTTAGCGTTAATTGTGAATACCTGTGTGTCAAAAATATTCTTCCAATCGACTCGATACTTGTGATACAAACAATCAACTAAGGCAATACCATTGTGTGCAACTTTACAAATATATTTTGATTCTAAAATATTCCTCAACTGTCTCAATTCCACCAAACACACCAAATCAAAAATAAAAACTGTTTGAGAATCAGCCATTACTAGAAGACTCAAGGGATTGCCTCTAGAGAAAGTACTGCCTAGCCCCACAACTCCCACATGTTCTCGAGTATTCAGCACCTCGACAGCTTCATCAAACTGTGCCCCAAACGTGTCAATAAACACAAAATCGTAAGCCATCTTTTGCAAGCCTTTATATTGATCTAGATGCATTTTAACTGCTGTTTTTGACTTTAATGGATTTTCCGATGTATCTGGAGAAGCCTCAGAGTCGGAATTATCTGTGAATTTAACCAATTTCCTCACTTCTTCACGGAAAAAATACATGTTTCCTGGATAGTCAGTGTTTGTGTTTTTGTAGTGGATTGCGTAAAGATTAACCATTTTAGTCGAAATCTCTTCGATTGTACCTTCGAATTCTTCCAAGTCGAAGGTTTGTAGCAGGACACGGTCGCCGGGCTTGCATTTTGCCATTTTCAAGCAAATAAGGGGGCTAACAACAATGAAATTCGTTGACAGCTAACTTGAATTTGACTATTTGACATAACACACGTGACACAGTCCAGAAACGCAGAATGTACAATCACCGCGAGTTACAACTATTTAGAAAGAGTTATTTAAGCGAAATTAAATAGTAATATTTAATGATACTGCAAATACCGTATTCTATACAATTCTAAAGCATGTTTTGATAATTTTTGTCGGAAAAAATCTTAATAATAAATTATTTCGCACTTAACGGAATTTCTATTGTTCAGTCGGTAAAGAAGAAAGTGACACGTTATTGCTGAATTTGAGTTGCAACAACTTTGATAAAAAATAACAACAAAAACTGATAAAAAACGTGTGGAAATAGTTCAAAAAGTGTTATTTGAAAGTTAAGACATTGTTATTAACAAAAAGTTTGTTTTAAATTACTTAAAGGTAAGTGTTCTGTAATGATTCTGTGCATTACAGAGATCCATAGAAATGACCTTGCAGAGAGAAGTGAGTTATTCATTAAGTTCATTTTATATATGACAGATGGCGCTCCCGCTCTGTATATTTAGTTGCCTATATTACGGCAGAATTTTTTTTTGAATGAGTGAATGTGCCTGAAAAGCATTTATGATAATTTTTATCATTAGCAATTCGCATTAATAATTACGAACATGATTACGGAGGTGTATTTGCGTTTTTTACTTATCTGATAGATTAAAACTGGCAAAAATGTAAATGTGGTGTTGGTATAAATTATTGTAATGTATCACAAGTGAATCATTTTTAGAAACAATTAACATGTTGAAAACCTTGGACTTCGCGTTTTATTTAAAATTTATTTTTCAAAAGAGGATGTATAGCAATGTCACGATAAATTACTCATATCATAATTCGTTTCGTATTTCCTTTGTGAGACCAGTAAATCATCACTCAACCCTCATTTCCTTTAAAATACCAAAAAAGCATATGGGAAACCGCCAACAAGTGGCTTTCGCATTTAAATTCATGGAACATTTGGGTGTGTTTATTTTGTAATCGGAGGGGTTTTACCCGCATCATAAGGGGTTGAAACCCGTATGCGTCCGTATGGTCGTGTGATTTTTAGCATCGCACGCGACCCTCTGATTCCATAAGTGACCAATTATTCATCTCAATTATACGAAGGTGATACCCGTATACCCGTTATTATGGTCGAATTATCAACAGGGGGTGAGATAACTCCGTGGCATATGTCATCATAGAGGGGCTATTATAGCACTTGAGAGGGGTAAAAAAAATCAATTGCTTGGTCCACAACAGATTTCGGATAGTCTCCCACCAATGGGAAAGCGGGTTTTATCAGCGCTCTTATCGAAATTCTAGAAATAAACTTGTTTTTCAAGCTAATAATGTGGTTTTAGAATATCGAATTTATTTGTAGAGTGGTCTCAGTTTACATTTTACTAAAACCGCTGTTCACTGTGAATCATGGAGTTTGTTTGAAGAAGAGTGATTCAAGCATTGGTTGCTTTAAAATTAATTTCTTTGTTGTTGTATGAATTTGCCAGTGCCGGACTGGTGTTTAAAAAGCACCCAAATATTTTTATTAGGGGCCTAAACGTGGCCTGGCCTCGACTTGAGGGTTTTTTTCCCGGTCTGTATGTTATTTTTTTACATTCGACAGGGTGTTTGGTAACGGAGTATCGAGCTATATTGAAAAAAGGTTACTTTTCCGAGAAAACCTCTCAAAAACTCTTATTAAAATAGTTGGCAGCGAGACTTGATGAAAGTGTTTCATTTAATTACGCTGCAATGTTATTTATTTCTATTTAAGAATTCCATTATTTTCATCAAAAAGTGTTTGAAACAACGTTAAAAAAATTTGTTCTTCTAGGCGAAGTTTTTCTTGTTCTTTCCATTTAAATCGTTTTTAGGCGTCTTTTATTTCTTTCAATCGTTTTTTTCTTTTTCATATTCTTCTAGAAAGTTTTTTTGTTATTTCTGAATCTTCTTTGGCTCTTTTTTCTCTTCCAATCGTTGCTTACACAGCTTCTTTAATACCGTCTTTGGTTTTTAATTTCTTTTTTTGTTCATCTTTTTTCAATCGTTCGATTATTTTTTGTGTTTTTTAGAATATACCTTAGCATTTCTGTTAATTTTGTCGTTTATTTCACCTTTCCTAGAAACCTTTTTGTACCTCTAGAACCACTCTTTGCTTTTCTTTTTCTTTCAACCGACGTCTTTCAAATTTTTCTACAATTTTTTGTTATAACACTGTTTCTACCAGTCATCTTTTCTTAGTTTCCTTTTGCTCTCAAGCTCTTTAAGAATCTTGCTCTTCTTTTTTTTTCCAAACGCTGTTTTTCGACGCCTTCTAGAATCTTCCCGCCTTCTACTTTCTCTAGAATTTTTGTTAACTCTTCTTTGTCTTTCAACTGAATATGTTACTTTTTTTTATATTCGACCGGGTCTTGGTAAGAGACTGTCGAGCTGAATTGAAAAAAAGGTTACTTTTTGGAGAAAACCTCTCAAAAACTTCGATTAGAATAGTTGGCAGCGGGATTCGAACCCATTACCTCCCAAAAGCATCAGAAGTGGATATTATAGTGAAGGTTTTTTATTTAATTCTGCTACAGTGTTATCTATTTTCATTTAATACTTTCATTATTTTCATAAAAACGTGTTTGAAACGAATTAAAAAACAATTTGTTCTTCTGGGGGAAATTTTTCTTGCTCTTTTCATTCAAATCGTTTTCAAGCTTTTTTTGAATCGTTTTCTTCTGCTAATTTTTTTCTTGTTTTCCTTTTTCAATCGTTGTCTTTCAAATTCTTCTAGGAACTTATTTTATTTTACAATCTTCTTTGGCTTTTTTTTCCTCCAATCATTGTTTTTTCAGCTTCTTTAATACCGTTTTTAGTTTTTCTAATTTTTTTCTTTGCTCATCTTATTCCAATAGTTCATTTTTTGTTTTTCTACAATATGCCTCAGCTTTTGTTTCTTTTAATTTTGTTGTTTATTCTAGCTTTTCTAGAAAGTTTTTGTTCCTCAAGAATCTCCTTTTGCTTTTCTTATTCTTTCAGCTGACGTCTTTCAATTTTTTCTAGATATTTCTGTTATTACACTTTTTCTACTAGTCGTCTTATCTCAGTTTGTTTCTCAAATTTACAAGAATTTTTCAATTTTTTCAAACCCTGTTTTTCGACGACTTCTAGAATCTTCTCGTCGTCTTATCTCAGTTTTTTTCTCAAGTTCTTCAAGAATCTTGCAATTCTTTCAAACCCTGTTTTTCGACGTCTTCTAGTATCTTCTCGTCTTCTAGTTTCTCTAGAATTTTTGTTGACTTTGTTTTCTCTTTCAACTGACGACTTTCTACCTTTGAATCAAGCATTTCGAACAAAAGTGGATTTTCAAAATAACTTTTTTTACAAATTAAAATCTATTAACACTCAGTAATTAAATAACTTAGTTATAGTTATAATAGTCGGAAATTCGCCAGGATAATTACTATCTATCGCTAAACCGAACTATCCTCTTCCGGTCTTATATTTATGAAATTCGGCTCCTAGTTTCCGGATATTTCCGCTTTTTCCAGCCACCGATGAATCACCCTTTCTAGTGCGCATAGTACTGTAAAATTGATTCTTAATAGGACATTCTGTAATTGTATTTACAACATTTTTTTAGGTTTGTGAGAATTTAAAAATATGTTCTAAATACTTTTAGTTTGTGTTTCTCAAGGCTTTGTAGTTCCGAAGATTAGAGCAATTTTAAAGTTCCACATTTTGTAATTTTCGGATTGTTTAAAGTTGTTTTTTAAGCTTTCTGAAACTGTAAAAGTGTAAAACACAATTTTTTTCTAAATTAAATATAATAAATATTAAATATTTTCGGTTGGTGTTTACCAAGTTTTTGAAATATCCGAGGATTACTGAGATTTTAAAATTTTCAATTTTTTTAATTTACAGTTAATTTAATTTACATAATTTACAGATTGTTTAAAATTTTCAAAAAATTGTTTTTTGCAATTTGCTAAAACTGTAAAACACTCCATTTTTTATAAAATCAAATGTAATAAAAGTTTAATACTTTTAGTACGTGTTTCTCAAGTTTTGAAGTTTTCGAAGATTACTGAGATGTTAAAGTTTACAAATTTTCAGAATGTTTTAAATTTTCAAAAAAATTGTTTTTCAAAATTTTTTGAAACTGTAGAAGCTCGGATTCGACTATATATTAAATTTTAAACTTTCTGATTTTTTGTCTTCCAAGATTCTAAAAAGATATCCTAAAATTTCTAGAAATATTTTAAAGTTTCTTATTAATTTTAAAGATCAAACCAGTTCTAAACGATCAATGCTGATCTGGTAGAACACCTGTTTCTACTAATTTAATAGATTTTCAGATTTCTAAATGTCTTTGTTTGGAATCTCAATAGCTGAAGTCTAAAATTTCTAAGATCTACAATTTTTTCAAGGGCACAGCTGCGCTTCTGTGATAAATTAGTAACGAAATGTTAACATAGTTGTCCAGTTGGACAATGATTAGTTATTTTACGCTTTGTCACATCGAAAACATTGGTCGACTGTATCAAGGCTATGGCTACTTAATTTGATGACTGTTTACATAGTTTTTACGACTATTTTACTTTTACGACTTAATTGGAGAGCTCTATATCTCTTGAATCAAGAATACTTTCCTATTTAATAACGGGACTAGATACGAAGCTACCAGAAGCTGATCTTACATTATATAAGCACGAGGAAGACCGTTCACCGAGACAGTTCAGTTTAGTGAAGTAGAGCGATTCTTCGAGTAATTATTTAAGGTCAAATCGATATAAGTGTGTTATTAAATTGTTTCTGTTTGGTTGTTTTTGTAAATAATAAGAAACCCGAATTTGCCTCACAATATTCTTGAAATTATTATTTTTTCTAATTTTGTATTTATTTTGAAATTGTTTGTAGTTCGAAAACATATTTCTTTATCTTATCTTGTGAGTGAAATAGCCTTGGACGGAAGGGCACCTTCTCTACCCGTCCCTTCTTTATCTTCCTGATCACACCCAGAAATCTTAGCTTTGTCCCATTCAGTGATAATTTAAACCCAAGATTTTGTTACGAAATCCGGATATTCAAAGAGTTAGAAATGCAAATTTTGGGTCAATTTTCGGATGTTGTAAGAGTCGGCAGTTGTTGCATTTGTTCCGTCACAAAATCTCGGTTGCAGTTGCATTTCTCGTTTTAATTACGCTGCATATTAAATGCAGAGTTTTCGTCATTATCTCGACTTTCTGTAGGGTGTGTATATGTGGAAAGAGTCGTTCGCCTTGGTACAGAAAGGCGTAGAGTGAAATCGCGTCAATTCAGGATGATGGTACTGAGAATGTAAATGGTAGAATCGCGTGTCGCGGGTTCCTATTTCCGGAAAATTACGATTGCATCATTGGCGAAAAATCAACGGAAACTAGATGAAAAACATCCGTTTGGTGTCAGGTGGATCGTGACTTTAAATAATGTCGTTAAAACATCTCCAATTTGGGTCATGACAATGAGAATCTTAATAGCTTGTTTCAAAATTTATTTGAATACCAATAGGTTAAAGCTATTACGAAATGCGAAGATGATAAACAAAGCAAGGGTTTAAATTTTGAAATTTTTTTAAAAATTATTTGCGATAACAGAGGTATTTTATCGCTTGTGGAAATGCAGTTCGTTATAGCGATAACGAAAATACGCATACGTTTTTGCAAAGCAAATAGGTTGGGAATTTTAAGTATACAGGGTGTCTGGTGTAGTTGAGTCAGCAGATATACTCATTGCCCTAGCAACAGAGGCTCAGACTAGTTAAATATTTGGATTCTGACACTACAAAATTGGTAAATTATCATCTCAAGCTTCGAAAATTAGTAAAATGTTGCCTCTAGTTCACAATGTTATAAAAATGTGACAGAATTCTATGTCCACTTTAGCTCTAAATTAGTAAACTGTCGCCTCCGACTCTCATTATTGAAAAAAAAATCCTTTTTGTATGTATATTTACTCGTTTAAATTTATTTATTTGGCTTCTCACTCTTACTAATCCATTTTCTATTTGCCCTTTTTAATTTTTCAATATTTAAATTAATCTTTAATTTACTTTTTATTTAAAAAGCTACAAAGTTGGCGCAATGATACGAATTTCTCCTTATTTTAAGTGCTATCGATTGATACAAAAAAAATCTTAATTTGAGTGTTAATTAAATTTTCGTAAGATGGAAACGATCTTCTTTATAAGAAATATTGTCTTCAGCTTCTAAAGCTAGTAAATTCAGCTTCTAAAGCTAATATATTGCCTCTAGCGTCAAAATTAACAGTAAAATATCGCTTTTGGTTTACAAAATTAGAAGTAAATGTAAAAACGAATAAAAATATTATCTGCGGCTTCTAAACTTTGTGCAATATTGCCTCCGACTTCCAAACTCAGCTCGGTTTTTCAAAATTAGTACAAAATGTTGCTGTTGTGGTCAAAAATTTAAAAATTGATAAGAAATTTCACTTTTTACTTTCAAAACTGGTAGAATCTTACTTCCAGTTTTTAAAATTATTGAATGACCAGAGGTGAATATAACATGATCATTATGAGCAGCCAACAAGCTCAGTTCGCGGCTAAAAAAAGCTTTTCTACGTTTTTTTAATGGTAGTTTTTCTTGTACTTTTTTTTTTTCGCTAAAATATTCTTCCAGAATCTCTCTTTGATCTTTGTTAACATTTTTTTCGATTATTTTTTTGATCGTTGTTTTTCAAATTCTTCTACAGCTTCATTTGGTGTTTTTTTCTTATAAATATTATTTTTAATTTTTTTAGAATATTTGTTTTTTCTTCTAGAATTATTACCATTGTTCATCTTTTATGCATTTTTCTTTCAGTTATAGTTTTTTTTATTTTTTCTAAAACATCAATTTTCAAGTTTTTTTGTCTTACATAATTTTTCTTTGTCTCTTATTACGTACTTTCTCTTATACTTTATTCGCTTGTAGTCATTTTTGATTTTTTTTATTTTTCTTTTACTTCTTATTGTTATAAAAATTAATAATAAATATTGTTTTTGGCTCTAAAAATTGTCAAAATATCGCCCCTGACTCTTAAAACACAAAAACGATGGTAACTTTGGTTTTATTTGTTACCTACGCTTATTATTTAATAAGAAAATTACTGGCTTCTAAAATTAATAAAATTTAATTTTTAGTTTTTAAAATTAATATAGTGTTAACCTCTACTCGCAAACTTAGAAATTTTTTTTTATCTTTAAGGCATTTAGTTCTAAAATTGGTGAAATTATATCTCCGATTTTCAAAATTGGTAAAATGTCATTTACGAACCCTATCCGTAGAAAAAAATCGTTCACAAAAGTGCTTAAATATAACTTCTAGTTTCTCAAATTAGTAAAATGTCGCTTCTTATTGCAATAATTAGAAAAAAATGTCACTATTTTTGTCATTGTCATAAACATAAATAAGAAATGTCGCCTTCAACATCAGAAACTGGTAAAGTATTCCCCTGGTTTTCAAAACTAGTAAATATATTGGATCTGGACTTAAAAATAAGGAAGTATGTAAGTACCTACCATGTAGCTTCCAGCTTGGTTCTCAAATTAGTAAAATGGGACACAGTGAATTGCGTTCAGTTGCCGAAAAGGTAAAAAAATGACTAACAAGGCACTTCAATTCTCAAGGTGTACTGCGTTCAAGAGCCTTTTGCATATTTTAAAATTGGTAAAATTTTACCTCTAGCTTTCAAAATTTATGAAATACCATCTTTGGCTTCCAACTATTTAAAAATTAGTAAAAAAACATTACCTACGGTGTGAAATTTTACCCCCGACTTTCAAAATTAGTAAAACGTCATCTTCGGCTCTTAAATGTGGTAAAAATGGCAACTTTATCGTTTTGTTATTAATTAATGAACTGAAATGTTATAACAAATGTAGCCTTTGGTTCCTAACATTACTTAAACATTTATCCTTGTTTCTAAAATTAGTAGAATAACGCCTTTGGTTTCCAAAATTATTTAAAAAAAAGGTTTGTTTTTACTATTTTAAAAATTAATAAGAAATGTCGCTTTCGGCTTCAAAATTGCTGTAATGTATCACACAGAGTGGCTAAAATTAAAAAAATACTAATTCTGGCTTATAAAATTTGTAAAATTTTACTTTCGACTTTCAAAATAAATAAAATGTCATTTTTGGTTTGTTAAATTATAAAATAATGTTTTTTTGTGTTTCTAACTTAAAATTTGATAGAAATATTGCTTCTGGCGTTTAAAATTAGTATAATTTTACCTCTCGTCTTTAAAATTACTAAAATAATACTATCTAAGCCTCCCAACAATTTAAAAATTAGTAAAAAGTATCTTCTCCGGTCTGATATTTTACGTCTAGCGTCCAATATTAGTAACACGTTATCATCGGCTTCCAAACGTTGTAAAAATGACAACTTTATCCTTTCTTTATTAATTAAAAAGCTGAAAAGTTATAACAAATGTGGCCTTCGCTTTCTAAAACTTCTTAAAAATTTAATTTACCCCTATTTCTAAAATTAATAAAATGACGCCTTCTCTTCTCAAAATTATTAAAAAAAATATTAGCTTGTTTTTACTGATAAAAAAATTAATCAGAAATGTCGCTTTTTACTCCAAAAATTGGTGTAATACATGTAATTGGTCACTGGTGTCTGAAACTATACAAATATTGATTTTGACTTCTAAAATTTGTAAAATTTTACTTCCAGCTTTCAAAATAAGTAAAATGTCATCTTCGGTTTGCCAAATTAGAAAACAATGTCTTTTTGTCTTTATTAACTTAAAATATGATAAAAAAAATGTCGCCTCCGGCTACTAAAATTAGTAAAAAAATTTCTGTTTTCAAAATTTGTAAATTGTCATTCATCTTCGACTCCCTAAATGTAGAAAAAAAAATGATACCTTTACTGTTATCAGCTAAAAAAACAATTCATACCAATATCTAATAAATCTAGTATCAATAGTTTACTGTACATTATAAAAATCAATGTTCCTTTTAAAACTGCACAGACTATATCTGTGTAAAGTCTCTGTAATAGACCGTTTACGTATATTTGAAAAAAATTCTTCAATTTCTACTTGTCGACATTTTCGCTATAAAAACCTCTCCTCGGAGGATTTCTCCAGTCGCTGTGAAATGGTAAAGTTCACTAGTGATCACACGATCTGTCTGAGAGCGCGTAAAATAATAATTTCGAAAAAAAAATCGCCTCTCTATCTCATCATTTTTTTTTCTTGAGAGATTGTTTAACGCAAGAGCGACTGCTGCCGTTTAATTACAGGGCGTGGGTGCGTCACAGATTGTGGAAGTCTCGGTCGACGGCGCATCATCAACACCGTAGCATAGCGTAGCAAAAGGAGTTCTGCAGGTCCCCACGAGTCGTGCACTAGGTCACGGTCGTAACGACGGTTTCACTCTTTTTCCTCTTTGTTGATCACTTTCACCGTCGAAAAGTGAAATGCGATGAGAGACGAAGGAACTCGAATTGAAAGTGGTGTGGGCTTTGTTCCATTGCGTAACTTTAATGATGATGATTTTTCAACATTAAAAATCAATTCGATTCAAAATATTTTTTGACCTTTGGATAATGAGCGACCGAGTCACTTTAATGAATAAAAACCAAGATTGTATTTACAATCAGAAATTTTGTTCGTTTAAAAATAGTATTGATTCCGACAAATTTTCTTGATTAGAGTTGTCTTTCGAAAATCTGATCTGTCAAAAAATATAGTCTCTTCAATATTAAGATGAAGGTTGCCAGGTACTGCAAAATCAATGTGAAAGAAGGCAACCTACAATATTTCTTTTTCGCATAATAAACGATCTCAGCTTTTACTTTATACCCATTTTGTCCATTTTAACCGAAAAACAAAGAGGTTGTCTTCTTTCACATTGATTGCAGTATACTTTTCCTATGAGAAATAGAATAAATATAATGACTTACAATTTCTAATATGTTTTTTCAATGATGCAGTCTTTATAAAATATTTTTTGTAGTTTTTATCGAAAAGCTTTAAAATGCCTCTTGTTGATTCTGATTTTCATAAAATGCCTTTTTTGACAGCCAATTTTTATAAAATATTTAATGCTAGAATCTTTATAAAGTACCCCTTGTAGTTTCCATTTTTATAAATTCTCGCCTTTGACACCCAGTTTTTATGAAATATTATCTACAACTTCTGATATTGGTAAAAAAACTATAAAATGTCTTATGTTCATTCCGATTTTTATAAAATACATTTTGTGAGGTCAATTTTTAGAAAATGTTTTTATAAAATGTCATCTACAACTTGTGGTTTTGGTGAAAAAAGCTTTAAAAAGCCTTTTGTTGATTCTGATTTTTCTAAAATGCCTTTTGTGAGAACCAATTTTTATAAAATAAGGCCTACAATGTCTAATATGTTTCTTTTAATGCTACAATCTTTATAAAATGCCCCTTGTAGTTTCCATTTTTATTAATTGTCGCTTCTGACACCCAGTTTTTATAAAATATCATCTACAACTTCTGGTATTGGTAAGAAATGTCTCCTATTCATTCCGATTTTTATAAAAAAAAATTGTGAGCCCAATTTTTAGAAAATGTGCTCTACACTTTCTAAAAAATTTTTTTTAATGCTACAATCTTTATAAAATGCTCCTTGTAGTTTCCATTTTTATAAATTTTTTAAATGTAATTTACTATTTATGGTTTTGGTAAAAAAAGCTTTAAAACGCCTCTTGTTGATTATGATTTTTATAAAATGCCTTTTGTGACTGCCAATTTTTATAAAATAAGCCCTACAATGTCTAATAGATTTCTTTTAATGCTACAATCTTTATAAAATGCTTCTTGCAGTTTCCATTTTTATAAATTGTCTCCTAAACGATTTCCAGTTTTTATAAACTGTCTACAACTTGTGGTTTTGGTAAAAAAAAGCTATAAAATGACTCTTTTGTTGATTCTGATTTTTTAAAATGTCTTTTGTGACAGTTAATTTGTATAAAATAAGCTCTACAATTTTTAAAATGTTTTTTTAATGCTACAATTTTTATAAAATGTGTGTTGCAGTTTCTACTTTTTATATATTATCACCTGAGACACTCAGTTTTTGTAAAATGTCTCCTGTTAATTCTTATTTTTATAAAATGCCTTTTGTGACAGCCGATTTTTATAAAATGAGCTCTAGTATCTGTCTGGTTTTTAAAAAAAGGGGCATAATTTTTTTTGTATACACTTTTTTCACTTTTCCAGCGTCCTTTTTGGAAACTCCCATAATCTACTAAATTATTATGTACAATTGAATATTAAAATTTGAAATTCAGAAAAATAACTTCCATAATAAATAAATACTACTGAAGAGCATTTTAAGCTCTAATAACCAAAAGGCCTCACGAGAATCATTTGTGCTACTCCGGTACTGGTTATATCAAAATGAATTTCTTTGTTGTTGAATATGAATATATTTTGCGTTTTTTTTTATTAGCGTATCTTGTCTAGGTGTGTCTGATAAACAGAAAAAACAGACACGACTTATTTTAAGATGGCTATCATGAATAAGCACTTTACAACGACCCTGACCAAGAATAAGTCGCGAAAATATTCACAATAAAGAACACGAAAACAACGCCAATGTGCAAAAATAACCACAAAGAATTTAAACAGAAATGACAACGATAATAAAACATCTAAGTCTTCCTGGTTTGCAATAATTAAATGAGCTTTTCACGCGTCGTTAAATCGGGCACTGTGGGAGGGCGGTGATAATCCCTTTTCCGGTTGAAAGGAGGAAACGCGGCGGCCTTTCCGGTATTTATTTCCTGCGATTTTTTCAAACTGCGTATTTGATTTTTCTTCCCTGATGGTCGGAGAAATGAACAAATATTGTTCGATAGAAAGCCTGATCCGTCAAAAAATGAGAAATAGAAACAGTGATTTAAATTGTAAATATTACTAATAAAAACCTCCTACTTAAGCCAATAGCGTTATTACGATTTGCGACATCTCTAATCTTGCTTCTGAAACTAGAAGGGCTATTTCATAAAGATTGTAGCATTAAAAAACATATTAGAAATTGTATTACTTATTACATATGTCAAGCATATTCTACACATTCATACTCTGAAATTTTCACGGACAATGGAGAGGGCGGAGAGGTCCCATTAAGTGGCCACCTAGGTCTCTCGATTTAACCCCTTTGGATTTTTTTTTGTGGGGCCATTAAAGTCCAAGCTTTATGCAACACTATCTGAATTTCCTCAAGTGTTTCGAGAAAGAATCATCGCAGAATGCCGTTTAATCATGCCAAAATGGTAGATAAGCTTTTAAAAATCGTTTGTATCATTGTATGGAAGTTGGGGGATGGACATTTTGAGCAATACATGTGTTAAACTGAATTTTTTGTTTCCTCTCACAGTAATCTAGGCAAAAATTTCAAAAAGGAATTATTCAAAATTTATAAAAGAATGATTGTTGCATAGACAATGAAAGCAGCTTTAAAATGATGTGTCACTCGATCCCACTTGCTATTTGAAGTTTTTGAAGGGGTGGCTCTGGGTACTAGAGGGATGTGGTAATAAGTTTAAAACCAAACCTTAAATTGACCTGTTTTAGCATTTTTTCGAAATTTGGACGAAATTGAAGATTTTGGGAAATGCAAATTGTAGTATTAAGACGCAATCAGTGGGTATTAAAATTCTAATTTCTCTAAAATTCTTTTGGCAGAAGGAATTTTAATTTTTGTGTATTTCAGTGTCCATAAAACGAATTTAGTTGCGCAAAAATGTCGCTAAAACTCGGTTATCAGTTAATCTGAGCTTTTTCTTGTGTAAATTGGTGTTGATTAGTGTTTCTATTTACCATCAGATCTTTACGAAATAATACCTTTTAGCTATTTATTATTTCGTCCGCTTTCGTAACTTGCTATTTTAGGCTATTGGCTATTTTAGTGTTTTTAAAAGTTGATTAAAAAATCAAATAATTGTAACTAGTAGGTATAAAGTTCTGTTATTTCTTCATCTGAGAGTTGTTACGAAAGGTGATATTATAAATACAATTAGGTAAGTGTGGATCCATAATGTATGAGTTTGTCTTAATGGCGAAAACGTTTGGAAGCAGATTAATTCCTGTTGTTATCACTTAAACGAAAATAATAACAGTTTAATTGGGAAAAAACCATTCGAGTGTAGCATGTCTGGAACATATTAATAAACATAGTAGATGTTGTCGCCAGTAATTTGACTAGATTGACGTCCAGCTGGAGGCAATTGTTTTATATTAAATGTGACCGACGAGGGGTCAAACTGTGTTCCTTTTTCGTCTTGATTGGCTGAATAAGCGCCGCTTGAATTAATGAAAACTTTTGAGAAAGTGAAAACTTTGTTACAAGAGTCGCATATGTATGACATACGACGACACAACAAGCCTTCATCGGCATAATAATACACCACAGTCGTCGTAAGCATGCTAATCTTGCATTTTATTGTCCGAACGTTTCTAAATAGTCATCAGGGTATCCTGTCGCTCGTTCTCTGGGATTGATCAACGTGAACAATCCTGCTGAACTTGTATAAAACTAAAACGAAATCACGAACTGGTTCTCTTTTGAATTTTAGATATGCTTTCAAAGCATCCGGAAAAACAACCAACCACCCTTGATTTCTAATTTATTTTTTTAATTAAAACGCTTTCTAAGTGATAGAGGTGTGTTCATTCATTGTGATTACTCACGATTTTTGGCACTTGCGGTTCGAGTTTCACAATTAAACTGTTAAATAATCGACGAGTTTTTGATTTTTTTTTTTACAAAATTGCTACATATTTTATTTGGAAAAGTAAGAGAAATGTTGAATGGACTCTTCAGAAATCTGTAGAATGTTAACATGAAACTATGCGTTCACTTCTCACAAGATTGATGAATAAAATGAATTTTTTCTGCTTTCATACTTTCTTCGATTAAGTAAAAAGTTAATATTCATTGAAATCAATCCAGAGTTCTTTCTTTTCACAGGCGAAAGACTTAGAAAAGCAGTACTGCATTTTTAATTATCTGTACAGGGACCGTTTCTTAGTTGGGTCATTACTAATACAACGTGTCCCAAAAAAATGTGGGAAATCTTATAATTCCTCCTCCTATGCCCTAAATGTTTATTGCAATCTTTTTTAATTTTTGTTTTTTATTATGTAATTTGTGATTTTGGTAAAAAAATATAAAATGTGTCCTGTTGGATTTTGATTTTTATAAAATGCCTTTTATGACAACCATTTTTTATAAAACAAGCCTTACAATTTTTAATATGATTTTTTTAATACTACAATTTTTGAAAATGCCTCTTGTAGTTTCTATTTTTAGAAATTGTCGACTCTACACCCAGTTTTCATAAAATGTCATCTACAACTTGTGTTTTTGGTAAAAAAAAAAGCTATAAAATGACTCTTTTGTTGATTTTGATTTTTTTAAAATGTATTTTGTGACAGCTAATTTTTATAAAATAAGCACTACAATTTTTAAAATGTTTTTTAATGCTACAATTTTTATAATATGCCTTTTGCAGCTTTTATTTTTTTTTTAATAATCACCTGTGACATCCAATTTTTATAAAATGTCAATAACAATTTGTGATTTTGGTAAAAAAAAATTATAAAATATTTCCTGTTGATTCTGATTTTTAGAAAATGTTTTTTGTGACAACCAATTTTTATAAAATAATCCCTACAATTTCTAATATGATTTTTTTTAATGCTACAATTTTTATAAAATGCCCCTTGTAGTTTTCATTTTTATAAATTGTCGCCTCTGATACCCAGTTTTTATAAAATGTTATCTACAACTTATAGTTTTGGTAAAAAATCTATAAAATCTATTGTTGAAAATCAGTGTCAAAGAAGGCAACCTATTTCTTTTTCGGATAATAAACGATCTCAGCTTTTATTTAATACACATTTTGTTCATTGTAACCAAAAAAATAGGTTTTTTTTTTGCATTGATTGCAATATACTTTTCCTATGAGAAATAGAAGAGAAATAATGACTTAAATTGTAAATCTTACTAGCAAAGATTTTCTACTTTTATTATTTACGACGAACCGTTTCTTAGTAGAGTCATTACTAATACAGAGTGTCTCAAAAAGTGTGAGAAAAAATTTAAATATCTTATAATTCCTCCCCCTATTAGGCCTAAGGGCCTAATTCTAAATCAGATTTATGCTGGTGTAATTTGAATTGCTAGGGGCAACGACGTAACTTTACTACACTCTTTATATTAGATGGCGTAACTTTGCGCTACTCCGATGGAGTAGCGAAGTGATTTAGAATTCCAGCATTTATGTATGATTTATGGCTGCAATAAACATTATTATTATTATTATGTGTATTGCAGTCTTTTTTAATTTTTGTTTTCATTAAGTAAAATTCTAGTAATAAACGCGATGTCAAAATTGACAACAAAGGTTAGTTTACAGATTTTTATGAGTCGGTGGTCAAAATTTTATGTTTATTGTTGCAATTTAATAAGTAATATATATAATATATATACAATAATAAGTCTTGTTTTCTATACGAAAGGATTTGGTTGTCTTAATCTAATAATTTTATTGTTGAGACCGTGATGTTAAGACGATCAATAAAGTTACTAGAATTTTTTTTGCAAATTGTCGGTTTGTTAAAATTACCTATATAAGTTATGTTTTACACCAATCAAAAGGAACCGAATGAAATTTTCTAATTAATTTATTTTTAACAACAGTAATGATTTTTTAAATGATGCAATGGAAAATAAAGCAAATAAAAAAACAGAAACAATATTTAAAGGTAAGATTCAAAGTGTGCACCTTTATTTTCAATTCATAACTTAATTCGTCGTTTTAGGATATTAAATACAGAAATTAGTGTGTTTGGAGTTAATAAGAAGTAAAACAATGAGAGCTGTTTCACAGATTTTTGCAGGTTTCGTTCCATTCGAACGCAAATGTTTTTCACAACATCTTCAGTAAGAGTTGAAAGTAAATCAGGTTTTGTTTTTGCAACATTATTTGTATTTAAAAGACATGCAGAGTTGTTTATACACAATAAAATCTACAACAACATCGGAGTAAATTTGATAAAATTGGTTGTATAATATTCAGGGAATATTGCTAATCAGTAATTTCATTGTAGACTCCATTTTTGAAATATGTAATTACAATAAAAGTGTCGTGTTCTAAATTCAAAAATCATTTTAACGAAACATTAGCAAGAACTAGTGATCAAATTTTGGAAATGTCAAATTTGAAGTATTGGTCGAAATAGCCAATTTTAAGTGATATTTCAATGCTGCCAACCCAATCAGTACTTGTTGATCACGTTGTAATAGTAAGAGTAGTACATGATTATTGTATAATATAGGTACTATGATTACACTAAAATAAAACTTAATACAACAACAAAAAAAAATGACAAATATAGAATGATGACGTAGACTTTTGGCGTCTTTTGGTGTCAATAATTTGGTTTTTTGTTTTCGAATAATAATACGACGTTGTGTTGATAAAAAAAGGTCTAAGTAGGGCACAATTAAATCTTGTTTTATTTTGAGAGTCTTTTGTGATAAGATAATAGCAGTAAGAAAGTGAGATAAAATGATAAATTTGGTATTAAAAAAGTGTCATAAAATGATATTTAGGTTTCGAGTGTTTGTTTATTTGTCATGTAACTGGACCGGTGTCTTCCGGTGTAAAAGAATTTCCATAATTTTGTCCATTTTAGGACCATTGACATTTGGAAAGTTGCAGGAAACTTCCAGTCGCTATCAATTACCATAGGAAAAAAGCGTGTACCTTACGAAACGTACTTTCACGCGAGCTTGAAATATTTCCCTTTTATTATCTAATTACATAAAATTATTACGAATCGCGTTTATTTCAAAATAATAAAATTCCGGAACGAAGTTGTGTTTTATTTTTGTTTAAAGTTAAAATCAATTTGGGAAAAAATGTCACTGAATTGCGTAAAATCCATCTCGCGATTTCCTTTAATTTTAAAAATCGAAAGTAAATGTGTTTGACTGTTACTTCACTAAATAAATACTGGTTCGATGACTTTCTCTTCGCGTTTTAATCCACGATTCACGTTGGTTTCCATTTTCGAAATGACAACCATATAAACCAGTCATTTTTTCTCGTTTTTCCTCAAGTATTGCCTTTAGGAATTAGCGTTTGACCATAAATTGGATTAGCGCTCCAGCTGACGACAAAATCTACAAATTCTTTCAACAAACATAAACGTATTTAATTACGGAAATTAAATTTAATTTCCTTTTGTTGTACAAACACGAGGTGGCTATTACCACGCCGGTAGGAAGTACACAAATCACGATTATTACTCTACGATTGATAACAAACAAATCAATCAGTTGGCCCCGAATTTCAGTCTTGCCCTAAAGTCAAGAATTTTCATTTTATTACTCCCTCTTTAAAAAATTTTTTTTACAAGAATCACTCAAGCTGAAAATTATTTCCTTGTATCTTCCTGACCGTGACCTTTTGACCCGGTTTAACTTGCAGTCACAGCAGTTTTTGCAATTTTAGAAAAAGCGGAAAACTTACCGGATTTTTATCTGCTCTACTTACCAAGCACAGAGTCTTATTTTGGCACATTGAAAAAAGGAAATTACGTTTTTTTTTATTTTACAGATTAGCTTGTTGAAAAGCGGATTTTGATAATAATGACAATATCTGTACTTACTGTTTTACCAAGGCTGTTCCGGTTGTTGCTTCTGATTAGTACCTAGAGGACTACCTACTGGACTAGCTCCGCAATTTTCCTACCCTGATTAAAAACAAATTTTTAATAATCAATCGCTTTTTTCAAAAAATTCTGGATAATATTGAGAAGAGTGAGGTACAGGGGCGCAACCTGGTGCCAATGTTTTTTTAACTGGTAGATGCTTGAAGTTTCTAAAGCAAATAACCTCATAAAAGAGGTTATTTATTTATATTTAAAGTCTTTATCAAATTGTGCGTGAATATCTAGGACAATAATGACATCAATAAAATTTAATTTGTCATTTATTACTGTCTTTTTATACAGATGGATCCACCATATTGGATTTCAACAGCGGTACCAACAATCAGAAATTATTTGCAATTTACACTAAGTATGTATATTCTCAAATTACAATAATTCTAGTAACAAAATGAATAAATTATTTTGTTAAAACAAGGAAATGATACGCAGTGAAGATATTGTGAAATGAAGAAATAAAGACAGTTTGAAAGAGGTAAAAAGAGAAAATGACTTGAAAAAAAAACTTTGTAGAAACTATGAAAAAGTAACAACAAGAAGACTAGGAATAAAAAAAGTGGGACAATGGAAAGAATACATCAAAATCAGTTACTTTTTTACATAGAATTGAAAGATTATTGAATGCTCTTTCAAACAGTGGTAGGTATTTGAAAATCGGTTGATTAGTTTAGGAGGTAGAAAAATCTAAAATCTTCATTTTTGTTTTAAAAGATTTGAAAAACCTGTATAATCAAAAGATAAAGTATTGTTACAGTGAATCATCGAGAGCGAAGATTCGGGAAGATTTTGAGAGCTTCGGATGATTCATCATTTATGGAAACGGATGAAACGTCGTTTTTCGAGAATAATTCTAGGTCATGCTTCGAGAATGATTCTAGAAGGTGGCCTCACCAATGTATAAGTGTAAACAGCAACAGTTAACGAAAACGCGAAGAAACCTGAAGTGATTTGACATTTACTGTGTTTAATTAAGTTTATTAAAAGTCGTGTAATTATTAGTTCTAGAAAATAAATTTTGAGTTTTGAAATTCAGACTGCTAGTTTGAATTACCCATAGTGTTAACAGTATAGTTTTGGGGGAATTCTTGGACTACCAAAGATAAAAAAATACAAATTTATTTATTACTTTCAACGTTTCGACGAATTTCTTTTGTCATCTTCAGGCTCAAACAACTTGAAATGAAGAAGAATCGATGAGGAAAATATGGAGAATATGTTGATGCGCAATAGACAAACTCCTCTTTTTTTTCTTAACACTAAATCATATAATAAATAAAAAAAACAAAACTGAATTCATGAAAAAACAATGTTTATTACATGATATTTACATATCCGTTTACATATTATGTTTATATAACATACATAAGAAATAACATACATAGGAATAAATATGAACACAATTCATATACAGTGGAACTTCAATAAAAGGAACCAAGTTTTTGTCTAAAGCACATGAACAGTTTAATAAACATTTTTTTTGAAGTTCCACTGTACTCGTACATAAAATACAAAAAAAAGAAAGAAAATCATGTTTATAAATTATGGATAATAAACAATTAAAAAATTATAAATAAATAAGAGATATTAAATTATTAAAAAATATTAAAAATTGTGAGTTATGCTTCAAACTTTGGAAAAAAGTGCTTAAATATTGACTAATATGGATCAGAATTAATAATACTGATAACAATATGATTACATTAAGCGTTTGATAATGTCAACCAACATTAACAAGATCACATTAAATGACGTCCAATGCTTAAACCACGAAAATTATTGATAAACCAAAGGAAAATAACAAAACAACAGCTTTTCTGGACAAAAATTTATCCAAAGCTTTCAATAATTATTATGAGAACATAACTATTAAAAAGTGATAACCGCCTTGACAATAGAGCAGGTAAAGAGATAAAAGACCCAACAAAAAATGCATCAACTATATAAAACAGTAGACACAGAAATAACTCAAAATCAGGTTTATGATGCCAGCAAAGTAAATTTGAGGTTAGATCATTAATTTTGGACTGTTGTTTCCATCATAGAAGTCACTTCTATATAAATACTCTTTTATAAATACTGTCTACTAGATTTTAAATGTAACCCTTCTATTTGGACCACAGATATGTTCTTGACACCACATGTATGTTGCTTATAGAAAAAAAAATAGAACGAAAGATTTGAGGTGTATTGTTTGCCATGGAAATGACAATAAGACACATTAGTAAAATGTATGATCATATCTTCTTAAAAAGAATATCATTAGAATGTAACACAATACGTTATAATAATGTATCCCATCTTTTCTATGGCAAATACTACACCCTTATCTTCCTTTAATGAATCTAACACGATTATATTTCCTGATCCTGATGGTTTCTTCTAAGTCGATGATGCCACCAAAAAAGAAGACGGTGTAGGCTACCTTTTATGTTCCGAACATCGTCACTACTTTTTATCGTCACCATCGACTTTTCATCTAGAAGACATCATCAGAGAACATAATCCTTGCAATACTAATGAAGAATTTATGCTAGGTTTATTAAAGAAAGATGAAGCTGTATTACTTGCTATTGAAAAGACATAGGAGCAGGCTAGCAATTTCCTGGTCCCTTGTCCTTTTGTCGGCACCATCGACTTTTCCCTTAGAAGAAATGTATTATGCATTATGGTCTGAACAGTATGACAACATTCTTTCTTAAGTTACAAAATAACACCAAAAAATAATAGAATTTTTCTAGTCTTACTAGTCTTATAAATAAGAATATTAAGAATAAAGAAAATAAGAATATTAAATCATTTGAATTGACATCCCGAGACATAAATAAAATTTCAATGAGCCACCCAAAACATGGTTTAAAAATGAAAGACAAGTACAATGTAGGAGCATGTTTAAGGTACCCACTTTGGTTCCAGTAGTTGCTTTGTTTGGTTTTTTGGAATATATTGTCTGTTTAAAAAAGTAAAATCTTTTCATTCAGTTGCCCCAAAACACTATCTACAAGATGATCCTTTTTACATGTTTGAAATCAAAATCATAATGAATAATAAATATTTCTTTGACAGCAGATAAATAATTTGTATATACTCATGGACAAAAAATGTCCGGTCACCTAATAAGAAAATTTCCGTTATCATAAAAAAAACTTTTTTTATTTTAATTTCATTATACATATATAAATATTGCCCTCAAATTCTAAAAATTCTAAAGGAATAATTCAGGCTTTATCGTTCGTTTGATTATCTAAATTGTACAACATACTGTAAATCCTAGCCATATCCGAAATTTTTTGCCCACGAGTCAATAAGACAATAATTTGGTTTAAAAATATGCCAGAAAATGTAAATAAATCAAATATTATAACAATAGAGGGTGATTCACTTGTATGATTACGAATGTTTGCTGTTTATTTTGTATTTTAAATACCCTCTTTTTTTTATAAAAATTTATCTTTGTAAATTTAGCAAGGCAAAACATGTATCAGTCACGGGATATTTATGTAAAAATTATCAAGCCGGTTGATTGTCGTCATAATTGTTTTTATTTAGTAATAAAATTTAGTTTACAATTAACACTAGCTGTGGGTTCATTGTTTTGCTCCGATTAGCAATCATTCATTGTTCAGTCAGTGCTAAAATTTTAGGCAATTTTTGATTTCCTTCGACGAAAAAAAAATCATTAATGATTAGTCAACATTTCGAGCAATATTTACAATGTTCATAATCGCCGGTTACTCAATGAACACTCAAACAAGAACCTGTTTTATGACCGCTTTCACGCCTGCAAAACACATCTTTTGGCACCTCTCCATTGTCTTTCTATTTTTGTCACTTTGCAAAAATCAAGTGTTTTAAACACTTGTTGAATATTTTAAGTGGGTTTTAAGAAAGACTAGATATCCTCAACTTCGACCCCTTCTCTTAAACGAAATCAATGTAAAGAAAAAGTGGGAAAAGATGAAGAAATTTTGTAGAAAATTCAACAAAAAGTTGCAAAACAACAGCAATAACAATTTTTTCAAAGTCTAAGACGAAAGAAGAGACGAAGATGACAAGTGCG
The DNA here is from genome assembly GCA_029207805.1 of Tribolium confusum. NCBI lineage: Eukaryota > Metazoa > Arthropoda > Insecta > Coleoptera > Tenebrionidae > Tribolium > Tribolium confusum. The sequence goes on from JALGAY010000005.1 coordinate 19,324,210, forward strand.
GCATTATAAATCACATCCACCATCACCAGTTGTTAAAAAATTTATGAGAAGAAATGACACCTGATCCATGCTTTTAAAGCTATAAACGAAGAAACAGGGAGAAGTAGAGAGAATGTTAAGAATTTTATTGAAAAGTCAGTAAAACACAAGTCAACCGCGGAAGCAAAGATCTTGGCGAAAGGAGGGGCATTGACGATGTCGGAGGCGGCAATCCTAGGTCTTATCTACTGCCCCCACTTGTTATCAGCAGCGATGACGATAATGACTAATTCAACAACAAACTTAAATAAGAATTTATTAAAACTAAAGGAATAAAGGAGTTTTATCATGAATGCATATAAGTGAGAGAAAGGTGATGCTAATGACGATTTCAAAATGCTCAACAGGAAACGGAAAATGATTCATAATTTGTAATTTTTTGTTTCTAATTGAAAGTGAAAGTCGAGTGTGTGAAGGGGGCGCATTGTTGGTAATTTTTGATGAACTTGTCAAAGAGTTTCTCGACATCTGCTGATCGTCTGGTCAAATATTGACATCGATAACACAGTGCTAAGGAATATTTTGAGTCGCACGTGTGATTTTTGAAAGTACAATGGCTCATTATATTAACAAATGTCGAAGGGTCCCTCCACATCCGATAAATCAAGCAGCTGACCTCGTGGCGAAAAGCCAATTTTCTTAAATTAATAAATAGGTGGGGAATTCCTCTTAACAATGCCTTATTAGCATTTATTAGCAGGAAATGTCCTTGTAAACCAGCACACGTCTGAAGTACATTGTAATTCCACCAAGAGGATAAATCAAAGAGAAACGTCGTTGATGGTTTCAGAGAGCAGTCTGAGTGGCGCCCGAAATTTGGGGAGAGGGTTGCGGTACAGACCTTGAAAACAACTTTTGGGTTTGGCTCTTGTTTGATTTTTCTCTTTTTCTCAACGTGACTTGATGCGTTACTCCCTCCTCGAAAGATTCGCAGTTGCTGATATGAGGAACCGGCCAGTGACAACACTAAAAATCAACCGAAAAAACAGCCGAGATTTTGAAAAAGAGAAACTTGGTCCGAAACCAGTCAGTGATGTTTGCAATATCCAGTCGTCCGTGACTTTCAGATCCTCAAATATTTAGTGATCGTTCGCAAACAGAAAATTAAATAACATTTCATGAATATACAATGTGGAGCGTTGTTGTTATTCTGAGCGTTTACCTATCTAAAAGCTAAATAAACAGATGAACCCCTTGGAAATATTAAGCAAATACGGACAAAGACAACATAGTACCCAAAAATTTCAGGCTTTTGACTCTTGGAAACTACCCGAAAATTACTGGTTTATCAAAACTGAGAATTTTAGAGAGTGCTGATAAGTTTCGATTTAATTGTTTATTGTTTTGTAAACGTGAACCTGAATGGTAATTTATAGTGTCATTAAAAAGGCATAAAAAAATATGTTTTACACATAATCGACAAAACGGTTTAATTAGATGCATAAATGCTTTCTAAACGAGAGTGTTTTGCCACAAAAATTGAGCTGACAAAGCATTAAAAGTCGTCTGATCTCTAAAATCTCAATTTACGCCAATATTTTGATAATTTGTAAACAAAATTCTGTTTTTCGATGAGAAACGATACAAGCACTTGAACCGTATCATATTAAAAATTATTGATCTGTTTATGTCAAAGATAAATCTTTTAAAAATGATCTTTGTAGTCATAACCTTAGTTGCCCTTCGCGATAACACGAACAAATAAAGCCCATTGAGCTATATTTGGTTCTTATCAGACGAGTGGTCTGTTCGGTACAAACTCTAAACGGAAATAACACTCGAGATGGCGACACTTGCGTTCATCTAACACCTATTCCACGAGATGGCGTTACAAACACCATCACACCGCAACCTTGTATCGTCGGTCGTGCAATAAAAACAAAATCTAAGCGGTTTTTACGCTGACCTTGGCCTTTAAAAGCGCCAAGTTTCCTCTTCTCAGATTCGCTTTCATAAACAACTTGAATTCGCACTTTTTGCATTTTCTCAGCGAAATTTGAGGAGTTTATAATTTTTGCAAAAATATCGGTCGTTCCGTACCGTTTGTTATTCCGTTTCTCTTATGTGAAGTAACTATTTGCCTCGGTAATTTTGTGGGGAATGGCGCAATGTGTCGCACAGATTGATTTACAAGGAAGTGAAATGTCCTGCAGACAAATGAACTTTAAAAAATTAAGTAATTGTACGTTTTTATGTAACGAGACGTGATGGGACTCGGTTTTTCTATGAAACGACACCAAGACGACCCGATTTGAGGCACATGTAGCGCCAGATTGGACACTTCGACAATAATTTTTGTCATTATGGGATTATTTTTCTCAATTTTCATATTCATTGGTCCTGCTCAAAGTTTCCTCTCTTTCTATTTATTTCAATTATTTTGGAAACGAATTAAGAAACACGAAAGATTTTGACAATTCATAAAATTGGTATACTGCTCTAAACCAATATATGCATAGCTGACTTTAAAGGCAAGTCTTCTGTTTATTACTAGTGCAATAAAGATTGTATTGTTACTCAAATAATTTATGGTCGCTTTAGACCCTTCGAGGCCATCTGAGAAACCGCCAGAAGCAGGCAGGTTTGTCACCACTTTTACGGAAATTTTATCTGTCCCGGGCGGTGATCTCGGATAGCATTGAAGAATCTAACAACAATAAATTACTGCATTTACAATCTTTATTGCACTATAAATAGATGACTTGCCTTTACAGTCAGCTTTGCCGAAATTGGTTTAGAACAGTATACCAGATCACCATTTAGAATTGGTATGAACTTAAAATTTCAGAAAAGGTACGGAAATTTTGCATTACTGGAATTTTGACAAGCACCAAAAATTTAGAAATCTGAAAATATATAATGGAGTACGAAGATTATAAATTTCGGCAAAACTTTTGAACTTGTATGATCTTTCAAATTTAGAAACTTTAAACTTTACAGAAATTTTGAAATATGAAATTTTGATATGCATAAAAAATTTCGAAAGCTGAAAATTTATTATCAAACGGAGTATGAAAAAGCTTCAGCAACCTCAGAAATGGTATGATCTTTCAATTCAGAAACGTTTACGGAAATTTTGAAATACTGGAATTTTGAAAATATAAAAAACTATTAAGCTGAAACTTTAATATGTATTAGAATCCGAGTGTTTTAGAAATTTAGAAAATTTCAGAAGTACCGATTGTACTAACGCAATATCAGAATTAAATACGATTAAAAAATATGGTTGCTATGTTTTAATAACTAAACTACTAAATTAAGCATTGCTCAAATCCAAAATAGCGTTGCTGCAAATGGCTCTTAGAAATTCAAAAACTTTTACAGAAATTTTGAAATACTGGAATTTTGAAAATATAAAAAACTGTTAAGCTGAAATTTTAATATGTAACAGAATCCGAGTGTTTTAGAGTTTCAGAAAATTTCAAAAGTACAGATTGCACGAATACAATTTCGGAATTAAATACGACTTAAACATATATAGTTGCTACATTTTGATAATACCAAATTAAGCATTGCTTAAATCCAAAATAGTGTTGCTGCAAACAGTCTTTAAAAATTCAGAAACATTTACAGAAATTTTGAAAACACAAAAAATTGTAAAAGCTGAATAGCCCAAATTGAAATGACCGATCAACTAGATAGTTCAAAAGGATTGTGTTGTGAGAACTTCTTAGATTTATGACAAAGATGTTAACATTTTAATTACTTTGTTCAAGGTTAGGTTATGTAGTTTTGATATCCAGAATAGCAGAAGCATTGAAACTTTTGTTTTCTACCTTTTGACTGCAACTGCAACTTTTGAAATTCCGAACATAAGAAAAGTTCTTGTTGATTTTTAGTATGATTATATCAAAAAAACAGCGTCAAGAAGCAAAAAGCAAAGTTTCTATTGTTCCATCATTGTGAATATGATAACTACATAACATATACGAAATGACACTTTTTGACAACCGTTTTAAACGATCTAGTCAATTTGTCATTTCAATTGTTGCTCATTTTATAACAAAATTAAGTTGAACAACAAAAATTAGCCAAAACTAAATAATCACTCTCCAGTGTTTACTAGCTGTTAGGCTTTTAGAAATTTAAGGACATTTTGAAATACTGGAATTTTGAAAACACAAAAAATTGTAGGGCTAAAAATTTAATATGTAGTGGAGGTTTTAAAGTTTTAGGGTTTTAGAATTTCAACAATGTTTAGTTTTTGAAATACTGGAATTTTGAAAAGACAAAAAATTTGGAAAACTGAAAATTTAATATGCAATAAAATCCGAGTGTTTGAGTTTCAGAAAATTTCAGAAGTACTGATTGTACAAATACAATTTCAGAATTAAATACGACTTTAAAAATATGGGGTTTTTATAACTATAACTACCGAATTAAGCATTGCTTAAACCCAAAATAGCGTTGCTACAAACGGCTTTTAGAAATTCTGAAACGTTTACAGAAATTTTGAAAACAAAAAATTGTAAAGCTGAATAGCCTCAATTGAAACGACTGAAACTTTAAATCTTTACGGTTTTTCATATACTGGAATTTTGAAAACGCAAAAATTTTAGAAATCAGAAAATCCGAGTGTTTACGAGTTTTAGAAAACTTTAAAATTCGTATGACTTTTTAAATTCAGAATTTTTAAATCTTTCCGAGTTTTTGAAATACTGGAATTTTGAAAATACAACAAATTTGGAAAGATGAAAATTAAATTTGCAATTGAATTGAAGCGTTTGAGTGTTTCAGGAAATTTTAGAACTGGTACAGGTTAATCTTAGAAATTCGTAAACTTTAAATCTCTACAGAAATTTTGAAATACTGGAATTTTGACAAACACAAAAAACTTGGAAAGTTGAAAATTTAATATGCAATAGAAATGTTTCAGGCAACTGCAAATAAACATGTGGATAAATCAAACGTATCAAATTTTTATAAAGTGGTCCTTTGGTAGAGCACCGATTGTAAACAAGCAGTAAAATAAAGTAGGCGCTTATTTAATAGATGGAAAAAATAACAAATTTAGAGAAAGTTTTCTAAAATGTAAAAGATGTACAAAAAAACATGATACATTTTGAGGAAATGCAAAAGGACTTACTAGTAAATTCGGTTTCAACATCAAACAAAGTTAGAAGTTGGTGAACTTGAGAATGAGATCGTTAAAGAAGCAAGAACGATAAATTAAATCTGACATCTCTAGAACTAAATTCTGTTAGGATATTTCTGAGAGGGAGAAGTTGTTTTGTGATAAGAATGTGAATATTTCCTACTTGTTTGAGTCTGAACATCTTTATGTTCAATTTTAAGAGTAGAAAGGCAAAGTACTTAATAGTGCTAAAGTACTATCTAAATTGATTTCATAGAGATTACAAGACATTCTATTTATCAGAAATTTCCTGAGCCATTGCATCTTTTCTGTTCTGTGTCAGCAAAGGCACTTCAAATTGTATATTAAAGATCACGTTTTATAAAAAACTAACAATTTAATATCTAGTGGAGGTTTTAGGGCTTTAGAGTATTAAGAAACGTTGGAATTGTTATGATCTAGAAATTCAGAAACATTAAGGGCCGGTTTACAGAAAATGATATTAACTTTAATTGCGATTAAATAGTTAATTCGCGATTAAGTGCCGAATCGCAATCAAATATTTAATTTATCTTCTGTAAACCGACCCTTAATCTTTCTGAGTTTTTTGAAATACTGGAATTTTGAAAACACAAAAATTTGGTAAGTTGAAAATTTAATTTGCAATAGAATCCGAGTGTTTTAAAGTTTCAGAAAGCTTTTGAAGTGGTATAGGTAATCTTAGAAATTTGTAAACTTTAAGCCTTTACAGAAATTTTGAAATACTGGAATTTTGACAAACACAAAAAATTTGGAATAATGAAAAACAATAGAAGTGTTTTAAGAGTTTCAGGAAACTCTGCAACTAAACATGTGGAGAAATTAAACGTATCAAATTTTTATAAAGTGGTCTCTTGGTGGAACACCGATTGTAAACAGGCAGTAAAATAAACTAGGCGCGCATTTAATAGATGGGAATAAATACAAATCTATAGACAGTTTTATAAAATTATAAAATATAAAAGATGTATGAAAAAACATTTTTAGGAAATGCAAAAAGGATTTTCGGGTGAATTTTGTTTCAACACCAAGCAAAGTTATAGTTGCTAAACTTCAGAATGAGATGGCTAAAGAAGCAAGAAACGATAAATAAAAACTAATACCTCCGGAGCTAGATTCTGGATATTTCTTACAGGGAGGAGTTGATTTGTGATTAGAATGAGAATGTTTCTTTTCTTTGCCTGAAGCAGAAATTCCTAGCGTTCAATTTAGGAGCAGAAAAGCTGAGCAAAAACAAAGAAAGTTTTTGAAAGTCATAATAGAAACTAATAAGCCAAAATTTCTGAAAACCTAGTCATCAAACTTACGGATGAATTTTGTTTCAACACCAAAATTAGACGTTGCTGAACTTCAGAATTGAACATCTTATAATAGAGTAGAAGATTTTATCTTATTATAGAATTATAAGATAGATGGTGTACAAGGGGTTGTTGTTATAGGTTGCTTTAATGATCTCAAGAAGAATTCTTTACAGAAATTCAACAACTTCCTTAGCTTTGGCATGGCATTTCTATTCATTCAAATAAACATTAGGATTTTCAGGTTCAAGCTGTAAAAGAAACATCGTTCTTCTGACAGGGGGTCAGAAATATTCTAACAAAATTTAACTCCGGAAGTATCAAATTTAATTTGTTGTAGCAAACCCAAGTTAAAACAACAAGTAACAACAAAAAAACTGTATTGGGTCTGACAACACGAATTAGAGCAGTTTTCGATGACAAAAGTCAGCCATTGACAATATAGTCAACTTAAAAACTTTGGATTGCAAGAAAATAGATGTTATGACTTGGTTCTATAAAGTTTTATCTAAACTGACTTCGCGAGAGCTGAAGGAAATTGTATTTATCAGAAATTTTCTGAGGAATAGTATCTTCTCTGTTCGTGAGCAAAGGCACTTCAATAGTATAATAAAGAATAATTCACATTTATATTTTTTTGTAATTTGCGCTTATTATCTATCAACTTTTTTATGATAAAAGTAAAAAAAATGGCGTGCTTTAGTAAAAATAAACGCAAATGAAATGAGGTCTTTAACAAGTTCCTTAGAGACGCAAATTACAAAAATGGTATTCTACAAAGCTATTAAGATCTGACTTTTCAGTAGAATGTTAACTTCAAGTTAAATTGAGTTGCCATAGAAACACCAGTGAAATTTCTTTAAACTTAGTAAGAAATCAAAAGTTATTTTTAAACTTGATACTGAAAAATCAGATTTAGGTGTTACATCATTTCTTATTAGAAGGATATTTTGACTAATAGATCCAAATTGGTTAAAGAAAATTTGCACACAGCTTAGTCGAAGAAAATGTCTGTCCACTACGTGTACAGGAAATACCTGGTTAATATTTAAGGACTTCAAGGTCCACAGTAGAAAAATTGATACACTTTTTCTCTTGTTTCAAAATCAGTCAAGGACCAAACTGATTTCAACAGCCATGATGTTGAAGAAATCAAAAATATTGGGTGTATCTTCTATCAGCAGCTACGTTGCAAATTCCATATTCATTCACTGAAGAAATAATGCTTTAAGCTTATAGTTCTCTTAAAAATATTAACTTACCATTACGGAACTGCTACTTTACTGTGTTATTTCACTGCAGACAACCATCAGTATAACCTCACTATTCAAACAAATACTTTGTTTTAACAAGAGCCCCAATTCCTCTAAGAAATCTAAACAATTGTGGTTGTACTTTCTTTTCTTCCGCTTTCTATTCCAAATATTCCATTTTTTCCTTTTCTATTGAAGACTCACTTGTCAAAATAAGAAAAAGGTGTGGGTTTTGATGTATTTTTTTCCATCGAAGTGGCTCGTCCGTATTGTAGCATTCTTATAGAGAACTGTTTGCAATCTTTCAAGCTCTTGATGTTTGATCAAATTTCGTTCTTCAACCACTTTTGCTGTATGTTCACTCTTTTTCTGCTTTGCATTTACTTAGATTCCAAGAACGCCTAAGAGTCTGTGTTTTAATCTGATTCTTCATGGCAAAGATATGATTTTTGTAGATATATCGGGCCATGACTAATTTGCAAAATCAACTATCAACTACTCTTTCTGCTTACTTCTACTGTTAGTCGGTTTCTGTACTGAACAAGGCAGCAGTGCAGTGTTTATTTGTCTTCCAACTAATTAACTTCACGAATTTAAATACGTATTCAATGTAGTATTTTTTGTCTACAACGATTCTCAATTAACATTAACAGAGGATCTGTTAATGCAAATTAACATTTAAGGACCTGTTATCGTTCATGGTGAGTTGTTCAGGTATCGCTGGACGATTTTTGAAGCTACTCAGTGACTTTTTTAGACTAAGTCGAGAAGTGTGCTCTATTGCAGGATTCAAATAGGTTCTGATACGGCTCTCCGTCAGATGAACTTGTTCTTTTTTGTTAGTTTTAGGTTGATTTGCTGGCAATTTTTCTAGTGGAAACGCTCCAATAATTTATTTGTGTAGCCTTTCTGATTAGTTTCAATCTTCTCTTCGTTTTCGTACTTAAGTTCATGTCCCAAAAAGTAATTAATTTTTTCGAAGTGTTTCATGTTGAATTTTCTTATAAGTTTTTCTTGTAAACTTGTTAGGTTTTCATGGATCTTCTTGGATATTTTCATAATAGATGCAATAGGTCCATAGACGCAAGGATCTGCTGTTCTAACTAAAACTTTTTCATTATTCTTGAATATTATTTGATTATATTCGCAGTATCTCCCTGCTTGTTATATAACACAGTTATGGTCGTCATTTTTTAACAACAGTAAAAAATAAACTCCGATTTTCTTTTTGTATCTATAAAACATTATCCCTATAATAAATTTTCTGGCAACTATGTGGTGATTTTTACCTAGACAACTTGGAGATTCAAGCAAATTTTCAATTTTGAAATTTTTGGCCAGGAACTTTTCGAGTGTTTGAAGCACAGTTGTTTAATAGTTCTGGTAAACAGCAAAGTAAAATGTATTTGTTACCAACTTCGATTTTTGTGCTTTTTCTACAGTTAAAGAACTTTCTCGTATCTATTTTACTTTGTTGGGGCCGCTTTATCTAAGAATTTCTTGTTAAAATTTAGGAAAGACACGTTCACAGCTTCTAACTGCAAATTTTTTTGTTGATTTTCGTGTAAACAAAGGTTGCTACACAACTACCAAAGCACACTTGAGAGCTGATACCAAATATGATTTATAAGAATACTTGATTTTGCAAATTATAACTTTTTGGGTGTCTTATACACCTATAAATAATTATTCTTATAATAAATTTGTGACAAATTTGACGTGATTTTTACCTAGAAAACTTGGAGCTTCACGCAAATTTTCAATTTTGAAATATTTGGTTCCAATATTTGACTGTTTGGGGCAAAAATTCTTGATAAACAGCACAGTAGAATGTACTCGTTACCAACTTCTATATTTCTGCTTTTTCTCCATTTGAAGAATTCTTCGTTATTTTCTAATATCTGTTCTTTGTTTTCACAGGGAGTAAATTTTGGTTCGTTGCGGCCGCTTCTTCTGGGAGTTTCTTGATAAAATTTAGGAAAGACACGTTCACAGCTTTTAACTGAAATTTTTTTGTTGATTTTTGTGTAAACAAACGTTGCTACACAACTACCACAGCACGCTTGAGAGGCTTATACCAAATGTGATTTATAAAAATACTTAATTTTGCAAATTATAACATTTTTTGGTGTCTTATACACCTATAAACCATTATTCCTATAATAAATTTATGACCATTTTGACGTGGTTTTTACCTAGACAACTTGGAGCTTCAAGCAAATTTTGAATCTTGAATTCTTTTGCCACAAACTCTGAGGTGTTTAGGGCAAAGTTTTTTGATAGTTCTGGTAAACAGCACAGTAGAATGTATTCGTTACCAACTTGTGTTTTCCTGCTTTTTTTCCAGTTGAAGAATTCTTCGTTATTTTCTTATATTTATTCTTTGTTTTCACAGGCAGTAAATCTTGGTTTGTTGCGGCCGCTTTTTCTGAGAAATTCTTGATAAAATCTAGGAATGACACGTTCACAGCTTTTAACTGAAATTTTTTTTGTTGATTTTTGTGTAAACAAACGTTACTACACAACCACCACAGCACACTCAAAAAACTTACACCAAATATGACGATTTTTTTCTGAAATATTTTGTGAATTTACCGTTAAATTGAGTTTAAGGGGATCCAGGATCTACTTTGGAAACGAAGACTTTTTTATTTTATTTGAATACCCTCTCAGTTTGTAAATATTTTAGCAGAATACGTCGCCACTATTTGTCAAACTAGAGAAAGAGTTTTTGTATTCTTTTGATTGAAATTGCCTCTCAAGCCTGGTTATTAAAAGAAGTATCACTTAAATACTTGCTTTCAAGGATAAATGCTTGTTAAAGGAAGAATTCAGGATAATTTTCAATAAAAAACAAGGATAACAAAGCTAGAACTATCGAAAACAAAATTAACAACAAAATATTTTGTAACTTTACTCAAAAAACGCAAAAATGCTAAAACACTTATCGTTCTCCCAATTACAACAATGTTCTTACCCATTTTTTAAAAATTATTATTATTAAACAAGAGAGGCTCAAGAAACGAGCTGCACACTGAGACCTATGCCCATTGTGTTCAATCTCCGGAAATAGAACTATTGCAGCAGTCCTGTGCCTTTAATGAAGCTCAGTATCTTGTCTGTAGGAGTCTGCTGGATTGCACTGGGTACCAGATAGCGGGATGTCCGCAATTGCCCATTTTAATCCGACCATAATGAAATTTATGAGCTCCACCTATATTTCATTTTTTTGTTGATAAAATTTTCCAGATATTGTTCTTAGTCAACGACTCGAATTCACTTTGAATCGGTTCTTCTCATTCCACACGTAGTTAAATGAATCAGTTAGATATGTATTTTCTTCCATTCTATTTTCTTTTGAATATTCTAAATGTTTGTTGGTCTTTTCCTTCTTCAAGACTTCTCCAGACTTGGTCGTTTAGATAAATACCTAGTCTCTCTTCTGCTAAAATAATTTTTTGGTATTCTTCTACTTTCTGAATTTTCTTTTCTGCTGTTTTTTATACTTCAACGTACCTTTTTTCTTTGTTTTTCTGGTTTCTTCACTGAATTTAGGATTTTTTTAGTAGATATACGTTATACTTGAACTACATACATAGGTACTTCTAATCTTCTGACTTTTTGGGATAAAATCTTCTTGCAGGTGTTTTTATAAATTTTTCTCGTACTTTTCTTTTTTCGCAAACCCAGGACTATATAAGCTTCTACAGTTTCTAAATATTCTATGAAAATGCACTGTTGACTTTTTGCACTCACTCGCTAACGCTTGTTAGTGCTTTAAACAGTCTCGTATGATCGTTTTTAATTATTTATAGATACTACAACGTTCGTAAATGAAAATAATACGACAGTACGAAAACAAAAATAATTTTCGAACACTCTCTCCCCTCTCTCTTGTTCTGGTTTCAGAACTGAAATAATTGGTCACTTGCTCGTCAAAATAATAAGACGTTTTGACTTTTATTTTTATACTGGCAGAGTCAAAAAACCCGAATTTTTTGCTGTTAACTAAAAATTTTTTTTCTACAAGGTATTGTAAAATTGGCAACTCTGGAAAATTTATATGGCACATGAATTTCATACCTTTTTGTGTTTTCTACATTATTTGTTTATTAGTAATTCAGGGTCTAAAAGGCTAGCCACTTCAAAAAAAAATCTTAATTGAAGTAGTCGTCTCAAACATTTTATTTCTCATTATGAAGGCTTTTTTATTTGGCGAGAATTTGCTTCGTGCAAGGTTAATTGAAGAAATTGCTGCAAAAAATTCAGGAACTGCAACCTGAGTTTCATTTGAATTGAAAATTGTTACCCAAACAAAAGGTCAAAGCACAATAATAAACGTTTTTATATATTTTTTAGCAAGAACCTATGGTTTGAATAGAAATTCCATATAAATTCTCTTTTGTTTTGAGAGACTTCAAAATCGAGGAACAATATTCATATAGTTCATAGTTAATTTTTTACGTTTTTTTTTTTTTGGGGGGGGGGGGGGGTTATATGAAGCTCTCCCCACTGTTTTAATGTTACCATTTTGGAGCTACCGCTATTTTTTATAGCAATGAATTGCAAGAAATCTCCCCAGTCCGGTACTGTTCACACATTTCGCAATGATGTGGCCCTAAGTGTGTAAAAATGACTGCCAGGTTAAGGTTAGCTTATTCTTGAGAGGACTAGGACATCCTCTTCCAACCGTGACGGTTAACCGTGCAGCTAATACCTATTTTATACCCCTCTATTATAATTATAAAATTTCACAATATCTTAGTCAAGACGAAGAAGGGCTAATTTGGAAAATTCCTCGATCTTTCCCAAACGTAATAAAGCCCCCCAGGACCTCTTAATCAAGAAATACCAGGAAAAATAATCAAAGGTCACGTGTGTTATCGATTCGAGTTAATTGGTTATCAGTCAATGACGTCAACGCTTTTACATCATACGAAGAATTTTTTGTCCCATCTTTAGGGCAGAAAAGGTTCCCCTCACAAAAAAAGATTTCTCGAAGATAAATTTGGCCCCTTGTCAAACCTAAACATTATTATACAGCCACAAGTGTGCAAAAAGTAGTTTTGAGAGAGAGACGTGCTTTATCGAAACAAGATTCGGGCTTTTCAACAACTCGAAGATATCGAAACTGCTTTCCGTTAACTAAATGTATCTACAAGTGTCTACAGTTGAACATTTGTGTCTTGGATATGGATGTATTCATAAATAGGTACTACTGAATTGGACGAACGTAAACATAAATTGTAGGGTGAAACTAAGCTGTACGGTACGTTTTACACTGCACAATTTTCAGAGGTGGTGCGTTAACAAAACACTTAAAAAAAAATTACAAATAACATGATGATAATGTTATCAGTGATTATCGGAATGATGGCGCGAAAATGATTTTAGTGTGTTTATATAACCGAATTATCATAAAATTAGAATTTTTCCTTCTGTTATTTAATCAGAAGTATAAATAGATTGTTGCAAAAAATACGAACAGTTCTTATCACTATTTGTACTTGCTTGATTTCGAAATCATATTTAATTCTTACTCATTATTTACTTAATTAAAATTGTTTAAATTACTTTGCGTTTATTTGTCATTTAATGAATGTGTTATTTTCTTTATTTTCATTGTGTGTTTGAAGAGACATTTAACGACTCGACCAAATCAAGGTTTACTAAAAAAGCACGTTTTAAAAATAATATTTGTTTATTTTTCAATTTTTCTTCACGAACTTTGTTCCGCATTTAATTTCTTGTTTACTTTTATATTTTTAGTATCTAATCTTCAACGAGTTGTTTTTGTTAAATTTGTTATTACACTTCACGTAATGTGTCAATTCCTAGTTTACTACTTCCTAGACAGACATTTTTTTACATTATCATTGACATATTTATTATTGATTTCAAATTAAAAAATATGGCCGCCGCGGTAGGATGTGCAGGTTGTTCACCGAACAAAAGCGCCATTTTAATCAATTACACTGTAAATCTGATGTCAAAATGGCAAAAAACGAAATCTTGTAACATTAAAAAGATTAAAACTGCAATATTGACGATGACTTTTTGATAAGTTTTAATTTGAAAACATTTCTCAACATTTTAGTTGTTTTAGGATATGACTATACTGGCAGAGAATAATAGAGAAGTAACATATTGTTTGACAGGCTCTCAGTAAGTTTCTCATAATTTTATTTTCTATTTTAAAACAAATGAACAAATTCTGTTGTATAAAATTTACAATAAAATGTTTTAAAAAACTTTCTAATTTTAAATTTACAAAATGATCGAATGTGAAAGATGTTTTTGCCTGTTATAACGTCTTTATGTAAAAATGAAAGAATCAGCTGATCACAGCTGGTGAAAAAAGAAATTTGTGATTATTTTTAAACTTGAGCAATTAATTTTTTGAATTCACATGAAAATATCACATCTGGAATGACAGTAAAAAAATATTTTGTGAATGTGAATTTGACATGTAATGTCCTTTGAGAACCGTTAAAAGTTGCATTTGCAAATTACAGTTTTTGGCGCTTTTCTATTATTCTCTGCTACAATTTGTCTAAAAATTTTTGGCCTAGTTCATAGGGGTGATTCAAGGGATGGTTATAAAGAGAAGTGTGAGCTATTAAAGAGTTGTTAATTGTTAAAAATGTTAATTGCACCCTGAAATTTAAGAATTTATAGACAAACTATATCGCGTGATGTCCTAAGTCGTTACTATATAAATAATTAAGGATGAGTAATGATTGTTTGTTTATTTTGTTTGATTTTGGTTATTCTATTAGTTTTCTATTATGTCTGACAATGAAACAGAAGTATTCCAAAATTATCAAGAATTAGAACGATTCTAAGGGAGTCGGATTATTGGTCTATAAAAGAAAATTTTTCTGGAAGATTAATGAAAATTCAAGGCATAAAAATACAGCAAAAAAGATAGAGAAGACTGGAGACGTATAGAACATCATCAAGATCCTTGATAAACACTGTTTATTGTAAAAAATTGTTGTTTTTGTATACGGTTTGAACAGTATTCCCTTATTTGGAACATATTCTGGGCTAACGGTGTTTAAAAAAAAATGGTAGTAACCTGTACGTATCTAGTTTCCCCTACGTACTTTACATTTTTATTGCTGATTTCAGTCCAAAAGCAATAAAAAATCATTCAAAATTTCTGATTTCTAATAATGTGGCATGAATTTAGCGCACTTAGTAATTTTTATTCAAAGAAAGGTATATAAAAAACAGTTGTACACTAAAAAAAAATTAAATTAACTTGATTAAATGTAAAACTACGTTTTTATTATGATTTTATTTAAGACGTCAATTCATTTTTTTGTGGCCGCTAGTATACCATATTCAACTGACGAATTTATGTTGTCGATTTTGTGAATTATTGTTAAACAACTCAGAATAATCAAAAGAAACAAAAAAAATTAAAACAAGGAACGACTATGACATTTCTATAGCAACTACTTAAAATTTTGAATAAAAAATTTAATAAATTGCTATCTTTAACTTGACAAGCTTCTTTGCCAAATTTGGTTCAAATCCATTGACTCTTTCTGAGTATTTTTTTTATGAAATTTTGAATATAGTCTGGTATAGAACACCTGGCAGCCCTGCTAAGCATTTAGTGACTTTATTTTTTAATATTGTGAACCATGAGGAGACATAATTATGACATTTGAACTTGTCAAAAAAAAAATATTTTTTTCTTTCTTTTCCTCTTAAAAAAAAAGTTTCAATATTAGCAAATTGGCATTTTGATTAATACCTAACCCGAATTTCAATTTTGGTGACAGAAGTCAAATTTGTTGTGAAATGTTTATACAGCCGGTCAAAAAGTTAGTTTTTGGGGTAATGCAGTCTAGTGTTTTTCATGATTGTGACCTTGATTGTTGTTTAAAATTTGGGATAGATTTTAGTAAAGGGAAAAAAAAATTGGTTGGAGAAACAAAATCGCATCATTTTCCAGCGTAAAACCGGCGCCTCAAAGTGACGCGGCAACCTCGCCCGACTGATTACAGGCATGGTCGGCAACAAGTGGCAACGGAGAGTCCAACCACGCATCTTTAACGCATATGAACGACAACATTAAAAAAATGGTTGGGGGGAAAAGTGACGTTGTCCGCAACAAAATTTTCGTGTAATTAATTAACTTAAAAATTCTTTATTGTTCGTTGGGTCTCATGACCTTTGGCGTCTGAATCTAAGATCCGCCATTGGGCCAAGGCTGAAGATTTGGAATAAACAAAGCGCTAGATTGGCCAGAAAATGGTACCTGTGCTGTGAGTAGATCGCACGGCCAAGGTCGGATGGTACCGGGAGATAATCACCGTTTCACCCAGATTCGGTGTCTATTGAATTCGTTTGGTCGAGTTTTATCGCGAATTCAAATTGACCGCAAAGTTCATCGTTTAATAATAGAGAATTTTCAATATTATCATAAATCCTGGTTTATTATTTGGTTTCGGATGCGATAACGAATTATCAACGATTCTGAAATAAATTTATTATTATGCACGGCCATGTTGTCAAAAATAATTTCCTCTGATATTGTTTATCGTGTTATTTGTTGGTCTACTAATTTCATTACTCGGTTTTGATCACGTCCACAGTATTATTATCACGGAAAACCGACGTAAACAAAGCTTTTTAAACGCAGACGATTTTTATTTCTTATCTAACGAAAAAATAAGGCGAAAATTGGCAACTCAAGGTTACTAAAATAAACAAAAATATCACGAGATTTGGGTGGGTTTGAGGGCATTGCCCGATATTGAAACTAATCTTATTGGACGGCTGAGACGCCAATGATAGAGACGTCGCGACGCTGACACACCCGACGCCGGATTTAGCATGGCGGACACAAGACATTGTGACCTATTTTGTTTTATGATCACTTTCGGATATTTGGCAATTTTATGGTTTCTATCTAGGTAGAATTTTATTTCGGGGCGGTTTTACTGCTTTTAACCCTCACAGTTTTATGGTTTCGACCTGGTTTATGGGGCAGTTTCTTATTTTAGCATGATTTCTCCACAAATGTTGCAGAATTCTTAGAAATGTGGCCTTATGTTTGGGGTTTGTCTCGATTTTTCGGTTTCCAACTTCCTAAACAATTTATTTTTATTTTGGGACGTTGGACGTTTCGTTATTGAGATATTTAGAATTTATTAGTTCGTTTTACCATCGATGACGGTCATCAGGGCGTAAGAAAAAAAAACAGTTTTTATGGAACCATAATTACAATCAAACAAAAACTGAATTTTTTTCTTAAAAACGCATTTGAGGCATTATTTTTAGAGTAGTTTTCAATTTTCTAATTTTACAGATTCAGAATAAATTAGTTTATAATAAATAAATGCTTCCCATGATTTACATGATTTTAGACTTTGTTTTCGCTTATTCTTTTGTTTTCTACACGTTTTGTGTTTTTATGTTTATCTTTTCTATTATTTGTACTCTTCCAGATTCAAGTATTTGTAAAGAATAATAAAGAATAACTGAGAATAAATGTTATCGAAAGAAGAGTTATGCAGTTTTTCCTCATCTTTAAGCATCTCTGTGGCCTATACAATTAGAGATAAAAATATTACTTAATTTTGGAAAATGGGTTAGTTAAAATTCTTTACAGGGAGGATCACACCTTGTGGTATTTGGCTAAAAGTTTCTTGATTATTCCTCTAGACATAAAAGACTAGATCTGTCAAAAACCCTATTTTAATTTTTTTTTTTGATAATTAAACAACAGCTAATTGATTCCTGGACCAACTTTATAGATTAGATAAGACGATTCAAAGTCGGAATAATGTTTTAAAATTGTTTTTCTTGTGCAATATTAAATAATAATTTCAAATCTTTCTCGAAATGTGAAAATGGAACGCTATTTTTAATTTTGGAAATACTGTAGACTGTCGATTATTTGAGCTAATTCGGACTGATAGAAAAAAAATTGAACAATAGGGAGACATTTGATAAAAAAAATAAACAACAAATAAATATCAATATTGCGTAAATAAATATTTTTTATAATTTGTGTCTTTAAGAAACCTGTTTATAGCTCTCATTTGCGTGCTTTTATAGCAATTAGAGTACTGAGTGTTATAATAGCATATTATATTTACAAACTACAAAAAT
The DNA here is from genome assembly GCA_029207805.1 of Tribolium confusum. Classification (NCBI taxonomy): domain Eukaryota; kingdom Metazoa; phylum Arthropoda; class Insecta; order Coleoptera; family Tenebrionidae; genus Tribolium; species Tribolium confusum. The sequence continues at coordinate 19,342,047 of JALGAY010000005.1, forward strand.
AGGCGAGAAACTTAAGTTATGAAATAGTATACTAAAGAACGTGTTTTAAAAATATTTTTAGCACGAATTTAAATTATAAAACAAGCACGAAGCAACGGTTTTAAACGAGTGAATGTTCTTATCGGCTAATAATTTGCCTATTGTTTACTATTTTTTAAAATTTATTTCAGATAGAAAATTTGCATGTTTCAAAAATGTTAATTTTGTCTTCTAAAATTAGTAAAATTTTACTACCAGTTTTCAAAAGATGTAGAATATAATCCTCGCCTTTCAAAATTAAAAAAAAGTCCTCTTTTATTTTTATCGGTTTAAAACTTGATAAGAAACATTATCTTCGACTTTTGGCTTTCAAAATTTTTAAAATGGCTCAATAAATGTAGAAAACATTGGTACTTTTTCTGTTATTAATTAAAAAACTGTTAAAAAATGTCGCCTTCGGCTCCAAATGATGGTAAAATATAGCCACCATCAGTTGTTAAAATTATATTGAGTAATTTATTTCGGTATGTTAAAGGGCGTAAAATAAAAATTTTGTCTTGGGCGGCAATGACCCTTGGTACGGCACTGCCTTTCACAAACCTATTGACGAATTCGAAAAAAAGTGCATTATTTATGTACACAGCCATTTATTGTTCGATGTAATGATATTCATGGTGTTGTTTTCTTCGTGCGTGGAGGTCACCCATAGTGGCTCCGCCACAATTATGTTTAATTAAAGAGCTTTTTATGTATGCAATTTGTTATATAAGTCATATACACTCGATACCACGAATTTTATTAATAAAAACCGAATGCTAATTTCGCTGTTTTTTTCTCATTCTGTAATTTTCGCAACGCAGGTATTTCCAGTTTCGACGTCATTTATTAATAAAATGCTAATGTCAAATGCTGATTGCGATTTATCAAAAACATATACCCTCTAATCATTGATATACCAGGATGTTAAAGGAAAAAAGCGAGTGGTTTGGGTACAAAGGTGGGTCCTTGAGTGTGTGGAACTTTGCAGGATTACAAGACACGCAGATGTTGTTTTTCACCTGTGAAACAACTTCGGAGCCTGTTTGAGATGCAAACGTTCGGTTGTCATAAAATGTATGATGAAGTGCCATGATGTCCACAAAAATAAACCAGATATGGTCGGAGATGTTTTATTTTAGACAACTTTTTTTGGGGTTCTTTAAAGCACTGCAAAAACTATATCTTAAAACTAAAAATTTGACAGATTAAAATTTTTAGAATCTTAGAGCCTCCTTCAAGACAATTTTTTAAACAACATCAACAAAAATTTATAAAGAAACAAATGAAACATCTACCAAACAAAGTAGGTACAACAAAACATAATTTTGAAACAATAGAAAACTTTTGAAAATTACAAAGTTAGTTCTAAAATTTGTTTTCTCATTATTATTATTATTTTCTCCCGGTTTGATCTTATATTATTCAAACCAGTCAATAAATAACTATTTTTCAATAATAGTATACTAAAGAACGGGTTTCGTAAAGTCATAAAACTCACTTAGAGTGGGATTCAGGGTGTAATAGCCAATTTACCACCCAGTGTTGAAATAGAATATTATCAAATCTAAAATTTTATTCGTTTAAAACTCCCGCTTAGCACTTGTTTTATTATTTCTATAAACATGAATTCGTGCTAAAAAATTTTTTTCAAAACGCGTTCTTTAATATAGATACTATTTTATAACTTACGTTTCTCACCAATTTTTTAGGTTTTAAATACAATATCCTGCTATAGCACTCAGTACTCTAATCGCTATAAAAGCATCCAAATGAGAGTTATAAATAGATTTTTATAGTTTTAGAGACTGGGGGCGGTACTTTAGCAACTTTTTAAACCGACGGCGACCTTTCTTAATAATTTTTTAATCAGTAAAGACAAATTTGGGGGCCAACAGCGACATGTAAATTTGTCATTTTTTACTACCGTTAAGAGCTGAAGATATTGTTTTACTAATTTTGACAGCCGGAGGCAAAATATGTTTTTTACTAATTTTAATTGAATAGATGACAAAGACGGTATTATTTTGAATTGCTGGTAACAAAAGGCGATATTGTAGTAAATTTGGAAGTAAAATTTTACTAATTATAAAAGCCACAGCCAATATTCCAAAATTTAAAATAGTAAACAGAAACAGGATATTATTTTTCAAATTTGGGAGCCGGGTCGGAGGCCACATGTTAGGTATTAATTTTAAAAGCCAGAACCAATATATTTACTAGTTTTGGAAACCCGTTTTTGGAGCTGAATATGACATTTCTTCTTTATTTTTATAACAGTGAAGTCAATGATGACATTTTTTTTCTAATTATGACAACCGGAGACTATATTTTACTAATTTTTTAAACTAGAGGTTATAATTCAGTATTTTTAGGAACCGAAGTAACATTTCTTTTTTAATTTAGAACGACAAAGATGCCAATTTTTGTGCTTTTGGAAGCTGAAGATGACATTTTACTAATATTGAAAACCGTAGACAAAATTTCACTTATTTTCAAAGCCGTAGAAAATGTTTCTATCAATTTTTAGATTAATAAAGACAAATACGACATTGTTTTCTAATCTTTAGAGCCTAAGGAGGTAAAGTTTTACCAATTGTAGAAGTCTGAGGCGAGATTTTTGATTAAATTTATAGTGTAAAATCTATGTATGTGTTATATGTTCCTACCCAGGGTCATTATTCCCTAATGGTTTCGTAAGATGGTAGGCTGGATGAGGTTAAGGGAAAAATTCTTATAGAATTGTGCACAAAGAAGGTTATAATGGATCAATGTAGAGTGAAGAATCAATCTATTTATTTTATAAATGAGAAATTAGAACATTAGAAGCAGAAATTAGTAATGTAACCTTCTTTACTGGATAAATGAATTCACTGGAAAAACTTTCTCAATCAATTGAAAGGGAGCAGGCAGTAATCTCCAATTATCTAAAAGGGGTAGTCAGAAGATTATCCCCTCAATTTAGGGACAAAAATGGCATCGTTTTCTAATTTTGCGAGTAGAAGATGAAGTTTTACTATTTTTGAAAACCGGAAATTAAATTTTAAGCCAGAGGCGATATTTCTTATTAAATTTTTACATTAATAATGCCAAAGACAACTTGGTTTTTCTATCTTGGGAGCTAGAGGCGATACATTAGCAGTATTTAGAAACAATTTTATTATTCATATTTATAATAATAAAATCAAAAGTGAAATTTTTTCTAATTTTGAGAACTGTATTTAGTGTCATTTAGTAATTCTAATTTAATAATTTTGGGAGCAAAAAGCGACATTTCTTATTAATTTTAAACGATATTTTTAAATTTATAACGACAAAGGCTATAGAGGGATTATTTATTGTAGTAAGCTCAGAAGCCGCAGGGGATATGTTTTTTGATTTTTAAGGTAACAATTTCATTTTATTTTGTAAATCAAGAGCGACATTTTATTAATTTTAAAGCTGGAGGCAATATGTATTTTACTAGCTTTCGGAGCTGAAAACACTATTTCTCTTATAAATTTAAAAATAAAATAAAAATAAAAAATAAAGACGCCCTAAAACGAATTTTAAAACTAAAGGCAATATTTTACTATCTTTCGGAACTGAAGACAATATCTTTTATAAATTTTTAAATGAATGAATAAATACAAAGGCGACAATTTACTAATTTTAGAAGCTTGAGGCGATATTTTACTAATTTTGTATTGCCGGAGGCGAAATATTTGCCAGGCCCTAGCTCCGGCACTGGTGAAAGGTGCCTCTGAATGATTATAGTGAGTCGCCTGACTTGTTACATGAAAAGAATTAAGTGTATTTAGAGATAAGACGGCAATTAACCGAGATATCACTGCCAAAAAAAATCCAACAAAAGCCTTTCGAGCATCCAAAGTTCAATAAACCGCAATTATTGTTTATTAGAGGCGTTCACATGCTCCTTATTTATACTAAAAACGTGTTAATGGTAAACAGAGAATCCTGTTTGGGATGTATTTTCGAAGAATCGGTAAACATCTAATCCGGCTGATTAGCATTCAGGTTTTCAAGATCGTTTATGTAAGTCCAAGTGGCTCTGGTAGTTCGCCTTGATGGCACGGAAGTTCGGCTCTCTGCAAAACCTTGTTTGTCACATTTTGCGCAAAAACTCGCGACCAAATATTTATCGAACGCTATATTTAGACCGATAAATGGAATTATTGTGTGCACGGTGATTATTATTAATCAAAAGAGGACGATAGCAACAAACAAATCTCGGACGTGTTCGTTACATTACGAAGATTCATGATAAAAACGAAATTTCTCGAAAAACTATAATGCAAATAAAACAATCAGCCGTTGTACTACACCTAGACTAGCTATTTTGAAATTATTACTTCGAGGTTGACTAATGGAGCGGAATATCTAATTAAAGCTTTCTAACCTTAATGGCACAATTTTCATATTAATTAAACGCGGTCGGAGTCAAAATGAATAGCGATTCCATGACAAAATGCCACCGAACACGACAGGAGACCTAGGGATGACCCGGTTACAAACTTTTTTTGAAATTTTTAAGTGATTGCGGAACCACGGGACGTTTTCGCAACGCATATATCACCAGAGTCGTAGAAATAGGCATCAAAACTGCGCCCTACGGGACACTAACTGAAAAAACAAACACAAACGAAGGCAAATCTTGACACCATAACATAGTACAGGTACAAAAAATCTAATTTTGAAAAGAGTAAACAGGAAAAAACAAGAGGTCAAAATATTTTAAAAAATAGATTCGAAATTTTTTTGAGTGACCAATAAGCAATTCCACAGATGTACAATATAAAATGTTATAAAAAAATCACCCACAATTATATTAAATTACGTAATATTGAAATAATTATGGAACTAATTAAGAATGATTCAATTCAGTATAAGATTTTTTTATTTCTTACTACATAGTTTCACTCATTTAAAGCATCATCAGAGCTAAACAAAATATTGAATGATAAAAAAAAAGATTTATTATTATGTATTACCCTAATATACATACATTTAGGATAGAAACTCCCTCAGTTATGGAAGTAAATAAGTAGGTTTTTATTTTTTGTTTATTTTCTACACGTATATTTTTATTTTTTATTTATTTTCTTCTTAGTTCTTACCATAGTACAAGTAACACAGGACGTAAATGACATCGAACTGTTAAATTTGTAGGTTATACTCCCGGCCTTTTTTTCTGTTTCTTTCTAATGTTTATTCTCTAATCTACGAGTGCAACAAAGACAGATGTAACTGTATTTCGTTCGTTTTTTCCATCTCAGTTTTATTTGCCAGTTGATCCCTCTAACCTTTGCTATCGTTTCATCAGAGTTAAACAAAATGTTTGATGGTAAAAAAAGGTTATTACCCTATATTTTCAAATTTACATGATTAAAACTCTCTCAGCTCTAGAAGTAACTAAGAAGATTCTTATTTTTTATTTATTTTCTACACTTATGAGGTGTTTTCTTCTTAGTTCTTATCACAGTACAAGATAAAGAAGTAACTCAGCACACAGGTCCTAAAGGACAGCAAATCTTTGTAGGTTAAACAACCGGCCTTTTTTCTATTTCTTTCTAACGTTTATTCTCTAATCTACGAGTGCAACGAAGACCGATGTAGCTGAAATCATCCGTTTTTTTTCTATTTGCAAGTTGATTCCTTTAACCTTTGCCATCGTTGAAGAAATCTTTGTCACCAAAGTTGGAATGGTTTTAGATCGCTAGCTGAGTTTTCTTTAAATTATCGAGTTTCTCAATGATTTCTTCCGATTTTGTGTCGTCGTTTTTTTTTCCTTTTGTTTCAGTCGCCGGTTAAGTGTCTTTTGTCCTTTTTCTTCTAATTGTTGGTTTTTAAGTTTTTTCAGAATATTCTTTTGTTTTTCTAGTTTTATTTTTGTTCTCTTTAAGTAGTATTTTTTATTGATTTTCTACACTTATATTTTCTTCTTAGTTCTTACCACAGGTCCTAGATGACAGCAAAGTGTTGAACTTTGTAACTTAGGCTACGAGTCTTTTTTTCTGTTTCTTTCTAATGTTTATTTCCTTATCTACGAGTACAAGCAACTAAGACCGACGTAGCTGTATTTTGCTGTTTTTTCTATCTCAGTTTTATTTGCCAGTTGATCCCTCTAAGCTTTGTTATAGTTGTACAAATCTTTGTCACTCTCTGGATGTTTTTAGATCGTTAGGTGGGTTCTTATCTTCTAAACTATCGAATTTTTCAATGATTTCTTCTGTTTTATGTCGCTGTTTTAAAGTTTTCAAAAATTTTTTTTAGAATAATTTTTTGTTTCTCTAAATTTACTTTTGTTCTCCTTAAGTAACTTTTTTATTTTTTATTGATTTTCTAGACTTATATTTTCTTCTTAGTTCTTACCACAGTTCAAGATAGAGAAGTAACTCAGCGCACAGGTCCTAAATGAGAGCAATTTGTTAAACTTTGTAGGCTACCGGTATTTTTCTGTTTCTTTCTAATGTTTACTCTTTTATCTACGTGTGTAACAAAGACCGATGTAGCTGTATTTCGCTCATTTTTACTATCTCAGTCTTACTTGCAATTGATCTTTCTAACGCTTGCTAACGTTGAAGAACTCTTTGTCACTCTCGAAATGGTTTTAGATTGCTAGCTGGGTTCTTATCTTGCAAACTATCGAATTTCTCGATGATTTCTTCTGTTTTTATGTCGACATTTTTTCCCTTTTGTTCCAGTCGTCGTTTTAAACTTTTCTTGAAGTGTCTTTTGTCCTTTTTTTTCTTATAATTGTAGGTTTTTAGTTTTTTTAGAGCATTCTCTAGTTTTTCTAAATTTACTTTTGTTCTTTTTCCTTTCTAACCGGATATTTCTTTCTCTTTCAGTTGTAGTTTTTCTTGATCTATTTTTTTTTTTCAGCCATCGATCTTCCTTTGTTCTTCTTTTTTCTAAACGTTGCATTGGTTTTCTTGAAACAAAAATATGGCAATGTAATTGCGTTTTGTATTTATTGTTTTTGTACGTTTTTGTAACACTTTTAAAAATTGTAGCCAACTTTTAATTGATGATTTTATCAACTGAAGTTATACCAGACTCACTGTGGTGCAAATAACTCATCAGTTACCATAATAATGAAGTCATTTGTATCACAGTGGACCAAATGAAAGTGAGTCCAGCATATAGCTTTTTTTACTTTGGTGAACGTGATCTATTTGGAAATTAGAAATTGCGATTCCCAGGATGGATTAAATTGTCCTGCTCCACTTGAAATTATTTCTCCCTTGCAGATATATTTTCTTTCCAGAGCACGTTTCGAGATTTTTCTATTGAATGTTATCAAATCATTATCAAGTTTCTCTGGTTTCAATAGCTTGCATTTCGTCAAAGTTTCTTGATGAATCACCTTTGAATCGTTTCGTGGAACTCTACTAACAACTCCAGAATCATCGATAATCAGATTGACCGTTTTTTTTTTCTGAACTATTAAATCACGCAGAGGTGACCCTTTGAAGGGCTAAATTTTAGTCCTTGACCCGTGTGGTTTTATCACAGGATTATGATTTACGGTATGACGTCTTTCAATATTTACATTTTGGCGAGTGAATGAAAACGTGTGAACGTGGAGCACCCGATCTGAACCGTATTGAAATTCTTTGGAATCGTCTGAAATGTGTAAGAATTCATATACACCTGGTTAATAAACATGTGCTATTTCAAAATTCAATTGGTAAAACACTCATCTGAATGACCAAGGAGACAGTTGATCAAATAAGTAATGAGTGGGTGCATCGGAGGCCGACATGTGAACGGTTGCTTTGGGCGATTGACGTTGTGTTGCGTGCGGCCTCGATAACCACAGGCCAACGACCAGGTCCAATGTTACATACAGACAAAACAATCTATAGGAAATAATCTATGAAATGCACCAAACAACCCTCCCAAAAAATATTGAAAAATTCTCAAAATGGGTAGATTTAATCGCTAAAAAAACTTGATTTCAAGGCGAGTAAATCCGTTCATTATCAAAACCGAGATTGGAAAATGCACACAACGCTTGATAACAACGAGTCAATGCACTTTTGTCTCAAATTTCGCGGCTGTAAAAAAATTTGTTCAAAACTGGAACAGTGAAATCTAATCGAGTTTTTCGCAGCAATTAAATGAAAACCGAAAACAATGGCGTTATTAAAACCTGCAATAAAATATGTTTACCGAAATCTTATCGAAATTACTGCAAAAAAACCGTAAAGCTGTTGATACCTTGAGATGTATTGTTTACAAAGTAGTTCAATTTCTTGGGCTCCATTCGAATTGCTAATCGGCCATCCGGTGTTTTTAACAACAACTTCAAAACTTTGAAATAAACATTTTCTATAATCCCAGCACGATGAACATATATTATAATTGTTCCACTTTCGAACGGAAGAAAGTTGAATAGGGAAAGTGAACGCACAATTTGTTTACGGTTCTAGAACCGTACGAAAGTCACCTCTAAAACCGATCAAAAAAGCCTTTGTTAAATTTTTTAGAGGCTATCCGATAACATTTCCTGCATAGTTCAAGACCGTCTTTACGCAAATCCTGATATTTCGGACCGGTTGTGTAAAATGTGACAGAAATAAGGAAGGCTTTCACCCGGCAGTGAACCATGAGGAAGCGTTTTGTAATTATCACATATATTCGATTTTCGATTTTTCGGACGTTTAAGGACGTTGACATTTCCAGTGCAACCTCGACAAACGCGGACGATTTTATTAAGCTTCATTGAAAAATTACGCGACAATGAAACTAACTTTCTTTCGGAAAGATTGAGGGGAGGACGGGAAGTCGTCAGGGTTGCGATACTTATATGATTAGCTTTCATGTTTGTCAGACTGATTTCATTTGAAGGAAAGTCGATGAGAACAATACCTCCGACACAATAGCTTTAACGCGATTTTCATAATCAAAAAGATAAAAACGAGAATAACAAACATTATTTGGGTTTTTTATTTTTTGAAGCGTTTTATACAGTTTCTGATAACATAGATAAACGCGATTTTTATGTTTACAGTAATTTAAACATCTTTGGCCTTATCAAATTTTTCAAATGTGTTTGTCTTGATTATCGCTTTATTTTTATCCTTCTGTAAATTATATTTCTGAGAAAAATTTCACCAAGATTTATAATATTCCTGAGATATTGTGTGAATGACAGATTTCTCAATGAAATAATTTTTTCCAAAGATATTAAAATCATTTAAACCGACTTCTGAGGCTGAAGAGTAGTCGGTGGGCGGTAACTATAGTACGATTCATTTTTTGTAAAGCGGCAAATAAGCCTCATCGTAATAAGCTGCTTTCAATTTTTTCTTTTTCACATGATAATATCACAAAATCTAAAATTCTCTGCTAAGCAAGCCTAAAATTTGATTAAAAGGACACTTAGCTTCTCTTACGATCCTTCTAAGACCTGTCCTTGCTGTTTAGCAACCAATTTGTGGTTATTTCCGAATAACGATGAATTTTATCACTAATGAAAGAAAATTGTGAGAGAAATTGCAATTTACTAATTTTTTTCTTGATTATAAAACACGGACAATATGCAATACGTGATACACAACAGAAGAATTACGTATTTGACCGATCTTTCTTCTTTTTTTCTTTACGAATCACACCACCCTGCTTTTCTTTATCATACAAATAATTAACAAACACCTCTAAAATTTGTTTATGATCCCATTGAGATTTTATGAAGAGAAATTGAGCCAATTATCCTTCTTCTGAGCTTGAGGGTTTTATGAACTCGAAATTCTAAACAGAAATATGAAACCAAAAATTAAATTCAACAACCTGTCGTCGCTTAGTTCTTAGTAAAGAACATTAATTTTTGGATATTCTGTATATTTAAAACTTTTGAAGACTATGTAGAACATTTTTAGGTTGGTTTCACAATTTCTTTTATTTATTATTTAATTTTTTTTCAAGATGTTTCCGATTTCTTTACCAATTTTTTTTAAAGAACTGACAAAAAATGATTCAAGGAAAACAACACAAAAAGGAAATTTAAAAATGTTAAATCAAGTCAAGACCCAAACCTTTTTATTATTCATCATTTTTTTATTCGTTGATAGAAGATAAATTTTAACGAATTAACCAGAAGTAAAAGAAATAATTTATGTAGTTTTGGGTTAAAAGGCTACTCCACTTATTTTCCAATTTTTTAAATAATTGTAAAGACCTTGAGACGTCTATTTGCAAATTGTTATAAATTAAGTAATCCTCCGATTATAAAATATGGTTGTTTTTGTCTATAAAAAGGTTAATTAATTACCATTTTCAAAACAAAACAGAAAAAGCTGTTGAAAATTTAATCACTATTTTAGTGTTAAACATAGTGAAACACTCATTGAGCATTGACCTTATTAGGGCTTGTTAGTGATGAGGAGTTAACAAAATAATTTTTCCCACATGAAAACTGAAATCGCAATGGAATTTTACTAAAAAAGACCCCCCATATCCATTACAAATGTAAACATGTAGTTTTTAATCATTTAATAATAATGACAAGCAGAATAGTATAAATTACAGTGATGCAACTGTTGTCCGTATCTCTCATAGACCTAAAATATCATCATCAAATCTCTTATTTCGAAATTCTTAACACGAAATGACGTTCCTCGTTGTTTTTAAAGACTTTGGCAATGACGCAAACCGTTTACATTTTCCATTTATTTATTGACATTTGCACCATCCAAACTTGAAGCGATAAGTGCCTATAACCGAATCTCTGAAATCCCATCATTTCCATTCATAATTTTTCTAAACAGATGTAATAACACGCTAACCTCTCACCGATAAAGTCAGAATCGTTCTAGAAACTGGAAGAAATTTCATATTTATTGACACAACCACGTTAAAAAAAATCCTTATCTTCAGCAACCACAGATCCATCAACACACGAGAATCTTGAATGCACACAAAATTATCACCAAACAAATATAATTAATGTAGAATCAAGGTGTCCCCTTTTTTTCCAAATCACGACAAATGTGTAACACCTGTTGATGCAAGGAACGGTCTTTTCAAGCTGCAGGTGGCTTAAATAGGGTGAGGATTGAATAGACAAACAAAACAGGAATTTTTACGAGGGTTAGTCTCCCTCGCAAATCTTAAGGGTGAAAACGTACCATCTTAGGAGCTCAGCATGTGTTTAGTGATACAAACACATGTGCTAACATGGAATTCAGTGTATTTATTTGTTGGGAAGGACCGATGCACATGTTAGAGTTCCCACGATATGGTACAGATTGGACATGTGTGGAGTCAGAGGGTGGTAACCTCGACCGTTTCAAGGGTGCTTTTTACATAAATTACCTAATAGACCAGGAAATTTAACGGAGATACACAGTCAGGGGCGTATTTCACGCTAGTACAATGCAATACTTAAATCTAATTTAAAATGGTAGTTAATAGCGTGAGCCCAAGTTTGGTTTCAAAGTGCATAAACTGGGCTTTTCTTGGTTCTATCTGATTTCCAAATTTTTGAGAAATTTGATGATTTACAAGATGTTTTCAAAAGAAACGTTTTATAACTGAAAAGGAAATTTGATGCGGTAGTTATATATAGAAGATCTGGGAAAAAGGGTAATGAGTAGGGTTGACAAAAAAATCGTATTTTTTTTAACTTTCGACACTGAAAAATTGGTACCTAAGCATCTTTAAAAAATGCTCTCTAAAGATGAGCTCTTAATTTTAATAGGAAGGTCCTCCTCATCTCAGTTTTCTATTTTTTCTTTAGTTCTATTTGGCAAAATCCATATCTCATCTCTACTTGATCGTAGGAAAAAAAATTGTTTACATTTTTTGTAGAAAATTGAACGCTCTAAAAAAAGTAACTTACAATTTTTTTTTAGCTATTAGCGTTTAGAAGATATTAGAGGTCAAAGTTTGAAGAATTTAACAAAAAAAATTTTTTACTTCTAAATTTTATAACTCGTAGATAAATAAATATTAGAAAATGCAAAAAATACAGTTTTATAGAAAATTTAGCGCTCTACAAAAAAGGTCTCTTGTAGTTATCGATTACTCTAACCACTTAAAAGATATTTGCATTTAATGGTTGGAGTAATCTATTAATTACAAAAGACTTTTTTGTAGAGCGTTTAATTTTCTACAAAACTATATGTTGCGCATTTTCTAATATTTACGAGTTTTATTATCTACGAGTTAAAAAATTTAGAAGTAAAAAAGAAATTTTTGTTAAATTCTTCAAACTTTAACCTCTGATATTTTCTAAACTCTAATAGCTATAAAAAAATGTAAGATACGTTTTTATAGAGCGTTTAATTTTCTACAAAAAATGTAAATAAAATTTTTTTGTACGATCAAGTAGTGCCGAGATATGGATTTTGTCAAATAGAACTAAAGAAAAAATTGAAAACTGAAATGGGGGGGTCTTTCTTATTAAAATTAAGAGCTTATCTTTAAAAATCATTTTTTAAAAGTGTCTACGAACCAATTTTTTAGTGGCGGAAGTTATAAAAAATATATTCGATTTTTTGGCCCTCCCTAATAGGCAACTAAGATGACCGATGAGGGCACCACTGTCCCATCAGTCAGCTGATTTATAAATTGTCGCTTATTCCCAAATTTATTACTCTTTCCGCGATTAATTGTTACTTTTAATGCTTTTACGTTTAGCAATGAAAAACTTAAAAATAATAAGATTAGGGAGCGTTGGTTTTAAACATTGTTTTTTGTTAGATCTGGTAGAAATTCAGGATTAGGGTGATTTATAATTAATTCTGTGAATTTTTCATGTAACACAAAGCCGAAATTGTGTTTAAAACAATTTTTTAAATTCCAAACTGTGCGCTGCAGCCAGCTAAAATGCTTAGTCACGTGATGTGTTAGTCGTGTTAGTGTGACGTAGTTATGCACAAAACAAACTGTTTGTTCCATTGCCATTACATGCAGTAATATGTACTTCTGTAGAAAATACAGTAATACATTCTTAGATCGGTTTAACACATGCCAAATACCAAAAAATATAGGTCATTTTTCAATTCTTGTGCTTTAAAATGACTTTTAGGCAATCCCAGCTCTGGAATGCACTGATATTCACACAGTTGGTGGTTGTCTATACAATACCCCAAACCATTTAACCAATAGAAAGCAGTATATGATATGACGTCACTATGTATTACACTCTGTTTGGCGTTTTAGGTCACGTGACTCACACTTGTTAAAATTACACTTTGTTAAACAAAATATTTTTAGTTGTTTTTACGCAAATAAAGGTATGTTTTCCCTAAATTTAAATCAAAAGTGGAGATCAGTCAAATATTCTATTTTAAAAATCGGCCCAAACTCCAAGATTTTTCTCACCGGTAAAGAAATATTATTTAGACTTTTAGAAAAAACGTATTCAAAACTTGATCATGGCGTTATTCTTGTAGCAGATTAAGGTTAGGTTTTAATTCGTTTTACTTCTCAACGGTCAAACAGCTATATACTGTTTAAAGTACATCTTACTGTGTTTTTATTATAGTAAAACAATCAAAATTGGTCACAAATTGAGTAGTTTTTCAGTAAACGATAGCATGAAATCAGTAATAGACTCTTTTCTGATAGTTTGCGTGGTGCCTTTTGTACAATCCGTGTCAAAAACTTAATAAAATAGCTGCTTTGTATGCTTTTTACACGGTTGTAGCTTATCCCCACTCCAAAATCTTGTCAGTGCGCATCCAAATCTCGCTGTCTGTTTTATTCGCCATGATCAATTTTTGACTTGAAAAATATTTGTAAATAATATGAGAAAACAGAACTGACTAGTGTTATCTAATCTAATTGATTTATTTAAGCAGGAAGCACACGGTTTCACATTTATAATTTTCATAAATTATTTTCTACTTATTTTGATTGTGTTTCCTGTTTTTTATAATTTTTTAAAGACATAATTATGTATTTTTTTTTTCTGATTTTTTAAAACTTTTTTATCTGTGGCATTTATTGTTCTACTGTTTTTCTCAAAATTAATTATATTCTGTTTTAAATTTCATATTTCTAGTAAACAATTCGTAATTATCTGTATTATAAGAGTTTGCATGGAATAGGGTGAAAATAAGAAGTCAAAATGTCTGTTTTTTTTATTTTATTTTATTTTGTAAATTTAACATTCTATAGAAAAGGTCGTCGTCCTGACCTCCCAGTGCAAAACGTCTCAATTTGGAAAATATCTCTAAAGAGACATTAAAAAGTGATTAAGTCGTCACGAAATCAATCCATTGCCCATCTGTCATTTCGGTTTCTTCAGCTTCCAACCATCTCCACACATACTCGTTATCTTGTGCAAATAGCAATGTATGTAGTAAAGTTACACACCGTATCTTATCTCTAAGTCCATATTTATCCACTTTCTATTACTCCATCGGATCGACGATTTCACGTCGCTGGAAACAGAAATTTTTCTAAAACTTCCACAAAACTGGGGCCATGTGTCTTGATCTCCCGCTGCGAAAAAACGAAAACTAAGACAAGTATTTCTCGAGAGAGAAAGAGATGAGTCTGAAATGGGTTTTTTGCGTCCCTGGAGAGCCGACCATTGCCGTTTTAAAACGCTCTAATTAAAGACAGACAAGTGTAAATATCACACACATTAACCACATGTCCTATTATATGACATGTACGAACAACACACGACTCTGTATTAGCTTTTTCTACAATTGGACGCATGACGTCATTGACTTAACACATGTTGATTAGTTTACGACCTCAGTAGCGTCGTTGTTTAAGAAAAATCGAGAAAAAAATATATATAAAAAAGTGAAAAAAAAAAAACATTTTTTGTATGTACAGTATGTTCCCGGATAGACTTTAAAAGAGGAAAAAATTTCTTATTTTTTATTTTTCAGAAAATTTCACTTTTGTTTATTTGCTCTGCTTGTTTTGAAGTTTTATTTAATAAATTTATCAAATGGTAAAATAGAAGAAAATTCTCTAAAAGCTGAACTATTAATTTTCTATTCAAATAATACTCCTCCTTTTACTGCACAGATTTCAATGCGAGCTGTAGATTTATTGAAACTGCCTCTTATTTCTAAGATTGATAAGGAGTGGACTATTTTTTAATTGCTCTACAAGTCTAGTACAGAAGCTGTTTTAAACGATCCCACAGATAAAAGTTCATTATTATGAGATTAGGACCTCTCGGTGGCCATAAAACATTACCACCTCTCCCTATCCAGTTATCATGGAACTCTGTATTGAAGGAAAAACATTTCCATTCGGTAGTTTAATCAGTTTTCATCCAGTTTATCAGCTAAAAAAATTTTTGCAACATTTCCAAATATTAATTACGGTTTAAATGATCAAAAAAATATGAGCCAATAATGCCATACCTAGTACGAAACCGCATACCACACATTAGGTTTTTTAAAGTATTATCTGCGACAAGAAATCCTATAGTTTGGATTCGTCTCACTCCAGTATCGGCAATGTTAAGATTAGGAATGCCACACGTTCTTTATTTCAATTTAATTTTATAAACTGACCTTTAGTCTTTGTCCTTTTACCTATTTTTGTACCAAAAAGCATGCGTTATCCCTATTTGTAATAGGTCCATTTCAAAAATAAATTAATTGTTTAGACATCTTTTTAAATCACCAAATTAAATTTAAAGAACGTATAAACAAACAAAAGTTCTATCCAAACTTGAGTTATGAAACCTACGTAAATAGGGTATTTAATGGTATAGAGAAAAGAACAATAAGGAGAATTACGGAAAAAGAACAGAAGTAGATTTTAGAAAAATTTGAAAAAGTAGATTCTAGAAAAATATGTATAAAAGATGACCTAATGACAAAAAAACTAATAAGATTAATATGTTTGTTGTACAAGAAAAAAAGTTAAAAACGTAGTACAGACAATTCTAAAAATTGTAGATTCTAAGCCTGGTAGAAAATAATAGAGAATTACAAAACCAACAATTGGAAGAGAAGATGAAGAAAATACAACTAAAACAAACGATAAAGAAAGATTTAAGAAGTTGAAAACGTCAATTAGGAGGTCCTGAAGAAAAAAAATTTTAGGCGAATTTGAAAAACAATGTTTGGCAAATAAGAATAAGAAAAACAACTGCAAAAGAGAAAAAATAGTTAAGAATAGTAAAAAAACCAAGAAAAATTCCAGATTAATAAAAGAATAATCCTTCGAGCCGGATGCTGTAAAAAGTCTTGATAGCTGCGGAGTAATTACAATAATTTTTGCTTTATTAAAGATACAAAAATTTTTATTTTAGTTATCTATTTTAAAGTTTTTAATAGAATTTAGGAGTTGGAGAAGACAGTTTGTACTCTTTTTTATAAAAATTGCAGCAAATATAATATTTTATATAATA
Source organism: Tribolium confusum (assembly GCA_029207805.1). NCBI lineage: Eukaryota > Metazoa > Arthropoda > Insecta > Coleoptera > Tenebrionidae > Tribolium > Tribolium confusum. Next base: position 19,358,407 of record JALGAY010000005.1, read on the forward strand.
TATATAATATTTTTGTAATAATCGTCGCCTTTGGCTCCCAAAGTATATATATATTGTATGGTTCTGCAGGCCAAATGAAGAGAAACGTCTTATTGTTAGTATAAAAAAAGAAAATTTTGCGCGAACACTTAATTTTACTTTGTTTATAAACACTGCAGAAACATTTTTTTATATTAGTTGTTCTTCGGCTCACAAAGTGTATTTAAAACTGTATGGTCCTTTGAGCGGAATGAAGAAAAAAGGTCTGAATATAGACGGGACATTTTGCAATTTATGGCACTCTATTATTGACTTTTATTTTTGTTTTTCTTATTTTACAATTAACGTTTCAGGACTTTTTAGTCCTTATAAACCCTTAAACATTAAATAGAACATAATTCTTTATAAACAAATAAACGTAGATATCGAACATTAAACATATAATTTTGGAACACTAAATTGCATTAAAAATTGTTGGTTCCAAAAGAGTCTGAGATTAGTCTGAGAAAGTTGCAATAATTCTCGTTTTCGTCTTTCGAAAATGTATATTTTAAAATTTTTAATAGAATTTAGGAACCAGAAGTAACAGTTTATATTTGTTCATAATAAACCTTGTAGAAGCATTTGTTTTTAAAATAATAATTACCCCTTTCGGTCCTAAATTGTTGCTCAAAAAGCCAGATGTAGAAAGAAGTCTATAAGAGTCTACCCAAGTGAAGAGTTCTATCTAAGATTATATAAGATGGTAAAAAATGCAGACTCAATCCTCCTGGACTCCTTTCCAATCCCTACGCCTTTGACAATGTCCTTTATTTCGCTATTGAAAAGTTGGCAACCCTAATAATTGAGATGAAACGATTCCGTTAGTTGAAAAGATTGATTCATCGGAGAAAATAATTCCTTTATGAAAATTTGAATCTTCCAAATTTCTGTAGGCCAATCCACGTTTGCCTTCATCACCATTTTTTAAAGTTTGTCCAAATTGCGGTTTAAATGGTAAAATTCTGTTCTCCTTAAAAATTCTTTGTAAATGAGATTTACCTATCCCAGTTTGTATTGCCTTTCTGGAGCTTCTCTTTCAGAATAAACGGCAAGAACTAAAGCAGCATCGTCTTCATTGAACAACTTCTTTGACTTCTTAATGTTTAAAACTGAATCCATTTTAAAGGATTTGGTCACCAAGTTTTTTGTACCGGAATTTGAAATGGTAACTTCCGGGTATTTTTGGTTGAATTTTCTGATAACAACTCGGTAGTACTCTTCCCAATTCCGTAACATTAAATTAGACAAATACTTTGTTTTAAAGTCAACATTATAGGATAAATACTGTTCAAATTTGCGAAAATTATTTTGGAGCTCTACCAACTTATTAGATTTGGTGTTTTTCAATGAAATCAACCTACTACTAGAGTTACTTCTAACAATTAGGAAAAAAACCAAGTCCAAATTTTGAAGAAAAATGATATCTCGAGAACTGTTCCGAGTTAAATGAAAAGTAATTTATGTTTTTGGGGTTTAAAAACAAGCAAGGCAAACCAATAAGAAAGAAATTTTATGAGAAATCAAAAATAAGAAAGTAGTTTCTCTTTTAAATCGATCCGGGGACATACCGTATAAAAAAGTACTGGCCTAAGATTGGTTTTGAAGATTTTAAGCAGCAGAGTGACAGACAACGAAAGAAGTTTATAAATAAAAATCGTGTGGTCTTTTTTATTTCGTTTTCGTTGAAAAGCTTCTAAAGCTTTTATCTGTTTTTCTGTCAGTGCCTCTGATTTTTTTTCTTGTAATCGTTGCTTTCTTTGTGTAGTAGTTTCAATGCAATTTGGGTAATAAATCACTTTTATTTTTACCGAGATTTTTACAAAAATTTTGATGAAAAAAAATTAATTAAACTAAATATTAATGAACTGTCATCAGATTTACGCGAAATGTCAGCTTCTTAGGATAACAGAAACTGATTTAAATTTGACTTGCAAGATTCTAAGCCGCAGATCGACAGCTTTTAAAAAAATCGCTAATTTCCTGAAAAAATCTCGAGTTTTTTTCGGATTTAGCGGTTCCGGGACCCGACCATCACTGCAACCTTCAAACTTAAAATAACTAATAATCACTTCCTATAATCACGTTGAACGGCGTCATGTTCAAGTTAGCCTTGGAAATGCTGACCATAAAACTATCGCAGTATGTCGTGGAACTACTACCTGTAGCTATAAACTACAACCACGTGAGGAGAATAATAGTTTTTTGTTTTATTTTCGGCAGATTCGATTCAGATTTTCAAGTGGATTTATGGCTCTATTTTGGCGAATTCGATTTTTTTATGGGAGATTTCGAAGAACTTTATTGTTTTTCTAACGGGTTTTCTGTGAATAATAAACACAAAGCGCAGTGTTGATGTTACATTTTCGACAACAACAACAAAGAAACCAATTAGCAAAATATAAATTTCCTCGAAATTTTCGGGAGAAAGACATTTTATTGTTTGTTTTGAAAAACACATTAGATTTTTTTGACATCTGGGCAAAACAATTTTTTTGTTTTGGAAAACCAGTGACGTTTTCGACGTAATAACCATGGGTTTACATCTTGACGTTCTGTGACGTCATTCAGACCAACATACTTGTTGTCATTGAGAGGATTTTATTTTCTTTTTTATTGTTAGATATGACGGCTCGAATGACCTAAATTGTTTCGTGTTTTCTAATTTTTAGTTTGTAAATGAATTATTTTGGAAAGCTTTGACTCAAATCTGACGTCAATATTTTATGGTTTTTCGATTTTTTTCTTCAAATTTGAATAAAGGAAATTTTGGCGAAACCACATCTCAAGTTTGATTTGAAGTTATTTAATAAAAATAACGGGAGGGAGAAAAAATTCTTAATTTTGGTGGGTATTACAATATAAATATTGTTTATTGAAATAACTTCAAATAAAAACACTACATTTTGTAATACCTATAATGAGTGATAAAGAAGATTTTGAAGTTAGGTAGTCGCTGGAAAATTTGTTTATTCGGTGTAGACATTAGGGTGATTCAAAAAAATCGATTTTTTTTTACTCTTTCAAAAGGTATTCGAGGTCAGGACTGAAATTATAGTAAAACATCAAGATTTGTCATTAAATAATTGAAAATTACAATATTTCAGTTATTGGCGACCTTCCAACACGTTTTCTGAATAAAAATACCTTTTTTCGTGAAATTAATTGTTTTACTAATTTATAAAAATATAAATAAATAATTAAAATATCGCAATTTTGAAACATTTAATGACATGATGCTAAAGGAAATGAAAAGATCTACAAAAAACTTTCTATGAAATTTTGTGATTAGTCTGATAGTTTAGTCAGAAAAGTAAATATATCTTGAAATTTACTCTAATTTCAACTTTGATCTCGGATAACTCTAAAAAAAGTTAGTTATCACAAGATGATAACAGACCGTTTTTGTAGAGCGGCTAATTTTATATAAAGCTGTGTGAACGAGTTATAAAATTTCAAATTGAATCTTATTTTATTATTACAATATTATTACATATTATTATTTTTTAAAAGGCACTTATAATCAAAATTCTCAATTTTATGGTAAAAATTCCTGAGTTATATAAACAATTCTACATTCAAAATACAATTTTCAGTAAATCAATCACGTAATAATCTCAAAAATTCTATTTTGTGCATATTTCCACTGACAACTGTCAAATTTTCATTCATTTTAGGAAATTTTATTTTATGCTTTTTACATTTTATTTTTTGCTTTTGTTGCTATATTTAAGTTTATGTAACAAATTGCTTAATTAACTAGAAAAAAAAACAAATTCCTTAAAGCGCCACCAACTTGTACATTTAAAAACTAAATAAAATGTAATCAAATCACAAATATCAATATGAACAACAAATATTCGAATAACATTTATTTAAAGCTTGTTGGCCAAAGAGTTTAGGTTATTTTACACTGCTCTAACTAATAAATGACGTCCCCCCTGCGGGTTTCTGTCCTAAATAAAGTGGTAGCACTGTAAAATTAAAGCTACCGCATATTCTTGATTCAAGAAATATAGTGCCCTTAAACAGGGTTGGCTTCAAGTTTAACAGTTGCACTTCTGTGATTAATTAGTAACGAAATGTTGACATGGTTGTCCAGTTTCGACAGAGATTAGTTATTTTACGTTTTGTTACATCGAAAACAAAACTGGTCGACGGTATCAAGGCCACGGCTACTTAATTTAATGACCGTTTACATAGTTTTTACGACTATTTGACTTTTACGACTTAATTGGCGAGCCCTATATCTCTTTAATCAAGAATACTAATGTATACTTAAAACAAATTTAAGTGGGCTTTTATAATGAGTCAGTTGGCAATCCTGTAGTTGATAAATCTGTCTCATTTGACCTGTGTTAATTCGAAAATCAGGATGTACAAGCCTGGGTCCAGCTCAGGATCTTTACTATGACGTCATAAATGTTGATTGATGAAGTGGTAAAACACATAAAAGAAAATTTTTTCTGTTAACGAAGTTTTCAAAACAAATAAAATACTATCAAATAAAGGATTAAATTTTTAATGTCTATATTTAAAAAAAAAGATAAAAAAAGTTACTGAATTATAAAAAAAGTGCTGGATTTATGTTAAAACGCTGTCTAAACGGACGAAGATACGAAAAAGTGTTATGGGAAAAATTTGTAGAGAATTAAATATTTTATAATAAAGTCTGCGAGGCGGTAGTTTATCTCTCATAGTTTAGGTTGTAGAGGCACTTAAAATATTTTATTAATTGTAAAGCGTTTACTTTATTAGAAATATTTTTCTAAAACACAAAAACATTTTTAAAATATTATTGTAAAATTGTTTATTTCATTTTTTTGTTTCTTATTTAAATCTTCTTACATGTTAAGCATTAAAATTTTACTTTTTTTTAGTTTAATATACCTAATGACAGTATAATATACTATTTATGAACGAAAGTAAAAAACTAATTACAATAGATTTCAAATTATAAACATTATTAAAAATTAAATAAAGTAAACGTTTTACTATAATGGAATATAGAAATGGTTGTCCAACTTTCTTTTTTAAGCGGTTGTAAGGCCTAAACCATTAGATATAAAAATATTGGGACTCTATTACACAAAATTTAATTCTCTACAACATTTTTCCTACATTTTTTTGTATTTTCGGTCGTTTGCGCAGCATTTTTAAGTAAAGCCAGTGTTACTCACATTTTAAACTTTTCATTTTCTATGATTCACGGCTTGTGACGTCACAATTTTTACATTTAGGATTGAAATTTTGTATGCTTCGATCAGTTGTAGATAATTCCAATACTGAAAACGTTAGAAATATTTAGTACACATTTACTGACTCAGGTTTGCCAACAACCAACTTAAATATTATAGCATTAGGCAAATTTCCTTCCAGAAATGTATATTCGGTTTGTCCGAATTCCTTTTGAGAATCTACACATGTTGAGTTTAATTATGAAGTATGATTTCGGCCAAATGACTGTCGTGGCAAGATCTGAGAACGCCAGCATTTTTAGAAATTACACAACTGTGAAAACGACTTAACGCCATGAGATTTTGTAAAGTCAAAGTTTCTAGAGTCTGTCTACATTCGGAAGAATTTTATGGTGCAATAGAAGAATTAACTTTTCGATAAAGAAACCCCAGCCTCTGAATTTTAAGTGGATTGTAAAGATCCGGCGCGTGGCACCCGTTGTTTGTCTTCTTCGAGGAACCGGCTGGTCGGTTCGGTAACAATAGCGTTCACTTATCTTTACAACCACCCCTACTAACCTCATAAACTAGTTTGTAAGTCAAAATCATAAAATTCTTCCAAATGTAGACAAACAATACTAACACACCACAAACAATATCTGCATTAAAAACAGTAATTAAGAGTTATTAGGGTTTGGCAGCATAATCGCGGCAGCTATTTGGCCGATATATCTGAAAATCAAGGAAATAACAATTATAATTAATTTTTGTTTGTTTTAAAATTAATTCGAGAAAGAACTGTTGTTGAAAGTAGATAAGTTGGTGACTTTGATAATTTATTTTTGTCATGATTTTTAATTCCTTCTATCTAATTTTCAAGTACTTATTATTTGTCAAGTACAATATAACACAACTATCCTTATTTCCGATAAGATGAATCACAATTACATTAAGTTATTAATTTTTTTTTTCCATTTGATTATCATGTGACGTTAAAAGCGATTGTTTTTATGTTTTTTCAGACATAATGTCTTGTCTGTAATGACTTAACCATCTAACTTTATGATCCCACAAATGTAAAAATAATACCTCAATAAATAAAAACAAGGTCTTTTAGCAATTACACTTGAATTAAAGTGAAAGTAATCAAGGAAGATGAGCTCGCGCTATCCGAAATTAACCATTTAATTTCGAAAGACTCGGACAAGATTCACTTTCTTCAGTTGGACTCAACAATTTAGACGAAGTTGGGTCGTTTCGGTCGAGATTAGTCCGCGCTATATGGCGGTTAGAAGGACTACACCGCTCCAACCAATCAAACGTTTCGTGCGATTCTCGTCCTTAGCGATCCTTGTTCTGGGATTGGCCACCTCCCCACTTGTAGTGGGAGCGTTCGACTACTTGGCAGGGATTGTATAGCCGAAACCTCCAGTCAGCACTCGAGCTGTGAGTAGTCAACACGCGATCGCTGCGTTGTGGAAAAGCGCGAAACAACGTCAAAAATCCACATTTCGAAGTCATTTTCGGTCGGAGAACAGTTGCGAGTCTTCCATTGCACGATCGCAGTGTTTTAATAGTTATAAGTGTGCTCAAAAACTAGGAATATGTCTACTGCAATTATGTCACGATATGGGGATTTCGGGGATAATTTAATGAAGGTGAGTTGCGAGAGGAGAATCAAAAAAAATAAATGAGAAAAAGTGGTTTTCCTGTTCTACCTGCGAGAGTTGCACTTCTTGCGGTGGCAGGTAGAGACGGGTCAGGTATTCAAGGACTACGAGCAAAACCGGCTGGGCCCAACAACGTTTCCACAAATGTTTATTATTATTCCTCCTTCGGGCAAATGACGAGTTTTTAAAAAGTTATCGCGGCGAGGGGGCGATAACGTTTTTCGAGTGGTTGACGAGATATTGAGCAGTGGCGGAACATAGGGTTGGGTGTGGGGAAAGTGGAATTTGCCAGTTTCAGTTTGGGAAAATTCGGAGTGAAATACGAAGCGCAATGTTTACGGTTTTGGGTTAGGGTTTTAGTACTTTAAATTGGGTTACGTAATCGCGATAATTATACGTTTGCATAATGCATTAGTGTTTTGGACGATGTTAAAAATTTTAGTTTTGAATATATTTTTTTTAAATTCTTCTTTGGAACTTTTAAAATTTTGGTTTTTCATCTGTACTTTTTATTTGGTACAGCTCAAGAACAAGGAAATTCAAAACTTTGAAGCAGAGTTCAAAATTTTTGGCACTTGAGTCTTTTGAATTCGAATTTTGACACTTCAATAGTAGGTTTTTATGTTGAAAGTGTGTTTTTCTCTTAAACTTGAATGTCGTAAATTAACGTTTCAAAAGGACGATTTTTTATATTTATATTTCGTAAATTAACGAATTTTGAGCTGTGTTTGGAGAATTTTAAAATTTGATTTATATTTTACATTTGGGGACGCTTTAGAACATCACAATAAAAAGTTGTTGGCACCACTGTCCTGTTTTTTGGTCATTCTATAACACTTCAAGAATATGTTCTGAATTTTCTAAATTTAAGTTTAATAAATAATCATTTTTGAAAATAACTATTTAGATCTTCATAATTTTGATTTTTGGTATTTTTTTATTTGGGACTGCTTTACAACATCAAAATTTGAGTTAGATCTCAAAATTTTTGGCACTCGGTTCTATTATTTCCAAAAACCTGTCATTTTATTTCTGATTTTGACACATCTTGATTTTTAAAACGTGTTTTCCTGTAAAAAGTAGCGTTTTTACGAATTTGTTCAGTTTTTGGATGTTATTTTTTCAAATTTCTATGTAATAGATAAGTAATTTCATTAAAACAATCGATTTTTAGGTTAGTTTTTCGAATTTTGACAGCGTTTCAAACAATTATCAGTTTTCCCAAATTTTTTTGTTTTGTATTCAATAAGTTTGTTTTTGATTGTTTCTTTTTTGAAATTTTTGTGTAATAGATTTATTACTGAAATTTAAGTAGTCAACTTTTAAGGTTAGTTTTTCGAATTTTGATAGCGTTTGGGTTTGTATTTACTAATTAGAAGTCATTTTGACATTTTTAAAGCGTGTTTTTGTGCCAAATTTGTATTTCGTAAATTTAGTTTCTTTGAGAGTGGTGACGAGCTATGAAACAGTGGCGGAACACAGAGGTATAGGCAAAGTTGAATTTACCACATAGTTAGTTATCAAACTAGAGTTGGGAAAATTCTCAGTGAAATGCAAAACGGGATGTTTATGTTTTTGGGTTAGGACTTCAATATTTTAGATTAGATTACATAAATCATGATAATTGTCGTTTTCTCATAATGCATTAGTAATCAAAAGTTACCACGACTATACTATTTTAATATATTTTGGTTTTGAATATTTTTTCGAAAATTTTTGTTTTTCAGATTTTATTGTTTTAAATTGTGTTTGAAAAATTTTGGTTTTTAATCTTATTTTTCGTTCTGGCTGTTTTAAAAAATTAAAATTTGGATGTAAGAGTTGAGAATTTTTCAAAAATCTTGTCTTTGGCTTATTTTGACTTTTAATTTTAACGCTGCATGTAGCATTTTTTGATTATGAGAACGTTGTTTTCTGTAAAGTTTTTTTCCAAATTAACGTTTTTAAAATATTCTTTGAGCCTTAAAAGGTAAAAAACGCGTTTTTGGAAATTTGTTTTAGTTTTTGAATGTTTCTTTTTTGCAATTTTGATGTAAACATACCAGAAGTTGATTATTTCCGGAAATAAATCAGTCAGTTTTTAGGTTCGCTTTTCGAATTTTGACAGCATTTGCATAAGAATTTGTGTTTTTCAACAAAAAAGTGTCTGTAAAACGATCCAAAAATAGAAAGAGTCGCAATACTTTACATATTTTTGATCCAAAAGTTGAAACGGACTCAATAATTTACAGATTTTTTGATTTAAAAACCGAAAGACTTATTCACGTAGTTATTCTTGAAACATTGATGCAATAGACCAGAAATTTCATAAATTAATTACTGAATTTGAAATAGTCATCTTGTAGGTTAGTTTATCGATTTTTGACATTTCCACAGATTTTTCTGAGTTGTTATAAATTTTTTTGACTAATATTGAGTTTTGTCATTCATTGAAATTTCTTTATTTTGTTTAAGTAAATATGCAGTGTGTTTGTAAATCATTGAGTCTGTTTTTGCCTTTTTGGACCTTTCCTGTGTCAAAAAAAAGTCATAATTCATTATTTTTTGTGTTTATTTAGACTTTACAAATTAGTTTATGTTAAAATTATTAAATAAAATATTGTCAGATACAGACAACACGTGAAATATGTTTGTAAATGATTGAGTCTGTTGGCAATCCGGCGCGGCGCTTAAATAAAATAATCAATTTGGCCCATGTGACATTTCCTATGCCAAAAATATTCTCACCCACTTCTAATAATTATAGCTATCGCTAAATCCGAGTATCTAGCTCTTATTTACAATTTGAAAAGGTTAGGAATTTGTATTCGAAATTTTGGCCACTGTGACTAAAATTATAAAACTGCCCAGTGTGTCAATTTTCTGTATACTGGCTCTGTGAGGACTACAAACGACCAGATTCTTCTAGATAAGTAGGAAGCACACTGGTTGAAGCTCTATTGCTTTCAAGATTTATTATTTTAGTTACAGTGGCCAAAAATTGGGGAGTCGACTAAAATACTGTGACTAAAATTGTAAATCTATAATTTTAATCACAGTGGCTAAAATTTGAGTTATTTAAAGTCAAGATTGCAAACAGACCTTGTATTTTTGTTATGACGTGTATTTTAACTATCTGTAAGTACCACGGCTTCCTAGATTATGAAATGAAAGGGTAGATAGCCCTTTTTTCTATTTCTTTAGAGGTAGCCATAGTAGAGTAGGTTTTATCAACTATCTCAATATCACTAATTTAATTTTTCTGTCAAATAAAATTGTAAAAAACTGTTTTTCTCACAGAAATGACTCAAGTTTCTCTAAAACATTTATAGATTAATCTAGGAAAGTAAGTTATGTCACTTGACATTAGGACGATAAATAAAATTAATTAATGTAAATGACAAAATTTTTACATTTACAAGTAACCTGTTTCTGAACTTGTGGAAATTCCACACGTTTCAGGATTTTTAATTTCAAACAAATGTCCTCCGACTTTTTATAACATTTCTAGAAGATTTGTTGGCTCATTTTTTTTTACAGAATATCGTCTATCGACGTAAATTCGATGTATTTAACTAAGAAATATCGATTATAGTTGTAAAATGATTCTAAGAATATAGTAATGTTGTTAATAATTATTTATAATGTTCTGACTTTTTTCAAAGAACCACTGTGGTGCATATAAATGTCGCCCTATCATTGTTTCTATAGCAACGTAATGCTTTAGTATAGGGAATTAATTACATTTAGGGTATTATTATTTGCACCACAAATTTCTTTCTTAAAAAAAATAAACAAATTAGATAATTGCGATTAACTTGACTTTTCTGGCATTAGTTTGGTCAAAATTGGGAAACGCAATTAAAGTTAATGTGGCGTTTTTTAAACCAGTCCTAGGTCTATTGTACCTTCTAGGACATTAGCAAGGGTGTTGTACCTTCTAGGACACCCATAGCAAGGGTAGGATTCGAATCCGATTTGGCTCTAGTGGCTCGAAATTCGGCTATACCGACCCTATTTCAGTATACTTCTTTCTTCCGCCATATTTTACGTGATTGTAGCGCCCTAATTGGCTATTTTTGGTAGTTTAGCATTTTAAAAATCACATTTATGTTTATTCATGCAGAATTTTAGTTGTTTTTCGTTAAAAACTTTCCAATCTTGTTTTTTAAATAAATGGTAAGGAATTTGGTCAAGTGACATTTTGTTTAAAAAAACTTCTGACTAGTGAAAGTAATTTGAGTTTTTTGAGCGCCGTTTAAGGGCAATTAAATTAAAATTATGTCATTGCAATACTCAATTAGCAATTATTATTAATAAAATATATTTGTGTGTTAAAAATAACACAAAAGAGTAAATATTTTCGTAATAGTTTTTTATAAAAACTAAAAACGTGTTACTCAGAAATTTATTTAGAAATTAGATTTTATATTTATACAAGCAAAATCAACTCATCACATCGTCTAATGTTTATTTTTGTTTAATCTTTTGTTTTTGTGTTAGTTTTGTAGGTAAATAAATATTACACAATCGTAAATAATTAAGTAATTAATAGCCGGCGCCCGTATTGGTGTTACGCCACTGCTTCCCGTCTCTCATAAAAATCGAAAACGTTGTTTTGGTGGCGCGAGAAAAGAGAAATGCTCTTCGACTCCCACTTATAGCTTTCACACACACACACATACATATACCTAGCGTTTGTCACTGCGAGAAAGTAGGCTTCTAGAACGAACTTTTACCGATTGTGTCTTAAGATGAAAGTGCGTAGGTCCTTAAACCACCCCTAAATGAAAATTAGCAATTTTCTTAGCGATTAAAACGAAAAAAAAAATGTTTCTCATAGCAACCTGAGAGTTTTTTTTCTTTAATTTTTTTTTTCTTGTTTCAGAATGCGGTGTCTCCTCGAGATGCCGCGCCCGGGAGCCACCTAGACCTAGGATCGCCTGGGATGCGATTCGCGTTAACTCGGATGGCGTCCACCCCGGCGACTCCCTCGAACCTAACCCTCCTTCTCGGCAATTTAACGACGCAACATCGACGCCTGGAACGTGCTCAGTCCGCGCCAGCTCCCGCCCAGAGCGCCGCCGCCACCGCTGCCGCCGTCAACACCTCTCGATACAAGACGGAATTGTGCAGGCCGTACGAGGAGTTCGGGGTGTGCAAATACGGCGACAAGTGTCAGTTCGCGCATGGGGGCGCCGAGTTACGCAGTCTTGCGCGCCACCCCAAATACAAAACCGAGTTATGTCGCACGTATCACACCGTGGGGTTCTGTCCGTACGGCCCTAGGTGCCACTTCGTGCACAATCAGGACGAGGTGGTGCTTCAAAAAGCGGCGTTGGCGAGGGCACGGCCCCGGCCGGCGGCGCTCAGTCCCACCTTGTCGTTGGATAGTTCGAGTCCACCGTGCAGTCTCAGCCAGTCCCCCACGTCCTCGATGGGATCGTTTTTTAGCTCAGAGCCGGAGCTGCACTCGCCCTCCTGTACTGATGAGCGGCTCCCGGTTTTCAACAGGTTGGCCGAAGCAAACAGAATGCACGCCATGAAAATCGGGGACCTGGTGATCTAGTTACTGTTTTTAAACTCAAGTGCAAACGCGAAACCACTCAAAGACTTATTATTTATGTTAAAGTAGGTCCGCCCCATTGGCGGCGTGATTTTGATATTGTGTGATTTCTAAATATTTAAAAATTATTATATAGAGGCGTGTTTTATACGAATGTTGATTGTGTACGTGCAAAACTTAGGTTAGGCTTTTCCTTTTTTTTTTCAGTCGTCGGTCTCGATTTCTGTAACATTCCGTGATCGAAGTTTATTTATTATTTTATTACTTGCTTTTCTCGTTGTGTGACTTGTGACCGATGAAAGAATACGTTTTTTTTTTGTTATTTAAATCATTATTTAATTTTTATGTTTCTCATTCGACACGTTATGTTATTTAGTTATTTTATTATTATAATTTATATGTAACTTATTATTTATATCTTGACGCATGTCGCAATACTGATGTGTAGTGGACGACTGTGCGCTTTTTAGCACACAAGTTGGCTACCCAACTACAGGGTGTCTGCCCACCTCTGTATATTATTATTTATATTTGTATTTCTGTATCATTATCAATAAATTATATTTTGTTCTTTAAAACAACTCTTTATTACGCTTCACTGAAGCCTCACCCAAGGCGCCCACAGAGATACTTAATCGTACCAACCACGGCTACTTCACTTTCCAATACATTTTTACTATAACTAAGCAGATCTAAACTTTGATAACAATTACATTTTCTCTTTTGCAAAAATAATAGAAAAAAAAAAACAAAACAAATTGAGCCAAGCCTGCCCTGACGCAACTCATCAATCTTATTGAATTACACACGATAAAGCCCCATTACTACTTGAATATTTTTTACTTCTTAAATTAAATAATTGAGAGAGAAAATTACAATTTTGTCCAATTTATTCGACAACAACTGGCCTTGTGGCGCCAGCTAGCAGCGAGTAGCTTAAGTAGTAAAGCTGGCTGTAGAGTAGTAATCAATATTTTTCATTACAAACTGCACCACTGATCTCTGTTATAGAGGTCGGTGAACTGCACTGACTTAATGCGCCATCTGGTACGTAAAATGGCAATAAGGGAACGTAAATACGTTTTCAAAATTTGCCTAGTTCTATATTTTTCTTCTTCTCCTTGAATGACTGAATTAAATATTAAAAAACATATAAACCTCCTCCAGACTGTTGTTAAATATAATCTGCTTTAAGAGGTATAATTATTTCTATTATAAAAAAAAAATATTTTATCGCAAATAATTTAAAAAATTTTGATTAAACATTTAAACGCATTTGTAGTAATTTACATAATTTATATAATACTATGATTCATTTATTAAACACATAAAAATGTTCTGATATTACTGTGAGTACGTAACGCTTTTTTGTTGTTGTTTCTTTCGCTAATTTATCGCTTTGTCTTTGTGTTTCAGTCAGTCGTGCACCAACTTGAGAACAGGACACATCGCAACCCTTTAATAAAGCTAAGCACCTTTATTTTATAATTAAAATTAAACGGAATATACCGATTTTAAATATTTAAAACAATTCTAGAAATTTCATTTTCTTAAATTACCAAAATATCAAAGATATAAACAATTTTACTAGTTTTTTATTTGAAATTTACCCCATTAAAATCATTAAAGTAAATTCCTTTTGTTTTATAAGAGAGGGGTTGGAGTTTTCAGGGACATCGCTGGATATCCGGATTAAAAGTAGGTCCGAAAGAAGCAGAGGGGATTCACCACATAGGGCAGAAAACGATGCACTAATCAAGTCCTAAAGAAGCAGAAGGAGGGATTTTATGTGGTAAAAAAAAGTTTTAATTAGGACTTGAAATTTATTTCTTTTTTTTTAAATTTTTGTGTCATTTTTTTAAAATGTACTTAATTTTTTTAATCTTAATAGGTGACATATAAAAAGAGTAGCAAAAGTTCTTACTAACTATTTATCTCCTTTCAGCAAATTAATCAAGTAAGAGCATTTGCTAATTTATGTTTTTGTTAATTAAATTTTTCGGTTTTCAGGTGCTGTTTAGAAATCTACTTAGTCCAGACTTCCAGACTCAGACCAGAAAGCACAAACACCAGCAACACCTGCTGTAAAGGTCAGATTTTTCCATTATTTTCCAAAATGCATTTTTATCTAATCGGATTAAAATATATCGCGGGTTTTAAAATGTTTTAATTAAATAATAAAAAAGAGATCAACATTTTTTTGTGCTAAATTTACTTCAAGTATTTCAGAGAAATTTAAACATCAAATAGTAATGGGTGTTTATTAAAAAAAAAAAATCGTAGCAAGCCATGACATTTTTACGTATGTCGTACATGACCCCATACAACAACAAATTTTTTATTATTTAAATTATCCGTGTAATTGATGGTTGCCTGCTATGCCATTTTACCCTTCACAAATTATCTTAACCATAACCTAAGAATAGCGAGCTTGGGCTTGGTGTGTTTTTCTGTGGTTGCCTTCGTGGTGTTTTTGTTTTTCAAACATTCTTTATTTTATTTAAAATATATTTTTGTTTTAATTGTCGTAAAGTGAGGTTATAAAATCTTTCATTTTGACAAGTGTGTAAAAAATTAATCATAGACATATAAAACAATTGTTTTTTAGTTTCAAAGCACTCTAGATTTTTTTTTAATTAAACACAACATAATTAAGGACACTTGAAGTAAGTTTTTTTTTAATATTCTTATTTAAAATTCGATAATTTTTCCGGTTGAATAATGTCAAAAAACGTTGACAACACTGTAGAAATTCTTTTGACAACAATTTGAGTGTTAATTTTGTTGTTAATTTTTTTTTATTATCCAACCAAATTTTAAAAATCAATTTTGTTATAATCAATAACAGTTTTATGAAAGCCTTTTCAAAGCTAAACTGAAAATGTTTAAATTATTTATTAAAACTTTACAAAATACTCACTTTATCGTTTGATTTGCGTTTCAAACTAAAAATAAACACAAAGGTGTACAATTATTGTTTATGTATTTGTGTTTTATTTATCCTTTTCCTCTACCTTTTAAAAAAATAAATAAACAATAAAAGTAATTCCTTTTGTTTCATTGGGATTGGGAAGGGCAGGGTCCAAGGACATCGCTGGAAATCCGGATTAAAGGTAGGTCCGAAAGAAGCAAAAGGAGGGGATTTGCCACCCATCAGTTGTGGCAGTAGAAAATTCCACAAAAATGGGTTCTTAGTAACAATTTTTTGTTTGTGTGTATTTGAATATTGTTCATGCTTGTACAGTTCACGATTTTGCCCAAAAATTGTTGATTTCTTCTTTAATTTAAAAATTTTTGAGTTCAATTTTGAATTGCATTTAACGCTGTTCTTCTTTCTTTTTTCGAAATTTACGTTTTAAGTCCGGTTTCACGTCTTAAAGTTTTTTTTCCATTTTAGGCCTTTATGTTTTGATTCTAATAATTTTCATGTTTTCTATTTTTTCAGGTTTTAATATCTTTGTTCTAATAATTTTCAAGTTTCAGGAAGTGATATTTTCAGGTTTAGTAACTTATCTGTTTCTGGTTTTAATCTTTTTTCTATTTTAGGTTTAAATATTTCCGGTATGTTTTTCGAATACATTTAAAAAATAGATAAATAGACAAAATATTAATCTCTATTAAAAATTTCTGTTTGCATTTGATAGGAAATCAGGAAAAGTCCGCGTTTCCCTTTTTGAAGATTTTTATTTCCTTTTGTAAATATTTTTACAACAAGAGTTGTTCACAGTATTCCTACTAGAGCATCGGGATTGGATTGTTAAATGTGATAAGGATATAAATAGGAGAAATACTGTGATATTTCTTCACAAAACACTTCACTATTAACATTTTGTGAACATTAAAACCTATGATAATATGGAATGCGAAAGCTCAAGTGAGTTAATACACAAACTTTTCGTATTTTTTGGTATATTTGATCCATCACATAATACATTATCAGTGTGCCATATCACCAAAGATTATGTCAGACATGCATATCTAATAAAACATAAAGCTATAAATACATCTTTTTTTTTCGACATAATGAGTTACAATAATTTCCCATTGCAAATAAAAAATTTCAAATCTAACAATTCTCGATTTTTAAGCTAATGCTTTTTGCACATCAGGATCCTTAAAATTAAGCGATATTTTTTTTATTTACTAAGGTATAAAGTTTACTGTATATACAAATTAATTGTGCTTGGACCAAGCCACGGAATTATTTTGTATAGTAAGTAGAGTATCAATGCAGCGGTGTAAACAAAACCAATCATTATAAAAAAAAGTATGCACATAGAATACCTACTCTTAACCAAACCGATTCCATTATTGTTCTTCATCCCCCAATTCGTGCTTAATTTTCGAAAAATCAAACTCTTCTCCCGTTCCACGTTTAAATATATCCAAAACATCCAAACAAGTCGTCTCAAAATGAGTTGTAGCATCATACGACTGCGAGATAAAAATCTGAGACTGCAAGCCATCATCAGTCGGTTCGAAATAATCCGAAACCGAGATGAATTTCTGACGGATCGGTCCAAGCAGATCTAAGCCCGGCTTAATCTCACTTTCGGGATTATCCGTCTCGACTGTCGTTGACACCATAGCTACAAACCACCCCTTGGCAGCCACCTGGTGCGTGTAGCTGACCAACGATACGTAAATATCGGAATTCCTGCCGACTTGCTTCTGTGGAATGATAATTTGGGTGGAAAGGGCGTCTTTCGTATTGGCTATAGGATGGTCCATCAGACAGATGCATCGGACCACACGGCCCTTCTTGCGGACCCTATCAGGGACATAAGTGGGGTCGCAGTAGACCTGTTTGCATTTGGCAATTTCATTACCGGAACGGACTCCCACGACTTTACCTCCCTCGCCCAAAACAATCTCATCAATGGGCTTATCAAGCATGTAGGTGCCCCCGTAGATAGCCGACAAACGTGCAAAACCTGTGGAATTTCATTAATACAGTTAGAAGTGCAACGAAGTGTGACTTACCTTGTGGCAGTTCTCCAAGACCGTACATGGGGTACAAATACGGGGATTTACCGTATCTAGCAAGAGAATCAGAGTAGAGTTTAATTCTTGTAATTGTCTCAATCGCTGGCCGTTTTAAATAATCGTCATCCCTGTAAAGGGCTAGAGCATGTCCTGTGAAGTCCTGAGTGTTCTTATCTAACCCGAATTTATCATAGAGAGCTTGCATATCGGCAGTATTCGGGTCAAAATCTTTCCAAGTCTTAGGATCATCCTGTTGGAAATCCTGGACGTAAATCAGAAAATTTCTGAACCGTCTTTTTTCAAACATTCCCATAAGATCCGACGCGAGAGCCTCCTTCTGATCTACAGGAACTTTCGAAATCTTCCCTCCTTTATACACGTAACTCCCTTCAACCGACTTGAACTCCAAATATCGTGTTACCCCTGTATGGATTAGAAGCTTGACGAGGGATCCATTCGCCATCAGGAACTTCGGGATGAGATCCACGTTCCAGTCCCGGCCACGTCCGTAAGATTCATCCGGTGCCGGTGCCCCAAATTTCGTAAAAAGCTCCTCCAAAGGGCAGATGGATGCCGACTCACCCCCGTAGTACTTGTTCCGATCTACGTGAAGGACTTTCTTGCCGGAAACGGATAACATACCTGATAAAATACACTCTTTTAGGCCAGTGCCCAAGACGATAGCATCATATTCTTCATCCATTTTCAAGAGTTTATTGATAACAAGGCGAAAAGAGATTAACGAAGTGATACGTCACGTCAATGGGCAATGACAGGCGGTGGCCAACACAACCAACAAAAAAACACCAAACGAACGGTCAGACGAACGACAGTGATACGGAATGTCGATCAGCTCGAATTTTTTATCAAAACAGGATTTATGATTAAATTTAAAATATTTGAATTACAAATTGTTATTATTTTTAACGTTAATGAATTCTTTCTAGTGCCACACTAGTATACAAATTTATTGGGAATTTTCTGACGGTTTTTTTCTTGTTACTGAGGGCCCCTAGTTTCAAGGGGGGCACTAAGGTTAGAGCTTTTTTGAGCCTTAAAACGTGGACGAAATCAGAAATAATCAATCTACAAATAATAAAAATATTAGGACTGGGCGATACCTGTTTATAGGTATCGGGTATCAATACCTGCAAGTATCGATACTTGTCAAAGTATCGTAAGTATCGAGGTATCGGAGGTATCAAGGTATCGGAGGTATCTAGGTATCGGAAGTATCGAGGTATCGGAAGTATCAAAGTATCGGAGGTATTGGAAGTACCGATATTTCGATACCTGATTGCAGTCGGTATCGGTGTACGATACCTGAGTAGGTATCGATACCTTCTGTAAGTATCGATACTTTTCCTAGCCCTAGTATCAAGGTATCGGAAGTATCGGGTGGCGATAAATAAATATCGCATCAAATAGCTTATGAATTCGTTTGTTTTCATCAAAGTAGCTTGGGTTTCTAATATCCAAAGCACTCTGAATAGGATATTTATTTATAGCCACTCTTTATCAAGGTATCGCTGGTATTGAAGTATCGGAGATATCGGAAGTATCGAGGTATCGGTGGTATCGAAGTATCGGACGTATCGGAGATATCGAAATATCGGAGGTATCGAAGTATCGGAGGTATCGAAGTATCGGAGGTATCAAAGTATCAGAGATATCGAGGTATCGGAAGTATCGATACTTCGATACCTGATTGCAGTCGGTATCGGTGTACGATACCTGAGCAGGTATCGATACTTTTCCTAGCTCTAAAAATATTTGTTTGATATGTTATTGGTATTAAGTAATTCAAAAATTAGTAATTTTTCTTGAGGCTTTTTAAATTAGTAAAATGTCGCCTCAAGCTTCTAAAATTATAAAACTAATTGCGATTTTATTTTTAGTAAAATAATTTAAAAATTTAATAAGAAATATTAGGTGTGGCTTTTTAATTATTACAATTACGTTCTCGCATTTTAAAATTTGTAAAATATTACTTTCAGTTTACAATATTAGAAAAATTATTTCTTTTGTATGAATTAGTTTTTAAAATTAGTAAAATATCATCGTGGCATAAACAACCCATTTTTATTGATTAAAATACTGTTAAAAAGTATCTTGTATAGCAACTAAAATTAGCAAAATTATCTCTACAGAAATCAAAATTAGTAAATAGGCGCCGCCGTTTTCTAATGTGGAAAAAAAACTTTTGTATTTGTTAACTTAAAAATTTAAAAACAAAATTTTTGTGTTCTAAAATTAGTAAAATGTTATTTTTAACTTCTAATATTTGAAAACGTATTTTTTGCATATATTTATTTTAAAATTTGTAAAAAATAAATACTTCTGGTTTTTAAAATTAGTAAAATATTGTCCTCGGCTTTCAGATTACAATAATAATGAAAAGAAATAAACTGTATACCTTCTAAAAAAAATAAAATTTGGTTTTCTGTACTTTAAAATTAGTAAACAGTCGTAATATTAAACGGAAAATGCTTTTACATTTATTAACTTAGAAATTCGTAAAAATAACATTTTCGTGTTATAAAATTAGTAAAAGATTATTTTTGACTCTCAATAGCTTCATGTTGAACCTCTTTGGTGTGAAGAATGAAATGTAGCAAGCACCAAATAGTACCAAACAATTTCACTTTGTACGGCGCACGTTTCGACAACAAAGTTATCATTCTCAGGTGGGGAATTAAACTGTTTAATTACCATTGTAATAACTGAGTTGTAATTCCCCACTTGAAGATGACAACTTTGTTGTCGAAACGTGCGTCGTGCAAAGTGAAATTGTTTGGTACTATTAGGTGCTTGCTAAATTTTTTTGACTCTTAATATTGTAGAAAAAAAATTTAAATGTTTTAATTTTAGAATTTCTAAAAAATAATTATTTGAGGTTTATAAAATTAGTAAAATAATGTTTCCGGCTTCTAGATTGCAATAATAATGACAAGAAAAATCATATCGAACTTCAAATGAATAAAATTTGCTTTTCTGGACTTTAAAATTAGTAAAGAGTCCCCTTCGTCCTCTAATATTTAAAAAAAATGATGTTTTATGATTTATTAAGTTAAGAATCTGTAAAAATAATATCTTTGGATTCTAAAATTACTAAAATATAATTTTTGACCTTCAATATTTATTTTTTTTTGTATGTATGTTTAAAATTTATAGAAAATAAATACTTTTGTTTACAAAATTAGTAAAATATCGTCTTCTACTTTGAGATTACAATAATAATAATAAAAAATATCGTATTTAGCCTTCAAAGATTGAAATTTGCTTTTCTAGACTTTAAACTTAGTAAACGGTCGTCTCTAGTTTCTAAGATTTAAAAAATAACTAGAAAACTATGCTTGCTATGATTTGAAGTTATCTACTTGGAATTTATTTTTTTTTTGACTGAGTTTATCAACAAGAAAATGCAATTAAAATCGTTCCAACAAGGCATAACAACATTTTTTATTGTTTCAATACAAATTGTTATAATAATTCAATGTGGTAGTTGTATCCATCTAGCCGTTGAGTTTGAGGGCTTCAAGTCAAGCTTCAAGTATTTCAGTCCGGCACTGCATACTTTCTTCTATCAAATTCGGTCGTAAGAACATTCGTAACATCTCTCATTGTCTTACAAATCTTTTATTTAAGTTTTTTATTAGTTTTTGCCCCGTTTTTGATGTCCTGCAACCACAAATTTCACGAAGGGAGTCCCGAACTTTCAAAATTTTGGCAAAAATCCACAATAACCTGGTAACTTTGTTTGTTTGCGGTTGGTACGCCCTAATTTTGACATTTGATGACGTAACGTCATTTGTGGGGGGAGAAACGCGTGGGGTTTTCAACCCATTGGTTGGTTCGGTGAAAATAGTTCGACGTGTGCGAGTTGAGAAGTTGGTGTGTGAAATTTCTAAACTTTATTTTGTAGTATAACACGTGTGACTTGATTTTCTCGTGAATAATTTCCGTGAAAAACTGAAAGAAACTGGCCGGATTTGGATTTCAGTCAAGTTATGAAAGATAAGGTAAAAATTCGAGATGGGTCAAGTGGCTCTTTAATGCCCTTTTGAGGATGCTCATGGAGGGAAGTTCAAATCTTGACAAAACCAACTCTTAGAATTTGATTTAATTGCGAATTTCGTGCAGCGATTTCTGATACGGTTCTAGATTAGGTTCTCCGAAAGTGTTCAATCAGTTAAATTAGCTCCTGATGGACCTTGAAGGTGTCACACCTACTGACTTCATTATTTCCACAAAATTGCCAGACAAACTGTTACAAATATTAGAATATCCGGTTTTAATGAGATAAGGCTTCCTCTAAATATGGCAATGTTTGGTTTAAATCACTGGACGTTATTTGCGAAATTTCAATTATTTACAAGAAAAGCTGCTTACAAAGACAGTTATCTAAGTACCGACAGCTTCCGGGAATCCGTATCTGGTCGCAAAGTTCAAAAACACCGATTCTGAGACTCAATCGAGAAGATTGCACTCCTTTCTTCAAGAGACTCTACTATCGCAATTTTCATTTACATAAACTCGAGTTATGTCATTTTTAAATGTTTGGCAATGATTTAAAAAGCGTAGGTTTTTGAGTTATCGTCAAATTTGTCCTTTACCAAAAAGACAAGCTCTTATCTAAACTTATCCAAATACAAAGTGGTTTTTATGTCACAATAATGCGGTTAAAGAAGAGTCATCGAGGTCTGTTGTCAATCAAATTTGTTTGTCTAACTCTTAAGTCCAGCTGGTAAAGTAGTAAAAGATTTGTTTTTAGTTTTATTGTCCAGCAGCACAGTTTTCTTGTTACTATATTAACTTTAGAATCAGTTCAGAGCAGTTCGGAAGTGAATTGGGCATGCGCAAGAGTGATTTTGGCCTGCTTGAACGTTGCTGCACATGTGCAGTATAATTCTCAATTGTTGTTGGAACAAACTTATTAATTTATACAGCGTGAAAAACTAGTTATCACACCGACTTCAGAGTTTGCCATTAAAAACTTTGTTTTTTTCACAACGCATGTGAATTTTTTCAGATTTTTTTAAATCTTTCTTCTAATGAATATTAATTATTAATATTAATTTGATGAAAAAAATATATAAAATTTACATTATTTTAAATATTTCAAAAAAATTCTAGATAACTGCAAAAAATAATAAAGTTTATTCGTTTTGTAAGACCAATTTCCAAGTAGCATTGGCATGTTACTCGACAATAGGTTGGACATCTACATTATAATGTATAAATAATGTATTAAATAATTAATTGTCTAGACGTTTTTTTAAATCACCAAAATAAATTTTAATTACGTATAAACCAACAAAAGGTCTATCCAGACTTGAGTTATGAAACCTACGTAAATAGGGTATTTAATGGTAGAGAGAAAAGAACAATAAGCATAATTATAACTAGTGGAAAAAGAAGAACAGAAGTAGATTCTGGAAGAATTTGGAAAAGTAGATTCTATACAAATTTATAGAAAAGATGACCAAATGACAAAAAAACTCAGAAGATTAATATGTATGTTTACAAGAAAGAAAACAAAGAAAAATTTTAAAAACGTATTTTGGACCCTTCTAAAAGTATTATAGATTCTAGACTTATGAATCTAAATGTGTTGCAAAATCTTTACACTCAAACGTTTTACGCGACCGGCACCTCTAAATCTGAATAATGCTGAATTAAGATGGCTCGAAAAAGACCAAGCAGCAAAATATCTTGGGGTTTATTTCGACACTCGACTGACATGAAAATTTCATGTACGAGTACTAAAAAAACTTAATGAAAGCTCCGCCAGAATGACGCAACTTTATCCACTGTTAAACCGCAAATCATCTTTAAAAACCAAATGCTCTCTTCTTTTATATCGATCTTTAATAAGACCCATCTTTACATATGCTAGTCCAGTCTAAAAAATACTCAGAACAGGTGTAAACGCCTTTTGGTTTATTATAAATGACCAACTCTATCGCGAGCTCAACGTACCTACAATACAAGAGTTTATCACATATTTAACAAAAAGATTTCATACAAAAATTATATCAACTGGGACGAAAAGGCATCCACCAAAGACTCAAGAGACGTCTTCCGCAAGATTTCTATCTATCTGAATAACAATTTAAAAAAACAGCGCGTGCTTAATACGAGGCAATAGTGATTGAACTAGTGAGTTATTATGTGCTATTTTAAGACAGTTGTGTATAACAATGTAATTTATGTATTGTTAATCCGACTATAATTAAAAATAAAAAAAACCTATATAGATAGAAATAAAGAATCACAAAAGCAACGAGTGAAAGAAAAGAAGAAGAAAATACAATGAAAACAATTGATAAATGAGGGTTTAAGAAGTTGAAAATGTCAATTGGGAGGTCTGGAGGAACAAAATTCAAGCCGAATTTGAAAAATAATATTTGAAAAAAAATAATAATAATAAGAAAAAGAACTAATAAAGAAAAGAAAAGTTAAGAACAGTAAAAAACCAAGAAAAATTCTAGATTAATAAAAGAATAATCCTTTGAGCCGGTCACTGAAAAAAGTGTTGGTAGCTACGGAGCAATTACAATAATTTTTGCTTCAAACAACCAAAAATCTCTATTTTAGTTACCGACACCAAAGTATTTAAGAATTTAAGAGCTGGAGAAGACAGTTTGTACTCTTTTTTTTTATAAAAATTGCAGTAAATATTTATTTCTGTAATAATAGCGCCTTTGGCTCTCAAAGTGTATATATTTTAGGGTCCTTCGAGCCAGATGAAGAGAAACGTCTTATTGTCAGTATAAAAAAGACAATTTCTCGCGAGCGTTTAATTTTACTTTTTTTTTATAAACACTGCAGAAACATTTTTTTATATTAGTTGTTTTTCGGCTCACCAAGTGTCTTTAAAACAATATGCTCCTTCGAGCGGGATGTAGAAAAAAGTCTGATTATTGTAGACGGGACATTTTGCAATATTCCTATTTATGACACTCTTTTTTTAAACTTTTATTTTTGTTTTTGTTACTTTATTATTACCTTTCAGGGCTTATTAACTCTTATAAACCCTGAAACATTAAAAAAGACAATTTTTTATAAACAAATAAACGGAAATACCGAACATAAAACATAGAATTTTGGGACATTTTATATTTTTACTATTTTAATATAAATATTGTGTACAAAATTGATGGTCTTTCGAGCAACCTATTGAAAAAAGTATGAGATTAGAAGAGGTCATTTAAAATAATTCTCGTTTCGGTCATTCAAAAATGTAAATTTTAAAATTTTTAATAGAATTTAGGAACCAGAGGTAACAGTTTTTATTTGTTTATAATAAACTTTGTAAATACATTTGTTTTTGGAACAATTATCGCCTTCAACTCCTAAAATGTTCCTGAAAAAAATTCTGAAAAACCGGATGTAAAAAAAGTCCAAGAACCTACCAAAGAGAAGAGTTCTAAAGACTTTAGTAAGTTGGTAAAAAAATGCAAACTTAATCCTCCGCGACTCCTCCCTCCACTCCCTAGAAAACAATGCTAGAGATGCCTTTGACAATGTCCTTTATTTCAATATTGAAAAGTTGGCAACCCTAAATACTGCACCAAATAAATACAAACCGAATAAACTTTATTATTTTTTGCTGTTATCTACAATTTTCTTAAAATATTTTTTTCACAAAACAATATTTTAACATCGTGTCATGGCATTCTACTAGAAATAATGTAAATTTTATATTTTTTTTCAACGAATTAATTATAACTAATTAATATTCTTTAGAAAGAATACCTATTAAAAAAAATCTGAAAAAATTCACATGGCTAGAAAAAAAAACAAAGTTTTTATTGGCAAACCCTGAAGTCGGTGTGATACTAGTTTTTAAGAAGCGTTGAGATATACTTTTAACAGACTCACCCTGTATATATAAAAACTACTTAGGATTTGGATACATTTATACATCCGGCATATTTTCGCGAGAAACTGGGCTGAAAATTCCGCACATTTTTGGAACCACTTAGGAGAATTATTCATTGAATAAATAAACTACAAAAATCCATTAATTTAAGTCGCTGACTTTCAGATTTATTCTCAGAGTTGGGGTATTTGGTCGCGATCGCGTGCTCAGCAGTTAAAATATTTGTGTATTTTTACAAATATGCAGTTGAGTTGTTTTGCACTTTTTGCATTGTTTCCCAGGCTTAAAAGATTGAGCTGTGGGGCTAGAATTTATGAAGGAAGATTTTTTGAAGGATTATTATTTATTTTTTGCATTTATCATTCAAGTCTCTATACCGTGAAAATAATAAGATTGTTAATACAAAATTATTTTTTTCTTAACTCAAAACATAGTTAACAATTTATTACATCAGATTGTGATTTTATAAACCTGGTTACGTCAATTTGAACTTTTAAAGGTCATTGTTTATTATTTAAATTTTAGTGAGGTAATGTTTATGAGACTGTTTTATATTACTTTGTGTACAAAAACTACTTAATTTGCTTTTATTTGACACCACAAGAGATTAACAATTGAGTGTGTTTTTTAAAATTTAATAAATAATTGAAAAACAAGAAAAAAATGTCTGAGAAAAACCTTCACATACATATTACAAAATAATTTGTTTTGACTACTTTAAATGAAAATGAATCATAGAGCTAATTTAAGACTGTGACAGAAAGTGGCCTTTTCCACCCTAGGACAGAAAAAATATCATCGAGAATTGGTCATTTTTGTGTTATTTATAAGGTTTTTTTATGATACTCTTTAATTAACATGTCATAAATAAATGTAACTAACAGGGCTGTCTTGTAGGGGAGGGGCACCTAAAGCGCTTAATAAATTGACCTTTTTCCTTATTCTTAATTCCCTACCGCATGCGCGAACGAGCCATTTCTTTGACAGAACATATGACATTTTTCTCCATTGACCTTACAATATTTATAGATGGCTTGTTGGCAGAAAAGTTCTAGACAGATCGTCAGGTGGGCGTTTTGATTTATTTACTATTATTGTTAAAGAATAGTGGCTGAGGTAACTCTTAGGTTGATTCAATTTATATTATAATTAATATTACTTTATTTCTTAAGTTGGATGGGCTCTCTATACTTTATAATTCAGTGAACTTAATGCCGCGGCGCATGCGGTAACGAAAATGACTTTAATAAGGAAAAAGGTTAATTGGAGTTAAGAAATCGTCAAACTTTTTTAATAATACTAATTCAAGATTGAGGTTATGCTTAACGTCCAGAAATTTTAAATATGTAGGAGAGTTAACGGAGGATGGACAATAAAAAATCAGTTGTAAACTTCAGTCGACGTTTCGCTGTTCTTTACAGCTTCATCAGGACTTTATTACTAAATTGTTATTGTTACTGATTGTGCTAGTCTCATAATAATAATTTAGTAATAAAGTCCTGATGAAGCTGTAAAGAACAGCGAAACGTCGACTGAAGTTTACAACTGATTTTTTATTGTCCATCCTCCGTTAACTCTCCTACATAATTAACTCAAACATTTTACTATACTTTTCAATAATATATATTATATATCAGAAATACGAATACGAGTAATTTTTGTAAACATTTGCTATCGTGTTAAGCTACTTTTGTAAGATTGCTGACGTCTCTGCTTTGATATGAATCAAGAATGAACCAAACAAAACCCTAAAGATAAAAAAAATCACGTTTTTCAGCGGATTTTCCATACGGATATTATTTTGCTGCAATTAGTTGAACACAAATATTTGATAGCAGTGATTTTCTCGACATGAAAATGTAAAACGAATTACAAATGAAAACTAAATATCAGATAATTTTTTAACGTTAATTTGTGAGTTAATGTTGCGGAAACAAAGCCTGACCGATTTTCCTCTCTTACTGAAGATATTGTAGAAGACATTTGAGCGAAATCTGCGAAGATCTGTGAAGAAGATCTTATTGCAAACAGGTTATACTTCCTAATAACTCTGAATACACTAATTACTGTATTTAATACCCTAAAACGGCGAGTTAAGTTATAGATTGAAAATAATGGTGCACACTTTGAATTTAGTTTACAAAATATTGTAGAACGGTACATTTAGACGTTTTATAGATCATTGTTATCAATTAAATAAGCCATTGTAATTTTTTAATAGGAATTAAATCTGCTATTGTGGATTTTTAATGGATATTAAAATATTCATAACAGCAGATTTAATATGCCCGATTATAAAGATAAAAATTCTAATTTCCAAAAACGCACAGACATTGGAAAAAAGCGGCAGTCATTTTTCAAAATTTGCAAATTTGGAAATTCAATACGATTTTGCCCTAAACTCAAAATGTTTCACATCCTGGAAAGGACACTATAGGTTAGATTTTATCGCACATAATTTTTACAACTTTTCTATCGTTCTAATCGTTCCAAAATCGTACAGAAAATCGAAAAAAGCGGTATTCATTTTTCAAACGTTTAAAATTCGAAAACTCAATACGATTTTGTCCTAAACTCAAAATATTTTACATCCTGAAAAGGACACTATAGGTTAGATTTCATTGTCACAGCACTTTTACTAGTTTTCTATCGTCCTAATCCTTCTAAAAACGCCCAAAAATTCGAAAAAAAAGCGGCAGTTATTTTTCAAGCCTTGAAAATTGAATAAGATTTTGTCCTAAACTCAAAGTGTTTCACTTCCTGGAAAGGACACTATAGGTCAGATTTTATTGTCATATGACTTTTACTAGTTTTCTATTGTTCTAATCGTTCCAAAAACGCACAGAAATTTGAAAAAAAAAATGTCAGTGATTTTTCAAACGTTGAAAATGATAATTATTGTTATCACATTGACATTTAATACAAATTACTAAGTATAAAACCCTATAAATCAATGCTGCCAACAAAAATTTGAATTTTTAGAGCCACCCATTATGCCAGTTCTATTGAATTCGACATTAAAGATGTCTTATGTTTACATTTACAAATTTTTTATCTATTTTTTATTCTTTCTGGCAAAAGTATGTGGTTGTGGCGCCCTCATCGATCATTGCAGTTGCCAATAGTTAAAACATTTTTTGTTTTCTAAAAAAAAATAATGGAGAGAGATTTTCATGTATCCTGCATGTGCTTGCAGTAATCCTTGGTATTAATATTTTTTATTGTCTAATCTGTTTTTGTATTCTGATTATTATGAATTAAATTTTATTGTTGATGTATTTCAATTGGTTTGCAATAATAAAATTCTTCAATCGTAACATTTTTACAACTTTCTTCTGAAAATTCTCCCAAATTAAACTCTCCATGTTTATTTCCCCAAATCCCACTCACTCTCTCTCATAAATCTGAAAATTCCAGAACGCATACGATGTCAAACTTCTGCAACCCCGAGCCGTCGGTATCCGGTCCATCAAATTACCCTCCGACGGCACCACCTCCTCCCCCTTCAGCCGCTCAATGCTCCACGTACACATTTCCTGAAGTCGTCCGTTCGCCTGAAAACCGCGGTCATCTCCGTAGCGTAAGCCACGGTGGTAGTACATCACTTGGTGGTAGTAATTCAGCAGGAGTTGTTGGACGTCCTTCTGCACTTAAAGGAAGCCGTGGCCATCAGCGTGCTTTCTCTCAAGGTCAGATCGGTGCCGACGCTGCTTCACGACCTGGTGGTCACAGTCGAGTCGGTTCCAAGACAGATTTTATCCTTCCACCGGGACACAAAGACAGTGATAATGTCGTTGGAGGATCGACGTCGAAAGCGTCAGCGAAAGGACACAGTCGGCAGGCGTCGAGGTCGGAAAGTATTTATACTTTGCGACGTTCGGCACCACCTCCATGGTGGCGGCGACTGCTATGTGTTCTTCTCAGACGGTCACCCAAATCGGAGCCGGAAGAAAGGTGTGAAAAAATATCGAGTGGCACTCGGGTTTATTTTTTTGTTTTATAGATACAGGATAGTTGTGCCGAATCATTTGGTGCCGCCGAAAACACCACGGAAGGAGCATCCAAATGGTAAAAGACCGAATAATAAAATCAGGACTACTAAATATACGTTATTGTCGTTTTTACCCCGAAATTTACTTGAACAATTTCATCGTGTCGCGAATTTGTATTTTATTTTTATTGTGTTGCTCAATTGGTTTCCTGCGATTAATGCTTTCGGAAAAGAGATCGCGATGATACCGGTGATGTTCGTGTTAGGTGTGACGGCTGTGAAGGATTTATTTGAAGATCGTAGAAAACATGCCAGTGATAAGAGAATTAATAATTCGACATGTAGGATATATCAGAGGTAAGTTACTAAATCTAGGAATTTTTTTTTTTTTAAATTTTACACATGAACTGTAATAAGACAGGACTATTCACTCTCACAGCCAACCGCTTGCTTTTACAGGCCTTTTGTTGAAGGGTTTTGCCGAGAAAGTGAAACGTCAGTCAGTTGTTTTTAGCCGTGAAACATAAAAAGTGAAAATTTTTAATTAAAATAATTACAAAATGAATAAAAAAATTGTCGTACGAGAGTAACAAAAAAATTATTGGAACTTACTAAAAAAAATAAGGTAAATTTAAAATTTGTACAACGCTGGTTTTATTTTAAATCGGTGCGCAAACGGTTAAAGCTACAAAGAAGTATTAAAGTAAAATAGTAAAAAGTTGTTGAAATTTAATTTTTGTATAATAATACATAAAGGGAATAAATAAATAAATTAAACATAAAGGACTTAAATGTAAAATACCAAAAACTATAAAAAAACAATCAAAATATGTGGAAAAAACAAAGTGAAATTGGAAAGATAGTAATTAATATGGAAATAATTAAAAACAAAGACGTATACAAAATATATAAGCAACAAAGATAAATATAAGGTTAACTTTCAGTTGAAAAAATAAGTCAATACATATTAGAAAAAGCTAAAATACTCGCACCCATATATGAATTTACGTCATTATTTAAAAATTTTGAATTGCTGATGTTGTGTCATGAATTTAGAACATTTAATAATTGATATTAAAAGTGAATTATATAAAAACAGTTGTGACATTAAAAGATATTTTTAATTAATTTGATTGTAAAACTGAGTTTTAATATTGGGATTTTTGATGACGTAAATTCATTCGTTTGTGGCCGTTATTATAACCATGATAAAAAGTGGGTGAGAAAAATTAGTAAAAGATAAATAGACGATAAAAAAATGAGAGTAAATATAAAAAAAATGATCTCAATATGAACATTTGAAAAAGCAAACAAAAGTAAATAAAATCAGAAGCAGATTAGACGTATGTATTAAAAAAAATATGAAAATAATTAAAATAAAAAAACAAAAATAGTAATTAAAAAAAGAGAAATATATACACAGACGTTATACCTACAAAAAAATTTAGAAAATAAGAAAAGCAAATAAAATACACAAAAAAGTAAAAGTTAAAGAAATAATAGGCACAAAAAATGGATAAAAAACACTTAAAAGTGAGCTTAAATGGAAAAAAGAACAAAAAGGAAAAATAAACATATAATTACGTAATAAAGATAAACAAAAATTATAAATAACAGTAAGAAATTTATAAAAAAAGTAGTAATTAGAAAAGATAAACATAAAATAAACAACAAAAATAAAAGAAAAAAATCACAAAAATAAATGTGGACAAATAGTAACTACAGTAAAACCCGGTTATAACGTCCACCTCGGTACTCACCTCATTAGTACGTTATAAAAAAACACAATAACTAAAGTACGTTATAACCATGTTTTACTGTAACATAAATAAAATTTAAAAACTGTTTTATGAGATGGTGAAAAGAAGTTAAATAAAAAGACGAGCAAAACATAAACAATTTTTTTAGAAGCAATAAAATGTGATTTTATAGACGGAGGATATAAATTAAAGAAGAACTTATGTAAAAGGTAAGTATGCAAGTAGAAAGTAAGTAATAATAAAAAAATGTAAAAACAATAAATATGTGGAAAAATAATAATAATAACATAGAAAAATAAATGAATAAGGTACAAGGTGGTAAATTGAAGAACAAGGAAAAATAGAAAATGATTAAAAGAAACTATGAATAAAGAGAGGAAACTTATCTAAAAATAATAAGAACGAGTAGAAAATAGCAGAATAAAAACAGAAAATGAGCAAAAAAAAAAGATAAATTAAGCAGATATAAAAGAACGGAAATAAAAAGCAAATAAAGCAATTTTATGATGTGTCATAACTTTAAATAAATTAAAATTTAAAAAAATAGACAGAAATATTGAATTAAATTTGACCTTAAATGTAAAAAAAGGGCAACTAACAAAAAAGAAAGAAAAATTAACAAAATATAAATTAATAAAAGATAAACATATAATTACATATTAAATATAAAAAAATTGTGTAAAAACAGTAAAAAAAATTAATAAAAAAATAGTAATTATTAGTTAGTAACAAAGATGAGAAAGTCACCAAAGATAAAGATAAAATAAACTACAAACAAATAAAAATGAAAAAAAATACAAAAATGGAATTGAACAAGTAGTAATTACAGTAAAACCCTGTTATAACGTACCTCTGGTGACTCACCTCATAAGTACGTAATAACTGAAGTACGTTATAGAAAAAACATAATGATAGACGAAACGCAAGAGACCCCACCAAACGCGTACATTGTAACTGAAGTACGTTATACCCGAGTACATTGTAACCGAGTTTTACTGTAACATGAACAAAATTTTTAAAAAATGTAAAGGAAGACGAATAGAAGAAAAGCAATAAACGAGCAAAACAAAAAATATGCAGAAATAGAAAAAATTTTGAGACAAAAAAATGTGATTACATAGACTGAGAATCTATAGATCATTTTTTTATTTATATACTGTTGTCTGTTTGTCTCTTTTCTGTGTGGAAAAGAAACAGACAATGGTATATAAATAAAAAACGCAGTATAAATTCAAGAAGAATGTATGTAAAAGGTAAGCAGATAACAAGTAGAGAATAAAGTAATGATAGAAAAGGGTAAATGCAATAAATAAATAATAAACAAAAAAACAGAAAAAAACAAATGAAGAAGGTAGAAAAAAATGGTGAATTGAACAAGTAAAAGCATAAAATGGACAAATTAAAAAATATAAAATAAAAACAGAATAAAAAAGAAGTCAAGAGTATCTACCTAAATAAAAAAAGAAAATGAGTAGCAAAAAAATAACCAGAAGATCAGTAAAAAACGATAAAGTAAACAAAATAAACCAAGTTCAAGAGATAATAAGCACAATATCAAGACTTTAATTTCTCTATTTGACAGCGTTTTCTGTTTCTCTTTTGGATATTTTGCTTCCCGTCTATATCGGCAATTGAATACTCCTTTCAATTATTTTACTTCGTGCTGTTCTACGGAAGTGACGGTTTGGTTAGTTTTGCGGTTCGGTGATAACCAGTCGAGGCCACGTTTTTTTTTTTTTCTAAATTTTGATATTTGGCAATCGTACAAAATGCGCGACGTTGACACGTTGAATTTCGAAACGTGTCAGCGTTTAATTAATGTAGTTCATTGAACTTGGTTCGAGTTTTAAATCTTTTTTAGGATTTTTTTTCCCTCCCAAATTGAAAAAAGTCAAGATTTCGAGTATTTATGACGAAATATAACTTTCTCTTGCCAGCTGATTGAGATAACGTTTTGTGATTATTACCTAACCTGAATTTGATTGGAAAACGGTAAAGTGTCAGTGGGACAAAAAACATCTGATTTTATCATCATCAGAAAAGGGAAATGTAAATAAATAAGACACTTAATTGTGCTCTAAATACATATTTTTGTTGCTGTTTGCTGGAAGAAAACACGTCGTTAATTTGTTGAAATGGGTTCGTTTCATGAAAGGTCGAATAGATCGGACAGTGATAATGATAACATATGGAATGAATTACTCACTGAATATATAAAGACGGCTTGATTCCCAAGACATTATCAAAAACATGAAATTATTTTTTATTAATTACTCTTATTAATCTATTTTTAGTATCAAGACTAATTATTTGCAAATTACATGCAAAAGTATTTAAATTAGGGTCGGTTTAAATGATGTAAATTCAATGCTAGTTAGGACTTGTGCCCGTGGAGTAGTTGTTTTATAACACTTATACAGTATGTCTCCAGATCGGTTTCAAAAGCGGAAAATTTTTTTTTATTTTTGATTTCTCTGAAAAGTTTACTTTTGTTGATTTGCCCTGCGTCTTTTCAAACTCTCAAAAACACAAATTACTTTTTAACTCAAACTGTTCTCGAGATAATATCATTTTATTACTAGAAAATATTCAAATTGGGCTAAAAAAATGGTAAGATGCATCAAAATTTTCAAAAAGCTAAATTATTAATTTTCTGTTCAAATAATGCCCCTTCTTTTTCTGCACAAATTTCAATGCGAGCTCTAAATTCATTCAAACTACGCCTTATTTCTACGATTGATGACTGGACTGCATTTTGTATCTTATTTTTTAATTGCTCTGGTGGCTCAATGGACACAATTTATTATAAATAAACCCACAGATAAAAGTCCATTATTGTAAGATTAGGATTTCTCAGTAGAATGCTATCATCTCTCCTTATCTAGTTATCATGGAACTCTGTATTAAGCCACTGGCGAATAATGAGCAGGGTACCCAACGTGCTGGAAAAACATTTCAATTCGATAGTTGAACATACTGTATATAGGAAAAAAATCCGAAATGACTTTCCTTTGATTTCAGACTTATTTGTGATAATTAAGAGTTTAAATAATGATATAAATTACTGTTTGCGGTCTTTATTTACCATTTCAATACCGATAAAAAAGTTCATTGATTTCTCATTATTTTTTAATGGCTTTGAAATGCATCGTACATCCTTTGAATGTAAATTATTTATATTTCCATTGGTTGTTTTCATAAATTTCGTAAATCCGTGTAAAATATAAATGATCGGACATAAACCAGTTGTGAAAATCAGGCCAGCCGTGGAGGGAATCCAACTTTTAATAATAATAGTTCATAAGCTTTATTACACCGTTACGTGTAACGTTTTATTCATAATTGAAAATTTAATTAAAATCTTAAATTTCACATAGAAACACACGAAAACAATGTTTCATTTCTGATCGATGACAAATATTTCGTTGCCAACTGAAGAATCTTTATTACAAGGTGAAGGAGTCAAATATGTCGCAAATAAGGATTCCGACTTTCGCTTCGTTTTGATCTCATGACCTCGTCGGATGACAATTAGTGACCTTCGCCTATTTAAGCGTAAAGAAAAGTCATTATTTAATAAATCAGGCGAAAAATTTTCGAAGCTATCGACTAATAGATACACAATTGGGCACGTTTTCCAGCCGGATTGGATTTTTATCGACGCCTTGACCTTTTATCAAATAAATTCACGAATTATTTACTGTCTCGGTTGGCAGTAATTATGTATCGTTTTTTTAATTTTGCGAAAAAAGGAATTGTTTTATAACAATGGATAGATAAGAAAACCTTTAAAATATTTTGATTATTTACATTTTTTTAATAGCAAATAGTCGGTGCAATTTACATGTTTCTCTACTTCATTGTTCAGTTTTTTAATTATTTTTATTTATTATTTTAAAGGTGAAATCTGACTTTCCTTCAGTTTGTTTTTACATAATCGGTTTCCTCATCTATGTATTTGCATTTGCAAAAATAAATTAAATAAATTGTAAAGGCAAGAACAGTTCGTCGTTTTATATAATTTGTAAATTTCAGAATTTTGATAACTCAACTTTTTTTAAAATTACGAGGATAGGGCTTGGGCATTCTGGAGGAAAAACACACTGAAGTTAGCTAGAATTGAGAGCTAGATTACGTATTAAACAACGCTAACTTCTGGTTTAAACCAGTCGAAAAACCAAAGTAGAAACAACGTCACTACAAGGGAATCAACTCAAATCAACAAAGCCGCTTTGTAATTATGTCCATGTTATGTCCCTGAAGGTAGCTAGTGTCAGTCACGTTATGTTCACAAACAGCTAACTTCACTTTGTTCTTCAGAGTATTCTGGAGCTGTATTTTAATAGATTCGTTAATCGCTAAGTTAATAATTTAGCTAAATCTAGTTATAAATCTAGAGAAAATCTTAAACTCTTTATATTTTTTTTTATATAAATATTTTTTTTTATATTTTGCTCTTACATCATCAGTATTTGCTTCGAAACAATACTAATTAATGATACAAGATAACAGAACAGCATAAAAATTGATTAATTTTATCAAATTAATAATTTTGTATATCAAAGAATTTTTTATACGAAATATTAAACAGATTTTTGTTAATTAGTCAATTTAGTTTTATTACAAAAAAGGCGGTCTCCAGCGTCAGCTCGAGTTTGGTTTTAAACCAGTGTACGTTTCTGTAAGGCTAAAAGGCCGTGAAACGGTATTAAATAAGTGTCCTTAGTCGACAATTGAAAAATCATTTAAATTCTGGCAGTCTTGTAGTCTTTGTCGCATTATAACAATCACATTTACTAGTAAATATTAGCTAGATTTCCGGCTTTTGTGGTAACAAAAATTTTCTATTCTCTTTTATGACTTGTTGACTCTTTTAATGACTCGTTGTCATTAGTAACGGCAATGAAAACTAATTTTGCGGCCGTTAATTACTATATTCTGGCTCGTTTTTGAGTCGTATATAAAAAAATATCTTTCTGATTCAAAATGTAATATTTCCGTAAAAAAAATAGTAAGAAGAATCTAATGTTAATTATCTAATAAAATTAAATTAGGTAGATTACATAATTACAAATAAAAATAAAATAATTTTTATTTGTAAAGACAAAGGTCATATTGTTTTTGTATTTTTTTTAAATCAAGGAAAATTTTTTTTATTCATTTTTAAAGTAACAAATACAAAAACAGCGAATTTTTTTTTTCATATTATCAGTTCCTAATCCAGGGAAGTAGTTTTAGCTCTTCTAGGAGATAACACAATATTTCTTAGATAAAGACGATTATTTTATTGTTTCTGTTATTTGAGAAGTCACATTTTGAAGTTTTACTAATTTTAGAAGACGAAATTATTATTTTTTACTAATTTTTAAATTAATACGTACAAAAATAACTATCTATTTAAATGTTTGAAGCCGTAGGCGACAGTTTACTGATTTTGAAGTTCCTAGAAGTAATTTACTAATTTTAGAAGCTCGACATGATATTTCTTCACTGAATTGAAGGAAGATTTGCCTATACAGTGGAATTTCGATAACTCGAACAGCCACTTACTACAAGGAATTTGATTAAATCGAGAGATTCGACTTGTCGAAAAAATAAAACATGAAATTTGCCTGTCTTCTGCAATAAATTTAGTTCGAGTTATCGAAGTTTCACTGTACTTATAAAAAGTGAATTAAACTGAAATTAACGAACTTTATTACGGAAGAACAAGAGTAAATTTTCTGAATATATATAATAACTCGTTAGGAGATACTGATAAAAAAATAAAAATTTGACAATTATTCTGCCGGACGAGTGTCGTAGAAACGAGTTCTCTAATCTGATAAGGCCAGTCATAAATATTAATTATTTATCACTGACAACTCTAAACACATTTTATTAAATGAAATTGAAATTTAAAACTATTATAATGTAAACATAGTTTGTTATAATAACCATGGAATGTTAAATTGTTATTATTAAAAAAAAAATGTTTCATCAATTCCATCAAATTTAAATTACTAATTCCGATTTTTTGGTCAATTAATAATTGACTTCAATAAAGATGAGGCGTTTACTGACGTTTTATTAGTATAATTGTTAGGAAAATAAGGAAAAAAAGTCGATACCGTCGAAGGAAAAAATAAATAAAAAACTAAAAAACAAAAATTGGCTCAGTTGTATTATTTAAAAACTGAAAAAGGGATGTTAAAACCAGAATTGTATAAAATAGAGATGTTTTTCATTGATGTTTGTACGAATATTAAGTTAAGGAACTCCTAAATAATGGAAGATTTTTAAAAAAATATCATTTTTTACTGACAACAGTGATGTATAAGACTTATTTAAAAGATAAATTTGGACGACAATAATGGAGCAATTAGGAGGACATAAAGAATCTAGTGGTGTTTATTATCAGTTTTAATATCACAATTACTCTGATTCTTTCCGGAAATTTTTTCGAGTGCATTTCAAAAAAGTCAATTAATTAGCGGAATGCGAAGGTTAATTAGATGTTTTTAAAATGAACGAGAAAAAAATTCCTGGAAATAACTCAAAGTACAAGTGGTATTCAGCAAGAGAATTGCATAAATAATTAATTTGTAATAAAAAAATCATTTTAACAAAAATTTAGCAACAATTAATGATGATTTATAAAACAAATTTTTGAAATCGTTCCTATCTTATGGAAATCTAATGACCACTCAAATTGAGATTTTTTTTTTGTATCAATCGATAGCTCTTGAAATAAGGAGCAATTGGTGTCATTGCCTCAACCTTGTCGTTCTTCAAATAAAGTGGCTAGATTAATTTAAAGTTTAAATAACTTCTGTCACCGAGTTCATAAAACTCTCACTTGTTATTTATGGGGATTAAGTCGATTGATCCCTGGGTGAAATAGAACTATTTCTTGATATTTACATTTTATTACCTTAGACTTTAGAAAAAGTAAATTCTTCTTAGCTTGTATTGAAATATGCAATTATTATTATAGAAATAAGATGCGACTATTCACCATATACCTAGATATTAATTTAATTATAATAATTCTTATTATAATAAAATGAACGATCTAGTCGAAACGCATAGAAATATTAGTAATGTTTATGAAATAAAACCTTTAAATCAATGTGCCAGAAATTTTTTTGCAATTTTTTGTTTTAGAAGTGAGAATGTTTCAGGATTTCTTTTCTCAATATTATCTGAAAGGTTCCAAACCGTAATGCACCTTCCATGGCGTTAAACCTATTGTTGAAACTACGGATGATTACTGTCAAAACCCAGCTTTAAAGATTTATAGACTTCCAAACATTCCTACCTCTTGATTTGACTGGTCTCAGTGGCTCTCACTCTTGCCAATGCATTTTACATTGCCGTTTTTAATTTTTTAATCTTTAATTTAGCCTTTATTTAAAGAGCTTCAAAACTGGTGCCATGATATGAATTGCTCCTTATTTCAAGAACTATCTATTGATACAAAAAAATCTCGATTTGAGTGGTCGATTTCCATAAGATGGGAACGATCTCCGAATTTGAAGTTTGGTCAGAATAGCCAATTTTAAGAAACATTTCATTGCTGCCAACACAATCAGTTGATCAGGATAGAAACAAGTAATATTTATTCCCATCGGTTCTAATATAATTGTTATGGGATTACTTAGAGATTTGATACAAATACCAAAAAATTAAAATATAACACAGAAATCTAAAGGATTAGAAAAGACGTTTATTTGAAAATTATGTGATAAAAGATAATCTCGAAGATAGTTAACTTAGGAAAACAATAGAAAATTAAATAAAATTTGCTTATTTATCTATGCACGTATTTAATTAAAATATTTGTTTTATATTAACCGAATTGAAGTACATTTACCTGTACATATAAAAAAACTGTTATGGAAAAACAAATGTGAAAAACAAAAATTAAAAATATTTAGCAAATTCAGTCAATTTCGAAAATTCTGTTGATTTAATTACTTTTCCTCGTATAATTTATATTTTATGACACAAACTGCATTTCAATATTTACAGTAAAAATCCTTCAACTTTGTATTCGTATAAACATTGTCGCTATTTTATAAAGTCGGTGAACTTATTATTTAGTAAAATAAGCAGGTCATGTACGACCCACTAACGTTAACTGTTAACCGTTTGCGTGTTGTCGTTGTGGGAGATGTAGTGAGTGCAAACTGATAAATTTTTCAAGTTCACTCGACTGCGATTCGATATAGGTCACTGTTGGGCTATCCTTTGACATTTCAAAAGAAAAAGCCCATCGGGGAGAGCTAAAATATTTATTAGAATTGGCGTTCTCGCCCAAAATTATTTCGTTAAATAAACATTTGCAATTTGATAAAACAATGATAGTGCTGATATGAAACCGTGTCCTTGACCGGGGTGAAATGTCCTTGAGCGATCTGGACTTTTACTTTCCTTAAGGGAATTTAGAGCTCAGAACCGGATTGGGTCCATTTTTGGGAGGCTTCAGTGAAAATTTTAAGTCTTCACATTCCTTATCGATTTGTGCATTTTTTCAATAATTAATATCGCGTCCTTGACAGTTATCCACGTTCACCCCTTTTATTTAATTGATCCTCGTATACAAATCGATGATAGGTGGCTATTATTTAATCAACATAATGAGTCCCCTACGTTCATTCAATCAAACCAAATCAACGCCCACCTAACCTTGACCGGCCAATATGTCTCATATGACAATTGATAAAAATCTAAACACCACAAACAATTAAAATTAAAAAAAACTCAACGAATTACGTTTAAAATCGTGTTTTATGAGCTTTCAGTCACGCGATCCGCATTTAATCATAATATTGCGGTATACAAAGTCCGGACTCCCCGGAATTGGAAACTAGAACACCCGGATTTGCATAAAAGGTCGAAGTACTGCTGGATTTTTATAAAGGGATTCGTATGACGTCATTGTTTTCTTATCATGAAATCACGACGCGGTGTGACGTCAAACTGTATTATTAGAAGAAAATAATAGTCAGTGTATTTTTGAAATGGTAATTAGAGCTACCTACCAACAGAAGAAAATATTTTCGTAAATGAAAGTTAGCATATGTTTGGATTATTGTTACATTGCACATAAGTTGGTGTACTTGGCACGATTAAAAGCGGTTTAGAACAGACTCACTTAGCTGAGATAAATCGGCCATTAAATTTGATTCTTGAATAAATTCGTCCCTCAGTCGAGGACTATTTATAGATGCTGGAAAGAGATACAATTTTTATGCTGAAAAAAACGCGAACTGGGTTAGATTCTAAATTGAAAAATGTAATTTGATCGCTGGGTAAATAACTGTGTCATATTTTTGATTGATGGGATATGAAAACAGTTGTTTAATAAATTAGAAGGACATCAGAGACATACCAGTTGAAATAGTAATGTTCTTTTTGTTGATATTTATTGATTGACCCTAAGTAGCTAATCGTAGTAAATTTAGCTTATCAATTAGCAAAATTTGATGAAGATTAGCCAGGGCGCCAAGATTTAACAAGTAGCTGTTTATTTGTTGGTTTTGGTTCTCTTCGATATTGAATGAAATCTGAACTTCAGAACTCAAACAAAAACTCCCAATTCGTAAATCAACAAGTTACGATGACTGCGGTCAAGATGGCGATGTTATAAACTAATATCACAGCAGAAAAATTCGAAATCAGTGAAGATGTTTAAATTCGTTTGGAATAGCAAAAGCTTACCAAAAACAATTTTATTATCGATATGAATCACGCAAATTCTTGAGAATTGTGTTCTTTGTAAGGGTTTTTACGAGTGTTAGAATTGAGCTCTCTAAAACTAAATATCTATATGTCATCTTGTCTCTAAGTATTCAGCTCTAAAATTATTATTATTATCGTTATTTTTTTATCGCTCCAGTCGTACTTATGGATGTCCAACAATAAGTTACCATTTTTTTTCGTTCTGAAAACTGAAAGCTTAAGAATTGTTTAGTGCTTTCACACTAAATTTTAGAATTTACTGTATCTTATCAATTTTATTATTCCTATGCTCTTTAAATTAGAAGATCATTGTGAAGTTTCTGTATGTTTCTTCCTTTTGTTGAAGATATCTCAAAAACTAGAAGTTGTAGAAAAATTTTGTAAGTAGATTAGGATTTCCCGTGAAAATCAAGGCACAAAAAACTCATTTTAGTCACATATAGCTTAAGAAGTAACAAAACAAAGAGTTCGTATTTTTAGATTTTTTGAGATTTGAACTCAATATTTCAAAAACTAGAAACTATAGACAGATTTTCTTTGTAGATTAAGGTTTATTCGCGAAATTCTATATAAGAGCGACACATTTCAGTCAGTTATTGTCCACAAAGTAAGAAGAAAAAATTTGAAATATTATTTTTTTTTTCGAGTTTTGGAACGATATTTTACCCTTTATTTCAAAAAACTAAAAAAAGTTGTAGAAACAATATGACTAAATGAGATTTTTTCAAATTTGACGTGAAATGCAAAACAAATGTTGCTCAAAAAGTAAAGAGAAAATCAAGTAAAAGTTAAAATTTCAAAATTTTGATTTTTACAACCACACTTTAGTCAATATCTCAAAAACTAAAAGTCATAGTCATAATTTGACTTCGGATTTAAATTTTTCATAGAATTCTAAGTAAAAGGAATAGGAGACGGTACGAAAAGACAAAAATAAAGTTAAGAACTCCAAAATTTTGTCTCTTACAACAACATTTTACTGAATATCTCAAAAACTAAAAGTCGTAAAAATAAATTTGACTCTAAGTTTAAATTTTTCATAAAATTTTAGGTAAGAGGAATAGCCGATGTTGTTCAAAAGGCAAAAACAAAGTCAAAAAAATGTTGAAATGTCAAAGTTTTGACTTTTACAACTACTGTTTACCCAATACCTCAAAAACTGGAAGTCGTTAAAATAATTTGACTTTACATTTACGTCTAAAAAAGCAAAGAAAAAGTCAAAAAACCTCTACAACTTTCAAATTTTGACTAGACTTTTACAATAACTACATTTTACTGAATATCTTAAAAATTAATAGTTGTAAAAATAATTTGACTCTAAATTTAATTTTTTGATAACATTTTATGTAAAAGGATGAGTCGATGTTGTTCAAAAGGCAAAAAGAAAGTCAATAAAATGTTGAAATTTCAAAGTTTTGACTTTTACAACCACTGTTTACTCAGTACATCAAAAACTGAAAGTCGTTAAAATAATTTGACTTCAGATTTACATTTTTTATAAAATTTTAAGCCAGAGGAATAGCAGATGTCAAAAAAGCAAAAAAAAAGTCAAAAAAACTCTAGAATTTTAAAATTTTGACTTGACTTTTACAACAACTACATTTTACTGAATATCTGAAAAATGAAAAGTTGTGAAAATATTTGACTCCAAATTTAATTTTTTGATAACATTTTATGTAAGAGGAATAGTCGATGTTGATTAAAAGGCAAAAAAAAGTCAAAAAAATGTTGAAATTTGGACTTTTACAATCACTGGTTACTCAATACATCAAAAACTGAAAGTCGTTAAAATAATTTGACTTTAGATTTACATTTTTTTTTATAAAATTTTAAGCGAGGGGAATAGCAGACGTCTAAAACAAAGAAAAAGTCAAAAAACGCTAGAATTTTAAAATTTTGATTTGACTTTTAAAACAATTACATTTTACTGAATATTTCAAAAATTAAACGTTGTAAAAATAATTTGACTCCAAATTTAAACTTTTGATAACATTTTATGTAAGAGGAATAGTCGATGTTGTTGAAAAAGTAAATAAAAGTCAATGAAATCTTAAAATTTTGGCTTTTGCAGCCACTTTTTATTCAGTATCTCAAAAATTAAAAAACCCTAAAAATTATTGGACTTCCAATTTAGATTTTTTTATAAAATTCTACGTAAGAAATGTTACAAATGTTGTTTAAAAGTCAAATGGAAAATTAACATAGTGCTAATGTTTCAAAATTTTGATTTTTACAACCACATTTTACTCAAGATCTCAAACACTGAAAGTCGTGAAAATAATTTGACTTCAGATTTCAATTTCTAATGAAATTTTAAGTAAAAGAAGTAGCGTACGTTGCCTATAAGGAAATGAGAAAGTCAAAAATGCGAAATTTTAAAATTCTGATTTTTATAACAACCACTTTTATTAAATATCTCAAAAACTAAAAGTCGTAAAAATTAGGGCTGGTAAAAGTATCGATACTTACAGAAGTATCGATACCTGCTCAGGTATTATACACCGATACCGACTGCAATCAGGTATCGAAGTATCGATACTTCAGATACCTCAATACCTCCGATACTTTGATACCTCCGATACCTCGATACTTCCGATACCCCGATACTTCCGATACTTCCGATATCTTCGATATCGATACCTGCGATACCTTGATAAAGGGTGCCTATAAATAAATATCCTATTCATGTGCTTTGGATGTTAGAAACACAAGCTATTCGATGCGATATTTATTTATCGCCACCCGATACTTCCGATACCTCGATACCTCCGATACCTTGATACTTCCGATACCTCGATACATACGATACTTTGACAAGTATCGATACTTTGCAGGTATCGATACTCGATACCTAAAAACAGGTATCGCCCAGCCTTAGTAAATATAGTTTGACGCCAAATTTAAATTTTTTTTAGAAAACTTTAATTAAAAGGAGTAGCCGTTGTTGTTTAAAAGGCAAAAAGAAAGTCAATAGAATGTCAAAATTTTGACATTTACAAGGACTTTTTACCCAATATCTCAAAAATTAAAAGTCGTAAAAATTATTTGACCTTCATTTTAGATTTTTTTGTCCACGAAAATTCTACGAAAGAAATATTGCAGATGTTGTGCAAAAGTTAAAAAATTATAAAATTTGGCTTTTATAATCAGATTTTACTCAATATTTCAAACAGAAAGTCGTAAACATAATTTGACTTTAGTTTTAAATTTTTCATGTAATTCTAAGTAAAAGGAGTAGCATACGTTGCTTAAAAGGCAAAGAGAAAGTCGAAAATGCTAAATTTTGAAATTC
Organism: Tribolium confusum; assembly: GCA_029207805.1. Classification (NCBI taxonomy): domain Eukaryota; kingdom Metazoa; phylum Arthropoda; class Insecta; order Coleoptera; family Tenebrionidae; genus Tribolium; species Tribolium confusum. Next base: position 19,402,460 of record JALGAY010000005.1, read on the forward strand.
TGATTTTTACAGCAACCACATTTTACTGAATATCTTAAAAACTAAAAGTCGTAAAAATAGTTTGACGCCAAATTTAAAATCTTATGTCAGAGGAATAGCCGATGTTGTTTAAAAGTCAAAAATAAAGTCAGCAAAATACTATAATTTTAAAATTTTGACTTTTACAATCACTTTTTACTTAATATCTCAAAAATAAAACTCCTAAAAATTTAAGAGTGTCAATTAAGGTTTTTTATAAAATTCTACGAAAGAGATATTGCAGATGTCCAAAAATCAAAGAGAAAGTCAAGAAAATGATAAAATTTGGCTTTTACAAACAGATTTTAGTCATATCTCTAAAACTAAAATTAAAAAAAAAAGCATCTTAAATATTAAAATATTATAAACCAATATGATTACATATTCAGTCTTTGTAAAATTTTACGTGACATGAATACTAGATGTTCTCGAAAATAGAGTTTAAATTTTTAAAATTTTGACTTTTACAACCAAATTTCACGCAATATCTCAAAAACTGAATCTTGTGGAATCAATTTACTACAGATGTAGATTAGATTTCTCGTAAAATTTTACTTGCAAATAATAACGCATATTACCAAGAAATTTTAAAAGAAAATTATCAAAATGTAATTTGTAATGTGATTTTGACGTTCATAACTACATTATTTAAATTTGAATTACTTGGTGCAATCAGCAGCTGCTTTTACGTTCATATTTTTCCAAGAATTGCTTCTAATTAATACTAGATTTTTTTATCAATGTTATCAGAAGTGTGCTAAAAAACGGAAACGCAGTAATTGTTTCCAGAAATTTATTATTTTATCTGTATTGCTTTAAAAATAGATATTGTAACACTTATCTAAAATATATTTTCGCATATACCCACTCTTGATTTTGATCAAATTCCATTATGAATAATTTTTCGAATCCCGATTTGTTTGGCTGACCGTGAATATAATACGATTGACATAAAATCAATCGAAACCTCGTATGTACAATCAATCATTCAGTGCGGAAACTCCTGACTGGCATCACCTTGCGTTATATAATTCCACCCTTCGACATAATCGCCGTTCTAAAATAATCATTCCAAGCCAATAAAACTAACAAATCGAATTGTCGTTTAATTAGTTATTTAAAAGATAAATAAAGGGGTGTATCAAGCTTTCACACTTTTTTTTACTCCACAGTGAAGCAGCACGATATAAAAAAGTTCTTTGGAAGGAAGTGAGAGTAGGGGATTTGATTCATCTTTCAAATAATGAAGTCGTCCCTGCTGATATACTTCTTCTCCGATCGAGCGATCCTAGTGGGCTTTGCTATATTGATACAGGGCATTTAGATGGAGAAACCAATTTGAAACAGCGACAAGTTGCTAGAGGATTTGTTGCAAAAGTCTGTACCAAACTTTTTTTTTTCTTCAATTTTATTTTTGGTATTTTTTTCTTGTAGCAAGATGTGTTCGAACCGAGTAAATTTCGAAGTAAAGTCGAAGTTGAAGCGCCTACAACAAAAATTTATCGGTTTCATGGCGCTATTGTACATCCATCAGGTGAAAGAGTACCTGTTGGTACCGATAATTTACTGCTCAGGGAGTGCCTTCTTAAAAATACTGATTTTGTGGAAGGAATTGTGGTATATGCGGGTCATGAAACTAAAGCAATGCTCAATAATGGGGGACCAAGATATAAACGATCTTCCTTAGAACGACAAATGAATCAAGACGTGCTTTGGTGTGTCTTAATTTTAATTGTTTTGTGTTTGATTGGTGCCATAGGGTGTAAACTTTGGTTGAATATTTTTAATAGATTGGAAGAGCCGTTTAGTACTGAACATGGGGAAGGAATGGAGGCTTTTCTAGCCTTTTGGACTTATATCATCATTTTACAGGTAATTTTCTCACAACACTAAAAAAAAAAATGTTTTTTAAACTGACTTGACATAAAGTTTTATAGCCATATTTTTTTTGATAAGGTGTTTGTTGTCATGATGAATGTGGACATTTTTTTAATTATTATCACTTATCAATCAATAATACCTCAACTTATTTTGCTTTATCTATTTATTAAGAATAAAAATAAATTGAAAATTTTACTTATGCAGTTTCACATAAAATTTTATTTTTTAAAAAAACTATTGAGCATAAAATCTTTTTTTATATAACGTTGGTTAATTTAAAACCATAAATTTTTTATTGACCATTTGGAACGCGTAGACAAGAAATTTTCACAAAAAAAATGGTCGCAATGTCTTATATAATTAAGATAGTTAAGAAAAATAATAATGGGACCTCTTTCAGGGCAATAAAAGGGACCTTTAAAAGGGCCAAATTCTGCAAAATATTATTAAAATTTGATTTGATTACATTTATTTGTCATTTTGTATAATTAAAATATGTAGATGGGGTAGTTAAGATGGGACCCCTTTCAGAACAATAGAGTGGCAAATGTTTGACAAAATTATTAAAATCAAAAATTCATTCAAATTTCGTAAGTTGGCACAATAGAATGGTTGTCAAATTATGGATAATTAACACAGTTGGGGAGGATAAAAATGGGACCCCTTTCGGGGCAATAAAAGAGATCTTTAAAAACTTAATGAAGGATCAAAAATTCTACAAAATTATTAAAATTTGATTTGATTAAATTTAATAGAAAATTTGTTAAATTCAATTGTAATGTATAATTAAAATAGTTGGAGTAGTAAAGATGGGGCCCCTTTTAGAGCAATAGCAAAAGCGATAATCAGCAAAAATTAGACAAAATTAATAAAATAGTAAAATAGAATTTATTGTCACAATAGAATTGTTGTAAAATTTTGGATAATTAAGACAGTCGGGGGAGCTAAATATGGCCCCTTCTGGGGCTAGAGAAGGGGTCTCTAAAAGGGCCATCAACAATCCAACAAATTTTTTAAAATGAGACATTAAAATTTCTTAATTAGCCATCTTGTATAATTAAGACTATAATTTACCAAGATGGGTTGGGACCCCTTTTAAGGCAATAGAAGGGATTCCACTCAAGAATTCATCAAAAATATAAAAATGAAAAACTGTAATTTGTTAAATTGTGTCAATAAAAATGGTCATAAAATTGGATATAATTAATACAGTTAGAAAAAATAAAAATGGGACCCTTTTCGGGGCGATAGAAATTATACTCAGCAAAAATTAGACAAAATTAATAAAATAGTAAAATAGAATTTATTGTCTCAATAGAATTGTTGTAAAATTTTGGATAATTAAGACAGTTGGGGGAGCTAAATAGAGCCCCTTCTGGGGCTAGAGAAGGGGTCTCTAAAAGGGCCATCAACAATCCAACAATTTTTTTAAAATGAGACATTAAAATTTCTTAATTAGCCATCTTGTATAATTAAGACAATAATTGGCCAAGATGGGTTGGGACCCCTTTTAAGGCAATAGAAGGGATCTCACCCAAGAATTCAGCAAAAATATAAAAATGAAAAACTGTAATTTGTTAAATTTTGTCAATAAAAATAGTCATAAAATTGGGTATAATTAATACAGTTAGAAAAAATAAAAATGGGACCCTTTTCGGGGCGATAGAAATTATACTCAGCAAAAATTAAACAAAATTAATAAAATAGAAAATTTAAATTTATTGTCACAATAGAATTGTTGTAAAATTTTGGATAATTAAGGCAATTGAGGGATATAAAAAAGGCCCCTTTCGGGGCTATAGAAGGCTATAGAAGGGGTCTCTAAAAGGGCCATCAACAATCCAACAAATTTTTTAAAATGAGAAATTAAAATTTCTTAATTAGCCATCTTGTATAATTAAGACAATAATTGGCCAAGAGGGGTTGGGACCCCTTTCAAGGCAATAGAAGGGATCCCACTCAAGAATTCAGCAAAAATATAAAAATGAAAAACTGTAATTTGTTAAATTGTGTCAATAAAAATGGTCATAAAATTTTGTATAATTACAGTTCGAGAAAATAAAAATGGGACCCTTTTTGGGGCGATAGAAGTGATTTCAACAAAAGTTAGACAAAATTAATAAAATAAAAAATTGAAATTTATTGTTATAATTTGTTGTAAAATTTTGGATAATTAAGACAGTTGGGAGAGATAAAAAGGGCCCCGTCTGGGGCTAGAGAAGGGGTCTCTGAAAGGGCCATCAACAATCCAACAAATTTTTTAAAATGAGAAATTAAAATTTCTTAATTTGCCATCTTGTATAATTAAAACAATAATTGGCCAAGATGGGTTGGGACCCCTTTTAAGGCAATAGAAGGGATCCCACTCAAGAATTCAGCAAATATATAAAAATGAAAAACTGTAATTTGTTAAATTGTGTCGATAAAAATGGTCATAAAATTTTGTATAATTACAGTTCGAGAAAATAAAAATGGGACCCTTTTTGGGGCAATAGAAGTGATATTCAACAAAAATTAGACAAAATTGATAAAATAAAAAATTGAAATTTATTGTTACAATAGATTTGTTGTAAAATTTTGGATAATTAAGACAGTCGGGGGAGATAAAAAGGGCCCCTTCTGGGGCTAGAGAAGGGGTCGCTAAAAGGGCCGTCAACAATCCAACAAATTTTTTTAAATGAGAAATTAAAATTTCTTAATTAGCCATCTTGTATAATTAAGACAATAATTGGCCAAGATGGGTTGGGACCCCTTTCAAGGCAATAGAAGGGATCCCACTCAAGAATTCAGCAAAATTATAAAAATAAAAAACTGTAATTTGTTAAATTGTGTCAATAAAAATGGTCATAAAATTTTGTATAATTACAGTTCGAGAAAATAAAAATGGGACCCTTTTTGGGGCAATAGAAGTGATATTCAACAAAAATTAGACAAAATTATTAAAATAAAAAATTGAAATTTATTGTTACAATAGATTTGTTGTAAAATTTTGGATAATTAAGACAGTTGGGGGAGATAAAAAGGGCCCCTTCTGGGGCTAGAGAAGGGGTCGCTAAAAGGGCCGTCAACAATCCAACAAATTTTTTTAAATGAGAAATTAAAATTTCTTAATTAGCCATCTTGTATAATTAAGACAATAATTGGCCAAGATGGGTTGGGACCCCTTTCAAGGCAATAGAAGGGATCCCACTCAAGAATTCAGCAAAATTATAAAAATAAAAAACTGTAATTTGTTAAATTGTGTCAATAAAAATGGTCATAAAATTTTGTATAATTACAGTTCGAGAAAATAAAAATGGGACCCTTTTTGGGGCAATAGAAGTGATATTCAACAAAAATTAGACAAAATTATTAAAATAAAAAATTGAAATTTATTGTTACAATAGATTTGTTGTAAAATTTTGGATAATTAAGACAGTTGGGGGAGATAAAAAGGGCCCCTTCTGGGGCTAGAGAAGGGGTCGCTAAAAGGGCCGTCAACAATCCAACAAATTTTTTTAAATGAGAAATTAAAATTTCTTAATTAGCCATCTTGTATAATTAAGACAATAATTGGCCAAGATGGGTTGGGACCCCTTTCAAGGCAATAGAAGGGATCCCACTCAAGAATTCAGCAAAATTATAAAAATAAAAAACTGTAATTTGTTAAATTGTGTCAATAAAAATGGTCATAAAATTTTGTATAATTACAGTTCGAGAAAATAAAAATGGGACCCTTTTTGGGGCAATAGAAGTGATATTCAACAAAAATTAGACAAAATTATTAAAATAAAAAATTGAAATTTATTGTTACAATAGATTTGTTGTAAAATTTTGGATAATTAAGACAGTTGGGGGAGATAAAAAGGGCCCCTTCTGGGGCTAGAGAAGGGGTCGCTAAAAGGGCCGTCAACAATCCAACAAATTTTTTTAAATGAGAAATTAAAATTTCTTAATTAGCCATCTTGTATAATTAAGACAATAATTGGCCAAGATGGGTTGGGACCCCTTTTAAGGCAATAGAAGGGATCTCACGCAAGAATTCAGCAAAAATATAAAAATGAAAAACTGTAATTTGTTAAATTTTGTCAATAAAAATGGTCATAAAATTGGGTATAATTAATACAGTTAGAAAAAATAAAAATGGGACCCTTTTCGGGGCGATAGAAATTATACTCAGCAAAAATTAAACAAAATTAATAAAATAGAAAATTTAAATTTATTGTCACAATAGAATTGTTGTAAAATTTTGGATAATTAAGGCAATTGAGGGATATAAAAAAGGCCCCTTTTGGGGCTATAGAAGGCTGTAGAAGGGGTCTCTAAAAGGGCCATCAACAATCCAACAAATTTTTTAAAATGAGAAATTAAAATTTCTTAATTAGCCATCTTGTATAATTAAGACAATAATTGGCCAAGATGGGTTGTGACCCCTTTCAAGGCAATCGAAGGGATCCCACTCAAGAATTCAGAAAAAATATAAAAATGAAAAACTGTAATTTGTTAAATTGTGTCAATAAAAGTGGTCATAAAATTGGATATAATTAATAGAGTTTGAGAAAATAAAAATGGGACCCTTTTTGGGGCAATAGAAGTAATATTCAACAAAAATTAGACAAAATTAATAAAATAAAAAATTGAAATTTATTGTCACAATAACATTGATGTAAAATTTTGGATAATTAAGGCAGTTGAGGGATATAAAAAGGGCCCCTTTCGGGGCTGTAGAAGGGGTCTCTAAAAGGGCCATCAACAATCCAACAATTTTTTTAAAATGAGAAATTAAAATTTTCTTAATTAGCCATCTTGTATAATTAAAACAATAATTGGCCAAGATGGGTTGGGACCCCTTTTAAGGCAATAGACGGGATCCCACTCAAGAATTCAGCAAATATATAAAAATGAAAAACTGTAATTTGTTAAATTGTGTCGATAAAAATGGTCATAAAATTGGGTATAATTAATACAGTTAGAGAAAATAAAAATAGGACCCTTTTTGGGGCGATAGATGTGATATTCTACAAAAATTAGACAAAATTAATAAAATAAAAAATTGAAATTTATTGTTACAATAGATTTGTTGTAAAATTTTGGATAATTAAGACAGTTGAGGGATATAAAAAAATGCCCCTTTCGGGGCTATAGAAGGGGCCTCTAAAAGGGCCATCAAAAATTCAACAAAATTCTCAAAATGAGAAATTAATATTTGTTAAATTGCCATTTTTATAATTATGGCAAAAATTGGGCAAGATGGGTTGGGAATGGTGAGACCCCTTTCAATAGAAGGGATCTGCAGCAAGAGTTTGACAAATTCTTATAAAAACGAAAAATCTAAATTTGTTAATTTATTGATACAATGAAAAGATTATTTTTTATTTGTTTATTTGTATTTTTCCACAAATAATAAAAATAATAACACTAATAAATTTATCTTTGTGATGTTAGTTATGCAACCAACAATACACACTTTATTTTTTTATGTTTTAGATAATGATTCCATTATCGCTGTATGTAACCCTCGAGATGTGTAAAATAATCCAAGTATACCATATCCACCACAACGTCGACCTCTACGACCCTATGATGGACAAACGCACTGAATGTCGTGCACTCAACATTACTGAAGAACTCGGCCAAATCCAGTACATCTTCTCTGACAAAACGGGTACTCTCACTGAAAACCGTATGATTTTCCGTCGTTGTGCCATCGCTGGGGTCGATTACAATCATCCAAAAATGGAAGACGAAAGCAAAAACGGCAAACTTGGATCTCTTAGCGTTGTAGCAAACCCACGTCTTATCAGTGATCTAAATCAAATCGGTGCTGTCACAGAACAAATCTACACGTCACGCCAAACACATGCCGCCAAAATCCAAGAATTTCTCTTCCTGTTGGCTGTTTGTAACACTGTAGTGTGTTCCAGACATCCTCACTATGATCTCATGAACGCTTCAGGTTTGATTGAAGCAGTTCCGAGTAGTTATAACCAATCAGATAAGTACACAAGACTTGAGGAGTCACGATCGGTAACTCCATCTCCTCCATTGAATTTCCTTGAACCGAGATCACCTAATTTGACTTCGTCTGAAGTCGAAGTTAAGAAACCTAAACTTCTGAGTTTGCCACTTCTTGGACGCAAACAGGGGAGTAATACGAATTTGACTGATGAACAAAAGGCTAAATTAAGATCGTCAACACCAAGTCCACATGAACTTAAGCCGATTTTTGAAGCAGAAAGTCCAGATGAGTTAGCACTTGTTGATGCTGCATACAACTACAACTGCAAATTGTTAAAAAGAACACCAGTTTCAGTCTGTGTTGAGTTTTTTGATGAAGGAAGAGCCACTTTTGAAATTTTAGATATTTTACCTTTTGATTCTAACAGGAAACGGATGTCTGTTATTGTAAAACATCCGAATACTGGTGAAATTATTTTATATTGTAAAGGTGCAGATAGTAGTATTTTTCCGTATTTAGCACCAGTTGAAGATGATTCAGAACAAAAAACTGTAATAAATAAAACACAACAACATGTTAATAATTATTCAAAAGACGGTTTGAGGATTTTATTAATGGCAAAACGGGTGTTAACTCTCTCAGAATATACAGAGTGGAGTAAAAAACAACAAGAGATCAATATGTCACTTGATAATCTCGAACGGAAAATTCAAGAGAATTACTCAAGGATTGAATCAAATTTAACATTGTTGGGAGCTACAGGTATTGAAGATCGGCTTCAAGAAGGTGTTCCTGAAACACTCTCCGCTATAATGTCAGCAGGAATTGTTGTTTGGGTGTTGACAGGTGATAAACCCGAGACTGCTATAAATATAGCCTACTCAAGTAAACTATTTTCTCCTCAAATGGAACTTTTAAAACTTATGACTCGCTCAAAAGAAACAGCAGAAAGCACAATTATGTTTTATTTATCAGAGATTGAAAACGCAGCTAGTAGCATCCAAACAGTGTTGCCAACTACCACACGGCGTGAATTAAACCGCTCCGGTCCGAAAAACCGTAGTAAAGCTCTAGTCATTGATGGCAAAACGCTGACATTTATTCTTGACCGGCGCTCGAATTTAACTAAACCATTTCTAAAGCTGACAACTCACTGTAGTTCAGTGCTGTGTTGTCGCGCAACTCCGCTCCAGAAGGCCTACATTGTGAGAGTTGTTAAGGAGGAGTTAAAAATGCGGACTTTGGCGATTGGAGATGGCGCTAATGACGTTTCTATGATTCAGACTGCCGATGTCGGGATTGGGATTTCAGGTCAGGAGGGAATGCAAGCTGTAATGGCGGCCGATTTTGCTCTCTCGAGATTTAAATTTCTTGAAAGGTTACTCCTAGTGCATGGGCATTGGAGTTACGATCGGTTATCCCGAATGGTTTTGTATTTCTTTTATAAAAATGCGGCATTTGTGTTTTTGGCGTTTTGGTATCAGTTGTTTTGTGGATTTTCTGGATCAGTTATGATTGATCAGATGTACCTGATGTTGTATAATTTGTTGTTTACGTCGTTGCCACCATTGGCAATAGGTGAGTTGGGTTTAATCGTTAAGGGAGGAATAACAGGAGTTCGCAATTGAAATCGTAGTCGTTGCACAAACACCTTTTATAGCAGTTTCACGGGACTCAGAATAGGTGTTTACCCTACCATAAATTTGCAAACGGTGGTCTTGACAATAGGATAAGACCATAAAAGATGTTTGTACTTCGACCAAGAACCAAACATTGTTGGTATAGGGCATGCCAACTCCTCTTATTTCTCCTTCTATGGGTTTAACTGACTTTCAGTGGTTTCAGGTGTTTATGATCAAGATGCACCAGAGGAACTTCTAAGGGATAAACCGTATTTGTATAGACAAGGCCGGTTAGGGAAAGTTTACAAGAGTTATTCGTTTTGGTTGACTATAGCTGATGCGATTTATCAGAGTCTTTGTATTTTTTTCATCTGTCAAGGAGCTTATGCGGATTCTGATATTGATATGTTTGAATTTGGAACTACAGCAACGACTGCATGCATGTTTGTTATGTTACTACATGTTTCAATTGAGATTAGGTCATGGGTAAGTGCCCAAAATGTTGATGAGATAGAGCATTTTGTTTAAGAAGCACAGTTATATTCCTTTAATTTGGTGCCTTAAGGCTTGGCAACCACTCTGTGATTCTCACTATTTGACTAACTCCAGAAGAACCAATATGAGAACCAGTGCTTCTCATACAAAATAGCTAAATCGTGTCTATACTTGACTCTAATAAGCAATCCGTTATTTTTTTAGACGATAATTCACGTGGCTTCAATCGCGTTTTCAATTGGAGCTTTCTACATCTATTCGTTCCTGTACAATTCATTGTGCGTCAATTGTTTCGGCTTGCCAAGCACCTATTGGATAATCCAGAAAGCAACAAGTCGTCCCACGTATTGGTTAGTGACACTATTGTCTAGCGTGGTTGCGATTTTGCCGAGGTGAGAGCCGAGTGATAAAAATATTTTTGTAAATTTTGTATTTAGGTATGTGTTCCGAGTGTTGAAGACTTTGATGGCGCCGGACGATGTGACTCGAGCAGTGATGGCGTATCGCAGGGCTAGCAGAAGAGGTGAGGGCTTTCTCGTATCTTGGTCAAGGTCAACATCTACATCTTCCATATACAGGTATTGTAAGGGGTTGTGGTTGCTCGCTTTTAGTGCACTGCTGTAGAGACACAGTTAAAGGTAGGTAGCACGTAGCTTTTCACGGTTTTTTTCGTTTTGTTGAAGATATTAAGATGTAGTTTTGAATTACAGAACCACAGATTCGAGGCCTACGAATAACGCTTTGACAGCTGTGGGGTGAAACCAACGTGGCCTTAGGGAAATTCAAGTGCTAGTTGAGAGAAACTCGTATTTTACAGGCTGTGATGTGTATAAATAAGGGACCAATTAAGTTATTCCACTTTGAACTTTATTTATGTTTTACCGATTTTTTTTTAGTGTTTAAGTGGAGCAATTGATTGTGCCATTTTTTTTAACGAAATTGTGTACTTATTTTTAAGCTGATTACAAACACTGCAGTTACCAGTTCTTTTTATGTTCCTGTTTGATTCAATTTCACTTGCCAAATGAGTTATAGCACAATTTTTTTTTATCTATTTTTTTAAGAACGATTTTTTAATATCCATGACTGTGACTACTCTATTTTTTTAGTATTTTCTAAGGTGCTAATTGATGGCAATGAAACGAAATCAAACGTTGTTCTATTGCATCATTTTATAACGAATTACACTTTTTAATATAAATCACACACATTTTTGTACGTTTTTTCACCATTGCCTTAAATAGACGATATATTTTCAATAAACTGTGTGATGTAACATGATGTTGATTTTTTAGAGAGTATAAGCAGAATGTTGTCAGATAGTTTATTTTAGAAACGATTTAATAATGAATATATTTATGTACAAATAAAGAATATCAGTATTAATTTCTTGTATTTCTCTCTTTTTTTTACCCAAAAACTATGTTTAGTAAAATCTAAAGAGATAAAAGTATCGCTTCCTGAACTTTCTTGTACAAAATTTAATTCCTTTAACATTTTATTTTGTAGCTTTAACCGTTTATGAGCCGTTTTTAAATAAAGCCAGCGCTACACAAATTCTTACCGGTCTTGGTACTCAATATACTATAAAATCTCTGGTTATATATTCTTTATTTCTGCTACTGTGCTCCATTTTTTTTGTATCATCTGATATAATAGATAATACAAAAAACAGTTAACAATTTTTATCTTCATCTTTCATTTTTTTCCTAAAAAAAATTATAACTTTAGAGAGCTTTAAAAAAACAATTGAATAATCTCTCCTTACCAAACCATTTTTAATCTCAACACAATACAAATTATTATCACGACATCCGACAAAAACCCTCCCTTCAGTGCCCACAACTGAGGAAAAAATCTCCCCTGGAAGCCCCAATTCCCCCCTCAACACCCCTTTGAAATCCACTAGAAATAATCTTCCTGAATTCCCTGCTACCACAATAAAATCCTCAATAATTCCAGGAGTAGTTAAACGGTCATCTAAATTCGTAACGAATTCAACTTCAGAGCCCTCCTTTATCACGTGCAGAGTCCCATTATGTGAGCCAAAAATCACAAATTTTTGCCATAAAACCAGAGAGGAGTACAAATGGCCCCCAGTGTCATACTCCCATAATTTCCGGCCATTAGAAGTCAAACAAGTGACACTTCCGGCAACATTCGGCCATAAAATACAGTCATTGAGGGCACAAGGAGCCCCAAAAATCGGACTTCCGGTTTTGCACTTCCAAAGAACTTCGCCGGAAGTCTCACAAAGGCACAGACAAGTCCCGGAAATTGTAGCAACGTATAGCTTTTCATTCTGTAGTAAAGGACGGGAAATTACACTTTCGGAAACAAATGTTTTCCAAATTATTGTGCCGTCCTTTAAAAAATAATAATAATAATAAGAGGGTGGTATACACAGTACATGATATGACAAGTAATGCAGCGAGCAATCGAAAAAAAGTAAGAAGAAAAAAGTATCTATTATATCTGTCTTTCTCCCACCCACAAATAAATAAATAAGTGTTAGAGAGAGACAACAAAAAAGCGGTTGCGTAAACTACAATTTGAACAGTTGTTCGCTGAGTTACTTTATCTTGACTGTGGTGGTAACTAACAGAACGTACCGCGATGTTAACACAGTGAATATTTCTATCATACGAGCCAAAAACAACCCCTTTGTTGTTCTGACACGTGATTGGTGTACATTTAACCCTGTGATTTGTTTTATACGTCCACTTGATTAAATTATCTGTGAAATCAAGGCAATATAAATTACCATCAAAGCAAGTCACGTACAGAAAATTATTGAAATAACAAGGAGTACTTTCGATGACGTCAGGTAAGATAAATTTGGCGATTTGAAGGCCGCTATTTGCTTCCAAAACGGCAAAAATATGCGAAAAACTGCCTATAGCGACTAGAGAACGTCCACTAGAAAAAAGCTTTTGCAAAATTTTTTTTTAAGAAAAATTGTGTTACTTGTGGGTGAAAATCAGAGGAGTTGAGTCAACACAAGCCTCCAGATTGTATTTCCATGCGACTTTTAGTGTAATTCCGGTGTTGCAAATTTTTTTCGCTTTTTGAATACTTGGTCCTGCTTGGGGTCTTTTTTTAACAAGTTTTTGATTTTGTAAAATTTTTATACAGGTGTTTAGGTCATTTTCAAATAAATTTGTGACTAAATCTGGACATGTCCCTCCTAATTCATCCTCAAATTCACTCAAAAATTGAATTGCAAGAATTGAGTTGCCCCCTAGTTCAAAAAAATTTAATTTCCCCAAATCTGGACTTAACTCAATTCCGAAATATTTCGAAATTTGGGTTTTAAATACATCAATGATTGGTTGTTTGTCTTTGCTTCGGTTCAAATAAATCGATTCGAGTTTGTTTTTATCTGTTTTTCCATGGGATGTGATTGGACATTTCCGAATGATATCAATAAAATCAGGAAAGTATTGTTTAGGTAAACTATGAAGTAATTTAATCCTGACCTTATCCAACACTTTATTTTTAGTGTTTTTATCAAAATCTTGAAGAAAAAAAAGTAAAAGTTTTGCTTGAGACTTTGACCATACACAAACATTTCGTAAACCAACCTCCTCGAAGATAATTTTCTCGATTTTTGATAAATTTATTTTGTGACCGAAACGTTTAAAAATATCATTTTTGCGCCCTTTATAAAAAATTTCTTTGCCGATTCTAATCCCAATATCACCAGTTGCCCGAAAAATTTCACAATTTGACTCGTCATCAACAAAACAAATTCTTGTTGAACTCCCAATAAATATTTCGCCCTCACCACTCTCAATAACCATCCCAGAATCATCCCTAAGTTCAACTGTTGTGTCATTTAGAGCGCTCCCAATTGGTACCTCACCCAAATTTTCAGTAATTTCGTAAATACTACTCCAACATGACACTTCAGTTATTCCATACAAATTAAAAATTCTTAAAGTTTGTGATTTTGGTGTTGTGAGAATTGATAGAGGGAACTGTTCGCCCCCAAAAGCCAAAATTTTTAATTTCGGATTTAGTAAAATAGCTTCAATCTGTGTTTCAGTCCATCTTTGAAACAAAGAAGGGACGGTTTGTAGCACTGTGACCCCATTTTCCGGGTGAAATAACGTTTGGTAGAGACGCAACGGATTGATTTGATTTTTTGGGGTTGTTATTAACAGACAAGCCCCATTTTCAATTGCAAGTAATAACTCGATAATTGAGGGATCAAAAGTGAGAGGAGTACCGAAATATATCGTATCAGAAGCTTCAATTTTAAAAATCTGACTCAAATCTGTGATATTACTCCAAATACTGTCTTTTGTGACCCTCACAAATTTCGGTTCACCTGTACTCCCTGACGTCCTTATTACGTAAAGAATATTCTCGTTGTTTTTTCCACCAATCGCCTGATGTTTGTTTAAAGCGAGTTTTTGTTCATTTAGTGATAAAACAGCGACGGTATTTATACCGGAAATGAAAGACAATGACCACATAAGCCCCAAATCGTTGATAATCGAAACTGATTCATTTTTATCGGGTAAAAAAATAAACGCGTGTTGCAATTCCTGTAAACTGATAGAAATTTACTTAAGAATTTGAATTACGATACTCACCTCATGATAATCGAAGGAATGTAAATATTATGATTCATTTCGAGGCCAATGCAATGGTATTTTTCTTTAACTTGATTAGATAGAAATTCAGTAATTAAATTACGGATTGTAATTACGTCTTTGTAACTAAGGGTGCTTAAAACACTGCCACAATCACTCAAAATTATTGCGGGGCTGTCTTGGGGCCCCATTTTGAATAAGTGAGGTTATGTCAATTGTCAAAAAATGACAAATGAGTCAATGACGTGAAGTTGGCACCTCGCACCAAATTTCAGAGAAAACAAAAAAATAACACGCAATTAATGAACTGTTTCAGTTTTTTTCCGTATTTTTGACTTTCCTAAACACAATAAGAGAGAATTTGATTTTTTGTATTAGACATTTTTAATCCAATTTGTCATAAACCCGTTGCTAACTTCACTGGTATTATGACATTTGTTGCAAGTCAGCTGACGTTTGTTTATCAAAATTCCTTTAGTCATTATTTCGAAATTCCTGGCAAATCCTCTTTGTTTGCAATCCTGCAACGTTAATTAATTCATTTGGATTAATTCCATACGGTAAGTGCAATCGGTCACTTCTTTGTTCTCCAGGTCGAGGTCATTGTCTTCCCTTAGGACAATGGGGCGCATTTTCCTGGAGCATATGGGTGGCAGCCGCCTGTTTTCCTGTGCTCGGTGTGACACGAATCTCACAAACCGTTCCGAGTTGATAAGTACCCGTTTTACTGGGGCTACAGGCCGCGCTTTCCTGTTCAGTAAAGTGGTAAATTTGACGTATAGCGAGGTCCAAGACAGGGTCATGTTGACAGGCCGCCATATGGTAATAGGCAAAATCGGGGTTTGCGGGCCTGAAAAGCGTGTTTTTGCAGGTGAGGGACGTCTCTTGTAAAGCCTGTGAGGCAAAATTGGGCTGGATGTACGAGTTTGCAACTGAGGAAAATCAAAGATATAAGGAGGGTAGAGTGATTCTCGAACGGGCCTTGGTCACAGAAAGTGACGGGATGGAAGAACGTGGTTACGACAGGCAACACTAGTGCAATTTTTCAAAATACGTGATATATGCCTTTACGTGTTCTGTCTGTAGTTTTTGTAATTTTTTTATACTCTATATATTTATTGGACTGGCCAGGCCGTTATTTCCGGTCGCGGGATTTAGTGTTAAGTCATAAATGTAGGTTTATTTGATTTTCGTTTAATAAAAATTAGCAAAAATAACGAGGTTTTATTTAGGTGGCCTTGGTTTTTATGTGTGTAGTAATAAACACAACAAGTATACAAAACAGATGACTGTCAAATATTGACACGCCCACATTTGAAACAATTGAAGATCGGTGATGTCATCACAGGACCTGATGTAATCTCTGGATTTTTGAGGGTTGTTTTTGGGGAAAAACTGTGTCACAAGGCCGTATTTTCGTGAAAAACTCGGCGAATGAGAGTCATTGTCAGGGGTGGTGGGGATAAAGTGGGGAACAGCTGACAACTGACAAACTAAACATTACGGACATCTTGCAATTTGTAGCAGGCGTCGGGTTTGCTTCATTGTTTTTAATATGACAGAAACGTAATAAGTGGGTGTTATCTAGCTGTATGTGACCGTTTCGGGGTTGTTTTTCTTTTGTTTGTTTAACGGTGTACTGTCATTTTCCCGTATAATTTCTATCTGGTGCGTGACGTCATGTGATTGCGTTTTCATGGAGTACTTGATTAAGGTAAATATGGGTTTTTCTCGAATTTGGGGCTGTTGCGGCCGTGTTTGCGCCTTTCAGGGGGTAGATTAGGGCGTTTGGAACACCTTTTGTGTAAGGGCACGGGTCTGGGCGCGGTGTTTAATTGAAAAAATCGGTTTTTAATCCGTCGTCGAGCTAATTCGTGGTTCGTCCTTGGACGATTTTGCCTTTAAAAAAAGCCTATCCCAAGTCGCTTCAATTAAATATTACGCTGAAAGACAATGTGGGTGCAGTGTAATTCAAGTTTAATTTGAAAAATTCCAAATTCACCTGAAATCCGACATCTGCTTGACGATTTTATTGGGAAAGTGTATAAGTAGGACGAGGTGTTTCGCAATAGCTTTTAAAATATTTCGTGAGTATTCTCTTCTTTTTTTGACATTGAAAGTGATCAATTTCGTTATTAAATAACGCGCCGCCATGTTACACAATTTTTCTTAACGGGCCGAAAAGGCTCATTTGTGACGTCATGAAATTTTTTTCAGGACAAAGATGGCCGATTTTGCGTAATGGTGCCGGTAGGGGAGGCATTTAGCCCACGTGACATACCCATAAAACATGTTTATAATAACAAATTCCATCTTTTGAATACCTTATGGGGCATTTGAACAGTCAGCGTGACCTCGCGATTTCTGGACCGAACCGCTAGATGAAGGCCAAGGTCTTACTTGCTCTTTCGTTTGGTTCTTAGACCGCCCCTCTTCACCTGTTGGGTCTTAGTGACCTATCAATTAAATGACCTTGGTGCTAGTTTTTTTTGTTTACAATAACATGCAAATATGCTCTTAACTTTTATAGTGGCATTTTTATTATTTATTCTGAAAATCGACCAGTGCTTATCTTGATCGTGTTTTGTCTTTGTCACTAACAAACACCCACGATTATAATATAGACGGTCATTTGTTTTCCTAGTAGGGGTGGGGGGGCCCGGATCTTATCACAAAGGAACTCCGGTTATCACGACAGCCTATCCTGCGGTTGGATACCCTGAAATAATAACACAGAGGAAATTGTGAAGTACGGACCTGAATTTTTATTTAATTTTCATCAAGGTCAGGAATTTTAACACCCTGAAAATTAAGAATTGTTTTATCTTGCAAAAATTTTAAAGGTTACCACCAAGGTCATTGCATATAAGGTGTTAATATTCGGCAGTAATTTTTTAATGCATTTTTATTCGACAATAAATGCTAAAATTTGATAAAAACTTGTTTCAAGGTTGTATAGGGTGGTTCATTCTTAATGGTTTTCATTATTACACAAAGAAATGAATAAACACATTCTCGTATTTTTTTTGAGACAAATTTAATAATGTAACCATCTATTTTTATTATTTTTATTTTTGAGATACCTATAGTGCCTTTTTGATATATATTCGTTTTTTTTTAAAATTTAAAACTTTTTTATTTTTTAACCAATTTACAATGTAAAAGTTGGTACTACTACAATTTTTTTTACGTTAATTTAAGTGGTGTAACCATTTTTTTTTTAATTTTTGAGATATATTACAATATTTAATTTTTTTTCTGTAAACAAAAGTATAAAATAAGTTTTTTAAATTTTTAAAAATTAATTGTTATTAAAAAAAGTTTATTTAATAAATAAGTCGACATAAGTTTCTTTTTTGTGTATCAGCCACTTAATTGTACTTTTTTTCTTGTTCCCATAAATTGTCTTCCTGTGCTTGTTTTACATTATTTTTTTTTAATTTTTATACATTATTTCGTTGTAAATATTTTTTTTAAACACTAGACCCATCATAAGTGATTAAAAACTAGTAATTTCGATAACCATCGTTAAGGTTTTTGTTTTTTAATGGTTCTATTGTGTCAACTCGTTGTTTGTCAAAACTTTTAATTAATAATGATTATATTTTCAATACAAAATAAAATAATTTCGAAAAAAATCTATTAAAAATAACGATAGAAGACCCATCATTAAAAAATGTATAGTGTATATAAGCTCCAATAAATTAACGCACTACTTGAATTTTTTTGAAAATTGAAACATGTATTCGACCAATTGTACAAAATTAAGAAAAATTTAACAAAAACATTTGTTTAAAGTAAATTAATATCTAAAGTGTCCAAATATAGAAAAACAAACCGAAAACAAAATTTTATTAAAGTTACGCCGTTATAAAAGTTACAGAAAACATCTTAATATCGCGTATTTCCACCTCTACTTTGAATAACCGCTGCACATCTTCGTTCCATACTCAAAATTAACGAACTTATGTCTTCTTGATTTAAGTTATTCCAAATTTCATTTAGTTGAGGACCTACCTCTTGAAGATGGACAGGAGGATGTGGAAGATTTTTTAAACGTTTCCCGAGAATGTCCCAAACATGCTCAATAGGATTCAGGTCAGGGCTTCGAGCTGGCCAATCTAAAACATTGATTTCTGCCTCATTCAAGTAATCTTTAACAATTCGGGCAGGTTTTGCGTTATCTTGCATTAACAAAAAATTTAGACCAATATAAGGGGCATATGGTACGACATGCTCTTCAAGAATGTCTGTTATGTAACGGTCCGCATTTATAGAGCCATTATTTACAACCACTAACTCCGTGCGAGCTTGTAAGGAAATACCACCCCAAACCATTACTGAGCCTCCACCAAACAATGTGGTATTCTGAATGTTACAGTGTGCGTACCGCTCATTTGGTCTACGATACACACGGACACGTCTATCGCAATTGTAAAGGCAAAATTTTGACTCATCCGTAAAAAGGACAGATTCCCAATCCTCTCTTTGCCAATTTATGTGCTCTCTAGCAAATTATAATCGGGCTCTGCGGTGTTCTGCAGTCAATGCAGGACCACGAGAAGGAATATGGGGTGTTAAATTATCCTCCTTAAGTCTTTTTCTAACAGTTTCGGTACTGATTTGAATTCCTTCTACGTCACGGAACTCAGTTTATAGCTTCCTGGCGGTTACAAAGCGTTCCTTTAGCGCAGATATTCTTAAAAATCTATCTTGGATAGGAGTGGTTTTCCTTTTTCTTCCTTGCCCAGGTCTTCTGAAGTGACTTCCTGTCTCTCTGTACCTTTGTATCATACGCGAAACTGACGTATGAGATACACCAAACCTTTCACCAATTCTTCTGTAGCTCCATCCTTCCTTCAACAAAACCACAGCTTGGGCGCATTCTTCTCGAGCCAAATTCCTCATAATGTTTTTATTATTGTTTCAAATGATAAAAACTATCCACAGAACGGCAAATTC
The DNA here is from genome assembly GCA_029207805.1 of Tribolium confusum. NCBI lineage: Eukaryota > Metazoa > Arthropoda > Insecta > Coleoptera > Tenebrionidae > Tribolium > Tribolium confusum. The sequence continues at coordinate 19,421,977 of JALGAY010000005.1, forward strand.
AAATAACAATAAAACGAAATTACAAATTAACACAATTTAAAAATGAAAATTATTTTAAAATTTCTCCTTAAAAAACTATTAAACTCAAATTTCTGACTTTAATGTCAAAACTTTTATTACAATGGGTAACTACATTATAGCTTGATTAAACCTTCTCAACCAAAGTTGTCAAATGTATGTACATACATAGTTTTAATTTTTTTACTTTATTTTCAAGTGGTGCGTTAATTCCTTGGAGCAGTGTATATCCAAGAAAAAATGGTTTAATTTGTTTTTTTTTTGTGACGCAATTGGATCACTCGTAGCGGCCAATAAGGCGGCCAATCACGTATTGCTTTAAATAGTAAGGCAAGATTTATTTATAATTGTATGCCCTCTTACCCCTTATAGGGCTTTAAAACTAATTAATTTGGATGCAAAATTTGTAAAAATCAAATTTTTATTATAAAATATCTAATGAATTAAATTCGAAATTCGACATAAGAAACAAGAAAAAAAAATTTTAATTTTCGATTATAAAATAACGCATATAATTCGTAATTCTTTTAGATAAGAAAAAATAATAAAGCAAAAACAAGTAATTAAGCATATTTAGGAAGCTCAAGTCTGATGTAATTGGATTACTCGTAATAACCATTATGTCACATATAACATCATTATTTATTTATTTTTCATGGAATGATATATTTTTTCTTTTATAATTGAATATTCTACAAATAAGGTTTTTCAACTCTGTTATTTTCTTTGCATATAGATGAACAAAACAAAAGAAAAAAAATTCTAACTTCAAACAAAAGACGTTGTAAGCATTATCCATTAATCGCATTTGTTGCCAATCATTTAATCATAAAATAACATCTACTTACTTTAAATTCCTAGAGAATTTCGTGTTTTAATTTAGCCTTGAAATTAAAGGTCTGAAGTTTGTAACGCTCTACCTTTTTCAAAAATTTCATTATATCTTTGCTTTTAAAAAAATTATGACGTCATAGCGCCGTTACGAGTCATCCAATTACGTCAGAACTGATCTCACTTGATATACCTATTTACTTGTTTTTGAATTTTTTTCTTGTTTCGATTCATCTTCATGTAAAATAATTAACATAGTTATAAAGCCCTATTAGTGAGGCACCTATTTATAAGAGAAAAATCATATTGTTTCATTTATAAAAATGTATGATGACGTCATAACGCCGCCATATTGACTGTTACAAGTGTTTCAATTATGTCAGAATTGAGCTCTCTAGAAATGACAAGTTAAATGATTTTTTTAAATTTTTCGAAAAATTAAACAATTACGAATTTTATGCCTTAGTTTAAACTCACTCTATATATTCATATACTTATACAGGATCGGCCAAATATAAGAATCCAAGCGATTTTTGGCCAAACTATAAACATTTTATGAAAATATTATTTAGAGGCTATAAAAATGTAACTTTATTGGCGTATTTATCATTTTTCACTTATTTAAATTTTTGAGATAATTATAACAACATTTTTATCACATTTTTTTTTAAATTAACATTAAAGGCTTTAAATAATAAATAAACAAATTCGTTATAATAAATATAGTATATTTATATATAAATATAATTTCCTTGTCGCACTATTTCCCACCCCTTAAGTAAGTAGGGGTAAAAAAGGTGTTTACTAGTACTCAATCCAAGACTGACCACTGGTCAGTACCAATGAAATCTCGAGTAATTAGGGGGAGGTGGTCTTATGCGCTCCCACTTCAACTCCCACTTGCCAATAAAAAAAATTAATAAATCATAATTCTCATATTAACATTTTATTTTAAATAATGCAGTGTACAGGTGAGTTTAAAGTAAGAAATAAAATTCCTAATTTCTTCATTTTTCAATAAATTTGTCAAGTGACTTGGCAACATTGGTTTGCTGTCAATTTGTTGATCATTTTTGGTTGAAACAGTAAAATTTCCCTAAATATCCCTCAAAAAAGTAGAAATTTCTCTTTACCTAGATTTAAGGAAATTTTTCTAGACCTGGCAACCCTGCAGTAAACTGTTCACATAGTACGTAGAAAAAAGGTAACCCGCTTTTTTCCTGTTTCTCTCTAACGCTTATTTGTTTTTCCATGAGTGGAAAGAAGACCGATGTAGTGTATTTTGCTTTTTTACCCAGTCTTATTCGCACGTTGAACTTTTTGCCTGTCCTTGTTTTTTTTATTCGGGGGCCGAATAATCGGGACTCTACTGTATTTGTAAAAAGAATTTTTTTGGTCCACTTTTTAAATGTTTTCTGAAGCACTGTGTGAGCTTCTTTCGGTTTTTTTTTCAATTTTACTCAAAAATGGTGCGTTTTATCAAAATTTCCCAAAAGCCAAAAAACTTTCTAAATTATTTTTTCTATAAAAAAATTATAGTGAAACTGTATTTTTCGGATAACGAGATTTAATTTAATTTAACGAGATTTGACTCAAGTATCTGTCTTAAAAATATAAACATTAGGCTGGGCCAAGAAAATCGAATATTTTTTTTAACTTCCAACACTAAAAAATTGGTACCTAGGCATCTTTAAAAAATGCTTTTTAAAAATGGGCTCTTAATTTTAATAGGAAGGACTCCCTCATTTGAGTTTTTTATTTTTTCTTTAGTTCTATTCGGCAAAATTTATATCTCGTCATTACTTGATCGTAGGAAAAAATTTTATGTACATTTTTGTAGAAAATTAAACGCTCTAAAAAAGGTATCTTACATTTTTTTTGTAGCTGTTAGCGTTTAGAAGATATCAGAGGTCAAAGTTTGAAAAATTTAACAAAAATTCCTTTTTTACTTCTAAATTTTATCACTACTCGTAGATAAATAAATATTAGAAAATGCAAAATATGCAGTTTTATAGGAAATTGAACGCTCTGCAAGAAAGGTTTCTTGTGGTTAATCGATTACTCTAACCACTTAGAAGATATTCGCATTTTAAAAACCAAGATTTAAGACTAAATCCTCAATTTTTTTAAAATGGTTGGAGTAATCGATTAACTACAAAAGACTTTTTTTTAGAGCGTTTAATTTCCTACAAAACCATATGTTGCGCATTTTCTAATATTTATTTATCTCTGAGTTATAAAAGTTAGAAGTAAAAAAGAAATTTTTGTCAAATTCTTCAAACTTTGACCTCTGATATCTTCTAAACGCTAACAGCTATAAAAAAATTATAAAATACTTTTATAGAGCGTTCAATTTTATACAAAAAATGTAAATAAAATTTTTTCTTACGATCAAGTAGTGACGAGATATGGATTTTGCCAAATAGAACTAAAGAAAAAATAAAAAACTGAGATGAGTGAGTCCTTCCTATTAAAATTAAGAGCCAATCTTTAAAAAGCATTTAGGTCCCAATTTTTCAGTGTCGGAAGTTAAACAAATATTCGATTTTTTTGGCCCACTTTAATAAACATGCTGCTCAAATTTCATTGTGATAACTAGAAAATGTTTTGAGATATTAAAAAAAATTTAAATTCTCAAATTTGGTTAGCAGAAGCGCTACAGAACAATAATTTTACCGCCTTTCTTTTATATTGTTGATATTTTCTACGCTTCTGAGTGCAACAGACCTCTTTGTTGTTAGGTAATTAAATATGTTTGTACAGTTGTAGAAATTATCGGCTTCTTATCTACCTCCTGAACGCATTTGGGATAGTTTTCTTGTTCGTCACCTGTTTATTTTTATATGAATCGATATTTTGTTCTCTTATCACAACTTCTTTTTCTCTTTTTCCAGATGGCAACTGAATAATCACACAAAAATGAATTACTTAACAATGAATAACGTTTACGTTAAAACCCACACGAATTTTTTACCAGAGGCTCAGCCTCGTAATTTTTACAGTCAAGTTACCGAAAACAATAACCAAATCACGACAAATGGTGATAAAACAATTGAAGAAGTCTGGTCGAAATACAAATTCGACACTAATAACATAAATGCTAGTGTTGGAGGCAATTATACCAAAACATGGGCCACACAAGAAGAACCCCCACATGAAGAAAAGGAAGAAGAAGTTAAAGTTGAAGATGAACCGGAAGAAGAAGAACCAAAGGAAAAAGAAGAGGAAGTTACTACCTCACCATCACACCATGCACGACGACCAATGAATGCATTTCTGATTTTTTGCAAAAAACATAGACCAATCGTGAGAGAGAGGTTTCCTAATTTGGAAAACAGGGGGGTCACCAGGATTCTGGGGGAGTGGTGGGCATTACTGGACGACGACGATAAGGCACCATACACAGGCCTAGCCAAAGAGGTAGGTTTTTATATTTTTAAATATTTATTAAGCTACTCGCTTCGCGTTGTGCTTTAAACCCCTGTTTGTTTTCAGTACAAAGACGCCTTTTTGTCGGCAAATCCGGATTTTAAATGGTACAAACTCCCAGCACCTCCGCTTCGAACGTTGAATGTTCGACCATCTAGTGCTGTCCAAAAACTCCAGTCCCCCATATCTAGTCCTCAACATTTAACTGAATCCGAATTTACTCCCGGAAAATTGGCTGATGAGTCTCAATTAGGAAGTTTAACTTCTTTAATGAATAATAATTTTACACCAAAAATAAAATCAAATGAAAATAACAATAATATTGAGAAAAATGGTGATCAACATTATGAAGATGAGCCGAAAAGTCCAGTCAATTTTATTCAAACTACTCTACCTCTTAAACCATTCAAGAAACGGACGTTTGAGAAATGTACTGACAATAAAAATGTCGTCCGGAATCTATTAAATAGTGACATATCTTCGGAGCATGGACATGATGGATCCAACATGACAAATCAGGATCTGATGGATAAGGTGGTCGATAAGATCTTTACCAAACCGGAGGATTTCGACAGAAAAGAGGTAAAACTAATGCTTTTTTATTGTAACGATTTCCCTGATTTATTTCTAACTTCTATTTACACGAATAACATAACAATAACTCGATAAATTTTAATAATTAATTCAGTCACACGGTATATCGCCCACGATTGTCGCTCAATGCCGTCGAGAATGCCGCGGTATCAGCTCTGTTATATGCCTTTTATTTCTGAAGGTTCGTAAATCCGGCCGCCAGTGTAAAGGCAAACGCTACGAGAAGTTCATGGTGGAGGGCCGTCTTTTGGGCTCGAAACGCGACTCATCAAAACTGAGCTTCCAGCGTTCCATCGAAAGCGAACTCACCCTAAAACTGGACAACAAACCAGAACCAGAAACACCAAATCTCGACTATACCATAAAGCGTTTAGCCGAGCGCACCAATATGAAAAGTGTCCTGGAGCCCAGTCAAAAGCCCGAGGAACGAGTTCGTACAACGTCCGAAAACCACGAAACCAACTTTAACCTCAACCAGAGAATCAGTAATTTGCCAAGTCTCAGCTACGACGTGTTTCACCAACGGAAAAAAGATAGCAAGAAACGGAAGAACCGAATTCGGACGGACAGCGAATCGAAGAGTAAAATGGCTAAAATTATGAAAGAGGAGCAACCGGTGGGATCCAAAAAGAGGAAAAATAAGCAAAGTATAACGCATTTGAAGGAGGAATGCGTCAGTGGTGATCTTCTAGCGTTGGCAACACTGGCTGAAGTCGCGGCCAATACGGAGAAAATTAACTCAGAGTGAAGGCTTTCGCAATAATTATGGTATATTCCATAGAATTTTTCGGGTATTCTAGATAATAGAGTTCCTAAAGATTTTGACCGTACTTTCCCTAAAATGAGTTTCACACGACCAGTTTTGAAATATCAATCACAAATCAGTATTTTAGAACTGGTCCTTTGAACCTCATTTTAAAGAGAGAAGTGTCAAAGTGACCTCCAGGGACTCTACTAGATGCATGTGCCTCATTAACGTATTTCAAAATGTAAACAGAAAGTCACAAATTCTACTCGGCGTGAGTTTCAAACAGCCTTATTTCCAAGTATTAGAATTGTGATAACCTGTATATTTTTTGAAAGTTATGTTAAGTTTTTTTTTATATAGTCGTTATGTTTGTTGTTATGTGTTAGCCATTTTCTAATCATTTAGTATACCAAATCGTTATCACGTTTTAATTTTATGTATGTTTTATTTGTAGTTTTAAGATGCGCAATAATTTTAATTGAGATTTCATGTTATGTTGTATGATCTGAACTAAGATCTTTGTTTTTTTTATTATTATTATTCTTGCACTAATATTCATTCTAGTTGTAAGAAATAATACTTCCTTTTAGTCATTTTGTACAATTATGAACTAGTCTCAAATTTCACTGATGACAGTATTTGATTTGTGTTTGTCCAATGAAATGTCTCAATTACTTTAGTTCATAATTGTCCAACTGAAGCGACCAAATATAAATATTTTAACAATCTAAGCCTTATAGACGTAGTTTTTAAACGATGGAAACAAATTATCATAATTATCATTTCATAAAAACTTTTATAAATATTACTATGTGATTGACCAATTGTTGATCGACTTGAGTTCTTATCAGATTTATGGAATTGAAAGGTGCAGAAGTGATGATTGGAATGTGATACTTTATTTTTCTATCAGAAATGGACAGGGAAAAAAGATTTATTTATATGATTGCATAGATTGTGCCTTTTTATTTATTTATAATATGTATTTAAAAATTTATGCCTTTAAAAAGGTAATCAAATATGTATCAATTTTAATAAAGTTTATTACGTAACAAACACTCCATTTCACATCACCAACAAAGAAACCAAAATTTTTTTCCACCAGACTTTGCTAAGCGCCCCCATGCGGTGCAACTATGAACTATATAAAAAAGACGGCCTCCTAGATCAGTAGGATCAAGGATGTTTTGAGGGTGCGGATAAAACTTGATTCACTCGAGATAGTCAATATTTCTTTAAAAAAATTGTAGGTAGCGCTACAGTCAAAGACAACTTTCAACCTATGAGGCCGTGTTTAAATGTTGAGGAACACGAAGTGGGCTTTCAGAAAAAACTGAAGCTCTGAATATTTTTATTCACACATTACACATAAAAAATTAAATAAGCAGAAAACCTAAATTTATTTATAAAACTCGTGTTCACTCTCATCTTTCTTAATATTATTTTTATACCCTTTTTCGAAATCTTTTGGCAGTACAATATACCGATTTTCTCTGACTGCATGCATTCCAGCTTCTTGACAAATCGCATTAATGTCAGCACCTGAAATTCGGTCAGGTCTAGCAACAAAATCTTCCAAATCAACCTAAAAAAAATATTTAAGCCACGCCCACACACCCTTCTCACACAAACCTCTTCTGACAGATTCATTTTCGACGTAATTGTGCTAAAAATCAACCGTTTTTGCCTCCTATCAGGCAAGGGAAACTCGATTTTTCGGTCCAAACGACCTGGACGAAGCAGGGCCGGGTCGAGAGTATCGGCCCTATTAGTAGCCATAATAACCTACCAAAAAAATCTTGTTAGAATCACAAACAGGTTTAAGCTCACAATGTGACAGTTGCAACAACCACCACCGTTGTTTTGTCATGGAAAACATACTTTAACGTTTGTAGTTTGGTCAAAACCATCCATCTGGTTGAGTAACTCAAGCAGAATCCTCTGAACCTCCCTATCAGCCCCCGTTTGTGCATCAAATCTCTTAGTAGCAATCGCATCAATCTCATCAATGAAAATAATCGCAGGTGAATTCTCCTTAGCTAGTCTGAAGACATCTCGTACCATCCTCGGGCCCTCTCCTAGGTACTTCTGAACAAACTCTGACCCCACGACTCTGATGAACGCCGCAGTTGTGTGATGAGCCACAGCTTTAGCTAGCATTGTTTTGCCACACCCGGGGGGTCCATACATCAGAACCCCACGTGGCGGGTCAATTCCAATTTGTTTATACAGCTCGAAATGTGTGAGTGGCAGCTCGACAGCCTCCCTAATCTCCTGCTTCTGCATATCCATGCCTCCAATATCGCTATACTGCACATCAGGTTTCTCATCAGCCTGTAGCATGCTTATTGAAGAATCAGCTTCAGGTGGGAGGACATCCACAAGGGCATTGCTGTGCTTGTGGAGGGCCACACTCGCTGAAGGCTTGAGTAATTCACGGTCAATTGTTGAAAGAATCCTGACGTAGTAATTCGAGCCGGTTGTCGACCCCACAATACCGGTGTTCTGGTCAACGGCTTCGAGAAACTGGCCGATAACAAGCGGCACCGATTGGATTCTCTTGACCTCTTCCTGGGCGTGGAGGTACTCCTTCTTCAAGTTGCGCTGCTCGTCTTTGATGTACTCTTCTTGGACCTCGAGGAATTCAAGCATTTGTTGGAGTTTCTTGTACTTGGTGTAGAGATCTTCCATATCCATGTCTTGGAGATTCGGTTTGATCTCGGCGGGGCTGCCCTCGTCCTGGAAAGGAAACATTTTTGGGGATTTTAGGTTAACAGAAAAAATAAAACATGGATGTGAGAGACAGTTACTTGATTTAGTGTTTCAGAGTGTAAATTATTGAAATAGTTACCTTTTCAGGCACAATGATATCCATGACTTCCATTTTTTATTAACGATTTGTAAACTACAAAGAATTGAGGTTATGTAGCGATGATTTGGAAAATTTTGTTGGGAGCCGGTAATACAGGTTTCTCTGGTTTCAGAATGTAATATTTGGTTGCCTATACACTAGGCGTGTATCCAAATTAAGTAATTTTTCTCCTATTTTTGAATTTTTTGCTGAAAAACAAAATAAAATGCACAATGTTTACACTTATTGGTTGCCTCGTATTTTTAAATAAAATTTTGCGATATTTAATTTTGAGAATTGTCTTCAGATTTTTATGCAACCCACCTCACAACCTTCAGGACAACGTTCCAGGTGCTTTTTATGGGTAATAAATTTTGAGAATTTTTTTCACTTATTTAGCGAACAATATTCAAATTAATATTTAAAGTGGCATAAAGTGCATTTTGAAGTCTATTTAAGAATGTAGTTAAAACTAAATTTATTCTGATTATTTTATGTAAAATTCAAATAAAAGCGAAGGAAAATTTAAAATTTTACTGTGTTTTAGTGTTTGACTTGTTTTTGGCATATTTTTTTCAAGACCTAATTAGAGAGTTTGAAAAATAAATTCTAGAGGTGGCTTTGTAACACTTGAAGTAAAATTAATATAAATAATAATAAATCCCAAAAATCACAGACAAACTTTCTTTCTCACTTTTTCTTCTGGTAAGTGCTTCACACCGCTATTTTCTAACAGTAAACAATTGGAAATTACCACTTTTCGTAAAAGGGTGGCAAAAAGAACTTACCGAAGATGACCTCTACACTTCTCTTAAAAAATACAAATTACAAAAAATATGTCACAAAATTGAAGAACTATGGAAACAAGAAACAAAAAAAAAAACGTTATTACAAATATTTTTATTTAAGTTATTCGGACGGAAATACATGGTTTACGGTGTGCTGTACTACTTACCGGCCGAACTAGCAGTAGAGTATTTTTTTTTAAAGTTTCTTTCAAAATGTGGAGGCCTTGGAATTCAAATGAAGGTGAAAATATTCTGCCAAATGAACAAGAAGATGTCATCGTAGAAGTTGAAGAAGTTGATGAGCCAGCTAGTACGTCAAAAAATTCACATTTGCTTCTTGCTGCAAAACAAATTATTTTTGACGTATATTATTTTGTTAAACAAAGTGAGGGTGAATTTGGAGCAATTAAAATATTAAAATATTAAAAAAACCGCAAGTATTACTAAAAAACCATACACAACAGTAAGAAGGATTATAGTTTCTGGTGTGCAAGAAAAAAAAAATAAGAAAGGATATCGGTATCTCCAAAGAGTTACTAGAACATCATGCTGACCCAGTAAGACGCATCATCTATGATTCCTTTAAAAACAATGGGCCGAATTCTTTTCTCTATGCGCTAATAACATTCTTTAAAATTGTTAAATAACGTCATTAAATTTCACCTATTCTTTACTCTCGATTAAGAATTTAGAGACTTCAATTAACGATCACATTTAGTGGATATTTTAAAGAACGTCAATCGTTGTTTAAAATGTCTATTAACTTGGCAGTTATAAAAATATCTGTTTTCTTTGGAAATGACTGTTTACTACTTATTGGAAAACATTGAATTAATTGAAAATAATTTCTATAAAATCAGAGAAATAGACAGAATACCGAGAAATTCAAGAATATATGTATGGAAAACGGTTTGTTCCTTCTGATGAATTATCAGATAATCATTTTGAAAGCGATATTGCTTAAGCAAAGTAACAACGCGATTCGTTGCTAACATTTTAACACCCCAACTTGAATCTGTATATCATAGAAGGATTGATTTAACCCCCAAAATTCAAGTTTCAGTTGTTCTTAGATTTTTTGCCAAACAATTTTTAATTAAGATAAAAATATATTTTAAAATTATATATTTAAAAATTGTAATATCTTCTTTGATCCACTGCCAAAGTTCACTTGATTGTCCTTCGCCACCTCCAGTTTTTTTAATTTCTTTTTTGTACTTCCCTACCACAGATTTTGGCTTGTTGCTTCATTCTGTAGTACGCGTTTCTAATTGTTTTACTATTGCAATAATAACCGCTCGTCGCTCTTAAGTTTTCTGCTATTTCTGCCCACGGTTTCTGTTTTTTTTTTATTTACACGAGGTTCTGACTTTTATTCCAAAATATGCTTGTGTATGGCAACAGAATCTACAACACTCACTTTTTCGTTCTCAGTGAAGTTTTTTTTGTCTTTCTCTTTTACTATTAGCTGCCCTAAAACACTTACTCACCTACACAGAACTACACATTAATCAATTAATAACACTTACATTGTTTATTAATTTTCATTGTTCGGCACGTTCAAATCACTTATAAAATGTTTAAAATTTAAAGTTGGCGAAGACATGTATGGAGTACTGTAATTACTAATTACAAAAAAGCCTGATTTAAAACAAACAATTTGCTTAGAGACGTCGATTAACAAATTGATGTGCAAACGAGGATTAGAATAGGCCATTCATTAAAATATTCGTTAAAATATTAATTTAGGCTAATCAATTACTTTACTAATAAACATCTAAATAACATTTTAGTTTAGGGAAAAGAATTCGGCCCACTGTCTTTAACCCTCAGAATGTTGAATAAAAAAATTTCAACCGATTTAAAAATTCAATGCGGTACAGAAACGGTGTGAAGATTTTTGCGAAAAATTGGATTTCGCTACAAGATTATAAATAAACGCCAAGTTTTAATAGAATCGCGACAAATTTCGGAATGGAGAGTCAAATATTTGCAGGAGATAGCGGAGGCTAGAGCAGCCAACTGGCGAATTTTTTATCTAGATGAAACGTGGTACGATACCCACGATACTGTAAAAAAAAGCTGGGTTGATGGAATTCGAAAATGTGCATTTGACGTTCCCCGTACACGTGGAAAGCGGATTATAATTTTATATGCTGGATCCGAATTAGGATGGGTGGAAAATGCTCTTCTTCTTTCAGCAAAGGATATGAAAGAAGCAAAAGTAGATTATCATGAAAATATAACAGCAGATATTTTTGAAAAATGGTTTACTGAAGAGTTGTGTAAAAATATTCCAAAAGGTAGTATTGTAGTTATGGACAACGCAAGTTATCACTCGCGACAATTAAATAAGAAGCCAAACAAGTCTTCAAATAAAGAAGAAATTAAAGAATTTTTGTTAAACAATGATCTATACTTCGGGGAAAAATATAATAAAGCTGAATTTTGGAAGTGTTAGCAACACAAGAATTTCAAAAAGAATTTACAATTGATAATTCTGCAAGAGAACGGGGAATAAAAGTTGTTCGATTACCTCCATACCATTGCGTATTAAACCCAATTGAAATGATATGGTCAATGTTGAAATTACACATTAGAAGAAATAATTTCTCACCAAAACTTTGTGACGAAACTATAGATCTGATAAGGCAGGAAGTAGACAACATTACGGCTGATAGTTGGAAATATTGTGTACAACATGTGATCCGCGAAGAAGATGTGTACAGAGAAAAATTAGTGCCAGAGTTAATATATAATCAATGTAGATGGTGAAACAAGTGACGACAGTGATAGTGATAGTGAAAGTTGGGGGTGAATGTAGATGGTGAAACAATGATGACAGTGATAGTAATAGTGATACAGTGATTTATTTGAAATAATGCTTTGGTTTCATTTATTTTAATTTGTTGTATAATTCGTTTTTCATCGTATTTTGTAAAATGTTATTTTTTTAAAATTTTTTACACTGTTGCTATTTGCAGTAGGGGCTAACCCTTTTGTTCATCGAGAGAGAGATAATTGTAAGCTTAGCTGTAGTCATCGGAACTTTATCGTCATCTCTTCTACAAGCTAACGGGTGGTAGGGCCGTAGCCAGGCTTTGATTACAGAAAGGGCAGCAGATTTTCATGGAAGGGCTAAAAAACTGAATCGTAATGATTAAAATTACTTTAAGAAAACAATATCTATGCTGCTGATTGAATTTAAAAGTTCTTCGTTCTCGCAGAATCGTTCATCCAATTGTGTTATTACCAAATCAATTACTTCGAAATATAACTCCCTCATCTGCGGCGGTTCACTACCGTTAGCACTTGGATTACATGGTAATTTTCCGAAAACTACATACTCTTTCATTGACACAGGAACTCTCTTATCTCGTTTTTTAGAACCAAAATCAATTTCTGGAGTTGATGCGTTACTATTGCCCACCAATACTTCTAAATCTGTAAAAATTTCAGAAAAGATATAATCTTCTCTTAATTTTGCGATGCGTTGCTTTACAGATTTGATAACGGATAAAGCGTCTTTTAAACTACTTGATCGGTTTTGCAAAATGGCATCTGCAGGTTCTAAAATTCGCAAGATCTTTCTCATGAGCAATAAACTAAAACAAAATTCTATTCCAAGTATGACAGTTTTCAATCCAATGCATTTAGCAATATCTTCTCCAGTAAATTTATCACTTTTTATGATAGCATCCAGTGTTTTTAGGATCTCTTGAAAGTTGGAAGAAATAACATTGATAATTGTCAGATGGCCTGACCAGCGTTGATCAAGGACCCTAACAATAGTTTTACCTTCATATATCGCCGCAACTTTTTCGTGTTGGAGAAGAATGTGTGTAACAGTATACATTGATTGAAAAAATGTTTGATTTTAGATACATTTGAAACCATTTTAACAACAACTAGGTGTAATCTGTGATTGGGACAATGTACATATGGTACGTTCCTCTTCAATTTCTTCTGAATAAACGCAGCAACACCTCCTCTTTTGCCACTCATGACACTGGCACCGTCATAACATTGACTCCAAAGACGCGAAGTGTCTAAATTGTTCTTTTCCATGATTTCCAACGTCAGGTCGATAAAGTTCTTGGCATCTAACTCCTTTGTAGTATAAATACCCAACAATGACTCGAAGACTTTTCCATTTTTGACATACCGGATAGCAATTGATATGTTTTCTCTGTTATTTTTGTCTCGCGTGCCATCTTCCATCAATGTAAACCACGGCACATCAGCGTTCCTGATGTCTGCAACAACAGACTCCCCCACTATGTCGGCCAAAATTTCAGTAATTTCATTTTGAATTGTTGGCGATCGGTAATTTGCATTTTTTGGTATATGCTGTGCACATTCAGAAAGCAATGCATCTTTTTTGAGGGTAAATTGGAAAAGATTACTGAATAAGCTTCGTTCAGCGTGTTCTTCTGCTTCATATGTACCTCTCAGGGCTAATTCATTAACCGCTAGGAATTGTATAATTTCTGCAATCGATTTAACGTAATATCTATGCTTGTCTAGTACATTATGGTTAACTAGTGTGGATACAGAAGTGTGTGTATTTTGTCTTGCTAATTTTTCCTTCCACATTTTCATTGACGTTATATGAACTTCTGTATTTTCATGTTTCGGGAAACCATATTTTGACTCAAGAGCTTTCTTCCAGTTTCTATAGCCCGTTTCGGTATATGCTTTTTCTTTGTTGGCAAATAGTTGAAATTGTCTGCACGCATAACAAAAAGCAGCATCACTTTGAACAGAGTATTCCAGCCATTTAAATCTTTTATACCAATCTGAGTGGAAAGAACGGCCATTAGCCTGTTTCGGATACGTTTTGAGCTCTACTAGCTTGATAAGCTCTCCTATTCGAACTAAATCCGATGGTGCCGGTGTGTTTTGATTTTGAAAAGAACTGGTAGAAGCTATTTGAAAATGATCATCGTGAACCTGAAGATCATTATTTTTGGGATTTGTAACATTCGAGTTATTTGAATTATCTAATCTTGGTTTTTTAACGAAAAAAATCCTTATATCCATCACTACTAAAATATGTACACTATCTAATATTTATTAAATTATTTTGTTGAAACAACCACTAGATATAGTCAGTTTCACTTTCACCTTTCAGCTCTTTAATAAGATTTAAAATTTTGATTTCGCTGCTGGTACAGTTAAATGCTGCAGAGTTAAGACAATTCTGACTGACTCTGACACTTGCACCAATGATGGATCCATCATTGCTTGCACTTCCACTTCCATTTGTGCAGTATAAGTTACGAGTTTTATTGTTTCTTCGAAAAAAAGAATAAAGGGGTATTCTCAGTAAGCCGAAGCCGCATACGATCGATATTGCAATCGCACAGCCAAACTGCTGAACAGGCACTTTTTCTTTAGAATTAAAATGCTTGCCAATCTGACAAAAACCGTAAATGATAATCTAAGAAAAAATAATTTAATAATAATTTATATAACTAATTTACTCTCGAGTTTATTTCTTAATATAATGAACTTTGCCTGAAATTTGGCTAGGGAGTGCAAGAAACCCCACAGGCTGGGCTAAGCCCTGCCTGGCCCTGCGCTGGTTACGATCCCGACGGGTGGCTACTGACCATTAAGGGGTGAACACCCCGCCGTAAGTTAATCAGACAGTGGTTGATATTCTAATTAATTATATCTTTTGTTTCATGTTGTTTTTAAATTCGTTGATGAATTACAAATCTGAGAACGGTCCTAGTGTTCGATCATTGTTATCAAACCCTAAATTAGGTCACCAGCTTATGTGTCTCCAATTACTTACCAGGAAACCGAAAACGAATTTGAAATAATTATGTAATTAAAGATTGCAGTGATTAACATATAACATATTTCTGTGCAAAATGTATACCTAATGTTTGTAAAGTGAATACCGACTGTACGAAGGTATGTTAATAAATAATGTTAATAAAAAATTAAAGTTTTGTTTAATTTTTTAAGTTTGTTTGACAAGGTGAAAAAAGTTAACGTTTATTGGTTTCTGTTCTAAATGTTAGATAATCAGGTCCTGGCAAAAACAGCTCCAAGACCCTCAACTGCTTGACAAGGGTATTTTATAATATTCAGGGGCGGTCACACATCATAAAAATTAAAGTCGTAAAAACCAATTTTCGTGAGTTAAAGAATAAGTGTGTCTTATTTCTTAGACACACTCTTGAAATTCTATTCAGAACAAACAGAAATTTTAGTGGAGAATGCCTACTTTTACGCTCTAGGACTAATAAAGTTGTGTTTCTTACGAGTTTTTTTTCCATTGGTTTTCTCTCCAAATATCTGTTATAGGAATGAAAATTAGAATAGCTTGTTCTTCCGTAATTTATCGTTTAATCAATTTGGTTCTTTAGAAATACTAATAATTAAGACCTAAAACAAATAAAAAAAAATATGAAAAGTAGCTAAAACTTAATTGTCAGAAAAGGAAAGAAGGATGACCTTAATCCAACTCAAAAGTTAATTTTTTTAAATTAAAGCAGAGATAAAATTTTCTTTACAAAATTGGGAATTATAATAGCATAAACAAATTACAAATATAAACAAAAAGTTTAATAAAAAACCCACTTTAGTGTATTTTTTGCCACAACTGATGGGTGGCGTATCATCTTCTTCTGCTTCGTTCAAACCTATCTTTAAACCTGAAATTTTTTTACACCATATTTAGCAAGATATTTTTTTAAATATAAATTCCTAATATTTTTTAAAAATATTTTATTTTGTGTTTTTGGCAATTTATTGTTTGAAATAGCCCGTTGATGAAATTAGGGGCGTGCATCGAATCCATCTATTCTGAAACTTTGTTATCCGCTTTTGGCTGATGTTTAAAAAGCTCAGTGCATTTGACAAGAGTAAATGCAATATGAAATCAGAGTAAAAGGCATAGTCTAGGTGAGTGGAAGCAAAAATAAATTTGCTCTTGATTTCGGTCGCATCTCTCGCGCATTCAGTGCACTAAGTAAATAATAAAAATTCGATTTGAAAATCCGGCGCAATATTTGCTCGGTAATAATATTTATGATCGAGTGAGTGAGCGAGTAAAATTAGAGACATTTCTGTGATTACTGTGAGTCGGGCGCTGATCCTGATAATCCGATTCCGGGACTTCGATGGTCTGGCTGCATTTAGCGGATGAAGTCTCACCTGGACTTACGACCTTATTTCCGCACAATTCGACCATTTCAAAAGCCGCTTTTCTGCTTGATGTAATTGCGAATCGATATGAATCAATTACATCTGACACAGCTAGTTTTTGTTATTTATGGCAAGGGAATCGGGAGAATCTGTTCTCCCGGTGGCTAAAAGCCGGTCTCAGGTGACATAAGTTCCTCTAACGCGGATTTATTGCCAAGATCTGAAGGAACAGCCGCGCCGGGCGCTACACAACACCTCAAAGATAGTTTCTTTTAATTCAGATACATGTCCGACACGACATACAAATCGATAATACTAAACAAAACAACCAAATACAACACCAAAAGAATTTTTAAAAACGCGACTGTTTATTAATAAAAAACTCACAGCGTGCTATGACATTTTAATTTTAACTAACGTAAGTTGTATATTAAATAAACAGTTTTTTGGTATAGATAACTAATTGATTTAACTACTGCATTGTTAATTGCATAGATATTTCTAGCATAAGTTTTACAATTGCGAGAACACAATAAAAATACTAAAAAAATGATCAATTATAAACATTGTTGATCTCTTAGTAATGAATTGTCAATGATTTTTCTTCTCTAATTGGCTAAAACTGATTGACACTTTACACATTTTGACAAGTAGCCGATTGCAGTTATCAGAGACATTCAAAACAATTGCTTTATTACGATTTCAAAGCACTCTAAATTTGTTGTTTTTAATGAATACCAAAAAAGTAGAAAAATTACTAAAAGGGTTATAATACAGTGGCGCATACAGTAAAATACGGCTGTACATTTTAAAATTAGTAAAATATCTTCTGTAACTCTCTAGTTTTAGATAAAAATGTCGCTTTTATATTTAGTACTTTAAGTATTCCTAAAAAGACGTTTTTGTGGTTTTTAAAATTATTAAAATACAATCTCTACGTTTTGGAACTACAAAAAATATCCTATTTGTCTCTAAAGAATTAAAAGTTGATAAATAACATCATATATTTTTTTTTAAATTAGTAAAATTGCGGCTGTAAATTTAAAAAAGATTAAAAGAAGTCTCTTTCGACTACTAATATCAGAAAAAAATGTCATTTTTGTATTTACTAATTTAAAAATTAATAAAAATATTTCTAAATTTTAAAATCTATAAAATGTCTCTTTCAGCTTCTAAAATTATAAAAACAATGTCAACTTTGACTTAAATATTTATAGGAAACAACACTTTTAGCATTGAAGTTTGTAAAATTACGTTTTTTGATTTTAAAATTAGTAAAATGTCGCCTCTGATTTAGTAAATTTAGTATTTAGAAAATTCAGTAAAAACTGATTATTGTTTTTATTGTCCATTATTTATTATTATGTATTAGTTGATTATTGGGTATTTTGGACGTGCATAAATTAAAAAAAACTTTAATCTGCTGGTGACGTTACGTGGCTTTTAATTTCTACTTCTTTAAACCTAATTATAATTAGGGGATAAGTTAAAATATTTCTGGTTTATAAAATTAGAATTATTATATAATTAAAATTATTCAATTTTAAAATTTTTACTAATCTACAAATTGATAAAAAATACAGGGTTTTCATAAATGATTGTAACAACGTAGGTGGCTGTGGAAATTTTTGATATCACGAATATTTATTGTAATGTCTTATTTACTCAACGGAACATTGGAAAATGGTTTTTGGAGTTACTCATTTGTCTAATAATAATTGTAATAATAGCTAAAGGCTTTGTCTTTAAAAAAACAGAACATTTTTTATCATTTTCACAGTCATCTACGTCCTTACAATCATTTATAAAAACCCTGTATTATATGTGACTTCTGGAATTTGTAAAATTAGAGCTGAATATTTTAATATTAGTAAAATACATCCTTCAAATTTTAAATCTACAAAAACAATGTAGATTATGTGTTTATTGAATTAAAAGTCGTTAAGAAACTAGTCCGTGACATCCGGAGCTTCTAAAATTAGTAAAATTGCAATTGTGGATTTTAAAGATAGTAAAATTTGTTGCTTCTGACTTTTAATATCAAAACAAAATATTGCTCTCGTATTTATTAATTTAAAATTAGTAATATATCTCTGCCAATTTTTTATATAATTAGTAAAAAATATTTTTATTTTATAAAATTAGTAAAATATTGCTTTCGAATTTAATTCCGGCTTCTAAAATTAACAAAATGCTGGCACCGCTTTTTAAAATTACAAAAACAATGTAGTATGTGTGTTTACTGAATTAAAAGTTGTTAAAAAACATTATTTCAGACTTTGAAATTAGCAAATATTAAATACTAAAATACTTTAAAATTAATAAAACAAATTTGAAAATTAATAAAATGTCGTCTGCGGTTTTCAAAATCGAAAAATGTATTGTTTTTGTATTTACTAATAATAAATTTAAATTAGTAAAATATCAGAGACTTTGATTTTGTAGCAGAGCTCGCTCTGTCAAATATTCACGCTATTACAGCTTTTGTAAGTTCTTGTTGTATATTAAAAATCGGTAAAAGTCTTTCTAAGAGTTTTTAGAAAACATGCCAAAATAATACAATAAATAATTGCTTCTTGAAATAAATAAATTATACAAATATATTTTTTTATTTTATCCAACATGATGTTTTTGATTGAATTATGGAGTCTATAAAACACAAGTGGTTCTATGAATCAATAATAAAACTGTTTTTATATAATTGAACAATTTACAGAAAATAGAACAATTTATTGAACATCAACAAATAGAATACATAAAATTACAATTATAAGAAACAGGAATCTCAGATGGAATCATTTGTTGAGAATTACGTTAACATTTATATTAAAAGATATAACTTAATTTGCTTCATTTTTTGTCACTTCATTGTTGTTTCCACATTAATTCGATTTTTGCTTCTCAATATTCAGAATAACATTGTCTCCTTTTTCGAATTTCTACCCAGTATCTTCTTAGCAATGTCTATTTTGCTCAAAATTAACTCTTCAACATACGCTTGTGCCACGGTTGTCGACTTCTATCGGCCATGACGTTGGACCATACCAAGATCGGCTCCAGCGTTGGACAATAAACTCGCTGATGTGCGTCTCATACTGTGTCCTGTGTAAAACTCTGATTCTGGTAATATCAAAAAATCAACTACTACTGATGGTATTTTGAATAGATTATTTATTTCCACTGGCTGTATTGTGCATTTCTCATTTCTATAGCACAAAAACAACCTGTTGTGAGAAATATTTTTAGGTCGGAGAGACATATATTTCCTACAAATATCTAGCACATTAACTGCAAATCCTTTTTGCATAATCGTAAAGCTACGTAAAACATATGTTTTTGTATCTGGTACAGATACCAACATATAGGATCCTTTATCTTTTACGTTATTGATTGACATGTTCAATAATTTACAACATCAACACCCACCTGACACACCAAAAATTAGTGCGACCTGTAATGTAAAAAAAAACAGATTTCATTCTCTAATAATAAAATCGAGCTACCTTCAACATCAAATATTTCTGCTAGAAACTGTTGAATATGCTCTCTTCCAAGAATTTTTGATTTTTTGCACTTAATTTTTTGATTCGTTCTTTAAGAAAGCGATCAACTTGCCACATTGTGAAGTATCTGTATTTTTGTGAAGCGTTAATGTCGATCTTAACATGGTGTATTTCGTCCACATTGAAGAGGCTGCGAATCTTTTTTTGGCGTTGAAGAAGTAACCCAACAGCACGTCTTCGCTTACCCCACAAACATCGTTTTCCTGTTTCCAGTTATTGAACTCACTCAATTCTTTGTAATAAGCGTCCCTGGATTTCTTGGGTAGCAAACTCGATGTGACTTCTTCAACATCTTCCGCAATTTTTTTAGGAAGAGAACTACTTATTTTCATTTCCAACAATGTTACAAGCGCCGAAACAGTTTGTTTTCAAAATTTTTCTTAAATAATAATTTTGTTAACAACAACAGGGTGTTATAGACCAGGGTGTTGGCGATTTATTCGCCAACTTTTCTCTCTAATAACAGCAATTTCTGTGGTCGAAGACGCTGCCGTTGGCCCATGGAAGGAACGACGTGATGGTATGGTGTTGTCTTTTTTTTAACACTTATTTCTTTTGTGTTGAGGGAATGAGCCAGGAAAATAAAACATTTGTTTCTTTGCCCCAGGAGTCGGCTGACGCCCTGACCCTTTAGAGAAATTGCGACTGGCAAGCTTCCATATATATATAATGACCGAAGTTATACAAACCAAAGCAACCGACTACCAAGAAACAACTTTATAAATCATATCACTAACATACTATCACTTTTATAAATAACATGAATAAAAAACATAAAAATATTAAACTGGAATGCCAACTCTATCAAAATCAGGAAACACGAACTCCAAAATTTTTTACAAACAGAAGAAATAGACATTGCACTTATAACCGAAACACACCTCCGAAATTCTGACCGTTTTATCATTCCCAATTACAAATGCTACAGAAATGACAGAGGAGAGAAATCAGGTGGCGGAGTCGCCATCCTCATCAAAAAGAACTTAAAACATCACCCGTTGCAAAACCCAGAACATAACAATAACATTGAATCAACAGGTATAAAAACAACACTAAATAATAATCAAGAAATAGAAATACATTCAATATATATACCACCAAACAACCCTTTAGATGAAAATAGACTAAACCAAATTATAAACAGCGACAGAAATTCCACCAAAATTCTAGGTGGTGATTTCAATGCTAAAAACATCAACTGGAAATGTAACAGCACCAACAATAAAGGCAAATACCTTGCCCGCTATGTAGAAAACAAAAATCTAGGAATCATTGCCCCAGAAGAACCGACTCACATCTCCACCCAAGGATCAACTGATCAACTAGACATTTTCATTAGCCAAAACATGACCCATAATTTCAACTGCTATGTAATACACGATCTAAGTTCCGACCACTTTCCAGTAATTTTGGAAATCCAACAAAAACCAAAAACTCACATCCAAATTCAACAAACTACTGACGGAGAAATTTCATGAATTAACAAACATCGAAATACCTCAAATAACTACAACACAAGATCTCAACTACAAAACAAACCGACTTGAACAAATAATCATGGAAGCATATGAAAAATCAACAGTAAAAACTCTCAAAAAATACCTCCGAACTCTAGATCCTGAAACAAAAAGACAGCTCAATAAAATCACGTTAGAACTCCACAACAAACTTCAAGAGCTAGAACAAGAAAAATGGAACAACATAATTGAAAAAAATCAACGCCGATAATGAGCCCCCATGGAAACTAGCAAAATCACTTCGCAAACTATATAACGACATTCCGCCACTAATATCAACTCCACTTTACAACAAACTAGCCACAACCAATGAAGAAAAAGCTAATTGTTTTGCAAAAATTTTAAAAAACCAATTCTTGAATAACGACATCAAATTCCCACAATTTACTGAAAACATTAAAAAAAAAGTCCAAAAATTTTTAAAAACGTCCGAAAATTACATAATTTTCAAAAAAGCAAAATGTTAAAAAATCTTCACCGCAAATCAATCGAATTTATCTCCGCAATTGCAAACGCCATATTTAATCTAAGAAATTTCCCAGATAAGTGGAAGAAAGCACAAGTAATTATGATCCCTAAGCCAGGAAAAACCAAAAAAGACCCAAATAATTATAGACCAATTAGTTTACTGCCAGCCATCAGCAAAATCATTGAAAAATTAACCCTACGTAGAATCATGGAAATAATCGATGAAAAAGAACTTATACCTCCAGAACAATATGGATTTAGACAAGGACACTCAACCACCCAACAGTTAACAAGAATTACCGAACTTATCCTAAAAAAAGACATCAGCAAAGCCTTTGATAAAGTATGGTTAGACGGACTGCTATATAAATTAATAAAATTAGAATTACCCATTGCATACGTGAAAATCATCCAATTTTACCTCCGAAATAGATCTTTCTTTGTTAAAGTCTAAGACGCAACGTCCACAACAACCCAAACCGAAGCAGAAGTCCCCCAGGGTTCAGTCCTGGGCCCTATCCTCTACAACCTCTATACACAAGATGTTCCCAAGACCGACAATACAAAAATTGCGATCTACGCCGATGACATCGCAATCTTAGCACATTCCAAAAAAGAAAAAAGAATAACCGAAAAACTCTAGAATCACCTAATAGAAATTAAAAATGGACCAGCAAGTGGCGTATAAAGATAAATGGTGACAAAAGCCAAAATACTATCTTCTCTCACCGAAATAAAAGACTGAACCCAGAGGCAAACACCCTGAAAATAGACAACAAAATAATCCCAAGAACCAACACGGTCAAGTATTTAGGTATAACTCTAGACCGAAACCTTAAATTCCATAAACATGTCTCAGAAACCCTAGAAAAGCAAAAGAACTTAAAAACTATCTTCAATCTCTTTTCAACAACAAAAAACTTAACTTACCAACTAAACTTCTACTATACAAAATCATAATAAGACCAGCTATGACATACGCAACCCCAATCATGATCCAACAAGACCAAAAAAGATTCCGACAACTACAAATACTACAAAATAAAACCTTGAGGCAAATAACCAACGCCCCATGGTATATGACTAATGAACAACTACATAAAGACCTTAACATAGAATACATTTACAATTACATGAAACAAATGGCAAAAAGCTACTACGAAAAACTAACCGACCATCCAAACCCGACCATAAAAGAAGCCATCAATTATAATAAAGATGAACAAAGAAGAACTAAAAGTCCGAAATATGCCCTTTAACAATCTTAGTCCAAATAAGGAAAACAAAATAACAGAATAATAGAAAAAATTCAGGAAGACCTTGGTTAAGGAGATGCAAATCTCGTCCAAGTAAAGGCAGAAGATCAAGTCAAGTCAAGTCAATAATACATTTGAAAACTTAAAACTATGATTAAAATACCCTAATCTAACTTAATTAATGCCCTAACTCACTAAACATATTTACAATTACAAATTGAGATCAGGGCTAAATCTCAAACTGTAACATAGACTACTACTAATTTTTGTAGATATAAAATTTTTGGGTTTTGATGATTTTTTAAGAACTGTTACAGAGAGAGGTGTTGGATAAAACTATGTATTGTACTCATGTCTTAACGGCAAATAAGTCACTTAGGAAAAATTAGGCTACTCAAGCAAACTCTCGTGTTTTCTTTCGTGACTTATTTGCCTTATAAGACACTTGTGTAATAAATAGCTATTTATTATAGATTTTTGTTATTATTATTAGAAAAACAGTTGTAATTTTGTATTACTGCCAGTTATTTTAGTTGTAAAACGTCTTCGTGTGTCTTACCGTCTTTTGTCTCCTAACAAGTCAAATCCCCGTCGTATTCAGATGCAAATATATGAAAAAGTTCTTTTTAAAAGTTTCTTTTTGATATATATTTAGGTTGTTTGTGAAATAATTGTATCTGTAATTATAGTAAGTCGATTTTGATTGTAAATGTGAAGTGAATCTATTCGAGTTGCTAAAAATGATTGTTATAGTAAATCAAATTGTGTAGCTGAGTTAATTTCGGAACGAATTTCATCGAGTTCAAAAGCCAGTGTTAGAGAAAAGAAACAAAAGAGCGGCTCTCTCGAGCACAATGGCTGCTCTGAAATAAAAGTAAACTGAAGTGGACAGTGCGGGAGGGGCTCTATTATAGAACGCAATCAGGAGTCCGGTGCAGTCGGCCGGTAAAAAGACCAAACTCCAAAATCTCATTCGGTTTTCGCTTGTCACTCTTCACACCGCATTTATGTTCTACCATGTTTACTTCTTACGCAATTACCTCAACGATTTGACGGCTTTTTTTTCCGGTTAAAACCCTAATTGGACAAACGAACGCTCACCAAATCTCCCGGAGTTCTGATTTCATAACTCCGTGATCACAGCTATGGAAATGTGTTGCACTACTTTGATTAATTATTATTAAAAGCTCGGTTTGCTGGCACACATGAGCGCCTCCACATTCTCTAAATGAAAACGGGAGCATTTCCCACTCGGATGTTTAACTTTGACACAATTAACTACCTGGATGAACCAACAGATGAATAAGACGGCTCAAGATAACGAAAGATTCACCAAAACCACACGATATGGAAAATATTAGTCAGGCTGAAGAGGTTTTGATCTTCTTCTGATGTCTATAGGGAACAGGAAATGAGACTAAAAGCTAATTTTACCTATAAACCAACTAGACTTTATACTCATCAAGAGGACTTTGATTTAAATTTACAAAAAATATATTGCTTTTAGAATTGATTTGCCAACACAAAAAAAATTAAGACAACTAATATTGTTATCATTATCATTAGCTATGAGAGCAGTTTTCTTTTTGCTTAAATTCAAATTTTCGTATTGTTTTATTTACAATCAATATCTTAATTCGAGCTTTTATATAACCCTCTTTGTGCTTCAAAAATTTTTTTTAATTCGTTTTTAAAGCTGCTTTTGTTATTCTAGAAACTTCTTGTTTTTTTTCTTTTTAGCCGATGATTTTTTTTTTGTAACATTTTTTGCTTTTTTTATTTTTCTAAACGTCATTGTTTAACGTCCTTAAATTTTTTTTCTAGCATTTTTTTCCTTTACTCTTAGCCGACTTTCTTACAACTTTTTTTAATTTTTTTGTTTTTTACTTAGAACGTTAGTTTTTTTTTTTTTTGTTTTTTAATCGTCGTTTTAAGTTCTTTTAAAGTCGTTGTTTGTTTTTTCAACTTTTTTGCTTACATTACTCTTTTAATCGACGCATTTTAATCTTTTTTGTTCTTCTAAAATTATTGCTTGATTTTTTCTACCAATCGTTGTTTTTCAGTAAAACTGTTTTTGTTATTCTATCAGAATTTTTCTGCCCTTTTTTCCAGTTGATGTTTCTTACTTTAACTAGAATTTTTTCTTGTATTTTCACTTCTATACTATACGCCGTTTTTTATATATTTTTTTTTGGTTTTTAAACGCGATTGTTGAAGCTGTTTTAGAATCATTTTTCTTCTTCTAGAATTTTTTTGCTTATTCAAAACTTTTTTGTTTTTAATTTTTTCTTTCCTTCTCTCGAATCGTTTTTTTTATTAGTTTAGTCTTGCTTTTTTCAAATCTTGTTGTTGTTTGTTTTTTAATCTTTAATCTTTCTTTTAATTCTCGCATTTTACGCTTTGCTAAAATGCTTTTTGTTCTTCTAGAATTAATGTTTGCTTTTTCTTCTATTAACCTTCAATTTTGAATTTTTTTTGTTATTTCAAATAAAAAAAAAATTAGCCAACGATTTATATCTTCTTCTAGATTTTTTTTTTGGTTTTTTACTAATTGACGTTTCTTAATTTTTTTGTTTTCCGAACGCCATTGTTAAAGTTGTTTTAGAATATTTTTTTCTTTTAGTTGCTTATTCAAAACTTTTTTTAGTTTATTTTCTTCTTTTTTATCTTTTACTTTTAGTCAATATTTTTTTAAATTTTTTTGTTTTTTTGCACAAGGCGTAATTTAAAAAAAAATACTTGTTTTTTTAATTGGTTTTTTTAAACCTTTTAGAGTCGTTATCTGTTTCTCTAGAATTTTTTTTTGCTTTTTGGATTTTTTTTTTGTTTTTTTTAGAACTAATATGCTTGCTTTTCTTTTTCTACCAATCTTTGTTTCTTAAGCTTTTTTTTTAAACATTTTTGTTATTCTTTTAGATAATATTCTTTTTTTTTTCTTTTCTGAAACCTATTGATTAAGCTCATTTACAATCTTTTTTCTTTTTCTAGATTTTGTGTTTGCTCATTTAAAAGTTTAACTTACTTTTGGTCATTTTTTTTAGCCAACTTTCTTTCCTCTTAGTTATCTCCAGTATTACCAATTATTGTCTCCTAAATCCTTTTTTTTAAACTTTACCAGAAAGCGCTATCCAGCAGACTGAAGAAAAGTCAGAAGTTATTTCAAATAAAAACTATATTTACAAACTAGTCGAGAGAGATGCCGAATAGTTCCGAAATTATGAATCACACTATAGCGCGTGTTTCTACGAAATATTTTTTACGACCATTAACGGGTACAAGGAAGCTGAGTTATCACTCTATTATCTGAATAAAAATTGGTTCCGGAAACTTCTGGAGAAGTTTGTGAAGAGACGTATCGTTATATAAGCGGGTGGAGACAATGACCGAGATTTTTTTTTTTTGAACAAGAGGGGCCCGCATTGCGAGCCGCACACCGAGGCCTACGCCCATTGTATGCAACCTCTCGAAATAGCACTACTGCAGTAGCCCTGTGCCTCTGATGAAGCTCAGTACCTTGTCTGCAGGAGCCTTCTCGATAGCACTGGGCTTCAGATATCGAGAGCCCAGGTGTAAATCTCTGATGCTTGCAAAAGCAGGACAGTAGCAGAGAATATGAAGAGGAGTTTCCTCATCTTCAGCACAACCTCTGCAAATCTCGTCCTCGCTGAGTCCGATGACGTGCAGGTGTCTTTTTAATAGGCATAAGGAAGCTGAGTTATCACTCTATTATCTGAATAAAAATTGGTTGCGGAAACTTCTGGAGAATTTTGAGACGAGATGTATCGTTATATAAACGGGTGGAGACAATGACCGAGATAGTTAGTGTGAAATTTGACAAGCAATTAAAGAGTGAGCGATTTATTAAAGCGACGGCAATCGTAGTTATTACTGTGTGAATATTGGGTTATTTAGTTATCAAATTATTGTTGTATTGTTTGTGTAAATAGTATTTAGAAATAAATAATTTGTTATTCATTCAACTCTTTAAAAACCTTGAATTCGCACACACGTTATACTACTTTCAGCCACCATATTTTAAGCGATTCTAGCGCCCTCAACGGTTATTGTCTTCGCGAATTAAATTAATTTTTCTATTTTTTTTTTGTAAACATTTTTTCAGTAAACTATGTGTTTGTTTCAGTTTTTTAGTAGTGAATTAGTTTACTTTGTTTCCAAAAATAATTTGAACTAGATTTTAACACCTGGTGTTGAATGACATCTCTATAATAAAATCGAAGAGTTTTATTTAAATTTCAATTAGTTTGACAAAAACAGGCTTATTTGCGCACCTCTAATTTCTCGTTTAAATATAGACAGTTTCCATTTGTTTATAAATAAATTACGTCAAAAAGTACAAATTTTAAAAACAAATAATTTCGGAACAAAGAAATTTAGTTTTGTTCATTCACACAATGGAGCAACATTATAGGTAAGTGTTTTTCTGAAAATTTTCCCAAATTAAAAACAAAAAAAATAGAATAGAGCGTCATCACCAATCTTTACCAACCCTCGACCTGGATTTAAATCAAGAAATTCGTCAAAGACCCGAACCGAAGTACAAAAAGTCGCATCAGAGGCACGGCGAGTGAGTGTTATTTCTCGACCACGCTGTATATTAAAATTTGGTTTTTCAGCGATGTTTTAACCTGTATTATCTCAGCTTTTTACGCGAAATTTATAGTCATTTTAGGAATTGCTCTTCCAGTCACTGATGCTATAGCCACAAGCGGATATGATACATACGATGTAAGTAAAAGGTGTTCATTTAAAAATGTTGTCGAGAGTGCTATAAGATTTTGATAAAAGAAAATCTAGCTTAAAATAGATTCACTGTAACTATGGAAAATATTATAAATAAATAAATTATTTTGATTATTCATGAGTTCGTGTTTAGAAGATTCACTTTCATTTCCAGTTTCATTTTTTTTCGTGTTCAGTTTTCTTTGTTCTAAGTTTCAGTTTCAGTTTTTTTGTTATTGGGTCTAGTTAATTGTTGTTTTGTCGCGTTGGCTAATAACACTTTAGAGCACAAAAGTTTTTAGTCGAAAGTTACTTTCGAAGTGGTGGAAAAGTTGTAGCAGAGTGGATCTATTCGATGGAACACTGAACAAAGTTATTGAAGAAGAGTCAGTGTTAAATGAATAATTAAACAAGTTAATAAATAATTATTTACAAGAAGTTTTACTGATTTTATAAGATATTCAGTGAGATAGATTTCAGGTGACTAATCCGACATTTCTGACAACTGTCACTGACAGTACGGCAGCCGAATTTAACTAAGAAAATCTTTCTGTTTTGTTATGGCACTCTTGACAACATTTTTAAATAAACACTTGTTAATTCTGTAATTAAAATGCAAATTAATTAATCAGCCACAAGTTAAATATTTGCATTTTTTTTGTAAACACAAAAATCGTAAAATAGTTACTTTAAAGTCGCTGTTATGCTTTCTGGACTTGTTTTATTAGGAAATAAAGTGCACCAGTATTAATTGGAAAAGTTTTGCACTCCTTTGGAACTTTCTAAGATTTCATTTCGTAATTATTGAGATTCGTTTCAGGCATTTTACATGTATTTGTATCTGGGCAGTATCATTTTTCTGCTTTACATGTATATGATTCAAATGAAGGAAAAATCCGCACAGGATTATTGGAGTGAGTATTGAGAGGAAAAATAGAAAAAAAAGAGGAAAAATTATTTTTTTTCAGGACGTTCAACAGACTCGGATGAATCTTTCAATGCGAGAAAAAATCAACACGTCCGGTATGGAAGTTTCTATTTTCGCATGGGAGTTACTGGTACGTGTTGAAACCTGAAAGTATATAGAGTGCTCAAAAAAATTCGGGAGAGCTTGAGTACTTTTAAAATTGATTGGGAATTATTACTATACAACAATAGTAATAAATAACCGTTATAAGCGGCTTGATTGAAGCTTACTCTTTAGTTTTTCCATGAGAAATTGAAATATTAACTAAAATTCTAACAAATACTTTCTACTTAGGCTAATAGCGTTATTATGATTTACGTTATCTCTAATCTTGCATTGGCAAAATCGAAAAGAGGCATATGTTATCAGATGATTGTTTCCGGTTTTATAAATACAAGATTTGAGATGTCTCTAATTGTAATAACGCTATTAGCTTAAGTAGGAGATCCTTGTTTGTAAGAATTAGTTTTCTACTTGGTTTTCTATTTAGTCTTCTCACTATTCCTACTTTTCATGGAAAAAGTTTATTTACTACCAATATTTAGTTTATCTAAGGGTTTCAGCTAGGTTAATAACAGTGTCAAATTTTAATCTCGCTTTTGGACTAATTAATAATTGGGACTGTTTAAGAAAAAAACTAAATTTAGTGAGTGAGCGATTTTTATTTTCGACATTATTAATCTATTAGTGATGCAAAATGTATCAGAATTCAGTACTTACAAAAGGTATCGATACCTGCTCAGGTATTGTACACCGATACCGACTGCTATTTATACTTCAGATAGTTTCGATTGAACTCTGAACTCTTGATATCTTGATACCTTTTATACGTCGGTACTTTCTATACCTCTGATACTCTCTATACTTTTGATATATCGATACTTTAATACCTCGATATATCCAAAACCTCTGATAACTGCAATACGTTCAGTATCTCCGATACTTTAATACTTCTTATACTTCTGATACTTTTGATACTTTAATACCACTGATACTTTAATACTTCTGAAATCTTATAGTTTCGATACGTCCAATATCTCTGATACTTTAATATTTCTTTATTATCCTTTTTTAATATCATTTTTGACACGTCTCATTGTTTAATACTTCTAATACCTTTAATATTTTCGATACCTTTGATACCTCCGATACCTTTATATAATATCTCTGATATCTTCAATACCTCCAATACTCCCGATACTTTGATACCTCTTATACCTCCGATACCTTAATATTCTTGAAACCTCTGATGTATGCGATACGTCCAATACCTACGATACTTTAGTATCTTCTGATACCACCGATATTTTAATACCTTTGATACTTCAATATATCTAAAACTTCCGATACCTGCGAATTGTCTAATACCTCTGATACTTTAATACCACTTATACTTCTGATACATCTGATACTTTAATGATCTGATTTTTTAATGTTTTTGATGTTTTATAATTTCCGATATTTTTGATGCTTCCGATATTTCCTATACTTTTTATACTTTTGACATGTCAAATAATTCGATACTTCCAATACCTTCAATATTTCCGATATATGCGATACTTCTGATACCTCCGATATCTTTATATTTCCGATACCTTTAATACTTCCGATACTTAATATCTTCTATACTTCCAATACCTCAATACCTCCGAAATCTCTAAAATCTGCAATACGTCTTATACCTCCGATACTTCAATACTTCTTATATTTCTGATACTTTTTATATAATTTAGTACCACTGTTTGTTCAATACTTTCTATACATTTGATACCTTTGATACTTTAATAACTCTGATACTTCAATACTTCCGAAGTCTCTGATACCTGAGATACGTCCAATTTCTCTGATATTTTAATACTATCTATATTTTTGATACATCTGCTACTTTATTAATATCTACGATTTTTTAACATTTCTGATACTTTATTATCTCTGATACTTTTTATATCTTTGACATGTCTGATACTTCGATACGTCTAGTATCTTCAATATTTTCGATAGTTTTGATAGCTCCGTTATCTTCAATGCTTTTTTATCTCCGATACCTTCAATACTCTCGATACTTCGATACCTTCGAAACCTCCAATAGTTACATCAATACCTCCGACATCTCTGATATTTGCAATACGTTTAATACCTCAGATATTTAAATACATTCTCCTATACTACTTATACTCCTGATACCTCCGATAATTTAATACCACTGATACTTCTGTAACCTCTGATAGCTTTGGTACGTCTGATATATTTGATACTTTAATACAACCTATACTTTTGATACATTTTATACTTTATTACCTTTGATACTTTATTATCTCCGATACTTCTGATACCTCCGATATCTTCTATACTCTCTACAGCTTTGACACTTTTGATATATTGATACCTCCAATACCTTTAATATATTCGATACTTTTGATACCTTCGATAACTTTATATTTTTGATATCATTAATACTCCTGATACTTCGATACCTCCGATATTTTCTATATTTTCTGTACCTCTGACACATCTGATATCTCAGTACTTCCAATACTTTTAATATTTTTGATACCTTTGATATTTTTGATACCTGCAATACTTGTTATACTTGAATACTTACAATACTTTCGATACTTCTGCTACTCCCAATACCTAAGATACTTTAATGCTTCTAATAATTTTGATACTCTTGATACCTCGATACTTTCTATACTTTTGATATCTCAGTATTTGCGATGCTTGCGATATTTTCGATATTTCCGATATTTTAATACCTCTGATACTTTTGATACTTTCGATACCTATTATAATTCTGACACCTTCGATACCTCGATACTTTTAAAGAAATGTAGCAAGCACCCAATAGCACCAAATAATTTCACTTTGTACTATGCACGTCTTGACAACAAAGTTGTAATCCTCAGGTGGGAAATTAAACTGAGTTTAGTTAAATTAAACTGAGTTTAATTCCTCACTTGATGATGACGACTTTGTTGTCGAAACGTACGTTGTGCAAAGTGAAATTGTTTGGTGCTGTTGAGTGGTTGCTACATTTTATTCTACACACCAAGGAGATCCAACACGAAGTTTGATACTTTTAATAATTTATATATTTTTGATACTTTTGATAGTTTAATACCTTTTATACTTCTGATACCTCCGATACGTTCTATACCTTGATAGTTCTAATACCTTCAATATTTCTGATACTTTCGATACCTCCGATACATTGGTTAGTGTCGATAGTTTGCAGGTATCAATATCCGATATATAAAAAGAGGTATTGCTCACTCCCAGTCCTTATTTATACACGAGTTGAAAGCAATATTTTTTTGTTGACCGACTGTACCTAAATTGTTTTATTTTAGGATTTTTTTTTATAATTTTAAAATTTGAAATTCTAAATCATAAATTAATATTTAGATTAATCAACGATTTTTTGCCGTAACTCATCTATTAATGTTAATATTAAGGAACGATTAAGAAATAAATACATTATCAAACTTTTTACCACAAAAAATTTTGAATTTGAATTTACAATTAGTCTAGTAAAGTTGTTTTTTGTATTTAGGCTTTGGCATCGGTTCGGTTATTTACTCCGGCTTGCAATTCGGCCAGTACTTTGAACTTTCTTCACAAAAGGATGTGATAATATGCTTAAGGCTGTAAAACCACTTCTGAGAATAATATTCGCCCTTATGCAGATGTTGTTTATATTTTCTTACAGTAACGTGAGTTTTAACTTTATTGAAATCTCTGATAGAACTAACAAAAGTCTAGTTTTTAGATGTTCAACGTAGCAAGATTATAGCCCGATTCGGTCTTATGCATATGATTGCTGCGAATTTATGTGAATGGCTTTTCGTACTTATCGAAGAAACCCAACATGATATTTACAAATCGGCAAGGAAAAGACAATATAATGCCCGCTAGAGACAACGTGTCTTTATCTGAAGCCGATTTTCAGTTTCTCAATTCGAATACGTTTAGAATTACTAAACAATTGTACGAACATAAAGTCGATTGTCTTCAGTCAAATATTATGGAACCGATTCTTATCAAATCTGAGCCTTATCTAGCACCTTGTACAGTCGAGTATAGTCTGTTATGTGCGGTCATTTTGGGACTAATGTGGAAACATACACAAGATGAAAATTTCGCAGGTACGTAAATACATAGTTCTATGACAATCTAAAATTATTTATTATAACACGGATATAACTATTTTTTTGAACTTGATTTTTTTAATTATATTAAAATTTGAAATACATATCGTGCTAGCAAGCAATATTTTATGTACCTCCAGCCTATACTTTATACACTAAAATTCTGTTTTTTCTTTTTTTCCTACTCGTTGTTTTTTAATGTTTTTATTAAATTAGTTATTTTAATAATTATAAATATATTTTTTTTAAATCATTTTTTGTGCTAAATTTTTTCTTCAACTAATCTTTCGTTTTACTAGATTTTTTTTCTTTTTTCTGTTTCAGTCACCGCATTTGGAGTTTATTTAAAACTTTTTTCGTTTTTCTAGACTATATTTTTTTATTTCAATTTTTTTATCTTTTATTTTTCATCAGTCAGCGTTTTCCAAATAATTCTTTATTTCTAAACACTATTGTTTAAGTTTTTTTAAAACCTTTTTATTTCTTTTTTTTTGCTTTCTTTTTTCTTATTTTAGAATTTTTATTGTTTATTACATTTTTTTTTTCAACGGGATCTAAGGTTTGCTTTTTACAATAACCCAAATACACTCCACCGCAAAATTAACCGGACACTTGATTTTTGTCCCCTAAATTTGCGAAAGCGCTCTCTATATTGATTTTATATGGCTACACATAAAAAACAACTAAAAGAAAGGATATACAAGTTTTTTGGGTTAACCTCTATCACGCAGATTACTTTTTGTACCTATTTTCTTTGGCGACTTCCAATCAGAAAGGTTTTGTTTGTTCTACACGTCTGTCAAATTTGTGTCGATAGCTGGTTCTGGTTTGCTTAATTTGGCTTTTTCGGGGAAAGAGATTTGTTGTAGAAGCGATTCATATTATAATGAGTCCCGAAGAAGCTTTACATCCAGGCTGTTGCTTTACATAATAATGGACGCAGCATACGATTTATTGCAAATGCGCTTGGCTTTCTTAAAAGTACGGTATCCGATGCGATACAAAGGTTCAGGACAACTGGTTCCTATTCCAAAAGACCTGGACAAGGCAGAAAACGAGTAACAAATAAAGTGGAAGATCGATTTCTTCGATTACAAATGCTGCGAGAACCGACTCTTCCTGCTACAGCTTTGGCCAGGAAACTGGTGAATGTTCATGGGACCATCATTTCTCCTGATACTGTTTTAAGAAGGTTGAAGGAAAACAATTTGACATCACATCTACCTGCTACTGGCTCTAAGATGAACGCAGAGCATCGCAGACAGCGATTGGAATTTGCGCGAAATCATGTTGATTGGAATATGCACGAATGAGACTCCGTTCTCTTTACAGATGAGTCGCGTTTCACTAGGTAATCACCTGATCGTCGTCAACGAGTATTTAGACGCCCGGGGGAACGGTATGCCCAGTGTTGCTTCGCGCCTAGAGTAGCTTTAGGTGGTGGAGGTGTATGGGGAGGGATTTCTTTGGAGGCTCATACAGCTCCTGTAACGGTGCAGAGAGGTAGCATTAACGCTGACTGGTACATTAGGGAGTGGTTACAAGGGCATGTGGTTTCTTTTGCGCCATTTGTAGGGAGTTTCTCTTAATGCACGACAATGCGCGCCCTCACACAGCCTAGATCAGTACGCGTCACGTCCTTCACGACGTTAATGTTCACGTGCTAAGGTGGCCACCCATGAGCCCTAACCTAAACTCCATTGAGCACATATGGAGCAACCTGGGGAAAAGGATTAAGGATTAACTGTAATTTTTGCAGTTTTCTTAATTTTGTTTTGCTTTGTTTTGTTACTTGAAATCAAATTTTTGTATAATTTGTAAATAAATATTTATTTTTGAACATTTTCAATTAAAATTATTTTGCTTCAAATTTTCGTCACTGAAATTTTTTCAAAAAATTTAGTGTCCGGTTAATTTTGCGGTCGAGTGTACACTGTCTTCTTTTTTTTGTCTTTGTGCAGTCATATACAAAAAAATTGGATTTTTGTCTTACCTTAACTAAATTTTACTGCTTCTTTTTGTGTTTCTAGACGCAGTTTTTTGTTTTTTTAGAACTTTTTTTATTTCAATTGTCGATTTTTGAGCTAAATTAGATTTTTTTTGTTTAGAATTTTTGTAGAACTTTTTTAGAAACTTTATTGGTTTTTTAGACGTTTTTTTTTGTTTTTTATTCTACGT
Organism: Tribolium confusum; assembly: GCA_029207805.1. NCBI lineage: Eukaryota > Metazoa > Arthropoda > Insecta > Coleoptera > Tenebrionidae > Tribolium > Tribolium confusum. The sequence continues at coordinate 19,457,237 of JALGAY010000005.1, forward strand.
TTTTAGAAATTTTTTTGTTATACGCAGTTATTCCTAGTCTTTTTCAAATCTTTGTTTTTCAAGTTTTCTTACATTTTTTTTTGGTTTTGTACAGTGTGTTTTTTTGACTTTTTTAGTCTTCTTTTTAAACTCTTTATTTAAAAAATTTTTTGTTTTTCGAACTTCTCTAGAAACTTCTTTTGTGTTTCAAATTTCTTGAAACATAATTTAATTTTATTTAAACTTTCTTGTTCTTTTTGAATTGTTTTTAATTCTCTTTATATTGAATTATTGTTTTTATAACATTTCAAGAAACTTTTGTATTACTTGAATTTTTTTAGTTTTTTTTCTTTTCAAATCTTTATTCCTTACGTTCTACTAGAATTTTTTTTGGTTTCTTGTACATTGTTTTGCTTTATTTTACTTTTTTAGTTGTTTTCAAGCTTTTCTAGAAACATTCTTGTTATTTTTCGAATTTTTATTAGCTTTTTTCTTGTTCAATTTATGTTTTTCGAACTATACTAGAAACCTTTTTGTGTTTCAAACTTTTGAAAACATTTTTTAAGCTTTTTAAGAATTTTTTGTATATATTGAATCTTTTTTAGCTTGTGTTTGCTAGAATCTTTTTTAAATCTGTGTTTTTTAAGATTTTCTAGAAATTGGTTTGGATTTTATAGAATTTTCCAGAATCAAGCTTTTATACATTTTTTTCTTTGTATTTTAAGTTTTTCAATTTTTTTTAGTTTTTTTTTACAATTTTTTATTTATTCATGCTTCTAATTGTCATTTTAAATACCTTTGTTTTTTTTTGAATTTTTCTAAGGTTTTATTTTTTTTTTTTTGAATTTTATAAGAAACTTTTTTGTTGTTTGTATTTACCTTGTCCTTTCATTTAAAATTTTCGATTTCTAAGCGTCTCTGTGTTTGTTTTTTTTTGAATTTTTTTAGATTTTTTTGTTTTTGTATTTTCTTTTAAATCGTTGTTCTTTAACTTGTTTTTCGAATCCTTCTAAGAAACTTCTTTCGTTATCATTACTTGTTTGTTTTTTAGGTTTTCTTTTTTTATAAGTTCAATCTTTAACAGATTTTTTTGGTATTTATTGATACTTTTTGAGTTTACCTTTCTTTATCAAACTTTGTATTTGGGTTTGTCTAGAATCTTTTTTTCGTACCTGATATTTTTCTTATTTTTTTTTCCTAAATCGTCGTTTTTTAAGTTGCTCTTGATTTTTTTGTAGAGTTTCTTTTTGCTTTTTTAATAATTGTATTCTAAATTTTTAAAAAACTTTTGTTCCTTTTTAGTTTTTCCTTTTTTTCAATTGCTTTTGGAGCTTGTCTAAAACATTTCTTGTTTCTTTAGTATCTGTTCTCTGTTGTGCTTTTTTCATTTAACTCTGTTGATTTTGGAGCTTTTTTAAAAACTTTTTTGTTGTTTGCTTTTTATCTGTTAAATTTTTTTTTCCCAACATTTCTTCTAAAATTTTGCAATGTAATTGTTGTGTTTCGCTAGGTCGAACTACTTGGCTCTCTTATATAGAGCTAAGGTCAGATGCGAACCTTCTAGGACGTTGGAAAACAAAACGATAATGTTTTTTGCTGAATGCTATAAATACACAAAAATATACTTTAAGCAAGAGTAATTAACAGGCTTTCTAACTACACTTTCATTAAAAAAAATCAAGAAAGTTACTTTTAACCCTCAAAAATTTTTCTTTATGTACACAAATTTCGTAATTTTCTATTATTCTTTGGTATTTTACGCACGATTTCAGTAAAACGGTATTTGACACACTCGTGTTTTAGAATCAGGTAACAAGTCACCAGATTTAGAGAAACAAAGTGGATGTAATATAATCTATCCTCGACGGCAAAGTCAATTCTCAGTCGACTGTGCCCAAGCTCATAAAGGATTATTTACAGGAATCCTCGTTCTAGCTGTCACTGTTATCAGTTTGATAATGTTTTTTGAGCTTGTTGGCTACAAACAATTCAAAGATATCGCCATCTTACAGGTACCTACATCCTACAATTCAAACTCGTGTTCAAATAAACAAATCTTCCAGGTGAACGTCTGGGAGGCCGTCTTGTTTTCCCTCGGCACTGTAGCCACAATCTTCTGTATCTCAGCGTTACGTGATGTTGGTTTCCGTCAAATGAAGCGCGATTTAGAATTGGAGCACTTGTTACTTCTTGTAACACAATGCGGCGTATTTATGTACTTTCTCTTCCAAATAATCGGCGCCGTGCTCATGGGACTGAACAAAGGCAAAGGCGGAATAATGAGGTAATCTCAACGTAAAAAATCCCGTCTCGAATCGGCATCGATCCTTTCAGGATAATCACGCCGCTCTCGGCACTCGTCCAGAGCTCCTGCCAGACGGTCCTGATCCTGGATGCGTGGCGACGTCGATGCAGTTCACCTACGCAGATGCGAAGGAAACCAGGCCGACAGCTGATCACTTTTCTTCTTGTTGCTAATATAGCGCTGTGGATGGTCAATCGCTTGAAGAATAATCGCTCGGTGTCGCATCCTAATCAAATGGATTTTTATGGAGTGCTCGCATGGAATATTATCACACATGTTTCGATGCCGCTTGTGGTCTCCTATCGATTCCAGTCAAGTGTGTGCTTTTACGAGATTTGGAAACATGTCTACAAGATGAGGACCATCGATGATACCAAGGAGGAGGAAAATAGTTAATTTTGATGTTTTTTATAAAAACATTTTTTTTTTTCAATAAATTTCATTATTTCTTAATAGAAAATTTGAGCTTTATTCTTTAAATAACCCTTTTACAAACTTCAAAAACTTTATTAAACAATTGATACTCTAAGAAATTAGACAGACTTTACTCTTTAGGGCTTAGACTTTACCTTTACATAAAACAATGTCGCTTTTACCTTTATTAAATTATCAAAATTAAGTGTCTAATTCTTAAATTGGTAAAATTACCTCTTCTTTTTTTAAAATAACTAAATTGTTGGCAAGCAAAAACATTTTTGTTTGTTAAAATTAGTAAATTATCGTTTCTAACTAATGTAATTACTAATGTCACTCTTGTAGTCATATAAACAGACACAGTGTGCCATCTAACGAAGAGTGCTGGAAGGTAGCAAGAGTTGGCATAATAATGTTGGCGGATAACAAAGTTTTGGCTCTCGCTCGGCCACCAACATAACCAATCTCCACGATTATGTAAAAACAACTACTTCGCGGACTAATGTTCCGACCGACATTGAATTACATCACCTAATCGCCCAATCAGCAACACACTGAAAGGCAGTGTAACCACAACTAACAAAGGTGTTCTAATCGAACAACAACGTCGAGAAGCTGTATACCGGTTTTGGGGTTTTTGCCCTTCATCAGTACAGTGTATCCCGGAGCGTTGTGCTTGAATGGAACGGGTAGGAGAACTCGCTTATATCAAGCGAAGTCCGGCTAGTAGTCGTATAGACAGACACAGTGTGCCATCTAACGAAGAGTGCTGGACGGTAGCAAGTTGGTAGCCGAGCGAGAACCTAATGGGATTACTTTGTTATCTAATATCTGCAAACATTATTATACCAACTCTTGCTACCTTCCAGCACTCTTCGTTAGATGGCACACTGTGTCTGTCTATACGACTACTAGCCGGACTTCGCTTGATATAAGCGAGTTTTCCTACCCGTTCCAATCGAGCACAACGCTCTGGTATACACTGTACTGATGAGAGGCAAAAACCCCGAAATCGGTACACAGTTTCTCGACGTTGTTGTTCGATTGGAACACCTTTGCTAATGTCACTCTTGTCTTTAATGGTTCAATAATTACTGTCATGTCTTGTTTCCAAAATTAGTAAAACTGCTGCTTAAAACTTTAATATTTATTATTTTTGGTTTTCAAACTTAACGAAATGTCGCTTTTGGCTTCTAAAATTACGAAAACAAAATTATCTTTGTCTTTGCCGGATTAAATTTGAGAAGAAATTCGGTGTCTAGCTTCTAAAATTAGCAAAATTACTTTTAAGGACTTTATAATTAGTAAACTGTTACTCTTGAGTTCCAGTATTAGAAATTTTCTTGACTTTTATAGGTTTAATCTAAATTTAAAAAAAAATTTTTGGTTTATTAACTTTGTAATTTGTCGCTCTTTGCTTTTAAAATTAATTTTTAGTAAAATATTGTGTCTGGTTTTTATAATTGGTAAAATTATTTGAAGGAACTTCTGAATTAGTAAACTGTTCCTCCGACTTGCCGTATTAAAAGAAAATGTTACTTTTGTTCTTATTAATTTAGAAAAGTAGAAAAGTTCTAACTTTGGCTTTTAAAATTAGTAATATTGTTTCCGGCTTCTAACATTTTAAAAATTACGTTTCTTTTGTTTTTGTCGAATTAAAAATTAGTAAGAAATATTTTATTTGGCTTTTAAAATTAACAAAATCACTTTTAAGTACTTCAGAATTTTAAATTGTCGTCTTCAACTTTTAGAATTAGAAAAAAAAAATGTTTTTGTATTTATTAATTTAAAAATTAGTAAAATGAGTTTATTTTTGTTTTTTGGAAACCAAAATCAGTAAAATATAGCTGCCGGCTTTTAAAATTACAAAAAATATGTTATCTTTGTTTTGGTTGAATTAAATTTTTTAGAAAATAACGTATCTGCCTTCTAAAATTAGCAAAATTACGTCTTTGAATTTCAAAATTAGTAACATAGTTCCTTCGGCCTTTGATTTTAAAAAAAATGCTGGTTTTGTATTTAAACAAAATTACTAAAATGTAGCTTCTGGGTACTAAAATTACAAAAAGAATGTTTTTTTAGTTTATACTAATTAAAGATTACCAAAAATATTGTATGCTTAGTTTATAAAATTAGTAAAACGTTGCTTCCAGCTTTGTCTTTGTCTTTATCTGAGTTCAAAATTAGTAAAGTGTTGCCTCCGACTTCTAGTAATAAAACAAAATGTTACTTTTGTATTCATTGATTTAAAAATTAGTACAAAATTTTATTTTTGGTTTTCATAATTTGTAAATAGTTAATTGCGGTTTCCAAAATTGTAATCTTTGTTTTTGGCAAATTAAATTTAGGAAAAAATCGGGTCTGGCTTTTGAAATTAGCAAAATTAAGTTTAGGAACTTCGAAATCACTGAACTGTTGTCTTCAGTTTCTAGCATTACAAAAAAATGTTTTTTTTTGTATTAATTAATTTATAATTTAGTAAAAAAGATTATCTACTAATTAAAAATTAGTAAAGTATTGCTTGTAGCTTCTAAAATAAAAAAATATGTTCCTTTGCTTTTGTTTACTAAATTTGATAAAAAATATCGTGTCTTAAAATTAGCGTTTATTTACGTCTTAAAATTTATAAAATTAGTGAAATAACCCTTCTGTTTTTTAAAATTACAAAAAAATATTTTTTTTTAAAATAAAAATTATTAAGAAATAATGTGTTTATCTTCTAAAATTAGTAAAATAATGCTATCGGTTGCTAAAATTACGAAAAAATGTTATCTTTGTTTTTATTAAATTAAATTTGATAAGAAATATCGTATCTGGCTTCTAAAATTAGTAAAATTACGTCTTCGGATAAAATTAGTAATATAATGTCTCTGGCCTTTGATATTGAAAAAATGTCGGTTTTGTATTTAAACAAAATGACTAAAATATAGCTTCTGAGTACTAAAATTACAAAAAAATGTTTTCTTAGTCTTTACTAACTAAAGATAACAAAGCAATATTATGTGCTTAGTTTTTAAAATTAGTAATATGTTGCTTCCAGTTTTTAAAATTACAGAAACAATGTCTTTGTCTTTATCTGACTTCAGAATTAGTAAACTGCTTTCCTCCGACTTTTAGTATTAAAACAAAGTGTTACTTTTGCTTTCATTAATTTAAAAATTAGTACAAATTTTATTTTTAGTTTTCAAAATTTGTAAAATGTGATTTCCGGCTTTTAAAATTACAAAAATAAGGTAATTTTTGTTTTTGGCAAATTAAATTTGGTAAAGAAATTAGATCTGGCTTTTGAAATTAGTAAAATAAACTTTAGGGATTTCGAAACAACTGAACTGTTGTCACCGACTTCCAGCATTAGAAAAAAATGTTTCTTTTGTAGTAATTTACTTAAAAATTAGTAAAAAAGATTATCTACTAATTAAAAATTAGTAAAGTATTGCTTCTGGCTTCAAAAATTAAAAAAATAATGTTATCTTTGTTATTGCCTACTAAATTTGGTAAAAGATATCGTGTCTGGCTTCCAAAATTAGCAAAATAACATCTTCTAATTTCTAAAATTAGCAAAACGTTACTTCTGTTTTTTAAAAATACAAAAAATGTTTTCTTTGTTTTTTTATAAAAATTATTAAGAAATAATGTGTGTTTACCTTCTAAATTAATTAAATAATTAAATAATTAAATTACAAAACAATGTAGTTTTTTTCTTTGTTTAACTAAAGAATTAGTGTAAACTGTTGCCTGTGACTTCCAGTATTGGAACAAAACGTTGCTTTTGTACTTATTAATTTTATAATTAGTAAAAAAAAATATTTGCGGTTTTTAAAATTAGTAAAATGTTGTTTCAGGCTTCTAAAATTTTAAGAATAATTTTACTTTTGTTTGTAGGGACTTAAATTTGGTTAAAAATATTGTGTCTGGCACTTAAAATCAGCAAAATTACGTCTTCCAATTTCAAAATTTGATCTGGCTTTTAATTAAAAAATGTCGTTTTTGTATTATTTAATTCAAAAATTAGTAGAAATTTTATTTTTAGTTTTCAAAATTATTAATATGTAGTTACTGATTTCTAAAATAACAAAAAAATGTTCTCTTTGTCTTTATTCATTGAAAATTAATTAGAAATTATGTGTGTTTAGTTTATGAAATTAGTAAAATTATTTTTCTGTACTTCAAAATTAATAAAATGTTTTGTCTGGATTTCAATATTGAAAAAGAAATGATTTTTTTTAGTTTTGAACCGTCTTGAACTCTTCTTTAGGAATTTTTGATACCTCAAATAGGAATCTTTTGTTTGTTACTTCAGGGAATCAATTTAAAATTTTTAAAGCGGTACTAAGCTTTTTTCAATAAAAAATTGTTTTATAGATTCTAAATGTTTGTATTTAATAACAGCCAAAACATGATTTCTTAGCGATTTTAGTCAATTATTAACACCAAAACAAATGACTGTAGAAAAATGCAATTTTCAGTCTTCTCTAAACGAGTTAAAAAACATGTCACGTGACATAAGGCAACTGAAATTGAGGTTAGGGTAAAATAAAACACTTTTTCTCCTTCCAATGAAAATTAAGCACTTTATTGATTACTAACAACCGGAAACATCGGTGTCTTATACTGCGGCGTCTTAACTTTATACGCCGTTTTCCAAATTTCAAACAGACAAATCGTCGAATGAAACCTATAGAAAATAGCCATCGGCATCGAAATGTGGGTAATAATCGTCCAAGCCCACTCTCCGAAAAACTGTAAATGCGTAGGTCGAAACTCAGCTCGGTTCTTCTCCAGTGTGTTGATAGTCCACATCGCCATATTTGCGACAATAAGAAACGTGATAAGTTCCTTTCCTGGTTTGTTCTTAATATGGTCCAGAGTGCGGCACCGCCGCCACCATCCATCCAGGACGAACATCGTCTGGAGGCAAGTCTGGATGAAAATGAAGATTTCAGCAAGGAGGCCAGTTGGGATACCCTCAGACATGGTGAAGTAGCACCCAATAATGGAGAACATGCAGTAGATGAACATGCCGGTCTGGGCGACTACCAGCAAGGTGTTATCTAGGCCGATTCCAGCTTGACCTTCAGCTGTAACCACGAGTAGTTATACGTTTATTAATATTATTATTTATATTATTATATGAGTATATTATTATTATTTTACCTCCGATTTTTCGGTCGTATTTGAGTGACCGCATCTGCACCATGGCTACGATTACAATAATGGTGGTTAATATGTAAAGGGCTAACTCGACTATGTTCACTTCGAACTCGGCCATGCTCAGATTATCCTCTTCACTGCCACTCGGTTCGTTAGCCAAAACGAAGAACATTATCAAAGAAATTATGGTCAGGACGATGATCATAATGCCGGCAAATAAGCCGCGGTGAGCGTTAGAACAGTCCACGCTGAAATGGTGATTAGAGTTCACGGGACTTCCACCGAATGGATCTAAACAGAGGAAACACGATTAGAAGCTTTTATAAACGATTTGATTTTGTGAGAAAATTTAGGAAAATTTTGAATTTGCTCGAAGGACATTTTTTAATTCTGAAATGCTTACTAAAAAAATTGAATTAAACTCTCGTCCTTTGTTCTAGAATTCTTTTAAAAACTTTAAAATATGTATTTATGGAAGTTACAAGCGAGAACTACTGTAAATTGCCTGTTCTATACTCAGACACTTCTCCCAATCCGGCTCGAAGGATCACGAACTTTTTAATAAAATTTAGAAAGTTGAGGCAACAATAGTTCTGAAAAAACTGTTTTTGCGCTAATTATAAAAAAAGAAAAAACTTATATGTCACTATATCAAAAATTTTATTAAAAATCTTAAAATGTATTTTTGCTAGGAGAGGGGGTTTTGATAGCTTTAGTAGTGTTAGTAATGGGGTTTGCTGTGGCTAGTTTTCCGTCTATTTTGTCACACAATTTTTTCTTTTTAAATAAAGAGTGGCTGTAAATGGTTGGGTCTGTTCGCAATCTTGAGTCAGTAAAATAGAGTTAGAATACAGCAAATAATACAAAGAAACTACATAAAAGAAATAATAAAGCTCTGATGGTACAAAACCAACTTTTAGCTTCTGGTGACAACTCATAAATTTCGTTGAAGCCTTCTTGAAAACTCGTAAGTCGACACTCTTTGACACAAGATAAGTAGATAAGTACAAACGTCACTCTTGTTTGAGTTGTTTTTTTTGACATTTTTTTGACACAGGCTTACCAAAAGGCTCATTAATTTAAAGCGATTTTGTATTAAAGACAACAGATATTAATGAAAACGTCGGTGAAACAGTTATGAGAATGGAGAATGAATAGAAAAATTGGGTTTTCAACATTTAAGTAATTTTTTGGTCTGCTTTTTATAATTTTAATAATTTTTATAACAAGTAAAACGGAAGAAGAAATAAAAGCACAAAAAAATAGACAAATTCAAAAAAAAACAACAACGACTGAAAGAGAAAGAAAAACTACAGTTTATTCTAAAATGTTTGTATATCTAGAATAATAAATTTGGAATTGACGGCTTGAAGAAGAATGTAAATACATTCGAAACGTTGCTAGAAAATTGTGTAATTACATATTTGTCTAAAACGACAAATAAATTTTTACTACAATTATTCTATTAAACAAAGTGGATGACACAGACTAAAAGAATAATAAAAGTAATGAAAACAAAGAGAGATTTGGAAGAACACAAGAATCTTTAAGTAAAATTGGAAATAAAAGATTTAAAAAAATCACTACGATTTTTTAAAAAAACTATGTTTAGAGATGTCACGTTTACGAAATTGTTTGACATTTTACTTTGATAAGTATATAGGTTTTACGGTTCAGCATGGTACTCTTAGTTTTTGAAGAGCAAAAAGAAGCATAAGAAACAAGAAAATACAATAGGAAATAGAAAGGTTTAAATAAAAACAGAAAGATCCAGAAAAAAAGTTTTAAACGCAAAAATCGACAACTTGAAAATAAAAAGATAATAAAACCGCAATTAAAAAAAATTACAAAATAGCAAACTATTCTTAAACAACTTGAATAACGATCTTTAAAGAGAAAGGAACAAGAAGAGAAAAATAACGACTACTCGAAAAAAAAAACGACAACATAGGGAATAGAAGAAGCTCTTTGAATAAATTTTAATTATAGACCGAAAAAAGAAATTTGAAGTAAATTTAGAAAATTAGAAAAAAGATATAAGTACACAGATTAAACAAAAAAAATGTGACAAATCAATGACTGAGAGCTCTAAGTTTGGTGTTTACAAAATGCAAGAAACAATTCTGGAAGAACAAAGATTTTGAAGAGCTTAATGAGCGGCGTTTGAAGAAAAAAACAATATAAAAAACGACGATTAGAGGAACAAAGAGGCGTTGGTTAGAAGATAACGATCAACAATAGAAGATTCTAAAATTACAAGAAACAATTCTGGAAGAACAAAAGAAGATTTTAGAAGAGCTTGATGAGCGGCGTTTGGAAGAAAAGGAATATCAGAAATGACGATTAGAGAAACAAAAGAAAATTTTGGAAGAAGTTGAAAGACGTCGGTTAAAAAATAAAAAACTAAAGAAGGTTCTAGAAACATAAGAAACAATTCTGAAAGAACAAGAAAAGAGTAGAATAGAAAGAATTTGAAAAAACTCAATTAGAAAAAAAATACTAAAAGTTTTAGAAAAACAAAACACGATTTTAAAGGAGCTTGAAAAACAACAATTGAAAAGAAAAAACATGAAAAAACGAAATATGATGCTGGTAAAAATAAGAAAGAGTATAAAGGAATTAGAAAAAATTTAAGACTACAACTGAAAATAAAAAAACAAAAAAACTTTTAGGAAAGTTTAGAAAATCTTAGAAAACAACAGAAGAATATTTACAAGAAATTTAACACTTTGCAAGTTGCTTTTTACAAATAGAGAGACGTACTAGAAGTGCAAAATGAATTCGAGAAGGTTCCAGAAGCTTAAGAAAAATAGGAGGAAAATGTTGATAAAACAGAAATGAAAAAAATCAAAAAAAATGGACAATGAAATAGAAAAAATAAAAAATAAATAAAATAATAAGCATCGCAATGAATAAAACCTCCGACATTTGAAGGTAGCAGTCTAAATAAAAATTGCTAACTAAATTTCCGGATTATTGCTCTAAGGACGTATAGTTATATAAGTAGTGCGAAGACAATAGCAGAGTTAGTATGCAATCCGAAGCGACTGAAGAGTAAGCGGTTTATTAAAGCGACGGCGATCGTTGTTATTATTGTGTGAATATGTATTTTTATATGAATATTCGTGTACATAGTAGAATAGAGTACAATAAGTTATCTGTTAATAATCTTACTCTGAAAATGAAGGGAAATCCGATTTCTCACATTTCTTGCATTATGATCTAAATATTTTTTTTTCAAATGTTTCAAAAACGGTTTATAATCGTAGTAACTAATTTGAAAAAATACGGCAGAAATCTGTAATTGACAACACGTTTTTGCACGTGTTGGCAACACGTGTGACGAGATGGCGCCAATCAAATTGTTGTTAAAAATGTTTAATCAAATGGAAAAAGTGGCATCAACTGTTTTAAAACTGTATTAAATCTCGTTCAGAAAAGCATCGAAAAACCTTCGCGAAAATTCGGAGTTTGTCTGATGATTTATCGTTCCCAAAAACGGATGACACGCCATGTCTTGAAAACACTTTGGAAAGATACTGTTCTAGATAATTCTAGAAGGTGAACTAACTGTTATATAAAGTGGGAGACTGACTGGGCATTCAGCTCAGTTGACTTGGGAAAGTGACAACGAGACAAGACTGTTAGTGAAGTGTGAACTGTGGACAGAATAACGAAGTAGTCTGAAGTGATTTAACATTTACTGTCTAAATTAAGTTAATTAAGTTTAAAGTAATAAATTTAACTTTTGAAATTCAGATTGCGAGTTTAAGTTACTCTCAGTCGTAACAATACTTTTAAAATGGCTATTTTGGCATTCTGAGCCGACAACTCGATTATTTTAAAATAACTTTCTTTTAATTTTTGGTACTTACTGAAGGTGTAATGAGTGGCGACTTTCTCTTCTTTATGTCCTGCCTTTTCAGCTTCTTTGACTTCAACTGACTTGACCTTTTTCCACATTTCAAATAGTATAACCGCACAAATTAAGCTATACTCAATCGTACAGGGGAACAAAAACGGACTGGCATTCCTGACCAGGGATCCCATAATTTGTCCCTCCTGACAGTACTTGGCTTGCAGGCTCGAATTAGTCGAATTGTGTCCTTCCCCCAGATGTATAATTTCATGTTTGGTCTCCTCAACTAGGACATACAGCCACTCGCAGAGATTGGCTCCGACCATATGCATAAGCCCGAACCGTGCAATGATCTTGTGTCTGTCCAAATCTACATTCTAATTTGCGGTAATTCGAGGTAATTATAGAATGAAATAACAATTACCTTGGTGTTTAGGAAAATGAATTGCACTTGAACGAGCGTCAGGAGCATTCGGGTGGCGGGAGTGATGGCCTGGAGCACGGTGGAGAAGCACTCGTGATTGTTCTTCAATTCGAAATATCGGCCGAATTCTAGACCGGAATAGACCATGCTGCCGATACCGAAAGCTGCAATAATGCGCTTTAATAAAGTCGATCAATGCAGTTAATTGCTTGTAATTGCCGTTTAAATTATGGCTTATTGACTAAGCGGATTACAGGGGATGGGAATTGCGCTTGTTTATTTCAATAATTTAATTAAAAAACGCTCACCGATTGCACCAAGGCGTAAATAGAAGCTTCCGTATTTGACCGGTTTGCTGGTTGATGACATACGGGGAAAGGGGAATTGGGGCTTGTCGGTTTTTTCTGAAAAATTCATTTACTTTATGAGATTTTTACTAAAAGAATATTAAAAAGGAGGTATTGAAAAGGGTTGTTAAGCTAATATTGGAATAAATGGACAATTGGGAATTCTAATTAAATGACGTCATGGGTCGAGCTGGCGGAAGTTCATTTAAAAACAAATAAATGACAATTATCGAAAACTAATACAGAATTACAATGACTACACATATAACTATTTTGTTATTCTGTATCTCTATAAAATAAATTATTATTGCTTTATTTTCAAATGTCAAAAATTGCATTTAATTTGTTAATTCTAATTAAAATTTTTTATTAAAAAACGATCTACTAGACCAGCAAAAATATACTGATAAATTGTACTCTACAGATCACTGGAAATGAGACAATCTAATCGAACACACTTGTCGTTATCTCGGAAAGACGAGGTTCTATCTTTATTTTTTATGTATTAAATATTTAATTTATTTAAAACACTGAATAATCAACATCTCATTGTGATATTATTAATAATGACACAAGAGTAGTTTGTCCAACTGTCTCATTTCCAGTGATCAAGAGTGTAAATTCAGTGATTTATAACTTTGCAGCTTCACTAAGCTAGACAATGTCGACCATAAAAGTATTGTTTATTAACTCTAAGTAGAATTATTATTAAATTAACTCTAAATAGACATACATTTCAAAATTTGTTATAGTTTATCACTGAAATTTTAAAAAAATAGTTTTGTTATAATTCCTACTAACTACTTTACTTAATACATAAAATTGGACAAAAATATGTGTCAGAAGATTGATTGTTTTTTCTAGTTTAAATCGGTTTTATTTTAAAACGCAACAAACGCTGCTGAAAGTACAAAAAATGCTGTAAAAAATTGTAGAAAATTAAATTTTGTATAATAAAATTTTAGACTCAAAATTTTTATCTTTAGTACTTTAGATTCTAAAAATGTTTAAATATAAAAATAGTTGAACAATCTAGTAAAACAATTACTTCAAATGCAACGAATATTCGGTAACTATTGGGTATTCGGCGTATTCGGTTAGATTTTTAGTATTCGGCCGAATACCGAATACCGACTCACTATTTGACCGAATACCTAATAGGAAGAAAACTCGCGAATAAATAGAATGCATTCTGGAAATTTTTATTTATTGTTTATATGATTATTATACATATATAATAATGCTATTCAAAGGGTTGTCGAAGTCTGTTGTAAATCAAATTTGTTTGCCTGAGTCGAGGTCCAGCTAGTACTAGTAAGAAGATTTATGTTTATAGTTTTATTGCCCAGCGGCACCTTTCCTTTGTTACTATCATTATCTTTAACACAATAGAACCCTGTCATGAAAACCACATTGGATTTGGGTAGGTATAATATTATTAGACAGTTGACCGACTATTATTAGTAACAGTCGATCGACTATTTAGTGACAGTCGACCAACTATTTGAGTAACAGTTGATCAACTATTTTAGTAACATGCGCCCGACTAATTAGTAACAGTCGATCAACTGTTTTAGTAACAGTCAGCCGACTATTACTAGTAGTAGTCGATCGACTGGTACTACAATAGTCGGTCGACTACTACTAGTACTATATATGATGCTAGTACTAACAAAAAAACTGTATTAAGGATTCTGAAACTTACTAAAACTGAAGGATAATTATAAAACGTAAGAAGCAATTGTGAGTAAAAAATAAAAAGAAAACCAAGTCAAGACAAAAATTTAAACCTTGCGAACAACGCATCTACAGTTATCACAGTTCAAAAACAGCCAGTTGACACAAATATTAGAATTTTGGGTGTTTTTCACTAAAAACGGCATTGACAACTAAAAATATTCCAGTTGTTAATTTTTTTTGTTTACTCCTCGACAATTAAACTGCCTTTTTAGTAACAATAAACAACAATTTTGTGGTTGTGTTTAAAAAAAAATTTTTTTTTTTGAGAAAAGCATTTATATTTTAACAATTTTTTATTTTTTACAAATTAAAAGATTAAACAATAAAATAATTAAGTAATACGTGTGAATGCGCCTAATTTAGCGGTGCAAACCAGTTTCCTTTTGTCTTGCAACTGCACAAATGAAAGTGTTCCTAGAAAAACAAGAAAAAATTGGCGCTACTTTGCGTTGCCGAATATTCGGTATTCGGCGAGAACGTGAAGCCGAATATTCCATATTCAGCGACAGGCCGAATATACTATTCGTTGCATCACTAATACAGAGCATTTCAAAAATATTGAGGTGTCAGAGCGGGAACAAAACCTACAATAGCTTAAGCTTGGATGTAATAAGTGTGACGTCACAGACGTGGAAACAATAAAAGTAAAACTTTTTAATAAAAGAAGTGTCGAAACAAATTTCAAAAATACTGTTATAGAAAGAATTAAATTCAAAATATTTGTATTAAAGAAAAGTTACTAAAACATTAAAAAAAATATAAGATTAAAATTTGTACAGGGCTGGTTTTATTTTAAAACGCTGTAAATGCTGCTGAAAGTACAAAATAATGTTAAAAGAAAAAATTGAAGAGAATTAAATTTCGTGCTCAAGACAATATTTTTTCTCTAACAGTTCAAGAGGATAAGAACAAAGATTAGAGAACATAGTTTAGTCCTGAATGGTGTGACGTCACTTTAGCTTATTTTACCTAGCCAAAACATTAAAATAAAAAATAAAAAATTAAAAAAAAAGTTTAGAGTTTAAAATGTGCACAGGGGTGGCTTTATTTTAAAACGCTGCACAAACCGTTAAAAATACAAAAAAATGTTATAAATAATAGTTTTAGAGAATTAAATTTTCTATAATAAAATCTGCCAGCTAATATTTTTACTTTTAGTACTTTCGGCTCTATAAACGTTTAGAAATAACAAATAGTTGAACTGGTACGAATAATCATTTCAAATATACAGAGAATCTGACAAATATTGATGCAACAAAGTGGGGACAAAGCTTGCGATAGTTGAAACCTGGATGTAGTAAGTGTGATGTCACAATCGAGGCCAATCAAAGCGATAAAACAAAAAAAAATAGCTAATGAAAGGAGCATCAGTTATAGAAAGAATTAAATCATTATTAGAAATTGTACAGTGTTGGTTTTATTTTAAAACGCTGTAAATACTGCTGAAAGTACAAAAATTGTTATAGAAAAAAGTTGTAGAGAATTAAATTTTGAATAATAAAACCTAAGAATCAATATTTTTATCTTTGAAAATGTGTTGGTTTCCGATGAAAAAATGTTAAACTTAATTTAAATTTTTTTTATATAAAATTCGCATTGCTTTGTTTTTATTTTAAAACGCTGCAAACCTGTTGAATCTACAAAAAAAAATGTTGAAGTAAAAATATTAGCTTATAGATTTTATTATATAAAATTTAATTCTGTACAATTTTTTTCTGTAAAATTAGTATTTTACGCTGTAGAAACGTCTAAAGATATAATAAAGTTGAAGAATCTGGTTAGAATAATTAGTGTAAATATACAATGCGTCTCAAGTTTACTGAGACTACGCAAGGAGACGAAGCGTACGATACTTTAAGTTTAGATGTAGTTAATGTGACGTCACAAGCGTGGTCAAAACAATGAAACAAAAAAAGTAAAAATGTCTTATAAAAAAAGTGTCGAAACAATTAAAAAAAATCTGTAGAGAGGATTAAATTGTAAAACGCTGCTAACGCTGCTGACGCTACAAAAAATATTTAAAAAAAAGTTGTACAGAATTACATTTTGTATAATAAAATCTGGAAGCCAATATTATTATCTTTAGTAGTTTAGACTCCAGAAACGTTTAAAACATAAAATAGTTGAACAATCTGGTAAGAATAATCAGTTCAATTATATAAAGCGTCTCAAAAATATTGAGGCGCCAGAGTGGGGACAAAACCTACGATAGTTTAAGCCTTGATGTGGTTAGTATGACGTTACAAGCGAGGCCAAAGCAATTAAACAAAAAGTAAAAATTTGAAAACGGTTTAAACCTTTTTTTACAAGTTTTTTAAAAACATTTTTTGTATTTCAACCGTTAGCGCAGCATTTTAAAATAAAACTATCGCTGCCTAAATTACCATTTTGTAAAAAAAATATGTTTCAATACTTTTTTAAATAGAAATATTAAGTGTTTTATAAAATTTGTTTTAAAAAAAATTTTAATTGAAAATTTTTACTTTAATTGTTTTATTGCTTTGGCCACTTGTTTGTTTGTGAGGTCATAGTGGAGGTCATGGGCTAGATCGTGGCTTAAACTGTTGTAGACTTCGATGAGAAACCCGAATTTTTTTACTACACTTTCTTCATAGAAAAAAAACGACTTAGAAAACCCTGAATTGGCTCAAATTTAATTTTTTTAGAGAGGGAAGGGAGGTTTTCTAAAAACCTCTTTCTCGTAAATTAGTTTTTATGGAACAGCTTGTATTTTTTGAATCGTTTTTTGAAAATTGGTTCTTTCTAAAAATTGTGTTTAAAAATATTTTTTTTTTTAAATTTGTTTTCTGTTTTGATAAACATTATGCCAAAACCAACTAATTAGCGCTGGAATATTTGAAACGCACGCTGTACTGTATAAATTTCTAATTAACAAAGTGATTCTGATTGAATTTGATAGTTTAGTATAAAATTAACAAAACAATGTCATAAAACATGTTTATAAATGCACTTCAATTAAATCTAATTAAACATAATTAAATTAATTTGCAACTCACGGTACGACTTGATGATGTTATTAACTGCTTTCTCCCTTACAAATGTTGCATACATGTAGATCACAAAAGTAATACTTCCTAAATATAAATACAAGTAAAAGCCTTGATAGAAGAACGGCCGGACATCTTTTGAGATAATTTCAGTAATTGGAAATGCCATTCCCAAAACGACCAGAAGCTTAGCGTAGAGGGCTGATAGGATAATTGTCAAGGCATCACTATAAAAAACAAAATTTTTTGTAGGAATTATCTGAAAGAAAATAGAAAATTGACAAGAATTGAAAATCCAGACAGTTTAAGGACTGGAATCTGGCATAATCTGGCATTATTTTACACCAAGCTTAAATTATTGAGACCAATACTAATAAATAACTACTACTACTACTATTTCTAGTACTACTACTAGTAGTAGTAATAGTAGCGTAATTATTTTTTTTAGAAACATACTAGGTCAGATCGGTCAGTAAAATATTTCGATTAGTTCTAGTCTTGGAGGTGTAAAACAGTCGGAAATTTTTTTTTTCAAATTATTACTCGCCCATTTTCCGGTTCTGCTTCTTGATAAACTCCTCTTTGTGATCCTGTCCATCCCTTTCCGAAATGGAGCGGTCGCTTTGGTTATGAAACAGTCCCAAGAAGTACCTCCTCTGGTTCATGACCGCGTGTGCCGCCGACAGGGCAATAGCCTGCGAGGGTCGGCGTAGTGCCGCGATGATCGCTGAGGGCCTCCTGGAGGACGACGCCGAGGTGGTTTCCTCATCTACAGTTTCCATCGCTAGGGCCTGGCAGGGCACTTGAGGGGCGGCTGGACTGCATCAACTCGGGTAAAAACCTCGCAAAGAAAACTTTTCCTTACCTGTTGTTTTCCGTGTCCATCTAATTACGGCTCCCCAGTGGCGTACGAAGTAATCTCGAGATTAAAACTTAGGAAAAGTGCGCGCTTCTGGGAAAATTATTGTGGAAATAATTTTGAAAACATGAAATAGTTGTGTATAATTTTCAAAGCGCGGCTGAATGCTACTGATAAGTGAGAATTTTAAATTGCGTCTTGCGAGGCGAGGGGACGACTGCGGAATAGTGGTGGAGAGGATAAAGTACACGATTTGTTCAAACAATTTAATTAACAAAAGGTGACGGCCTTGGAATTTGAGGAATCTGAAAGGTTAGTCTTGGTGAGTGTGATTGGTTGGTTCGAGGATTTGGTAATTGTTTGGTGTGACGTTTGTGTGGATAGGGGATGGTACAGTTAGGTAGATTTGGTTGAAAAAAATTGTTGCGATGTGTTGGCGTGGTACGTACGTCGAGTGTTTACTCACATTTTTCACACTTTCTTTAACGAACAATGAAGATGTCACAAGCAAATGCAACTGTTATTAACAAAATTAGAAGTTTCAACGGGAAAGAAAACGAGATCATTTATGAACCTAATAATAATGAATTAGGCACACTCTAGTACTAATTAAAAGAAAAAAAAAGGTAAAATGATAGGAACAAGCTAATTTACGTAAAGTTACTTTTTAATAAATAAATTATTTTAGAGTAAAAAATATTATCCAACATCCATAATTCTCTTGTAATTCTACTTATTTGGCCCAGCAAGTTTTTATTTTTTTTAAGCTTGGTATCTAAAAAAAGATTTTTTGGAAAGTCTTTAAAATAAGTATTTATTTGGCTATCATTTTTTTATTTGGTATAAATCTTTTTCCACCGAGGCATTTTTTTAATTTTGGGAACTAGAAGAAATCACTAAGGGTTAGATCGGGTAAATGAGGCAGCAAATTGTAACCTAATTCTATTAATTTAGAAGTGATAACTGTGCACAAATAACAGAGCGCCTTATCTTGATGGAACAGGACTTTTTTTGGTGGAGATGGTAATGGTGGTAATGGTGGTAATGAGAAAAAGTTGTGTAAATCAAAAAGTTTTTATAATGAGTTTTTCAGGTAAAAAATAATTCAAAATTTATTTTCTCTATTTTTATACAATAAAAACACTTTTTTTTTAAAATATAAAACGCAAACCATTTATCAGATTTGCACCGAATTTTGAAAACTGTTTTCTAGAACATAATAAAAACTAAATAAATTTTTTCCGGTAACAAAAGCACTACCAATGGTTAAAAAGTCTCTCTTCTGTGAAACCATCTTCGTACAGTGAATTATCTGAAAATATTAGAGCTTTAGAATGAATCTGTAAGTGTTATAAACAAAAAACAAAAGTTTACTAAAAAGTTTGTTAGTGACAGCAGTTAATAATCAAGACAATAGATAAAATACAATACTGAAGATAGTGGAAAAATCTTTTTTACTGAAACTGGTTTGCTAAAAAGCATAAAACACCTTATAAGTGTTCCAAAATTTGGAGACCAACTTGTTGAAACGTTTTCAATTAAAGCCATTAAGGAAAACAATTATTTTAAGAACAAGTTTTTTAAAATTTAGCAGTTTATTGTTTGAAGAGCAAAGAAACTTCTGATAGAGTTTGAAGTAATTCCTGTTCTTAGTTTTTGAAAAAAAAAAGATAAAGTTATATACAGCAAGTACAGCATTGGCTCAACAAAATTATTTGAATCTGGTAGTAGGAACCTTCATAGAGAAGGTTTTTGACTTGAAAATGACGATTTCTTTACAAATTATGCTAAAAAGCCGATATAAACATTTTTATTTCCGAAAAACTGTCAAAGTATTTACTGAAATCTTGTAAATAACTGCACTAAGTCTTAGAATATTCTTGTTCTTAGATTTTAAGATATTAAAATTTTTATACGAAAATATGTAGTGGAACATAAAAACACCCAATAGCACCAAACAATTTCACTTTGCACAAAGCACGCTTCTACACTTTTATCTTTAGGTTGGGAATTAAACTCAGTTTGAAGATAACAACTTTGTTGTCGAAACGCGCGTCATGCAAAGTGAAATTGTTTGGTGATATTGGGTGTTTTTTACGCTCTATTCTACACACCAAGAAGATCTAACAATAATACGTGGTGAGTTAGATCAAGCTTGGCAACGTTGCCGTATAAGAAAAAAATCTGCGTGATTATAATTCAGATCTTTAGTTCAATTCTGCTTGTTTAAGGTGGCTTGAAGCGGTATCAAAGTAGTTGTTTTTGATCTCGTGGTGAAGACTGATGATTTGTCAGGTAGTTGGCAGCCTTAACTTTAGAATATTTTGCACCGAAAGTGCAGTAAGGGTCTCCATTTCCCTGTTTTGTACAAACATTGCATTGTAAGTTCTGTATAGTAGGTTGTATTTCGCAAGCACTAAACGTGCAGTAGCGTTGCTCTCATTGTCTTCTTACTGATTTGGCATACTCAGTCAACTGCACAGATTCTATCGACATTACTTTTTTTTTTTATTCTAAATAGTTTTGTTTTTTATTGGACACTTTTAAAACAATTTAATTTTTAAACTACGTACAGCAATGGCTTAAAGTAGCTTAAACTTTAAAATTGCGTTCAAAATTCTAATACAACGGCTAAAAGTCGTGATCGTTATAAAAAACGCTTTACGTCGTGTTTAACAAGATGGCGGTGACGTAAGCGCTTTAAGTCGTGTTTAACAAGATGGCGGAAAAGTTCGTTGAAATTTAACTGCTTTATCAAAGAATGTGTGAGATTCGGATGCCATTATGGTTGAGACTAAAACGATGTCTGTAAGTAACAGGATTCCCAAATTAAGATTTTTTTTTCTTCTGTTGGCAACGTTGGCAATTGCAAAATATTTGAATTTAAAAATCGTTACTTCAATGAAACATTTATTTTAAATTTTGAGAAATTAGTACTAAATTTAACGTCTTACTTTTCAATA
Organism: Tribolium confusum; assembly: GCA_029207805.1. Lineage (NCBI taxonomy): Eukaryota > Metazoa > Arthropoda > Insecta > Coleoptera > Tenebrionidae > Tribolium > Tribolium confusum. The sequence goes on from JALGAY010000005.1 coordinate 19,478,286, forward strand.
ATCGCTACCGTACTTTTCAAAATATTATTTCTACTATTTTTATTGTTCAAAAATATAAATTTATTATAGTATACAGATTATTTATTGCAAGTTGTTATAACTGTGGTCTTTAAAATCCGATATGCCGTCTCGTTTTGCTGTGTAAATCAGGATTATTACTTAATATGTCACAAAAAATTGTGTAGGGAGTAAGTTTGGCTTTTATATCAAGATTATAGCACAGTATAGAAACGAATATTTATATATTCATGTGCTTATAGTAGTATAAGTCGGAAAACATTACTTTAATTTTTTAATAACATTTAATGATTTTTAGATAAGAATGACTTGGTTTTCAGTAACTTTCAGGTTTTCTTTTTTTTTTATTCTGTGTGGTTTATCACTTGTAAACCCAATATTATAGCAGTCTCAAATAAAAGCTTTTTGGTACAATAACACAATTTTTCAGTATTGTTATTATTAGTGAACTAATTTCTGGATTGTTGTGTTTTTATTTCTAAAAATTTTTTTTAAACGTGATTCAGAAATTTTTGATAATTTTTCACTGATCTAAAAGGTGTTAAAAACATAATATTCAGTTTTTTTTTGTTGCTTTTAAAACATAAACAATCTCACAACTCCAACAGTACTGCCAAACTAAGAAGGTTTCTATTTGCAAGTTTCTAGACAAATCGATTTAAAAACATTTTAGCGCGATTGGTTGTTTTTATCAGTTTACTGTGCCTGTTTCCACGACGGTAGGTTGCTGTTACTGGTTGCTACGTGTAACAAAACGGTAAGTAATTCACTTACCGTTCAGTGAACGGTAAGCAATTAAATCTAAAAAAAAACAATTTTGCGATTTATTTATTAAAATTAAATGTACAATTATTATAATTAATAGTAGTAATACCACTCGCATTTGAGTTTCTAGTGTTAATAGACAAACTTTCCGACGTGGAAGTCCCAGGTTGTTGTAATAGTCCACCAACATCGTTGTGTAAAATTTTATGAGCAAATTCAATTTTGTTTTGGAGAGAATCTTAACTCTCGGTCACCGTTGATGAACGCCACCCACCATGTCTTTTTAGTCCCAACACATCAACTCTGTTATTCGCCAAAAGTGTAGCCGATGTGCGTCGAAACGAGTGTCCAGTAAAACCTTCAGGGGCTTGCAACTTTAAATATTTTGCAATTTTTGACGGCCAGCCTCCAATTGTGCTTTTTCCTGTGACTTGTCTAGTGCATTTGCCATTTCGATAGTTCAGAAATAAATGATCTGACATTGGGTTGCTTGGTCGAATTCTTATGTATTTTCAAAGTATTTCCAAATAATGAACTGCTTCATTTTCTTTATTAATAACTGTGAACGTTCGCTGAATATTCGTTTTTGTATTTGGAATATTTACTATAAACATTTCTTCATGTTCTTCTATGTCACTCATTTTAATATTGTACAATTCCTCTCGTCTACAAGCGCTCGATACTCCCAATATCATTGCTACCTGCAAATATATTGTTTTCTTAGAACTCAGATGTACCACCTCATCATCTACAACATACCTTTTAAATTAAAAATTGTTTGTCTGGTGCTTCATTCAAGAATTTTTCCATGTCTTCTTTGGTAAAAATTTTAGCCTTCTTAGGCCGATATCCAATATTTTTTCTTTTAAGATAAGCAATTAATGTAGCAAACTTAGAAATATCGATAGCATCATGGAGAAAAATTGTACTCTTTAGCATAGAATACTCCGCCCATAAACTGCCTGGGGCCTTCAAGTGTCCACTTCTCACCACAAAATACGCTAACAAGTTCTTTTTATTTACAGAAATCTTCTTTGCTTCACGCCATTCCTTAAACAACTTGTATGTCTGTTCATATCGGGCTTTAGATTTTTCTGGAATTATTGCCGAACATCCTTCTTGCCAAGCGTCTTCTAAATCATCCGGTAGATCATCACTATCGCTCATATTTGCTTCGAAAACGGAACCACAAAACAGCACTATGTAGGAATGATTGTATCAAAAAGACAATTTTACTTGTTTGGAACAAAACCATAGCAACCATTGGAACAGCCATCCAAAATTTTTAGGTTTAATCTTCCCGATTATCACAAATGTATTGATATAAATTATTATTATTATTATTATTATTATTATTATTATTATTATTATTATTATTATTATTATTATTATTATTATTCTAGAAACTCCAATCTGTTATAAGCATGTCGAACGTTAAGGATTACCGTTCTCAGACAATAAACAATTGGCTTCGAACGGTAAGAATTCCTTACCGTTCTCCATACTTAATATACTATTATTTCTTCAATTTTGTTCTTGATTTTTGCGTAAAGTACTAAATAATATTTTAATATAACTTTTTATTTTATATTTTTTTCATAATTTTATAAAAATGTAGTTACTAGAAATTAAAAAGCCTTCAACATCAACTAGGATAATTTTTAACTAATTTTTAAATTTTTGTTTTTTTTTTATAATGTTACAAAGTACTCTTGACAATGCTGTACGTTGATATTATCTATTAAGAGCGTTTTTTAAAAGTAGTTAGCAAAATGTACCAGAAAACAACTCGCTTTTGACCTTGGCGCTGCATAAACAAGCATAGGGCAACTAAAGGCTTTTTGGCTTTAAACAAAACGGCGGTAAAAACAAGAAGTTTTCCGAGCGATTATTGAAAGCGTTACAAGTGTGTAATTGATTTATTTAAGTATTGTTGATATTTGTGGAAATTAATTTTTTGTTAAATTTTCAGTTTAAAAAAATAGTTTAAATCGCAAAAATCTGACTTCTAGACAGACGCTTGACATAAAGCCGATTTTTTAAATTAGTTTGCGCAAATTAAGCAGTCAAGTTGCTAAAATTGTTACAAAATTAACGCTCCAATAGTAGGTTTGTTCAAACGGTGCTTGAAAACTAGTTTAGAACAGTTTAGAATTGAACTGGGCCTGCGCTATAGAAATTTTTTATCAGTAAAACGTTACTATGCAGCTGCTGTCTCATTCTGAACCTTTCTGTATTGGTGTTGAAACCAATCTAATTTATTAAAATGATAAAGTTTTAAAATTTTTAGAATGATAATAAGGAGAGCTAGAAATTCTTAGTTGGTTACCTAATACATAAAGTACAAACAAAAATAATGTAATAAAAGAGATCGTTCTCATCTTACGGAAATCTAATGACCACTCAAATCGAGATTTTTTTATATCAATCGATAGCTCTTGAAATAAGGAGCAATTGGTATCAGTGCGCCAACTTTGTAGCTCTTCAAATAAAGTCTCTATTAAAGATTAAGAAATTAGAAACGACAATACAAAATGCATTGGCAAGAGTGGGAGCCAGTAAGAGGTAGAAACATTTGGAAGTCTATAAATCATCAAAGCTTGGTTTGGACCCTAATAATATCGTACTTTTATCAATAGGCTTAACGCTATGGGAGGGTGCATTATGGTTTGGGACATTTCAGATAATATTGAAAGAAAAATGTAAATACCAAGAAATATCTATTTAGCCGGTTTCTGACCTGAGGCCCAAGTACCGACTTAATACTTATAAATAACAAATAAGAGTTTTATGAACTCAGTGACAGAAGTCATTTAAACTTTAAATTAATCTAACCACTTTATTTGAAGAAATACAAAGTTGACGCAATGATACCAATTGTTCCTTATTTCAAGAGCTACCAATTGATATAAAAAAATCTCGGTTTGAGTGGTTATTGGATTTCTATAAGATGGGAAAGGTCTCCTTTAGTATATTTAAAATTAATCAACATTTTTACATTTTTATATTTGCAATAAATTGTTTGAAACATTTTAAAAACATTTTGAAACGTACTTTAAAGCAAATAGGACAAATACTTTGGTTTTGATCAAATTCCAAACTTCGCCAAACATAATTAGGGTTTAAAAGCTTCATAATTTTCCATCGAAAATACTATTATAACAATAAACACACGATGCATTATCCTCTAAAATTGAATTGAGCAAAATCGTGTTCTTCCATTAGTAATTAATTAAGTAATTAATGTTATTAATAGTCTCCAACATTGGATTTACCCGGCGCATCCACCATTTTTACAATTTAATCTTCCCGGATTTGTTACACAAAAAATCCGGTTTTTTTCAAAATCAATAATTTCGTTTAAATAGCATTTTGTGTATTCAATATTTGCGGTCACAATTAGGACGATACAAGTGCATTTCAATTGACATAATGAAAATTTCGTTCCTTTAATTATCTAGCAACCGCAGTTATTGGGTCGTCACTGGCCTGACATACCCAGTGGGCGGGTTGTGGTTGTGTAACATTGCCTGCATCTGTCATCAACTACCTAACAAACTCTCTATTCGCTATTAAAAATATCAGAAAATATAAAATTTAAGAATATTTGCAAAAACAAGAAAATAATCCTTATCAAGTGATGCTGCTGGTAAAAACAATTCTGGGATTTTTGGTTGTTTACTACACAAAGTTTTTTATTGTTTATTAACTTATCATGTATTTTGTGAAAACCTCTGTGTAATAGGCAACCAACGAAACTTGTTTTCTTTTAGTAACTCACATAATTATTTAAAAACAAATTATTTTTGAATTTTGTTTTGACCTAGCTAAGAGCTTTAATTAAGCTGTTGAAAACTGATCAATATTTGCAAGGTTAATTCATTTTTCTCTTCTATTTAATTTCTCTCGAATTTTTCTCTTGTATTTAGTCTTAATTGCGCTAGAATTTCCTGCTGTATCCTGTTGCTGAATGCAAAACGTTTCGCAAATATCAATTTACTAAACCTGCCTTGGTTCGTCGATTCGAGCAATCAATAGAGGCCAACAGTTGACCATAGCGAGCAAATTGATGGTCCTGGTGTATCATTATTATATCCATAAATTTCCATGAGAATAGAACGTCGGTGACGGCGGCAGGCGTCGAGACGCGACTGCAGGATACGTGAATTAGAACTCAATCTCGACGGCTTCGACCAGTTCGGAGGGCGGCGATGGGGATTCACACGGGCCCGGATATGAGCTTCCGTTATGAACAATTTACTATGAAATTGAATGATCGTGCACTACCAACCGTTTCCAGATTTCTCAAATTCAATTTCAAAGCGAAAGTCCCTAAACGCGTTAAACAAACAAATCGCTCACGGCGAAAAGACGACAAGCTAATAACAACGGAAAAAATCACTAAATGTTTTATTTCGAAGCGAATTTTATTTGTGTTAGCTCAAATCACAAAATTTACAAATAACAAACAAAAAAATAAAAAATATATAAATAAAACAAGAAACAATTCTAAATCAATTTTAATTAAATAAATTTTTGTAGAGCGCTTTTGAGAGGAATAATTTCTGATTATCAGTTTTTGGATAATAATATTAAGAGAAAAATTATTAAAAATTAGAAAAGTGTATATAAAAAATAGGAAAAATTGTTATTTTTTTATAAAAAATTTGATTACTTGAAACTCTAAGTAGAATTAAGGCTTTATAAAAATTCCAAAAAAATTATAGAATAATCATTACTGCAGAAGTGAAAGATTTTAGAATTATTAGTAAAAGAAAAGGAATGACTGGAAAAAAAATAAGAAGCAAAAGCAGATAAAGTGTTTTATTTGTGATTTTGTACTTTTTTACTGTTCTTACATGTTTACAAATTTCAATTTTAATTCTTTGTTTTATCTGTCTTATATAAACTGCATTGCGGTTATAGCAGGACAACTTGTGGACGCATTAATGATGCAAAGAAGAAACTTTTTGTTGTGTACAAGACAGGTGGAAAGACTATCTTTAGAAGAAGAAATTGTAAATTTTCTTTAAGTTTTAAAAGCAAAAAATAAACTGTTTTTTTCTAATTATAATAAAAAAAATTAAAAAAAATGTCGTTTTTGGACAAAGAGAATCTCAAGCAGGAACAAAAATATGCTTTGAAGAAATAGAAATAATTCTGTTAAAAAGAAGGTAAGGAACGATGCCTAAATTCGCATTTTGTTTATAGATATTATTATTATATAAAGAAAATGATTGACAATATTTAACTAAATTAAATTAGTGGCAAATTAATGAAAAAGAAAATTGCTAGGAATAAAAGAACTTAGTTGGCAAGTAGCCCTCCATTTTGAAAAAAAAATGCTTCTATTAATTTAAATAATTACGGTGGAGTAAATAGGACAAGTCTGAAGAAGCTAATGCATAATAAAATTAAACAACAAATAAAACAAAACTGTTATTAATAATATTAAATTTTTAAATTTGGAAAATCAAGTAACAACGCATAATTATTATTTTATTAATTGCTTTATTTACAGTTTTAAATAAAATCAATAATATATTTAAATTCAAATTACTAATTCAACAGTAAATTTAATTAAAAAAAATGTTTATATAAAGTTAAATAAATGCTATTTTGTGATCGTTGATTTCGACAATAAAATCGGCGCTGACTGTTTTTTTGATATAATTTTACAGTTGCTCCACAAAATAGTTTTACCACCATATTTAGCTAGTTATGTAAAATTTGTGCTTATTTTGTATTGTACTTTAAGTTGTTTTCTTTTTGTTTATTTGTTTGTCAGAAATTTTTACAGTGAATTCTACTATCTAGCCTTCTATTCTTATTGTTAACATTTTGTTTAGTTTTTGTTTTTTTATATTAATTTTACTTTTCCTAAATTTTTTAGTACATTGTAAACAAGCTTTGATTATATTACTGTAATTTTACAGATTTTCCTCAGATTTTTGATATTATTTTGGTTTTGTGAGCAATTGCTTTCAACTTTTTTATTCTTCATATTGCTCATTTATTTGTTTTGATAAGTATTTTTACTATTTTTTACTTTTGTTCTTGTACTATTATTTTATTAAGTTGTTTTTTAATTTGCGTGTTTATTTTAGTCAGTCTGCACACTTTTGTACTGTCTGCCATGTTTAATGTCTTTTTTAGTTCATATACTTTTATCTTTTTTTATAATTATTTTATTTTAACTATTTTTATGTATTTCAATCTATTTTAAGCTTCCGATTTCTCTAATCACTAAATCTCAACTTTTTTTTGGACTCGTACTTTTTTAATAACTTTTTTGTTGTCTTTTTCTAATAAAAATAGTCTACTCTTAATCCTTCTTTTTTATTTAACACTGTAGTACAGTAAAATTATTAAAATAATATCTGAATTGCGTTTCACTATTAAACAGGCTTTGATAAAAGAATTGAAATACTAATCCTGTTCAAACTTGAATTTTGTTGGCACAAGCCAAAATAAAGAATAAAACAATACTGTAAATTAAGAACTAAGACACCAAATCTAACATATACAGTAATGGAGACACAAGTTATCAATTTTAACTCTGCCAGAATTATATTTAAAGTAAAAAAAATGGAAAACAAATATTAATTTGTTTAAGCTGTTGTTTTTCTGATTTTATCTTTGTGTTGCTATTATTCTGTCAGCCACACTTTCACATTGTCATTAAAATTATTAATTACGACACATTTATAGGCTTATTATTATTGTATTTAAAGTGAAATAAATATTTATTGATCGCAGATTACAATATATTCGTATTTTTTAAATTAAATAAATACTCGTATGCTACATAGATGTAATTATTTGTAAATTTTGGTGATTACAAAGAGATTATTAAATTCAAATTATTTTAAAAATGCAGGAGGATTGGTAACTAAAGCTCAGTTTAAAATTAAAAAAGTAAAAATAAATATTTGAAATATTTATAGTAATATTTTTGTAATTTAAAAAATACAAATAGGCTTAGCGGGAATAGAAATTTGTGAAAGTTATATGTAATTGTCTTATCTTAGGTATTAAGTGTTAATTTTATTCAAATCTGTTTGAATAAATTAACAGAAAACAAAATGAAGTTTTATTTATAGAACTCACTAAACACTGAACACATTTTTTATTTATTAATTTAATAATTATTTATGTTTATTTAATTTTATTTATTGTATTTATTAAATAAATTGATTTAAGAAGCGTGATTCCGTTACAGATTAGTTTTGGTAAAACTGCCTTTTCGATAGATTTTAACGAGATTTTGTCTGCGCAATTAATCAAATTAATTTTATAATTACAAAAATTTTTTCAATTAAAATAAATTATTATTTAGTAAAAATAGAAGTAAAATAAAAAAAATTGTATAAATGTGTTGTTACTAAAATACAAAAATTAAAATATTTGTGCACAAGACTCGCAACCGTGGAGCAGTTTGCTTAAATTTCAATTTGTAGAAGTAGCTATTTCTGTACAGATTTTGGTAATTAAAATTTAACTTCAATTAAACAAAATTTAGGGCATTTCAGATTCACATACTTAATTGGAAAACATTTTTTGAAAAACAAATTGTAGCTTTAATCAAAGAAACAGTAAAATTTTTGAAAATTATGCTGCACAACGCTTTCAATTCACGTTTTAAATTATTTCTGAACGGAATTTTGCTGAAATATTTAAAAAATACTCTACAGTTTGGCGTTCTACAGATTTGTAAAATCTAAAATAAAATCGCACTTCGTTTCTATCTAGTTTGTCTTGTTCTACACTAAAATCAAATTCGCAGTTTTGTTTTTTAATAAAACTGTTATTAAAACAATTTTGGCGTTTGTAGTTTTTTGAACAATATCGGTACATAAATACATTTTGTAACAGTACTCAACTGATAAAATAGTGTCATATAACCTTATTTTAAGCTGTTCGGTAGGAATAGGTTAAATGTCTAACACCTGCAGCTTGTAAAAAACTTTTTTTTAAAACAACTTGCCATTTAATACTACGTTTATATTGCACACGTTTAATCCAATCAGAGTGAACTTTCTTCAATTTATAAAAATTTAGATCTTATTGATTATACAGGGTTAGTCAAAAGTATGGAATAGGTAGTTTATCTCCGTAAATATGAATTTTATGACAAAATGTCATCGATAAAAGTGTCTTTAGTAATTATTCTTTATCTCTTAGCCTGCTTGTTGTTTTTTTATGTCAACGCATTACTATGGAAACGTAACTTTTTCTTTTTTTAAATAGTAACCTAGCAATTTTCTTGGTGATTCTTGTTCCTCTTTTTTTTCTTGCAATGACCTGCTATTTTTTTAATATTTTTTAATAACAAAATTTTTGTGTAAAATCATAATTTTTAATAAACGACAAAAAATGGTATCAAATCAGATTCTCTGCTTTTTACTAATTTTTTAAATTTATTTGATAATAATTTTACAAAAAATAATAGTGGCCTCTGTTCTTTTAATAATATTTTTTATGTCAGTGTGACGTACGTTTTAATAAATTAACAAATTAATTTAATAAATATAGTTTTATTTTAATTTGTAATCATGGTGAAACTCAGTGAAACTGAAAGAATTGAAATTCTCATGATGGTTGGTTATGGAGATCGAACACGTTCACACCAAGATGTTTGTCATTCATTTAACAACGTTCACCTTGGAAGAAATCGTATTGTACAATCTAGGGTGTCTAAATTGGTTAAAAAATTTAGAAAAACTGGAAATGTAAAAGATATGCCAAAATCTGGATGTCCGAAATCAGCCACATTCATGATCAAGCTCTTGATGTATTACTAAGTGTTATGGATAATCCAATTACGACAACGACGCAACTTGTTTTGGATAATGATATTAGTCAATCGTCGATTGTTTGAATATTGAAAAAGAACAAACACAAACCCTACAAAATACGCCTTCCCGATGAGCTAAACGAAGATGACCCAGACCACCATGATTGAAATGATTGATAATAATCCAAATTGTCTAAACAACATTTTATTTTCTGATGAAGCCACGTTTGGTCTCAATGGATTTGTAAACAGACACAACTGTCGATACTGACCTAGTGAGAATCCTTATTGGATGATGGAACATCATACACAGCACTGTCAAAAACTGAATGTATGGATTGGTATTATTGGGCAGCACATAATAGGCTCATATTTTATTGATGGGAATTTAACCGAAGCTAGATATCTACTCCTATCGCGTGATCACATTGTACCCGATATTGTACAATTATTTCCGGATGCAGAACGACAAGGAATGCCAAACTGAGATATTTGGTTTCAGCAAGACGGCGCTCCACTCCATTATGGGGTTAGATTTTTTCTTCTAGGGTCATTACTTAAAAACTACAATTTACAAAGAAAGACCTCAAAATCTGGAAGACCTGGAAGCCAGAATAAGGCACGGAATCGCAGAAATACCACACCTAACTGGCTGCAAAATTCGTTACGCAACTTTTATGACAGATTAGGTTACTGTCAAGCTGTAGGAGGTCTTCAGTTTGAACATTTCATTTAAGTTAAAGATTATTTGATTGAATAAAGTGTTATGGCCATTTTCTCTAAAATTTTGTTATTAAAGGATATTAAAAAAATACCAGGTCATTGCAACAAGAATCACTAAGAAAACTGCTAGGTTACTATTTAAAAAAAGAAAAAGTTATGTTTCCATAGAAATGCGTTGACATAAAAAAACAACAAGCAGGCTAAGAGATAAAGAACAATTAGTAGAGAAACTTTTGTCGATGACATTTTGTCATAAAGTTCATATTTACGGAGATAAACTGCCTATTCCATACTTTTTACTAACCCTGTATTTGTGGGTTAACATAAATTTGGTTTGATTTTTTTTAGTAAAAAATGTTTAATTAAACAATGTAAAAAAACTTTTTATTTTGTTGTGGGTCTAGAATATGTTGTAGTATTGGGCCTAATTAAATCCTGTGAAAAATAAAATGTAATTAGAATACACGCTACAAAATAGCCAAAACCGACATTTGGTTTTGTTACCTATTTTTTGTAATGCTTTGAATTGTCGAAATATCAAAATTTTATAAAATCTAGGTAAACATTTAATAAAAAATTTGGGTTGTATTTAAAAAAATGTTTTTATTCTTTCTTTTGCTTTTTATAAAAGTATTTTGTTTTTATACTGTTAACACACCATCATGGCGACAATTTGCCTACTATCAATATAGTAGAAAATATAACAGCTTTTGAAAACTGGTGTACTTTGTAGAGCATTATAGAAATATGTTTTCGAAATGGTAAACGCCAATGGAACTGCTGGTCTATTAAATTTACGGTTGTAAAAAAATATTTCGTACTTAATTTTCAGATTTTACATTGCTGATGAACCTCTGAGCAGATACATATCTAGAATTGTCGGTAGTTTCAAGAAAAAATTTAAAATGGCTGATGAGGTAGTTCGTTGCTCTATCTGTCAAAATAAACCTGAAAATGTAATTTTATCGCATAACAACAGTGAGCCTCTTGAGCGTGTGCAATACTCAATTTACAATCTAATTAACATTTTTTTTAGAATTTAATTAGGATTAGTTTTTGTTGAAATCTCCTGCAGTGTGTGTCCCATATTCTGCAGGTTTCGTCGACAACGAACCAGCTTAAAATCGGTTACGATGCCCCGAAACCCGTAACTTATGGGATATGTCATGTAATTTTTCCTCTTGTAATTCGTTTCACTTTGTTAGACACCTAACACGACTTGACTCTTGATAAAAATTATGAAATACGCCTCATCATATACCAAAACTTAGTTGTAAATTTAGCTTAATTTCACCGGTCGGCATTTGATTGAATTACCCCATTGGAAGCATCTTAAGTGCATCACTGGCCGTTCTAATCGAATTCGGTTGCAACGTTGTTTAATGGCTAGCCGCTTTTGATGTTCCATCACTTAATTATGTTCCATCAAATTGATGGAAGGCCGGTTTATTGGAAAACAGCAAACGTTAAGAATGCACCGCGCCACTTTCCGCTCCAACGACGAGTGCTTTTCCGGTTTCAGACGATTTCAAAGCTGCCAGATAAGGCGCTCAAGTACTGCTTCGAAACTGAAGCGACGATAGCTTTCAAATGAGGACGACGACGACGACGAAACAATGCGATATCGCACCTATTCACACACGCAGAAACAATGACAAACGGTAATTAAGTACAAAGAAAAAAAACGGGGTTTAAAAGGGTGCTGTTTTTCAAAATGTTAAAACAAAAGTCTTATCAAATTATTAAAAGTTTGACCGCCAAAAATTGAAAGAAAATCAATGAAAATTTCAGTTATCGTGGTGATGTTAATTGAAATACCTACTTTTAGTTTTATTTTTTATTTTTGTTTTTTATTATCTTTTTTATCGAGATTTTCTAAAATATTTTAAAACTACCCTGCTCCAAAAAAAGAATGCTTTTATCAAATTCTAAAATTTCGTTTTTAATTTTTTTTAATGTTTATTAATGTTAATATTAATGCATAATCTCGCTAAAAAATTGTTTAATAATTTGCTCATTAATAGATGAATTTATATTAATGGCAAATTTTGGCAAAATTGTGTAAAAATAAATGAGTTTAAAATTCTAAAGGGATATTTTTATTTTAAAAAACATAAATTAATAATAAAAAATTTATGTTTTTATTATTAAAAAACTTTAAAAACGTTCCCAAATTGCGTCTACAAACAAAGAAGAAATAACAAAATTTTTAAATAAAACATTACAAAAACATTAAACAAATTTAGATATAACAACTTTTACGTTTAGACGTAGTAAAGAAGTGATTGATTAAGCAACGAAAATGGCTAAAATGTAGAAAATTTAACTGCGTGTAAACAGATTTGTTCAGAAATATAAGAATAAAGCAAATTATTTATTGACTCTTGCAAAAGTGATAAAAATGCTAAGCTTGTTGTAAAAAAGTCTAATAAAACTATTTAAAACTGGTAGCAAAAACAGTTAGTAGAGAAAATTTTGAGAAAAAAGTTTGTTAGAATAGCATCAATATTTAGATTCTTATTTATCCATTCTTATTAAGTATACTAAAAAAACAAAAATTGAATAGCATCAATATTTATTTTCTTATTTATCTCTTCTCATTTAGTATACTAAAAAAACAAAAAATGGTGTCATATGTTGACTTTAACATAAAAATTAATTTATGATTATAGATTATAGATATGATAGATTACAACAACAATCTATATTTTTAAAAGCAAGAAACAAAAAATATAGAGAAATAGTTTACATTTCTAGATATAGAAATACAAAATTTTGAAGAAACTAGCAACTGAACTAACCTGACCGGACCTGACCTGACATGCCACATTGTCACATTATTTGTTCTTGTGTGATAATTAAATTTTTTCTTATAACACTAAGAATAACTACTTTTTAACCATTTGGTACCATGTATTAAACCATGAAGGTATTTTTTGTGGAATAATTGTTATTTTAATAAAGTCAACAATGGCAATACTAATGGCAATTCGCAGTACTAAAAACTATCACAGAGAACGCCAGCGTTAACGTTTTAACAGTAAATTTTACATTTTTAAATAAATAAAGTTATTTACATTACAAAAAGGTTGTTCTGAAAATTTCCTTTCCTTTCATTTTATTTCAGCGTTCTGCAGCTTCTTCTGCAATTTCGCTTTGTTATCTTTCTTGTTTAATCGTCGTTTTGTTTGTTGTTTAAGAAGCATTGGGATTTTTGTTACTTTTTTTTAGTGTTGTTAAAACACCAAAATTATAATCACTTTTTGTTTTTGTTTTAATCTTCTTTACACTATTTTCTTCCTGTCGAGTCGTTGTTTTTTTAAGTTTTTCTGTAGAAACTTTTAGTCTTCTGTTGCTAACCTTTTCCCTATCAAACATTGTTTTAAAAATTCTTCTAAAAACATTTTTTGTTCTTATAGAATGATTTTGCTTTTTGTAATTTTTTTCTGAAATTATCTTTTGCCTTTTTTACGAATCATTGTTTTTTGTTATTTTAGGATTATTTCTGCATTTTTTTCTTTTTATTTCTACCATATATTTCTGTTTTTTTACTTTTCCCGTTGTTTAAAATTGTTTCTTGTTTCCCCTCGTTTTATCAAAGATTGTTTTTTAAACTTCTTGCCGTTAATTGTTTTTCTTTTTTAGTTTTTTAATAACAGTTACTCCCTGTTAATATTACCTATTTTAAAATAACCGCCAAAAATAACTGTTGTTTTAAAATTGTTATTATTTTTAAGCTGTCCGTTTCTGTTATTTATATGCTATTTAAATAAATACTAAAAAATGTTTTTAATAACAGTTAACAGTGCTTGTGCTCGAATACGAAGAGTCAACTATATTACCTATAGATTACTTGAATTACTATAAACTACTATTTGTAAGTTGCTTAAAATAACAGTTAAATAACAGTTGAACTAACAGTTTAAACTAAAAATAAGTTTTTAAGCAAAATAACAGTCAATTACTGTTATTTATAAATAAGAGTTATAAAATGACAGATAGAAAAATAACAAATCGTTACCACTACAAAGATTGTCAACTTAATTTTTTTTTTCTGTTATTGGCAGTCATGTAAAGCGAGTTACTTTAACTCTTGTAAACTTATTTAGTTTACAAGATGTATCAAATTTAAAAAAAAAAGTTTTTTTTTGTCGACATTTATCTTGTTCTTTTCCGTCTTTCAAAAGGAATTCTCTTTATTTTATATAAATTATTTCTTTGCTAATAACTGGCGTTCTTTTTCTCTCAGACGTTTTAATTAGGGTTGTTAAATCTTCTTATTTTATTCCTCAAGACTTCATTTTTGCTTCTTTTTTTGTCTACTTTTAGTTGTTTGACATTCAATCGTAGTTTTTTTGTTTCTTTTTTTAGTTATCGATATTTTATATTTTCTGAATCTTTAGTTCTTTAGAATCTTTCTTCGTTGTTTTTTTTTAAAAGCAGTTTTTTATTTTGTCGTCACTTTTCCTTTTCGTAACATTTTGAAAGTTCTTTTACAATACTTTTAGTAATTTATAAAATATAGTGTCTTATAAAATTGTAAAACAATTAATTTTTATGTCTTAATTAAATTCTACCTTTACTTGTTTCTTTTTCTAGAGATTCTATTTTTTTTATCAGAATTGTATATTTCATGTTCTATTTTATTTCTTTCTAATTTTTTAAATCTATTTTTAGTATTTCCAAACGTAGTTTTTTTAGTCACCATTTAAAATCTTTTTTTGTGCTTTTCTTTCTTCTCATGTTTATGATTTTGTTATAAAAGTAGAAAATTAATAAAATTATGGAAGAGTAGACAAAAAAATTGACAAAACGCCTATAGAGAGTCTTCAAATTTCTAAAATTAGCAGTCCGTTTTTGACTCTTACATGATCACTTTTCTGCTTGAGTGCCTGCCAAGAGGCTTATAGACAATTTTAATGTAAAAATTTGCAAGTTTTCCTTGTTTTTATGTAATTTAAAAACTGTTTTATGAAAAATAACAAAACATTTTGTTTTGTTTATGAATGAAAAATGAGTAAATTTAAAAATGGAATTAGGCTGGAAGCGTTTAAGGGTTTTTATAAAAATCCCGTTTAATAAATAAGTGAGGTATATATTTTAATGTTTGGTGGTTTCGTAATAATTTTTCGTGTGTATAATAAGCTGTCATAATTACGATGCAGATTAAGTATAATGTAGATTTGGGGGCGGTTTGTGAGTATTTCGGGTCGCGCCCTCTGGGGGATTTAAGACCTAGAAGTAATTATAAATAAATGCCAGGGGGCAGGCAGATATCTGATTACCAAGATGCGGCCGACTGCTTAAGCTTCGTCGCTTTTAAATCTAGTTACATGACGCCGCACTGAGTTTGTAATTAACAAATTATTACAGATTATGGCCTTAATCCTTGTTTTCACTATGTTTCTTTCTTGAACCGGTCGATATCTCAACGGAGAACGCGAGCCAATAAAACCGTCGACATTTTAATGCGGAAATAAATCACTTTCAGAAACTCGCCGCCGATATTGGCTCGACGCTTCGATATGTGTCAGAACGACGAGTTTTCTCTCTATTTCGGCCGTGATTACCGAAAAAGAAGAGAAAAAAATCAAGCGAGAGAACGAACTAAAATGCTATTGTTGACGGGGTGCCTACAAAGCACACCAAGCTCACAACTTCAGGGCAATTATTTCTATAACGAAGCCAGGTTCACACGACGAACATTTGCATTTATAAATTAATAGCTATTTACATTCGTATGTGGTAGGCTTAATTTTACAGGCGACAGCTTTGTTTCAGGCCCGAGCTGAAAGCGAGGGCCTGATTAGTTGGAGCCTGTAAAATTAACTACCGCATAAGATTTGTATAATTTTTTTGTCCGAAAGAGTCAAATTCTGTTTTTTTTTGCGCCATTTCAAAAGTTAGGTTAGGTACAAATAAATTCTAAAAACCCATAAAACGTACCCAAATGCGGCTTAAATACTCTGTCACTGCTTGCATAATTTTCTTTAAAACATGTTCAATGGTCTTTCCAGTACTTTTATTCACACTTTTAATTCTAAATTGATAATTACTGAGAGATTCAACATTCAACAATAATGGCCACGGATCCATAGAATAATGACATTTATTAACTAGACAGGAACACACAGGTTCTGAATAGATGGCGCTGTAGCGGTTTATTTTTAACATTCTGTTCTATATAAAATTGCATATTATTTTTAAAATTATCTTAAATACACACGTTGTCATTTTTAAAATTTATTAACTGCAACTTTTTCTAAAATATACTTTTATACCTATAATTTCGTATTGTTGTTAGTAATGGGGATCCACACTTGAACTACGCTGTGCGTTGTCTAAGGTCTCACACAACGTTTGACGTAACACCTGTGACGTTTCAGCGATTTTTTCAATATATTATTTTTGTATTAAATATAGCTTTATTTGTGGCAATATTTTAGGTACGTACGCTTTGATACATAAACTATATTACTGCAAGGTTAGTTTTTTCCTCAAGCATCTCCTGTGGTAGTTCTAACCGTACAATGTGAGACCCGGTGTTTTTCTCATTTTTACCGCACAGTTTCCAAAAGTCCGACTTACTATTGGTGGATGCACAACTATGATAGCCTACTTTACAATACGGGAGGACAAAAATAAATTAAATCAAATGCATTCTCTTACAAAGAGACAACTTACTCATTATTTGCATTAAAATGACAGGCGTGACTCACATCAACAATTTATTTAGATTCAAATTAATAAAGACATCACGTGTTCTATGATTTTATATAACAAGCCAGAATTTAACGGTTTTTCTGTCTCCAAAGAATTTATATAATATTAATTTGTTTTTTTTAGATATGAGATCTTTAGGTTAATTAAATAAAAATGGCATTTTAATGACCACCTGTGATCAGCTGATTGTAACTTCTGATGAGAATATGTATTACATTATTTTAAAACAATGTTTATTTGGCTTTAGAACAGATAATACGATCTACATTTCTGCTCTAAGACGGAAAATGATACTTTGCCACATTACTCATATTTTAAAAACTGCTACGATTCATTTTTGTTAATGGTAGGTAAAAAAAATTGGATTTTCATTTTATAAAAAATAGTGTAACTTTAACCACTTCCTAAAATTCTCAAAAATTGAGAATCAGATGCAGAATTTTTGGAATAAATTGAAGGAAATGGAGGTGCATTAAGCTAAGTTAAAAATATAGCTTTTTAACAGGAGGAAGAACGTATTTCTGTCGAAAAACAAGAAGAAATAACTCATATTAAACCTAGGAGTAAATACTAGGGCTGGGAAAAGTATCGATACTTACAGAAGGTATCGATACCTGCTAGTTATTGATACCTGCTCAGGTATCGTACACCGATACTTCCGATACCTCGATTCCTCCGATACTTCGATACCTCCGATACCTCGATACCTCCAATACCTTCGATACCTTTATACCCTGACACCTCCGATACTTCCGATATCTCCGATACGATACCTTGATAAAGGGTGGCTATAAATAAATATTCTATTTAGAGTGCTTTGGATCTTGGAAACACAAGCTATTTTGATAAAAACAAACGAATTTACAAGCCATTTGATGCGATATTTATTTATCGCCACCCGACACTTTCGATACGTCGATACTTTCGATACCTCCGATACCTTGATACCGCGATACCTCTGATACCACGATACTTCCCGATACCTCGATACCCTTGATACCTTGATACCTCCGATACCTCGATACTTACGATACTTTGGCAAGTATCGATATTTTGCAGGTATCGTTACCTGATACCTAAAAACAGGTATCGCCCAACCCTAGTAAATACACTGCTAAAAAATAGCTTCTCAACAACAAGAACAAGAGATCTCTGTAGAAAAACAAGAAGATATAACTTATATTAAACCTAAGAGTAAATACACTGCTAAAAATATAATTTCTCAACAAAAAGAAGAAGAGATCTCTGTAGAAAAACAAGAAGATATAACTTATATTAGACTTAGGAGTAAATACACTGTTAAAAATGCAGCTACTCAGCAGAAGAAGTCTGTGAAAAACCAAGAAGAAATAATTTTTTAGTCTAAAGCATGATATAGTAATGAAAGCACAACCTCAGATTCAGGTCGTTAATCCAAAAACAGTTGAAAAAAGTTAGTCAAGAATTAATTTGCCTGAAATATATGATGATACAACTTCTGAAACACTAGCTTCTGTAGAAAGTATGTTACAATTTTCTGAAATTGTTAAGCCTCAGTTTGTGCCTAAAAACCGGGACATTACAAGGAAAAATGTTAAATCAGAATTTGTGATTGATGATGAGTTATTAAAATATTCTAAATTAGAAATAGAAAGTATTTTATAGGCACGTTTGCAAGATGTAGGGGTTTTCCCTGATTGGAAAGAACTCCCACACCGTTCTTTTCAGGAAGCTTTAGAAATAGTAAATCATGAGGAAAATTTATCAAAACTTTGATTTAATATTGTCACAAATTGAAAAAGTCATCGCTAAAAAAATTGATATTGAAAGCGGCAACATAGGCATAGGCATAGGCCTGTCTGACATTTGGGTATACAGGTCATAGACCTTTTTACCCAGATCTGAACTGCTGGTACACATGGTAAAATGCACCAGAGTAAAAATCTCTGTCAGGTAGCTAGCTCCTGGTGGTCGTGCGTCAATCGGCTTGCAGTTGCGAGAGAGTACTCAGAGACCACCCAATGGGCGACAGCCAATTCAGTGTATGCATACTAAACCAACAAAATCGGACATGGAAATGTGAATAAATAATAATAAAAGGGGCTTAATGCTTAATGGCGCTTGGAGCGCTGAGGGGAGGGGGATCTACCCTAAGGCAAAAATATCAGATCGAGGGACAAAAGTGTCATCTTGTGTCTTTTGTGGCGGGAAATGCCGTTTTCGTCGTAATCAATTGCTTGACGGACGAGCGGATTGGGGTGTTCCTCAGATTTGTGAAAAGTTCGAAGAGCAATCTCAAAAAGAAATTCTTTGAGGGAAGGCAATTTGGCTTCTCGATGAAGTTGGGAATTTCTGACGAACCAAGGTGCATTGAAGGCCTGCCTGAGAAATTTGTTTTGTCTGCAAAACTTCCAACTTTTTGAAGTGATGATGAATGATGGATTTGAAGAGGGTGAGCTTGTTCTGATTTGACATTTTGCTCTTTTGACAGGTCGCTGTCGATGTGCGGAATGAAGGTTAGTCGCTTGTCGAGTAGAACTCCCAGGTACTTGACCTGGTCCTTCCACTCAACGGCATGACTAAACATCTGAATTTGGCCTTCCGGCTGAACATGACGGCGAGCGATGAGAAGAGCAGAGCTTTTTTCGGGGTTGACATTGATTCTCTAACGCTTGAACCAGGTTTAAAGAGCACCAATTGCTTCTTGGAGATAAACAGTGACCATTCTGGGTTGTTTAGAACGGGCAATGATTGCTGTGTCGTCTGCATAGACAGCCAGCTTTGCTCTGGGGGGTTTTGGAATGTCTGCTGTAAAAACGGCATAGAGAAGAGGGGACAAGACTGAAGCTTGTGGAACTCCTGCTTCGATTGTATGTAGGGTAGAAAAAGAATCTCCAATTTTTGTCCTGAAGTTTCTGTCGGACAAAAATGAGTGGATAAGTTGAGCTTATAAATAAGTCCTTCATGCCAGACAGTGTCAAAAGCTTTGGAAACATCTAAGAAGATTGCTCTGGTAGCTTGCTTTCGCTCATTACTGATGGAGGCGAATTTTGTGAGACAAAGCAGTTGTTCGGTTGTGGAGTGTTTGGGTCTGAAGTCAAATTGTTTATCTGGGATTGAATGGTATTCTTGGATTGTTTTTGAAAGTCTGGCGTGGATGAGACGTTTTACCACTTTCCCCACTGCAGAAAGGAGACTGCAAAACGGCAACAAAAGAATGTTACTAAATTAAAGCCGAAAAAAACTGAGAGTAGAATAGTAAAAGGAAAAGTTGCGTCTCTACACACTGAGATAAAAAATAGACAAAAGCCAATCAAAGTCCAGGAAAGTCTAAAACAATTTTGAGCGTTTTATTCAGCTGTGCTAGAAGAATTAAAGACAGTGACCTCAATAATCACCGCTGAATTTGATTCGGTAAAAGAAACAAAAATGGTGAAGGAAGACCAAATTAAAAGTGTTTTGAAAAGTTTTTCTTCTGTTGATTTACTCACAAAGAAAAAAGTTTGGTTTACTTCAGACACTGAGGAAAAGAAAATTGAAGAAAACAGGAGTACCTACTACTAGTGATGCAAGTTCATTATTAGATAGGACTTCCCAAAAAGAAACCAAGAAGAAAGAAATTGAAGATTTGTCTAATTTTGATTTTAGCGATATGTAGTTCATTGAATAAAGTAGTTTTTAAATGTACTTAGTGACATTAGAAGAGTTCCACCCAAAAGAAATAATTTTTGGACTAAATAATTTTAGTAACATGTAACTGAGTACACTCGTGGTCACGTCTAGACATCGACAGAATAAAATAGTTAATATCTGCTTGTGGCACCTCGTTTCAAGCAACTCGAACCTCATGGATAAACTGTGCCAGAATCTGTACTCATGGATGAACTGTGCAAAGCGGACAGTTTTCTCATTATCATATCTCACAGATACTCGATGGGATTTAAATCTGGTGAACAAGGTGGGTGTGGCAAACCATTAACGCCAGCTTCTTGGAGGAAGTCCATAGTTTGACGAGCAATATGTGGACATGCGTTGTCTTGCTGATAAAGTACACGTTGACGACCATCTAGATAAGGCAGTAAAGTGATTCATAGAATGTCATTAACATAACGCACAGCTGTCATACTGCCTCGAATAAACACAAAAAGTGATCGGCTTTTATAGGCAATAGTCTCTCAAATTATTATTTTAACAGTCCTGTGCAGATTGTCTTACTTTCCAACAGTTATCATGCATGTCTGTAGAGATGGGTAGTTCGCGAACGAACTAATAAAAAGAACGGTTCTTTTATACGAACTACTTGAACTAGTTTGCGAACTATAAATGAACTAGTTCGTTCGCGACCGAGTGATACGACCGAATCGGTCTCACTCGGTTGCGAAGATACATTCCGATTTATTAGTTCGCGAACGAACTATAAAAATGAACGATTCTTTTTGACGAACTAGTTCGCGTGAACTAGTTCATTCAAAAGAACGATAATTTCTATCTCTTATGTCTAGACAGAATCGCAACCTATATTGTTAATGCCTTTCGACTGGAGGCATTTTGTTGTCTTTAAAACAAGTAGACGAAGACAAATAAAAATTTAATTTGAAAATTTAGGTTCTTGCTTTCAGTTATGTTTTTTGTTATTTATTCTTTTGTTCTTCTTTTTTATGTTTCTTTTCTCACTCTTTTTTTATTCTTTGTTTTTTTCTACTCGTAGTTTTTTTCTTTCTGGTCGTGACTTTCTAAATCGTCTTTGTTGTTTTAGAATTTTTCTTGACCGTTTTTTTTCTTCCAATCGTCGTTTTTCAAGTTCTTTTAAAATTGACTTTTGTTGTTTTAATTTTTTATATTTTTTTTCTAGTATTTGTCGTTTTTTAAGCTGTTCTAGAAAACGTTTTGTTATCTGGAATCTGTCTGAACTCTTCATTTTTCTCAAATCCTCGTTTTTTAAATTTTTTTTTTAGAAATGTGGCTTAAAGACAATAATCGGACAGTTAGTGAGAACCTTTCAAGCGATTTAAGAGTAAGCGATTTATCAAAGCAATGACAATTATAGTGTAAATCTCGAGTTATCTATTTATTAAGTAATTGTTTTGTGTATCACTTTAAATTAAAATAATCTATAATAATTTTAGTTTTTTAGCACTACCAACCAAATAATAATAAAAAGTAATTGTTTCAACTGTTAATTAAATTTTAACATATTGATTAAAAACGCAAAAATGTATTAAATCTACAAAATAATAGTGTATCATGCCAATTAAATAATGCTTTGTTTATTTAACGAAACAAGCTATTATTTTTAGTAGGTCAACAAAATTTAATTAATATTCAATGTCAAAATCGAGTTATGATTAAAGAAACTTAATTTGTATCAGTTGTATCAACATAACGAAAAAAATTTGACACACTTACCTGTTGCCAACTGGTAGTTTTAATTTAATTAGTTTCTAACTTTAGATTAGAAAATGTTTTGATAATAATTATAATTGTAAACTGCACTACTTGTATAACTGTAATTACCAACATTTACATACGAAAACCACTAGAATTTTTGAATGATGATGTAGGTCAATATTATTGACTGCAAACAGTCGTGCCAACATAGTATGTACCCTAGGATAGGCCAAAAAAATCAAATATATTTTTTTTTAACTTCCGACACTGAAAAATTGAAAAATGCTTAGATAGGAAGGACTCTCTTATCTCAGTTTTCTATTTTTTTTCAGTCCTATTTGGTAAAATTCATATCTCGGCACTATTTGCTCGTAGCAAAAAAATTTATTTACATTTTTTGTAGAAAATTAAACTTTCTAAAAATGGTATTTTATAATTTTTTTATAGCTCTTAATTCAACAAAAAAAATTTTTTACCTCTAAATTTTATAATTCGTATGGGCTGATTTCAAGTTGAGATAATACCGGTAGTATCTTTGTTTCTAGGCAAAATTAACGGAATTTGGGGCTGTAATTGGCTGTTGCCATGGAAAAGTATTGAAATTCGCGATACTACCGGTATTATTTCAACTTGAATTCAGCTCAGTAGATAAATAAATATTAAAAAATGCAAAATATATAGTTTTAAAGGATGATAAATGACATTATTATTGCGAAAACTGTTTGAGTTAAATAAAAATTATTTGCGTTTTGGGGATTTAAAAACAAGCAGGGCAAATCAAGAGTGAAATTTTCTAAAAAATCAAAAAACAGTTTCTTTTTTAAAGTCGTAGTAGATTTGTAAAATTTGGCGTTGAGCTTTAAAAATACAAAGCATATTTCTAGAAAGGAACAAAAGTGAAAGACTTTGCTAAATGAAATGGTAAGCAATAGAATATTCTAGAAGAGCACAAGATTCTAGAAGATCGACTTAAAAATATTCTAGAAGAATAATAGTTGTTTTTAAAAAAAGACGAAAGTAAAGACGTTGGCTCGATAAAAGTGTAAGCAATAGAGTTTTCTAGAAAAGCACAAAATTCTAGAAGATTGACTTGAGAAACAAAGAAAGATTCTAGAAGAACAATAGATGTTTCTAACAGAAAACAAAAGTAAAAGACGTTGGCTGGATGAGAAGATAAGCAATAAAATATTTTAGAAGAGCACAAAATTTTAGAAGATCTACATGAGAAGTATGGAGATTTTGGAATAACAAAAAATATTTCTAAAAGAAGACAAAAGTGAAAAATGTTTGTTGGATGAAAAAATAAACAAAAGAATATTTAATAAAAGCACAAAATTTTAGGAGATCGATTTAGAAAACAATGAAAAATTCTAGAAGAACAAAAGATGTTTCTAGAAGAAGACAAAAGTGAAAGACGTTGGCTGAATAAAAAGATCAGAAATAGAATATTCTAGAAAAGCACAAAATGCTTGAAGATCTACATGAGAAATAAAGAAAGAATTTATAATAATAAAAAATGTTTCTACAGGAAGACGAAAGTGAAAAACTTTGGCTGGTTAAATAATAAGAAAAAAATATTTGAGAAAGGCACAAAATTTTAGATGATCGACTTGAAAAACAATGAGAGATTCTAGAAGAACAAATAATGTATTTAGAACAAGACGTAGTAAATGTTGTTGGTTGGATAAAACGATAAGTAATAGAATATTCTATAAGAGCACAAAATTTTGAAGATCTACATGAGAAATTAAAAAATAAGATTTTAGAATAACAAAAAATGTTTTTAGAAGATGACTAAAGTAAAAAACGTTAGCTCTTAAAAAAAATGAGCAAAAGAATATTCAATAAAAGCACAACATTTTAGAAGATTGACTTGAGAAACAATGAAAGATTCTAGAAGAACAAAAAATGTTTCTAGAAAAGACGAAAGTAAATGACGTTGGCTGGATAAAAAGATAAGAAATAAAATATTCTAGAAGAGCAACAAGCTTTAAATACAACAAAGCTAAGAAAATAAGAAATTATTTTCTCTTTTAAAGTCGTAGTAGATTTGTAAAATTTAGCGTTGAGCTTTGTGTCGAAATAAAAAAGCAATAATCCGCCTCAAGAGGCGTAGATCCCATCAATGCCGGAGTTAATGCGTCCAGTCACTCGATGTTATTGTCCCATTTCGTGACAAAATATTACATTGTTGAAATTTCATTTTTATTAAAAAAACTAGTACGCCGGAATCGAAATCAATTGGTAAGTTTGCGTGGCCGTTTCGTTTGCAACAGGCGGCTCTTAAATTTCCATTTTAAGAGAACCGAGCGGGGATTAAAATTGTAATTGTTTACGTTGGGGACACGCTTATTACTTAAGGGTGGATAATTCTCGATGCTTTTATCGTAATAAACGGGACGAAAATTTATAGATAATATACCCTCGAGAGAGTGGACGTGTGGCTTGAGATAATAATAATTTTTCGAAAGACGGGACGAAATGAAATTCCGAGATGGAGCCGAGGTAATCTATAAATGCCTCTCAATTAAACGAGAAACAAATTTGTTACAGCACTTGGTAATTACTTGAGAAAAGACTTGTTATTGCATTTTCGAATAAATTTGAAATGAAAGATAAACTTCTTAAAAGTTGAGGAATCATTTTTGCTTCAAGCGCTTACCAAATTTATTTACTTAAAAACTTCCATGTTTGATATCGAGCCTCCCCGTTTTATATCTCTACGATTTAATCAAATTACAACCGAATTACATGCAGGTAATATTTTAATTAAACTGTAAGATTAGTTTGATCATAAATTCATTCTGTTTGTTTAGTCCCGGTTAGTTTGCTGCTGCAAAACTTGACAATGTAACGCTTTATATTAATTAACGGTAACGGCTATTAATATCCGCGTTATTTTATACAGAATCGATAACTGAATCCTAGACCGCTTTAGACTTTTACTCGACCTCACAAAATCCTCAAACGCTTAGCTTTACACAATCTGATAAACAAAAAGCTCAAATCAAATTTTTACAGAAGTAGTTTTGCAGCACGAGGCCAAGTTTAGAAAGCGAGCAACAAAGCACTAGTATCTAACATTATTTATCTGCACTTATTTAAAACAATATTTTATAATTCAAAAATTTTATTAAAATAGAAAAGACAATCAAAATTTAAAACAAAAATGTTTTGCCCGGCGCATCCACCATTTTTAAATTTATATAATATTTGCTTTTAGTATTGATAGAAATTTAATTCGCTGACTTTTGTCGTTATAAATTTTTGAATAATTAAACTCAATATAAAATATTTAGATTTCTTATTTTTTCTACAGAATATTGTGTCATCTACTGAGAGAATTTAACGAAAGACTGTAATTAAGCTGACAGAAGGAGTAGAATAGTCTTTACAAAACAGAGAGATTACTAAGTACAAATTAACGACAAGAAATTTGAAAAAAACACAATTGAAAAAAATAGGTTCTAGAAAAATTTGATAAAAAAGTGATAAACTGGTAAAAAAAAAGAAAATAATATTTTAGAAGATCTACATAAGAAATAAAGAATAAAGAAAGATTTTAGAAAAACAAGAAATGTTTTTAGAAGAAGACGAAAGTGAAAAACGTTGACTAGATAAAAAAATGAGAAAAAGAATATTTAATAAAGAAATATTCTGGAAGAACAATAGATGTTTCGAGAAAAAAACGAAAGTAAAAAACGTTGGTTGGATAAAAAAATAAGCGATAGAATATTAAAGAAAAGCCCAAAATTCTAGAAGATCTACACTAGAAATAAAAAAATTTTAGAATAACAAAGAATGTTTTTAGAAGACGACGAAAGTCAAAAACCTTGGCTGGATCAAAAAATGAGGAAAAGAATATTTAATAAAACACAAAATTCTAGAAGATTTACATGAGAAATAAAATAAGATTTTAGAGTAACAACAAATGTTTTTAGAAGAAGACGAAAGTAAAAGATTGGTTGAATGAAAAAATGAGCAAAAAAATATTCAATTAAAGCATAAGATTTTAGAAGATTGACTTTAGAAACAATGAAAGATTCTAAAAGAACAAAAGATGTTTCTAGAAGAAGACGAAAGTAAAAGACGTTGGCTGGATAAAAAGATAAGCAATAGGATATTTTAAAAAAGCACAAAATTCTAGAAGGTCTACATAAAAAATGAAAAAAGATTTTAGAATAACAAAATATGTTTTTAGAAGAAGACGAAAGTAAAAAACGTTGGCTGGATAAAGAAATAAGAAAAAGAATATTTAATAAAAGCACAAAGTTTTAGAAGATTGACTGAGAAACAATGAAACCTTTTAGAAGAACAATAGATTTTAAGAAAAAAAAAGTAAAAAAACGTTGGTTGGATAAGAAGATAAGCAATAGAATATTCTAGAAAAGCACAAAATTTTAGAAGATCTACAGAAGAAATAAAATAAGATTTTAGAGTAACAACAAATGTTTTTAGAAGAAGACGAAAGTAAAAGATTGGTTGAATGAAAAAATGAGCAAGAAAATATTTAATAAAAGCATAAAATTTTAGAAGATTGACTTTAGAAACAACGAAAGATTCTAAAAGAACAAAAAATGTTCTTAGAAGAAGACGAAAGTCAAAAACGTTGGCTGGATCAAAAAATGAGGAAAAGAATATTTAATAAATCACAAAATTCTAGAAGATTTACATGAAAAATGAAAAAAATATTTTAGAATAAAAAAAGATGTTTTAGAAGAGGACGAAAGTGAAAGATGTTGCCTGAATGAAAAAATGAGCAAAAAAATATTCAATAAAAGCATAAAATTTTAGAAGATTGACTTTAGAAACAATGAAAGATTCTAAAAGAACAAAAGATGTTTCTAGAAGAAGACGAAAGTGAAAGACGTTGGCTGGATAAAAAGATAAGCAATTGGATATTTTAGAAAAGCACAAAATTTTAGAAGATCTACATAAAAAATTAAAAAAAGATTTTAGAATAACAAAATATGTTTTTAGAAGAAGACGAAAGTAAAAAACGTTGGCTGGATAAAGAAATAAAGAAAAGAATATTTAATAAAAGCACAAAGTTTTAGAAGATTGACTGTGAAACAATGAAACATTTTAGAAGAACAATAGATTTTAAGAAAAAAAAAGTAAAAAAACGTTGGTTGGATAAAAAGATAAGCAATAGAATATTCTAAAAAAGCACAAAATTTTAGAAGATCTGCTGAAGAAATAAAATAAGATTTTAGAATAACAAAAAATGTTTTTAGAAAAGACGAAAGTAAAAGATGTTGGTTGAATGAAAAAGTGAGCAAGAAAATATTCAATAAAAGCATAAAATTTTAGAAGATTGACTTTAGAAACAATGAAGGATTCTGAAAGAACAAAAGATGTTTCTAGAAGAAGACGAAAGTGAAAGACGTTGGCTGGATAAAGAGGTAAGCAATAGGATATTCTAGAAGAGCACAAAATTCTAGAACATCTATATAAGAAATGAAAAAAGATTCTAGAATCACAAAATATGTTTTTAGAAGAAGACGAAAGTCAAAAATGTTGGCTGGATAAAGAAATGAGAAGAGAATTATTATAAAAGCACAAAGTTTTAGAAGATTGACTTGAAAAACAGAGAAATATTGTCGAAAAACAATAGATGTTTCAAGAAAAAAGCAAAAGTAAAAGACGTTGGCTGGATGAAAAAATAAGCAATAGAATATTCTAGAAAAACACAAAATTTTAGAAGATTTACATAAGAAATATAATAAGATATTAGAATAACAAAAAATGTTTCTAGAAGAGTACGAAAGTAAAAAACGTTGGCTGTATAAAAAAATGGACAAAAGAATATTTAATAAAAGCACAAAATTTTAGAAAACTAACTTAACAAACAAAGAAATATTCTAGAAACAAAAAGTAAAAAACGTTGGTTGTATAAAAAGATAAGCAATAGAATATTAGAGAAAAGCACAAAATTTTAAAAGATTTACATGAGAAAGAAAAAAAGATTTTAGAAGAACAAAAGATATTTCTAGAAGAAGACGAAAGTGAAAGACGTTGGCTGGATGAAAAAGTAATAAATAGAATATTCTAATAAAGCAATATAACTCCTTGTGCAGGGTGCTTTAAATGAGACTAATTTAAGCGAATTAGTGGCAAAAAATTATAGAAACAACCTTTGATAAAACAATAGAAACAAAAAACAATTTTATTATAATTTATGCAACATTTATTTCCACTTGCTTAAAAGGACATTTTATAATTAGAGACAAAAAATGTTGTTGCAGCATTATGGTGCTCTAGCTCATTTTTCTATTGCTGTTAGACATTAAACACTGCTACGTAGATAGGTAGAAAGAGGCGCACCTGTTTTATGGCCCGCAAGATCGCCCGATCCTGTGGATAGCTTCAAAGAGCCGCAGTAAAGAATTTATCAAAAATGGCAACAAAATTGAACCAATGCGGGATTTTAGAAAGAGTACGGATCTCTTTCAGAGAGAGAGATGTTATGCTTGTTTGGAAGTAGAAGGGCATTTCTAAAGTTTTTTGTAACTTTCTGTGCTTTTTCTAGAAGCTCTCTTTGTTTGTTTGTATATAATAATAAGTAATAAATAATTGCAAAATAAATGTTTTAAAAAAGAAATTTTTTAACATCACCCAAACTGTTGCTTTGCAGACATTTTTTTATAATTATATAACTTTGTATAAAAATATTTAGTGATCTTTTAGTAATAGAGGAAATAGTTAATTTCAAAATTCTTAACAAAGCTATAAACAATTTAAAGTTGTTTAAAACTTCTTATTAAAAGTGCTATTAACTAAAGTCAATTTAATAGTTTAAATAAATTAGAATTAGGTAGAAGTAGGCACCAACATCGTAATTTACACCCTATTTTGGGTGGCAACATTGCATAATTACTAAAATGTGGACAATCAAGATTGTTGATCTAAGAAATCTTTTTTTTATTTCAAAATCTACCAAATTTTATTTTTTCAACAATTAAGAAAGTTTTTTTCGTAAAGTAAAGAAATTATAGGTGCGTTTGCTGTTTTTATTATTTGTTGACAATATTGACAAACACAAAAAATGATAAAAAATTCTTACTAAATTTGATTTAAATAGAAAAGACAAACAGTCACATTAATTGTTTATTGATATTGGTCAAAGTTCTTTTCCTTTTTATATATTATTATTTTTAGTAGTTTTCATACGTAAATGTTGGCAACAAACATTAACAAGTAACAAGATTATTGTTAATATTGAGTTAACAAAAACATTAATTTACTTAAAAACAATTTTCTACTGAGATATAACTGAATTTATTTTTTTGACGGTTGGTAACAGTGTTTTTATAACAAAATAGTAAAAGAAAAACGTTTTGTATCAAACAGTTTGTAATCAAATTTATCAATTTACATCTATTTTAAAGGACATTTTTTCAACACAATGGACACAACTAACATTCCGGTTTTTATTTTTTTCAGGTTGGTTGCACTTTATTACACTAAAAATAACAATACAGTAGATGTGTTATGATTTAATTTTGTGTTTTGTAACTATTATAAATTAATAAATTTTCAAAAAGAAAATTTTGTGAATATTTTTTTTTTTCTTAATGGTGACTAGTGATAACTCTATTACTGAATAAAATTAGTATTGACTCCCTGGAGCGTCCTATCACGTGTAGCACGTGGTATCTGAATTGAAATCCCCCTCTTTCCGAAAATTAATCAAATTCGAAATAATGAGAAATATGCCTCGAGCCCATTATTTCCCATCTCATCACCGATAAATTAATGAGTTTTATACCGTTCGATTTCTGATCGTTGTAGCGTTACTAAAATTGTAGTCTTACCCTTATCTCGTATCCCACTCGTATCACCCCGCGTACGGCACTTGCAGTCGTCGCGACGCCGCCAACAGGACTGATCTGCAGCATCCCCAGCGTCGAGGATGTGAGGTCCCCAAACCGGCGCCTGTCCGTTAGCCCTCAGGTGCGCGTCCCAAACCCCCCTCTGCCGAATTAACCGTCCACATTCGACTTTTTAATAGTCGAGAAAAAACGGACATACACCCCTTGAGATCTTTAACTCCCACAACTCCCTTCTCAGAAAATTGGGGCAAGAGCTCGACGGGCGGTCCGCTCATTAGCTCGGGATCGCTTACACAAATCTGGGGATTTAGATGGAGTGCTCTGGACAGATATCATTTATCATTCTGATGCGATCTGCCTCAGATCGGATACCTGGTCACCGCACATCACAAGGGGCGACGTCTTTTCAAACCCCCAAAGGAATTTAATTGGGGGTGGAGGGAGGATAGGTATTCACAGATATTGTAAATGTGGGTTTTATATTATCAATCAAATAAACTTTTCAAAACTTTTCCTGTTAAGCAAATTATAGGAGAGTCGGGAGAAGAAAGTTATAGAAAAGTAGAAGTCAATATTGAAATGTTTGTTTAAATTTTGTGGCAAAGATAGTTATGACAAAATTTTCTTTGGAAACTTACCAAATTGAAAACGATTTCTAAGGTGGTAGCCGAAAAAAATTACAAAATTACGTGTTCTACTCTTCTTAACTCAGTTTATTTCAAACACTGAAAAGAAGCTTCAAGACTTTGGGTCACAGCCCCAATGACCTTCCGTAAACTTGTGGTTGCAATTTTGCTTCAAATCTACCAGAAAAGGTCAGTTTTGGGCAACCTTTCTACCGCAAAACGAAAATAGAGTCAAAGAGAAAGAGGAGAAAAAAATGAGTGCAAGCATTTGATCAAAATGGCGGAGTTACGTAGCGTCACTTAGAAATTATAACAAAAATGCACTTGCATCAGTTCATGGTCATCGAAGAAATTTAAAATTGCATACATTTATTGAATGATAAAAATATAGGTACTGGCAAATTCTACTCCATCCACAAAAAAAAAGATTTTTTTATTTACCCTATCATATGCACTTTTACTCTCTACACTTTAAAAAAAAAAGAAAAACGTTTTTACATCTTCTTTTTTAACTTCTACTAGACCTTTCTTGTTTTTCTCTTTTTATTAATTACCGTTTTTAACGTTTTGTTTTGATTTTAAATTCTGTTGTTTATCAATAAACTAGCAAAAGATGTTTCAGTCGAATACAACGTCAGGAAGCTGTATACATCAGTACAGCGCATACCATTATGACAACACTCGATAGTTTTCAGCAATTTTCGTTAGATGGCACAGACTGAATGTACACGATCACTATCTGTTTTTTATGTTTTTCCAGAATCCTTTGTTGTTTTTATTAATTTTTTTTTTGTTTATTTATTTTTTTTTATTCTATTGAAATTTTAAAACTTTTTTTTTGTATTCACCCGATATCTCTTTTAACTTTTTTTTAATGTTCTTCAGCTAAACTTTTTTATTTTTTTAAGCGCTGTTTTAATTTTTTTACTTTTTTAAGATCTTTTTTGCTCTTGCTTTTGGCTGGTTCAGCGTCGTTTAATTTTTTTGTATTATTTTTACTAAACGTTTTTGAATCTTTTTTTGCTTTATCACATTTTTTTAGTTGCCGTTTTTTATTTTTTTTAGAATATTACTATGTTTATCCAACTGTTGCTTTCAGGTTTTTCAAAAGCAACTTTTTCTCTTCGTTAATTTTGTTTTTTTGTTTTTTATATTGTTGTTATCTTTTATTTTTTTGTAGAAATTTATATTGTTTATTTTTCTCTAGCTGTGGCTTTTAAAGATTTTTTAGAGTCACTTTCTTGTTTTAATTTATTTTCTAGTTTTTTTTTCTTTTCAAACTGTTATGGAAGTTGGCTAAGGATCTATCAGTCACTTGTGTTTTGGTAAATTTGATTGATATGCTTTAATTTTTTTTTTAAATTTTTATCTAATTTTAAAAGCATTACTTCAACTGTCTTTTTATTTCTAGAACGTGTCTTTCTAAAAATATTTTCCAAATTTTAGGACTTTTGTTTTTCTGATTGTTATTTTTTAAATTACTTTAGAAACTTTTTTATTCCTTTTTTTAACCGTAGTTTCGATGTTTTTTCGTTTGTGTTTATTTGTTATTTTAGAGTTTTATTTTGTTATTTATTTATTATGATCATTTCTCAAAATCTTAATTTTTTTGTTTTACTACTTTCTTAGCTTTTCTTTCTTTCAGCTCAGCCAACATTTTAAACTTTATTTAAATTTCTTCCTTTTTTATCCAGGCATAGTTTTTTTTTAATTTCTTATTGCCACTGTTCATACTCTTCTAAAATATTACTCCGCTTTTCTTTATCTTCCAGCATACGTGTTTCAACTTCTAGAATTGTTGTCGGTCTTTTCTTTTACTACTAATTGTCGTTTTTTATATTCTTCTTTTTCTTCTAAACGCCGTTATTTATGCTCTTTTAGAATCTTTTTCTGTTCTTTCAAAATCTTCTGTAGCTTTTTTTAAAAAAATTTAGTTCTTATCTCTCTTCCAGTCGTCGGTTTTTAATTTTAAAATTTTATTTTCATTATTTTTGACTGACTGCTTGTAGTCAGACTCTGGGTTATTAACTCATTAATTATTTATGTTTCTGTCCAAACTTCTCTAAATTTCACTTCTGATGCTAATGTAATAAGATTTTATTTTATAACAAATAACTTAAAAATAACTCTCAATATTTAAACAACTCAATAACACACTTATATTACCTTGAATAATGTTTTGGAAAGTACGGATAATTTCTTGGTTATTTTGAGCAAGACTATTTTGAGTTAGATGTGTTACAAACTATTTTGCTCAGTTTATATAAATTTCAGAAAACTATAATCCGAATCGGATATGTCTATCAAACATTTTTGACTTACTTTACCACTAAATTTAAAAGCACACCCTTTAGTTTTATCGAGATGGGAGCAACAAGGGAATAGTGAAATCTCAATGCAACAAGTAGTGTTTTTTTCCGATAGCTAAGTGCACAAGGGATCTCACTGACCACTTTCGGTCGATTTCAGTTTGTAAATGTATTCAGTAAGATCTGGGAATGGTGACCCTTTAGTTTCCGACTTGTTAATGCACTTTACCATAATTTAAATTAAAAAATATTTTTGTTGGAAACTTTTTATTTGTACTTGAAGCTTTAATAAGTTTTTTTTTCGTGTTTATTTGAAACTTCGAGAAGAGATTCAAATTAGAAGACTTCGACATTAACGTTGTTATTTTTAAGAGTCTCTTTGGTGTTTAGTAAATTTCGTAATCCATCATCTTACGCAATCACGAGATTTGTTTACAAGGATTCGGTGCCACTTTCAGAATTTTCAGAAATTGGCAAAGCCATCAAACGGATGTAATTATAGCGAAATAACAATATGAGAGAAAGAGAATTTGAAGTAAATAAAATAATTTGAGAAAATATTAGAAAGATATGGCGCTGAATGTCGCTCCCTAATGTGAAATACACGTACTACGAAATTATTAATAAACAGGCTCAAGAACAGATCGAAAATAATGAGTCATCGCTTCGTCTGAGTGGAGTAAGGTCTCAAAACTTTCAGAACACATTCTGGAAAGACGTTTGGCTATATAACAAATGCAGACATTGACCAGGCAGTTAGTCAGATAGTGAGAATCAGAAAAACGACTAAATTGAGCTATATTCAAAAAGCGAAGTGATTAAATTAAATCGTAGGCGTTATTAGTGTCTTATTTATTTATCAGTGCTTGTAAAACAAAAATAAAATCAGATGATTTTGAAAGAAGATGAAAGAGGAAAAAAAGGAGAAAAAGAGAAAGAGAGGTTTTAGTTAAATTTTACAACAACAAAACCCGTTTTTCTTTAAAGAAGAGTTATAAAAGATTTTAAAAGAACCAAGAAATGATTATAAAGAAGCTTTAGAAACGACCGTTAAAAGAAAAAAAGGAATAAAAAGGCTTCTAGAAAACACCGAAAAAAAGTAATTTGTTGATGCTATAAATACAACGTAATTTCGTTTTAAAAAATAACAATTATAAAAACAAACAAATATACTAAAATTGAAAACTTTGACTAAAAAAAAATAACAGAGAAGGGTTTTTAAAAACAAAAAAGGTTTGGCAATATAGACGAAAATTCTAGATAAGTAACGTCGTTTGAAAAAAACAAGAATTTATAAACGACGAATGGTAGAGAAAGAAAATCTAACCAACAAGTTGAAAGATGTTTGCTGGAAGAAAAAAAGCGAAAAGGATTTTAGAATAGAAAAAGAGGATTTTGGAATAGTTTGAACAATGGCATAACAGTGATTGGGGCAAGTAGAAGGGCTAAAAATTGTAGGAAAAGGTCAAAAACTTTGACTGGAAAAAACGCTAAGCTAAGAAAGTTTTTAGTAAATCAAAAAATATAAATTGATGATAAAAAAAGAAAGAGAAATTATACAAAATTTAACAACAACAAAGCTCGTTTCTAAAAAAGCTTAAAAAAAACAAAAGAATGTTTTAAAAAACATGAATAGAAAAACCAATTAATAATTTTATGGTGTTTTTAAGAGTAAAGAAGAATTTTGAAAATATAAAAAAGATGTTAGATAAATAACGGCATTTACAAAACCAAAAGAGTTCGAAAAACGACGGTTTGTAGAAGAAGAAATTAACGAAAATTTTTGAAGATGAGATCAGAAAAAGGTTTTCGTTTAGAAAGAGAGAATTTCAAAATAAAAGAAAAATTTTTAAAATAATTTGAATAATGGTAGTTAAAAAAAATTAAAAATCTATAATTGGGGAAAAAAGAGCACAAAATGTAGAACAAGTTAATGATAATTTGAGAAGAAAAAATAGCTAGAAAAAATTTAAAAAATATATAATTTTGTAAAAGCTTAATGATCGACAGTTAAAAGAAATAGAGAAAAAAATAATTGAAAGGAAACAATTAAAAAACAAAGAAACACCGACTGAAATAAGAAAACAAGAGACCGTACTAAAAACATTTGGAAGATCACGATTGGAAAAACAAATAAAAATTCTAGAATTGAAAAAAAAATAAAACAAATAAATAAATAAAAAAAAGTAAGGTTTTTAAAGAGCATTAGAATTCTGAAAATATAGAAAATAACGACGTTTAAAAAAAAAGAATTTGAGAAACAGCGATTAGTAGTAAAATGAAACACAAAGAATTATAGATCTATAAACACGTTTACTGGAAGAGAAACAAGAATAAAAACGATTCTAGAAGAACAAAAAATTTTAAACAAAAGAAAAATGTTTAAGACAAACTTAAACAAAAGCAATTATAAAAAATTTTTTTGATGATAGAAAAACAAGGAAAAATCAAAAAAATTGTTTAAAAAAACTTTGTATAAAAAAAGAATCGTAAAAGTTTCTGATTAAACAAAAAAAATTAAAAACGAAAACGGATTCTCAAAACACTTAATCTGTGTTAAAACTTTCGTTAGTGCTGTAGTTATTAGTGTCTTATTTATTTATTAAAACTTGTTATATTGATTAATATATTAAATAAGCGAGTGCAGTACCGTAGTTTTTTCTCGTTTGGAATTTTTAATCGATTTGTTGATTTAGGGAGAGCCGAGATTAGGGTGGGTTTAAGTGCGGCAAATTCATTTGTGTGTCGATTTAATGTAAAATCTTGCTTCAAACCTGGGCTCAGGTAAGTTAATTAGGCTCTGTATATCACGTACGATATCAAGGTGGTCGCAATTGCGAGAGGGTGGAGGGTAATGGCGCGCCATGTAGCGCGCTATACATACAAATAGAACGTTGAATGCCTCTGCAACCCTTCCATTTCATCCAAATATCGCCATTAGAGACTTGATGCGGCCAGTTAATCGGAATTGCTTTTTTTTCATCGGGTAATAATCAGAATAGCAAGTTCGGAAAGAGGGCAAACGTATAAAAATTGACAGTCATGGCCTATTTCAGCAAGAGCAACCTGTTACGCTTGTAGAATTGTTCCGGTACACGAAAGCCCGATATCCATTTGTGCCGTTATTAAATTGAGGGCGCATTCCCTAAACAAGATATCAAATTTATATTATTGTTGTTGGCGGATGCTGAAACCGACAACTCAAGTACAAACGATTTCATTTTGACGGAGATGCGGAATGGATGCTGTGTGGTGGGATCATTTTGTGGTTGGGTCTGTTATTTGAGGGATTAATTGGACAGAAAGGTGCACTATGCGAAATTCGAGAGACAACACTAAACCGATTTTCAATTTCGGATAAATTTGAAGCTAATTTTTGGATACAAAATTATAATGCGCTGAGAGCTTAGGCAATGAAGAATGACATCAGACTGTTCAGAATTTTTATATCTTTTCTCTATAAATCGACACCTATATATATGAAAAAAAAAATTTTTTAATGTATCTTAGGGCTGGACGATAATGGAAATTTAATAGCAAATTATCGTGTTTTTTGAGAAGTATTGATAAGTTGGATTATCGAAAATTCAAATCAAAATAATTTTAATTGAAAATATAAACATTTAAATTGAAATTAAGATAATTTTGATTAATAATGTTCAAAAATAAATATTTATTTACAAATTAAACAAAAATTTGATTTCAAGTAACGAAACAAAATTAAGAAAACTGCAAAAAAAAAATAGTTTCAGTAGCGAGTATTTCCTCCTCGCGCTTGAATTACAGCTCTCATTCGTTGAGGTATACTTGCAACCAAGTCTGCGATCTCATCTTGGGCTATTAGCTCCCACTCATTCAGCAACGTCTGCTCCAGCTCAACTGTTGTAAGAAACTCGCCGTAGTTCTGCCTAATCCTTTTTCCCAGGTTGTCTCATATGTGCTCAATGGGGTTTAGGTCAGGGCTCATGGGTGGCCACCTTAGCACCTGAACATTAACGTCGTGAAGGTATTGACGCCTAATCTGGGCTGTGTGAGGGCGCGCATTGTCGTGTATTAAGAGAAACTCTTCCCCTACAAATGGCGCAAAAGGAACCACATGCTCTCTAATGTACCTGTCAGCGTTAATGCTACCTCTCCGCACCGTTACAAAAGCTGTATGAGCCTCTAAAGAAATCCCTTCCCATACCATTACACCTCCACCACCAAATGCTATCTAGGCGCAAAGCAACACTGGGCACACCGTTCCCTCGGGCGTCTAAATACTCGTTGAAGACGATCAGGTGATTACCTAGGGAAACGCGACTGATCCGTAAAGAGAACGGAGCCCCATTCGTCCATATTCCAATCAACATGATTTCGCGCAAATTCCAATCGCTGTCTGCGATGTTCTGCGTTCAACTTAGAGCCAGTAGCAGGTGGATGTGATGTCAAATTGTTTTCCTTCAACCTTCTTAAAACAGTATCAAGAGAAATCATAGTCTCATGAACATCCGTCAGTCTCCTGGCCAAAGCTGTAGCAGGAAGAGTCCGTTATCGCAGCATTTGTAATCGAAAAATTCAGTCTTCTACTTCATTTGTTACTCGTTTTCTGCCTTGTCCAGGTCTTTGGGAATAGGAACCAGTTGCCCTGAACCTTTGTATCGCATCAGATACCGTGCTTTTAGGAAAGCCAAGCACATTTGCAATAAATCGTATGCTGCGTTCATCATTATGTAAAGCAACAGCCTGGGCAGCTTCTTCGGAACTCATTACAGTACGAATCGCTTCTACAACAAATCTCTTCCCCAAAAAGCCAAATTAAACAAATCAGAACCAGCTATCAACACAAATTTGACAGATGTGTAAAACAAACAAAACCTTTCTGATTGGAAGCCGCCAAAGAAAATAGGTACAAAAAGTAATTTGCGTGATAGGGGTTAACCCAAAAAACTTGAATATCCTTTCTTTTAGCTGTTTTTTATGTGTAGCCATATAAAATCAATGTAGAGAGCGTTTTCGCAAATTTACGGAACAAAAATCAAGTGTCCGGTTAATTTTGCGGTTGAGTTTAGAAGAAGATTATAGATAAATAGTGCCGTATGGAAAAAAAAATTAAAAGACGACGATTATCAAAAAATTATAGAAATTGAAACAAAAAGTTAGAACAACAAAGCCTTTTTTTAAAAAGCTTAAAAAATGACTATTTGTAAAGAAACACAAGCTAAAATATTCTAGAAGTACAAAAAAAATCATTCTAAAGGTGTTTGAAGAACAAAAAACGCAATAAATAAAAGAGTTTTTAGAAAAAACTGAAAAACAAAAAGTAAAAGACAAAGAAACAACAACTGAAACAAAACAAAATGTTTTAGAAAATCTTGTAAAATAACGATTAGAAAAACAATCAAATATTTAAGAATTAAAAAATAACTTTTGGAAAAAATTAAAATAATATTTTTAAAAAGCAAAAAGAATTCGAGCCATGTAGAAAAATATTCTACATAAACAACGTCATTTCTATAAAAAACGACGATTTGTAGATAAAAAAGCCAAAGGATTTAAGAAGTTAAAATATATTTGGTGAAAGAAAAAAGACAGACCTTTAAAAAAAAAGAGCTATAGAAGATTCTAAAAAACAAAAAAATATTCTAAAAGAGCATAAGAACCGTCGGCGCCGGTTAAAAAAAAAAGGGCATAAAAAACTTCGAAAAACAAAAAACAACAAGTAAAAAATAAAGAAACAACGACTAAAACACAAAAAAAACAGAATGTTTTATAAAAATTCAAAAAATGTCGATTAAAAACCAAACAAATTTTCTACAATTAAAAACGACGATTAGAAAAGATAAAGTAGGGTTTTTAAAGAGCAAAGAAAGATTCTGGCAATCAAAAAATTCTAGATGAGTAACGTCGTTTAGAAAAAAAATTGAAAAACGACGATTGGTAAAAATAAAAAAACTTAGAAGTCAAAACAGATTTGCTGGAAGAAAGAGAAAAGGGGAATAAATTTTGAGTAAAAAAAAGTATTTTAGAATGGTTTGAACAATAGCACAACTATAACTGGGGAAAGAAGAAGAGCGCAAAAATCTAGAAAAAATAAAAAACATTAGCACGAAAAAGAGGAGCTATGAAAGTTTCTAGTAAAACAATAAAGATAAAAAAATCGTAAGAAGATGTATTAAGCAAAATTTTAGAACAACACCCGTTCCTAAAGAAGCTCAAAAATGGTAATTTACAAAAAAAGCTACAAAAATTCTAGAAGTAAAAAAATATTCTAAAGTAGCTTAAGAAGCGACGGATTAAAAAAATTAGAAGAACTAAGAAGCCTCTAAAAAAAACAACTGAAACGAAAAAAATAATTAATGTTATAAAAAAATCGAAGAATGGAATTTTAAAAGGAGAGAATGCTTAAAAAGTTTGAGCAAAGATAATTGAAAAAAAAACAAGAATTTGAAAAACTATAATTGAGAAAAGGAAAAGAACCCAAAAATTTAAAATAACAAAGTTCGTTTCTATAACTGCCTTGAAAACGACAATTTGAATAAAAAGATAATTAGAAAATATTCTAGAAAAACAAAAAATTGTGATTCTAAAGAAGCTTGAAAACGACGGTTAACAGAAAAAGAAAAACAAATTAAGATTAAAAAAAAAAATTAAAACACACAACTAAAAGTCAAAGAAACGACTGAAACAAGAAAAACAAAAGAATGTTCTAAAAGCATGCGGAAGATGACGAATAGAAGAACAAATAAATATTCTAGAACAGAAAAACAATGATTAAAAAAAGCGAAGAGATTTTAAAAAACAAAACAAAATTTTGGGGAAATATAAAACAAAATTTTACTCAAATAACGCCATTGAAAAGACGTTTGCTAGAAAAAAAGGACAGGAAAGATTCTAGAAAGTTAAAAAAATTAAATGGAAGAAAAATATTTAGAAGAACTTGAACAATGGCAATTATAATAAATAAAAAGAAAAAACAAAAAAACCCTGCAGATGAAAAATTTTGAAAGAAAAAAAAAGTAAAGAATGTTTCTAATAGAACATAAAATTTTTGAAATGCTAATTATAAAACCAAAAGCTGATTCTAAAAATACTTATAAAACAACAATTCGACAAGAAAGAAGGGTCAGGTGAAATCTTAAAAACAAGAAAGTATTTTTCAAAAGATTTAAAACGCCTATTAGAAAGAAAAATGGACTTAGATAATCTACGTTAAAAAAATTGTTTTAGTTGAGTTAGTTCTAAAGCCATGAATAAAGTATTTATATTTTATCGTTATATCTAAAAACAACTTTGTGGCAAAACGTCATTTAAGGATTCCAAGGTAACATTTTACCACTTTTAATGTTTCTGGTGGCTACTAACTTAGTTGCAATAAAATTCTACTTATTGCTGTGGTGCATGTACATTTTTATCGCGTTTTTTAAGCGACGCCATGTAATGTCACCATTTTGCTCACACTTATTTTTTTGCTTCTGCTTATTTAGATTTTATCTTCGTTTTTCAAATTTTTGAATTGCGAAATTTGAAATGTGACTAGTCCAAAATCAGCCATTGGGGCTGCCGTTAAGTTTTTAGAGTCAATTGAGTTTTAAAAACAGAAAATATGTCTTGCTGGTTATAAAATCTTGGCTCTAGTAACGTCACAGAAATTTGGCGAATAACCCAAGATTGTATCGATTTATCACCGATCTCTTGGTAGTCTAATTTAAAACCGAGTCAAATATTGATTTATTGAGGACCAGTGTGGTCCTGCAAAGAGGTCCTTTCGGTGTTTGAAGAGTTTTGAAATGTGTTTCGCGTGTATTGGTAGTTGGAGATGTTTGTAAACAATTGGTGTAGTCGTTTGGTCGATTAGACAAGAAGGAGTAATCATGGAAGAGCATTGGACGTTTATTGCTGGTAAAGGTCCTTTAGTTGAATTACTCTCCGTCTTCCGGCGTTATTGGAGCAAGTTGGTCGGAAGTGCGCTTGTCGTTGGGGGCGCATTACGTCTGTGAAAAGGTGGATGACGTGTTCGGTGAGATCAGGCTAAGAAATCCCCCGTGGAATAAATGAATTGTGATATGCGCGATGCGAGATGACCGAATCCGGGGTTTTGAATAGGGCCCGAAGCTGTAGAAAAGTCGGATTATTGTCGACGTGTAGAGAAAAATCCCATCGACTTTAAAACCTAATTAGATAACACAATGAGCGTTGATAAATCGAGACAAAAGAAGCTGATTGAAAACGCGCAAGGTAATGAAACGAAAACGAGAGTAGGAAAGTGGGTAAGATAGGGATGAAGAGGAAGAGATGACGCAATAATGACATGTAAATAGGAGCAAGGGCAATTTATTTAAAATCCAATTTCACGCCATTACTATGAATAACTTACTTACTATATTCGTAAGCGTTTTATCAAGTTTTATGAATAGTTTTATCTAGACGCTTCGTTCGACCGACATGCATTCGACGCGAACAATGACAGCCCTATAACAATACAACAATGATTTGGTTACTGAAAAGGAAATTAACACAAACAGAACTTGCCAGATTCGTTCACTCTCAAAACTTCTAACGATGATATTAATTAAATTTTTAACAAAAACAAACGCTTCAAGCGTTTTACTAAATTATTATCAAGCAATATGTCCGAAACTCTTCATTGATTATCTCAATGGATTAACTTTATGACTGGAATATTTTTATAAGGATTAGAGGATTAACACCTAAAGCAAATCTAGAGACACAAAAGCTTTACTTGACGCAAAATTTCATTATCTTTGCACGTAGAGAAGAAATTATCCTATAAGCTAATGACGCATTGAAGGACTTTTAGTTTTGTTTCTTAAAACCAGGATAAAGCTTTTTAAGCTTTACCAGGATTTTTTCTCATTATCAACTTTACTGGCTTAAGGTTTTTTTCAAAATTGTTAAAAATATAAACTGTGTTAACAACTGCTCTTTGTGGCTAGTAGCTCATATGTAAAACATAGAAGACTCAATAAAAAAAATAGAATAGAATTTTTTACTATTTGTATATCAATTAGACCAAATTTAAAATTGCTTTATGGGCTAATTTCAAGTCGAGATACTACCGGTAGTATCGCAAATAATACTTTCCGGTGGCAACAATCAATCACAGCCTCGAGTTCTTTTAATTTTGGCTGGAAACGAAGATACTACCGGTATTATTTCAACTTGAAATTAACACATTAACTAGCACATTTTGATGATTTTAACTTTATGAAAATAAATTTTGAATGTTAAAAGAAAGACAAATAAAAACAAATTGATACAGAGGTATTGGTAAATAACAAAAAACACAGATAACAAAATGATATGTTGGCAGATAACATGGTTTTGTTTCCAGATAAGAAAGAAAACTTACAGTCTAACCTCAAAATAATCAACAAAAAACTAAAACAGATAAACATATAAATATTAATACAAAAAAATAAGAGGTAAAACTCCCGGTCAAATAAATTTTATTTTAAAGATAGTTTCTAACATGAAGAAAAAGTATGGATGAAAGATAAGGACAAATGAGCTGGAAGTATAATAATGCCAGCAAAAACAAAAACAATAATACCAATAGGAAAACATAGAAAATAAAGTAGACAGACTCAGAGACAATTAATACAGAAATTAGAAAGTATATTTAGCTATTAGTAAAGATTCTGCTTTAAATAGATGATTACTAGCAAGTCGTAAATAAACGTAAATAAACAATAAAACAATAAGGCATAAAATTGACAAAAAAAACAAAATTTCTTGTACAAAGAAAGATCGGAATTTTGGGGTTGAATTCTTCACTTAAAGAAAAACTAAAATAAATTTTAAATAATTTTTTAATAACAATAATAAAAACATCATGTAAAACTATAGAGTAAACCAGATTTGTGTATTTCTTAGCGGAGTTCTTTTATGAAACAAGCACTAGTTTTGTATTATTTTATTAAAACACAGAATAGCTTGAAGTAAAGATTATATGGACAGTTTTATAATATTACAAAATTTATACATCTGAGCTACATTTTACTAATTTTGAAACCAGAGATTTTACTAATTTTAAAGTTGAAATTACTATTTTTCAAAACAAGAGATAGAATATCGTCTTATTTTATGTTTATTATTATTTTATAATAAGAAAAATTAACAGGTAAGTGACCTAGAGCAGTTAAAAAGAGGTACAAGTAAAAGACTTGAAACGTTGCCTCTACAAAACAAGTCATTTTTTTTTAATTTTTAAAGCCAGAGGCAAGATTTTAATTAATTTCACAGCCAGAAGCATTATTTTACTACTTTTGAAATTCAGAAATGTACGTAATAAAGTCAATTATACAAATTGGTTGAAAAAGTTTTACTAGTTTTAGAAGTGAAAATTGACATTTTTGTAATTTGGGAGCAAGGGACAACATTTTACTAATTTTAATACATAGAGATGTAGTTTTACTAATTTTTGAAACCCAAAAGATGTAAAGGTAAATGTGAGTAATGCAATATTTTTTTGTAATTTTAAAAGTCCAAAGTAACATTTTATTAAATTTGAGATTAAAAGGCGAAATTTTACTAATTTGGCACACAAATATTTGTAATTTTATTACTTTTTAAAAACAAAGCCAATTTTTTATTTTAATTATTAAAACAAAAATAGCAAATACGACATTAATTTTGTAATTTTAAAAGTAAGAAGTAACATTTTACTAATTTTAGATATTAAAAGCAAAATTTTACTAATGTTAGAAGCTATGAGTGATAATTTGTATATTTTTGTAAAAACAATGTTACGAATTTGCTTTCCCCATCCGATCCGATTCTCACCATGGGGTGGGCGTCAACGCACCCTTATTTAAGTTTGTAAATATCTTTGTAAATAGACTGAAAATAGACAGCTTCGAGAATACATATAGCTCTTTTTCTGCAACTTCTGGTCTTTCGACTAACAACCAAACAGAACATTTTTTCAATTTTAGGTTCTCAAAACGATATTTTAATAATTTTTGGAAACATGGAATATAATTAAACAATTTTGAGACATAGAGACTTACTTTTACTTAGGTATTTCAGAAGCAATATTATTATTAATGTTCTAAAATAACAATAAGAGAAAG
This sequence comes from Tribolium confusum, assembly GCA_029207805.1. Classification (NCBI taxonomy): domain Eukaryota; kingdom Metazoa; phylum Arthropoda; class Insecta; order Coleoptera; family Tenebrionidae; genus Tribolium; species Tribolium confusum. The sequence goes on from JALGAY010000005.1 coordinate 19,522,524, forward strand.
AGTAAATAGTTTGAGAAAATAACAAAAGGGAACTGTACCAAATGATTCACCGTACCTTAAAATTTTACAAAATTATTAATAGACACGCTTATAGACGGATCTAGAAGAATAAGTCATTGCTTTGCAAGTGGAGAAAGGTCTCAAAACATCCGGACGCATTCGGGAAAGACGTTTTATGGTTATATAAGAGTGTAAAAACATTGACCGGTCAGTTTGTTAGTTGTCAGGTTGTTAGTCAGTGTGAAACTTGACAGCGATTAAAGTGAGCAATATTTTCGGAAGCAACATTATTAAAACAAAAGCGACAGCAATCGTAGTTATTACTATCTGATTTTTGAGTTACCTATCTGACAAATTATTGTTGTGAGTATTTGTGTATATAGTAGAAATTAATTAATTGTTATTACTATAATTCTTTGAATCAAAAGAACTCCAAATTCGCACATTCGTTTCAATATTTTTAATTTTTAAATAAAACTGTAATTCTAAAAATTTTTTTTTAAACTGAATATGCATCTCCATCGCATTAAAGCAGCAATACAAGAATTGACTAATTAGAATGTGTAAAATAATGTAACTAGTTTTTCAATAATTTAAATAACAATTTGGATTTAAATTACTTTTTTAATAAAGTTTAGTTTTGACTATATCAACTTGTAAATTTTCAGAATTTAGAGTTTTAATAATTTTGCTTATAAAGTTATAAAATTATACTTTATTTAATAACAAAAATGGTTTTACTGGGTGTACTTACAAGAAAAGAGTAATTGACTCAATATTTTTTTATGAAACCACAAATTCTTAAATCTCAAACAAATTTTGGATAATATTTTTTATAATAAGGTAAGACAGATGAATTTTTTTTCAACAAGATGGTGCGACAGCATGTAAAAATTTGGAATTTTTTAACAAATTTATGGTGGCCCTTAGATTTTTCCAAGTAACCCAAATAAAAAAGGGATTTATTAAGACATATTACACAACTTATAGAAAGAATTAGCACTTATAAATAAATAAAAAAATAAGAAAGCTTGAGTGATGTATAGAATCTAATGAAGGATATTTTCAAATATTTATATAAAATGATTTAGTAACTTTTTAATTAAGTAACTTTCTTTTATATTATTATTTATTCACTGATGATGAGAGATAGCTTTCGAAAGCGCTTTGCCACTGTTATATAAGAATTTATTTTGAATAAACTTGTGGCATTAACGATGTTATCATCTTAAAGGACATTATTTTTTGAGTCTCAAGACTCTGTTTTTGGATCTTTCCTATCCTCTGCAAGCCGAGTATGTACATTTCCCGTTTTAGTAAGTTTCCCGAAGAAACAATTTCGTTCTGGTGTAATCAATTCCTCTTAATATTACGTAGACGTAGTTCTATTGTTACCCGTCGTTACCTAAGGCCGATGTTAATGAGGAAATTGTTGCAAGAGTGATACGTTTCCCGTCCCTGGGGCGCCGTACTCTCCAATGAGCTTTTCCCGCCCGTCGTCGTCCAACTTTTAAATACACCCGGCGCACTCTATTTACTGAAGCTTCGCAAAATTGCACTTTTTCCTTTTTTTTTCACCCAATTTCAAGCCGTGATTAAATAAGAATGGGGGGACTCTGTTCGGCGCCAATTTTCCAGCCGACTGCTGTATCGGAACATGGGTTTCCGATCAACAACGCCTGGCAGATCACAGCACACGTGGTGCACTCCCCCCAACCCCTTTGTGGCCGATATAATCGTCTGATGTGATTTCATAGATGAACTAGTCGGGCACAACAGGATTACAAGAGGGGCGGTTTGAAACGAGCCGAAACAAAGTTGCTTTAAAGGCATCCGGCCGAATAACCCGCCGACACTGCAGATGGAGCAGGTGAGAGTCTTTGGCGGCGACGGCGGCAGCGGCACCAGGGACTACCGCCCCCGGCTCGTTATTGAATGGCGCGCCAGATAGGGAGAACACGCGAACACGACGACGACACAATGAGCCTTTAGATTACATTGTAAGCAGCCCCCGGACGACCCACAAACGGGGTGACACTTTCGAGGGCGGCAATAGGCCTCCAACGGTCTTAATTGTTACACTAACTGAAATATACGCGCCTCGAACTACCCTATCTCTGCCCTATATCTCGAATTTACTACAAAACTTGCAAATATTTTTAATACACTTTTCAGGTAGATACAGGACCGGATTATAGTTTTTAGCGCCTATAGGCTAGTATTACACTGCGCCTCCCTCTTTCTCATAAACAATGTTATAGGGAAAAAAGATATTTTATATGATTTACACTTAAAAACAGGAAACACAAATACATGACTATATCTGAAGTCATTATATAAGAAAATTCAAAATTCGTAAAAATTTCGGATTTTTTTTACTACTTTGATTACGTTTGTGACGTCACAGTGAAGGATTATATATTGAATCTAGGTTTGTGCTATCCTAGACTATGGTTATGGTGTTTTTAGTATACCTTGTAATCAAAGTATAATCAACAAACAAGAACTAAGTAAAAATTAAACAATTTTCTTGACTGTTACTACTAACGGCCGCAAAAAATTAGATTAATAAGATTTTTTAAACATTTTTTTGGTAACAATTGCCTGTTTAAATGATATTTTTGACAGTTGTTAAAAATTTGCAGCTTTGAATAATAAGCACTTGTCTTTCAACAATTAGATTTTAACAAATATATAACTATATTATTATTACATTACTATTAAAGAAGTTTGTTTTTGATTTTTAAAATCAGTTGGTTTGCAACTTTACTGTCAATTTTACTGACAACATCGCGTTTGCAAGTGATCGTTGGGTGCTCGTAAATCATCATAAAGTCGTATGCAGCAGGTCCTCAAGATTAAAGCCGCCAAATTTAAAATATATAAGCGGTTCTCAATCAATATAGATTAGAAATCATAGATATTTGTATAAGGCAAGTTTGAGTTTGTAATAACGCCCTCTATATTCTATTTATGTCATAAATCTTAGTATAAAATCCAGGAAAAGATTGTTTTAAATTTAACTAGCAATTTAAAACAAATTGGGAGATTGTTTAGAGTCTGGATACGTGAATAACAAGCTGTAGAAAAGTGCTTGTTAGTTTCCGAGATTAAAGTTTAGTAAACAGTAAGTTATTTTATTTATTTTTATTGATGTAATATTTAATTGTGTTGGGCGTGCTGGGTGGGGTATGTGTGTTTTGGTGTAATTTAAAGCGTTTTGAAATTCGGTCGTTTGGGTCCGTTGTGAGCTTTGTGGGGCTTTGGTGGTCCAGATATTGTGGCAAAGCGCGTAGCGAATTCAATTTCCATTTTAAGTTAAGTTTGGCGCCTGGAGCGGCGATCAGAAGAAGAGAGATGTGATGTATGTGGGAGATGGAAATAGATATAAGAGGGATTGCGTTGGAGAAATGAATGATGAGTATACTCATAGTGGTCCAGACATGGAGCGTCGATAAAGCGGAAGAAGAGGCGTCGGTTGTCGAGGACGTGTGGCTGTACGCAACACGTCAGAATCCGGGATTCGCGTCTAACCGGAACGCCAGTAAAAGGATGCAGAGATATCATTGAAAGATTCTATTTAGGGGAAAATTGTGTGTGCGAATGATTTGGCTCGATTTCAAGTGTGCCACACTGATTAGGCTTGCGTTCTGAGCTTACCACCAGGTCGCTACACTCCCTTTGTGGATGATTAGACGGCCGAAACACTACTATATGTTTTAAGCTCGACGAGCCGAAACTGTGATGATGGAACTGCACGAATTGGAAGCTGAATCAGGTAATCAAGTTTGCCGGAGGCACATGAGTTTGTGTCACGCCCTTGTCGCTGAGGCATATCTCCCGTGAACCATCTCCCCCCTTCTTCCTTCCGCTCTCTGATTTACCTACCGTAAATACGCATTTCGAACTATTTCCGAATGAAATTTTCAATATTTTTACTGAACATACCGTTTCGAAGATAATCAAATAATTAAAAGGACAGGAGCTTCAGTAAAACATCGAAATTCATGTTAGTAGGTAGGTACATAAGGTGTCTCAAAAAAAATATGGGACAATAATGGCATAGTACGAGATCGCACACCACACACTAACTTTTTCAAAATACTGTCTGGGTCAAGAAATCTTGAAATTTGGATTCGTCTCACTCTAGTACCGGCAATGTTCAAAAGAAACAACTCTGTTAGTTGAAAATGTTATTCATCGGAGAACATAATTCGTTTATAAAAATTTAAATCTTTCACAACTTTGTAGGTCATTTTCAAACGAAAATCCAGACATTTGGCTTCATCATCATTTTTTAAAGTTTGCCTAAATTGCAGTTTAAATGGTAAAATTTTGTTCTTAGATTAGAACTAAAATTGTCCAACGGCCTTTCACATTTATTTGGAGTTTACCAGACCGTTAGAGGTTTAAATTCCAAAGCTAATCATTTTTTTTTCTAACTGTTGTGATTTATACTTTTGTATTACCGAAAACGGCAACTGAACTTGAACTATTCACTTCAGAATTGGAACATCGTATTTTGGGACACCAATTTATTCTGTTTGGTGACTTTAACCTACCGGATTTCGATGAGGCAAATGAATCACGTAAATCACTAGTTTTTTACAACTTTATGAAAGTATTTGATACCACCCAGCATAATAGAGCAACAACAGTTTATTAGATTTTGTCATCTCGTCTAGTCAAATAAACGTAAATGTCTCTAGGTGCGACTTTCCATTAGTACCCGAAGACTTAGGTGTATAATCCTTTTTTAAGTACGTCTTTTCATTTAGCAGATAGTGTCAATCACTCTTTTATTTTCAAGTACTAAGCACTTACTCTACAACTTTCGTAAAGTCAATTTTCTCCTTTTATACAAGTCGTTTTGTAGAACTCACCGGTCATTTTTAACCGATTTTTCTGATGTTGATGCAGCTCTTAACTCCTTCTACATGGTTATCTACCGCTTGTTTGATCTTTATGTGCCAAAAGCGCAAAGACGCAGGTCTCATTATCTCTATTGTTCACGGCCGAAATTAAACACAATCTTAAAACTAAAAGATACTTCAGACCAAAATGGCTAAAAATTAACAGAAATAATTTGTTTTACTTCAACGAATTCAAACGTCTTCGCAGCTTTATAAAGAAATAAATTTTAAGAGCATATAAATCCTATCTCAACAGTATGGAAGCAAATATTAAATCAGAGCCTTCTGATGTTTGGAAATTTTTAAATCATAAAAAAGACGTTTGCAAATTCCGGGAATTTTTACTGAAGATAAATGTTGTGAGTTTGCTGATTCGCAAAGTATGTAAATGCGTTTGCTTAATTTTTTTCTTCGCCAGCAATGGTAAGCAACAAAAATTTTTCACAAGTTTTTGAATCTTTTACCAATTCTTTAAATTTACAATTTTTGCAAGTGACTTTAAAACAAATAACTTATATTATAAAAAGTTTTTGAAAGAATTTGTGAATGTAGTTCTATGCTTGCTCAGTCTCAATTAATTACAATCAATCTTGCAATTAAAACATCGACATTTCCTGCGTTACGGAAGCGTGCAAGAGTCTATCCAATCTTTAAAAAAGATGGTAATTTTATTATTTCTAATTATTATAGCTCAATTTCAATCATTTCAAACTTCGCAAAAGTTTTTGAGCAGTGCTTATAGCAGGATATATACGAGGGTGTATCAAATATAAACGGAATTCTTTTTCTAAAAACTTTCATAAGGAGCATAGAATTGTAAGAAGTAGGTTTACAGGTAGCCCAGGATATTAGAGAAAGGATAGAACCCAAAGTCTCAGTTCAGCCCTTTAGTGTAGAACTAGATAATGAGCGTGGGAGAAGTACATGTATCCGTGGAGTAGCGGATTATCATTAAGTTTTTGGCCAAAAAGGGCCTCAATCCGACGGACATCTTGCGTAGATTGTAGGGACAGTACCCTATCAAGTACTCGTGTTTTTGCTTGGCACATAGAATTTTCTAAAGGACGTAAAAAATTAGAGAATCTCAGCCATGATCGTCGCCCGAGCACGTGTGTCACGGACGAAAACATCGAGGCCGTTTGGAACCTCTTGGAGGAAGACATAAGAACAACGCTGAGATTTGTTGCAGATGAACTTTAATTCAGCTATGGTAGTGTGCAAAAAAATAGTGGAAAAAGGAAGAAAAATCGGTGAGAATCGTCATTTTCCTCTACGAAAATGCCCGACCCCATGCAGTGAACGCAACGAGGCAAAAATTAGACCAAATGGGCTGGGAAACGATAAAGCAACTCAGCAGTCCCGACTTATCGCCTTGTGATTTTCATTTGTATGGGCCTCTGAAAGAGGGCAGCATTTCGGAGATGAGCTGGAGCTTAGAGAGTGCCCGAAGAAATTCTTCGAAAACGGTATAAAAAAACTCCCAATCAGGTGGCAAAAATGCATTTCACACGAGGGAGATTATGTAGGAAAATTATCTTTAACTGTAAATATTTCTAAATAAACTGTTAATTTAAAAAAAAAGTACAATGTTATATCTCTCCGAATCAGCATGACTTTGTTCACGGGCGCGCAACAGTTACAAATCTTGCCACAATTACTGAATTTTTTGCTACAAAATTAGATTCTGGTGGATAGGTTGACGTAATTTACACAAACTTTACTAAAGCTTTTGACTCAATTCATCATAATATTTTGCTTCATAAGCTGAAGTTCTTTGATTTTTCTTCTTCTTCTCTTTTTCTACATTAGTCGTACTTAGAGAATAAACTTTCTTCTGTTTTTTTGAATGGATTTTTTTTTCTGATTACTGTGTAAAATCTGGAGTTCTTCAAGGATCAAACTTGGGTTATCTTTTATTTATTTTTTTTATTAATGATCTGTTTTCATCTTTATCATGTCTTGTTCTTGCTTGTGCGGATGATCTAAAAATCTAGAATTCTGTAAATGGTCAAAACGATTCTGACTTCAACTTAACTTATGTAAAATTGCGGAGTGGTGCAAGAAATACAATTTAGACTTGAACGTCAGCAAATGCTGTTCTGTTTTTTTTCCCGAAGTCGATCTCCTAGCTTATCATCTTTTTGACTCAATTTTGACTCGGCTATGACGTTTCTCACGCATGCTGAAAATGTGTGCAACTCTGCTTACAAGTCTAAATTTTGTATTGCGTATGAGTAGATATTTTTCTGATGTATCTCTATTAAAAAATCTTTATTGTGCATTTGTTTTAAGTAAAATTAAATAAGCCACTCTAATATGGTACCCTCTTTATTACTGTCACTCTTTGCTTGTCGAATCATCGCAGATTTTTGAAATTTATTTCTTTCAAGCTTGATGGAACTTATCCTGAGTTGGGTGTTAGGATGTATTGTTTACGCGGCAAAACATGGAGTCACTTACTGTTAGAAGAGAGCGCATCCGTTTTAAAGTTTTAAATAATTTACTTAATAATGAAATAGATTGTCTCGTTCTTTTAGCACAAGTTCCGTTTAATGTTCCACGCATCTGTTCAAGACCTGAAATAATGTTCCGTCTACCAACTCTAAGGACCAACGTCGTGTGTCGATCACCGCTTTATTTTAGTCCGCAAAACTTATTAATTAGTTTATAATTTTTTTTGTAGATACCTACAGTTTTATTTTGTTATTTTTGTAATTTTGTGTATTGTCACTGCTGTATTCTATTGGACAATAAAGATTATTATATTATTAATATTATTACATTTTCAGTAAATAAGATTTACTTATCCTAGTTTGCATTGCCTTTTTTCTTAAAGACAACTTTAGAGCTTTTCTTTCGAACTGAACGGCAAGAACTGAAGCAGCATCATCCGTTTTAAGGAATTTGGTCACCAAGTTTTTTCGACCGGAATTTAAATTGGTAACTTTAGGGTATTTTTGGTTCAATTTTTTGATAAAAACTCGGTAGCACTCTTCCCCATTTCCGTTACATTAAATTAGCTAAATTCTTTGTTGAAAAGTAAACATTATCGCATACGTACTGTTAAAATTTGCGAAGATTTAATTTGCATTTCTACTAACTTATTAGATTTATCATCTGCTGTCAGTGGTTTTTCAATGATATCCGCCTACGAGAGGGAGTTAGGTACTTCTAAAAATTATGAAAAAAAGTCTAAATTTTATATCTAGAAAACTGTTTGAATTAAATAAAAAGTAATTTGTGTTTTGGTGGTTTGAAAATAAGTAAATCAACAAGAGTGAAATTTTCTGAAAAATCAAAAATAAGTAGTTTTTCTTCTTTTAAAGTCGATCCAGGGACATACTGTATAGGAGAGAAGGAGGTGGTGTTATTGGTGAGTAAATAGGGATCCGGAGTTGAAATTATTGCTCGATTCGAATTTGTGATAGGAAACTGATGTGGATAAAGAAGGAAGATAAAAAGGTTAGAAATCAGTTGAAATTGGGTTAGAGCATTCGTCATTTGAAATGGAATTTGTTGAAGGGCGTTAAAAAATCTGTCACATATTATAAAGTGGAAAGAGAGTAACTATCTTAGTAAAAACGTCCTAACTCAATAACAAGCCATTGAAGCTTGTTTGTAAACTAATAATAAATTGAATTTATTAAGCGAACGACTAATTTGATCAAAAACAATCAAATTACTCCAACATAATTAACGGGAAATTGGTTTGAGTAATGTTTAGAGAGGCTGTCAAAGGTAGCGAACTATTTCCTTTTATTTTCGTCGATGTGAAACGGGAAGAATCGAATCTGTTGCTGCTAATTGGACCGTCGTCGACGTCGCGTCGGCGATACTGTGCGTACACAGGGAGTGAAAAAAAATTGAAAATGAGCCGCCCCTGGTCTAGCTAAAACACGCCAACACACATGAGTGACGAAACACAATCGCTTGCTCACTGGACCGTCCTGGTACACGTCGAAGGCTGGCCAAGTTTGTACAAAAACTTTTTTGTTCCTATTTTTCGAGAGATCAAAGTTAACATTTCCGTTTAGAACCAATCCCATTTTACATTCTCGATGGAAATATATTCATCTAGAATTCGACCTGCACCAATGGATTCCCGATTCAATTAACTGTTTTATCTCGTTTAATTACTTCCAGGCTCACGAGAGCTGACAAAAAATTCACATTTTATTATTTCAAATTCATTATTGTAGAAAAAATACGGAGATTATGTAATACTTTATTTTTAAACTAAAATATACTCTTTATTACAGTGGAATACGAGAATGACGGGAATGTAGTCAAAAAATTTTGAAAACTTATTATTTTATGATAATTTATTTTTACATTAAACTCTTTCTAGTTTCTTTCGGTCTACTACAAAAGTTTTGTAGACGTCTTAAAAATTATTTTTATCTTTTATTAATATAAGAAGTATTTCAAAGGGTGCTTTTATGACTGCTAATATGACTGTTATGATCAATTCTGATTATAAAAACTTTCATTTTTTTTACGCATTTTTTGATTTTTTTCTATAATATTGCACTTAGATTTGTCTGAGATTATGATTGTTTTTGTTTTTTGTCGATATTAATTTTTGTATTTATTTTCTTTTCTGTTCTTTCTTTTTCTTTAATATTATAAAGTTTTGTTGCAGGTTTTTTTTCGTATTTGTTATTAAAGACATATCATCTGCAAACTGTTTGTTTTATTATCTGTGTTTACCTGTTTGTTTTATTTTCCAATATTCCACAGCCAATTACGTCATTTTTTTGTAGGGGCTTTTTTATTGTCTAATAGAGTATCGTTCTAAATAGGAGCGGATCCTTGTTTTGTTTCAATTTTTTTTTTTTAAAGATGTTACAACTACTGTTTTTTTTCTTTTACTGCTGTTTGAAGCAGCACTTTACAAATTTTTTTGTTCGTATTGATTTTTGATCGGAGTGATGATTTCCGAATTGGTATTTTCATTAGTTTATTTGACAAATGGGCCCTTTTATTTAAAGCTTTTTCTAAATCTATTCGAGTAAAAAATATGGATTTATCTTTGTTAATTAGTTTTTTTATCCAACACCTCTTTATTATGACGTTATAGAAATATTTTTGATTGAATTATGGGGTGAATAAAGCACAAGTGGTCTTATGAATCAATAATAAAACTGTTTTTATATAATTGGACAGTTTACAGAAAATAGAACAATTTATTGAACATCAAAAAATACAATACATAAAATTACAATTATGAGAAACAGGAATTTCAGATGAAATCATTTGTTGAGATTTACGGTAACATTTATATTAAAAGAAATAACTTTATTTGCTTCATTTTTGTCACTTCAATGTTGTTTCCTCATTCATTCAATTTTTGCTTCTCAGTTTTCACAATTACATTGCTTTCTGTTTCCGAATTTCTACTTAGTATCTTCTTAGCAATGTCTATTTTGCTCAAAATTGACTCTTCGACATACGCTTGTGCCACGGTTGTCGACTTCCATCGGCCATGACGTTGGACCATACCAAGATCGGCTCCAGCGTTGGACAATAAACTCGCTGATGTGCGTCTCATACTGTGTTCTGTGTAAGACTCTGATTCTGGTAATTTCAAAAAATTAACCACTCTGATGGTATTTTGAATAAATTATTTATTTCCACTGACTGTATTGTGCATTTCTTATTTCTATAGCACAAAAACAACCTGTTGTGAGAAATATTCTTAGGTCGGAGAGATATATATTTTCTACAAATATCTAGCACATTAACTGCAAATCTTTCTGCTATAATCGTAAAGCTACGTGAAACATATGTTTTTGTATCTGGTAGAGATACCAACATATAGGATCCTTTATCATCTAAGTTATTGATTGATATGTTCAATAATTCACAACATCGACATCCACCTGACACACCAAAAATTAGTGCGACCTGTAATGTATAAAAGTTAGATTTTATTCTCTAATAACAAAATCGACCTACCTTCAACATCAAATGTTTTTTATTGGGTGCTTCTGCTAGAAACTATTGAATATGCTCTGTTTCAAGAATTTTTGAATTTTTGCACTTGTAATTTTTTGATTCGTTCTTCAAAAAAGCGATCAACTTGCCATATTGTGAAATATCTGTATTTTCGTAAAGCTTTAATGTCGATCTTAACATGCTGTACCCCACAAACATCGCTTTTCTGTTTCCAGTTATTAAACTCACTCAATTCTTTGTAATAAGCGTTTCTGGATTTCTTGGGTAGCAAACTCGATGTGATTTCTTCAACATCTTTCGCAATTTTTTCAAGAAGAGAATTACTTCTTTTTATTTCCAACAATGTTACAAGCGCCGAAACAGATTGTTTGCAAAATTTTTCTCAAATAATAATTTTGTTGTCAACAACAACATGGCAACCAAATCATAGACCACTACTCTCGTGCTAGCAAGCTCTCGTGGCTAAATATTTCTTTCGTAACTTATTTGCCTTATAAAACACTTGTATAATAAGTAGCTATATTTATTGTTTTATTGTGACAATAAGATCTTACATATTTTGGTTTTTCTTAAATCTGCATTAAGTGTTTTCTATTGTAGCATTTATTTTTGTTTGTTTCTTCTTTTTATACTATTAATTTCGTAAATACTTTTTTTGAGATTCTTAAAAGTGTTGTTCTTTTTAAATTATTATAGTTTTTTATATCTTTTTTTTTTGACATATTACTACTATGATGTCAGTTTTCTATCCTTCAGGATTTGTTTCACTTTTGAGTAAACTATCCAACTCCGCTATTTTTTTGCCAATATAATTAATTATTTCTTGTATTTTACCAAACTTTATTTGTTTTATTGTTTTTTATTTTTTTATAGTTTTAATTTTGTGTTTATTTATTGCTGTTTTTTTATCTACATTATGCTGGTTTTATATTTTGCTACAAGTTAGCTCTTCAAAATGCTTTTTACATCTTCCATTTTGCCATCTTTATTTTTTATATCTACTATGTTGTATTTTTTTTATGCCTGAGTTGTATTAGTATGCAGTAAAATTGTTTCTGGTTATCCCAAGAATATTTTTAATTTTAATATTAAAATTCTTTAACTTAATTAAATTATTAATCATGCTTTATTTTTCGTTTTGTTTTCTTATTTTGTAGTTCAGTGCTATTTTCGTCATTAAATGTTTTTTCTATTGTTTTTTTTTATTGTATCACATGTTTCTTGTGTCTACTATTTTTTTCTTATGTTATTGTTTGTTTTTTTTTCTTGCTCTATTTTTTAAAACTGCAGACAGAATGCTATTTTTGGAACTGTTTTTATCGTACGTCTTACTTTTTTGTTACTTCCTATTTATGCTTTCTTTTACTTTTACATGTTTTATTCTCTTATAAACATCTTTGCTTACTAGAAAGTAATCTATAATTAATTTTCAACTTTTGCTTTTGCAAGTTTTCGTGTATTATTTGGTTATTATTTTTGCATATGTCAATGATTTATTTAATATCGTTGATTATTAAAACATATTTTTTTCTTTTTTCATAAATTTATCTATAACTATTTTCTTGTTTTTAACTTCTTCTGTTAATATCATATATTTTATATTGTGTTTTTCTAATTATCTATATGTTGGTATGCCTGCTTGATTTTTACTATTATCTATCCATCTCTCGCTTATAAATTACTCTTGTATTACATTATATAAAACACTCGTATTGAGAGCGTTTACTAAACCAATCTTTTTTTTGTGTTTTTTTTATTTGCTTCGGATCAAGTTCCTCTTTTTTTATTTTAAGGATTTATATGTTTTATTTTATCACATCTTCTACTAGTTCTTTTTTCCAGTAGTACTACTTCTTACGTTCTCATACCCCTCTTGTTTTGTTTATTTTTAATTTCTTTTTCCTTTTACTGCTTGGGTAGTTTTTCGAATAATTTTGTTTTTCTTACTTTTTTTTAAAAATTTTTTTGTAGGTGAGTCGTTTGCTGTTTTATTCTCTTTTTTATATGTTTCGTTTTCTGTTCCATATTCAATTTTTTCTTGCAATTATCTAGTAATCGATTTTGACAATTTTTTTCTGTCTTTTTTATCTGCTATTCGTTTTTTCTTTTTTAGTATAGGTACAGAAGTAGAAATTAAAGAAGCTTTGGTTTTTGCAACAGAAATATCTAAAATAAAACTAGATAACCCGTTAAAGAAGAAGAGAGTAATATAAAATAATAGAAAGTTAAGAAAAAATATAGGTACGTAAAGAGCTGTTTTTTGATGTTTTATTGCTTATGAATGTTTCTTCTGAAAGTGTTCTTTACTGTCTTTTGTTTCTCATTACTCTTATTTTCTTTTCTAGTAGGTTATCCAATTTTATTTTAAATGTTTTTGTTTCTGTCCTCAAAGCGTATATTTGGTATACAAGTTTCTTTTCGTTATTTATTAATGTTACTTTTTATAAAAATTTTCTCCAATTTTTTTTTTTCATATTTTGTTTTCTTTTTTCAGTAAGTTTTTTTACTCTCTAGTTATAATAGGTAATTGTGTAGTTATATAATTTTAATTCTCTAGTTGTTAATAGGTAGGAGATTTAATTTTCTACATTTTTTTTATTAAGAGTTTTTGTTGCTTTGTCCATTTGCGCAGCATTTTAAAATAAAACGCAAATTTTAAACTTTTGTTATATCTAAAATATGTTCTAATAACTTTTTGTATTTTTTTAAAACAAATATTAAAAATTTAATTTTCTATCTATAGATTTACAATTAAAAATTAATCCAAACATTGAACTATAACCTGTAACTCTGTAATTCTGTAATTCATTCTGTTAAAAGTTAAAAATTAACAGCTTCTTTATTTTTTAACCAAAGTTGTTATTTTCAAAAATATTATTTCAGTAGACTTTTGTTAGATAATGAGTTATCCTGCATTGTTAATTTTAGCAAATTCGGTTAATTTTTTAACAGAATTGCTAAAAAGAAATTTTAAATTTACCTGTTATGTTTAACAGAATGTTACAGAATAGGCCTGATTATTCAATAACTTTGAAAAAAAAATTAAATATGTTTTACTATTTAAAACTCTTTATTGTACAAAAAATACATAAATTACATAATACTATGACGCAACACTTAATCATTACACAACTCCTAATGTTTACCTTCCTCGTAAGCATACTTCCATATATCTACAATGCACACCGAGGAGTGAAACCTGTAGAACATCATCAAAGGCACACACAGATGCCCTATAATCGTCCACAATTCCTCGCCATAGAACTCGTTTTTGTGGTCTTGCAAACCGTGCGATTTCACTTCAAATGTCTGCATGATCCACATTGCCACATTACAAACAATCAAAAAGGTCAAAAGCTCCCTTCCTGGTTTCTCCCTCCTTAATTCCTTGCTGTTACTACACCGTCTCAAGCCATCGATAATCAGCGGCGTCTGCACGAGAACTTGCCCGACCTCCAGGATCACCAGCACTATACTCGTCGCATTCTGGGAGATAACAGCAGGAATAATACTGACAATCCCGTTAAGGAAAAACGCAGGAATACAAACAAAGAGGAGGAGGTCATCCAGGAGTGAAACGTGCGAGTGGCTGACGTCCAGTCTGGAGATCTGGCGGTAGGCGAATATCACAGTCACTGTCATCAAGACAGTGATGATGATTGAAGTTGAGCTGTTGATAGAGACTGCTTCTTCTTTGTAGCGTCTGGAAGTTTGTGAGTTAGGGGTGGGTTTTTAGTTTGGGAGGTATAGCTTACGAATCGTTGAAAGCAATGAGGAACAATATAACACTGACAACTGTCAACACCATGATGACAATTCCACTAAAGAGTCCCTTGTTGGCTGAATGGCAATCGGCGTGAATAACAACGTTGCTTTCGAGATTATCATTGTTTGTAACGGGACTGTCACATTGTCGACTCGATGACATTTCCTCTTTCTCTTTGCATTTACCAATGCTTTGCCATATCACGAACAACACCCCAACTAAACATACGGTTCAATAAAGCAACCACATTATACAGGGCGATACACAATTAGCTAGCATAAATTTCATTAACGACTAAATTTTTCATTTATTTATTTAGAATGAAACTAAAAGGAAAAACAAAGAATAGCTTTAAATTAAAGAAAGAAATATATTAAATAAAACATAAAAATAGCGTTAAAAAACGCATTGCTTGTCATGAGGTACAAAAGTATATCGTAAACAGGGTGAGTCTGTTAAAAGCTTATCTCATCTTTTCTCATGGGCTGATTTCAAGTTGAGATAATACCGGTAGTATCGCAAATTTTAATACTTTTCCATGGCAACAACTAATCACAACAACAAATTTTATTAATTTTCTATGGAAACAAAGATAATACCGGTATTATCTTAACTTGAAATCAACCCATCAGACTTTCTTTTAACAGACTCAACCTGTATAGTGACCGACTAATAATTCTCCTAAAAAAAATTTTCAGTAAAATTACTTGTTAAAAACTAAGATGTTATTTTTCTTTTAAGAAAATTAGCTTCAGAAAGTTACTAAGATCCAATTTTATCAGAATTCATTTAATTTTTATAGCCTCGCTGCAAGAGGGATGTTGTAGACAGTGTGAGACACCGTCGCCGTCATATCAAATCTGCTCATTGCACACAAGAAACTTTAAATTTTGCTTTAAGAAAATAAACAAAAACAAGATTTCCAAGAAGAGACTAAAATTTAAAAAAAAAATTGATAGAACTAGTGAAATACTGCCTAGAAGAAGATTATTCTACAATTGATTGACATTTGATTTTAACTGGTATGTGAATAAAGTTATCAAAGACATTCTAAACAATCGTTATGGGGTTTGACAGCATTTTAGAGATTTTTAAAATAAATTTGCGGTACTAAAACATGACAAACAGAAAATAGTGGATAAAAAGAAACCAAAATTGAAATTGACAAAAAGAAAGAAAAAAGTTAAAATAGCGAAATTTGGACCTAAAGTACAGAGAAGTATAGACAAATAACAGATGCTATAATGCGCGCTATATCGGTGAAATTTTAAGTGAATCATGCCTTTCATAAAAAATAAAGCAACAAAAACAAAAATATATAACATAGAACTAGAGAACCCACTAAATAAAGTAAGAACAGTGTACACAAAAAAAGAAATAAAGAGCGGCAGAAAAAAAAAGTAAAAATGTGTTAACAGAATGGGTACCAGTCGAAAGATAAAATAGAGAGCACAAAATTATAGAAAAGAATAAAACAACAAAAATTTAAAAAAATTATTCAAGTAATGAAAACGGATACTAAAAAAGAAACAAGTAAAGAAGTAAAAAAAAATTGGTGATAATAAAACATACAGAATTAAGAAATCAAAAAAACGAAAATAATTTTACGGAATATATTCAAAAATTCTGAACGCTGTTCTTGAAGAACACCTGAAAAGGTTTTGTGACCAATCTTGGCTCTATATAAGCATGTATAAGACAGTTTGATTTTAAGCGAAATCAGCGGTAAAAGTGAGGAATACAAGTGTCTTATTAAAGTATTTGTGTAAATTAATTTATTGCTAAATAATTACTTTTTTAAAAATGTAATTGTTTAAACTGCAAGAAACTCGATTGAGCCAAGGTTACATTGACGTTACAAAAAGTCAATCAAAAAAATTGAAATTATAATTTTGGTTGCTGTTGGACAAGCTTGATTAAAAAAAACTTTGAGTGGATGAAAAAGAAATTAAAAAGGTTGTAAAAGGAGAGCAAAAAAAAATTTTATGAGTAAACATTTATTTTAGAAAAACAGAAAGTCGTATTTAAGATTTTGCCTTAATTTAAAGAAAAAGATAAGCCAAAAGAGTTCTAAAAAACAGAACAAAAAAATTTAAGAAAATAAAAGAAGTTTGTAGAAGAATGTTAGATTGAACAACAAATGTTTAAACAAAAATTTGAGAAACGATAGAAAATCATGAGCAAAAAAGTTCTAGATAAAGTTAAAAGACAACTGCTAGAAAAAAGAAACAAAAAAATGTTTTGGAAAAGCAGAGAAAAAGTCTAGGAAACAAAGGAAGTTTTTTAGCAGAATCCGAGAAACGAAAATGGGGAGTAAAGGAATATTTTAAGAAAGTTAAAAGAAGAAAACGTTTGGAAGAAAATAAAACAAAATAGAAAATTTTAGATTAACTAAAAAGTTTTTAGAACTGTTTGAAAAACGATGATTGAAAAAGAAAGAAGAGCTAAAGAAAAGTCTAAAAAAATGTAATAAATGTAGATTACATGAGTGAGAAATTATTGACAATGAAAATAAAACTGACAGACGAGAAGACATATACGAGTACAATTATAATAATAATAACTGGGAAACATAAAAAAATGACAAAAAAGACACAAATTTTTCGGAAAAATAGTAAAGAAAGAGATATTTAGCATCTAATAAAAGGTGATTTAATCAAACAAATTTAAATTATTATACAGGCATTTTAATGAATAAAATAAAAAAAAAATAAATATAATGAGTCAATAAGAAAAACAAAAATAAAAGAGTTCTTAAAAACACATAGTTTAGACTATGATAACAAATTAAAAAGAGTTAAAAAACAAAATAAAAAATTATTAGATTAGATCTCGGAAGTAACTAATACTTATTAATAATTACAAAAAAAGTATTAAAAAATTAAAAGTTTAGAACAAAAAAAGATAATAATACGAAATATTTACAAATAAATTGAGATAAGTCAAAATTTAAACAAAAACTTCCTAATCATAAAAGAAAATACGAAAAATTTAAATAACAGCATATATATACCTGCAGCAGAAAAAAGCTGCTGTGAAAAATAACAAAAAAATTTGGAAGAACACAGAGTAAATATAGAATAAAAAAAGTAAAAAAATGTCTCAAAGAAAAAAATTTGAAAGGCATTTTATGACTTAAAATTCTTGAAAAGAATTCGGACAAAAAATGACCAAGAATTATAAAGAGAACTAAAAATTATTTTACGGCACAGTAAAATAACTCAAAGCAACAGAAAAAAATATAGAGTTTTTGAAGAAATAACACGTAAGAATATATTAAACAAGTAAGGAGAACAGGGAGAAAAAAAAAGGAGTAAAAAATAAACGAAAGAGAGAGAGAAAAATTAGAAAATTTGGTAAAGCATTTTGCAAAGACAATATCATCGACAAATAATAATGTAAAAAAAGAAATAAATAAACTAGCAAAGCAAATAAAAGATGTACCTAAAAACGGAAAAAATAAAAAAAATATTAAGTATTTTGGATCTATCAAGAACAATAACAAAAAAGTTAAAAAACAAAATAGATACAATAAAAGATACAATTTTGCTTAAAAAAAAAACAGAGCAAAAGATCCCATTTTTGCATATACTAAGTGCAATTGAAATCCGAACACCTAGTATTAGAAGCCACTTAATGCAGAAATGCCCCGTAGAAGACAAACCGCAAATTTTTTCGAACTTTCCGGGTTTGAAGGGGGCCGCATTCTAGAGCAGCGCAAACGTGGTGCTTTATTCCGCGAAATTGCTGCTGCTGTGGGCGCAGTGTGTCATGTGTAGTGGATGCATGGCGGGCATAGGCAGAGGAAGGACGTACACAGCATGCTAGAGGAACAGGGGCTATTAGAAGAACTACCCAACGCGAAGATCGTCTTCTGCGACTAAGGGCTCTCATCTGTGCTTGATGCATGTCTTGCAGCAGTATGAAGGCTAATTCGACTCCGCACCGTATACCACAGATTGTGAACCATGTGCCTGAGATCTTACCGTCCACACTTGGTGCTCCCGCTGACCGAAAATCATCGTCGTCAACGTCGTGACTGGTACGTCGAACGGCAACAATGGAATGATAAATGGTATCACATTGCGTTCTCGAATGAATCCCAATTTTGTTTGGGAAGCCACGATGGTCGGCAACGGATCAGACGGATGCGTGGTGAACGTCGTTGTTTGGATCTGCCTATTGAACGCCACGAACACCGCACTCTTGGTGTGATGGCTTGAGGTGTCATTGCATTTGGTAGCAGGTCCGGTTTATTAATCATTCGTGGCAACATGACAGCCGAGCGCTATGTAAACGATGTGCTAGAGCCAATTGTTGTTCCTTATGTAAGAAGCAATTGAAGGCGGAATTTTCCAGCAAGACAACGCACGCCCTCATATCGCTCGTGCTTCTCGACGGTTTTTTTTGAGTCGAAGAATATCACGGTATTGCCTTAGCCACCAAGATCTCCTGATCAATAGAAAAAGTGTTGGATTGGATGGGTTGCCATATCTGTGATTTACCCCGTCCTCCAACAACTTTAGATAAACTCCGGGCTGCAGTACATGAAGCATGGAACGCTGTACTCCAGGAGATTATAAATAATCAAATTGTAAGCATGCCTCAACGCGTACAAAAGTGTATAGAACAACACGGGGAACACACCCATTACAGATAAATCGGAGGCAATTTTAATAAAACTTGAATGATTGCTGTGGAATGGGGTGGGCCCATTCTTTCATTTTCCCAAAATATTATCCTTAAAGAACTGCAATTTCAAAGTGTTCGGATTTCACTTGCGAGTAGTGTATAAACAATTAGGTAAAAAAAGTATTTAACAAAAATAGAGAGATATATGCAGGGTCTGACAATGGAAATAAATAGTTTTTAATTCGCCATTGTTATGAAACAACGAATATATTTGGAATATTTTATAATAAAACAAAAAGCACAGTTTTTTTTTTAGATAATTACAGTTTATGACTGATTTATTACAAATAAACACATTAGACTTGAACAATTCTCAAAGAAAATAATTTGGGAGGATTATATATAGCGATTTTGATTGATATGCTATATTACCAAATTTTAAAATCAGGCGTTTCGAGAGAAATAAGAGTGGAAAGTGAAGCAATGTGAAAAGTGTACTACTTCAGACTTAAAACGGTAATTTCATCAAAAATCTGATTGAAATTTATGCTAATAATTGTTAAACACTCTGTAGAATTGTCTCTTACCCACAAGTATGCTGTACTCGACGCTAAACGGATACAAATACGGCGAGTAGTTCCGATAAATCAAACTGAGCCCTGCATCATTCTGACACTCTCCGACGAATTGACGGACAGAAGCGTTGAGATACGCTGTCAAAAGTCTTGCCCCTTTCTTATCGTAAGAAATCAAAGGCAAGGCTTGAGTACTCAAAAACGCACTCTCAGGAATCGTCGTCGACTTCTCTTCGGAATCTTCTTCATGGTGCGAGAGAGATTCGATAGTTTCTCGAAGAATTGTCCACACCCAAAAACACAAACTCGAAGCAATGCAGTGCATCAGACCGAAACGGACCACAGCTAAATGACGATTGATTATGATCTAATAAAGAAAATTTAGTTGACACGATTGGTTAGATTTGTTTGACTCACGTTTGAATATTTGAAAATGAAGTAGAGGAGAAAGAAGGAGTAGATAGGGTAGACAATGTCGAGGATAAGACTTATAAGAGTTGCACACTGGTAGAAAGCTTCTCCGTCTGAAGTTAGGAAAAGTATTTGATATCCTAGTAAAAGACCGCTGTGGATCAAATGTCCCAAGCAGAAACCTGAATCACGTCATGATTATAAATGACGTAACTGATAAATAATCCAAACCTGCAGCTCCGATTTTCAAATAAAAATTAGCCGAATGCCTGTCTTTACTGAAACAGTAATGATGTTCTAATTGTTTGACTTTGATGGCTTCGGGTAGCCTGATATTAAGTTGGTAATCACCACTCGCCGATTCCTTCATTTCGATTTCTTCAGCAACGTTCTTAGCTAACAGATCGTTGTATTTATTTTTTTTGTTGACGTATATTCTGATATCGACGGTAAGATAAAGGACGAAAACCAGCGCAATGACGACTAAATAAAGGCTGAAAGTCTGAAGACGCTTATTGTTTGTTTTGTGGGATTGTTGGTCACTCACTTCAGCCAAAGGACTGTTCTCAAGGATCACATCGCTGATGTAGACAACAAGACCCAGTGTGACGACAAAAAGGGCATACATCGAGCTGAGGATGTTGGTGAGGTGTTTCCTGAAACCGGAATTTTCGGATTAATGGTCCGATTGTGCGAAATTACGCATGTAGATCATTCCGTAATTGAATACTTCATATAATTCCGCTGTAATTTCGGATTCGAATAGCACCGATGTCGACAACAATGGACAACTGTAAAACGTAATTGCTATTTCCTCGCAGAATGCTATTACGATAATACGTGGCTCTATTTCGATGATATTTTCGACATGTTTCATCGCGCAATTTTAAATGCCGCTATTGTCCTCACCTGAAATTCTGTTTTTTGTCTTCGATGCTTGTCGATTTTACTTGATCACTAGTCGATGCTAGGGAGATGGGGGTTTGGACGAAATTTCGATTGTAGTCGCCCAAATCGTTACTAAACGCTGGATTGACGTAACATTCGGTATCAGCAGAGGAGTACACCTCTGGCTGACTACCGGAACTTCGACGCTTGTTATTACCATCTAAAATAAATAAAAGTTAAAAAATTATAATTTTATTAAATCAGTATAGAAATATCAAAAAATTTTGATCTAGCTTCAAGATAAAACAATAAACATTAACTTATAATCGCTATAAATTGATAATAAATGATATATAATTTATCTAGATTACGACAGAAACTTAGTGACGTTATCGGAAGGCATTGTAATTCTTTTCAAATTTTTCTCCATCAAAAATATTTCTTAAAGTTAATTTACAGATTTAAAACAAAATATTTAAAAAAACACTTTAGTTTTAAACAAAATTATTCCACTTTCTGTTCTTTCTAGAATAACATTTCAACAAAAAAGCTTTTTTGTTGCAAGAAAAGTGTGTTATGATAACAAATCAACAAAAACAGTTAATAAAATTTACGATTAAAAAAATTCTGATTTACTACTATCATAATATTATCAAATTATCTTATTCTTAGTCTCTCAAATCTTCCTCTAATTCCTTCCTTAATCTCTGTTTTTTTCCTCTAATATTAGATCTTTTTTAATAGTTTCTTTTCTCAAAGAATTTAGTGGTGGCAGCTGATATGTTCTATTTAGTCAAACAGAGCGATTCCCACAGAGGAATCAACGGTAATTATTCAAGACGATAGAGGGATGGATGGATCTTATTCTTTTGCTACTATTTCTTGTTGTTACATTTTTTTTCTTATATTATTATTGCAGTATCTTATATAAATTTTTATTTTTTTTATAAGATGTATACATAACTTTTTTTTTAAAGCTGACAAGTGGTATAATGACATAAATCATTAACGGCCTTTATAAGAATAGTAAAACATGTATTTTGAACAAAATTAATTAATTTATTAATTACTTAATTACTATTGTATGTATTCTGACAAAATGTGTTAATCAAAAATAATTAAAAGTGTCTGGAAAAAGTATTTGTAAAACAATAAAAACATAAAATTACACAGAATTTACATGGTAGAGTAATTAGCTTATTGTTCCATTATAAGCAAAACTTTTCAATAATTAAGTAGCAGAATCCGGTTATGCAATCACGAAGAAAGTCGCAAAATTTAAATTCAATTGAAGCAATCATAAATTAAAGCGAGATGTATCAAGGACGAAGACACTGTTTCAATTTTATTTAATTATTATTAGTACCTAATTAGAAATTAATTAACACATTTGTTTGTAACTAATCAGCTGTAAAAATCATAATCAAAATAAACAATCATACAAAGTTGTAAATTTTATAAAAACAAATTGCCAGATAATTATAGTTAAGTGTATTAAAATTTAAACCCTGTTAATAAATAAAATAAGATTCTACAACTGAAGGTTTTACAACTGAAATAAGATTCAATAATAAATAATAGTTTCAGTTAGCCTTTTGCTTGATGACGTAAATACATTTACTGGCAGGATAATCATAACAATAATAATAATAATAGTTCTTTACTGACAGAACTTAGGGGCACATGAAGTATAGCAAGCGGCATACAAAGATGGTGGGATTGATAGCTCTCATTATCAACTGTTGGTTCTGTTAAAAATCGTAGAAATATAGTAGAATTCAGAAGATTTAGAAATTTACAAATTCTGGAATTTTTTGAGGTTATTAATTATTAATAAATTATATAAAATCAAAAAAATTTAGAAGAACTACAAAATTGTGCATTCTAGAAACTAATTTGAAATATAAAATTTAAAAAATCTAGATAAATGTGTAAATTTTTGATACGATGCACTCAAAATAATCGTCTTTTTTACAAAAAATTTGAAAATTGAATTAAGTGAAACTAGAATTCTGAAATTTAATTTAA
The DNA here is from genome assembly GCA_029207805.1 of Tribolium confusum. Taxonomy (NCBI): domain Eukaryota; kingdom Metazoa; phylum Arthropoda; class Insecta; order Coleoptera; family Tenebrionidae; genus Tribolium; species Tribolium confusum. The sequence continues at coordinate 19,545,695 of JALGAY010000005.1, forward strand.
AAAATATTTAAAGAAAGAACTACCAATTCTTTAAGAATGTAGTAAAGAAGTTTATAATTGACCATTTTGATAAGTTAGGAGGTAAATAGTGCATAAATTTTAGGTATTTAGACCATTTAGAGTATCAGAATCTCTCAAAAAAAATGTAAAATTTAATCTAAAATTTTAGCATATTTTAAGTTTAGAAAGTTTCAAATTTCTAGAAAATTAAAGAATCTAGAGGTAGATCTATGAATTTAAGAATGTTAGAAAATCTGACGGATTCAAAAATATGTAAATTCCAGGAAAATAGAATCTAAAAACTTTTTATTTTGGGAAATGTCATAAAACTAGCAAATTTTGAATATTTTAAGAAATTCCAAAAATCTAAAAAAAATTTACAAAATTTTAAAGATAAGTAAAAGTATCTTTATGATTAAAATTTAGAGAATCTAATAAATTAAGCAGTCGATAAAGTTTAAAAAGATGGGTGGATTTACAAATTATATAGAACTAATCTAGAAAATTTAAAAATTTTTGAAATTTTTTGAAAGTGTAGCAAAAAAATTGCTTATAAATTTTACAAAACCTAGAGGATTTAAAATAACTCTATAATTTTTAATTTTTGAATAACGTTTTTGGAAATAATAGAGATTTATAAATTTATTTGGTTTTTCAGAAATATCTGAGAAACTCGAATGAATTTAAAAAAATTTGAAAAACGGCGAAAAACTGTAGAAATGTAAAATTTAATCTATAAAATTTACAAAAAAAAATCCACAAATTCATAACCTTTAGAGAAATTTTTGAAAAATTTTCTATAAATACTTTTAGCACTTTTGAAGGTAGAAAAATTATGAATATTTGGAAAGTTAAGTAACAGTAGCAGAAAAAAAAAACTGTAGATAAATTGAAATCTAAAAATTCTAGAATCTAGACAATTTAGAAAAACTTTAGAAAAGATTTAGAAAAATATTTATGAGTTTAAAATTTTTAACAAATTTGGATGTATATTCAGAAGAATAAGAAATCTTAGAACACTAAAAGAAAGAGAAATTCGGAAATTTAGATTTTATATTCTAGAAAATTTAGAAAACATTAAAAAACTCAAAAACAAATATAAAATATTGGGAGAAATGCGGAGAACCTAAAAGAATGTTTTCCAAAATTTAAGAAATCCATCAAATCTAGGAAACACAAGACGTTCCATTTTGAAAAATAAGAGATTTAAAAAAATTAAAACAGTTTGAGTTTTACAGTCTTATAGAAATCGTAAAACTAAACAAATTTAACTTTGTTGATACCATTTGAAAGATTTTCATCTATGTAGAATAATATTAGAAGGGTGGCTATCCCTCCGCACCGACTACCTGTTATTACTCCTTTTGGGACCTTGTTTGACCAGGTTGAAACGACCTAGAAAACTCTTGTTTTGTAATGAAGTTTGTTCTAATTCTACTTCTATTTCGGTAATAAATATACAGAGTGTTTTCAAAAAAGCATGCCAATTGATGATAAGCTATCAAATCAGATATTTTTGGATCTCGTATCTTGAACACTAACAGAAAAAAAAATTTTGACTGTTTTTTTATGCCTCTCATTTTCTCAAATTTATTTAAAATGTTAAAAAATAATAATTAAGTTATATTTTGAACTTTGTACATTGTAAAATGAAAGAGATGAAATTTTCTAAATATTTTTTTCGTGTTCTTTGAACTCTAATTGACAACATGGCAGGTTTATTTTGGGACACCTTTTTTTAGAAGTTGCAGCAAATAAATTCCACTTTTATTTTAGAAATAAATATACAGAGTGTTTCCAAAAAGT